>CM057455.1:1630092500-1631550833 GCA_016271365.2 Neoceratodus forsteri
CACATGGAATAGATAAAAAAATAATAACCACTTTTTGACCCTGAACAAGTGACAGACTGGCTTTATGAGGACTCCAGAAAGCAGTAAAGGAAAAACCAGGGGCAAAGGAAGTAATACATGTAAAAAAGTTTATTTAAGAGCCCAGAAAGAAGTGGCCTAAAAAATAAAGTACAACAACAAGCACCACAGTCTGTTGAAGGAACTAAACTAAATGCTACTACTATCCATGTGCAGAATCTCTCAAAATACTGAAAACCCAGCAAGGGTTGGTGGACCGTCTATATCAGAAGGGCTCAGTTTTACAGCCAACAAAGTGTGAAAAGACAGTGGCAATATCAAGTAGTCTGAGAAAAGAAGTGCAAAGACAAAGATTATTCCAATTGTACATAAAGTTAAAGTACTTACAGGTACAACTCACAGTGGAGTTGCTCAATTTGCAACACATGCATATAAAATAACTCAGTCTGTGATTGCATGGAACATTTCACTGAAACAGTGGGAGATGAGCACCAGGCAAGATCCAAATGTCCACTTTCACCTCACGATCAAATTCATGATAATTCTGTAAGGTCCTCTGTTTTGTAGTTGTACAACACCCCCTAGCCAAATCTAACCCCCCCCCCCAGATAAGAGGCAATTGAAGTTAAAAGAAGTTTTTGAAAGAAAGTCTAAATATTCACAAAATCATCCTATAGCACTGTCAATAAATCGTAAAATAGCAGAAATGATTGTACTTGATTTGCATCCATACTCTATTGTGGAAGATGTGGGTTTCAGAAGGCTTATGGAATACTTAGAGCCACAATATTTAATGCCAAGTAGAAAATACATCTCAGTAACTGCTGTACCCAGAATGTATGACAGCTTAGTAGTTCAAGTAAGGCATCCTTTCCGAGAGGCTGAGGACAAGGAAGTTCACTTCACTACTGATATGTGGATCAGGAGCCAAACCATTGCCTATCTTTCTCTTGCTGCACACTGGGTCACTTTTGCTGGTGACTCATCATCATCCTCATGTACTAGTCTGTCTGCTACCACTTCAACCAGTACTACTACTACCAATACTATCTCTCAAAGCTCAAAAAAAAACTGTCATGTTTCAGAAAATGGCAGTTCTCCATGTATGTCACTTTCAAGACACACACATACAGTAGCACAGCACATTCAGCAAGAACTGAAAAGACTACTTACTGCTTGGGTCACCTTGTAGTGTTTAAAAGTTGTTTTGTTGTCGACAATGGTACAAATATTAAAAAAGCACTTTACGATGACAGCTATGTACATATATGCTGTTTTGCCCATTGTCTTAACCTAATCATTCGATGCTTCCTGGATATTAATCAGTAAGTATCAACCACTGTGGGTACAGTGTACAAAGTGTGTGGACACTTTAACCATTCTGTAAAAGCCTGTGACATCCTTGCTGATATCCAGAAAGACAAAGGTCTTCTTCGTCTCCAGCTTGTTCAGGATGCGTAATAGCATATGGCATTATGGCAAAACCCAGACCTGTGCGATCCCTTAGTTGGACCCCCCCCGGAGTTGAGAATCCTTAGTGGGGGAGTCTGGGGAGTGCAGCCCCCCATAACAGGGTGTGTGGGGACATAGCTTCCCACAGAACAAAGACATGATACCTCATGGCATTAATCGTGCAGCACGATAGTGCCATGTGGCATTATGTCTTGCGACATAATGACCCCGTGCCTTAAGGAGGTAGCAACAAGGTGGAATTCAACTTACATTATGATTGAACACATCCTTGAACAAAAGGTAACTATAATTGAGTACATCATGTACAATGATATTGGAGAGGGCATTGTACTCCATTCTACTCAGTGGTCTCTGCTGGAACAGTTGTGTCACATTCTGAAACCATTCATGAGTGCTTCAAAAGAGGTCAGTGCAGAAAAGTCGTCCCTTAGCCAAGTTATTCCACTCATCCTACTTCTCAAAAAAAGGTTGGAGAAAATGAGGAGCATCTTAGATATGAACCAATCTCTAGTCAATAACATGCTTACCAGACTTAGCAATGATGATAAACTATCAGCCATGACATGGAGCAAGGAGTATCTCTTAGTAACATTGCTAGATCCACGTTTCAAGAACAGATACCTTCCTGATGTGGTTTCTGATGATATGGAGGAGTTGAACTACAGACAACTTTTGACTGATGAGGTAGATTATGTTTCATTAGGAGGATTGTCAAGCAGTACTACAGTGACACCACGTTAAATTCAAAAGACTGCTCCAAAAATCAGTACAGAAGCAGACAATGAGGAGGATGACATCTGGAGCCAGCTGCAGGACATTGAAATTCCACAAGGAGAAAATGCATGCTCAGTAGTAAGCACTGTAGATGCATAACTGTCTGAGCCCAACATTAATGTTAAGGATGACCCTTTAGCTTACTGACGAGAAAAAATCATGCTTGCCAAAGCTGGTGACCCTGGCTTGTAAGTATATTGGATGTCCACCCTCCAGTATCTGTTCCAAGCATTCATTTAGCTCTGCTGGAGATGTTGTGACTGATAAATGAACATGATTAACACCAGACAATGTGGAGAAACTAACGCTCTTGAAGGTTAACTTGCCAAACCTTGGCTACATATGTGATGCTGATCTTGAGGAAGATGATACTGACAGCAATACCTGTGCTGCAGCTCTGGGGTGACACATCAGTTTTCAGTTTTGAGACTGGACTGCTAAAAAGTAGAGATCTGGGACTTGCTTGCCTTTTGACTGCATCAACATCATCCTGGGGGTGGGTGGGAGATGCAGCCAGTACATCAAGTACTGGTGGTAACTGTGGCAGACAAGTCCCTGATCTCACACATAGTCGATTTCTCATTCTGACGTGATCATTTATTTTGTTACCTAATGCATCTAAGAATAATTATTTCTTATATAACCATAGATCTGTTTTTCTCCCTGATATTAGTCGTAATAGTAGCAGTGATGAAGTGGTCACTTTGGACTGCCTGGTGCTCTTCTTTCACATTGCTTTGTGTTGCATTCCATACCGAGACCTGTTTCTATGCTAAAATAATTGATGACATACAAAAAAAAAAAACTGACCCCTTCTACAAAAAGTCAGACTCAGGAGACTGGTTAAAAACAAAGATGGAGATCTGGGACTTGCCTACCTCTTTTTGGACTGCATCATCGTCATCCTAGGGGTGGGTAGGAGGTGCAGCCAGTACATCATGTCATCATTGTACTGGTGCAGCTGTAGCAGACAAGTCCCTGTTCTCACACACACAGTCACTTTGTCATTCTAAGGAGATCATTTACCTAAATGCACACAATTAAATAACCACATTAATAAATGCTGTTAACTCTATTTTTCCCCCCTGGTAGTACTGTAGTATTAGTACTATTACAAACTAGTACAATTATTAAATACACTATTATCTCCTTCTTAAAAAAATCAGACTCAGGAGGAGACTATTTATTTACAAACTAAAGATCTGGTCTGGGACTGTCTTGTCATCACAGTCACTTTCTCATTCTTTTCTAAGCAGTAATTTTTGGTAAATGTGCCTTAACTATTGATTTTGGTGCTGGTAGACTACTTCTGGTTTTCCCCTGATTGTAGCAGGTGGGACAGTGGCAGACTGCAGTCTTGAAGTGGTAGCTGGCTGACTGTCTCTCTCTGACTGACTCTCTCTGACTGGCTCCCCTCTGCTGTGGCCCTGGCCCTTTTTTGTGTTCCTGGCTTCTTCTTCGTCCTCATTTAACTGTCTAAAACACATCTGGTGCCTGCCTGTACCTGTTGAGAAATAGAAATCACTACTGTTAATAATATAATGTAACACAGTATTAGTACTACTTTCTTAAATGTCAGAAACAGAAAAGTAATTAGAGAACATTCTCTACTACTAAACAGTGTTTTTTTATCTACAGATATATTGATTAAAAGCAGCTTAAAATGGTTTTTTGACATACAGTTATCATAAAATAATAAAGGTCATAAAAGATTTGGATAAGGTTCGGATAGGATCCATACCTTTTTTTTTGCTTTTCAGAACCTTTTAAAACTTCAGAACCTTTTGAGGTTCTCTCATCCCTAGTCCAAATTCTGTGGACCAGCAGTCTTCCTTTGTCTTATTTTACTGAGCTTATGTGAATCAAGCAAATGCTTTGCTTTGGATAATGTGAAATTCCCATGGAGGAAGGGAGACATTGTTAATGTGCTTACTTCCAGTTATCTCTCTACTAGGATTGCCAAGATACCTTACTATAAAGTAAATACAGCTCACACAGTTCTCATAAACTCTTGCCTAAAATGTGAGAGTCTGGGGACTTCAGTAAAGGTGACAGCTGGGATCAGAGGGTCCCATAAAACACGCTGATGGGCTGTCCTTTGGGAATTACACTTTTTAAAAATATATTTTTATTGTAATTTCCACAATAACAATACAACAACAATGCATTACAGTAATGCTAGCCAGGGCAAACCCCTTGGAAGTACATTTCTTAAACATTCCTTTATAGAAGAGAAAAAGGAGAAAAGCAAGACATTATAGGAGAAAGATATCAGTTCCCAGATAAGCATGTCCAATATAAGTACAATCATCAGTTTATTGCTTAGAACTACAGACCTTAAAACAGATGGGAAATGTAATCTTTACAGTCTGTATATAATGAACAAGTAGCATTGATATTGACATTTGAGAAAACTTGAACTATGCATATACCAAGCAGTGAAAGCAAGTAACATACAGCACTTTCTCTAAGGAATTGCAGTAGACTGTGAAGGGGTTAGGTTACATAGGAAAGGGTCCCATATTTCTCTAAATTGACTGAAGCTGTGTGAGATCAGGTGAGACAGTCATTCATATTCTGCCAGCTTCATGAGGGCAAGTACCCATTCTGCTTGTGTGGGAAGGGTGGCATATCTCCATTTTATAAGTATTCGCAGTGCCGCAAGACTGAGCCAGGCATTTGCAGATTAATCAACATATGCATAGTGGATATGTCCCCTAGTGCCCAAAGCCTGGGGACCTATGGTAGCTGGGAGCTGAGGGTTTCCCTATTATTCAAAGCCTGAGGACATTTGATATCTAGGAGATAAGATTTTTTCAGAACTGAATTACCTGGGATCAGAAGGAGGATAATATGCAGAATGATCCACTCTATCCTGTGCGTTAGCACTTTAGCAAGAACTTTAATGTCTACATTTAGCTGTGAGATGAGATGGTAATTAGCTGGTTGGTAAGGCTCTTTACCTGATTTTGGAAGCAGTGTGATAAGCAATTCAGACATTGAAGGAGAGAGTTGCCACTTGCTGGGCATGGCAGTCTCTTAACAGCCATTAGCCTATTATCCCAAATTGGGAGAAATGCTTGGTAGAACTCCACAGGAAGATCATCCAGTACGGGAGCATTATGGGTTGACAGTGATGTGACTGCTGTCCAGATGTCTTGCATAGAGACAGGGGCCTCAAGGGATTCTGTCTGCATGGTAGTGAGACCTGGTAGTGTGACATTCCAAAGAAAGTCCTGCAGAGACAGTGGTGAGGGCCCTGTACAAGATTGGTATAGGCCTGAGTAATAATCATGGAAGGCCTGATTTATCTCCACTTGTTTAATAGAGACTTTATTAGGGAACAACGTCACCCTTGGGATGTGTTTGGAAGCTTGCTGCATCCTAGTTATATAGACCAGGAGCTGGCCAGTCTTCTCTCTGGACTCCTGCTACCTATGTACAGTCCTTTGGATGGCTTTTTGCACCGCAGCTTGAGTTAGTGTATTGATTTGGCACATAGTTTCATAATATCCCAGGATAGTTGCTGAGGTGGGTGATGAGTTGAATTACAATCATTTTCTTTTTGCTTGAGCAAGGATTGTAACTAAGTTTGGCCACTAACTGCTTTTTAGTGTGTGCTGAATAGCTGATTATCCTGTCCCTTATGCATCCCTTAAAGGCATCCCAAAGTGTGGCAGCTGTAACATCCAGGGTGTCATTGAGAGTAAAGTAGGTATCAATGTCTATAATCAGACAGTTGTTAAAGGCTTTGTCCTGGAGCAGGAATGTGTTAAGGTGCCAATGGGGAGTGGCAGAAGGGGCTGGCATAAGGGCTCAGGACAATTGTACACAAGTGTGATCTGATATGTTGATGGGGCCAATACAAGTGTTTTGTACAGAGGACAATATATCAGCTTGAGTAAGAAATTAATCTATTCTACTTCTTGTGTCATGTCTGGATGAGTGGAAAGAAAAGTTCTGCCCTGAAGGCTGTGTTGCTGTACACAGGCCTCTGAGCTGAAATGTGTGGGCTTAGGCATGTAGGGCCAGGCAAGATATTGTGGGCACAATAGGAGAGCAACAAAGCTTATCTAGTATAAGGCACCACACCTCACTGAAGTCCTCACCCAGAATCTTTCTATCACCAGGAGTGTGAAGAGTGGTTAGGGCCTGTGCCACTTCTGGGATAAAAGATTTAGTGTCCTCATTTGGGGCATAAATGTTTCCCAGTAATTGGACCTGATCATGCACTTGTAGCCAGCCCAGAATCCACTGGCCCTCTTTACTCATGACCACATTCCAGAACCTGTAAACAAAGTCTTTTATGAATGAGAATTGCCACCCTTCTAGCCTTAGCAGTGTGTGTGTTGCCCAGAACCTGGCCTACTCATTCCCTTTCAAGCTCTTGCATTTCAGCAGCTAATAGGTGAGTTTCCTGTAAAAGGACAATATCACAATGCTCCCTTCTTAGATAACAAGGACCTGTATACATTTAATAAGTGAGTAAATCCCTTGGACATTCCACAAGGTAACCTTTAGTACTGTTCCTGCTTTTGTATCCGTGTAAGTAGGGGAACAGTGGTGCTTGAGTTGCTGGGTTGATGTTGGGTCACATTTCGTACAGTGCTATCTGTCTTGTTCTGAACCATTTGACATGTTTTATCAGTGGCTCAAGGAACCTTTTAGTACAGCATTTGGCCCCCAATGAGGTCCACCAACTAACACAAGGTCATGATACTGAGCACGTGGTGGGGGACATGGTGCATCCCTATGTCTAGATGAGCAGCTGAACCTAAGGTGTATGTTCATCACGGGTACTTGCACCAAAAAATTGGCAGCCTGTAGCCACAATAGCCATGAATGCACTTAGTAAAATCTGTAGATAACGTCTGTAGATGACAAACTTTGTAGCAAGATCTATAGATAACAGAATCTGCAGTAAGACCAGCAGATAACAAGAGTAGCATAATCAGTACCATAAGTACAAACAATAAGAAAAAGTAACATTGTAAAGAGAAGTGTACTAAAAACCCTAAGGTGGTGTACTGATTACCATAGCAGCTTCGGAGGCAGAAATTCCTCCTTGAAGCAATTATCAGATGCTAAGCAGATAACCATAATAACTAATAACTAGAATTGCTGCCTTCTTTGAGCATAGGAGGAGCTTTGTCCATTTTACTTTACAAAATGGATGTGATCAGTAACCTTAAATTTTGGCAACTGATTTCTCTACTGGTTAAAACATACCAGCTGCTAGGCTGAGGGGGGACAATTCCAGTTCCTGTGGCTATGCCGACATGTGCAGTCTGCAGCTGCACACAGTTATGGAGTTCTGGTTCTCTGTTAGTTGCCGGGGGGTTGTGTGTGTGGAAGCGAGCTTGGGAGAGAGGTAGTGCATTATAATAGGTTATGGGGAAGTAAGAAAAGGGACAGAGGGTTAGGTACAAGTTGAAAGAGCAGGAGAGAGAGAGAGCTTGGTAGGCATGCCAAGTATACAAAGGCTGACAATCAGCCACCATGCAGCACTTGCTGCTTACCCTCATATGATTCTCCAGAGTGCTAGGTCAGGTCCCATAGCCATTTGGGGGGGGGCATCGACACAGCCCACTCCAAAACTGGGGCCAGCCTGCATGAGCAGCTTACAGTTCATGTCATGGGAAGGTGATGATGGTGCCCAAGGGATCACTTTGGTTACCCAGGGTGTTCCAATCACAGGCAGAGCAAACACACGTTAAGTCTGCATTTCAGAGGACTGTTTGTGAGTGCAGCACTAGAGAACAGTACTGTTTATATTCCCTCCATTAGTTGCCATGTGTGCCTGAGGGAAATGACCATGCAGTTCAGAAATAGTGAGGCAGCTTGATTCATGTCACAGCGCCAGCAGACAAAGGCAAAAAGAGAGAGAGTTCTAGTGAGATGCAGAGTGAAGCCCTATATACCAGCCTGCTGCAGACAATCCTGAACCTACCGGGTCAATATGGCATATGCTTAATAGCATACAGCAGAAGCACTAAACAGAAACAGCTATGTACATGACAGTAAGAGGGTGCAAAACCGCAGATGGTTCTGTGCATGGTACTGCACCCTGTCACTATCCCAGGCAGAGGATAAGACCTCTTTTGGGACAGGCTTCTGCTGAGCAGCTGCTGTGGCTCAATGAGATAAGTCCCTGGCAGTAAAGGGATGTAAGCACAGTGTTTGGAACTGGGTTTGATTCCCGGTCCCAGACGCATGGCAATTTAATTGTTTTTTGCACTTTGTGTGATAGTTACTTTAAATCCCCCTGGAGTTAGTTATTTTAGTTGGGGGAGGTTGGGGGGGTGCAGCCCCCCTGCAGAAAAAAGACATGTCACATGCAAGAAATTGGGCTGTACTGGCAGCACGCTGTATGCATGTGGTATAATGTTTTGCGACATTATGACCCTGTGCCACCCTGAAGAAGGAAACAGGTCACAGTATAGTGTGAGTAAAAATTGATGAGGATTACAGCAGTTAGTTGAATAACTGGAGAGTGGAAGAGGTGGTATGGGCCACTGGCTATTAGGATAATAAATCTGGAAGTGAGTAGATGACAGGAGGGAATGAGTTGTCCCCAGTTGGTGCAGGAGAGCTGCCATCTGTACCCACATGGCCACCTGTCCTGGGATCTATAAACATAGATAGTGAAGTAACTGAAAGCAGGAGTTTAATGCACCAGACTGTTACAAAACCGGGCAGAGTGGGAATGTGTTAAGCTGGCCAAGAGTCAATTCTTAACACATTGGGGCATTCACAGACTGAACTGCAGAGACTTTAGGGGAGGAAGGGAAGGTGTTGGTAGTGCCAATTATGTTGAAGGAACAGTCCATTGAACTCACCATGCTCCACTGTGTATGAGACTGGCTGACAACTGTCATGAAAAGGATTGCAGCTACTTGGCAAAGCCACATGCATTAATTTTCATTAGTTCTGGCATACCAATCAACCAGTAGGCATTAAAGAGTTGGGCCCTGCTTTACCTAATGATTGGTGCCAGACTGGTCTATCAACCAGAAAGCGACTAAGTAGGCAGCTTTAGGTGTATATCAGCCTAGGTTAAAATAACTGTCAGTCTAAGAGCTGCAGTCCATCTGGGGGGGAGGCCATCAAAGTATAGAAACATAGAAACATAGAAGTTGACGGCAGATAAGGACCGCAAGGCCCATTCAGTCTGCCCATTTCTTTTTCTACCTTATAAATGTGCCTTCGGCCTTTGCTCTGTCAGTGACCTATCTATTCATAGTCATTTGTATTGCTCCCTTATGCCTATCCCATGCCTGTTTGAAGCCCTGCACTGTATTCATAGCCACCACTTCTTGTGGTAAGCCATTCCATGCATCCACCACCCTTTCTGTGAAAAGAATTTCCTCACATTCCCCTTAATCGGCCTCCTCTAATCTCATGCTGTGTCCTCTTGTCCTGCTATTTTCTTATATTTAAACATGTTAGACTCTTTCACCTTGTTTATGCCCTTAAGGTGTTTGAATGCCTCGATCATATCACCTCTCTCCCTCCTTTGCTCAAGGGTATACATATTGAGCTCCGTTAATCTGTCCTCATATGTCTTCTGATGCAGTCCCTGCACCATTTTGGTTGCCCTTCTCTGGACTGCCTCAATTTGGTTAATGTCCTTGTGAAGGTGTGGCCTCCAATACTGCACACAGTACTCCAGATGGGGCCTAACCAGTGTCTTGTACAGAGGGATTATTACCTCCCTCTTACGACTTGTGATACCCCTACTAATACACCCTAACACCCCCCTAGCCTTACCTACTGCTTTAGAGTTCAATGGACTGTTCCTTCAACATAATTGGCACTACCAACACCCTCCCTTCCTCCCCTAAAGTCTCTGCAGTTCAGTCTGTGAATGCCCCAATGTGTTAAGAATTGACTCTTGGCCAGCTTAACACATTCCCACTCTAAACCTATGATGACTGAAAAAAAATAGAACAGCAGATCAAAAATAGACAATATTTTGTATGTCAGTACCTAGCAGACAGTTGGCCTGAACTTTCCTATACCTCCCCCTCCACACTGCTTGGCAATAGAGTTTAGTAAAAATATCCTAACATATGATCTTGGGCAGGAAACTTTACATGTAGCTCAGTCAAGGTGACGGGTCCTGCCTGCAAGAGATGGACAGCAATGTTTAGGTAATTCTCTGGGCTGATTAAAAGTTAATCCATGTTAAGAAGGCAGCCAGCTGGTGCAGGACTATTTGAAGAACATTAGGGAAGAAAACCTCTGGCAGCCATTAGAGGCAGGACTAGAATGACTATGTTAAATGTTAGCGCAGTTTACAGCAGCAGGAGACAGTAATGTCCAGCTTATGAGGAGCATGTGGGTGGGGATGAATAATTTTATCCTTTGGCTCAGTTCTGGGGTACGGTGAACAAAGATGCAAACAAAAGCGGAAATGCTCAGGTAGGGCAGATATTCAAGTTGTAGGTTGTTGTGGTAGCGGGTTCCAGGGAGATTGAGAGTTCAGAATAATGGTAGTGTATTGTGTTTTTATGACATCTGCCCAAGAGGTAGAAGCCAGGTCCTGAAATAGCACTGCTGGTTGGTCCATGGTGGCATCTTTAAGGTGTGGCAGGAAAGATCTTGTCGGGGGTATCTTCAGGTGAACTTGAACTCCTAGTTGAGGCCCTTGATCCATGACCACAGCTTCTATGTAGAGGCTTATTAGTCAGCAGGCTGTCTAGATTAGTGTCGGTAGTTTTTCTGTTTTGTTCGTTTGCACTGCCATAATTTAGGTGGAGCTGAACTAGTGAAAGGCATAGGAGAACAGGCCATCCTATCCATTGGAGAACTGTCCAAGAATGTGTGCTGGGTGTTCTTTGTACCTTGTGATTGTTCAGAGGAGCAAGCAGCCACCAGGGGTGCTAGCAGGACCCCCAGGAGCAATGAACAAAGGCAGCTGCTTCTGATGGGCTTGTAAAGTCATTGTCTACCCCATTTCTATCAGTTTTAAATGTAGTCAGCTATGCCACATGGTATTGAACACCAAGTTATTGAAGGGCTAGTCTTGTAGGTGTAAAGGCTGCTTGCATCTTATTGACATGAATAGAGTTGTCCTAGTACAGGAAAATAGTGTGATCATGCCATTTAAGGGGCCCCTTCTCGCAGACTATAAGAAGCTTTATTTGTTGCAAGCGCAATTCAATAAATACCAAAGTACTTTTACAGGAAACCTAAAAGCAGTAAATATTTAAAACCATTAAAATGGCAGAATTCCATAAATTAATTATCAGGATAAGCAAGAGAGAATAAAAATGTTTTAAGAGCAGATTTAAAGCTCTCCACTTTCAGGCACCCCCTTATCCAATGAGGTAGAGAATTCCACAGGTTAGTAGCCACAAAAGCAAATGCATGGGCTGAAGAGGTCTTCAAGTGAACCCTGGGAATCTCCAGCAATCCCTCATCAACAGAGCAGAGCAGTCAGAGGGGGCAGTAGGGATGAAGGAGCTCTTGCAGGTAACTTGGTCCCTGTCCATGTAGGGCCTTGTAGGTCAGCAAGCAGACCTTGAAGGTGATATGCCACTAAACCAGCAGCCAGTGCAGTCTGCACAGCACAGGTGTGACATGGCTAGATCGAGACAGGCCAATCAGCAATCTGGCCACAGCATTCTGTACCAGCTGCAAGTGTCGGATATCAACCCCTGGAAGCCCTAGGTACAGGGTGTTGCAATAATCAAGGCGGGAGGTCACAAAGGCGTGGACCAATTTCAGAAGATCACCAGGCAGAACCAGATGTTTAATCTGGGTGATATTCCTCAGATGGTAGAATGAAGTCTTGACGACAGGTGACACCTGAGACTTCAGAGTCAACCCCTAGTCAAAAATAGTGCCCAGACTCCGTACCCCTTCTGAGGCCATCAACTGGTGCCCGCTTAGCAGAAGCCCAGAGGCCTACCCAGCTGAAGACCCATCTACCCGGTGACCTGGATCCACCACCAAAACATCAGTTTTGTCAGGATTCAGCCTCAGCCAGTTGGCACTCATCTAGTCCTGGATCTTGTCAAGGCAGCTGTTAAACACTGAGACTGCATCATCCTGGTCAGGTACAAAGGACACGTATAACTGAGTATCATCTGCATAGCAGTGAAAACTCAAGCCATACTGCCTTACAATGTCTCCCAATGACAACTTATACACTGCAAATAACATAAGTGAAATCACGGAGCCCTGATGTATCCCACATGGTAGAGAGAATGCATCAGAGGAATAAATTGCTGACACAACTCTCTGAAATCTACCAGTGAGGAATGAGTGGAACCAGCTGAGGACTATAACCTGCAGGCACTCCAGCAATATGCCGTGATCCACGATGTCAAGTGCTGCAAAGAGATCAAGGAGGGCTAAGATGGAATGAGTCCTCTGATCTCTCGTCATCTGGAGATCATTGAGCACCCGAACCAGAGCAGCCTCGGTGCTATGCCTCTTCCTAAATCCCAACTGGAGAGGACTGTAGATGTCATGGTTGATAAGGTGGTCATCCAGCTGCAGCACAACCACGTTCTCAATAACCTTGCCCATGAAGGGCAGGTCAGAGATGGGTCTGTAGTTAGATAGAAAATCCAGGTCGAGAGAAGATTTCTTAAGGAGGGGCATCACCTCCGCCTCCTTCAGGGAGTCAGGAAACTCATCTGTGTCAAGCGAACTTCGGACTATCTCAGCCAGCACCGGGCTTATGACCTCAACGCACCCCAAAAGGAGGTGAGTTGGACCCGGGTCCAAACTACAGAAGGTCGGCCGCATACTCTGGATGATTCTTATGACTTCCATGATCATCAGCTGGATAAAGGCCAACCAACCAAACCGTGGTTCTGCAACCTCTGACTGACCATCACCCCGCTCATTACAGTGAGCTAAGCAGATCTCTGATCTAATGTCATCAAACTTATCATCATAGAAGCAAGCAAACTCATAATGCTTATCCTGTGATAATGCTCTCCGAAATTGCAGACAGGCTGGATTGCACAGTCTGTCCACGGTTCAGAATAGCTGAGCTGGTCGGTTCCTTGAAGCAGTGATCTCCCCAGATAGGAACTCTGCCTTCTTACAGGAGATCTCTGATTGATAGTCTGTACAATGAACCATCAATCTAAACCTGTTGGCATCAAGACCAGATTTAAGCCAGCATTGCTCCATCTTCATGCTTCTCTCCACATCTCCCTCAAGGTCCCATCAAACCAAGGGGACCGAGGGCAAAGGGTGAGGGGGCGAACACGGACAAGAGCAATAGAGTTCAGAGCCACCACCACAACTGTGTTATAGGCCTGAAGTAGGTTGTCTGGACCCCTGCTAGCAATCGGAAATCCCGATACAGGTCCAGCACCACCATCAGACCATCTGGGGTTACTCCCCTAATGGGCAGTACTGAACCATCTCCACAGGAACAGGCCTATAAGGAGAGGGGGGAGGCCTGAAATTTGAACCTGATAGTGTAATGGTCAGACAAACCAACTGACTCCACCACCAAGTTGGAGGTCTCCATACCCAGAAGGAAGACCAGGTCCAGAGAATGACCAGAACAATGGGTTGCAGAGGAATCTAACTGTGTGAAGCCCAATGAAATCATTAGTTGGAGGAAGTCTTGACCAAACTGCAAGAGTTTATTATTGACTTAGGCATCGAAGTCACCCAGCACCATCACTCTGGGAGACCATGTCAACAATGAAGTCCGTGACTTCATGCAAAAATTGTTTCCCGTCCCCGGGTGGACAGCAGACGAAAATAATTTTGCACCCCAAACCTGCACCCAGGACACATTTGAAGGATCTGGTCTCCCCCAATGGCACATCTATCAGGCCCAGTTCCATTTTAAAACAAATGGCCACACTCCCGCACCTACAATCCAATCTTGGGCGGTATATCACCGAGAAGCTGGCTGGAACCACTGACTCAAGAATAGTGCCAGCATTATTGTCTAGCCAGGTCTCGGTGATGTAAGCCAAGTCCGATGTCCCAACCAGATCAGCAATTATTGCCATCTTGTTTATAATGGATCTGGCACTGCATAACACTGCCTGGGTTGGATGAGTCTCCGAGGCTGATCGAGTCAACTGCTCACAGAAAGTGGAGCCCTTGGGTATGGGCACCAGACAGAAAGGACCCCTGTCCAGTCTCCATTTTTCCCCAGGGCATCCCCGAATCCCCATGACCCCAATCTGGCTACCCAGCTCCCCCCTTCCCCAGTCCAGGGCCCCCTCCCCACACCTCATCCTTTCAATCCCTAATGCCTGACAATGATTGTATACATCAGCATGCAAAGAGGGACAACTAAAGGGATGGAGGCCCCGGAGCTCGTCGAAGGAGAAGTGCCTGACCAGGACAGCTACCTGCCAACGCATGATCTCAGCCACCCAGAACAGCCACCCCCAAATTATAACTCCTCTAACCCACAAATTAAATTAACACAAATAAAACAACCAGTACCCCCACCCCCAAAATTAGGCTTAAAAGTCTCAGCAGAAAGGTCCATATATGAATCCGGAATATGGTCCAAAGTGATTACAAATCAAATAGAGGCCTGCCAAAACCACCAGTAAATGATTCCAGAAAGGTGAGGTTCTCACCCTCAACTGATCTATATAGTTAAGTGTCCAAATAATCTCCTCCGACTCCAACAACCATGGTCAATTTAAACAGTCAAATAGTAAACCATGGAGGTTCTCTCACTACCTCCACTTAGTCTGGCATCAGGACCTGCTTCTGAATGAGGTGCCATGAGAACAAAATCCAGGGAATATGAAACAGAGTAGTATTCCACCAAAGTTCTTTTCTCCTATACCACACACTGCAGCATCCAGGCCAGATCAGCACCTACTAAGAGCCGCCATCCAGAGCCCAAAAACCAAGCCAATCCAGGTTGTCCCGATGGAGGGAAAGTGACACCAACCTAGAGAAGACCAAAGGACTATCAGGGACCACACTGCCCACCAGCATATGCCTTCCATCTGTCCCACCTAGCTAAGGGCAACATAGGCAGCAACCCCCATTTCAGCACCACAGCCTGGAAATATGGAGATACTGATGGCTCCTGCCCAAAAACAAATGACCAGCAATGTGCCCGCACCCACATAGGTCACCTAAATTAGGGGGCTCCAGAGACATCCATCCACCGAAGTTGTCGCCCCTGCCTGTCGCCCCACTGGGGAGACCGTCCCCACAGAAAGCACCCCGTCACCATCCCAAAAGCAAACCCACTGGCCTGACACTTACGGTCGTCACCTCCAGGACTGGTACAGACAGCGGTAATCTCCAGCTGCAGAAAATGGTAAAGTCCATTCAGAATGCCTGCTTATCCAGACCATGTTCTCACCACACCAGAAGCCAGTCCTCTGGAGGGCTCAGTAGAAAATCCATAATCCTCCTGGTTATCAGAAGCAGTTCTTCTGCCTTCTTTCCACAGCTTGAATGATCACAACCAGCTGCAGAACCAAGAAGAGAAAGCTCCTATTAAACTCCAGAGGCTCCTCGACAGGTCCCAGTGAACCGCCCCCATCGGGAACCAGCTAGGCATTCAACACAGCTTTCCAAGGCAACCAGCTGTAAAAAGGTAACAGTGGCAGAAATGGCTAAAAGCTATGAAAGTCCCAACGAATGGGATCAGTAATAGAACGTAAATAAAAAACTCCTGTTAGTGGTATTAGAGGTGTTCCTACTGCTAACAGCATTAAAACAGTTTATTGCCAATTTAGCACAATGGACCAAATGGCATTTGACCCAAGCTTGAAAAGGAATGCTGCTCACTCTAAACTACTTCATGTCTAAAACCCTAACTACAGCAAGCTAAAACAATTAAATAAATGATTAAACAAATGAAATAAAAACAAATAAAAACACAGAAAAATAGAGCGTAGCTAAACTAGTGGCTCAGGCAGCTCACACACAGCTGCCATCTTGCATACATTATTTATTCAACCCAAATCTCAGAGAGTCAAAACACTTTACATACTACCAGAAAATTAAAAAATTTAATTTTATCACATTTTAAAATCAACAATACTAAAATCCTTAAATTAATTCTTATCAGGCAAGGCCTGGCTAAATAAAAAAGTTTTCAGCTGGGCTTTAAAATGGGTGATGGTCTGGCACTCTCTAACCCGATGAGGTAGAGAATTCCACAGGCCTCCTAAGGAATGGGTGGTTGCCCGAAGTGCAGAGGCAGAGAGTGTGTGTGGGCTGGAACTGATTTAAAGTACTGAATGTATTGTGCTGATTCACAGTTTGATTCTTGTAAGTTTTACATTTTTAAATTAAAAAAAAGCTGTCACTGAATTTATGGTCTGGGCTGCTGGATTTGATTTAAAAAAAAGAGAAATCCACAGGGTTGGGGCCACAAAAGCAAACATACAGGCCCCAGACGACTTCAGTTTAACCCTGGGAATCTCTAGCAATCTCTCATCAGTGAAGCGGAGAGGGCAGGAGGGGCAGCAGGGATGAAGAAGATCTTGCAGGTAGCTGGGTCTCTGGCTGTGTAGGGCTTTATAGGTCAGCAAACTGACCTTGAAGGAGATCCATCAATTTATTTGCAGCCAGTGCAGATAGCAGAGCACAGGTGTGATATGGCAGGATCTAGGTAAACCAGTCAACAACCTGGCTGCCGCATTCTGCACTAGCTGCAAGATCTACCTCCGGTAGCCCTAGGTATAGGGCATTGCAGTAATCTAGACGAGAGGTCACAAAGGCATGAACCAAAGTTGGCATGTTACCAGGGGAGAACAGGTGTTTAAATCAGGTGATGTTTCTCAAATGGTAGAATGAGGTCCTGACCACAGCCAACACCTGTGATTTTCAGTGTCAAACTGCAGTCATGAACAACACCAAGATTTTTTTACCTGATCTGAGGTAAGCAGCTGAGAGTCCCCAAGCCAAATTCCCAAGGTCTCACCAGCCTGCACCCCCCACCCACCAAGTGACGAGGTTCCAACACCAGTACTTTGGTCTTGTCCGGATTTAACTTCAGCCATTTGGTCCTCATCCAGTCTTGACTATCAGTGAGGCAGTTACTAAGGACTGAGACTGTCTCCTCCTGTCCAGGTGCAAATGACATGTAGAGCTAAGTAGCATCTGTTTAACAATGAAAACTCAGCCCATACCACCTAATTATATCTCCTAACAGCAGCACGTACACTACAAACAATGTGGGGGATAAGACCGAGCCCTGCAGGACCCTATAAGATAGGGGCAGAGAGGCAAAGGAAAAAATTCCTGATACCACTGTCTGCATCCTGACAGTGAGGAAAGATTTAAACCAACTGTGCTTTGTACCAGCCTGTCCCCAGCATACCCGCAGGTGCTCCATCAACATCCCATGTTCCACGATGCCAAACGCCACTGAGAGATCCAGAAATACTAAGATGGAATGACTCCCTTGATCCCTTGCCATCAGAAGAACATTCAATACCTGGACCAGGACAGTCTCAGTATTATGTCTCTTCCTGAAACCAGACTGGAGAGACTCATAGATGCCATGGGTTGTTAAATGATTTTCCAGTTGTGCAGCCACCACCTACTCAATAACCTTGCCCACAAAGGCAGGTTACAGACAGGTCTGCAGTTTGCCAGGATGTCCAGATCCAGTGAAGTTTTTTTCAGGAGTGGTTTCACAACCGCCTCCTTCAGGAGTTCTGGTAAAACCCCTGTCACTAAGGAACAATGGACTATCCTAGCAAAGACTGAGCTAACGACCTCCATATACCCCAACAAGAGGCACTTTGGCCCTGGATCTAAACTACAGTAGGTTAGCCGCAACTTCTGGATGAGCCGCACAACATCCACGACATCCAGCTGGTCAAAGTCAGACCAGACAGGCCAAGTACTTGTGATCTCAAATCCATCACTGCAAGGCCCATTTGAGGATGCTGGCTGGATCTTGGATCTGATAGTGGCAATCTTATTGGCAAAGAACTGAGCAAACTTGTTACATCTAGATTGTGAATAGGCTCCTGAGACCGAAGACAGGTTGGAATGCACAACCTATAGACAGTACGGAAGAGCTGAACTGGTCTGTTGGTTGCCACAGCAATCTTCTCAGACAGAAACTCTGCCTTCTTACAGGAGATTGCTGACTGATAATCTTTATAATTGGCTAACAATCTAAGCTTGTCCTCTGCCAGACTGGATTTCCTCCAGCGCCACTCCAGCCTTTGACCCTCCTCCTTGTCTCCTTCAGAGTCTCATCAAACCAAGGAGACGTCTGATGGGACATAAGGGAGTGAACACGGACAGGTGCTACAGAGTTGAGGAGTCCAGCAATAGCTCTGTTATTGGCCATCACTGGCAACCCTGGCTCTTCGCATACTTTCATCATGCCTGATAGGTGCAATACCTCCGTTAGACCATCTGGGGACAATCCCCTAAAGGGGCAGTATTGGACCATCTCCATAGAATTAGGTCTATTAGGGGGTGCCTCAAACCTGAACCTGATGTATTATGGTCTGGTCAACTGACTGGCTCCACCACCAGGTCATAGAGCTCCATCCCAAACAAAAAGACTAGGTCCAATGGATGACTGCGAAAGTGAGTTGCAGAGGTAATGACCTGTGCTAGGCCCAATGAACTCATCAACTGGAGGAAATCTTGACCAAATTGTGAGAGTTTATCATTGATCTAGGCATTGAAATCCCCCAAATAATCCATCTGGGGGATTCCAATGTCAGAACAACAATGAAGTCTGTGATTTCCTGCAGGAATTCTCTCCCATCTCTGGTTGGATGGTAGACGAGGAGAATCCTGCAACCTGCAACTGTGATACATTCAAAGGATCCAGTCATTCCTACTGGGATGGATGTGAGGCCCAGGTCTGATTTAAAACAAATGGCTACTTCCCCACCCCAACTATCCTTTCTCGGGCAGTTTACCACCAAGTACCCAGCTGGAACAGCTGCCTCTAAAACCAGACCAGCATTTTCGTCCAGCCAGGTCTTGGTGATGCATGAGAGAACAGTTGTTGCCACAAGATCAGCAATAATTGCTGTCTTGTTTTTAATGGATCTTGCATTGCACAACACTGCCCGAGAAGAATAAAGAGATGAGGTAGATCCAGCAACCTGCCCACAATTTGTGGAACCCTCTCCTGGACCCATTTCACCCCAGGATGCCTTCTCATCACCATCACCCCAATCCACCCCACCGGGCTCCTCAAACCCCCATCCCCTCCTTCTTCTAGCTATCCCCAGTGCTCTACAGCAATTATACACTTCTGATGACAAAGAGGGATCATCAAAGGGATGGAGGTCATGGAGCTCAGTGGGAGCATAATGCCTGACCACCACCTTCACCAGCCAGCACATCCCTACAGACTAATACAATTCTTAATACACGATCACCACACTAACACTCCGCAAACACAAAATTACACCAACCAAACACACACACACACACACACTCACCACTCACACAATCTACACAATATAGACTTAAACCCAATACAATCCCCCACCCAAAACCCAATGCAAACAATACAACACAAGTCCACCTTTCCTTTGGGGGAAAGAATTACTGTGTAGGTTCTAATGTCCACAGTATATCATCACATTTGTTCAAAACAGTCACTATTTTGAGTTCTGAAAAGTTTTTGGGTTTGCCCAGTCCAATATAGTCTTTATCAGGAAAAGCCCAAGGTGCTCTCACCACCTAAGGCTGAAGACAGTATCTAAAAATCCTAAGAACTCTCATTCCTTAGACTACAGGACTTCACTGTTGTTCAATTTAATGTATAAGTAACTTTGCCACTCTCACTGCCTCCAAACTGAAAACAATGAAACAATGGAATATTTATTTCTTTTATTAGAAGGCCAACCCACCCCAAAATGGACCAGTGAAGTCACTCACAGTTCTCCAAATTCTTTCAGGTTACTGTTGTAGAAAGAAAGCAATCACTCCAACAAAGTCCTGTTCCTCCAAGAGGCTTGTTTCCTCCATCTGTCCAATGAGGAAATCAATGTCCCTGGCCCCCATCTAGCCTTCTGGGTTGAATGTGCTCTCAGCAGCCCCTACCACTGTTGAAGTAACTGACATAACTCCCCCTGAGACACAAGTGAGACCAGCGAATGCCTCCTTGAATGAAGAGTTAACAAATAACAGAAGAGCAAGAGTCCCACAGATCCCAACTCAGTCCCTCGGTCCTAACCACTGCTGTACTCGCCCTCTGGCAAGGACACAGTGGACACACCTGGGCCACAGGTCAGAACCTGTAAGGGCTCCCTCAGTACTCTTCATCAGGAAACCCCAAGACTTGAGCACACCAGCAGCCCTCCAGCATTGTGAACCATGACCTCTGATGCAGCCTCTGACACAGTGACTTGGGACAACTCTTCGGAGCTCCAACTGCAGCAAGTCCCCATCCAGGTATGGGCAGAATCCTTATTCCATACTTGAGACAGCAAGTTGGCAGAAGGAATGGGGAAGGTAGCCAAACTATAGGATCTGATTTTGTTTGTCAGATAATTGTAACTCTGACACTGTTTTTGGTAAACACTTTCTGGGCAAAACTCCAATTGAATGACAATTCGGTAGATGCCCAAACAGCACACAACATACATCCTAACTAAAAATGAAAACCTATGCTCCTAACTGTAGCTCATTAAAACTCCCCGACTATTACTGGCAATTCTATCACTAGCCTAAACTACAAAATTGAACAAATAAAAGTATATTCAGACAAATTGAAAGTTTAAAAACTCTCTGCTGTCTCCTCCCAGCTGATAGTTAGCCCAGAGTGGCTGCCATCTTGTCCTAGCCTCATGAGTGTTCCATTGACAGAAAACTGTAACATCAGTGTTAGAATGGGTCTGGGGTTTCTCCTGGCATAGAACATGGTGCCAATGTCCTATGTGCCTACCAGATTTGTAGATTTTTTTCCCTGGGAAATTCAGCAACCCCATAAGAAGACGTATAAAGTCATAGACATTTTTCCCCTTAGCACCCTTGGAGACCCATACTATTGATATGTAATTACACCCCTTACACTCTAGGTCAGCAGATTAATCCCATAAGAGTCTGATTCAATATTTTTAAAGTCAAAATGACCGTATCCTTGTCATCAGCCTAATGATCCAAATGCCATAAGATGATTTCATTATCAGAGACCCTGACAGGCAGTTGTTCTATCCAAGTTTGCAGGTTTACAATATGAATCTTTACCCCTGTTAACACTTGTAGGATCTGCAAGAACATCTGCTGAATTGCTTCTGGGCAAAAGCTAGTCATGGTGGATATGTGCCCAGTTTCCATTGTAGAGCATGGTTAACTTGAACTTGACCAAGATGTTCACTGCAGTACGTGGCTTGTGGCATGGATATCATGGATGATGCGTTTTCTGTCAAACTTCAGGGACAGGGGGATGGATGCAGTTCTCAGACAGAGTGCAGGGAGCCATAAGCAAACCTGTGTGGTGCACCCAATGAGCTTTTATACACATGACAGATATAGCAGAAGACAAACCCCTGTTCCACATGAAAGTGTCAAGTATATTATAATATGTGGTTAGGGATTAATGTGCATGGAAAGCAGCCCCTTCAAAAAGGTTGCTGTGCATATTCTAAGTTGCTGCTAAGTTGTTAGCCATGTTCTAAAACTGTTGTTGTGCACACTCCAAATACATTTCATCTGTGACCCTGCTCACACTGTCTCCTGCTATATTGTAGCACTTCACTCAAAAAATGAAAGTAAAAGTCATGGCACCCACAGAATGTATAAAAATATAAAAAAAGTTAAAATTTCACTTAGTCAAAACCATATACTATAAAAAACAAACTATGGGCGACTTACACAACTCACCCTGTGTTTCTATTTTGGGGTTTTTGTAACAGCATGGACATCTCGAGCTTTGTTCTCGAGGTCCATATGCTGTTATCTCAACACCTAAATAGAAACACAGGCATGTTGTGTATGGCTGCCCACACAATACTCCTTATATAGTTTACAGTTCAGGGCTGGTGGGTATGAAAATCCATACACATGCAGATGCTATAGTGCCACAGTAGTGATGTCAGAATGATGTTGTACCACAATACGTAGCTATGTCACTGCTGTGGTACAACAGCATAGAATCCTGTGTCTATTAGGATACTCGCATGCTTACTATCACTGCAGAGTTTTCATAATGAAGATATCAGCAAGTCTGAAAACAACCCAAGTGAGTTGTCTTGTCAAAAGATGAACTACTAGAAATGTTGGCAGCTTATGCAGCTACATTTAATTCACATTGAGGCCCAGATATTCAAAAGGGTTGAGCATGGCACAACAGTGTTGTGCCATGCACAACCCACTGATGTGCCCTGGCACGATATTCAAAAGGGAAAAGTGCGCAGCACAAATCCCGATGCACCGGAGCGCATCAGTAATGTATGCAGGCACAGGTGGGGGGGACGTGCCCATGCATAACTGACACAGCCCGATATTCAGCCCAGGATGTGCAGAGCCATGCATGCGCAATCCCTACCTGCACCAGCACAAAGTTAAGCCAAAAAAAAAGGAACAACTGATGGCCACCCACAGGTGAGCTGCCACATTGCAGGGTGCAACATGGCAGCTGCCACCTTTGGGTGGCCACCCGAGTTCCGGCTGCACCTGGCGGCGCCCATCCCATGCTTGATCGCGGGCATTTGTAAAAGACGACATCGTCCAATATCTCTGGTGGTCCAGTGGACCGCTTTCTGCCCGATCGCGGGCGTCTGTTGTAATAAAAGAACCCTCCCTCGTCCAATATCCCACTTTCTGCCTGATTGCGGGCATCTGTTGTAATAAAAGAAACCTCTCCTGTCCAATATCCCTGGTGGTCCAGTGATCGCATCGTTTCATCGCGAGTATCTGTTGTAATAGATCCTCCCATCCAACATCCCTGGTGGTCCAGTGATCAAGATTGTCTGAGTCGCTGGCATCCTGCTGTGAAGAAGAGCCTCTCATCTGTCACTCCTGGTGGTCTAGTGGCATCTCTCACCACCCACTAAGCTCCACCACCTGCCCCTCCACCTGTCAAGCGGAGCATAGCATCATCTCCTGCCACCCCACTGCACACCACCTGACAGTCAGGCTGCACACTCCATTGGTTCAGTGTGAGCCATCGGCATGAGTTTATATCACATACATTCCAGATATGATTCATTCACATTCGGAATGTGTAGTACGGTATGTTGCACACCCATTGGCTCACATTGTGAACCAATGGGCGGCAGCTCACTGAGCTGTCAGTCGGCGGCAGCGGGCGGCATGGTGGTGTTGTCACCGCCGCTGACCGGGGAGGGGTGGCCCAGTGGTGGGTGGGGGTACCACTAGACCACCAGGGATATTGGACGGGGTGTCTTTATTACAACAGATGCCAGCGATCGGGCAGAAAGCAGGATAATAGATGGGGGGGTTCTTTTATTACAACAGATGCCCATAATCGGGAAGAAAGTGGTCCACTGGACCACCAGGGATATAGGACAGGGAATCTATTTGAAACATATGCCCACAATCGGGCTGCAGGGGGCATCGGTCCTTGATGGCTGCTGCCTGGCAGGGCGCCAGGTGCAAGTCGTCTGGGATCGGCACACCTGCATGCAAATGGGATGCAAATTGAGCCATAATGACATGCAAATGGCCCCACGTGCACCTTGCATAAATTATGGCCCCATTTGCATGTCATCTTTTGAATATCGCAGGTGCTGTGAATGGCGCAATGGCACTTGCGTTAGAGAATCTCCATGCTCCACTCTGGCCACTTGTGCTGGCGCAGTGCTACTGCACCATGCACAGTGGGGGTGGCCTGGGTGCGATATTCAAAGCTGCTGAGCCATGGCACAGCTCCTTTGAATATTGCTAAGTCCACGCCCCTGCGCAGCCAAGTTGAGCTGCTCCCATGCTTGCGCCATTGCCTGGCGCAGTTTGAATATCTGGGCCTTAAGGTTTTTAATCTTGCCATGTTGTTTTCTGTTTTCTGTTTATTTGACAACAATTCCAAACAGAATTACAATGAAAATAAACAAATTAAAAACAAACATGCATTATTCAAAATAATGTATGGTTAACCATACACAACAAGGCTGATGTTTCCATTTTGGGGTACGAGGACGTCAAAGACACCTCTTGAGCTTTGCTGTCAAGGTCTATGATTTCATCTTCCCCTTGAAGAAAATGCTTTATCGTGTATGGTTGCCCATACATTATTCTCTGTGTCATCTGCAGAGTATGACAAAGCATGAGTCAGGCAGCACACAATGGTGTCCCTTCACTTTGCACAGTCCCGCTTGCAAACCATGTCTGCAAAATATTTTTTTTTTTTTTTTTACTTAGGGCAAGCTTTTGCCACAGTTTCTTGAAGTCTTGTTTCATCATGAAAGAGTACAGCAAGAAATCAACTGTGAGCATTACTGTTGTGCAGCATTCAGTTCCAGGACACTGTGTGATAGGTACTATAAACAACACTGTAAAATGTGCCAATTACTGTACTATTGTTGGCTCATGAAATAACTTTTTCTGACCAGAACTGGGTTTTTTTTCACCACTTTAATACCAGAGGTATGTGACCAAGGACAGCCACCTTTACCCAAGGGTGACTCCTGTAGTGATGAAGAAAGCATCAGATATTTTTTTGTTCAATTTCTCTGCAGTTCCAGTAATACTTGTGTTGACTCACCTATCAATGTTTCCCCTTCTCTTCTTTTTCCTCCTCTGCCTTACTACACAGTATGCAATGATGAGTCACGTGTGCTCCCGGTACTTCATCACTTCTGCTCTAGTGTTCTGTCCATATTGACAGATGATTGTTATTAAGGTGCCAAGATGTGATCCCCTTTTACCCTGGCTAACATATGCCTGTAATAATTTACTTATTTCTCAACTCTTATCATACACATCAATAATAAAACAGTCCCACTCAAATTATTTAGATGGGGGTGGCAACTCACTCTGGGAGGAGTGGGAGTTGTGTCTCAACAAGCACTTTCTCTGGTTGTGTGGCTTATGGATTCTTTTTGTTTTTGACATCTTGGCTTTAAGGGTTGCCCATTATATTTGTTGTAGTATCACCTTTCCCATTTCTGTGACTTTTTGTCATATGCTGAGTAGCAAGCTCAGATAAATTTTCTTGGAGGTTACACTTGTGTACTTTTGCTTTGTTTGGATTAAAGTTCCCTGGAGTGTCTGTTACATCATGAGCATCTCTCAGTTTTCTCTACTTCTTCCTCACTGGTCTCTTCAGACTTTCCTCCCATGTCCTGGACAATATTTCTTTAACTGCTTCCTCCTCCGCCTCCTATATGTGAGGACTACTGTAAGGGTAGGCTAGAGCTCAATCTTCATGCCTTATGCATATAGAACCATGGCAGCAAAGTCACTTGCGTTCACCCTCTTTCTACCTTGTGATGTTGAATGGCAATTGCTGGTACCTACTACATCTTGTGAGTATAATTTCAGCTTCTCTGTCTCTCTACCGCTCTATCTATCCTGATGACAAGCTTCCCTGACCTTACCTTTCCACATCTATCCTTTTTTTAAATCCCCTTATCATATTCCATTAGCACCCACACTTAAATGAAGTGAGGTTGCTGGGTGCACAACATGACTTTTTCTTCACAGCCATACACAAATAACTCTTTTGTCTTGTACAGCCCAACAAAATTGTTTGTTATAGTGATGCGGTAGTGCCACTATAGTTAGGGATGATCAGAGGTTTCTATTTTAAACCTCAAATTTTGCACTTTAATATCTTTGCAATCAATCAATGGATTTGCATGAAAGTTTGCACATGCAGTCTTATGGTATAGATCTCTTGACATGCCAAGTTTCATTCTCGTCAGATGTGAAGATTCCGAGATGTGGATAGTGAAAAAAACATAAAAAAAGATCACTGTTTTTTGCCGTTATTTTTGTCATTGCCTTGCACCCAAACAGTTTAGAATTTTGGTCTGAAAATTTCAGGGTAGAAAGGGCTTGGCCTAGGGATGTGCCTTTCACTGGTTTTGTGAAAAAATATTAATCTGTTCCAAAGTTATTACATTTTAAAATATATGTTCTGAGCATGCTCGATACAGTCTTTTGGATAGCTGCTTGGAACAAAAAAAGAATTTGGTTCGTGGGAAAAGGGTCCTTTTTCATATTGGACCAATCCTTTTTGTGAGGAAAAAATCCTTTTTCACATGGTCACCATCTTGTTTCCAGTTTTAAAAATAATAACATATTAAAACACAAAAATGGCATCCTGCAGAGTCACCAGCACATGTATCTTTGTCGTTGGGACCCCTTTAGGTGGATTCTTTACTTAACAGTTGGAGAAATTATCCCCAAATGTGTTTTGTTTTACATTTGTATATCCTTTTTCATGGCTTGCTTCCACTTTTTTCATATGGCTATATGGAAAAAGAATCTGACCATACGAAAAAGTATCCTGTCATGCGAAAAAAAAATTGGAACTTAGTTTTTTTTCTGATTCTTTTTTTGTTTGAAGGGATCCCTTTTCGTATGAATGAAAAGTAGAGAAAGGATCTCATCATATGAAAAAGAATTGGGAAAAACTTAAGTCCCAATTCTTTTTTCATAGGAAGGGATCCTTTTTCATATGCTTTTTTTGCTTTTCTTAGCATTCTCTTGGGGTGGCATTACTGACTCATTAGTTGCTGCCTGAGCTAACTGCCACAGCATGCTAAGAAAAGCAAGCAAAAAGAAAGTAAGCACTTAATCAATACTGAAATATTAGAATGAGATACCAAGCATTAAGGGGTATTGTTCATGGTGAAGCAGGAGATTTAAAGAAGGCACATATAATGAAACTTCAGATCACGAAGCCCATCTTCAAACAGCAATGTATGGTAAACAACAGAAAAGCAGGCTACCTCAGTTTAAATACATGACTATGATAAGAAAGGCAAATTAGCAGAAACCGCTGAACTTAAAAAGGATCCTTCTTCCTTCACAGAAAAAAAGCAAGGCTAATGAGAGCATGAGAGATTGCTGAGAATTTAAAGATACACTCCATATTTATTCAAAAGTAAAAACAATGATATTTACAAAAGTATGTATTTATACACATACTGGGTAGTAGAAATTGCTGAAAAGAATAAAAAAAGGTTAGAGTAATGAGCTGTGAATGATCTTGGTATATCCAGCAGACTAGATCTGGGTTTGATTCTCACAACCTCCACTTGCATACTGTGTGACTCTGAGCAAGTCACTTAACCGCCCAGTGCTCCCAGGTCACCTCTGAAAACAGGCACTTGTGCCTCTTGGGTCTTACCTGGTTACCAAAGACTAAAATAAAAATAAAATATATAAATATTTCATTCACAGAAAAAAAAGCAAGGCTTATGTGAATATAAGAGATTGCTGAGCATCTATAAGAATATTCAGTATGTATTAAAAGAAAAATAAATGTGTTTTACAAACAATTACTTTTATGTATATGGGTCAAATGTTTGGTATCAAGGTTGCTGTTTTGCCATGTTTTATAGGCACAGACAGTGGAAATGATCAGTTCTAAGTGGCATTATACATGTCAGATTATAAAGCAAATAAGGCAAATAGCCATTTATGAAATATTTCTAGCACCATTTATTACCTATTATAAGATGAGAATATGTCATTGTTTTCCTTTTGCATATCATTAGGAAGCATTATATAGTGGCAACAGGCAAAGGCAGACACTGGAGCCAAAAGGCCAAGATTAATGTTAGGTAGAATCAGTTTGATACCAAGGCCCAGATATTCAAACTGAACCACAAAGTAGCGCAATAGCAGGAGCAGGCGCAAGTCCAGTGTGCCCATAAGCATCATGTGCAATATTCAAACAATGTGCAGGCCAAGATGCACTTGCACCACACAACTGAATATCGTGCCAACTGTGCCATGGCACAACCTGGGATGTGCAGTGGCGCAGGTCTAATGCACAATAGCACTACCAGGGAAGCGTAGTGGAGCAGGGTAGCAGCACATCAGCACAACCAGGGATGCGCAGGGATAGGATGTAGGGGTCCACCCATGGAAGATATGGGCAGAGGAGAACACAGCAGAACAGACATCACCCCCCCACACCCCATGCACCGCACAACCTGAGGAGACCTGGAACAACCACCGGCCCATGGACACCAGCAGCAATGCCACAGCTGGGGCATGGTGCCCCAGCACACCCCCTGGCAAGCTGTGACCAGCACACAAGGATGTCAGGCCACCACATGCCACACCATCCCACCAATGCAGAGCACACCCTGCACCGTGATCCCCAGACACCCTGCCCAGGAGTAGCGCCCAACAGTGCAGGACACCCCATGCATGCCACCACCCCCATTGTGACAATGCAGTCTTGTGCACCATGGAGCCATGAAAGGCAGCCACACCACGAGCACCCTGCAGTGGGCGGCAGCAGACACAAATGCAACAACTGCATACACAGTGCCGCCTTGCACGTCCCCCCCCTAGGTACAGCTGAGAGACTGACTATGCGTCAGCACATGAGGTACCCCACATGTGACAGAGCCTGCCCCAGATGCCACCACCAGCAGTACAACACCCTGCACACCCTCCCAAGGACACCCCCTGTCCCAGCACTGGCCACAACAGCCAACACAGATACCCACAGTGGTGTATGGAAGCATGCGCCACACAGGATGCAACACAGTGCATGAACAAATACTCACCAATACCCAAGGGCACACCAACACAGGGACACAGTAGCGGGTCAACAAAGCCACTGGCGTGTGGCCACGGCAGCTGTGTACACACAGCCAGCAACCCTCCATGGCACATGTGTACCAGCCACCCTGCGCAGGGACCATGAAGCCGTATGCCACCAGCATGCGGCCAGAGCACAAGTGACAGACAGTGGAGCACATCCCCTGCAACAGACACAAGTGACAGCATGGAGGAGGAACAACAACAGTGGAGGCCACAGTGCCACACGAGGCAGACGTGCACCATACCAGTGACAGGAGGTGATCCGGCATTGTGCCAGGTACAGTGGTTGTTCAGCATGGACAGCCACCACTGGCATGCCAGCAGACCATGCAGATCACAGACATGCAAGAGTGTCAGCTGCACAGGCCATGGATGGTCTGACAGAGGCACCATGGATACAGTGCATGCACAGTGGACCACTGCACACAGGTATCCAGTGCACAGGGAACAACACACAGACCACAGACAGTGACTGATTCCCACGCCCACACCATAGGCGGGTCCTCTCCAGACACACACACATGCCCATGCCTGCACCACTCCGATGCCATGCACACCACTGCAGCTGAGCACCTGTAGCCCACTGCAAATCAGAGACCACCACAGTAGGCATAACAAAACAAATGTATTATATAAAGGTCAAACAAACTATTTACAATTATGTATATAAGGGGGGGAAGGCCACATACTAGGTGGGGGTGGGTAAGGGGCAGGGTGAACAAATAGAAGAGGGAAGAAGAGGTGTGAGGGTGGGTCCAGGGGGGGTAGGGTGAATCCAGGTGCATGGAGGGCCTAGCGTCCGCTCTGCTGTCCACTCCTGTGGTGCCACCTCGTCCTCCACCTCCGTACTCCATGCTGCTCCATGTGCTGGAATATCTCCATGGAAGCCCATGTGATCTGCAGGACCTTCTGCATGGCCCTCTCGAGCTGCATCATCTGCCATCCACCAAGGACAAGGGAGCAGAGTCAATATGTGTGAATGTCCATCCCCCTGCAGCCCACCCATTGTGCATTGCATACAGCTGTGGGCCACGCCCCTGCGATGGTGTGCGACCACCCACAGTGATAGTTTCCACAGGACCTGCCTACCCAGGTGCACACAGCCATGCGGACTGCTGCACATACCCACCGCCCAAGTCCCGCCCAGCACCACCGTGGCTGTACAGTGGCATGGCTATGCGGTGTGAAGGCAGTGGCACAGCCATGTACCCGGTGCATGCATGGACCACCAGTGATGCACACCCACACATGCAGTGCCACAGGACAGTGCTGAGTTTACCATGTGGCATGCACATCAGTAGTGTCAATGGATGGTGGCCATGCCCCGGCACCTACCCCACAACACAGCATGCACAGAACATCCTGGGAGAAAGGCACTCACCTGCATCTGCTGGATCTGGGCACTGATGCTGGATGGGTCGGGCAGCCCGTGCCTGTTGCCCTGCATCCACTGCCTCTCAGCGTTCCCGTGCCTCTCTGGCTCTTCGCCTCTCCTCAGGGCCTAGGGTGCAAACATGGAGAGGAGAACATCAGTACAAACCAGTAGCAAAGGCTCCCCCCGGGTGTGTGTGATCCCGCACAGCCCAGCCATGCCGCAACCCCCCCACCACCACCCACACTGGACGGTCCCCCCATGTGGTGGACACATGCCCACCATGATACCCATACAGACGCTACCATTGTATGGATTGAGCATCAACCTGGACGTGGCACTGTGCCTCACCTGGTGTGTGCCCGTAGATGGGCAAGCCTATCTAGGTCCCTCAGCCGGAGGTCCCCATAGCAGTGGTGACACTGCTTGGCTGTTCAGCTGATCCCTGTGGCCTCCTCAAGTGCCTCTGCCACCTCCTCCCAAACTGCACTCCTTGCCCTGTCCATGGGGTCATCTCCAAACAGGACCCCAGCATGGGTCTCCACAATGGCCACCAAATTGGCCAGCTCCAGTGGGCTCCATAAAGCAGCTGTCCTCCTTGCCATCACTGCTGCAGGTAGGATCACAAAATGGTGCTCTGTAGTGCACGTCTGCCATATGCAGATGCTGCGTGGTACAGCGCTGCCATTCCCCATCACGCTGTCACCGAACAGTGTGATAGGGGTGCACCCATGCGGACGCATGGCACCTGGGGGCAAAGGTCGACCACAGGGTCAAGGGTCTGTCATGCACAGACTGCCACAGCATGATTGGGACTCCCTGCATGCAGTGCAGTTGGGTGCCTGTATGAGACGCCCTGCAGTGGCTTACCATGCTGTGGCACCATGGCACCTATGGTGCTCCAGGGCACGAGCGCCATACATGTGAACAGTGCACTAGCACCACTGACACAGTGGTAGCCATGCCCTGCACTGCCTCCCACACTCAGCACATCAGCAGTGAGGCAGACGTCAGCGTCAGCACCCCGGGCATGCGCCGTGCAGTGCCTACTGCATACGTCACAGAGCTGCACCTTTGCCTGAGCATGCTCAACACAATTGCTCAAGGTGCAACAGCATGATATTCAGCCAGCATATGCAAATCAGCTCATCAGCAATTCCATGGTGCAGCTACTGCATTGGCATCCACTTAAAGTTGCACCTCGCCTAATTTGCATACCTTGAGCTATATAAATGCGACATGGGGCTGCAGAGGCCATAGTTTGGTATTGCAGTCTATTGTGGTGGGTTGCATGCTGTTTGGAAGTATGGACTGTGGTGTGTGGGAGATGCATGGGACTGCACAATGAAAGGTAACACCTGTCATTCCCACAGGCTCTATAATGACCGAATGTGAGGAAGGGGAGGAACAGGGATGTTGGAGAAAGAGGAGTCCCAACTTCACACGGGTGGAATCAGATGCCCTGTTCGAGGCATACCTCAACAGGGAACCGCTGCTCAGCGGACAGCAGAAAACACCACAGGCACGTGCTGCGGCAAGGGCTGAGGTTGCGCATGCCGTGAACCAGCATGGTAGCCACCAGTGGTCCATGCAGGAATGTAAAAAGAAGGTCAGCATGGACAGAAGAAGAATTAAGGACAAGGTGGCTGCCATCAGGGCAGCACGTGCTGCAAGCAGTGGTGGACAGCCGGATGTGCCACGCCTGATGCCACAGGAGGAGCAGGTGGCTGGAAGCATGTGGCATCGTGCCATGGAGGGTGTTCCAGGTGGTGGCTTCCAGATGGGTGGCAGCCCATCACTGCATGGTAGGTCCTGTGCTGTCACTGTGTGGGAGGTGGGGAGAATGCCACAGGGTAGGGCAGAGACATTAACACTACTGTGTTCCCTTACAGCTTCTGAGCATCTACATGGGTCAGTGGTGGTGGGTGTGTCCACCGTGGGCGAGGCCCTGGACACGGAGGAGCACCCATCCACCTCCACAGGTGTCCAAGGGTCAGGACCACCACATACCTGCCTGTCTGTCCGGACTGAAGATGGTGGTGCTGGTGCAGACGAGGCCCTGTCTGTGTCCCAGCGTGACAGCAGCCATGGACTCCAGCATGCTGGGACATGGACTGGTGCCAGATCAGGCACCAATGATGATGGATCACACATCCCGGACAGTGATATGTGTGGGATGTAGGATGGTCCCACAGCGGGGGACGGCATGGGCGTAGCCATGGGTGGTGCCGCCGTGGAGGCCTGCATGACATTGCAGTCCCAGCCTGTGCCTGTATGTCCTAGTGGGGCAGCACTGGTGTCCATCCAGGCCGGTGGGGCTGTTACAGCCACTGCGGCGGCACCAGTAATCCCTGGCAATCAGTGGCCGGAGGGGCAGTGCCAGTAGTCAGAAAATGGGAATGGGGAACAGTGCCAGGGGGGCGGCATCAGTGCACCACATGTGGATGTGCCCAGGCATGGCTCTGGCGAGCAGCCCCCGACTTCAAGGGGTGCTGCCCAGCATGGCCAGGAACACCATGAGGGACAGCATGCCAATCAGGTGGATGACCTCTTTGATGAGCACAGCCACATACTCCAGGATTCAGTGGATCAGCAGTTGCAGCTTGTGACAGCGGTGGATACACTCAGTGCAGTTCTATGCCAGGCAGAGGAGCGGTGCAGCAGGGACCACAGTCTGCTCCTGGCAGGGATGGACTGGCTGCGGGAGGATGTGACCACTGCCATTGATAGGCAGACACATGCAATCACTGCTTTCATGGCCACTGTGGGCACCCAGTTCATTGCCTATGCACCGCAGACACAGCGCAGTGTCACGTCCACCCCCCTTACCCAGCGTTCTGCGACCCCTTCCATGTCGACACCGGGTTCGGCTGTGGGCATACCGAGCACGCCTGGCACGGACATGTTCGGTGAGCTGCAGACTCCTGCATGAACACAGTCATGTTCCTGCAGCGTCACCCCGGGGGAACATCAGTGGAACCCCAGACACCAATGGTCAGCCTTGCATGGCTGGCAGGTCTCAGCAGGGCCGCCCACGCATCCGTGGAAGCCATGGCACTGTGCCGCATGACTGACCTGTCTCTCACCATGGCCACTGTCTGACGCTGCCCTTTGTGCAGTGTGTTGTGCACTGTACGATGCACGGGTGGGATACCTGGCCCTGCACACACACAGTCCATGTGCATACCCTCCCGGCTGCTGGCCAGTGTGGTGTGTGCATGATGATGCCTGCGTTGCGCTGTCCACCAGTGTGCAATGGTGCCCAGCATCTGAGACACACACAGAGACAGCCACTGGGCGTGGTCATGTGTGGACCTGTGTGTGGCTAGGGGTTGCAGTCGGGGTTGGCGTGCCTTCTACCCCTTCTGCATGCCTTGTGGTGTGCGTGTGGGTGCGGGTGTGTGTGTGTGTGTGTGTGTGGGTGTGTGCGTGAGCACGTGTCGTGTTTGGCCATGCCCATCCCTTACAGCATGTGTGGATCCATGATCAGTCCCATTCACTTGCCGCCATCCACCCCTGGAGTTCATCCATGCCTGTCTGTGGGTTGTGCCCTTGCCATTGGTGGTTGCACATGGCCCCATGACCTACCTGTGTTGGCTGAAGTGCTCCTCTGTGATGGTGTCCTGGTGCAGTTGAGCCACCTGGAACAGGCGGGGGTCCCTTCACCCAGGGGGTGGTTTCCCATCACCGTCTGAACCAGCTTCCTCATTGTCCCCATCGCTGTCCCCCTCTTCGACCTCTACGGCTATCCCACAGTCATTGGCCATGTTGTGCAGGATGCAACAGGCCAGGAATAGCCCACAGGCCATTGAGGTGCTGTACTGTAGGGTACCGCCAGACGTGTCCAGGCATCAGAAACGTGACTTCAGCATCCCGAACTTCCACTCGATGACATTACGTGTGGTGGCATGTGCATCAGTGTACTGTTGCTGCGATGGGGTCGCGGGGTGCCGGTATGGTGCGAGCAGCCAGGGACGGAGTGGGTAGCCACTGTCACCTGTGTATACAGGGTGGACATAAGTATGGTGGTCTACATCGCTCTGCCATGGGCCGTCAAGGCTGGTACCCATGGCACCTCTGACTATGCCTTCCCCCACATCTGCCCATATCATCCTGCGTGATGTGCATACTCACCCACTAGGTGGCCAGTGGGGATGTCCCCACTCTCAAACCTGTGGCACAGTGCAGACTGGTGCCAGATGAAGGCATCATGTGCTCCCCCAGGGTGCATGGCACAGACATTGGTTATGCGCCCCCTGGCATCGCACACTACCTGGCAGTTGATGCTGGTGAAACCCTTACGGTTGATGTATGCTACACCATCCTGGCCAGGTGGCATGCAGATGGCCACATGGGTGCAGTCAATGGCCCTGAGCATGCCAGGCATACGTGCTACCCGGTGGAACACTTGTATGTGTGCTGTGTGCTCCACCTGTGTGCTGGGGAAATGGATGTACTCCTCAGCATGTGGCAGCAGTGTGCTGAGGAATTGTGTGAGCAGGCGTGATGCGGCCAACTGGGTTATTCCTGTTGTGTCCCCTGTTGGTCTCTGGAAGGTGCCCGTTGCGAGCAGGCACATGACAGCTGTCACCTTTGTCTCCATTGACAGAGCATGGCTCCGTTGTGTGGGCACCTGCATCTCATCACTGCACAGCACACAGAGCCACCTCAGGATTGCCTGGTTCAGGTGGTACCAGCCCACAATCTCTGTGTCGGTGTACTGCTCAAAGGTGATGCAGGCTCGGTACCACCTGTTGGGGCATACCGCTGACGGGCCCTTCCAGGGCTGCACCCCCCTGCTGCCTGGCTTCTCACACCCCTCATTACTGCCTCCATCTGGATGGTGGCACTGGCCATGTCCCTGGGTAGTGTCCCCCCCGGCAGATGTTATCCCATTCCCCCCACTGTCCTCTGTGATGCTCCCCCTGCACTGGGTACACCGCCAACCTTTGGCTGTCCTGCCTACTGCCACTGCCCTCACTACACTGCAGCACTACCCAGTCTATCCTGCACAACTGTTTCAGGCTCCCCACTCCTGTCCTGTGTGGTCACAGGTGTGGCCTGTCCTGCTCCTTCAGTGTCACACTCACTGCTGCCCTCTTTGTTTTTGATGCCAGCTCGCTCCCACCTCCGGCTTCCCTGTAGCATTCTTGCACCTCTCTCTTGTTCCCTTTTATTTTGGATCATTTCCACTATCACGCAACTTCCACTAGCTCCCCTATTGCGCATGGTGCATGCTATTGAATATCGCTCTGCACCATTTATTCATGGTTCTTCCCCCTACAGTTGCACATGCATTCATTACCATTGCACTCTTGTGCATTGTAACTTGAGTGGCGCAGCTGCCTCCTGCTGAATATCGCACAATGGTGCATTTTCGTACTTGCACTGGCGCATCTCTGTTGTGCATGGTGCAACCCTTTTGAATATCTGTGCCCATATGTAAATAAAGGTAGCTGGGAATTATTAACACATGAGTAAATACCTAACACTCAGATTAATGCGAATTGAGAATATATATGAGTAAATATGTATACACAATAATTAACCAAATTGGAGCACATGGACATGTAACCAATGTAAAGATATAAGAAAACTCTTATAATATTCATTTTTATTCAGAATGTATGATATATATGGTTTATTCTTATTTTATAGTCCTCCAGAAGAAGCCTAAACAGACAAAACATTGGGACTCATTAAAATATTGAAGAAATCAGTAAAGAATTGAAAACAAAAACCAACAGTGGTGTATTGGTGTTTATTTGCTAGAGCGATCACACTTCCAAATCCCCATGGACTGAGCCAACTCAGCTCTGACTGGGAAAACCAAGCCTTTCGTGGCTCAAACCAAACCACTAAGTTGGATCAGTTCAGAAGTGTGATCCGGTCTGGGAATAACACTCTTACCACCAGTACTGCAAGGAAAAGGAAGGGCAGGATGCAGAAATAATAAAAAAAAAAAAGAAGCATTTTTCTGCCAGATTTTTTTCCCTGATCTCTGAAGAATACTGTTAAGTCTCTGGACCATCACATGACCAACAAAGGAAAACACTCATGATCCTGGGGCACTGAAGGGAGTCAATGAATGAGGGTCTCTGTTCTGTGATTGATTGATGTTCTAGCCAATCCTGTGTGTCAGCCACCACAGGACATCCCTAGGAAACTGTGTATCGAGTGCATGTTGGGCTTTGCACTCAAATGAGACGTGTGTGTGTGTGTATGTGTGCAGATAGATTTGCAAAAAAACAGCAAAAATGAAACAAAACATTTTTTATATTGTTGGAGAGGGAGAGGAGAGTAGAGAGACCAATCAATTCAACAGCAGGCATCAGCAGAGTGCAGACATTGCAGCAGAGTACTCTGTAAAAAAATTTTTGTTTTTCTTTTTTGTTAGAAAGAGAGAGAGAGAGAGACAAAAGAATTCAACAGCAGCATAAACAATCGAATGAAGACATTGCAGATTCCACAGTAAAAAACAAAAAAACACCAATTTTTCCATAGTCAGAGTGAGTGAGAGAGAGAGCGATATCAATGAATTCAACAGCAGATGACAGCAGAGTGCAGAAAAAAAGTAAAAAAAAAAAAAATATTAATGGGAGCAGCAGAGCCAGACAGAAAAGGAGGACTATGTCTGAAGGTCATCATGACTCGGTAATTTTGAAGGGAGGTTTAGTGCCATACAGATTTTTAAGGGGGTGTCACCCAAGTCTCAGATTCTGTGTTGTCCATCTCTTTGCTTCCCTGAAAGGTCATACTGCCATAGACTCTGTGTTGCCCATCTCTGTGCCTGAACTTCTACTAGGTCATAGTACCATACAGATTGTGAAAGGGGGTCATGTCTCAGACTCTGTTTTGCCCATCTATGTGTCAGAACTACTACTAGGTCATAGTGCCATACAAATTGTGAATGGGGTGTCACATTTCAGATTCTGTGTTGCCCATCTCTGTGCCTGAACTATTACTAGGTCATATAGTGCCTCACATAATTTTAGATGGAGGTGTCACATATCAGACTCTGTGTTACCCATCTCTGTATCTGAACTAATTCTGCTAAGTAGGCAATTAAGTTGGACCCAAAAAAATGGATTCAGAATCAGAGTCTGTTAGGGAAATGGAACATATGGCCAACACCAGCAGCATGGATGAAATTGGTACACGAAACAGTTAAAATATTTCCTGAAAAGAAATTCAGAAAAAAGGGGAACACTGCTGAAGATATCATTAATTCAACTGATGAAAATGAAGCAGCACAACCAGAAGAAGATGAATCAACACAACCAGAATCCCCTGATCACAGTAGTGCAGCACTGTCAGCATTGCTAGAAAAGCAGATAAAGGTAAAACACAAAAACAGGTAGCCAAAACACTTAGAACTAGAAGGTCAATGATTAAGGAAAAGGCTCTGTCTAGTACCACTAGACATTGCACTCCATGATATGCCACTCATGCATATCAGGCTTCATCAGAAAGCAGTGCTTCTGATGAAGAACAGGTTGTAAATGTGCAAGAACAAGATCACGATCATGATGTATCACAGTTATGCTTTTCCAGAGGTGATGATTTAGAATGTGATACTGATGAGGTAGAGGATGCCACCTGGGTTCCACCACCCAAAAAGAAGAAATCACATACACCAAGCACCACCAGTAGCCACAGCCAGTAGTGGAAAAACAATTATTATGGTAGATTTTCTGGGGACAGCTGCAATGTGCATGAATCATGGTCAGAAACAACTGCCACCAACATTACTGTAATTCCTGGCGTGACGACAAAATATTCCACGTCAGTTGTGTGGAGCTATTTTCATATAAGACCTAAAAATGAATGTGTTGCTGTCTGCACCTTTTGTCATCTGAAAGTTAGTGGGGGGAAGTGAGGGCCCAGTTCAGGACAACATCACTAAAATGGCATTTGCAAAGAGTACATCCAACCATTCAACTGGGCAGCAGTCCTGAACAATGGACAAATATCTGTGATGAAAATAATCCTACAGACAATAGTGATGGAGAAGAGACTGAGAGACAGAGCAGAAAAAAAATCATGTTCAGCTACACTGACAAAAGTATTTGGACAAGTTACAGCTTCGCCACTGCAATCCTATTGTTTTTACACCCCTGCATGAACTAAACAGCAGACCACTACTGCAATGCTTGAACAAAAAACTGCCTACAGTGGATCACATCAAATTACATCAAAAATGAATCAGTTAATAGCTGAATTTATTGCCAAGGACCTGCCACCATTTTCTGTGGTGGAGAATGACAGTTATAGAGCCTTTCTAAAATATTTAGCTCCACATTACAACATACCAAGCCGTAAATATTTTGTAACTGTGGTTGTTCCCAAAATGTACGAATGTATGCAAAATGAAAAAGTCCAAGAAGTGCGACTATAAAAACAACCTGGCACTGGATCCAAGCAAAAAGCAGAGGTACTTACATAAGCAGGGAGCGCGGCTTCATGGTGTCCACTCCAGAAATGAAGAACCACTAGTTGCTGTGTCAGGTTAAACCAATTTCTTTATTACCAAGGATAAATAACACCAGCAGTAAAATGCAGCATGGACCCTCCCTCCAAAAGTCCCAAACCCAAATATTTTTGCATGGTACTTGTGCTTTCTCAAGGCTAGCAACTAGTGATTCTTCATCTCTGGAGTGGACACCGTAAAGCCGAGCTCCCTGCTTATGAATGTATGCAAAGTAAAATAAAATTGTCTCTTCAAGAGAGTGAATTTGGTGCTGTGCACCTGACCACAGACATGTGAACAACTTCTCAAACCACTAATTATGTGCGCATCACAGTACATTGTGTGCCATGAAGCATGATCATCTTCAAACACCACAACTATCAGCAGTGTACAGGAAGAAAGACAAAGAATGGCAGCTATTTGCATTAGCATGTTTGGTAAGCATCGCACTGCTGACAATATTTTGGAGAAGTTGCATGACAACATTTCTGAGTGGTTAGAAACCCTGGGACTCACAAATGAATTTGTGGTTTCAGACAATGGCAGCAATATTGTTCGTGCATTGAAATGTGGTGGTTTTAGTCACATTCTATGCTTTTCACATTCGTTAAATCTGTTAGTAAGAGCTTTCCCTTCCAGTGACAACAATATAGTAACACTAGTGGAAACTGCAAAGAAAATCTGTGGCCGTTTTAGTCACTCTGTAAAATCACATGGTATCTTGGCTGACCTCCAGAAAAAAACAACTTGCCAAAACAGCAAAAAAAACCAAATGTTCCAACGATATGGAACTCAACGTTTTACATGTGTGAGATGCTTCTCACACAAAAGAAGGAAGTCCATGAATATACCACAGAGCATAGCATAGCAGATGGTGCTGTGCTGAATTCATTCCAGTGCAGCCTCATGGAGCATCTTACGTTGCTCTTGACTCCCTTTGAGGAAGCAACTCTACAGATTAGCAAATAGCGAACAGAATGCTACTCTAAGCCAGGTTAGTCCCATCATAAATTTATTGAACAAGGAACTCAGGAGGCTGCATAGAAGTTTTACCAAAAAGGAGACAGATCTGGTGTATCCCTTACAGACCAACTGATTCAGCAATTCCACAATTGCAGAAGACTTCACAATATCATGACAGGCAAAAATTTCTTCTTTCCACTCTTTTTGACCCTCGGTTTAAGTTGCAACAGCTGCCTCCTTCAGATCTTGGTGACTCTTACCTTGAATACAAAAATATGCTGATTTCAGCAATTGCATAGGAAAAGGAAGGGACTGTATTTGACAGTACAAGTGAATCATGTGATATGGATGCTGCATCTGATGATGCAACATCTATTGGTGTTGACAGCAATAGTTTCCACTTAGTGCCACCATGTACTCCTTCATCAACATTGGGTAGTGCTGCACAAAGTCCTCTTTCATGGCCCTTGAAAAAGGCATGTCATTCAGAAAAGCACACATATGACTCACACTTTTTGGGCAAAACTCATAGACACTGATAATTTCAGTGTTTCAGTCATGGAGCCACCTCCTTTGTCTTTGTCTGACATTGTGGATGCCTATTTATGAGAACCACTCATTAATATTACTGATGACCCTTTTGAGTACTGGCTAGAAAAGAAAAACATCTGGCCTGCACTATCTGCCTTTGCTATTAAGCTTCTTATTTGGCCACCCACTAGTGTTTACTGTGATTGTATATTTAGCACAGCTGGAAATTTTGTCTCTGATGGCTGCAGAAGGCTTACTTATGAAAATGTACAGTGCCTTACCTTCCTAAAAGTCAATCTCAACAAATTGATGATGTTATTTAAATTCACAATTTATTTCTTTGAATTTAGAGGACAAAGGTCAGCAACCACAACAGAAAGATCAAGTAAAAAGAATTCCTTCTTCTGAGATCACGGTGTATATGACATCATATGTATTGCTGTAAGTGTTTTTCCCATTCAGTTTAGGAACCCAGGTGGAATATAATTTGTTTATTCAGCAAGTTAAAAATACAAGCAGGGCACAGGCAGTGAATTGTTGGACATCTGGGGTGGAGGGCAGGACTAAAGGGGCAACACAAACAAAAAATACCTATGTGCATGCACGGCCACCATGGGTACAGGCCCAGTGGTCCTCAGGTTCCACACCATGCTGATCCCCACTGGCTTGATGGTGGGAGGAGTGGCAACGGGGCTGGAGACTGGCAGGTCGGCTTCATGGCAGGAATAGGTGGTAGTTGGGGCCAAACAGCTCTATAGAAAATTACTGCAATTATTAATTGTGGCAGCTTGTAGGATATATCCAAAAACTGTAATGTGGAGGGGGGGTCAACCACATAAGTTAGAAAACACAAGTACAGTTGAGCCCACTTAATTACATACTGGTTAAAAGAATAATCTGCATAAATGCATAAAATTCTGAATCCCCAATTCCTTTCCTATGTCTCCCATTATATAGTGCTTGGTTTAAGGAATTGATGCAGCCCTTTCAATGGAATAAAAAAAAAGTCCATTCCAGCACACATGAGGCCATTATCTGTCATTCACACTTCCACCGCCACCTCTTAGCTGCTGACCATTAAGAGTAATGAATGTTATTTTCACCTGGTACCCCTACTATTAACCAATTATAAGCACTAACCTCTTGTGGTGAGACAGCTGGGCATTTCACAGAATCAAATTTACAGGCTGGTTAAATTCAGAGACAGTGTTGAGATCTTGACTGCAAGCGCTCGCGGCTCTGGCAAGCACATGGGGAGAAAAAGTTGAGCAACAAAGGAAAAACACAACACTTCTCAGTGGGGAATTACTCCTGAGGCAGCAGGGAGCTCTTCTGTGAGCAGGTATGAACAGAGTGAATACATAGGTGCTGGAACTAGGGATGCCCTTGAGAATGTGTGCAACACAGCGCAGTGACGAAAGAAAAGCAAAGGCAGTCAAAAGTGACAGAACATTTTTCGGCATTGCATGCAGATAAATAAGAAATAAAAACGAGCACTTGAAAGAACTAATTTTTAACTAAGGCGCTGAATAAAGTTGATTAAACAGCCTTGTTAACAGTCATAAGCATGAATCCACAATAAGCACAGTCGAGCACAGTCCCATTGTATCATCTGTCCCTTCAAAATCAAAACGATCATCTGCCACAATGTAAAATATACAAGATCGCTTGAAGAATAACCTGCTTAAACGCATAATCAGCGATCGGCCCGAGGCTATCCATTTATGCGGCTTTGACTGTAATAAAAAATAATTGGCCGATCAGGCAGGAGTGTGTGGGATGGTTTGTGGCCCATGATGCTTGCTAAAACACCAAGTAGGCAAGCAAAATAATTACAAATAAAAAAAAATACCGTCTCAAGTCAAATGGGCAAGAAGTATGGCTGTGTCCCCATCACCTATTCTGCTCATGCTGTCTGTCTCACACCAAAAAGCATGCCAGAGTCAGTGAAGGTCCACACTCTGCTTTTGTCTTTCTGCTGTTGAATTTGTTGGTCTCTCTCTCTCTAGTTTTCTGACTAACGTTTGACACACTGCAAAACCCCAAATGAGCTGCATACACTGGGCTGGATTCACAAACATTTGGGGAAATAAGACCAACACCGTGACTCTAGTTGCTGATTGAAATCTCCGCATCTGCAGAGATTGCTATTCACATCTGCAGCAGTTGTAGAATATGTTAAAGCTGGTCCCACCAGCTGTATCATTTTTCTGATGCTACTGGGATTTCCATGGCAACACCACCCACAAGCTGCCATAAATCATGGAGCTGGTCTTAAGCCAGCCCCACTTTTGGGAATATCGTAGCTGTGGGAAAAATTGCAGTTCCACAAGGGGCAACCCACTTATGCCAAGTTTTTCCCACAGCTGTGGGATTTTCAAAGGGTTTGTGAATCCAGCCCACAGTTTCCAGCTAATGTCACATGGTGTCTGACACACGGGATTGGCAAGAACAACAGTCAGTTTATTTTATTGTTATTGGTTGCTTGCTGAACATGAAAAATGACGTGAAAATACAAGTACAATTATTTTAAAAAAAGGTTATTTTACGCCGGCCTGTCAGCGCAGTGGTTGGATTTCCATCTGCGACGCCGGTGACCCGGGTTCGGGAATGGACTCGGGTCACTGGAGGGCCGGCCAGGGGGAGAAGGATGGAGCATCCGAGGGGAGAGCTCTCCTTCTCTGGGGAGAGGGCAGGGGATGCACACCAGCACAGGCTGACTCCTGGCAAAGGCTGGGAGTGCAGCAGTATAGCCGGGCTCAGTGTTCAAGCGGGAGTGACAGACGTTAGCGTATGCCTTGATGTCAGGATGTCACTCCCCACAGAAAAGCGAAAGAAGCTGCCTGGTCTGCCGGATGATGGCTGCCAACTCCTCTCCACCTCAGATGCCCCGACGCCCCGGAATCCACCTCAGCAGTGCCCGGGGACTGATCATATAGCACGCTGGTATCCCCCTCCTGGTGTCTTCCCCCTCGGAAGAGAGGGACCCATCCAGCGAAGGGTTACACTGGGCCACCCCTGGGTTGGCTGTGATCTGAGGTGAGTAGGAAGGGGGTCAGGGCAAGGAGGTCGGGGGGGTCATGTGTAGCCGGAAGGAGAGGCAGGCCAGGGGCAAGTAAGGTGGCAAAAAAAAAGGCTATTTTTTTAACAGAGGTATCTAAAAGAATAATACTGATGCATTTCTCATACTTAAATAGATTAAAATAGGTCTACAATTCATCAGCGTAAACCAGAGTAAATCACAACCTTTGAAAAAAAAATCAGAGTCAGAATCAGAACTGCTTCACTGCTGACCCGTCCATCCCCTAGTCTTAATCACTATGCAAAGTTTAGAGAATGGACTTTAGTTACAAGAAAACTGTTTGTTCGCCAGCTGTGTGGAGTAGAAGGACCCTAGAAAACTTTCAGGTGCTATGAACCTGCCCAGCAGAGAAAGAAAAGTTCAAGAGAGAAGACATAGGAACAGTAATGGAAGGTGCTGCAAGATTAAGCATAGCAAGATTAACTTACTTGCTCATGGTCAAACAGTGAGTAAGTGGCAATTATGAGAATGGAACTAAGTTACCAGGTTCATGCTCTGTACTCAAATTAGTAGAGAAAAACTACTTTCCAAGTTTTAAAAAGGACAGCATGATCAGATACCATCATAAATAAACTTTTTAAACATGCATTGAACATACAGTAAAGATATCTGCTAGAGCTTTGAGGAATGAGAACATTCTGAATTTGCAGAATGTTGATGACATTTCATGAAATTCTGTGAAATTTCATGGAATTCACAGAATTTCAAAACTGTATTAATTTTGTCATAACTCGGACGTGTATTGATCTAGAGTTCTAAAGTTTGGCAAGCTCAATTTCTGGGAGGAGGTCTAATGGCTCACAAAATGTCATGAAAATAGGGTGGATTGTTTCAAAATTATAGGTGATCAAAATTTGTCATTTTATTTTTTGTGGGAAATTTCATAAAACCTTTTATCTGCATATACGTCAGCCGTATATTGGGTCAGATATCTTAAATTTGGCATGTTTATTTGATAATAGGCGTCCTAACGATGTGTCAGATTTCATCACATTAGGATGGATTGTCTCAAAATTATACAGTATGTGCTTAAAATCTGTCATTTTATTTCTTTTTTTGTGGGAAATTTCACGAAAATGCTTATCTGCATACACCTCAGCCATCTATTGAGGCAAAGATATCAAATTTGGCATGTTTACTTGAAGACAGGGTGTTCTAAAAATGGTGCCAAATTTCATGACATTATGATATATTGTCTCAAAAGTATACGTGCTTCAAGTCTGTCATTTAATTTTTTTGCAGAAAATTTCTTAAAACTTTTTTTGTATATAACTCCAGCACCTTTAGAACTAGACGTGTAGATTTATCATGAATAACCTTTTTGAAATGGTTATAGAATATTCTAAATATAGAAATAATTGGATTAGAAATTTTTAAGTTACAGGGGCTCAAAGTTTTATTATGTAAATATTTACAAAATGTTGTGAAAATTCAGAAATGTGGATGTTAGCAACTTGTCTGCTTTTGCAGACATAGACTTAACATTTGACATGCATATCCAATGCCAGTATATTCTGGTGTCTAACACAACTGAATACATTGGTTTAGCAGTTTAAAATTTACAGTGGAAAAAAAAATAGAAACATAGACATAGAAACATAGAAGTTGACAGCAGAAGGAGATCGCTAGGTCCATCTAGTCTGACCATTTGTTTTATACCTGTTTTGACACTCTAGTTGCCTTTTGTAGTCAGGGCTCCCTTGTGCCTATCCCATGCATTCTTGAATTACCCCCACGGTGTTGACTCTCACAACCTCTTGGGGCAGGCTGTTCCAAGAGTCCACAATTCTTTCTGTGAAGAAAAACTTCCTGAAGGTGGTAGAGAATATCCCTCCCTCCTTGCAGCCTGAGTCCATGCCCCCTGGTCCTGGAGCTCTTCTTGAAGTTATAAAGTTCCTGTGCCTGTACCTTGTTAATGTCTTTTACGTACCTGAATGTTTCAATCATGTCCCCTCTCTCTCTTTTCTCTGCTCCAGGGAGTACATATTCAGTTCCCTATGTCTTTCCTTGTAGGACATATACTGCAAACCCTGAATCATTTTTGTCACCTTTCTCTGTACTGTTTCCACCCAGTCAATGTCCTTCTTGAGGTGAGGTCTCCAGAACTGGACTCCGTATTCGAGGTGAGGCCTGACCAGTGATCTATACAGTGGTAGTACCACCTCTTTCCTCCTGCACATGATTCCCCTCCCAATGCAGCCCAGCATTCTGTTGGTTTTCATTGTTGCCTTCTCACAATACTTACTAACCTTCAAGTCATCTGAGATTATGATTCCCAGCTCTTGTTCCTAGTTTGAGTCTGCCAGTCTTTTGCCTCCTAGGTAATACTCCTTTCTTAGATTTTTCTTTCCTATGTGCATGACCTTGCACTTTTTGGCATTAAGTCTCAGCTGCCACACTCCAGACCATTCTTCCAGTTTCTTGAGGTCAGCTTCCATCTTGCTTACTCCTTCTATTGGCAACATTTTCTCAAATATTTATGGTAGCATATAATTGAAGCATTCAGAATTCGTTCTGTGGAATTAAGCATTCACAATGCACGTATCAGTACGTCATTTGCTAAGCTGGACTGAGCTTTTTGCAGTCCTGCTGTTCTTCTCTGGGTGACTATTTTCCCCCTTCCCACTTCTCTCTTAGAATAGCCAGATTGACTCAGTAGTACTACTGATCCAACTGATATCCTCCTTGTTCTTTACACTGACAAAATCCCTTAAAACTGGAGTCACCGACTCCTTTTTCTAGCAACCTATCCTGTTGGAATAGTTGGAATTCTTCCTTCCTGATGCCCTAGACATTATCTTCCTCACTACATCTTTTTGAGTACCTCTAAGTCCCAGACTTGCATGTATGTCAGGCTACCTTGATCATCAGTTTACTGGGTGTGATCCTTAGATATCCTGCATTTAGGATGGATTGTTGACACTCTTTTTCCTTCCTCCAACTGGGGGGGGGTCTACCACTGGTGTGGTACCCAGCTCAGCTGTCCAATTCTTGGTGAAACTATGCATCTAACTCCTGAACCCAGTGACCCCCTGCACTACATGCCTCTCATACTTATATCCTCTAATTAGAATCCCCCAGATAAGGCTGAGTTAAATTAGCAAATTCCAGTTTTTCAGAATTTTCATGAAATTCCACAATTTTCACAAAGACTCATGGGATCTGATTTTAAGAACAGATGCTATTTTGCAATTTCTGGCAACAAGCAATTAATAAAACTGACACACACCGTCTCCTTAAGGTCTAAGAATCTATCAAATTTAATGGCAATGTAATCTCTAGTTTTAATGTTTCAGTGGTTTATAAATGTGAAGTTTACAGTCTTACAAAATTTAATTTTAAAATGTTGTGAAAGTTTAACTACTTTTAATTCAGCCCCATTTAAAGCTGTAAATATGAACTTTGTCAGAAATGACCATGTGGTACAGTAGTTTAAATGTTTTACATCTGGTTAAATTTGGAAATTTTATTTTTAAAATTAGAGGGGAATAACTCAAATTTAAATTTTGCAACATGTTTGGCAGACCGTAATTCAGTCTCATTTAAAGCTAGAAATAAGAAACTATGTGCATATGTACTTGTATTGATAACCTGTATACCTGTAAAATGTTATAATATTTCAAAGAATACTATCAAAATTATTACTAAAATAACAGAAATGTAAATGCTGACAAAATATTTCACTACCTATAACTCAATCCCCTTTGAAGTTTGAGATTTAAAATGTGGTGTACATACCTATGTTGTATGTTTCTCTAAATCCTGAAACTATGGAGAAATTTGGATAAGACTTTTTAAAATTAGATTGAAATAACTGAAAATAAAATGTTGATTAAATGGTTGGCCACTCGTAATTCTGCCTCCTTTCACACTATGACTCTGAAATATGGTACACATATGTAAGCCATTATTAGCTGTCTACATTCCACATTTGGTATCTGTGGGATGTGTACTTTTAAGCTTAGAGCAAAATAACGGAAATTAAAAATCTGGCAAAATTCTGTAGAATTTTCACACAAATTCCATGAAAGTTCATGTAATCAGAATGGTAATTCCATTGGCATTCCACAGGCAACATTTTATATTCCACACAGCTCTAATATCTGCTCTAAAGTGCCACTAAGCAAGCAATAAGACACAGCGAGTTGCGGGTTATGGCCTGGAAAGAGCATGCCCCAGGTGTGTTATGAGGCATGAGGCACTTGCGCAGAGTGCCTTTAGCACCTGGGAAGTGCTCTTATCAGGCCATAACCCACACCTTGGAGCATCTTATTGTGCCTATAAAATGGGCCCCCAGTAAAGGCATTAAGAAAATGCACATACAAAGTGTAGTTAAAAAATTGTAAAAAATATGATCAGTAGAAAAACACAAAATGTAGCCCTTGTTTTTGTGTTGGGATGCAGGTTTTTTAATTAAAAGTGACTAGAGGAGGATGGTGTCTCTCTGTGTCTGTACTCTCCAGCCTCAAACACTCAAAAAACATGTTTTTTTTTTATATACATATTTCTTACTTTTATCATGATCAGCCATTTTGAGTTACAGCAACGGGGAGCGACCATGCCCCATCTACTTTCAGTTAGAGCAAGGGGGAGTGAGAGTGTCCCATACTGGGATATATTTGTGATGTTATTGGCCCCCTTCCCTCCAAAGATACACAATCATTTTCAAATCATTCTTTGTGCAGTTTCAATAAAAAAAATGTTTCTCTCCTTAACAGCTGACTTAACTGGGAGCGAACGTTTCCCTTAGCGGCCACCGTAAACAGCCATTTACTACGTCGTAGTTTTCAAATTGCAACAATCAAGGTACAGAAGTCAGGAGGAGGGATGCATTCCAGAGATCCAGGAAATGAGCAGACGAACAAGTGGACCTAGGAAAAAATGGGTGGTGAGTAAAAAATTAGATTGAAAGCAGTATTCAATATATGGCTTCTGCAGTAAGTGGGGGTTTGTATTGCTTGAGTTGTATTTCTTTGTTTTTTTTTTTTTTTCTTGTGGTGCCTTGGTGCTTATGTCTGTTGCTGTGGTGTGGAAATGATGAGTCTTCACACTGGATTTTGATATGACTGTGCCACTGCTCTCCCGGTTCCTGCAGATGCTGGCTGAGGAGCTGCAGTGGTAGAATGGTAGCATGCACTGATTTTAACCTGTGCTGTGTTCTGGTTGGCACAACCAGTGCAGGTGAAACATTATACCCTGGTAAGGGCACGGCTGAAAAACACTTTTAGCCAATTGGGACTCAGAAAAATGTTTGCCCATTTTATAAGTGGCAGCTATCATTCGGAGATGATAACATGTTATTCACTAATCTCTAGGTAAAAACTGATCATAGTTACACACATACACACATTCCTCATACTGGCCACACAGATACAGCTAATTAAGCAATATGGTATGACAGGGTGTGTGTCATTGTGTAATTCCACCACACCAGGAGTGACATTATTACACAATAACACACTCCCTGGAGTGCCTTATTGCTATTATACAATGGCTCGTTTTAAAATAATATTAAAACGTTAAAAACAAAAAAAAATGTGTAATATTTGTATTTTTTTTTGTATGAGAGGCTTATTTCAGAAATAAAAGAAAAAGTAGTCCAGCAGGTGGTGCTGCTGCTAATACTTTGCCTTTATTGTGCATGGTCACCCCCCTCCAAAAGACACTTGTCATGTGGTAACTTTTGGTGAACTATAACATTTCATGAGTGTGCTCCCATTTCTTTTCTTGGGAACAGTGACAATGTGTTTTTTTCAGTTTTGTTAGCCCTGTGAGAAAGACATGGACCATAAAAAAACAAAAACCAGCAAAGTCGAGCAGTAACTTCTGGTTTCCCGCTCCACTCCATAACTGGACATCACTTGGAACCTGTAAGTTACAGGTCTTTTTTTCCTTTTATTTTGGTGAACTGCTCTTTTGGAAAAGTCAAAGTTTGTGGGTTTGTTGAGAAGCTGGCGAGGGTTTAAAATGTAATTGCCACTATGTTTGGATTTTCTTGAAACAGCCGAGCGCGTGCGGTTTCACCGTCTGAGGCAGCTACAGTGAAGTAAAAGCAGGACAGCTGCCACTTTTTTTCTGACTATTATGGCTTTTGTTTATTTGGCTGAAGGAGTGAGTCAGTCAGGCAGGGAATGTAGGTTTGTCTGTGGGTGTGTGTGTGGGGAGTGAGCGGGGCTAAGATGTGATGGCTTTCCGGTGGCTTACGTGGGCAGGGAGGGATTTGTTTCACTGTTCTCGGGTCACTTGTGTGCCTGGACTTTATATAGTGATGTTATAGTTCAATAATATCACTGTGCCAAGCACACACTGACCAATCAGGATAGGGGAAACATAGAAACATAGAAGTTGATGGCAGATAAGGACCACTTGGCCCACCCAGTCTGCCCATTTCCCTACCTAATGGATAAGCTGCAGATCCTAGTTAACCAACATCCTACTTTTTCCTACCCCCACCCCCTAGAATTGCCTTATGACTGCCCCATGCATGCTTGAATTCCACCACTGTTTTTGACTCCACAACCTCCTCTGGAAGGCCATTCCATGCATCCACAACCCTCTCTATGAAAAAATACTTCCTTACATTACCTCTGAGCCGCTCCCCTCTATGTTTAAATTGTGCCTCTTTGTTCTTGCACACCTCTTTTTCTGAAAGATGCTACCCTCTTGGACTTTGTTGATTCCCTTGAGGTACTTGAAAGTTTCTATCATGTCCCCCTTCTCCCTCCTTTCCTCGAGGCTACACATAGTAAGCTCCTTAAGTCTCTCTTCATATGTCTTCCGGTGCAGACCCTGCACCATTTTAGTTGCCCTCTTCTGGACTGCCTCCATCCTGTTTATGTCTTTGCGGAGATTGGGTCTCCAGAACTGCACACAGTACTCCAGATGGGGTCTCACCAGCTGTCTGTACAGAGGGATAATAACTTCCTGTTTTCTACTGGTGATGCCTCTCCCTATGCATCCCAGTATCCCTCAGCCCTCCTTACTACCCTCTCACATTGCTTGCCCACCTTTAGGTCATCTGATATGACTACCCCCAGGTCCCTTTCCATTTTTGTTGTTGTTAGTATCTCACCCCCCATTGTGTACTCTTCCCCTGGGTTTTTGTTTCCCAGGTGCATTACCTTGCACTTCTTAGCATTGAATCTAAGCTGCCATACATTTGCCCATTCCTCTAACCTTGCCAAGTCCCTTCTTATACTTTCCACCCACCTTGTGCATCAATTCTGTTGCAGATCTTTGTGTCATCTGCAAAGAGACATACTTTTCTTCCAGTCCCTCTGCAATGTCACTTATAAAGACATTGAAGAGGACCGGTCCTAATACTGAACCCTGCGGTAGCCCACTGGTAACCCCCCTTTCTTCAGAGTGGACTCCATTTACTACTACCCTCTGTGTCCTATTCTCCAGCCAATTCTTTACCCAGGCTATCATCTTGGTACCCACTCCCAGGCTGGCTAACTTGTATATTAATCTTTTGTGTGGGACTGTGTCAAATGCCTTGCTAAAGTCTAGGTAGGCCATGTCCACAGCCCCTCCCTGATCTACTACTTTGGTCACCCAGTCAAAGAAATCTATTAGATTCATCTGGCATGACCTTCACTGTGAATTCATGCTGCCTTGGGTCCTGTACCCCTCTGGCCTCTAGGTACTCGACAACTCTTTCCTTCAGAAGTGATTCCATCATTTTCCCTATCACTGAGGTTAAACTAACAGGTCTGTAGTTTCCCACTTCTGCCCTGCTCCCACTTTTGTGAAGTGGAATCACATCTGCCCTCCTCCAGTCCTCAGGCACCATTCCATCCTCCCATGATTTGTTAAAGAGGGTAGTCAGTGGTGTCACTAGTTCTACCCTTAGTTCTTTTAGAATTCTGGGATGAATCCCATCAGGCCCCATTGCTTTGTCCACCTTCAGTTTTAAGAGTTCTTTCAGAACCCTGTCTTCTGTAAATGGGCTGGTATCAACTTCTGTATCCAGAGTGTTTCTATTGTTTGGTTTAGGTGCCTCCCCCTCTTCATTTGTAAATACTGAGCAAAAATATTTGTTTAGTATCTCTGCCTTTCACCGTCACCCTCTGCCCACCTCCCTTTATTAAGCCTCACTATCCCTCCCTTGGTCTTCTCACGCTCCCTGATGTACATATAAAGGTTTTATCCCTTCTTAACTGAGCTGGCTATCTTTTCCTCGGTTTGGGCCTTTGCTGTTCTGACTGTCTTCCCAGTTTCCTTTTGCTTTAACTGATACAATTCTCTGTCCTGCTCCTTCTGTGTTTCCTTGTACTTCCTGAATGCTTTCTTTTTCTCTTGAACCTTCACTGCCACCTCCTTTGAGAACCATAGTGGTTTCTTACATCATTTTGTTTTGTTTATTTGCTTCACACAAAGGCTTGTTACCTCTGTGATGGCAGTTTTTATTATTCCCCATTGTTCTTCCACCCCTCCTTTCTGCCCATTTGCTGGTGCATTCCTTAGGCACTCACCCATTTTGGCAAAGTCAGCCCTCCTAAAGTCTAGTACTTTTGCCTTTGTATGGCTTGACTCTACAGCTGTGTTTATTGTGAACCATACTGTTCGATGGTCGCTAGTTCCCAGATGGCTACCCACTTCTACATCTGTGATCCTCTCTCCATCTCCATTTGAGAGAACCAGGTCTAAGACTGCTCCCTCTTGAGTGGGTTCCAATACTAGTTGTGTAAGGCATGCCCCCTGTAGGGCATCTAGAATAACCCCACTCTTAGAAGTGGCTGCTGCAACTGCACTCCAGTTAACATCTGGCATATTCAGATCACCCATCAGCAATATCTCCCCTTTTTCTACCATTCTAAGTATACTTTCTATCATTTCCTTGTCCATTTCCTCCCCTTGAGAGGGGGGTCTGTATACAACCCCTGTGCAGATTGTGGTGCCATTGCCTGTCTCCAAGTTGACCCACAGTGCTTCTTCTCCTCACTGTTTACCCTTTTGTTCTGTTGTTTTGATTCCTTCCCTTATGTAGACAGCTACTCCTCCTCCTCTTTTACCCTCCCTGTCCCTCCTGTAGATAGTGTATCCTGGTATGTTTATGTCCCAGTCATGGTTCTGTGTGTACCATGTTTCTGTGACTGCCACAATATCCAAATGTTCCTCCTCCATCAAGACCACTAATTCAGGAAGCTTGTTACCCAGACTACGGGCACTGGTACTCATTGCTCTCCATTTTTTGATGGCTTTACCTTTTATAGCAGCATCCCCCACTGTCCTTTCTACCATGGTCTTTTTCTCATTTAGTACCCTTTTTTGTAGGGGGAAGCTGGGAATTTCCTGCTGCTTATCAGTGCCTCCCCCCTTGACTAGTTTAAAAGCTTGCCAATGAAGCATTTAAACCGATTGCTAAAAGACTTGTTCCTTCCTGGACAGATGCAGACCATCCTGCCAGTATAGGCTGGTGTCCTCAGGTGGAACCCCAGTCCCCAATGAAGCCAAATCCCTGTGCTCCACACCATTTCTTCAACCATTCATTAAATTGCATGATGCAAAGTACCCTCGCCTCACCCATACCATAGACAGGCAGCACCTCTGAGAAGGATACCATGTGTGCTACTTGTCTTAGGCCCCTAAGTCCTCCTGCACTGCTCTAATCTCATGATGAGCCAAGTCATTTGTCCCTAGGTGGACAATGACATCCAGCTCAGACTCCTGTTCAGCTGTTCTCATGATCCTGATAATGCTCTTCCTGTCCCACCAAGCCATGGCACCAGGCAGGCACCTTACATCAGTTTTCCCTGCTCCCCCCAGTTCTATCCCCCTAATAATTGAGTCCCCCATCAGGAGCTGCTTCCTTCCTTTCCCTGTAGTGTCCTCTGCCTCCTTCCTGTGGGCCTCCCTTGTGACAGTTGTCCGCAACCTCCTTAGTCTCCTCTGCGGGTGCATCCATAGAGGAACTATGGTCCCCCAGAATGGTGTATGGATTATGGAGTGGAACAACTGACTGGGTGTGCCTCTATTCCACCACCCTCACCCTCCCTGAGCCCACTGTGGTCCAACTACTGTGCTTTCTTCGCAACCCCTGAGATAGTAGTTGTAACTCTGGTGCTCCCGGGATGGGGGAGGTTCCCTTACTACTGTCCAGTGTGGCCTGAAGATGGACAAATTCCTCCCTCAGGGCAGAGAGTTGTCTGCAAATAGGGCAGCATCTCAGCCTCCTGAAAGAGTCCCAGAAGACTGCTGCCCCACAGCCATTACATTGCACTACTCCCCACATGTCTGTCTACCTTCTTGTTTATCCTGTTTATAATTTTTTTGTGTGTGTGTCTGTGTGATTGGTTTGTTACATAGAAATAAATATAGTATACAATGTGTATGCTTATATTGTCAGTGCAGTGTGCTAGAAAGGATATGACAGTGATATGCACCTTGCCCTCTTGAGGAAATGATGTCAGAACCCCAGGTATAAAGGAACTATTTCCAGGGGTGGGTGGGGTGAGGGTGGGTAGGGTTTAGGCCTAAACTGTGCCCTCATGAAACAATCAGCTAAAAGCTGTGACCCACCTCGCGATGACTGCCTTCCTGTCAGCAAGATGCTCTACATGGCAATTTGACAGAGAAAATACCCTGATAATCAAACAGAGAAAAATCCAAACATCCAAGTCAGACACAGGTATACCTCCCCAGCCCCAAAACAGCCTGGTGATTTGTGCTCTGAAAGCAGTCAGCCCCAAAACTGCCTTTTAAGGCACACAGAGATAAACACAAAAAACAGTTTCCACCCCCTGGGGCACTGTCTGGGTCAAATACACAGCCTGTAACCTGCACTCACTTCAGGACTTATGACAAATTCTTAGCCCAGTGAATAACTCACAGTATTACAAATATTGCAATACAAACAGTCAATCAATAATTCCAATCAAGTCAGCCGTGCACAACGACAGACACAGTAAACAGTATTCAGTCCCGCTGGGTTTAAACTCTTCCTGCACTGAAAATATTAACAATTGTAACAAAAGTAAAGCAAGGTCCACCTCCCTCTGTTGATTGAAAGACTGTCTTTCCTGATAATTCTAAGTTCCTTATTTCACCTTTCAGTTAGAAGTAGCCTCTACCTGAAGAATATTAGCTTTTCTGATGAACTGCTACAAACCAAAGACAATTGTAAATTGTAAGGTTCACCTCCCTCTGTTGTGAGCACAACTCACTTTCTTGCAGATCCTAAGTTCAGTATTGCAGCTTCTAGTCAGAGGTAGCTTCACCTGAAGAATATTAGCTTGCCATTGTATAATGATGACTTATTGGTCAGGTACTGGCTGCTGCCATCCCCAGTCAATGGCTGGGGATACAGTATGCCTTTGACACACCAAGCAGGGAGTTGAATGTACCAGTGGGTCACCATCTTTGGAACTGAAAGAGAGTTCTTTAGTTGGGACTCTGGGGATGGTACAGTAAAATGGGAGGCTTTCCCTTCTCACCCCTTTAATCTGGCCAGAACCTTTAAAGATTTCTCATGTGGCAGGTTCCCCATCTAAAGTCTGTATTGTATGGATAGGGTAAGGAGGTATAACAAAGGTGGAAATGAAAATAAGAACTGAGACATGTAACAGGGTGCAATCTGACATGAGGAAGGGACACGCCATTGATTTTGTTATAAAACAGAGTGTTTAAATGGAGATTTTCTTTCCATGTCAGTTTCTTCTTAATTCTTAAGTAATCTTTGAAGAAGTGAAGACAACACAAATTTCAACATTTCCTGACAATTTTAGTAAGACTCCTGACAATTCACCTATGGGAGACATGCAGACGTCTGGCAATCTTTAGCAGAAGCTCAGCATCTGGTTTACAGTACCTCATCACACTTGTTGCACAATAGTTTGCTCACATAAGCAAGTGCAAGACATTTTTGGCATAAGCCAACCTACTGCTCTAATAATACAGATGATATATATGTGTTTAACTACACTAGTTATGAGTCCAACGTTATCTAATGTGATTTGGGACCACACATGTAGAATACAATGTACTTGGCTCCAAGACTGGTTTTAAAAACGTTTCCTTTCAGATGACAGTACTCGCGCACTATTTTGATGGTCCATTAACATTTATAGTTTTTGTTCCATTTCTCTTAAACTTTCCATCTGTCATTCTTCTTTTTTAATTTGCTGATATTTGTAACTGGATGACAGATATGCAGCACAGATAATACATTTCATGTGGCATATCACATAGCTGAATAGACCCAGCATTACATTTTATGATCACTACACACTAGTGATTAGGGTGCTCTGTGCTCATTTACATATTAAGCATAGAACTGCAGTGGTAAATGCCAAATTAACACTCCCCAGTTATTACATACTTTGCTTCACACAGAGGGTTACTACATGTAGGTTACACTGTGCTATCCTACACCATGCTGTACTACAGAGTTTACATGTTGCTGAATAGTCACAAAAAGTGAAAACTGAGTTTATATAAAAGTATTAAGAACTAGCTCCACTTCTCATTTTTTGTTGTTCATATTGATACAAGTTTTCTTGTGGTATCACTACTAATGTTTTGATTAAATGTTTGCTTTACTTTTTTTGAAAATAAACACGAATTACAGTCCTCAGTAAATGACGAAAACATATAAACAGCATTTTGTCAGTTGTACAGTGATAACTAGAATGAATATTTTCTAAAGAACCTTACAGCAGACTCTAAATAAAGAATAAAGTCTAGGTAGGGTGGAATGCTTTTTTACACACACCTGAGTGTGATACTTTATAATCCCGGAGAAAGAAGCTTGAGGGGTTTATCAAGGCATCACACACTAAGAGTGTGTGTGTACAACAAACAGTACTCCCCTACGCAGAATTTATTTCATGCAAAATGCTTACTTTAATGACTTCTATGTCTCTTACAATTAACTGGTGAGCCTGGCACTGAGCATTGAGTACTGCATTTCCTGTTTCACAGCCCTGCTGCCTATCATGGGGCTGAGAAAAAAAATACTTTAAATTTGTGCCTCCTGCCTTGGTCTTAAAGTGTGGTCCTCACTCAACTGCCTGCCCTGGAGTTCAGGACTTAATAATGCTATGTGCAGCTTTTTTGGTGGTCAGTGGTGATTTTGGTGGTGGACAGTTTTCAAACAGTGTACTCATGCTACTGTGCTAACTGATGGCTACTGTGCTAACTGATGGCTCTCAGCTTTCTAGTGCTTGCTGTTATAACCAGCTGGCAGTATAGCCTAGAGGTTAGAGTAACAAGCTGTGAATGAGCTTGTTACCTGTAGATGTGGGTTTGATTCCCACAACCTCCGCTTGCATACTGTGTGACTCCGAGCAAGTCACCTGACCAGCCCGAAGCTCCCGGGTCACCTCAGAAAACAGGCGCTTGCGCATAGTGGTTATAATGGCAGATTAGACCATGGTCATCTGGATGTAATCACGCCTAGCTGGTAGTTATAAATGAACAATCATAGTCAGCAGTCAAACACTCCAAGCACTTTTGTGACCTCAGAATGCTGCAGCCTTCCACTAATTATGGCTCCTTGTTGTACCTTTTGTACTCTATAGGCATCTTTATTCTGTGGGCTGGTGAGTTTTTGCTACTAATGCATGCACCTTAGCATGGAAACATTTTGATTTCTCTGGCTTTGATTTTGCAGCAGGGTTGCTTCATTCCTTTTTCCCACTGGTTAGATCTCACCTGGAAGATTGTGTGAAGTTCTGGAGCCCTCATCTAAGAAGGACAGAGATAGCTTGGAAACTATTCAGCAAAAAGTGAAAAATAATCTGGGACAGCAGGGAAGATCAAACGAGGAGAAACTACAAAGTCTCAATATGCACAGTATTCTCTAAAGGACTACAGGGAGAGAGGTATAATAAAAAACATACATGCAGGGACCCAACAAGGTGAATTATTCAAAGCTCTTTAACTTGAGGAACAACAACATCAAGCTGGAAGGGTAGAAATTCAGAAAAGCTGCCAGGAAATAATTTTTTCACCAAGTGGGTGGTAGACAGTTGGAACAGACTACCCAGCAATATGGTCAATGCTGGGGCTGAATGGAGAAGATCTGCTAGTAAATTGTCACATACCAGGAAATATTACCATTGAGGGGTCAACAAGATCATAAAACCTAAGCCTGAAGAATAATTACCCTTTATCAGCTCATAAGCCCTGAAATGATAATATTTCATGAATATGTGGGACTTTGCAATTAAATATTTTACATATTACTTAAGAATGATTTATTTTTAAATGCTATTCACTTTTATGATAATTTATGGGTGAACTGTGCTTTTCATGTTTTGTCTATAGTGTTTTTCTGTAATGTAGTAGTGTGCATGCAGATTTGTGGGTGCCTACAGGTGTGGCATAAAAGGCAGCATGAGTCCATTCTTCAGTGCGATGATAGTATATAGTAAGCAGTCAGTGATTGACAGTTGTCACTGAGTGCGTACTGTATACAGTACGTGCTCATTCAGAGCTCAGTCAGAGGCTAGCCGTGATGGTGAACGGTGGGCTGTGCCAGTTGCCGGCTTGGTTTGGGGATGAAGGAAGCGGGGTGGTGGGACACTGCCTGCTGAAGTGGGGGGCCACCATACCACCAATGATGTCATAATATAACATAGTGGGGGATTGGGGCTTTGGGAGGGGGGACACTAGATCACCAGGGAATTTGAATACATAATTACATCTTGGGGACATTGGGAATCAGGAGTGGGGTCCACTAGACCACCAGGGACTAATAATAATCAGTTATTTAATGGGGACAATGGGGAGGGGGCTGCTAGTCCCCCAGGGAGGGGGTTATTTTACTATTTATTTATATGTGGGTAATCAGAGATCTGGGGTCCACTAGACCACCAAGGAAGCATACTAAATATCTATTTCTTGGGAACATCATGGAGGGGGATCTGCTAGATCACCAGGGAATCAATCAATCAACCAATCGATCAGTTTTTATTTATAACGAGCTTTTCAAGAACCAAAGCACGAATACATTATAGACAAAACGACAAACATTCAATTAATAAAAACATATAAAAAGATAAAAAGGCAGCAGATATAAAACAAAACATCATCTCCAAAAGCCAGATTAAATAAATATGTTTTCAAAGAGGCTTTAAAAGTCTCAGTGGACAAGCACTCTCTAATCCGACGAGGTAGAGAGTTCCACAGGGTCAGGGCCACAAAAGAAAAAAGCCCTGGCCCCTGATGACTGAAGATGGACCCAAGGAACCTCTAGCAATCCCTCATTGGTGGAGCAGAGCAGACAGACAGGGTGGTAGGACCGAAGGAGGTCTTCCAAGTAACCCGGTCCCTGTCCGTGTAGGGTCTTATAGGTCAGCAACGCGACCTTGAAGGTGATCCTCCACAGCACCAGCAGCCAGTGAAGTTTGCACAGTACAGGTGTGACATGGCAAGTTCTTGACAACCCAGTCAACAACCTGGCCACAGCATTCTGCAGCAGCTGCAGGCAATGGAGATCCACACCCGGTAACCCTAGGTATAGAGCATTGCAGTCATCAAGACGAGAGGATACAAAGGTGTGAACCAATATAGAAAGGTCATCATGCGGAACAAGGTGTTTTATCCGGGTGATGTTCCTCAGATGGTAAAATGAGGACTTGACAACTGCTGACACCTGTGCTTTCAGCGTCAGTTCATTGTCAAGCACTACGCCCAGATTCCACACCCATTCAGAAGGTCTCAACTGGTTACCCCTAACACAAGGCCAGACAGTTGCCTAGGAGTCAACTTCCCTACATGATGACCTGGGTCCACTACCAACACCTCAGTCTTGTCCAGATTCAGTCTCAACCAGTTAGCACTCATCCAGTCATGAATCTCAGTGAGGCAGTTGTTAAAGACTGAGATTGCATTATTTTGTTCAGGTACAAAAGACATGTAGAGCTGAGTATCATCTGCATAGCAGTGAAAACTCAGCCCATACTGCTTTATAATGTCTCCCAATGGCAACATGTATACTGTGAACAATATGGGAGAAAGCATGGAACCCTGTGGCAGCCCACAAGGCAGGACAAAGGGGGCCAAGGAAAAAATTCCTGAAGCTACCCTCTGAGTCCTGCCTGTGAGAAAAGAATGGAGCCACCTGAGGACTGTCCCCGACAGTCCACAGAGTAGCCACAGGTGTTCCAGCAACATCCCATGGTCCACAGTGTTAAATGCTGTAGAGAGGTCAAGGAGAACCAAGATCGAACAACTCCTCCGATCTCTCGCTATTAGGAGAAGATTACTTACCCAAACCAATGCCATCTCGGTACTATGCCTCTTCCTGAAACTGGACTGGAGAGGATCATAGACTTCATGGGTGGTAAGAAAGTTCTCAAGCTGCAATGCAACTACTTTCTCAATAACTTTGCCCAAAAAGGGCAGGTTAGAGACCGGTCTGTAGTTCGCAAGACAGTCTGGGTCGCAGGAAGGTTTCTTTAAAAGGGGTGTCACAACAGCCTCCTTCAAGGGTTCCAGAAACACCCCTGGTGCAACGAGCACCAGACTATCTCAGCAAGGACCAGTCCGATCACATCCATACACCCCACAAAGAGACCCATAGGACCAGGATCCAAACTACAGTAAGTCGGTCACATGCCCTGAACGATCTTCATGATATCCACGACTGCTGGCTGGTCAAAGTCTGTCTAGACAGACCAAGTGCCTGTGCCCTTGCATCAACCACCGCCATATTCATTTGAACGTGTTAAGCGGATCTCCAACCTGACTGAGGACACCTTATCAGCAAAGAACCGAGCAAACTCATCACAGTTTATTTGTGAAAAGGCTCGCTGACCCCGAAGACAGGCTGGATTGCACAGCCTGTTCAAGGTCCAGAAGAGCTGAGCTGGTCAATTCCTTGCTGCAGCTATCTCCCTGGACAGGAACTCTGCCTTCTTATGGGAGATTCCTGATTGATAGTCCGAATAATGGACGATCAACCTAAGTCTGTCCTCCTCCAGGCCGGATTACTGCCAACAACGTTCCAACCTTCGCCCCACTTTCCTCAACTCCCTCAAAGTCCCATCAAACCAAGGGGACCGAGGGCGGAGAGGGAGGTGGAAAATGTGGAAAGGAGCTATGGAATCCAGGGCCCTCAGCACCATGTTGTTATAGTGCACTACTAGGTCACCTGGGTCCCAGCACTCCAATGGCCAACTCGATAGGTCCAGTACTACCAACAGACCCTCTGGGGTTACTCCCCTAAAAAGACAGCACCAGACATCTCCAAAGGGGCTGGTCTCACATGGGAGCCATGAAACTGAACCTTATAAAGTGATGGTCTGACCATCCAACTGGTTCCACCACCAAGTCAACGACCTCCATCCCCAGGGTAAACACCAGATCCAGGGAGTGACCACCTGAATATGGGTTGCAGCGGTAAATATCTGTGTGAAGCCCAGCAAAATCATCAGTTGGAGGAAGTTTTTATCAAAATGCGAGAGTTCATCATCGACCCAGGCATTGAAATCCCCCAGGACCAACCACCTGGAGGGTTCCAACACCATATTGACCATGAAGTCTGCAACTTCCTGCAGGAAAACTTTCTCATCACCGGGTGGATGGTAGATGAGCAGAATCCTGCTGCCCACACCTGCTCCCATGATACACTCGAAGAATCTAGTGGTCGCCACTGGAACCTCTACAAGGCCCAGTTCTGTCTTAAAATAAATGGCTACACCCCCGCCCCTTCGATCCAGTCTCGGGCGGTGTATCATGGAGTACCCAGCTGGAACAGCTGACTCCAGTATGGGACCAGCATTCTAGTCCAGCCAGGTCTCGGTGATGCAAACCAGGTCCGATGACTCCACAAGATCAGCAATAATTGCTGTCTTGTTCTTTATTGACCTGGCATTACATAACACCGCCTGAGTTGGATGAGAGGCCTTGATGGAGTGGGCAACTTGCCCACTATCAGTGGAACCCTTGGGTATGGGTACCAGGCATTGAGAACCCCTTTCCTGTACCCATTTTGCCCCAGGGTGCCTCCCCAACCTCACCACCCTTATCCGTCCACCCCGCTCCTCCCCACAGCCATGGGGCCCCTCCTCCAACCCCTCCGTGCAATCCCCAAGGCACGACAGTGCCTATATACCTTGGGATGCAAAGGGGGACTATCAAAGGGGTGCAAACCCCGCAGCCTGGAGGGGCAGTAGCACCTGCCCACTGAAGCACAATCCCAACACATGCTGCCTATTTAAAAACTTATTGTCAATAAAGCAGCTACATCAAAATCGATTCCACTACTCTATCAAACTAAAAATTAACAAATAAATCAATACAAATCTAACAAAATATTTAAACCATATATCTAACCCAGTTTTACATTCTCTCTTTCCTCTAACAAATTAACCAAATCCCCCATCACCACCACCTCTCACGTAGCGAGGGAGATTCTAAACAAGAAACACTTAATTATATAAATAAAGTTCCTTTGGTTCAGACGAGCTTTTAAATCCCTCAAATTAATCCCCCCAAAAATTGAGCATACAGCCCAAGTTACTTATTTTGACCTGTGTACCACAATAGTAGGATCGTATCAAAGACAGTCAAATCTTGTCAAGTCTTGAAGAAATGATGACTATCAGAGCTCTCACCTCTGAAGAATAAAACCCAAAATTATTTCAAAGTCAGCCTCACCTTGACTTTGAATGAATACTCTGACTCAATAAGCAGAATTTAACAAGATTTCAGACACTCTCACTGCCTGGGCCAGATTTCTATATATGATTTTCATTGTAGTTTAATGACAAAAGGGTTCCAAAGTCTTAAAGTTTCTCTGAGCTAGGAAGGAAATTTTTTACCAGGGAACCACAGGCAGATTCAAACCCGCGCTTACCCAGGAGGCAATCTTAACCACCTAGGCAGACCCACTACTACGGCTCCCCAATTGTGGCCCACCCTACAGCCTGCCACCTGGGAAATCCTAGGAGATGCTAGTAAACTACATCCACCCTCCGGTGGATCCTAGAACAGCATCTCCCACAGCGGGACCACCCTAAAGTGGTCACCTCCCGCACCAGCACAGGGCAGACCTTCCAGGGTCGGGGGACATTTCCGCATGGCAGCCCATAGTTTGCAGTGACCTATCCAGGTGCACCCTCTGTTTGGCACACTGCTACAGTTGCTGCAAGATGCAGGACTTTGCCATGGGGGACCCTACCCAATTGAGAATTGGGTGCAGAGTCCCTGGTGCACCTGGGTTTGCTACAGCCCTAGAACTCTGCAACTTGTGATGATCTAAGTGCTTTTTGTGAATCAGGTCCCAGGTGTTCAAATACATGTAGGCCAGACATTATTTCTTCACCTGGGACCAACACAAGCTCTGCATGACTCCTCTGGCACAATCAGTATTTTACATAATGCACAAGGCACAGCTGGCTTAGTATCCAACTTTTATAAACACATTATAATGGGGGTCACAGGCAAATGGGCTAATACAAGAGAAAAATGGCAGAACATTCCGGGTTAAGAAATAACACAAGAGGACTGGGATGATACACTAAGTGATGGGTTTAGTATTCCAGATCCAATGCAAATTTAAGTTAATTTAATTCTTCTCCATCCAGCAGGGGTATTATACACCAGAAAGACTTTCCGGATTCTCATCCTATCACACAGGCCTATGCCCCAGATGTAAACAGTTGACAGAGGACTAGGCTCATATGTTGCTTACTTGCCCACAACTGTGCATGTACAGGCAAGATATTGAAGAAGTCCTGTCCCAGGTAGGGAAGACGCAGATTAAGGTGGAACCCCAGATAGTCCTGATAGGTGATCTAGAAAAGCTATGAACCACAGCCAAACTAGGCACATTTACTTTACAGACAATGAGGAGTCTCCCAACTGCCTGGTTTGGTTGAAACTTGATTGAAACAGCTGAGGAAGTGTACCACCCTAAAGAAGTTGATTTATAAAGCCAGAAGCAATCTAGCAGCATATGATGAGAAATGGCTGGCTTTTTTTTCATTTAGTATGCTTTTCTGTGCTACCAGCCGGCTAGCCATTGGTCTGACTATCATCACCTCCCATTCCCTGGGACTTACCTCTACCCCTGGAGTGTACCCTGGCTTACTCCCCCAGGGCATGGCCACTGGAGAGGGTTCCCCTGCTCCCTGATGAAGGCTTGATACTGATCTGGGGGGCTGAATGCCTTGGACTGCTGTGTGGGGCTTGAGCTCATTCATGAAAGTGGCACACTTACTCACTCGGGCTTTTAGTAAAAGACCTCAGTCGGGGTGCCGGACTTGGAGGTGAGTGGAGGGCTGTGCCAGTGGCCTGTGGAGGGTCATAGATGGGGGTGTGAGGCAGGGTTACGTCAGACAGGGTGGGGGTCCACTAGACACCAGGGAAAGTTTTTTAACAAGTGGACTGATGTTGGCTGGGGCCAGCACTTATGGACAATGGGGGAGGGTGGAGGGGGTGTGAATCTGGGGGGTATAATTCATTATTTGGCGGCGATCAGTTGGGGGTGGGGTCACTAGACAACAGGAAATTTATATTTATTGGAGAGATGGGGATGGGGCTAAATCTCAGTGGACGGGGTAATTCTTCATATTGTGGACCAGCAATTGGCCAGGGGGGTGGGACCACTAGACACCAGGAAAATTTATATTTATTGGAGATGGGGACAGGGCTAAATCTCAGTAGGGGGGTAGGTGATTCTTCATATTGTGGGCTGGCAATTGGCCGGGAAGGGTGGGACCACTAGACACCATGGATGTGGGGTCTTTGGGGGGAGAATTTTTAATCTGGGCTGGACTGGAGGGGGAAAACACTTTTTTTTATATATTATCATCTCCCTGGCTCGCACAAATGCTGAATCTCTTGCGAGGGTAGCGAAATTCCACATTTTGCTGGACAAATTAGTGTTTCATGGGTGAAACTCCGCATTTTGCTGGGGGGATTTTGCATTTCACACTCACAAAATATTTTGCGTAATGCAGGGATTATGCAAAATATTTCACACGACACTAGTGTGCATAGAGCTGGGCAAACCAGGAATTTTTCACCAAGAGCCAAGCCAGAGCCAAGCCAAGGATGTGGCTTGACTCTACAAGCCAAAACACGAGCCAAGCCTGGCTACTGCAGGCTATTCTCCACATAGGAGTTGAACATTTCAGACACTACACTAACTGCTCAGCCTGACAAAAATGCCCACATTGACCACAACTGGCTTGGCTTGACCTTGGCTCTCAGTTGCTTATAGAGGTCGAGCAGAGCTGAGTCAGGCACTCAGCACAAGCCAGCCTTGAGACTACTCTGGCTTTCCCATCTCTAGGTGTGCAGAGGGGCTGCCCTGGATTGTCACTGTCAGTGGGGGGGTGCCCACAGTGGGCAGCAGCTGGGGTGGGGGAGAGCCACAAGTGGCATAGGCACTGCAGAGTGTACTGGACAGTGGACATGATGGGGATGTCCCACTGGTCGTGGTGGGTCACTCAACACCAAGGACTTAAAAGACAGATTGGCTACCAGGGTAGTGGGGAACACTGGACCCAAGGGACAAACACATAAATGTCCCATTTCATAATCATGTGTGTGTGTGTGGGGGGGATGACCAGGGTTTGTAGAAGGGAGCCAGCAGTAATACAGACTCAGCAGATGATGGGATGGCATGTGCTTTTCTACTTGGGGAAGACTCCTGTCATATTGACTACTTCACATTAAAATACACAAATATTTGTGTGAGATTTGAGAAGGACATTTCAGAAAAGTACTGGATATCTGCTCAAAATGTTGTAGGAACCAGTAGCAGCCAGTGCAAACACTGTACCATCACTGAAACAGAGCCGCACAATGAAGACAGACTTGGTGACAGAATAAAAAAACACACATAGGTTTATATTGTTCAACTAACTACATAATCTGCCTGTAACACTGTCTCACATAGAATTACTTACAAATACAGTAGTTATTTATTTTAAAATAAAAATGTGGAGTCAATGCAATGCGAGCCCAGGATGTGAGACACAGTAACAGCGGGAACTGCATTGGACTGGGTCAGTGACCTGTCAAGAAAAAGTCATTGTGAGACTGCTATTTTTTTAAACAATTTATTCAAAAGGAAATAACACTGACATCAAAAGACCAGACTTCTAGTTTTACTATTTAAAAAACAGTTCATACAGTATCATGGTCCCATATCTATCTGAACTGGACTATAGGGGAAGACTACAAGTTAGCGGGTTACATTCACTCCATACAAGACGCACTAGAGGAGATCTTCTTCTATTATATAAAATTCAGAATTCCCAGGAGCTAATGCATCACTGTGGCTTAAATTTTTCTACCAGTTGGACCACTCCTCGGTCCCATAACAAACAAATCATTGTTTCAAAAACAAAAACAACTAAAAGGTTAAATTATTTTACTGTAAGAACACCCAGAATTTGGAATCTGCTTCCTCAACAACTAGTGGATAGTAGTTCTAATATAATTTTTTAAAAAGGGTTGGATTGTTGGTTGGAGTGTAATAATCTTAGGGTATAATTATCCCACCAAGGTGGTGGGGGACAGTCTCGATGGGCAGTAGCCTCCTTTTGTCCTCTGAAACCAAGTAAACTAAGTATCACTCACTTTTCTTTGTAGAGCTACAGGGCTGTCAAGAAGTTAAACAGCTAGATTTGCATAAATTTCAAGTAATGCATCTTGTATTGCGTGTCCCCCCAGGATGTCACTTCCTGTCTATGGACAGGTGAGTGCCCGAATGTGGCAAGCCACAGCATGTACCTGACTTTGGAAAAGCATGGGAAGATAAGGTTATACCAATAATTAACAAACAAGCCATGCTATTATCTTAATAGAAGTGGTCCCATAAATATTAACATAGAAAACAGCTCAGGTTTCTAGCTTTTTAAGGATACCTCCAAAGATGGCAGTGGACAAGGCTGCCAGCTGAAATCTCAGAAAGGAGGAAGAAGGGTGGGTACGCTGTTGCCAAATGGAGGAGATTCTCTTGAAGATCTACTGTTATGGTAAGTAACTGTTCTGTCTTCATCTAGGATATCTCCCACATTGGGCCACACCTTTGGAACAATTCCCAAACACAACATTAGGTACCCAGGGAGAATGGCAGTCCGATATGGCATCATGACAGAAGGCCTTGCAGTACTGCAAGACCAAAGTCAGTACATCTATGGGAGACGATGTCTAGACTGTGGTGCTTATTGAAAGTATGCATGGTGCTCCATATGGCAGCAGCACATGTAACAGCTGCAGAAACATTCTGAAAGCAAGTAACGGAAGCGACCATATCACACATAAAATGGCCATGCACAGCACCAGGAAGTTCCTTTCTGTACTTCTCATATCAAAATTCAATACAGTTAGTCAGCTCTTTGGAATGGCATTATTTAGACACAAGGTTGCTCTCTTTCCTAGGGGCAAATGAAACAAAAACATTGACAGGACTTTCTGCAGTTCTTAGTGTGATCAAGATAGGAATGTTGTGTTCTATGTGCATCAAGTGTATGGAGCAGTGATTCACCCTTTTGAACATGCCCTGGATAATACACAAAATGGTGTATGGTATGATGGAATGTAAAATCAGACACCACCTTAGGTGATAAAAAAAATGAGGACTGGTCTGCAAAGACACCCTGTCCTTGTGGAAAATCAAGTAGGGAGACTCATGCATCAGTTCCTGAAGCTCAGAAATCTTATGAGCAGTTGCCATGGTGACACAAAGCAGTGGTTCACATGAGAGTAAGCACATCTCACAGGTTGCAATGGGTGCAAACAGAGTACATTTTTCAAGTTGAAAAAGTAGGTCCTAATTTGGAACCAGCTTATGAAACTGGGAAAGAATGTGTAAAATATACTGTAGCCACTTAGGGGACACCTTTAGTCATGCGATCATGCACCCATCGATAGGGGTAAGGAAAGCCAAAATGGCAGTCAGGTGCGCCATTAATGGACAGAGACTGAAGCTGTCCAGTACAGTATGCATGGGAGATGTAAATGGGTCCACTGACCTAGAAGCACACTATAGAGAAGTGCTTCCATTTCAAAATTTATGTGTCTTGTAGAGGACCTTCTAGCCTCAAACAAGACACCAGCCACTTGGGGGGGGGATCACAAAACAGGCAATGGTTACATGTTCAGGAGCCAGGCATGCAGATGCAGGGACTGCAGGTCTAGATGGACCAGGGAGCACTAAGCCTGTGACATAAGACACAACAAATGGGGAGCTGAACAGGAGGCTCCACTGTCGCATACAACAGAAGCAGAAACCAAATTTGGCTATGCCAGAAGGGAGCCACCAATATTAGGGTGGAATCCCTGCAGTTTTGCAGAACCCTCTGAATGACAAGGATTAGAGGGGAAAGTGTAAAGGAACCTCCTTTATCCAGGAGATGGACAGTGTGTCCCATAGAAAAACTCCAGGCCTCTGAAATGAGTGAGCAGAAATGTGTCAGTTTTGCATTGTTTGGGGATGCAGAAAGATCCAACTCTAAATGACCCCATCCTCCAAATAGGTTGTTTACCATGAAGGTCAGTAGTTCCTACTCATGTTCGTGTGACAGTGACTGACATAGTTTGTCTGTTAAGATGTGGCGGACACCTGGGAGAAACACGATCGATAGTTGAAGGTCATGAGACAGCATCCAGTCTCATACTGTCATCACTTCCTCGCAAAGCAGATAAGAGTGAGTGCCCCCTTGCTTCCTGATGTATTGCATCACACTGACATTGCCTGTCCTCATCAACAGGGGACTGTAGACTGAGGTGTTCCTCAAAGGTGTGGAGACTAAGTAAAACAGCCCTCATGTCCAGATCAGTGATGTGGAGGTTCAAGTCCTGGTTAGCCCATGACCCCTAATCTGGAAATGATCTAGATGAGCACCCCATCCAGACCTGAAGGGAGGTGTTGTGAGGGTCTGTACTAGAGTAAAGAGGAGAATGGAACAACCAGCAACAGGTGCAGGTGGTCCATCTACCATATCAAGACACTGCAAAGAGGAGACATGATGAAAATCATTTGTTCCAGCTTGTCTATTAACTGTTCCCACTGTACCCAAAGTATCCTGTGTGGCATTCACATATGGAGCCTGGCAATGGGGGCCATCACAGTGACAGTAGCCATAAGTCCCAGGAGATGGAGCAGTGTCCAGGCAGGTACAGAATGATTCTTGTGTACCAGCTGGGCCTGGGTAGGGCAAGATGGCTGCGGTGCTGCTGTGTTCCTCGCTACATGATTTTTTTCTCCTGACTTGTCAACTTTAAAATGCAATTCTGGTTATTTTATTAATGGAATGTACTTTGTTTTATATATTTATAACAAATGGTTTAAAAATGGGCTTCTTCCTTTACCTGGGAGAGGCGCACAGTGGCTTTTTTTCTAAGGGACAATTTGCCCCATTCCTGCTTGGCGTTTTGATGAACACTAGCTTTAACGCGATGTAAGATACTTAAGAGAGCTGCTTTGGATAACTTCATGGATGAAGCTCAAGTTATTCTGCTGTTTGGTTTTTGGTATTGGGCTTTTGTACAATGGAGGTTGCGTTTAATCAGGGCTTGCATTGCGGTTTTGCCTAGAGCAGTTGAGGCGGATGACAGTGCCCGGCGTCTCCCTGATGTTATGGCAGACCTTTCCTGAATTAAACACATAGCTCATACAGTAGTGTTTTCTGGCACTTGGAGTGATTCCTGCCCAGAATGAATCCCTTGAGAGGGCTTTTGAAGGAAGAATTTCACGATGTGAACTTGAAGGAAATGGCTGGCGACAAGGAAAAAGTCATATGCTAGCAGGTGCGCTATATGTGCAGAGAGGCTTATATACATTTTATAAAAGGTGAGCCTGCTGCATTGAACTTCCAGGAGACTGCCGGTATTAGGAATTTTGATGGAAACAAGTCTGTTGTAGACTGCTGGAAAGTGCAGAGACTCTGGAATTTGCAGACACCTCAGCCAGAAGTATGAAGTCATGCCTATAGAGGCTTTTTTTGATTAAAAGTGTGTGGGAAAGTCGCCGGTCAGCTCCCAGCTACAGGATAAATTAATTTTGAAACTCCATCAAAAGGTACTCTCTTATAATTATAATCATTTGACTGCTTGGGTATATGATTGAAGCAGGAGTCCTGGTTCAGGAGCCACTTATCATGAAGGAAGTCTAAGGCCTCGAATATTTTTGTTGGTTGGTCACCTCTGAAATTAAACTAAACAGTTGCAGATGCCTGGTAATTAAAATAATGACTTTAGTAAAGTGCAGCCAGTGTGATAAGTGATACCAGTACTCTGCAAGTATTTTAAAGTATGAATGCTGGAAATGCTGCTCTAAGCCTTGAGTAATGGGAATTCTAAAAATGGCAGGTGTCATGTTAAAATGTTATTTTAAATAACTTGATATAACATAAAATGATTAATGTTTAATGAAGTGTTATGTACTGTACTGCATTTTAAATAAATATTAGTAGATAGTTATGGGAATTAGCTAGTGGATTTCCAACTTGTATTCTGGGGAACTTTTGTATACCTCTAGTTGGCCTGACTTGGCCTGTAAAGTCAGGAGTTAGTCTCAAAGTATTGGACTTGAAAGTGGAGGGAACTGCGAGGATTTTTTCTGGGGAAAAGCCTAAATCTCCTAAGATCCAAAACTGGTTAAGTAGCAACCAGTATATAATTCCCATTTTACAGGGGTGTAGTTGGAGCATGGGACCACATCCACAGTGGGTTGCTCTTTAATAGCACCCCAACTGGATTGGTGCTACTGGCGGACCTCTTCCTAACTTGGACCTGATGAGTGGGCATCCTTGGATGATTTCCCCTTATAGTACCTCTAAGAGTAAAGCTCAGTTTGTGACTGGATCAGACATGTTGGCTGTAGTTAGGCCTCACGGAGGTTAGGAGATTCCCTCGCAATTGCATTCATAACCAGTTTATTATGGTTATTTTATATTTCTATTTTTATAATTTATAATATGATATATTGAGGGGATATATATGTGATATATGAATATGTTGTAATGGTTTTACTGAAACAATACTAACAGCTGTGGGAATCAGCTAGTGGATTTCCACTTTGTCCCTGGGGGAACTTCCATATTCTTTTAGCTGGCCTGATCTAGTCAGTAATGCCAGGTGTTAGTCTTAGGGTACTTGAAAGTGGAGGGAATTGTGAGGACTTTCCTGGGGAAAGCCTAAGTCTCCTAAGATTCAGAACTGGTTGAAGGATTAGCTGATACCTAATTCCAATTATACTGGGGTGCAGGAGGAGCATGGGACCGCATGCGTGGTGGGATGCTTTTTAATAGCACCCCAATCAGATGGGTGTTATTGGCAGTCTCTTTTCCAAACTTGGATCTGGAGAGTGAGTGGACATCCTTGGATAATTTTCCTACATAATAACCCTAAGAGCAGAGTTCTGTTTGTGACGGACCCAGACATGTTGGTTAAGTGTTAGGCCTGACTGAGGATGGGAGATAGTCCCTTAATAGGGAGTATTGGTGGATGTTATGATTGGCCCTCCTACGAGTGCTAAATCAAATTCCATTGGCTGGTAGTAAACGTAATAAGGCATTGTTTTATAGCCTGGCATACCATGGTTATTTAATATTTCATGACGTATAGGGGTGGTATCTGTGTGATATATAAGAAATATCAGCCCATATTGTTATTTATATGCCTAGGATATGCTAAGAGTGTTTATGAATTGCTGTTCTATGTATAAGCACATTTTAAATGTGATATTTAATATTGTTACATGTAGTACTATAGCATTATTGTATTTGATTGTGTGTTAATATTGTAATAGCTTTTTGGCTGAACAATAAAACCAACTTGACTTGGGCCTGGGTAATTAAATCCTCTGCTCCATCTGTAGCCAGAGTAGCACTGCCAACTGATGTATCTAGCACCACACCAATGTATTAGAGGCTCTTCAGGGAACTAGTATTGATTTTGATATGTTCACTGTAACCCCCATGTCTTTTGTTGTGTTCCAAACAATATTGTACTGAACCACTTTCCTAGATGGGTGCTTTAGTTGTCAGTAGTCCAGATATGAGAAGACACAAAACCCTTCACTCAGGAGGGCTTCTGCCGCAACAGTGAAACATTTGATAAATATCCACAGTGCCAAGAATAAGCCAAAGGACAAGGTTCGTAACTGATGTCTGTTTTCTAGCATAAAGTAGAAGTACTGCCTGTGGCATTTATGGACCTTGACATGAAGAGAAGCATCCTGCATGTCCAGGATGAAGAGCCAATCCCCTTTTTGTAGCAGGGGGATGAGAGCCTGAAGAGACATCATGCAAAATCTTTGTATTCAGTGCATTTGTTTGAGTCTTGTAGGTTCCAAACAGGACACAGGTCTTCTGTCCACTTGGGGACCAGGAAGTATCATGAATAGAATCCTCTGTTCCTTTCCTTAGCAGAGAATGGTTCAATAGATTTCTTTGGCAGAAGTGACTGCACTTTTTCTCACAGAAGGAAAAAGTTGCCCAGAGGATAATAAGAAGGAGGAGGCAGATGATGAACTGGAAGGGTAAACAACAAATCCAGAGTATGCCCTTTTTCTGTTATATCCAAGACCCATGTTCCTGTGGTGAACTCCCTCCATTTTGATAAAAGAAGGAAGATCCTTCCCCCCACTTGCTCCCTTGGAAGCAACAATGGAGGGAGAAGAAGTAGGGAGTCAGAAAGACCGGGAGTTGTGGGTCTGCCTGCACACACACATTAGCTCTCTTGGAATTGGTTCCCCGCCTAGGTCACTTCCCAATCATAGGACTGTGGATGGTATCAGTACTAACAGTTCATCTGTGGCAGGACAATTTAGTAAATCCTGAATCTTAGGCATAGCAGATTGCTACAGGTTATTCTGATATTTTATCTGACATGCTGAGCATATTTCATTTCATTTTGCTATTCACCATGGAAAAGCACATTGAGCAACATTGCCCTTTTTCAAGTGCGACCAGCAATTACAGAAAATACAATACAAAGTGCAAAAAGTACATAATTACACTAAGATAATTTACAGCAACAAGAAAATTGATCAAAACACATAATTACAATAAGAATGTTTACAGTAACAAGAAAACTGACTATCTAGAAACTTGACAAATTTTTCTTAAAAACAGGTACTGATCCAATGGCCTTAACTGATTGGTAAATGGTAATAAGTGCTTGTTCAACAAAATCAAAACCTCTAGCCCAAAACAGGTTTTATAAAAAGAGATTTTTAAAAAAATTGATTCCTGGGATCTAGAGCAATGATTTTGATGCTGTGTTGGAAATAATTCTGCTATTGAGCAAGGGTCCTTACCCAAGATGACCTTGTAAAAAAACCAAACATTTTTATTTTCACATCGTCATCCAATGAAGGTAACTGTGCAGCCTGATACAACAAACAATGGTGAGTGTTGAAAGGAAGTCCAGTGATAAAATGACAAATTGAATTGTAAGCTACTTTTACTCTGATTAATACCCCACTTTCTGCACCTTAATAAATTAATAGTCTGTAATCCAAGAGCAATAACAGTAAGCTCTCTGCCAACAGAACATGAGTTTCTGGCAAAAAAATTGCTCCAGACCCTTTATAAGGAGCCCAAATGTTGGTGTATAGTGTTTATCATACTATCAACATGAGGTTTATAAGTCAGAGCACCGTCCAAAGTAACTCCCAAGAACCTAATATATAAGTCTCAGGGCTAAGGATTTCAAGGTAGAATTCCAGTTGCTCATAATAGCCAGCCTCCTAGTTTCCTTGTCAGGAGGCAAAGTACCAATGACTCTAGGCCCAATGATGATAGTGATTGTCAGCAGCCATGATTACTACAGAATGAGATTCTGACTGAGAAGCATAAGAAGACAGAACAGACAGAGCAGGGTATTGTATGTCAGCCTTTCTAGGGACTGCTGGCAAAGTGTGATGCTTAGGCTGGACAGCAAATGTTTCATCTTCCAATGTAGGGTACACAGGAGTTACCACAATAGGAGTTGAAGCTGCAAACCCCCAAAACATCATTAAATGTCTTTTAAAGGAGTCTTCCTCTTTGCTCTCAAAGCCCATGACATCTTGGATGTGTCTTAACAAATCCTGAAATGAGTGATCATTAGGAGGAGACCTGAGGTTAAAACCCACAGCAACCTCACTGCAAGAAGAGAGGATGGAGCAGGAAAGGAGCCCTAATTCTTAGGGATCCTTGACCCCTCCTCATCCTTTAAATCCTTCTCCACGCCTAGGAGATCAGGATTATATTACATCTCATCATCCTCTTGAATGATGATGGGGTTCAATGGAGCCAGCAGTGAAGATGGCAGCTGTGAAGTAAGAAAGGTAGGCATGCTTCTATGTTTTGTTGATAATGGTACTGACAGGGAAGCCCTATTGACAGGACTGTAGGCACCATCATTAGCAGTGATGGGAACAGATGAAGTAACATTTCTGAAAATAATGCCGGCACAACCTGGAAGCTGACAATACCATGAGAGAGTTTGTGATAGCTGTTGCCGGGACAAAACTTGATGATGAAGGCAGCATACCACCCATAGTAGGTATGGCAGAGCCAGAGCCAGTCTCTGACCTTGGTGTCTCAGTGACAGCTGGAGTGGGTTGGAGTTGCCACTGCTGGAGTAGTCAATGATGAGGACTTACCCTCTTTGTTCATCTCGTTATTGCTGGCTGACAGTTTTGTCAACTGTGATGGCAGCATCATTGCCAACCATCTGGGAGTATACTTCCTGGCAGCAGCTGAACTAGAAAGAGAAACTGGCTTGAAACCTGTGGCCTTGGCCTGAGATTCCATGGCCTAGATGGTGATGTTTCCAGAGCCTTTGTTTGGTGTCTACCAGTGGCCTGGCTAAATCCCTGACAGATACTGCAGTGGACAGGACCAAACAGCAAACACACACAGTGTGAGCATTGTCCTTGTTGATCTTGAAAACTGCAGGCACAAAACCTAAAGAAAGGTTCTGTTGATGGTTGCATATAGGGACAACATACAATGTAAGTTAAAAAAATTGTAGAAACAACAGTGTTGTTTCTCTGAAGGTCCAACTAGCAAAAGAAAGAACTGAGAACCAATGAGGCCACCCACAATTATATAGGGGCTGACACTGCATGTCATCATGGGTGGCCCCTGGCTAGCAAAAGTTTCCTATTGGTTCTGATGCCATTGGCTTACAGTTCGAAAGGTGTGGTCCAATTAAGGAGATATGTTCAGTGAAGATCTGGTGCTGCTTATAGTAGAAGTGCTGTCCCCAGTAGAAGTGTAAGAGTGACGTGGAACATCAGGGAGTCTGGTCAGTTACCCTCCAGGGGCTCTGACAGTGTCCAGGTTGCACTTTACATTTTGCTTCATACATGTTTACACTTTTTGAATCAGCAACTATTTATAATGCTTTGTTTTTTGATAATAGCAATAAATTACATTAACTATATTGGGCTTATGTGTGCTGCCTTACTTAAGCTGTTTACATCACATTTGGTGCAAGTATCTGAAAAGCATGGAAACTAACTGTTATACAGACCTGGTAGCCTTTGAAAGTAAGACTTTTTCTGAGGGTTTTTTTTTTGTATTTGGGGAAGGCTCACTGGGCCACAAGACCTGTTTACAGGGGTGACCCGGGAGCACTGATGTGGTTAAGTGACTTGGTCAGAGTCTCACAGTATGCAAGTAGAGAGTGTTTGCAGATCTCTGAGGAACCCGATGGAGTGGAGTGTCCACCTGCGGGTCAGTTTCCTCAGCTCTGAAAACCTGGCCCACTATGTTCAGTCAACAGACTAAACTATAAATCCTGCTGCTGTTGATGAAAAAGGAGTGATAGTAGGAGCCATATACATGACAGAAAACATGTGTTTTAGATGAGTTTTGAAGTGGGAGAGAGAGAGTCAAAGAAATGGATCGAGTCAGAAAGAGATTTCCAAGCTGTAATGGAGGAAGCTTTGTCTGCCACCCACTGTGATAAGACTGTGGTGTAAAAATGAAAGGGAGTAGAGGAAGTTTAAGTTACTGAGCTACAATAAGAGAGAACAAATCCATGGACATTTGTGAGTACCAGGAGGGCACTTGGGTTGATTAAAATGGCAAAAATGATCAAGGTTAAAAAAAAAAAAACTTGGCTATCCCTAGTTATTTAAAGCAGCAATGCAGCAGAAATTTTTGTTTGTCCAAAAAAGCCAGTTTCAGCTACAATTAATAAAAATGTTAGTGTACATGTCAAATCTACTTTTTTAGGTACCTCTTGTGCTGTGCTGCATGAGTTGTTTTCTTGATCCTAACCCTTTCCAGGTCTACAGTGTAATTTTTATGCCTAATGTGATGGCCATCTTTTTTTCTTGAGAAAAAACTAAATTAAAACATTTATAAAATACTCAAAATTTGGTGGAACTACTGCAGAATGTTTTGTCACAAAATAAAGCTGGAAGATGTATGGAATCTTTTATAATGAAAGAAAGGTAGGGTCATATTGTTTGCCCAGCCCGGCTGCACTGCTGCTTTAAATATAAAATACATGTGTATATTCCAGATTTGGAAATTCTCAACACTGGTGAAGGTGTAGTTCTTAGATTTAGAAAATGGTAGTACAATGGTAATCCTGCTTAGCACAACACTTATATTCATATACTTACTTCTTTAGTCAATAGTTCCTATCCGCTTTATGTTGTCCTACAGTATAGCATTCAAACAGTTTAATATTATCAGTATACCAGGGTCTTTGGAGGAATGATGTAAGAATGCCAATAGTTCTATAACAACATGGTAAAATGGAATGCAACACAAAGGTATCAGTTTCAGATATTGATAATATAGATCTAGTAACTCAATGTATGAAGTAAGCAATAGGACATAAAAGAGCATTTGTTGTCAGGGGATAATGAATGCCCAGGTGCACATTAACATGAGGTACTTGCACCGAGTGCCTTCAGCATCTAGAAGTGTATTACTCCAGACAACCAATGACCTGCAGTGTCTTACTGTGCTCATATAATGGATAAACTAAGAAACAATTTGAAAACAAAAACAAAGTTCATGTCTAGTGGACCAGGTGTAAGATTGGCATCTTAGGAACTGGCAGGCATCAGCAGAAGGAAGCAGAGAAGTGGGGGATTTTGCCTGTCAACCAAGTTAAGGCACCTGTTAACTCCTGTTGTTGCATTCACTGCTGGGAATGATGGGAGGTAAAGGGTAGGCCTAAATTGGGAATAGGAGCAACACCCTATCCAGGGTAAAAGTATAAGGGAAGTACAGCAGGTACAGGGGAACACAAGTAGCAATACACACAAAAAACGTGAAGCTAGGAACACTGTATCAGAGGTAAGGGTACATACAGTAAGTATTTCCAGGTTACACAGAAAGTATAGAAGCTGGGAATGTGAGGAGTGGTGCAGTGCAGCAGCTGTGGAGTGGCAGTTTTCAGAAAGACCTTCTCTGCATGCTGCCCCATCTGCATGCATCTTTCTGGGATGAGAGAGGAGATCACTAGATTCCAGGCTGAGCTGGCTAGGATTCAGGAGACCTCTTCCTTCACACAGGGGCCATCAAGTCTGACACTGTTTTCCCAGAGGATGCCAGGGATGAGGAATGGCTGGACTATAGTCAGTTCTTGAAAGGTAGGAGTGGTGGGTGACAGGCAAATTCCACAACCAGTGCCAACTGTGAAATTCCTACACTGCTCTGGAAAGGCAGGACTGCCAAGAGGAGTCACCTATGGTAGTGGCTGGTGAGGATGTGGGGTTTCTCTGCAGTGGAGACCCCAAGGAGGGAGAGAGGAGGAGGAGAACCCCAGTGAAGTAGGAGGAAGTAACTTGTGGTAGGGGACTCGATTGAGAGGGGGAAAGATTTGGGAATAGGAAAGGGAGCGGGAGGTTAGGTGCCTACATGGCCATGGCCCGGAGGGGTGGGAATACAGATCCAGAGGATTGCTAATGCAACATGATGGGAGGCAGGACTGGATGTCACTGTCCATTTGGGGACTAGTGACCTGGCTAGGGACAGGGATGGGATAGTGCAAGGGGAGTTTAAGGAGCTGGGAAGGGGTCTTAGACAGATAGTGTGCTCAGTGGCTTTCACTGAGTTGCTGCCTGTCTATGACAGGAGGGAAGAAAGGGATCTCCCCCACCAAGATCTCCAACTCACAGATGAAGGATTGGTGCCAATACGAGGAGTTTGTCTACATTGGGGACTGGGGATCCACCTGGAGAGATAAGGGGCTTTACAGGGATAATGACTTGCATCTATCCTGGTGCCACAGTTCTCAGTGGACAGTTTAGATGTTACTTTGATGAACATTTAAACTAGCCAAGGGTGGAGTGGCGGAATTAATTGGGGAGGCAGTAACTGCTCCACCCACAGGCTGAAGTAGAAAGCAGGGAGAACCCTAGGGGAGTGGAATCCTCCAGGGAGGAAATTAGTAACGGAAGCAGGGTGGTAGAAATGGAGGGGGATGGGAATAGAAGCATTAAAATGAGAGCGGGGAAGGAGAGAGGGCAAAAAAGAAGGTGGTATCAAGCCGTGTGGTAACAAAATCTGGGAGACCATGTGTGCAAATGCTAGAATTCCAAATTATAAGATTCTGGACCTAGATGCCATAATGGCAGAGGCTGACCTGGATACTGTGGCCATTACCAAGTCATGGTGCACTGAAAACCATGACTGGGACATGTCCATACCAAGCTCTACTCCATTCAGGAGGGAGAGGGTGGGAAGGAAAGGAGGAGGTGTAGTGCTTTATGTGAGGGAAGGCATAAAAGCAATGGAGATTACAAAGAATACGGTGGGGGTGGAGGTACTGCGGGACACCTTACAGATGAAGAATGGAGCCTCTATTTGCACTGACATGATCTACAGACCTCTAGCACAGCAGGAGAAGTTAGATAATGTACTTGTGGAAGCAATTAGCAAGATGGCAGAAAAGGGGAAGGTGCTGATAGTGGGGGACTTCAATCTGCTGGATACAGGTTAGAACCTCCCAGCTACAACATCAACTAGAAGCGGGGATATCCTGGACTCCCTGCACATGGCATTACTCAGGCAACTAGTCAGTGAACCCACTAGTATGGGGCAGTACTAGACCTGGTACTCACTAACAGGGACAGTGTTGCAGACATCATGGTAGGAGGCCACTGGGGGAGCAACAATCACCATACAGTGTGGTTCAGTATAAGTATGGCTGCAGAACTTAACCACACAAGTGCAAAGGCACCGAACTTCAGGAGGGCAGATTTTAAAAAGGTGGATGAATACCATGGGGATGATCTGGCAGGGGGAGGTGACCTTGGTGGGGTGGAGAAACACTGGGCAAAGATAAAAAGGGCCACAAGGAAGACAACAAACCTCTGTGTCAATTAAGTGAGCAAAAGCAAGAGGAAACAGAGACCACTATGGTTCTCAAAAAAGGTGTCGGAAAAGGCAATGCTTAACAGGGAAACATTCAGAAGGTATAAGGAGATGCAGAGGGAAGAGGATAGGAAGGTCTATCAGGGGAAATAGAGGGAAGAAGGCAGAGCAGTAAGGAATGTGAAGGCACAAACTGAAGAGAGAATAGCCCAGGTAGTGATGAAGGGGGACAATACATTTTTTAGGTATGTAAGCGAAAGGAGAAAGACCAGGGGTGGGATCATAAGATTAAAAAGGGAAGGGGGGGGACTTTGCAGAGGGGGACCAGGAAAAGGCAGACATCCTGAACAAATACTTATGTTCAGTATTCACAGTGAAACGAGAAGGGGACGGGCCACAAAAAAGTAACAGGAGCATTGGAGGTAAGGAGGCAGACGTTAGTCTGTTTCCAGAGGATAGTGTCCTGAAGGGACTCACTAACCTGAAAAAGGACAAAGCAATGGTGCCAGATGGGGTACATCCAAGGGTATTGAGAGAATGCACTGTGTGAGAAGGCAACATTGAAGGCTGACAGAATGCTGGGCTGTATTGGGAGGGGAATCATGAGCAGGAGGAGCAAGGTGGTACTACCACTACATAGATTGCTGGTCAGGCCTCACCTGGAATAGGGAGTCCCATTCTGGAGGCCTTGTGTGTCAGCGTGGCTCAGTTGGTAGCACATCCACCTCTGGACCAGAAGGTCATGGGTTCTCATCCCACACTGGGATTGGGCTTGCACCTAAAAATTGCTGGCATCCGAGTGCAGTATTGGGGGGTGCTGCACTGCTGGGGTGTGCCGTCCTTCGGATGAGATGTTAAACCAAGGTCCTTTCTACCCAACCTGGTGTTGTCCTGGTGGGTGTCCAGGTGGAAGTAAAAGAACCCAGGGCACTCTTCGCAAAGAGTAGGGAACATTCTCGGTGTCCTGGCCAACATTCCCCTTCCCATAAACTGGTTCATGCAATTATCCAGGCTGTGTGTGGGTGATGATGTGCGATTTGGCTGCCACCACACATTCAGTCATTTCACTACCAGTCTAGCATTGCTTGTAAAGCACTTTGGATGTATGAAAAGCACTATATAAATGCTGATTCTTCTTCTTCTTCTTCTTCTTATCACAGGAAGTACATTGACTGGGTGGAAATAGTACAGAGAAAGATGACAAAAATGATTCAGGGTCTGTAGTACATGTCCTACGAGGAAAGCCTTAATGAACTGAATATGTACTCCCTGAAGCAGAGAAGAGAGAGATGGGACATGATTGAAACATTCAAGTACATTAAAGACATCAACAAGGTACAGGCACGGGGAGGCGCTGTGGAGCCAGAGCAAGATGGCCACTCTTAGATAGTGTACAGTAAATCTTCGGGAACTGCGAACTAACAACATTTATTAAAACAAAGTATAACAGAGCAAAAATTATAGATATCAGTGTGGGACAATCTGAAGCAAAAGATGGGAAACCCACAGAGAGAAAAGTCTCAGCATGAGGGAGCTAAAGCTAAGAATCTGAGTGGCGCCCCAGCCACTCGATCTACTCAGTGCACCCCTCTGGATGCAATGGAGGGCTCAGGAGAAGAGACTATTCAGACACTTGATAGGAAACTAAATAGACTGATTGCCTCGGTGGCAGGGCTCTCCAACAAATTCAAAGGCCTTGCAAATTGGGTGATGGCTGTAAAAGCATTGGTAGAAAAAGTATCGGAGGCAAACGCAGAAACTAGTAAGTGTACTGATGCAGCAATGGGAGCGGTCACCTCAATCATTAAAGAAAACATGGACCTGAAAACATGCCTGGAAACACTAGAAAATCAGGCAAGAGCTCAAAATGTCAGAATCCTTGGGCTTCTGGAAGGATGTGATGGTAATCATCATCTGATTTTTGTTCAAGAATGGCTTACACAGCAATTGGAAGAGGAGGTCACCCCAAAAGTGCAGTGTCTGCAAAAGGCCTACCGTATAACACCACGTGGTAGGCCCAACAATCTGGAGGTCCCGCGTACAGTGGTGACAGGCACTGATGGAATCAGTACAAGATAATATCTGCTCACGTTATCCAGACAAAGAGGAGTGCTGTTACAGGATGGGCAGTGGATCAGTCTGCACCCAGACATTGGTTTTGAGACCCAGCAGAAGAGGAAGCAATTTGATGAGGCCAGAACCTTGCTGAAGGAAGCAGGGATATCCCAGGGCATGCTTTTTCCAGGGCATCATCAGATTGCCTATCAAGGCAAGATTTACATTTTTTATACCCCATCGGATGATATGAAGTGGGTTCAGAGGACTGTACCAGCGAGACTCCGAGCGGAAGATGGAGAATACTCTGCCTCTGAGGAAGACGAGTCGTGAGGAACAACAGCTCATTTCTCTCCACCACAATCTATGTTGGTTCTTGAAGTCCCCAGGTAAGAGCGTTTGATCTTGGCTCTTAACAGCTTGGGGAAGTAAAACAATCACTCATGCTGGACTGGACATTCATATTTCCATCTGTCACATTTGATCCATAATGTTGCCTGGAATTACACCTGATGAAAACACAGCTGTTTGTAACAATTTACTGCCTGTTTAAATGTTGTTGATTAGTTCATAAGGACGAGATTGTCTCTATCTGGCTATGTAATATAATTTGTCTATTCATTCTCTTCAATATAGTAGCGTCACATAGAGCTATTTAGGGGTTCACTATCTACCAAGAAATAGCACTATAAATGCTCAATTTATTGATAAAAGCATGGTGAATTTTCCCATATCTTCATTGGAGGAAGAGAATGTATGACTCTTGAATATTGACTGACTTTGAAAGGACATACCATGCAGCTCATGGGCTCACATCACAACAGTTTTAAACACTTTTTGTTCATATTTCACTATTAAAGGTTTCCCCTTAATGATGTATCTCTAAAGCATTAGATGGCATCTCATTTATATTAAGAGGAGTGGCGCCCTCATTGTGTCAAGTATATATTACTCTGTTATATCAATGCTTGTGTATTGAATTATCATTATATGAAAATAATAAAACATAAAGTTTAAAAAAAAAAAAAACAAGGTACAGGCACAGGAACGTTTTCACTTCAAGAAGGGCTTCAGGACCAGGGGATATGACCTCAGGCTGCAAGAAGCGGGGTTTTCTACCAACACTAGAAAGTTTTTCTTTACTAAAAGAATGGTGAATGTCTGAAACAGCCTGCCCTATGAGGTTGTGGGCGTCAACACTGAGGGGGGATTCTAGAATGCATGGGATAGACACAAGGGAGCCCTGAATGAAAAGGGCAACTGGAGTGTCAAAATAGGTCTAAAACAAATGGACAGACTAGCTGGATCAAGCGGTCTCCTTCTGCCGTAAACTTCTGTTTCTGTGTAACAGCTAATTGGAAACAGGAGTGGCTCTGGAGGACTGGAGGAGGGCAAATATAGTCCCACTTCACAAAAGTGGTATCAGGGAAGAGGCTGGCAATTATAAACCAGTAAGCCTGACTTTGGTAGTGAGAACATTAATGGAGTCTCTGCTGAAGGAAAGGATTTGCAATATCTTGAATCCATTGGACTACAAGACCCACAGCAGCATGGATTCATGGGGGAGGGGGCGGTCATGTTGACTAAATCTGATAGATTTCTTTGACTGCGTGAGCAAGGAATGAAATCAGGTTGGAGCAGTGGATGCAGCCTACCTAGATTTCAGTAAGGCTTTCAACATAAATTCCACATAGGAGTCTAGTAAGCAAACAGGGTAGTTTAGGAGTGGGTTCAAAGGTGGTAAACTGGGCAAGAAATTGGTTAGGGGATAGGCGATAGAGTGTGGTGGTAAACAGAGTTCACTTAGAGGAAGTGAAGGTGACCAGCAGGGTGCCTCAGGGATCAGTACTGTGACTTGTCCTCTTTAATGTCTTTATAAATGACATTGCAGAGGAGCTGGAAGGGAAGGTGTTCTTCTTTGCAGATGACACAAAATCTGCAATAAGGCTGACACTCCAGGGAGGGTGGAAAGGATGAGCAGAGACCTGAGAAAACTTGAGGAGTGGTCAAGTGTATGGCATCTGTGTTTTAATGTGAACAAATGCAAAGTAATGCTTGGGGTACAGAAACCCAGGGGAAGAGTACTAGCACTGTTAATAGCGTTAACTACCTTTCACTAATGAGACAGGTAACATTGGGGGAACCCGGGAGAAGAGTACTAACACTGTTAATAGCATTAACTACCTTTCACTAATGAGACACGTAACATTGGGGGAACCCATGGGAAGAGTACTAGCACTGTTAATAGCATTAACTACCTTTCACTAATGAGACAGGTAACATTGGGGGAACCCGGGGGAAGAGTACTAGCACTGTGAATAGCATTAACTACCTTTCACTAATGAGACAGGCAACATTGGGGGAACCCAGGGGAAGAGTACAAAATGGGAGGAGTGGTACTGAAGACTACCAAGCAGGAAAGAGACCTGGAGGTGATCAAATCGGATGACCAAAAAGTGGCCAGACAGTGCAACAAAGCAGTTGGGAAGGCTAGTGGGATACTGAGGTGCATTGAGAAGTATATTGCCAGAAGAAAGAGGGAGGTGATATTGTATCTGTGTAGATCATTAGTAAGATCCCACCTAGAGTATTGTGTCCAGTTCTGGAGACCACATCTCCAGATGGACATAGAGAGAGTTGAGACAGTCCAGAGGAAGGCAACTAAATGGTGCAGGGTCTGCATCGGAAGCCCTACAAGGAGAACATTAAGAACCTAAATATGCACACCCTGAAGGAGAGGAGAGAGAGGGGATATGATAGATACCTTTAAATACCTTATGAGGGTAAATAAGATACAGGAGGGAAGAATTTTTCAGAGAAAATGGTGATCAAGGATAAGGAGCATGATAAGAAGTTGGAGGGGGTAGATTCAGGAGAGATATGAGAAAATACTTCTTAGAAAGAGTGGTGGATTCCTGAAACAGTCTTCCAGCAGAGGTGGTGGGGACAAAACAGTAGTGGGATTTAAGAATGCATGGGATAGGCATAAGAGAATCTTAGGGAAAGGGAAGGGTGGTGGGTGGGTGAATGGGCTGGAGATCAAGTAGGATCTGTGGTGATGTATAGCAGGGAAAATGGCAGACTATGTGGGCTAAGTGGTTCTTATCTGTTGGCTATTTCTATGTTTCTGTGCCAACTTGTTTCTTAAAAATAGTAATTAGTAAATCATAATCCCTCACCACCTGCCAATCATCTATCTTGCCACACATTCAGTATATGAAATATTCGTATATAATGGAATAGAAAAATTAAAACTTCTGCAGAATTCTTCTGGCAGTAAGTTCACCCACCCCCTTACACACAACAGAAATCCTTAGATTGAGCAGAGGTCTCATTTTTATCTGTGTTACGGGAAGTAGCAGAGATTGCCCTTCCAAGTTGGCAAAAATAGGAGAGGGATTTTTCATTTTCATCAAAGGAATACTGGGAATGAAAACTGAATAATACTTCATTTTTAAAATTTGCTTATGTGTGTAATAAGGGGATCATGAGAGGAAAATATATATATATTTATAAAATGGGTAGAAAAAAGTGTCTCTGCTGGTTGGTTGAAACACATCACGCAGCTGCAGAATAAGGGGTGCTAGCTGCACATTCGAGCAGACTTGATAGACCTCTATGCCTTTATCTGCTGGCAAATTTCGTATGTTCGTACGTATGTTCGTATGACCGTGTGTATATCAGAGTGCAACCGCACACCTGCACTTTCACCCCCCCTACAAAACAATTTTGCCATTTTATAAGATAGAAAACCCACTCTAGGGTGTTCAGTCATGCTCCGATATACACACGCCTTGGGCAGTTGATGCACTCGGCCTGTGGCCTCATGCGTAACAGCACACACCAAGGCGCACATATATCAGAGCATGACCGCACACCTTAGAGTGGGTTATCTAATACATATATATATATATTTATTTATGCAATGGGGTGAGAATACAAATTGACAAAGAACCACAATATTTGTGAGCGGTCAGACCTACAGCGAGAATATTGCATTTATCTTCACTGTAGGTCAACCAGAGGCACTATCTGCACTTGGCCACAACAGCTTGCAAACGTTTTGATTGGTGGGAGCTGGCAGCATGAACAGCACAATCAGACTTCACCTGCTCACTTCCATACCAGCTCTCACTGTCAGTTTAATTTCTCTCCAGTATCACACTGAACACTTTCATTTTCTCCCCCTTCTCCCACTGTAAATTATTTTTTTTAAATCAACTTTTAGCTTCACACAGTGGTACCACTTTTGCTAAACATCTACAACACCACATAAAACACACTATTTTTTTTATTGTTTCCCTTACCCAACATTTTTTTGGTTTTACCATGTCGCAGCGACAGCAATCACAGAGACATCCCTGACAGTGACAGCCGCAGTGCAGACTGTTGGCATTGCGGCGTTGGAGATGCCTCCATGTATCCATCGGGGGACTCCACCCCCCACACCCCTGGTCTCAAGGATTCCAACTCTGAGTCAGAGCTGGACCGAGGGGGTGAATCACCCAGCGAGGCAGTCTTGGTCACTGCACAGACCATCACAGTGACCTGCAGGTTTTGCCCGATTCCTGTTGCTGTGATGGTCTTTGTGGTGTCGGAGTCGCTGCGGTGATGGTATACCCATTCTTTCACCTCAAAGGATTTAAAAAAAAACTTTCAACCTCACATAAACTTTCGCCTCTTCAGACTCCAGGAAAAACAAAAAAAACAACCAGCTCTCTCTTTTGTACTCCTACCACTCTCCCCAGCAACGGTATTGTACAGCACGTCCCTCTCCAATAGGCTGTCAGGTTGACACCACAAAAATGAATAGCAGCATGTCTCTCTGATCAGCTCTCTAGTTAATTTAATGCCGACACCATGCAACTCGTACTCGGACTTTTCCTTTCGCCGCACCCCACAGTCTGTCTTTGGATGCAACTGCCATAAATAATTTGTCTGTCAGGCTGCCACAAACCATGTCTACACTTTAGAATAACGTGCTGATGCAAACTCTCAGTTTTCCGAACCATAATGCTTGGTCATCCAGAAAAAAAAAATAAACACATACATATTTAAAAAAAATCTAAATGTATCCGATAAAAAAACTTGAGGCATTGCATAAAGGAACATACAATGCCACCATTGAAAATATCTCTGATATTTTCCCTCAAGCAGTTTGACCTATGGCATCACTTGTGGCTTTGCCACTCGTGATGTCAAAGGTTAAACTGCACTCAGGGAAAATATCAGAGATATTTTCGATGGTGGCATTGTATAACCCTTGTATATATAGTATAAATATGTATATGTATGTGTGTGTGTGTGTGTGTGTATATATATATATTGCAAAAACGCCACACGAGTTAGTGAGGGTTGAGTGATTAGGGCAGATAGTTTCTGTCCTTCACTCTCCATTCACTCTCATGCTCATTAGCACTGAGCAACATGTCAGGTGCCATGGATCGCAGCCCAGCCTCACCCCATTCTCCTGTGCTGCAACCGTGTCAGCCTCTTTACACATGGAATGGGATGAGAGTTGGCCTACGACCCCATGGCACACCTGATGCCTGTTGGTGTGTGGAGGATAAGGGGTTGGGTGGTAGGGTGGGGGGGGTTAGGGGCTCAACCCAAATGCCTCAGTTCCATACTTTTGTCCCTTCAACCCTAAGTGGTACATTAACAAAGTTTTTAGTAATTTATTTCCTCACTTTTTGAGATAGTATAATACGATCTTTATTTTATTGTGGGAGCACAATGTCCTATGATCCCTGCGCTCCTATCCCTCCACAGATGCACATATGTTTGTAGCTGTGGAAACACAGGGGTCTCTGGCCCCTGCACTTCCACACATTAAGTTACGAGCAGGCACAGCAAAATTACAACAGATAGTCACAACTGTGACATCTTAAATAATGTTCTCCCCAAATGTTCAACATAACCTTCTTAGCACCTCACTGCATGTACCCAGTACAGAAAACCTTCAAATCCATGTTGAAATTTAATTCTGCACAATTATAACACCGTTTTGAACCACAGGTGCAGAAAAACATTTTTGGCAGCATTTACAAAACTACAGCTATACTATTCTTGAGGTGGTGTGAAAAAAAAATGGCAATGTTGAAAATCTGGAGTGAAGACATGAAAAATTGGTGAAGTTACGAGCGTGCATAGAAACTGCGCAATGCACGTTCATAACGTGGTGATTTGTTAAAAGTTTTTCACCTAATTTTTAACATGGGCTTTTTGGGACCTCCCCTCATGAACAGTGGCACTGTGATTTTGCTAATCCATCCCAAAAGTTGATTTCACACAGCAACCACGCCATTCTGCACCACAGGTGTGAAAACACATTTCAGGCAAGATGTTAAAAAATGGCAGCTGTACTTTTCATAAGGAGGTGTGGCAAAATGGCAATGTTGAAAATCTGGAGTGAAAATATTAAAAATTGATGAGGGTACGAACGTGCATAGAAACTATGCAACACACGCTTGTAATGCAGTCATTAGTTGACATTTTTTCACCTAATTTTTAACATGAGCTTTTAAGGACTTCCCTCATGAACAGTTGGCACTCTGATTTTGTTAATCCATCCCAAAATTTGATTTCACACAATGACTGTGCCATTCTGCCCCACAAGTGCGAAAACACATTTCAGGCAGGCTTTGAAAAATGACAGCTGTACTGTTCATAAGGAGATGTGAAAAAATGGTAATGTTGAAAATCTGGAGTGAAAATATTAAAAATTGGTAAAGTTACAAGTGTGAGTAGAAACTGCATAATGCATGCTTGTAACACAGTCATGTTTTGGAATTGTTTCACCAAATTTGCAACATAGGCTTTTTGGGACCTCACCTCATGAACAGTGGCACTGCCATTTCGTTAATTGGTCCTGAAAGGTGATTCCGCACAGCAACCACAAAAATCACCTTTCAGGACTGAGAAAGGAAATGACCGTGACAGTGTTCATGAGGTGCTGTCCCAAGAATCCCATGTTGAAAATTTGGAGTCACAATTCCTAAAAATGGCTGAGATATCAACCTAAGTTGAAACCCCCATTGACTGCATTATATGGAGCTTAGTTTTGATTCTTCAGCTTGCAGTTCGGCTTTGAAGAGTGCAGACATGTCCCGTCCCAGAAAAGATCACTGCTCCTGACATCCGGAGGTAAGTATGGGTAAGGGGGGGTGTGGGAAGGTGGGTGCTCAGTGGGAGGGTAGGGATGAGGAGGGGGACTGGAGGAGACAATGAGGGACCATTTTATTTTCTGCAGGTTTAAAAAAAAATTGAGCCGACCCAGTGGTGCTGAGGGCTGAGGTGCTGGACGCTACACCTTGCACCACTCTGGCAACCTGGGTTCAGATGCTAGCCCTGGCCATCAGGGGTCAGCAAGAGAGATAAGGATTGAGCATCTGGTGGACTGCTCTCCTATCCCCGGGAGGTATCCAGGGAGCCATCACTCTACAGCAGTCCTTGGTGATGACCAGGGGCACTGTTAGAGCTGGCATAGCAGTATGGAGTGCAGCAGATGTTGGCATGTATGTATCCTGACTTCATTGCACGCTCGCACTCCTGGGGTCAGGAAAACTGGAAAAATGGAGTAGCACAGACCACGGCAGCTTGATGGCCGCACTCCACCAGCCAACGGTGCCTGGATGGCACATGCTGGTAATGGTTCCTCACCTGTCAAGGGGGTAATAGGGGGTGCCCCTTTCCAGGGTAGAGCTGTGTCTGCCAGCTGGGCATGCAGAACTTCAGGGTTGGAGGTGGAGCTGGAGTGGCGGCTGGAATGAAGACAGGTCAGTGGCTGCTAGGGAAGAAAATATTTTTATTTATTTATTTTTTATTTATTTTGTTCTAGGATTACAAATACCTTTGAGCTGAGGCTCTTTTACAAAGGTTCCACGTCATTGGTACAATTGAGACAATCATAAGCAAAGATAACAGTTTATAAAAAAAAAAAAGCACACATAGTCTTGTAGATGAAAAAAGAACAATAAGGTGAAACTTTCGGGAAGGGAAAGGGAAAGGAAGAGGGTGGAATCAGGGAGACTAAGTGGATGGGAGAAAAGGGAGGTAGGTTGGGGGGACAGAGAGAGGAGAGGTGGAAGGTGGATAAGAATAGAGGTAGTCCAGCCGGGTGACATTTGTCATGGGCCAGCAGGGGAGGTGAAGATGGGGGGGGGGTGCTGGCAAAGTGCAGGAGTAGATGTGGATCCAAAAGGGCATCTTCAGCTATGGAACCAAAAGACATGTTTAGCCACAACAGTCACAGAGGTTGGAGGCAGTCAGTGTTAGGCGGAGACGAGTCTTAAAAGTGCTGAGCGATAGTGAAGATGAAATGTTGCTGGGAAGACCATTGTACCAACTAGTGGTCTGATAAGCAAAGGATCTTTGGCCTTGTGTTGTGCGGCAATACAGGACTTGCAGAAGCTGAGGTTTTGATCCCCTGATATGTCGGGTGTGGATTCTCGGTTGTATGAGGGCACAGACTCCAGGGGGGGCAAGGCCCAGCAAAATTTTCTTAGTAGTAATACAAGTTTGATGTTTTATTCGATTGGCAAGACTCAACCATCCAGTTTGAGAATAGAGGTCACAGGTGTGAGTTAGGCGTTGGGAGCCAGTGACAAGTCTACAGGCCTTGTTGAGGGTGGTGGATACATGTTTGAGTGCGGTGGTTGTAGCAGAGCCATAAATGGTAATGCCATGATCAATGATGGATATGATGGAGCTCTGGACAGCGACAGCGAGGGCTTCAGGTGTCAGGTGTTTCCTATGACGGAATAGCAGGCCTAGCCGGGAGTTAGCAGCTTTGGCGACATGGTCGATGTGGGCAGTGTAGGAGAGGTGAGGGTCAAGGGTGATCCCAAGGTATTTAAAGTTTTTGACCTGTTCCAGTGCGGCACCTTGTCTGGTGATAACGGAGAGTTGGAAGTGCTTATGTTTATTATGGGAGATGCTGAAGATCATGGCCTTTGTTTTTTTTTGATTAAGGATCAGTTTGTGCTTTGTGAGCCAATTCTCAACTGAGGAGAAGCCAAGTCGGAGATTTTCTTGCAATTTCTTTGGGTCCTGGTGTGTGGCAAGGATTATTGCATCATTGGCATACAGGGTGATATGTTCAGTGCAGGAGTCTGGTAGGGTGTTAAGGAACAGGCTGAAGAGTAGGGGGCCCAATATTGAACCCTGAGAGACTCCGAGAGGACAGATCTGGAATCAGAGTGCACATCTCCAATTTTTACACGCTGGGTGCGGTTTTCAGGATAGCTTTTGAACCAAGAGATTGAATCATTGGAGAGACCAGCATTTTTTAGTTGGCTCAGCAGGAGGGAGTGGTGGACAGTATCGAAGGCTTTGGTCAGGTCGATGAAAATATCACCAGTTAGTTGTCCATTGTCAAGGGAGCTGTGAATGGAGCTGGTGAATTTGAGTAAGGCAGAGGATGTGCTATGACCTTTTCTAAAGCCATGTTGCTGTTTACAGAGAATATTATAATTGTCCAGATGCTCGGTAAGTTGGTCCGCTACTATACGTTCCAGTGCCTTCGATATGATATGTTAAAAAAAAATTGAAGACGTTGGAGGACAGTTTTCTTTATTTACAGGTATTTTTTAAATAATTCATATTTGGACACACTGGGATGGGCCCCCAGTGTGTCATATTAGTGGTAGTGGGGTGCATACAAGCTGACATGGGGATTGGGTACCCTGTGTCGGCAACTGAAAATTACTGGCTTTGGGGGGGGGGCCGTATCATCCAACACCGAGAGTGAGGATCCCAGTGTGGGAGCATCAAAATTTTAAAGCAGAAGCAAGTGATGAACGGGGACTTCCCATAGCAAAAAAAATGCCTTTTTTAATACACTGATGGAAACCAAACACATGGATTTGTAGAGGATGTCACCCTTAACAAAACCCGTATATTGGTTTCCACAGAACACATCCGTGGGGCAAGTACCAACATTTTGTTTTGGGCAAAAACTGAAAACAAGATGGTGGCTCACAAACAGGGACTTATTTCTCACAAACAGGGATTTAATAAAACCCCATTTGTGAGCTGTCAAAATCCCCATTCTTGAGCCAAAATCCTTGTTTGCAGCTGTGCATCTGTCCAAAAGACTGAACTGAGCATGTTCAAAACCCACATTTTCAAAATTTAATAACTTTGAATTGGATTAATATTTTTTCACCAAACCAATGCTGACTTGTTCCTTAAGGCAAGGTCTTTCTATACTGAGCATTTCAGGCTACAATCCAAAATGGTGTGGGTGCAGGGCGATGAGGGAAATTCAGGAAAAATTGGCAGAAAAAAGCGAAAAACACACTTTTTTCACTATACACTGCACATAAACCGCACATCTTATCAAAAGGAAACTTAGCAAGTCAGGAGATCTACCCCATGGGACAGCACCTACCAAATTCTGTGCAAATCCATTGAACAGTTGCAAAGTTATTAAAGGAAATCTACACCCAAAACTTGAAAAAATATATGTTGTACAGAGTGTTTTAATTTGTATGTGAAGTTCAAGTGTTTCCTTCCCTCTGACTGGTATTAGGAGTTTTTCCCAAATTAGCTTGCTAGCTTTATGCTAGTTTTACGATCCCTGGGGATCTTCATACCTGATAGTGTAATTGCATTTCTTGTTCCCACAGTGCATCTTGTCTCACGTGACTGTGATGTAAGAGAGACCCAACATTCAGCACACACATGCCAAACAAACTAAATATCTTGGAAGCTTTACAAGCTGCACAAAAATTACCAGCAGCAAAGTTTTTCAGGACAGTAAAACCTTTAGGATGAGGGTGGTCACCAAGCTGAATTCTACAGATTTGAAAATATAGCCATCTCTATTGTTATGAACTGATTGTAATGCAATGCTTTCTGCTGGATTTATGGGATCTGCTACATCACCGTCACATGAAACAAGGTGCATTGTAGGACAAAGAAATGCAATAAACCTATTTGATATGGAGATCTCCAGGGGTCATAAAACTACCCTAAAGCTAGCAGGCTAATTTAGGAAAAACTCCTAATACCAGTCAGAGGGAAGGAAACACTAGAACTTCACATACAAATTAAAACACTCTGCACAGCATATATTTTTTCAAGTTTTGGGTGTAGTTTTCCTTTAAGGTGCAAAATTTGGGGTTTAACATCAAACTGCCTACACAACCCTAACTATATATATATATATATATATATATATATATATATATATATATATATATATATATATATATATATATATATATATATATATATATATTACATTTTAGGGACTTGCTGAATGTTTACAGTGACTAAAGGTGGCAGCCACATTTGTCATGGCACTCAGAGATGAGTGAAGCTGTTCATGAATTCTGTAAAGTATGTGATTTTCCCTAATTCCAAATCCCATTATCTGAACATGATTCAATTTGTGCATTTCTGGAAAATTAACATATGGGTCTCAGAACTTAGTTTGCTATTCAGGAAGCAGGAAATGCCCAATCAATTTTTAAAAATGAACCATACAGGCAGCATGGTCTAGAGATTAGAGGAAAGAACTGTGAACCAGAATTTCTTATGTCTGAATCCCACCACATCCACTGACTCACTATGTGACCTGATTTAAAGTGCACTGTAAGCCCTATAGTCCTAATATTGGGCCCAACTCATGAAGCATATGTGCCACACATTAGTGTCATGTAGGATACACTGAGTTTACTTGTATCATGAAGATGGGCAGAGAGGCCCCTGTGGCCATTCATTACCCCCCCCCTCTGGATTTCTGTACACCCACCCATTTGATCCTGACTGTACCATGGAGTAGCATGCATGAGCAGATTGGAGGGCATTCTTGGAGAGTAGCCACTTAACATGACTTTCACTAAAGCACCTGCATGTGGCAGAGGATGGCCAGTGGGGTGAATAACTTATGCTGAAAGGGCCCAGCTATAAGCATCTGTGCACCCCCATCACCTCAATTCCCAGTGTCAGTGGATCCCTTACAAAGAATTGCTGGCCCATGGACCAGAGATTGGACCAGCTTTTAAATACAGTATTTTTCTAACAAATCCCCTCTAAGTATGGGATATAGCAGTCACCTTCATAGTCCACGGTCCCCTAGGTGTATCGAGCAGATGATCTACTGGGCTGCCAAACTGGGCCTCTCAGTGGAAACCTAGTGGCCATCACTACTCCTCCTACATTGCTGCTCTGCCCCCTTTGTGACACTCCACAGAAGCATATGGGGGGGGGACCAGTGGGAGTGCATGTCATTGATATGCTAGATGCACTCCACTGCATATCTGTGTGAAGCAGCATGGGCCAGCAATGAACAAGTCACATGTCTGCCGGCTCCTTAGATGAACTGGGCCCATTATTTTTAGTTTAAATTAACATTGAATCATTGTTCACCTTAAATATAATTCGTTTTTGTAACTGGTTGTTTTATTTGCTTTCTATTCTTAATAAAAGTAAAAAGAAAGCTATTTGTCTAGTCAAATCAAAATCTGTCTTTTTCAAATCCTTGATCTCATCTCATTGTATCCTCCCTGAACTTTAGGAATGTTATGCACAGTTTAAGATGCAGTTATGCTGCATTTCTTCCACTACATCAGGGGTACTGAAACTGTGTGGTGATGTAATCACGTTTCAAAAAGGATGCCACTTGAGCATATAGACAGTTTTTCTATGGTACCACCAAAATGTTGGACAATCAGTTTGTCCCTTTAAGAATAATGAAGCATATACAGAACAACAAGCAATAACAATAAATTCTACAGAAGGTAATGTTCCCAAGATTTTGTTTTAACTAGGGAACATTTAATACTGGAGACGGGCTGACAGTGCCCTTTTATACAAATTGTTTGACCTCCCTGTGCTTCAGTCCTCTCAGCTGTAAGACTGAGTAAAAGCAGGACTCCACTTCAAATGAGAGGATGCAAGCATCTCAGCTGGGCAATCCAGGTTAGATAGATAGATAGATAGACAGACAGACAGACAGACAGACAGACATAAGTTGTTCCTCATGCTGTTTTGTCTGGAGTTTGCTAATTGCATGTACTATATATACTAAGTCTTTTCATCTGTCCCTACTATGTGCATTGTAATTAAATATTAAATATGACTGATTTGTCTCAGAGGATAGACATAATGCAATATAATCAAATGGGATATTACAGTGTGTACAATGCAAATGGATAAAAAAGATTATTACTCCCAGAGTTCACGTACAAAACATTACTTGAGGTTTGGATGACGTACAAGTTCAGGCTTATATGAAATGCAACACTAGAGGGCAGATACCAAAAGCAACTATTAACAGTTTCCTGAATGGCAAACAATCCCAAGGAAAGTTCAAAAATTTGGAGGAGGGGAATGTTCTTTGCAAGAGTTCCCATATTTTTGCAGGTGGCAATAATTCCCTGTGTCTTTTGTAAATGATGAATTTTGTGCTCATGAAAAGTGAAGGACAGAGAGAAATGGAAACTGACACGTTTCTGTTTTAACTATCCAAAATCTAGAAATAATGAAGGCAGACACATATTTCACCCATGATGCACCTCTAAATGAACTCAGAAGAGTCTCTAGGTTTTTGAAAACGTGGGCATCCATTTTAGCAGCAATTTGAACTAGTTTTTTTTTTTTAACAAAGTTAGTTGTCAGCAATGACCGTCATAAATATTGATAATAGCCAACCTGTTTAATTTACTTTTTGTGTACTTCCTATGCAGTGAAATCAACTGTATTTCATTTTCTTAACCTTATTCATTTGCCACACCCACTGTAGCATTCCCAAACTATAGTAGTTAAGGAAATGTACATCTGTTGGGACCTCTTCATAGCCTTTGGCAGAAGCAGACACTGCATGGACCAAGTGAAAAGTGAGATTAATGTGGGTAGCAGGACAGAGAATAGTAAACAAGAGGGAGCATTTATATTTATGAGCACAAGTTAATTAAAATGATTTAAAACATACTGTATACTTGTTCAATTTTATTGGAATAGTTATTTGCCTCACATATTCATTGCCAGCTCCTTCTGATTTGGAGAGACTATCACTGTGTCACTGACTATGTCAGCAAACAAGGAGGTACCCACTTCTACCCCCTCTGCAGAGGAGTTATCCACGTATGAGAATAGACTCCGATCCATGTGCAAAGTTCCAGTTTAGGACCTTAACGTTGTTCTGAAGTCTTATACTCAGGGACCGTTCAAACCAGCTGCCACCTGTGATCGTCATTTCCTTTCATGGAAAACTCTCTTTCTGGTGACCATCACCTCCACTAAGAGGGTTTCTGAGCTGTAAGCCCTCATACCTTGTTTTTCAGTAGGACTGGGTTTCTCCCCATATCTATCCTAGGGTCTTTCCCAAAGTGGTGTCTGCATTTGCATTAAACCAGTCTATTCACCTACAGGTGTTTTTTTCTTCACATCAGAATGAAGGAGAAATTGTTCTGCATTCTCTGGATGTCCACAGAACCTTATAGCTCCATTTAGATTGTACAAAAAAAGTGCTGAAAGCCCTTGCAGTTTTTTTGTTTTATTCAGCCCAGGGTGATGGGTGACCCCATTTCTAAGCAATTGCTTCCTAGAAGTTTGGCATCTTGTATTTTCTTGTTACCAAAGCATGGTAAAGAGCTTCCATGCCCTGTCTGCGGACATGCCACTCATGGCATGGTCACTATTGGTGGGTGAAGTTAATACATTTGCTCCATGGAGAAGTTCACAAATTTTCCGAAATTCGTGAATTTACTATGCAAGGTGAATTTCTACTTTGCATTAAAGAGAAACTTTGTGAATGGTGAAAATACAAACGTTGCCTGTGAATTATGGCTCTAAGCTGAAGTTTGCAAGGATCCATGAAATAGGCGGTCACATGGTGCTGCAATGAGCTGTATTGCCATGCACAGGCTAAACTGAGTGCAGTGCGAGGAACAGAGACTTGAAGTTAACTGTGCTCTATAGCTTTTTGCATAAAAACCTTTGTAAAGCATTAAAATACACATTGTTTTCTAAAAAATCACTCCTTTAAGTGTCTACAGTGCCTTCTGCATCTAGATCACCAATTATGTATGGATTTTTTTTATTTAGTCAGTTTAAAGTTGTAGTTTCCTTTTCTGTATTCTGTGTAGTGAGGCAGTGCTGTGTGGGGGAAGGGGATCTTAGCTGCAGCAACTTCTAGTGAGAACAAACTCTTGTCAGAGCCGATACAGCTGCATGCAGCCACTCATGCAGTTCTGGGAGCTGAGCGAGAGCTCCGTGAAGACTGAGCTCATGGCACAAAATAGTGCCGTGCTCAATATGGCTGCTGTACTTTCATGCATGCGCAGTGCTTTATGCATGCACAGTGAAGCATGGTGGCGATCTTGGGTAAGGTGGCAGTTGCTACACTATGCCCTATGTGCATGCGCAAAATCATGCATGCATGGAACAGACTCCAGAGATGAAAGAGAAAAATAGTGTCCGGGGGGGAGGGCAGTCCCCTGCTCCACAGAGGGTAGGGGAGGAAGATACACCACACAGCACCAATGATGTGAGCTGTGTGGATAACACAGCACAGCACTGCAGGAGAAGATGGGGACAATTTCTGATCATGGTCCCCTCTCTCTCTCTTATAGTGATCCCAAAATGCCTGCAGGGCTCTGCCCATGCAGCTGTAAAAAGGCATGCTAGCCTAGACAGTGGTTTCTGTCTTAGCATTACATCTTTCTAATTACCTGATTTGTTGCATCTTGCGTGTGTCACCTACAGTAGTTCCTTAAATCCCTATTGTGTATTGTTTTTGTACCAAAAGAAAAGAAAGAAAAAAATGTTCTGTTGGTGTTGCTGTTTACTGTCTGTGTACCTCAGTAAAGTCTTGTGAAGTGTTATGCAGTCTTCTGTGGGTCCCCCTAGTCCCTTGAATCCCTGTTGTGTATTGTTTTTGCAAAAGAAAAACTGTGCTGTTGCTGTAGTTTACTGTCTGTGTACATCAGTAAAGAGTTGTCAATTGTGTTGTGTTTTGAAAACTACACATATAAAAAGATGCTCAGCTAAAGAAGTGTCTGGCAGCAGCACTTCTGCCAGGAAAAGTGTAGTTTGTGTCATTCCGAAGGATACTATAAGCACTCATGATGATGCAGATTCATCAGGGGCTTGTACTGCTGGTAGTACTAACTGATAGGGAGTCGTTTCTGCAAGTGTGGGCATAAGTATGGCCAAATTTTTCTCAGCAAAATCTGTGGCATCAATGCAGGTGGGTGCTGGTGCTGGCAGAGCAGGCGGTGGAGTCAGGGACAACAGGAGCAGTCCAAGAACCCCAAAAATGTCTTCCTCAGGGAATGTGGTTGAGGACAAGGGCTCAGAGGTGGTTGATGTTTCCAATCCTGTTGTAGAAGAGCCTGAATATGACTCCCAGTGTGATGTGTCAGATGGGAGTGTTTCATCATGCAGGGCCAGGGAATTAAATGCCGCTGAGAAGGAAATACAGAGAGGTGAAAGTGAGGATGAGAAGGAGGAAGACATATCTCAAGAGGTTAGCATCCTAGGTGAGGACTGGGATGATGAACTGGACCCTCTATGGGAACCAGAGAAAAAGAAAAGAAAGGGCCAGGGAACCACTAAAGGTATCCCCCCCCCCACGTTTTCCAGCTGCTGGCCCTTTTGATGCAATAGTAATAACAGAGGATGAGTCAACGGTTGCAGTTGTTCACAAATCATACCCCTAAACACCCATGTCTGCCCTCCAGTGTGCCAGTACCAAGTCCACCACCATGTGAAAATGAGGGCTACAAAATTCCATTATTTTTACATTCCAGATCCTGCAGAAGAAACAGTGGCTTGGGAAACAGGGTAGCCACCTCATCACTGGTGGGCAGCACACACACCTCGAGTCTAGGCACCTATTATCATGGATTCAGCACCAAAGGAAAGCTGCTTCAGGGGGGTCTTCTCCCTTATTGACCTCACTGAGCAAGGCATCCCAAAGTGGCATAGATACAGATCCAGGGCGGGATTCAGAAGTGACCACAGAGGACGACTACGGACATGAGGAGGAAGTCTTGGTGGGATTTCATAGTAGTGGGCAGAGTAGCATTGGTGGTTTGAGTATTAGCAGCCAGAGTCAGCAAAGCACATCACCTCCAGTGTCTAAAGCATCCAAATCACGTCATTCATTTGTTCAGCATCAGCAACCCCCTCCCCAAGTCCAAACCTACCAAATCATCACTGCCATCAGTGTGCAGAGCTCAGCTGTTTGGCCTCTCCTTCCCAAAACACCAAAAGATGCAGCCTACACTGCACAGCATGTTTGAGCATTACACCAAATACATACCAAATCATGCTGTTGCACGTCAGCTTAATGCAAAAACTGCTGAAATGCTGACAACTGATCTATTGCCATTCTGTTTTGTGGTGAATGTAAGGTTCCACAGGTTGATGGCATGTGCCTGTCCAAAATGAAATATTCCCTTACACATGTATTTCTCCACCCATGCCATTCTAGAACTGTATAGGACTATGACAAGCATAATAAGACATGCCCTGCAGCTTTCAGCATCACCATACATACACCTTAGTATGGATATGTGGACCAGTGGCCAAACAGCTGGTAGCTCTTATCCAAGTATTACAGCCCAGGTACATAGATACATAGATACATAGACAGTGTCGGCAGATAAGGGCCTATGGCCCACCCAGTCTGCCCATTTAAGTTTGTAAGTTCAGTTTATGTTTTACAGGAAGTCTGTTGCCCCTTACCCCTGACCTCCAGGATTCCTTTATGTCTATCCCATGCATTCTTAAATCCTGTGATTGTTTCAGCCCCCACCACTTCTTCTGGCAGGGTGTTCCACTTGTCCACCACCCGTTCTGTGAAGAAATTCTTCCTCACGTTTCCTCTGAATCGTCCTCCCTCCAACTTCATCCCATGCCTCTAGTCCTGGAACATCTTTTCGTTTAAAAATAGTGCATTCCTGCACCCTGTTCCTCCCTGTAAGATACTTGTATGTCTCTATCATATCCCCTCTCTCCTCCTCTCCTCCAGGGAGTACATGTTCAGTGCCTTCAACCTGTCCTCATAGGACTTGTGATGCAATCCATGCACCATCTTGTTGCCCTCCTCTGAACCTTCTCTACCCCTGTCTATGTCCTTACGTAGGTAAGGTCTCCAGAACTGCACAGTGTACCCAGGTGCGGCCTCACTAGTGTCTTGTATAGTGGAATTATGACCTCCTTTTCCTGCTGGTGATGCCCCTGCCTATGCATCCCAGCATCCTATTTGCTTTACCTGCTGCCTTGTCACACTGTTTCCCTGCCTTGAGGTCATCAGAGATGATAACTCAAGATCCCTTTCCTGCTTGGTGCATGCTATATCCTCACCCCCCAACTGATATATTGTGCTAGGGTTTTTGTGCCCCATATGCATTATCTTGCACTTCCTTGCATTGAATTTCAACTGCCAAACCCCTGACCATTCTTCAAGTTTCTGCAGGTCCCTTCTCATTCTGTCTACACCTGGTACCTGGGTAGTATTTGATATTGGGATGGGAAAAAACTGTATGAAGCCCAACTGTGCTGGTAGCAACATTTCAGGTATTTGACAGCATGCCATGCTGGCAATGAGGGAGTGTAACAGGCTCACACATGGGTCAAAAAACATTAGAAGTGCTCTGAACTGAAATTGATGAGTGTTTGTACGCACTGTCCCTGAAAGAGGGTTTCATGCAGTATCAAGTAATAATGGCTCTAATGTGATGAAAGGCATCAGCAATGGTGGGTTTCACAGGGTTCACTCAATGGCACACTGTCTTAATCTTGTGGCATCGGAGTTTTGGCATATCTTGAAATCAAGTCAATATTAACTGTCGCCCATTGCATCTGTGCCCACTTTCCATGTTCTGGAAAGCCCGTGACCATCTTAAGCAGCTGCAGATCCAGAACAATCTGCCTTAGCACCATCACAAGCTGTAAGTTGTCACGAGATGGAACTCGACACTGTACCTGATCAAGTGCTTGTACAAGCACTACAAAGCCATCTCAGAATAACTGCTGCTGCATACAAGCCATGACAGTTTTGGAGCATCAATGTCTCTCGTAACTGAGCAATGGCAACTCATGGGTGGCCTGATCATGACTCTGAAACCATTTGAGCATGCCATACAGGCAGTGAGTGGGGACAGTGTTTCTCTCAGTCAGACCATCCCACTGCTAAGGCTGCTGTAGCAGACCTTAGTAAATGTACAGCAGGTGCTAGAGGCAGGCTAAAATAGGGCAAGCTTTAATGGAACACATGCTGCAAATATTAGACCACAATACCCATATTTCAGGCATTTTGCAGTCTCCCTATTTTAGAATTGCTACCATGCTGGACCCACAATATAAAAGGGCACAAGTGGGAACTGCAGACGTGGAGGAAAAGGAGAAGCATACTGATGAGTTGGTAGAATTGCATGCAGTGTTGTGCATGGTGGGTGCATATTTAGTGGACACCAGGCACCTGAACATATTGGTAGAGCCTCTACTGTACTGTAGTAGCAAAGTGACTGAGTGGCCAGCACTGACCTCCATAGCAGTGAAATATCAGAATGGCATTCCATGTGGCCTGGGTTCAAGTCCCAGCTGAGGCATTTACTTCTTTCTCACCTCTGCTTGTATGTGTTCCATAAATATGCACACCACACTCCTGTGTGATTGTTACAAGTAAATATCTGAGCTGTACACCCTCCATTGTAAGCATGAAGAGAGTACTCAGTTTGGCAGGGGCCATTGTGCAGGACAAGGGTACAAATCTGTCACCTAGAAATGTTGTCATGCTAACATTTATTAAAATGAATAATGGGCACATTTCACCTACGACAACTATGTCTGTGTTTGTACCACAGGATGGCTGTGGTGCTGATGAGGAAGTAGAACAGCATGGTGGTAGTGGCAAACTGCATTCCAGTGAGGTAGATGAAGCAGTTAGGGAGAAAAAGTTTCCAAGTGGGGACAACTCCAGTCTGGAAGACTGTGAGGGCTGCTTCATTGATGATGATGATGATGATAATGATGGTAGTAGCACATAAAGGAAAAAAGTTTTAGATCCCTCCTTTCCTCCTTATAAATGTAATCCTTTTTTTTATGATTGCATTTTTTTCCCTGTCGATATTGTCCCCATGTTGTGCCACACATCTATAAATTCATATAAATCTATCTGATTAACCCCATGATCACCATCTGCCCTCTCATGCGTAATGTGTTGCCCACAGACACAGAATAAAATTGTTGATCACTGCCTCACCCAGCCAGCATGACACACATTCTGCTAGCCAGCACTCCAGCCATCCCAGTGGCAATCCTACCAGTCAGACAGTTAGCCATCCCACCAGCAATCCCACCAGACAGCCTGGAAGCCATCCTGCCAGCAATTCCAACAGCCATCCCACCAGACAGCCTGGAAGCCATCCTGCCAGCAATCCCAACAGCCAGTGTGTGAGCCATCCCACCAGTGACTCAACCACTAGTTAGCAAGCTGAAGCCAGACCTAAAGCTGAGTCTCCAGTCACACAGCGAGCCCATCATGGCAACAATACCTGAAGTACAGCAAAGGCCAGGATTGTGTGCTGTAAAAGTAAGTTACTTTCATTGTTGTTCACAGGCTAGTATTACTGATCCTCACAGTTGGCACCGGTGATTATTGCACTGGTGCAGGAGTGGCCTTCAACTTGCTTCAAAGACAATTAAAGCAGCGGTATTTGTTAGTTGTCAAAAAATGTCATCCTACACTTTTTTGCCAAAAATTTATTTCTGACATCCTGAGATTTATCACTACGCCCAGTTTTTTTAGCTTTCTTTGCTATTGTCCAAAGAGTTTTAACAGTAAATTTTGTAATTAATGACCCATGTCAATAAAGATGGCCACCAGTCACAGTTTTAAAAAACTGTTCTATTGAGGATACCCCATATAGTAGGATGGCATTACCATGTTTCTGATGGTAAACAACATAGCACTATATCACAATTTAATTTTTCATGACAGGCATGGCACAGGAGTGGAAACTTTTAAAACTCCAAAATCCTAAATCTTGGCTTAGGAACGAAATAAAATGAAAAAAAAAGATATCTGAATATTTTTGCCAACCAAACATTATCGCTTAAGAAATCTATATGGTCACAGATACTGCTGCTTTAAATGTGCTTTTCTTTTTCCTTTGTCTCCCTCTCACTTTGCACAGCATCCCAGAAACCACAGAGTAAAGATGTGTCTTCCTGCAGCACCACTTGCTACAGCATTGTTTACTTATTTAAAATTTTGGTAACTGGGAAAGTCACACAGAGCAGAGCTCATTTCCAGGTGCCACCCAGGGACAAAGGGTACAAATACAACAAAGGGATGATGCATACAGAATACAAAATAAGGCAATGCACAATGCAAGTAAATACATACATTTGAAATAGGTGACAACAATAGGAAATAATGTAAGTATAACTATAGTATAAATATAATAAGGTGCTCAAGTGCTAATTTTTAGTTGAGAGGGACAGCAAAGGACGAACATGAGGACACAAAACTATGCAGGTGGTGGAAAGAGAGTGAGGAAGAAAGGAGTAGAAAGTGAAAGAGGAAAACAAAGGAAGAATTAGAGCAGGGAGCAGTCACAGGATATTAAAGAGCCAGTTCACAGCATGGCCATCATTAATTTTATGGTATGTATCTGACATGAGTTTTTTCTGTTCCTACTTTTTAATCTTATCTTTTCTCTTCCACAGATAAACAGTGACACAGTGGCCATGCCAAGTCAGGCTACATAATGTCTCTTTCTTTCTTCATAGGTGACAGTTTCTAATGCAGGAAGCAGACATTTCATTGTCCACCTTTTGTGTTTGGGGAAGCTTTGTTCCGTGTCAAGGCCGGGCCATCACCTATGTGATGATAGGAATCGTTTTATAAAGTTATTTTCTGTTCTAATTTTTTAATTATGTTTTCCTTTTACTGGTGTACTGCAACCCAATTTGAAACATACTACACTAAATATTTTGTATTTTGTCTTCATATCAGCTCTGACTGTGGTACATGCCAGCAAGACGAACAACATCTTCTGCAACAAGTAAGTCATTGCTATGTGTTAATTTCTGAGAGCTTGTGTTGATGTGCCCAGTCTTGTGAAGTAATGCAGCTCAGAGCTTGTCGTTCTCCAGCACTGTAAGTGGTGTACAGTAAACATGTGCTCCACTGTGCATCATCATGCTAAGCTGTCCTCCAACTGACTCTGCTACCTCATTGTACAATTTGTAATTGTCATGCATATGGGAAAGACCTGAATCGAGAGAAATACAAGACAACAGTTATCATGATTCCTGACCTATAGTTAAGGTCCTATGATTTTAGAAAAATAAATCAAAGAACAAATACTTACCTTCCCATGCTATACAGGAGTCCAAAACTAAATAACCGTGGGCAACACCCATGCAGCAGCAGCACTGAATCACCATGATAAATACCTGCAAAAAGAGAAACAGTAACAAAAGATGTTTAGAAATACATTGGTTTCAAATACCCTCGCACACGCACAGAACCCCCCCAAGAAAAGAGAAGAAAAAATACTTACCTTTGCTAGTACGTCAGTAAAGCCACACCAGCTATTAGCAGCAGCAGAAAAGCATGTTGGACTTGTGGTAGCACGTCCCATTTCTTGGCAGAAGGAGAATTTTCCAAGACAAGACATTCAAGTCTGGTTTCTCTGGCAATTTTCTCATGTGCATGTTCTCAACCGCAACAGCAGCATCTAGCAGCAGAAAAGCATGCTGGACTTGTGGGAACCCTTCTCATTTCTGGCATCAGAAGAATTTTTCTGAGACCAGACAATCAAGTTTGGTTTCTCTGGTGCTTTTCTTATGTGTATGTTCTCGACAGTTGTTGGCAGTCACACAGCACACCAGCAGCAGCAAAGCATTTAGGATTTCCAGTTGTACAGTATGAACTATGATGTAGCAGCCTGCCCAATTTTTTACCACACTTGAGGACAATTTAGGGAGAAGAGAATATATGTAAATTGTAATTTTGGCACACTTCACAGTAACTGAATAACACAACAGTGTTGGGGCACTCTACAAACAAGCAGCACAGTACCATGTAGTGGTACCTGTAGCAGAGCATGACACATTTATTATGGTAGTTGAGAAAGAATTAAGGAAAGAGACAGGCAGATACAGACATGAAAGTTAGTCAAGACATATAGATAGGAATTTAGGAAATATAACAGAAAAGATAGCTTTTTTTACATTTTTAAACTTTTTTGTCTTTTTGTTAGTTTTTGTTTCTTTTTGGGGGGGCGAAGGTGTATTAAACTTGGAAAGAATACATTAATAAAACAAAGAGATCACATAGGTCCACAGCTACCACCCACACTACTGTGGCAGAGCTCCTCCAGAACCACAAACAGCTTCTCCTGATTCTCTAGAATTACTTTAATGTCCTGCTGGACCTCAGTAAGTTGCTGACTGTGGTCCCCCAGTTCCTCCTTCACTGAGGCCAGCTAAGCTGCTGCTGCTGCTGGGGTATGGGTGCTTCTGCTTCTTCTAGAGGAGGAGGAGTTGGAACTACAGGGGATGTTGCTAGTTCTTCTGCCCACCCCACTATGACATGTCAACTTCCATGCTGCCCTACTGTACCCCAAGGCCATGATCCTGCATGGATGGGCCACCATCCCTACCCCTGCTTGCTGCTTCACAAAGCCTGGCCTCCCACTCAGCTTGGTAGTATAAGCTTAAGTGGGTCCTCTGTTCCCCAGTACCCACATGGCTACCCTTCTAACTTTGCTTGTGAATTAAAACATTGTAACATCTCTAATGGCCACTTTTGTGGCTTGAATCCATTCTATTTCAGCAGTGGATATATCCTCTGCCATCACATGGAGTAGGATCCATACTTTTACTAAGTATTACAATTTAGATCTCATCTCCTGAATATGATCTGGCTTCAGCCTTGCCGTCCATCATGGTCTGCTGTCTTAGGGTGTGAACTGCACTTCCTGCCTGGCCTTCCTCCAAGTACTGTATGCAGTGCTGAACTGCATGGGAATTGTTCGGTATGTGTAGTTTTATGGAAGACAATGTCCTCACAGAAGATAGTTTCTTTAGTTACCAGTAACAGTAGATTTTAAAGAGACTCTCCTACATACAGTCACACCTTTCCTACTCATCTAGCTTGCTCTGTACTTTCAGGTTGAATACTTTGGCAGACATGACACTTACTGCATGCTTGTTCTTCTTTTTCCTATTCCTTTTTAATGGGGCCTTTATTACTGAAACTAGTGCCTCTCCCATCAGTCTGGTTTGGGGTTTTAGCTCCCTTTCCTTTTGGTATAGTAGAACATCAAGCTTGTCTCTGATGGGATATATGGGGCCACCAACATAATATATAGGTGGTGCTGATGTGTATGTACAGCAATGTGGATGTCCCCAGTTAGGCAAACATTTCCATATAGTCCTGATGCCAATGACTTACAGTTCAATATGTGTCAGTCTAAGGAGGACATTTTCTTGAAACACTACTGGTACTGGTGAGTAATGAAACTCATACAAGTAAACGTAACTGGAAGTTCTCTGAAATCATTTTTAGTAAAATGAAACTAGCTCTGATCAGGACCACAATAGCTGTTACTGCAATGTTATTGATGTAATGTGCATGCACATGCTCAAAGCGCAGTGTACCTTGATACACAAGCATGCGTTTGCATTTTTGAGGGTAGGGACTGGGGCAATAAATGGGAAAAGAGATGCTTGGGGTGATATCCCTTGAAAATACTGCATTTATGCATTATATCTGTCTGCCTGTCCCAGTACTTTCATTTTTGTCTTCTCATGGTTTTGAGGGCTGGTTGCCCATGTACTTACACCCCCCACTGTGGCTGTAGTGCTAGCTCCTTTTCATTGTGACTTAGTTTGTGTTGCCAAGGAGGTTAAGTGCTCACCCAGGTTGTATAGCAACCACTGACATCTTGCAACATGCAGGATGCAGGAATCTTTTAGTGTAGACACAGGACATGGTGGCAAAAATATTCCCTCAAATAGTTCATTACCTGAATGCAATGACCAGCAGTCATTGTGTTAACAATGGACTTTTCATTTTGTCATACTGGGTGGCACAGAACCTTTGCAAGGTTTGAGTGGACACTGGCTTCCGGGTTTGCCAGAACAAGAAGGATGGTGATTGTGTCCATATATGCCAATGATAAGATAGCACTAATAGCTTTACAAGGCAGTCTCTGGCTTTTACAAACACTCTGCAGTAATGAGGATGCTGATTTTTGGGCTCGTCGAGACAAGATGACCAGTGGTTATGTCCATGTATGTCGGTGGCAAAAAGCACCAGCATTTTACTGAGGTAGTCAGCATTTTTTATGGATGCCTTGCAGTTTGCCCTTTGGGATATTTAATTTCTGATTTTGAGTCTTTGTAAGTTGCCTGGACATAATCACTGACTATCTTGTCTCAACAAACTTAGAAATCATTATCCTGGTTACTGCAGAGTGTCTGTAAAAGCCAGAAACTACATTTGTAAAGCTATAAGTGCTTTCTTATCACTGGCATATATGGACACAATTGCTGACCTTCTTGTTCTGGTGAGCCCAGAAGTCAGCATCCACTTGCACCTTGCAGAGCATCTGTCCTGGACGGTATCACAAAACAAAAGTCCATTGTTAACATAATGACCACTGACCATTGCACCATGATCTGGATGTGAGCATAAAGCAAGAAAATAGTGCTGTGGCAGGGAAGGGGGAGAGACAAAGGAATAGCACTGTGATCAATAGGGATGGCTGAATGTGCTTCAACTCCACTCGGTGGAAGGACACAGTCTAGGTATCTGGTCATGTGCTTCTAGAGCCCCCTTTCTCTACTATGTAATAAAAATACATCAGTATAGGTCTTGCTATGCAGCCATAAGAATGAAAGTTAGGTTTTCTTTCAGTTGCACAAATAAATTACAAAAATGCTGTTAACTGTGTTATATTATGTGATATTGTGTGTATTTCAACTAGGAACTGAGCTAAGAGCACCAAGCTAAGAGTTAATTACTGTAAAGGCATGAGCAAAGACTGGAAATCTGATTTCCCAAGTTGAAAGACCAATGCTTGTATCCAAAACCACTTAGCCTGCCACATCATCTGTTCATTGAAAGATAGTTCAGTACTGATGCTGGGTGGAATAAAGAAAATCTGCTTCCATCAGAATTTCTGAAATATACAGAAGAATTGTTCTTTCCACAGTGGAAAGTAATTGAAAATGCAATATTTTGGCAACTGATGCAGTCTTTGTTAGAAAACTGCAAATTCCACATTTTCTGCAATACCACCAGAATTCCACCAACAGACCTCTGCATCCTGCATAGCAATATCCAGCACTAGAGTGTGTGATGCTTGATCAGCTGTTTATGATTATTGTATGATATTGGTATTATAAACACATGGTCTGTGTATGACCATTTCAGTGGGAGAGATTTGGCCTTTAAATTACAAGGTCAGCAGATGAAAATCACAGGAGGTAGTACACTGACCAGGAGATTCCTGTAATTAAGACTTCCTTAAAGAATTGGCATTTCATTACCTTTTTATGACATGCTCAGGCTTTTGAAGTGAAACAAAATCTAAAGTTTATGAAGTCAGGAAAGAAAAGGTAATTTGGCTGTTCCTATCAAGTTTAAAACCTAAATGACAAATGCTGGGATTGCTAAGATCAAAGAAAACTATTTAATTAAAGGAGGTCATATTTAGGAAATGTGTTTTTTTTCTTCTGATATTCCATTAATTAAAGATACCTCCTAGTAGGAAATCATGTTTGTAATTTTATATTCTAAAAGGAGGAGCTAGATGACTCATCAAGTGGATGTGGAAATAGAGCTGAAAATATATCAGTGTATCTGAAATGTAATATATCATCTTGGGCTCTTAAGAAACACAGTTCTCTGACGTCTAACTTTAAACACACTTACAGAGGTAATACATTAGATAGAAAAGATCTAAATGTATTGTGGTAGGAGTTTTATTCCATAACTTTTCCCATTTTCTTTTGAGATTGTAAGCTCTTGATATTTGTTCTGTATTTTATCTTACATATTTTCATATTTTTAGTAAAATCACATTTTCTTGAAATACTGCCTGTGTCTTCCCAGCTCTTTTTGCATGTGAAGTGCCTGTATTTTAAGTCTGACAACTGTTTAAAAGGCTTGATGGTGTTACTAAGTTTGAAAAAGTTAAGAATATACCTAAGGTTACTTATAGAGTTTTAAGGGTTCATTTTGGATACCTGGTTAGGTACCCTTAAGCGAAAGATATATTGCATCCCCTGAAGAGAATATTATCTGAGCCTGTACATTTGGGTATGCTAGCATAAGGTTCACAGCTTGAATCCCTCCAGAACTTGAGGCTAAAGGTGATTTGGACCCAAAAGCAGACAGGAGGGTTACCCTGTCTGTTACCTGTTCACACTATTGCACTCTGAGGTTGGCATCGTGGAAGCAGGGGGCCTGACCTGTGGAGTGTGTTTGTGACAGAGTGCACTAGTTTAAGCACAGTAAATGATACATTTATGTTGCCCGTATTACTGTAGATATGAAATTCTTTGCAGGACTGTATTATTTTGACCTGGCAGGGGAATAAAAATACCAGCTTAGTTTTTTTTTCCAGTTTAACCACTGAGGGCTTTACAAACTAAGCAACATTTTTTTATTGGAAAATTATTAGAATGTTTTTATAAGTATAAATTACAATGACTGCTGCATACCAAAGCTTTACTGTGAGTAGTGTAGGTATTTGTGCCAAGAAGGTTTACAGGGCAAGTTCAAGCCTGAGGATTGATTAAGTACCTTCTTACTAGAGAATCAAGTTTTGGCACCTTGCTTTAATGTGATGTGCCCTGCCCCCCAGCAACACAGTGTCAGCGTGGTTAAATGCACAGATGTCTGAGGAATGTACTGAAATGTTTTGTGATGTGTTTTACATGATGGGAGTGAGTTTAGCTTCTGGTAAGAAAACATAACAGTAAAGATCAGAAGGTTGAGTTTTAGTCCCACACATACACTTGGGCTTATAACCCGGGGGATGGGGCAGTACTGGCAGGGGATGAGACATTATACCAAGGTTACTTCTGCCCATCTTTTGAGTTGTCCTAGTATGTGGTTAGCAGAAGTCAAAGAGCCTATGGCACATTTAGCAAGAGTAGGGAAAATATATTTGAAAGGAAATTATATATATATATATATATATACAGTATATATATATATATATATATATATATATATATATATATATATTACCCAAGATATATATAATGACAAAATATAACACAAACGCAATGCAAAAAAGGAAAAGAAAACTGAACTGCTACTTACAAAATACAATAATACAATAAGAAGTCAACTTTTCATGCAACAATCATAAAAGAAATGAACAAAAAAAGTATGTGATCTTCCTAGTGCTTTGGTTAACATTCCCCCTCCCAATAAACCTGCTTCAGGTCACTGTCCATGGCTGTGTTTGGGTATTGTTCATCAAAAGTACTGCCACTACACTTTTACAGTTACTGCACCACCTCTGTCATTCATTGCTCAACTGGTACTTTGGAATGCTGTGGGCTTAATTCTCAAAGGGTGACGCAGGGCTTTCACAAGCCCTGCATCAAACCCTGTGCTTCCCCAAATGCACTGCCACACTGTGCACCCTATTTGCAAAAAGTTGCACACATTTGTGATGCTTTACTCCCTTTATGGTGCTTGTGCCAAATATTTGGTGCAAACCCCATAAAAAGATCCACAAAGTTAGACATGCAAAAGCTGGTCTGTCTCATGCCATGTGGCACACAGGAATGAGAATACCAGTTGCTGGCCAGGGAATTCAGCAAGCCCTATGCACCGTGTGTTTGGTTCACTCAGGGCTTGTGGTATTCAAACTCCTTTGAGAACCAAGCCCTAAGTGTTTAAAAAGTGCTATACCATTGCAAATCATTGTTTTTTCTCCTTTTTCTTATATACATATATATATCATATATATATATATATATATATAGATATATATATTTATAAAATGGGTAAAGGAATCTTCATCTAGTGGTTGGTTGAAACACATCACATGACCATGCATATATCAGAGCGCGACTGCATACCTGCACTTTTACCCTCCTCCAAAACAATTTTGACATTTTGTAAGACAGATAAACCACTCTGAGGTGTGTGGTCATGCCCTGATATACACATGCCTTGGGTGGTTGACGCACTTGGCCTGTGGCCTCGTGCATAACAATGCACACCAAGGCGTGCGTGTATATCAGACCACGACCGCACACCTCAGAGTGGCTTATCTATTACATATATAAATATATATATATATATATATATATATATATATATATATATATATTCCTGTATATATTATAGTGTTGTGGTAGCACCACTATGGTTAGGGCTGAGTAGGCACTTTAATGTTAAACCCTAATTTTTGCACTTTAATATCTTTGCAACTATTCAACAGATTTGCATGCAATTTTGCATGCATGATCTTGTGGTGTAGATCTCTTGATCTGAGAAGTTTCATTCTGGTCAGATGTGCTGATTATGAGATGCAGGTAGTGGAAAAATACAAAAAAATTTCAGGTTTATGCCAGCCCTGTAGCACCAATTGATGGGTGTTCGCTCAGCACCCTGGTGACGCGGGTTCTTGACCTGAGCTCGAGATGTCAGTAGTGGGTGCCGGTAAGGAGGGAATTCAGGCCATCCTTTGGAATCCTCCCTCCCAGGGGAGCAAAGGTGATTTGCCACCTTTCTAGTGACTCCTGGTGGCTCCTCCAGGGTGGTGTCACAGGCACTGTGGGTGACCATGCACTGCTGGATATCCCCATTCAGGACACACACTACGGCACACCTATGGTGGGTGGGCAGGGACATAAAACAGGCAAAAGACCCCTGACCAACTGGATGAAGGCCACTGGTCCCCTGCACCATGGTAGCCTGGGATAGCCCTGTGCTGACCCCCACTGGCCCCTGGGGTGATTGTATGTGCCTCTGGGCACTTCTCCCCCAGAAGGGGGGACCTGTCCGACAGAAGGGATATGACGGGTCACCCAGGGACAACCCGCATTAGCAGAGGCAGTGGATAGCGACTGAGGGAGAAGTGGTGGCTGGGGTCCTGTGTGTGTGTGTGTGTGTGTGTGTGTATGTCCCAAAGGAGTGGCCAGTTGTGGGAGGTGCAAGAAAAAATAAAATTGCAATTTTTTTGCTGTGTTTTTTGTTGTTTTTTTCACCATTGCATAGTGCCCAGACAGTTTGGACTTTTGGTCTGAAATTTTCAGGGCAGAAAGGACTTGGCTCTCAGTAGTGCCTTTAGCTGGTATGCTGAAAACATATTAGTCTGTTCCAAAGTTATTACACTATTAAAATTCAGGTTCTGAGCATGCTCAGTGAGCACTGCAAAACAGCTAAAAAATTGTTCATATAGAACGTAGTTCATGAGGTGTTTTATGAGTTATTTCATATGCCACCATTTAGTCTCCCTTTTTTTTTTTCCAAAAACAAAATTGGAAAAGTCACAAAAATGTAGTTGTAGATACAGAGCAACATATGTTTGTTGCTCAATTGGATGCCATAAGGTAGATTCCTCCATAAACTGTTGGTAAAATGAGGGCCAAATGTCTCTTTTTTCTTTTTCTTGTTTTGTTGTAACTCTCTTTGGCCCTGTTTTATATTGGTTCATTAAAGGGGAAAGGGGAAATTGTTTAACCAGGGAAAGCACACTAAGCCAAAGCTTGTTTCCAGGTGTGACCTGGGAGCACAAGGAAATTAAGTGACTTGCTCAGGGTCACACAGCATGCAAGTCAGGGCAGTAGGATTCAAACCTAGGTTTCCAGGTTTGTAGCTCAGATCCTTAAACCACTGTGTTATACTGCCTCTGATTAGGAGAGAAGAAGGTGCTTGTCCTTTTTTCATGAGTTGTTTGGTGTGCCTTCCTGTATTTTTTGCCATCGTCATGCACTGGGACGGTTTGGAGTTGTGCTCTGAAATTTTCATAGTAAAGAGGGCTTGGCTACAGATGTGTCTTTGGCTGCTTTTATGAAAAAATATTAATGAGAAATGCTCTTGCAATGTTGTTTTGTTAAGATGATAAATCTTTTTTCATCACTCATGATATGAAAAACAGATTCTTTTTTATATATTGCTAGTGACAAACAAAAATCCTTTTTCATGAGGGAAAGTCATTTGAATTACTTCACTTGTATTTCTCTGGTGTCTAGAGGCACCCACCACCCTCCGACTGACCTCCCTGCATTATAATTGTATTTAACTGGAAACAAACAGAAAGCACTTGCACTCCAGAGCCAGGAGTTTGATAACTCCAATGAAGGTAACCTGCGCAAATGCTCAGTGCAAATTGTCAAGTTTTATTTGCAGACAAATTGCCATACATGCAGGAGTTTCAACAAGCAAGACAGAGAAATCTTCCATGAGACCAGGTGCCCCGGTGCTTCACCAAGTAAGGCTTCATCAGGAGGCCATAGTATTTCCCTGGTGTCTAGTGGCACCTCCACCCTTCAGTTGCCCTCCACAAAATTAAATTATATTTCTCTGGTGTCTAGTGGCACCCACTCACCTCCCATTGCCCTCACCATATTATAATTGTATTTTCCTGGTGTCTAGTGCACCCCCCAACAGCGATTGCTCTCCCTGTAATTAGATTGTATTTCCCTGGTATCTACTGGCATCCCCCCACCTTCCAGTTGCACTCCCCATAATTAGACTGCATTTCCCTGGTGCCTAGTTGCACCTCCTCCCCCATTTGATCACCAACCTTGCTGAAATAAAGAAATGGTCCCTTGTCATCTTTGTTTTCTTAAAACCTGAAAAAAAGAAAATGGTCCCTTGCTGATCCAACTCACCCCAACCTCCCACTGAGCAACCACCACCCTGCATCCCTCCCCCCACAGCCCCCACACATCCTCACCTGAACAGCTGCCTGGCTGAAGATTCACTCTCCAGTTGAAGACATGTCTTGCTGCTGAAACCACCAACTGCAACATGAGAAACTAAAATAAACTCCCTAACTGCCATTAGGGTTACACCCTAGTCTCCCCTAACAGCGCACTTACCTCCTTCCCCCATTCCTCTCCTGAATTTTCCTTCTATCATTATATACTGAGAACTTCTCTTTATCTCACCTTTCTGCCAATCAGGCTGTCCCTACCCCTAAACTAAACCTATAAAACCCTCTGCCTGGATTTTTTTTCTAACTTCTCTTACCCTCCCCTCATCCATCTACCTTAGTCCAACTGAACTCCTAGCCTTCTGTAATGAAACGCCTTTGGTGGAACCTTCACTATCGCTACCATCTTAACAATGAGACCCTCTGGTTAGATTCCTTCTCTATTCTAACTTCTACTCTCACACCTTCCTACTTTCTTAACCGATCTCTCTCTACGCTATGCCCGACTCCTATCTGATCCGGGTAAGTCTACCCCTTGGTAGCTTTTATCAGCACTATGTTGCAATTTCCTTGATGACAGAACTTTTGCTGTTTACTGCCATAGTGTTCAGTTGTAATTTTTTTGATTTAATTGCCCATTATATTACCTCTAGACCCTAGAATATTGTATCTCAAATTGTATTGTTACTGTGCCTTGCATGTAATTGTCTACTGTCTGTCTCCTACCAACGTGGAACCTTTGTAAATGAGCTTTCTAGATCAAAGGTCTTAATCCAAGAAGTTAATAAATAAATGAATAAATAAATGTTATTCAATGTATTTCAATGGGGGTTTCAACTCTCACTCATAGCTTGTTCATTTTTGCATATTTTGACACCAAATTTTTAACATGACCTTTTTCAGACCCAACCTCTTGAACAATGACAGAGGAATTCCACAAATCTGCCCTGAAAGGTGATTTCATGGTCACTTGGTGAAATCACCTTTTGGTCAGGATTTGAAAAATGTCACTGCCCTTGTTCATGATGTGGGGTCACAGGAAGGTTATGTTGAAAATGTGGGGTCAAAATATGCAAAAATGGCAAAGTTATGTGCATGTGTTGAAATTTTGCTATGCTCGCTCATAACTCTGGTAATTTTAAGTATCTTCACACCAAATTTTCAACATTGACATATTTTTAGACCACCTCATAAATATGACAGCTGTCAGTTTTCAAATCCTGGCCAAACAGCCTTTTCACACCTCTGGTGTGTAATGATGTTGCAGTGGTGCAGAATCACATTTTGGAAGGGATTTGGAAATTTTCAGTACCAGATTCATGAGGTGGAATAATAAGAAGTCTATGGTGACAATTTAGTTGTGGGCCCTGTGCTTCTACAGCAACATACACATATGCATCTATGGAGGGATGGGAATGCAGGGCCCAGAGGGCCCAGCACTCCCACAGGCAAATAAGAATATAATTACACTATCTCAAAAAGTATTGATGGATGGGAATGCAGGGGCCAGAGGGCTCTGTGTTCCCACAGGCAAATGAGGATGCAATTAAACCAACTCAAAAAATAAGGAAATTCATTGCAAAAAAATGTTGTTAATGCACTCCCACAGACAAATAAGGATATGATTACACTATCTCAAAAGGTATTGATGGATGGGAATGCAGGGGCCAGAGGGCTCTGTGTTACCACAGGCAAATGAGGATGCAATTAAATTATCTCAAAAGGTAAGGAAATTAATTGCAAAAACTTAGTTAATGCACTAGTTAGGGTTAAAGTGAAAAAGTACGGAAGTGAGGTGTTAAGGTTTCCAACCCTAACACTCCACCCCCACACTGCTGATAGCACAGCAGGTGTGGGGTGAGCCTTGGGGTTCTCAAGATTAACTCTCACCCCATGCTACACACTGTACACATCTCAGCTTATTTACTGATTGAACGGGGTGAGTGTTAGGCTTGAGAACCCCAAGGCACACCCCACACCTGCTGTGCTGCCTGCAGGGTGGGGGTGGGATGTTAGGGTTGGAAACCTTAATGCCACATTTCCCTACTTTTTTTTTGCTTTACCCTAATTAATGCATTAACACCTAGCTTCTCCTGAACTTTGTTTTTTCTAGGTTTGCTTGGAAGGACAGAGCAAGGAGCAACATTAACAGAGCAAGGAGAAACATTAAGGCTTCTTTTAGATAATCGGAGTTACTGTTGTGTTACTGTTTTGTTTTGTGCTTACAGGTTTTGTTACTGTTTGGTGCTTACAGGTTTTACAGTTTACTGCTTTTTTTTCTCTGAAATTGTTCTTTGCAGGGTATATTTTCTGTTAAATTGTTACAGGTTATGCTTACAGGTTTTACAGTTTACTGCTTTATTTCTCTCTGATTGAAACTGTTTTTTTGCAGGGTATATTTTTTCTGTTAAATTGTTACAGATTATGCTTACAGCTTTTATAGTTTACTGCTTTATTTTTCTCTGATGCAAACTGTTTTTTTGCAGTGTATATTTTTTATTAAATTGTTACAGGTTGTGCTTACAGGTTTTTTTACTGTTTTGCCTCCTTAACACACTCACTTTGTACAAGCACCCCACCCTAAAGGACTAACAGACCAGGACAGTGGCAGTTAGTCACAAAATGCAAAGGATCCAAAGGAGCCACACCTAGCTCATTGAGTAACACAATTTGAACAAAAAACAGATTTGCCCCACTAGCTTCCACATTGTCAAATGAAACTAGCATCAGTTTGGGGAGTAACAATTCACAATCTGAAAGTACACCCCGGCCCAACAATCACAAAGCAGAAAAAACATACTTATACTAGGTGACTCAATGATATGAGGAGTGGAGCCAAACATCCAGCATCAGGATCATGCTATGGTTATGGTCAGATGCCTCCCTGGGACATCAGCATGGAGGGACATGAACCATATAGAAAAACTTGTACATATGGCACCACAGAAAACACACATTCTCATCCATGTGGGAGTAAATGACCTGACCAGTCAATTTGTAGAACAGACAAAGTTAAACCTGTCCAAGCTAGGTGATAAACTATCTTCCATTTCATCCGGCATCTCATTCTCTGTGATCCTGCCTGTGTGGGGAAAAAGGGGGCAGCAGGCAGAAAATTAGAGAAAGTGATATTACCAAACTAAACATCTGGCTAAACAGCAATTAGCAGAACTTCTAGGACAGGGAGTTCTTCAAATTCAGTGGGTTACACCTTACAAGACAAGGAACTAGGACATTTGCTAAAAAATGCAAAGTGATGCATTTGGGTAAACAGAACCCTAGAATACAGTATATCCTAGATGGGCATACATTAGAGGTGACCAAGACTGAAAGGTACTTAGGCATAATCATATCAGATGACCTAAAAGTAGGGAAATAATGCAAAAAAGCAGTGCAAAAGGCAAGCAGTATCCTCAGATGCATAGGCAGGGGAATTGCAAGCAGGAAACAAGAAGTAATCATCCCACTCTACAGATCCTTGGTGAGGCCACACCTGGAATACTATGTCCAGTTCTGGAGACCCCACCAAAAGAAGGACAAGGAGTGCTAGGAGACTATTCAGAGAAGGGCCATTAAGACAGTGCAGGGTTTCCATCACAAGCCATATGACTCTAGACTCAGGGACTTGAACTTGCACTCCCTGAAACAGAGAAGGTATGGGGGGACATGATAGAAACATTCAAATTCATCAAAGGTAAAAACACAGTTCAGGCAGATGACCTCTTCCAGGCCAACAAAGAGGCATGTACTAGAGGGCACAACCTGCTCCTGAGAGGGGGAAGGCTAAGAAATAATGTCAGGAATTACTTTTTCATGGAGAGGGTGATAGACCCATAGAACAGCCTTCCCAGAGAGGTGGTTGCAGCAAAGATGGTGAATGAATTTAAACACTCATGGGACAAACACTACGGTAAAAGCAAACTATAGGTTTGGGGGTAGAATTCACGGGCAGACTAGATGGATCACAAGGACCCCATCTACCATCATCTTATGTTCATATGTTCTTATGTAAAATGAGCAATTTCATCATGGCACACTGAATCAATGAACAAGTTAAAACTAACAGTCAGTGTGTGCTCACTGGTGAAAATGAATGAGAAACCTAAAAGTACAATTCAATTCCAGGAATGAAAATGGCAAGCAACTATTACTGCCCCCAAAAAATACATGAAAATGCATCAAATAAAGTATACAGTATGGATGCAATACTATGTTTTATAGAGAAGCATGCCTGTGGACTCTCAGCAGGGATTTAATTTTCTGCACTGAAAAGGTTAGTCTCCTAAACTGGTTTACTTCCATTGCCAACAATATATGTGCTTTCATCTACTAATACATGGCTATAAATACTGTACCTGAGCTAAGTATTCTCAGTTGATGTACAATAGTAGTCATCCTAATTTTCTGCTTTACTGTACCACAGAAAAGTTTACAACATTAAGGTACTACAATACAGTGATTCCCCTCATGGCAATATTATTCAAACTCCCACTTTAGCTGAAGTGTCACTTATTGTGCTGAGCATAATAAGGTAACACTTCAGTGAGGTGTCTTTCATACATACATCACAAAAGGAGTAATGGTAGGTAATGACCAGAACCATTATAAAAGGAAACAAAAATAAATAAAATGAAAATATTATTTCAACATACAACCTAAAACTGCTCTGGAGCTGGATAAGTTGATCCTAATCTCTTTGAACTGATCAAGAAAAGATGAAACTTTAGTTCAAACTAGGGGCCCCATTCTTAGTTACAATTGTAGTTACAGCATACCATCTGCACCCTCGAAAGTGTTAACAATGGTGATGCAACTGAAGTCACCATACACAGAAAATTCCAATTGTACAGACCAAGAACTACTGGGACCATGCGCACATTATCTGGATAGTGGACACAACACATTGGTGTTGATATGCAAATTAGCTCTGCATATCCATGAACAGTTGCAAATGGTATTCACAAAGTCAATTTGCACCCTAAGCCCCACAAAGTGCACTCCAGCAGTTTAGAACTAATAAACACGGTTCTAAACTGCTTCCAAACCCAAGTGAAAACACATGGAGGGTCATGACTCCAAGAACCACACAGGTACTATATAATATTAACACCACAGCAAGTATACAGCTCAGGCTGCAGAACAGCTTAGACATTTGAGAGGTGGGGCACAACTAGCCTTGCACTGCACATTTGCCCTATGATTGTTTATAGTGATAAAAATTTTCATTGTGCAGTTACTGTAATTAACAGTAATGTAGCCTTGGCATTCCCAAGTCACTGCTTGAAATAAATAATTGTTTTGTACTAGTTTTGCAATTAATGACCAAGTTGTAAATATTACAGCCAACAGCAGCATTTGAATTTCTTTCCCTGAGGTTTCACTGTTAGTGTGAACACACTCAGTCACTGAAAAAGTTAAAACTAACATGTCTCCCTTTTTTTCTACAGAACTGTGTACTCATGAAGCCAATAGACTGAACTAATTTCATGCCAAAGACCGCTAATACCATGGTACTGGATAACAAAAGGCCCTTTTACAAGGAGCCCTTATTAACAGCACTGCGGTTTCCAACTGCTCGTTCTGCTGTATCTGTGCTGCTGCATTTTGGTTATACACACAGCAGCCCTGCAGCAGTCTCGTGGCTCTTCTGGCCTTGCTTTCCAGATGGCCAAGAGCCTGAGACCTGCCTATGGGGCTGCTTCAATGTAAGCGCTGCGCTGTGATTATACAGCAGCAGGATGTGGCGCAAAACAGAAAACCACAATGGCGAACCCTTGGATGTGGTGCAGCTTGGTTTCACATGGCAAGCAAGGTAACATTCTAGTTGCTCTGCACCATCGCAGTGGTGTAGAGCAGATCATGTAAAAAGGCCTAAAGAGAGGGTAAAGCCTAAGGCGATGCAAATTACTCTACCTTTTCAGCATTTTTGAGCTCATTTGCATGTTTTCCTTTGTGTAGCACATAACTGTCAGTGCAAACAGTACTCAAATGCACTTGGCACTTTGCATTTACTGGCATGTTACTGCATAATGTTTTTTGACCTATACTCCCTTTTGTGACTTGTACCTATGCTTCACATGGGACTCTGTATCACTGCATTAGCATGGGTGCAATCTTATGCTCCAAAACCACATTTTGCACGTCATCTCACTCTGCATCTAAGAATGGGGCCCTAGATCATGCTGTAGCTATATATTTTTCTATTTATCAAATGTTTTACACATATGCTAAAGTATGATGAATGCAAGCTCCTCATGCAAACATGTTGACCAAAAAAAAGAGAAACCATTCACCACCTCTCATAAGCCAGGAGAAGGGGTCTTGATGGATTTAGTTTTACTCTTTGAGAAAAGCATGAATAGTGCTGCCAGGAGCCAGCAAACTGGAATTTTATTAAATGAAAACTAGTTGGCTGAGGAAACCCATTTTCAGGTTTTAATAAAACCTTTCCTGGAAATTGAATTTGGCAATGACAAAAATGTAAAATTTACTAGGTTTGATTTCCGTGTGAGCTGTTCCTCACAGCTCTAGGAACAGGGTGTAACTCGTGGTATTAAAGCCAGTGTTTCTCAGATGAGACTATCATAGCTATGTATGACCACCAGTAAGATTTTGTGTGGCCACAGAACACATTGGAACTTCAGTTAAAAATGGGATGGATAAGGCAAGTTATTGCCTTTAAAACAGGGGAGATGAAAGGATAATGAATGAAATCACCAGTAAGTTCTGGTGGTCACACTTTGAGTCAACCAAGAGTTGGGACTTGAACACTGCTGTACTAAATTGTAAATGTAGTGCAACATAAATCATTAAAGGATTAATGGAGCCATGCATTTGGAAATGCATATGAAAATATGTGCATACTTTTTTACAAAAACTACTACCAAAATAAATAATTTATGTACTGTACAACTATTGACCTGCGACATCAGTGTAGAAATGCATATGCCATGTATGTCATGGCTTACAAGCTGGTCGGGAGGGGGCAGCATTTGTGGCCATGGGTATCAATTTTGCTTGCTCCCACTGCCTGATCCCCGGCCCTAGTGATGTTATAATCCTGAACAGAAATACGAATATATGAACGTATGAAAATACCAGCAGATTCAGGCCATACAGTCTATCGAGTATGCTCAAGTGTGCAGTTCCCAGTCTATTCTACTACAGCTGCTGCCCCACCCCTTATCCATCCATCTGATTTATCACCCTTTTAGGATGACTCCCCCCCCCCAGTTTCCACTCAGTTTTGACCATACCTTTGACTCTCCACCCCCTCTTAAAACTGCCCACAGATTTCAATGATATCACCTCCTCTGGCAGTGTGTTTCACCTTGTCACCACCCTTCCTGTGAAATAGTGCCTCCTCATTTCCTCCTGAATCTTCCACCCCCCAATTTCAGACTGTGTCCCTCTCCCCCCTTATTCTAAAAATGCCCACAGTACTAACCCTATTCATGTCCTTTTAAGTACTTGAAGGTCTCAATCATATTCCCTCTCTCCCATCTATCCTCCAGGGAATACATGTTGAGCTCCCTCTGTGTTTCCTCATATGGTTTGTCTCCAGGGGTCAACCTTAACTTTTTTTTGCACTAGCCAGCCGGACAAGTTGATTAAAAATTGCACTAGCCCGCAGATGGTTGCACTAGCCCACAATAATAATGATGGTAAATTTTGATTGGTTATACAGGAAAAATGCAGGCCAAGAAATACTATAATTATTGCATATTTATCCTGCTCCCACATTGCTTCCTGCCCCAGCAAAAAAAAAAAAAAAAAAAAGATGGCAGTCCAATCACACACAGTGTGTACCTTCATTTTTTTTTACCATGTGCATCTTGCTTCCTCTTTCTTCACTCCCTCCCTGTCAAGCCAGAGAATACCATAATAGCAAATAGTCAGGCAGTTCTAGCTCTGCACACACAATAGGCAACATCATCACGTACATCACCACAGTTCCACCCTAGCCTGCAGGGCAATGTACAGAATCAGGCAGAGAAAGACACTCTCATCACCCAACCTGTGATTAACCAGAACTGCACTTCTGGGAGTTTTCTTACACTGCGAAGTGAGCCTGGGGCAGTTCTAGGATTTCTTTGGAGAGAGTTAAACAAACACAAGGGGCTGGCATGTAAGAAACTTTGACATATCTGTTCATATATCTCCAGGCTGAGTTGGCCAGGATTTGTGGGACCTCCTCTTCCATCCAGGGACCACCAGTGCCACTGCCGTTGCCTCAGAGGTTGCCAAGAAAGAGGAGCGGTTGGACCACAGTGGGCTCAGGGAGGCTGAAGGTGGTGGAACAGAGACACATCCCTCCAGTTGTACCTCTCCACAATTCCTATGCCATTCTGGCAAAGTGTGGTTCCTCTATGGAGGCACCTACAGTGGAGACCAAGGAGGATGCTGGGAACCTCCACAAAGGAGACCCACAGGAGGGTGGCAGGGGACCCTGCAGGGGAAGGAAACAACTCCTGGTGGGGGACTCCATTGTTAGGAAGGTAGAACTGGGCAGGGAAGGGGAGAGGGAGGTAAGGTGCCTGCCTGGCGCCATGGCTTGGAGGGACAGGGAGCGAATCCTCAGGATTGCCGGAGCAGCTGCACAGGGGAGGGAGCTGGATGTCATTGTCCACTTAGGGACAAATGACCTGGCTAAGAAAGGATTAGAAAGTGCAGGAAGAGTTTGTGGAATTGGGAGGGCCTTAGTCAAGTAGCACGTACGGTAACCTTCTTGGAGGTGCTACCCATCTATGGCATAGGAGAGGCTAGGGTGTTCCGTACCATGGGATTCAATCAGTGGTTGAAAAACTGGTGTGGAGCTCAGGGATTTGGTGTCATTGGGGACTGGGGGTCCACCTGGAGTGGTGCAAGCCTATACTGGCATGATGGGCTGCATCTGTCCGGGAGGGGAACCAGGATCCTAGGTGATAGGTTTAAATGCTTCATTGGCAAGCTTTTAAACTAGCCAAGGGGGGAGGCACTGGAAAGGAGCAGGAAAATCCTAGCCCCCAAACAATCACGGTAGTAAGTGTGGCAAACACCAACATGGAGGTGTCGATAGGGAGAAGGGCAGGGGTAAAGAGAAAGTGACAAAGGCAAGAAGGACAAGGATGGGGCAAAAGGGGTGAGCCATCAGGAAATGGAGGTAATGAGTACCAATGCCCGTAGTCTGGGCAACAAGCTCCCTGAGCTGGTGGCCTTAATGGAAGAGGAATGCCTGGATATCGTAGCAGTCACAGAAACATGGTACACAGAGAACCATGACTGGGATGTTAACATACCAGGGTACATAACCTACAGGAGAGACAGGCAGGGGAGAAGAGGGGGAGGAGTAGCTCTCTATGTAAAGGAAGAGATAAAAGCAACTGAACAAAAGAGTAAATAGGGAGGAGATGAGGCACTGTGGGTCACCTTGGAGACTGGAAAGGGCACCACAATCCGCACAGGGGTTGTGTACAGACCCCCATGTCAGGGGGAAGAAATGGACAAGGATGTGATGGAAGGCATTCTTAGAATGGCAGAGAAAGGGGAGATACTGTTTGATGGGAGACCTGAATATGCCAGATGTTAACTGGAGCACATTTGCTGCAGCCACATCCAAGAGCAGGGCCATTCTTGATGCCCTACAGGTGTCAGGCATTAGACAGCTAGTTTCGGAACCCACTCGTGAGGGAGCAATCTTAGACCTCATACTCTCAAACGGGGGCAGTGAGAGGATCTCAGATCTAGAAGTGGGTTGCCATCTGGGGACAAGTGACCATCAAACAGTGTGGTTCACGTTAAACTCAGCTACAGAGTCAAGCCATACAAAAGTGAGGGTACTGGACTTTAGGAGGGCTGACTTTGGCAAGATGGGAGAGTGCCTCAGAAAAGCACTAGCAAGCAGGCTAGAAGGAGGTGTGGAGCAACAATGGGGAATTATCAAAACTGCCATCACAGAGGCAACAAGCCTTTGTGTGAAGCAAATAAATCAAAACGAAAGAAAAAGCCACTATGGTTCTCAAGAGAGGTGGCTGTGAAAGTCAGAAAGAAAAAGATAGCATTCCAGAAGTATAAGGAAACACAGAAGGAGCAGGACAGAGAGCTGTACCAGTTAAGGCAGAAAGAAGCAGGGAGGAAGTCAGAATAGCAAAGGCCCAAACTGAGAAAAGATAGCCAACTCAGTTAAGAGGGGATAAAACCTTTTATAGGTACATCAGCGCGTGAAAGACAAAGGGAGGGATAGTGAGGCTGAATAGAATGAGCGGTGGGTGGGCAGAGGGGACAGTGGAAAAGCAGGAATACTGAACGAATATTTCTGCTCAGTATTCCAAAGAGGAGGGGGAAGTGCCTAATCCAATTAACAGAAGCACTCTTGATAGGGGGGTCAATCCCAGTCCTTTCACAGAAGAAAGGGTTCTGCAAGAACTCCTAAAACTGAAGGTGGACAAAGCAATGAGCCCTGATGGAATTCACCCCAGAATTCTAAAAGAATTAAGGAAGGAACTAGTGAAACCACTGGCTACTCTTTTTAATAAATCATGGGAGGATGGTGTGGTACCCGAGGACTGGAGGAAGGCGGATGTGATTCCCCTTCACAAAAGTGGGACCAAGACAGAGGCAGGAAACTACAGACCTGTCAGTCTGACCTCTGTGGTAGGGAAAGTGATGGAGTCACTTCTGAAGGAAAGAATAGTTGAGTACCTAGAGGTCAGTGGAGCACAGGATCCAAGGCAGCATGGGTTCTGGACGGGAAGGTCATGTCAGACAGATCTAATAGATTTCTTTGACTGGGTGACCAAAGTAGTAGACCAGGGAGGGGCTGTGGACATGGCCTACCTAGACTTTAGCAAGGCATTTGACACAGTCCCACACAAAGATTATTAGTCAAATTAACCAGCCTGGGAGTGGGTCGTGGGTGTAGCCTGGGTAAAACATTGGCTGGACAACAGGACACAGAAGGTATTGTAAATGGAGTCCACTCTGAAGAAAGAGGCGGTTACTAGTGGGGTACCGCAAGGTTCAGTATGTGGTCCAGTCCTTTTAATGTCTTCATCGAGTGGCATTGCAGAGGGACTGGAAGGAAAAAGTATGCCTTTTGCAGATGACACAAAGATCTGCAACAGGGTTGATACACAAGGAGGCGTGGAAAGGATGAAAGGGGACTTGGCAAGGTTGGAGGAATGGTCAGACGTATGGCAGCTAGGATTCAATGCAAAAAAAGTGCAAAATAATGCACCTGGGAAACAAGAACCCAGGGGAGAAACACAATGGGTGGGAGGTAGTAACAACAACAAAACAGGAAAGGGACCTGGGGGTAATCATATCAGATGACCTTAAGGTTAGCAAGCAATGTGAGAAGGCAGTAGAGAGGGCCGGGGGTATACTGGGATGTATAGGGAGAGGCATCAGCAGCAGCAGAAAACAGGAAGTTGTTATCCCTCTGTACAGACAGTTGGTGAGATCCCATCTGGAATACTGTGTCCAGTTCTGGAGACCCCATCTCCACAAGGACATAGACAGGATAGAGGCAGTCCAGAGGAGGGCAACTAAAATGGTGCAGGGTCTGCAAGAGAAGCCGTATGAGGAGAGACTAAAGGAACTTAATATGTATACCCTTGAGGAAAGATGGGAGAGGGGGGACATGATAGAAACTTTCAAGTACCTCAAGGGAATCAACAAAGTCCAAGAGGGTAGCATCTTTCATAAAAGAGACTTGCAGAACAAGGGACACAATTTAAAGATAGGAGGGCAGTTCAGGGGCAATGTGAGGAAGTATTATTTCACAGAGAGGTAGTGCATGCATGGAACAGCCTTCCTGAGGAAGTTATGGGGTCTAAAACTGTGGGAGAATTCAAGAATGCATGGGACAGACATAAGGCAATTCTTGTGGGGGGCAGGAAGATATAGGCTGTTGGTTAACTAGGATCTGCGGCCTATCCTGTAGGTAGGGAAATGGGCAGACTAGATGGGCCTAGCAGTCCTTATCTGCCATCAAAGTCTATGTTTCTATATATACCAGGCACAAAAATATTGATTTAACATGCTCTGCCCTAACAAAGACAGATTTTTCATATCAGCGTCCTTTCGTCAGTCAAAGGGGAGCAGTATACAGGCATGATGCCGTACTATCTCTCTTTCTATATAGGATGATCTGTGCATACCAGTAATACCTACTTTAACCTTTCAAATTATATATTTTACTAATGTTTTGCTTTGTGCAATACATGTTCTAAAGCATTGTTTTTAGGATGAAATAACATGCTGAGTGGTACTGCATTGATGGCAGTGACTGGTGTGATCCATTAAGAATAGCTGTGAACCATACACCAGTCAGTAATTGTAGCTATGGGTCTATGGATGGCCACTTTTACAGCCAAGTCTGCAGTGGTGTCCAGAGAAAGTATAGAGTGGGCAGACCGTGTATACATGATAGCATTCTGTCAGTACAGTGTTGGATACAGGCACTCAAAAGGTTGGGAAATGAGGCACACTGGTTTTAATATTGTGGGACAAATCAAAGACAAGTTCAGCAAACTGGAAGCTAGTTACTTAACAGCACTCTGCCCTTGATCACAGCATGCACACTAGCTGAATGTCCGAACAATTGAGTGATAATGACTCACATTGAGTCTTTTGCTGGATCCCCCTCTTGAACTGCCAGCTAATTGCAGCTCTTAATGAGCTGCTAATCACACCAAGCCACCTGGAACACTGAGGGAGATTAGCAAAAGGAATACAGCCTGCTAAAGTAGGGACTTTTTCAGCTTCATTAACAGCCATGAAAAACCTGCACTAGTCAAGACGGACAAGTAGAGGGTTAGCTGCACTAGCCCTGGCCAATTTGCACTAGGTTCAGAGCTAGTAAAACAATGTTAAGGTCGAACCCTGTTTGTCTCCCAGTCCAAGAATCATCTTTTTCACCTTGCACTAGACCTCCTCCAGTAGTTTGACATTGTTCTTTAAATAGGGGCACCAGAACTGCACAGTGACCTGTACAACGGCAGGATGACTTCCTCTGTCCTAGAGGTGATTCCCCTGGCAATGCATCCCAGCATCTTAATAGCTTTGGCTGCCACCTTCCTGCACTGGGTTGACTGAATCATGTCCCCTGTAACTAGTACTCCCAGATCCTTCTCCTCCTCCTCTGAAGAGGATAACTGCACTCCCCCAAGTCAGTAGCAATTCCCAGGGTGTCTGGCTTCCAAGTGCATGACTTTGCACTTTTTTAGCATTGAACCCCGGATGCCATTTGTCTGACCAGCTGTCAAGTCTTGCCAAATCCTCTTGGAGTACCTGCCCCCCTTCCACACCTCTACACAGATCTTTGTGCCACCTGCAAAAAGGCTGATCTTGTTCTTAATCCCAGTCCGACATGTGAGCAATAAAGATGTTAAATAGCATTGATCCTAGTATCGAGCTTTATGGGATCCCACTGGTCACAGCCCTGGGAGTCAAGCTTTCTCACCCTACAACCAGCCTTTGATGCCTGTCCTTCAACCAACTCCTAACCCATCCAGCCAGTTTCTCCCCTGCTCCCAGGTTTCTCAGCTTACTAATCAACCTTCCATGTGGCACCAAGTTAAAGGCCTTGTTGAAGTCCAGATACAGGACATCCACCACACAGCCCCTATGATGACATGAGGAGAGACTTGAGGAGCTGAACATGTACTCCATGGAGGAGATGAGAGACGGGGGGATACGATCAAGGTCTTTAAATATCTAAAGGGAGTGAACAGGGTCAGCCCAAATACGGTGATACGGTGTTCCAGCTAAGAAACATACAGAAATAGATTAGTTGCCATATTGGTCCTTGTAAGAACAGGTTCAGAAGCAAATGGTTTGATACTTTTTATTGGACCAATAACCAGACACACCAGCTAATGGAGGAAGGGACCACCAGGGGGCATTCTATGAAGCTGGTTGGCTAGACGCTCAGGGGTGAGACTAGGAGACATTACTTTACCGAGAGGGTGGTGGCCCCATGGAATGCACTGTCTGTGGAACTGGTGACTGTTGATACAGTGGGGGGGATTCAAGAGGGGTTGGGACAGATATAAGGGAAAGGTAAACCTGAGGAATGACAGAAATGGAGGTGTAACTCTGGTGGGGGAATGGGGTCGGGGAGATTACGGGGGAGGTGGGAGGGCAGCATTGGTGTCTTGACTGTGTGCTGCTTTTTGAGCAGACTCGATAGACTTTTTGGCCTACTCTGCTGGCATGTTAGTATGTTACTATGTTAGTGTCGAGTGCCCTTGTTACCCAATCAAAAAAGTCAACAAGGTTTGTCTGGTAGGATCTGCCTGAGACAAACCCATGTTGCCTATCGTCCTGGAGACTATTCTCCTCCAGAAAGATCACCAGCTTCTCTTTAAGGATAGTCTCCATTAACTTCCTTACAATAGAGGTAAGGCTGACCAGTCTGTAGTTACCTGGTTTGTCCTTGGGTCCACTCTTATGGAGGGGCACCACATGTACCATCCTCCAGTCCTGGGGCATGCACCCAGTCCCCAGAGAGGTGTTGAACAAGTCTGCCAGAGGTCCTGCCAGGACCTCTGCCAACTCCTTCAGGATCCTTGGATGCACGCTGTCCAGCCAAGGTGCCTTATCCACCTGCAGGGACCTAAGGCCCTCCAACAGCCTGCTCACTGGGATCTCCCCATTTGTTAACCCTGCTCCATCCTGTGCCTACCCTGCCTTTCCCCTGTGGCATAGGTCCATCATTCTCCATGGTAAAGACCAAGCAGAAGTACTCATTGAGTGCTTCTGCCTGCTCCCCTTTTCTGCCCACCTTACATCTTTCTTGATTCTGACAATCTGATCTTCACAGCTTTTTTTCTCCCTTATGTACCTGAAGAAATAATTTTTTCCTTCACTGATCCCCTGTGCCAGCCTTAGCTCCCTTGACTACTCTACTTACCTCTCTGGATTTTCTTTCATATTCCTCCCTGTCCTGCTCTCATTTGGATCTCTTATAACTTCTGAAAGCAGTTCTTTTTTCCTTTACCTTCTCTACTACCTCCCTGCTCAACCAGCTCCATTTTTTGGTCTTGGTCTTCTTACTTTGGATCTTTGTACATGAGTTAGTGGCCTCTGCCAGACCCAGCTTGATGATGGCCTACTTCTGGCTGGCATCCATGTCTGGGCAGATGTTGGTGAGGTGCCCTTCCAGTATGCCTCATATCCTGCCAAACTCTGTTCTTTTGAAGTTTTCTGCCTTTGTCTTGGTTCTGGATGCCTCCTTACATAGATTGAGAAAGAACCACACTGTGCGGTGGTTGCTTCAGATGTACCAAGTCGCGTCGACAACAAAGTTGTTGAAGGACTTGACAGTAACAACACTTTGCCAGAGGTGATCACATTGCTGCTGCAAAGTGCCAAGGACCACAATAGCGCAACATGCGATTTACTGTTTATGGGGGGCTTCATCCCCCGCACACCCAGAATTATAGATTCTCAACTATGGGGGGAGCAGATGTTGGGGGAGAGCAAAGAACAATGGAAGTCACATCTCAGACCTTCATTGTGACAACCTGTTCAACACTGTGGTTGTCGAATGGGTTGTGTCACAGTGGGGGATTCATTGTAACAGCAATGCTGTTACAACGGTACACCAGGTTGCTTCCTGTCAGGGGGTCTTCCACCCCTAAGTACTTGACGTGCTCCCCATCTATCAACACAAGTTCCAGTATGTCTCCCTCTCTGGTTGGCTGTATTACCCTTTGCATCAGGAAGCCATCCTGGAAAGCCTCCAGGAGGATCTGTTCCTTGGAACTTGAGGTAACTACCAGCTGGGGTGCTCCAATCTACCCCTGGCAGCTTGAAATCCCCTACTATCACAGTATTGCCATTAACACTGAGCCTCCTTATTTGTTCCCCCATCTCTGTATCAATTTCCTCATTTAGAGAGGGTGGTCTGTACACTACCCCCAATCCAACCTTCCTGCCTTTTGAGTTTTGGAGCTGTACCCATAAGGCTTCAGCCCTGACCTCCTCCCCCCCCCTCCTCCCTGTTGCACAGTATTCCTTCCCTTACATAAATACCCATCCTTCCCCCCTTCCCTTTTTATTTGTCCCTTTGGTACTGTCTGTACCCAGGGGTCACTAGATCCCAGGCCTGGTATTGGGTGGCCCATGTCTCAGTGATGGCTGCTATATACACCTTCCCTTACTCCATTAGTGCCTGCAACCCTACTGCCTTGTTTCTCAGGCTCCTTGCATTCAAGGCAGTCACCCTCAAGCATGATCCCTGCCCCTCCTTACCCTTACCCTTTCCTCTATCGCTTCCCCTTTTTGAATTCCCCCTTCACCTCCTGACTAATGGACTCCGTCACCTGGTGGCACTGTTTGTCACCAAACCTTTCACCCCCCCTTACTTAGTTTAAGTTAATTCTGGCTGCTATGCACTCCCCCAGATTTTGCTTTAGGACCCCTGAACCTTTCTTACTCAAACGCAGCCTATCTGGTGCATACAGAACCTTGTTCTCCCACATCCTACCCCCATCACCAGACCATACCACATGGTCTCACACCATTCCCCCAGCTATTTGTTTTACTCAACAATTCTTTGTTTTCTGGCTGTACTTGCTCTAGATACCAGGAAAATCTCAGAGAAAGCAACTGAACTTCTTTATTGCATAGCCTTCTCACTTCTCTGAACCTCTCCTGCAACTCTTCGACCCTACCCTCCTCCAGATCATTTGTACCCAGGTGCACCACAATATGAGGTTTCTCCCTATCCCTCCCCACACAGTTAGGAATAAACTGCCCCATCCTTCCCGCCATCATGCCCAGCATTCATTCCACTCATGTGCAGCTTTCCTGGCTCCCTTGTCATCCCATCTTACACCCTTCTGTATTGAGTCCCCCAAAACGATGACCCTCCCTTCTTGTTCCTGCTCTCCTCCTAGGTATTTCCCATTCTTCTAGTCACAGTCCCATCCCCCTCACTTCTTTCCACGCCTGCGTCCCCCCATTGCCTCACTTGATCCCTGCTTTACCCCTTCCTATATTCTCTAGCTGAATAAAACATACAATAATGCTAAATTCGTAGAACTAACTATTGCTGTATTTTGTTCTCTTCCTATATCACAAAGGACAATGTGGGGGTATACAAATCTGAAAGGCAACAAACAAGGCTATGTATACAACTATAGGGGAAGAAAATTATGATGCAAACATTTTATTTTCCTAGATACCCCCTTGACCTGTAACTGAAATGGAACCACAGAAACCAAATTATCCTCATGAACATTTAACATTTCTGTTTCCATCTTACTTTGATATAACATGATCCTTTAAAAGAAGAGGTGCAAATATATTAAACAGACCTCAGGAAAAAAAAAAACTTCTGTGTGAGTATGTCTGTGGATCACTTTTTATGTTGCATTCTCAAGGAAAACAAACTTTGAATGAAAATAACTGAGACACAATACCCTTGTTCATAGAGCATCCATCTTAATGCAGTTAGGTCTGCAGTGGTTTAACCCCCTAACTAGATATTATGACACAGTGCTTGTTGGGTCTGTAAGAGATTTTAGAAATGACAAAAGATCTCTTAAATTGTTTTATCCAATGTTTTCTTTAATTTAACAAGCTTGAAACTTTGATAGATTTTACGTCCTCTAACCTGCCCAGATGCCTGTGCTTTGCAGATAAGAATTAGCAATCTCTGTGTTAAGAGTTTTGGAGAAAGCAGCTGTGACTATTATGGCAGTTCACTGCCTATAGTTCTGCTGACTTATACATACAATAAAAGAACTGTGTTAAAGATGAACAGATTATGGTCCCTCTTCATACACAGCAGTATCTGATGATGAAGTAATACAGAATACAGAGGAGAAAAATGGCAAGTTTTGGCAAAGAGTCAAACATAAGCTTTAAGAAGTCAGAGTGAAAGCCTCTGAGCCTCTGAAATAATAGAGTAATATTACAGCTATTTCTGTAAGCAAATCTTCTTTTTTCTTTCTTTTTTTTTTTGTTGGTTTCGAATGTGGGTGCCTCAATCATAGTTTACACTCCTGAAGCTTTTACTCCTCAGCATTGCCAAATGGTATTAATTATTATTAATTTCCAAAAGAAAAGGATTCCAAAAAGCCTCAAATTTCTTTTAGTCATCATCCATTATATATATAATACCCATTCAATTTTACTAAAATCTACCATTAATCCCACTCATTCCATGTAGTCTGGAGGTTCCTCATCCTTCCAGTGCTGCAATATAACCCTTATAGCTACCAAGATCCCTGTATTAATCCAAATTAAAGAGTTTATATATACATTTGCCGTTTCCCTTAATCCAGAAACAATAATACCTGGATCAAACAGAAGGTCATGGCCCCGTACTTAACCAAGCATGGAAGAACCATCCCCTAATATTCCTTGATCTGGTCACAGCTAGCTAACATATGACTCAATGTTTCTCTTTCTGTCTGACAGCTTTGACAAGTTTCCATAATAGTAGAATCAAACCTACTCATTCTAGATGGGGTAAAAATAGGTTCTATGGGTAGTATTAATATGAATCTGCATTAGTCTATTATTTTTTTTCTCAAGATTGTCCAAATTGATAATATTGCCCCAGTCATCATCCAAAATGTCCTTCTTTAAATCTCTTTCCCATGCTTGATTAGTATCTATCAGGGAAGCATTATTGCCATCTTAAATAGCTACATACATTTTTAAAATAAAGTATTTGTTTGTATCCATATTTACTATCAGATCTTCTAATCCTGAGTAAGGCAGGATAGTAACTCAATGAGTTATTTTGAAAATATAGTTTTTAACTTGCATACATTGAAATCTTTGTGTTTCCGGGATGTTGAATTTACTCTGAAATCTTTCAGATGTAATTAGGTTATTATCTTCAAGAAAGTCCTACAGTTGGCAAATGCCTTTTGTTTTATACCAACTTCTGAATACCTTATCTGTCAGTGATGGTGGAAAACAAGTATTACCCATTATTGGAGAGAATCTAGATAGACAACCATAATCCCCACAGCTTTTCTGTGTCATCAGCCATGACATGCTCATAGCTTTAGTTTCAGAAAGAACTTTCTCATAATAAGTAACCTTAGTTAAGTTAAACATCAATGAATTCTTTAACCTAAACCCTGGTAGTCTACTCTCCTCTATTTGAAAACCAGCTGTTTTTCTATCTGTAGAGCTATGGAACCACTGATAAGTACTCTCCAGTTGTGTTGCCAAATAGTACAATGAGAAATTTGGACATCCTAGCCCTCTATTTTCCCTTGGGTGTTACAGTTTCTTTAAGGCTATTCTAGGCCTCTGACCTTTCCATAAAAATCTCCTAACTAACTTTTCCAAGTTTAGAAAAAACATTTTGTTTAGTATTATATGGATTGTCTCAAATAAAAATAGTAATCTGGACAGAATATTAATTTTCAGAATATTAACCCTGCCTATTAGGACCGATGGGAGATGTTGCCATTTTTGCAAATCCAATTTGATTTTATCAACTATTGGTATAAAATGTAACTGCATAACTTCTTCTGTATTTGTAGTGACATGGACCCCAAGGTATTTAATGCGGTGTTTATGAATTGTTTGTAAAAGGGGGTTGGTTAAATTTCCTTGGTGTATGCCAAGGTAAAGGGCTTCACTTTTCCTCCAGTTTACTCTATAGCCTGCGAGATGTCTAAACTCCATCACTATATCAGAAATGATTGGATAGGAAGCATCTGATTCTGAGAGAAACAATAGGATGTTGTCAGTATAAAGCATAGATACATAGCTGTGACCTTCGATTCTAACTCCCAGAGTTTATCTCTGAGAAATAATGGTGGGGGTATTGGGCATCCGTGTCATGTGCCCCTAAGTAAGAGAAAATGTGAGGAGTTCTGATTATTTGTTTTTATTCTAGCAAGAGGTTTTGTATAAATCAATCCTATCCATTATAGGAATTCACTGTATATTCAGAAAGCCTTCATAGTTTCTAATAGAAAGGGCCATTGGACCCTATCGAAGGATTTATCCACATCTAGAGTACCACTGTATCTGTCCCTGCTTGTGTTTGTATTATATTAAACACTTTTCTTGTATTATGGTGTAGCCTTCTTTCTTCAATTAATTCAGTCTCATCTGAATGAATGAGTTTAGGTAGAATTTTTGATAATCTATTTGCCAAGATCTTTGCAAATATCTTATAGTCCCCATTTAGTAATGATATAGGTATGTAAGACTAACATTGTTCTGGTGCTTTATCTTTCTTAAGTATTTGGGTAATGATGGCATCATTGAAGGAAGGAGACACCTTGACAGATTGGTGTATGTCATGAAAGAGATCAAGTAGTAAAAGCACAATCTATTGTTTTGTGTTTTTATAGAATTCAAATGAGAACCGGTCTGGCCCTGGGGATTTTCCATTTGGAAGATTATCCAGTACTTCATATATCCCTTCAAGAGTTATATCTTTCTGAAGTGTTTCTAGGTCTAAATCAGAGATTTTAGGAATTTCCAAGCCGTCCAGATACTCTCGTATTTCAGACAAATCAACAGTAGATTCTGATGGGCATAATTTTGAATAAAACCTCATAAAGATATTATTAATTTTCTCATGGTTAGTAACTATATGACCTTCTTCTTGTCTAATTTTATTTTGATTCTGTTCACACTTCAACTGACACGCCAAGAGTTTGTCTGGAAGGTCTGAAAAAAAAATATTTTGCCCTAGATATATACGTTGCCTTTTTCACTTGATGTAAATTTTTTTCCATTTTATCTTTTAAGGCTAACATTATTAAGTGGGTTTGTTCAGTTCCTAAGGTAGCGTGTTCCTGTTCTGCTAAAGTGATCCTCTAATAGAGAGAAATTCTGTTTATCTTTCCTTTTTTATAGCTGTTTGGGCCATTATCCAACCCCTTAAATGAACTTTAAGCATTTCCCAAACAGTTTGCATATTAAAGTCTTTAGGGTTATTGCATGAAAGAAAATTATGAATTTCTTCTAATATTTTTTCATTAAAATTCTTATCTAGCCATAGCGTATTGTCAAGTGACCAGCATCTAATTATATTTTCCATTTGAGTATCTAATTTTAAATTCATATGGCATGGGGCAAGATCTGAAATGACGATGGAGTCATAAGTTATTTTTTTAATATTATTCAGTATTGAATTGAAAATCAAGAAAAAATCAATTCTTGAGTACGAGTCATAAATTCTGGAATAAAAGGAAATTTTTTTCAAATGTGGATAATGCTGTCTAAAAGGTTCTATTAGATTGTGATCCCCCATAAAACTCTATACTGAGCGAGTTACTTTCTTCTTTCATTTTGATACTGCAGTTCTATCTTGGGTATCCAAAGTGAAGTTAAAATCTCCTCCAGTTATATAGGAAGAGTCAAAAGCAGATAAGTTCAAGAAAGATTTTGTAAAAAATTCCATGTCCTCTTCATTTGGGCCATATAAACTTGCCAATGTTAGTTGTGTTTGGAGGATTAAGAGCTGAATAATGACAAATCGTCCCTCAGGATCCAAATAGGATTTCAAGATTTTGGGATTTAACTGCTTTCTTCTAGCTTTGTTAGAGTATACAGTGCAAAATCCTAGTACTGTGAATAAGTTTCCCAAATATAATCCTTTCCTTTGTTCAAAGTGTGTTTCTTGCAGAAGGAGACAATCATTTTTTTTTGTTTGCTGAATTAATAATTTTCTGTATTTTTATTCTGTCTTTGCAACCATTCAGGTTCCAAGTCATTATTCTTAAGTTAGCCATTTTCTATTACCCATACCCATTTAACTACTATTACCCAAAATGATCCATCTAGCTTGCATGTGCAGAAAAAAATGCCAAAAAGAAATTCTGTCAGAGGAAAAATGTAACCTCTTCCCACCAATTCACGGTACATGATGATGATCATTTAGGTCTAAGACATAAGATTTGGTTGTTTGCTCTATTTTTAGATACCGACACCCATGTCTCAAATTTGCTGCCATTCCAATATTTTTTCCACTTACCCTTACCTACTTTTCCCTCCCCTCCATCCCTTCCAACCTCTTGCTTAGTAAGTTCTTACATTTAACTTTTCTGTGACAAACTGATACTTTACCAAACTGATATGACCTAGCGACTGTAGCTCTGATTTACCCTCCCTTCCCACCCTCTTGCCTAACTACTCCCTGCTCTACCTCTGCCAAGTAGCCTGGGAGTGCCACCCTCCATCTTCGAGGTGATCGAACTTCGGTTGTGCAGAAAGATGTGATGTAGGAGAACTTCAATTGTTAATGTCATAACTAAAGTAATCCTTTACTCACAAGCTAATATTATTCCCACAGCCAAGGTATCCAAAGGCTCTTTTATTATGCATGGGTTTGTATTGTACCATGTTTTTTTCTTTCCCTTCCCCCTCCCCCTTTACCCTACATTTTTCCTCATTTCCCTCATTTATTTAACTCAAGCAAGTTTTCCTATATTTCTTAATAAATGTTCCTGTATTTCTTAAGTAGGCGTGAGCTCAATTGTGGCTTTTCCATCTGAACTACTAGGACCTCTGAGAGATGTTGAGCCCTCAGGAGTCTTTTGTCTTTTCTCCAGGGCCTCTTCCACTTCATGTGGAATGTAAAAAAAAACACAAAGCTTCCCATCAAGATTTACTTTCAACCTAGCAGTGTACAATAATATTGAAGTAATCCCTTTTTTTCTCAGTTTATCTTGGACAGAATCAAATGCTTTCCTCCTTACAAGCACAGTAGAAGAAAGATCCAGAAATATTTGTAACCATAGTCCTTTATATGAGAGGCCTTTTCTGAGCATGTGTTTGCCAGTATTCTCCCTTTGTCTTGGAACCTCAAAGGCTGAGCAAATATAAATCTGGGCCTGTCTCGGTTATATTCAAGGCCACTGATTTATGGTGATTAAAACAATGAAATTCAATTTTCAAGACTTCAGATTCTGGAATTGCACCAGTGATTGTTACTCTAATTTCCAGATTTTACCAGGATTCTGCTATCATTCTTTTAGTATGTGCATAAATAATCAGAATTAAAGAAGGCTTAATATACAGAGCAATAAACAAAGCATATTGAAAATAGTACAGGAAGGAATTAAAAGAAAAATACAAGTTTTGTAGATTTACTGATCTGATATAAAATGGCAGATTCCATGAAATCTTTGTTTTTCTCGGTCTTCAGGCAGCCCTAATTCTGGAATTTTACCAAATTTTCCAGGAAAAACTGAAAAACAATGGCCTTGGTTATACTGATTCCCAAAGGGTCTGTGTGCCCAGTCCAGCTCAGTTTTCTCTTCTGGATATTGAAGGCCTAAAATTTTAGTAAGCATCTCCTCATAAAATCTTAGTGTATCCAGGCCCTCCATACCCTCCAGAAGATTGCTTATCTTCAGAGTTCCCTTTCATGACCTGGATTCCAAATTCTCAACTTTCAGCTTGAGGGCTTCTAGCTCTTTATTATTTTTTTTCCATAGTCTGCGTAATCTTGGGGATACTATCTTCTACCATTTTTCACACTCCTCTGTATGCAGTGCAAGCATTTCAAATTTCCCCACTTCCTTTATAAATTTCAGGGACAGGGAGGCCACTGCTGAAATGACAGTTTCAAATCCTTTTTTTTAAATTTCCTTCAAAATAGTTAAATGCATTTCTTCCATTTTTTCTGAGAGAGGGGGTTCTTCTTTTTTCTGGGGGTACCATAACTGTAGTTGTTACCTCCAGTTCATCTGTGTCCTTAATGTCTGTTCTACGTCTATCCCCAGTTCCTTCTAATTTTTCTCCTTTTTCCATTTTTTCCAAAGCCTTTGCCCCTCTGTTTTTTGCCAAAGATGCCATAGTCCCTTTATCTTTATTAGTGATGCCCTGTACCCCTGAATTAATGAGAGAAAAGTTACTGGTGGGTGAGTTCAAAATGACTGATGGAGGGAGACTCAAAAAACAATGACCTATTCAATGTGTCCTGGCTGTTGCTTTTTTTCTTCTAATCAGCAGCAGTTCCAACTGTGGTTAGTTACTTCTGGATGCTTATATCTCCTTCCCATTTTCTCTCCCCATCTCCTCATCCTCAATTTCCTCTCTGAGCTTCGGTATGGTACACTTTGGATTCAAAGAAAAATTACTAGATGTACCTTGTTCTGAAGTTTCTGCTTGGAACAGATTACCTCCTTCCTGCAGCTGATTCTTTGAACTCCCACCCAGACTCTGACCACTAGAGTTCTCCTCAGCACCTGAGGTTTTTGGTAATGGCGTCTTCCATGTGTTGCGTCTTTCTTTGAAAAACTCTGTGGTACTGCTTGGACATAACCCGAGACCACCAGATATTTCAGGCTGTAAGTTTATCCACCTATTTTGTATTATTTAGTGAGCATAATCTGAGAGAGTCTCTGCCAGGTTATGATACCATGCACAACTGAACTCAGCCAATCATCCTACCATGCATGTCCTCTCAAAGGTCTGCTAGGAGTTCCCTTCTGGAAGCAAATCAAAGGGAGGATTGATGGAAAGATCGATGGAAAGAATAATTTTCTGATTGGTGGTTGGATCAAAAATATTTTCCCTACTTTGAGTTCTTTTAAACCCCCAAGAAACAGGGAAAGATTAAATTTTTAGAACTTCTCACACTCCTGAAAGACTATGATTTACCAAAGCCAGCATGAACACTGCAAAGCGTATGTTTTGCAACCAAAAGCAGTAATGATGTGAAACTGTTAAGTATACTGCATGTTTGGAGAAATTGGTTTTGGATCCAGCCTGGATAAACAACTGAGAAATCAGTTTGTGGTTGGCATTATAAGTCAAGAACTTTGAAGCTGTTCACAAAATTCTTCTCCATACTGAAATGATATATTGGCTTAGAAAATGGGCTTAGAAAATACTCACTTCTGATTGGCCAGTTCCCTACCCAGAGTCCTGGTCTATCAGACAATAGATGACCAGGAAATAAAAAGTTCCAGCCCAAGTGTACCTTCACCCATTGAAGTATCCCCTGTGCCCACCCCCCTTGCTTATTGGCCCAAAGAATCCACATGAACTTGAAATTGCCGCCATTTGTTTCTCTCACTTAGCAAGACTCCCGAATACAGTGCCAGCTGCCACAGGAAGTCATGAACCAACACACCAACCTCCGCTGGGCTCAGTTCATATTACGCCAAGTTAAAAAAAATAGCCAGACCTTTTAAAACAAACACAAACCGTCACTCTGATCGCCTTCACATTACCGAAGTAGGCAATGCATTTTTTTAACTGCACCATGCACTTGTCATAAATAGAAATATCACAACTGTTGCTTGCCATAAACTAGGCACATCACAGAAACACATACAAAAAAAGTGGAAAAGCCTGCATTATAATAGCACATCCAATGCCCCCTTTATCTTGAAATCAGACCTAAATCTCTTACTTGTAGCATGTGTTAGACTCTGACTGCTTTCTTTTCTGTCTCAGTAATATGATTCTGTCACTTCCCTTGTGCAGACCTAAGTTTGCCCTTCTTCACTGGACTCCAATCTCCAACAGTGAGATGCTTTTTATTAACAAAAAAAGAAAAGATTAAAACAAACCCAGCAAATATATGGTAAGTGTGCTCCTCGTTCTTCCGTTTGTCATTCATTCTCCCCTGACCCCTTCTCTCAATGCTAAGTCATTCTCCTGCTGCTCATACAGTATGCTTTATCTAACAAGGGAGAGAAAAAAGCCTTGCAGGAACAGCACAAATGTTTTTTTTTTTTTTTTGTTAGTGCAACAACAATGCCAAGAGACCGCTTGGGGGGACTATGTAAGTAAGAAACTCTATATCTTATTCTGAAGGTGGTGCTGTGGGGTGTGCTAAGCAGAAGAGAATGGCTGGGGGCAACAGGAGATATAAAAGCACAGAAATGGAGGGACTACTTTACAAGGAAAACATTTAAACATCATTGTTACTCTATTTTAAAAAAAAATGTTTCAATTCCACCTAAAAATGCCACAGGTAGCTAATTTTCTAAGTGCAATAATACCCTCCAGAGTGGGTGGTATTGGACAATACTGGACCTTCCAGTGGCTATAAGGCCCTCCACCTGCAGCTTTGGGTCTCATTATGCCCCTAGGTGGTCTGGTATTGCCCAATACCACCCACCTTGTCAGGTACTATTGCTTACTTAGGGCACTCAAACCAGCCAATACATTTGAAGTAACTAGCCACAGCATATAAAATGTTCAAGACCAGAAACAAATGAAAAGGAATGCCATGGATTTATGAAGAACAACACTCACTAGTACAATGCCAGTGCACTCAAAGGTGACCTGTTACCTGTGCAGTAGGGAAAATCATCCATTGCAGCATTGCTGAATCAAGGCACATCAGTTTAGGAATAAGATATACAACCAGATGGGATGCCATTTCCCAGCCTGTGGACAGATAGCATCACATAAATTAGACATTGACGAACACAACTGAAACACTTCTTTGAGAAATTATTACCTGAAGACTACATGCCTTGTCACACCTACACACCAGATGTTGTCTCTTTGCAGTACTGAACAACAAAAGGAAGGCCAGTCAGTGGAAAAAATTGACTATTCTCTATTCTGACTTGGGACAGTGAGTATGTAAAGCCATATTATGCAATAGTAAACAATAACAGAAAAATAAGGATGAGATTAACACAGTCACAGATGTAATAATGTTTTCTGGATAACTATTTTAGCTTACACTGAGAAGAGTGAAGCTACCACCAGCAAACGGTGTGTTAAAAACTTTTACACTAGTCAAATATTGCAACTGTTATGGAAAAGGGTAGTTACTATAAAGTGCTATAAACAGGTGATACATTTAAAATTGCTAGTCACAAAACGAAGCATTCTGAATTTACGAGTTCCAAAGTTAAAGCAAGATTAGTCAAAAGTTTATAATGTTTCCCCCTATTGGGCCTGAACTCAGCCTTCCTCATTGAAATTTGTTTATTAGGGGCTTATGAAGGTATATTACTAGGGAACCATCAATTCTATATGGCGTTAACCTCTGCCTGTGCCAAAAAAGTTATTCTAAGACATTGGTGTGATCCTACTTCCCCCAGTATATTGAGTGGTGCAGGGAAATTGTATTTGCTTTGCAGGTGGAACAGATTATCGCCAGTCTATTGGATCACCTAGATCAATATAAGACAGTTTGGGAACCCTGTATATCTCATTAATGATATAGGGTTCGAGCAGCCTATTGATGTTTCTTTCACCAAATAGTCAGCGTATGGGGGTATAGTCCTCACAGTTTGGGCCTGTTGTTCTCACACTTGCATATCTTTTCAATTTGTGGATTGAGCATTGTCTCATGTTGATTTCTGATTGATTTGCTCCAGGACTCTGAATATTTTCTGGCTTTGTGGAACAACTTAATCCTCCGGACCTGGGTGGGTGGAGATTGAGGTCTGGGGTTGGGGTGGGCTGGTTTGTTGGTTTTGGGTATAAGTATAGTTAATGGTACATGTTTCTCTATGATCACTGTATTATCATGACTGTTTTTTTTCTCTTGATGTATGTGTTTTCACTAAAAACTCAATAAAGTATACTCAATTTGAAAAAAAAATCATAATGTTATTGATGGAAATGAAATGCTGAGCTCAAAATATAATAACGTGAACAAAGTAAATAAGGGTTTGATGAAAGGTATTGAAGCTAAACTTACATGTATCTGAGGAAGTGGTGGCAACATGTTGTAAGACACAACCTTTGCTGTATGCATCATAGGATGCAGTAGGCAGAAACTGATCAAAATTAAAAAAGGATGGTACAATTTTCCTGGTAGATTACAAAGAATGTGCAGCAACCATTGTGTGTGTACCCTAAACAGATGGAGGGGTCAGGATCCGTGGGTAATACAAGATCACAATAAACCCTTTGCTGCATGTAGGCCAGTAGCATTTTCCTAAACCAAAGAGTTTGTTTACTTAGCTAGCTGGCGAAAAAATCTGCTAACATAGATACCACAAGCTTATCAGCAAGTGACACTGCATGAAAAATGGGAGCCAAGCCTCACCATCTCCATCACCAACAGTATGCAGAATACTTGTGTTACTTGAATGTGTTGCCTTATGGGGTTGCCAGTGCTCCTGCTGTGTTTTAAACACACTATCGACCCATTATTTCAGAGACTTATTGCTGAGATATATTACCTTGCTGATATTTTAATTATAGGTGACACTACAGAATCACATTTGCATAAACTGGTTGCAGTGCATTAGTGTTATTGGGAAGCTGGTTTACCTGTATGTGTTAAGAAACATTTTCATTTTTTCAAGACAGTTACACGGCTACCACATTTCTTCTTTTTTTCAAGGACAGTGAAACTTACTTGGGGCACAGTATTGATGTTGAGGGAATTCACCCCATGGAAGAAAAAACAAGTGATATTGCTCAGGCCCCTAAACCAACAAATGTGACTAAACTGAGATAATTTCTAGCAGTGTTAAATTATTATGGGAAGTTTATACTAAAGTTCACTACTCTGACAGAACCTATTTCACAACGGCTACAGAAAGAAGAGAAATTAAATCAAAAGAATGTCAAGTAGATTTCAAATTGGACAAAAGCATCTCTCTACATTCCTTATAGTAAGTTTTGATGCTACAAGCCTGTCATTTTGGCCAGCAAGTGTGGGTTCTGTAATACCTCAGAAAATACCACATGACACTGAAAACTAGTAACCTTTGATTCTCGTACCCTAATCAAGGCAGAATGAAGTTAGGCACAATTTGAAAAGGAGCCTTTAGGAGCCTTTGTTGGGGTTATTTCATTTCATGAATACCTTTATGCAATAAAATTCACAATGATTACAGACACAGGTTTCTACATAAATAGACAGAGGTACCTTCATTTGTAGCTGCTAGGTTTTATAGGTGGACACTAGTATCGAATGCATATTAACATGATATACAGTACAAAGCTTCAAGCCAAAATCAAAGGAAAAATACGATGAAGTTGTTCAGTTTTATTGATGAGAGATGCAATTAGAAATAAGATTACTGTACCTATTATTTCTCTGTTTAGCCTCAATGAGGTTCATATCAGTTTATCCACCTCTACTTTTATATTGACTGAAGTTTACCTTTCCAAAGAGCAAAATGTTTTGACTTCTTTGAAAGGTGCTACATGTTTCCTAGATCCCTTTCCAACTCAATTATTTTTTAACTGTGTCCCAAACCATATTTACAACATACTTTTACCAACTCCGTTGTTTTTTAACTGTGTCCCAATATTAGTTCTATATAGTGTTCTTTTGTTAAATTACTTCATTTCTAGTGGTAAAACCCATCTGGATTTTAAAACTTCAGTTGTTAAACCATTTCTAAAGAAATCTAATCTGAACCTGGGTTATCCACAACACTTTTGCTCAGAGTTAAATCTTTTTTTTTTTTTTTTTGCTAAAATCTTGCAGAAAGTTATAGTGGAGCAACTAACAGATTACCTTCACTCCCCAAATCTGCACAGAAACTATCAGTTGGGTTTCAGGTTACACCATAGTATGGAAATGGCCCTAATTAGGGTAACAAATTACATTCTGATGAATAGTGACCAAGGGCCCTTTACCATTTTAGTCCTCTTGGATCTTTCAATGACATTTGATACTATTAATAATTCAAATATGCTAAATAGGCTCAGATTTTGGTTGTGAATAATTCCACACATACTTGGTGTTCCTATTTTTAACCTCATCAGTTTTTTTGTAAAACTCAGTTAATTTCTTTCTGGGTTAAGACCTGTCTTGACAGGAGTCCCACAGGGTTCCATGCATGGACCAATTCTGTTTAATATTTATTGTCTGCCTTTTCCAAACATTATCTGTAAATACAATAGGAAATTTCTGTTTTAAGGTGACAATGCTTACATTTACTTTGCAGTGGATTCATTGTCTCACAATACTTTCATAAACCTGTCTTGTGGAATTAAAATCAGAGTTATCAGCTAATTTTGTCAAGTTAAACTCAAAAACATTGCAGTAATGAGTTTTGGAACAACTCAGCCAAAATGCCCAATGTATTGTTTATCTTTTCCTGATGTAGGTGGTTGCCCAAATAATGTTCATTGTGTTCAAAATATTGGCTTTCTTTTTGATCGACAAGTAATGTTTGAAAATCACTTTAATTCAGTCTGTAAGGTAACCTTTTTAATTTAAGAACTTACAAACTTAGAAAAGTGTTTGATATAGAACTGCTTTTTATGTTAGTCAATACCTTCATAAACGTGTCAGAAAGGACTCATTGGGGTTGTGAGGGCTCCCCAGTCACTCCTTATCCTTCCTCCACTCATGGTCACTGGATGAGGATTCCTGTTAGAAGGGCTCAGCCAACCCAGCTTGACCAATCAGGCAGTGACTACCAGCCCCGCTTGACTAATCAGGCAGTGACTACAGGATGTGGGCAGGGCTTCTCTTTCTTCTTACGGCTGCTCACCCTGGTGGGCCAGTGTGCAGCAGGCTAGTGCATGAAGGGAAGGTGAACAAAGGGTGTTACACTGAGGGTGTCAGCCCTGGAGCCAGCTGTCAGCTAGCCATGCTGCCCTAATGTGCTCCCTTTTCACAGCAAGCTCCAAGTTACACTCCGCATACCAGCCTGAACTATAATGAACACTGGGCATGTCCCAACTATGATGTAAGTTGCTCAGAACTGTGTCACTCACATTGTTGTGCTGTGTCTGCCTACTGGCCCATACTGCTTTTCACACTTTAATGATTTCCTGGGCTTTGGCTGATAGCCTGCAAATGTGCTTTATTACAGCTTGAATAGTATCATTTTGCTGTAGTTTAATTGGAAGGCTAGGCCTGTAGTTCAATGAACAAGCAGCCAGCCACTCCCACTTCCTGAGCTATATAAGCAGTTTCCCTCAGCCTCATTGTGAAGCACTTTTTCTTTGCAGCCAGAGGCTCTGTGGGTTTGTCCTCTGAGCTGGCTGTTTCTGTGTGTCTCTGCTGGACTTCAGTGTTTGTTTTCCTGCTTCTGGTTTGTATATTTCCTCCAGCTGTGTGCTTCCCTGTGTTTTTTGTCTCTTGTTTTTGGGCCTTGTTCCCTGTTTTCCATTTTGCTGCATTTTGGTTTTGTCCTTTTTGGGGCTTTGTTTCTAAGCTCCTAGCATACTGCTACTCAGACCTCATACTACTGCTTTCAGTTGCCTACAACTGCAACCACTGCTACTGTTTACTCCAATTACTATTGTACCCAGTGCTTGTGTTTTTACACTGTTGCTCATGAAACTCAAACTACTGCAATGCAACTGCAATCATTATCTGTGTGTTCAGCTCAACCACAGCTGCTCCATGTGGCATACTCAATTCTTTTCACCTGACACAGGTTTACTCTGACCCTAGCTGTGCTGCTCATTCATGCTGTCATTCTACTTGCAGTTTCATTGCACTGCCTGGCTACACCTGTTTTCAGAGCATTGTCTCCATGTTTTATTGCAGTTACAACTCTGAGGTCTGCCAACTAAGCTCCTGCTGAGGCTGTTAATATAGCTTTATTATTATTAAATCCTGCCTCACCACCAAAAATCCTCAGAGTTTTTGTCACCTTGATTTGGCTATTCATGTCTGGCTGGCTTGCCCCATTCAGTGTTGTTTCATTGTTACATGTTATGCAGACCTCCGTGCAGGTTCACCTATCACAACTACTGTTTATTGACCTACATACAGGTCCATGCTTGCTTATGCTATCATTGCCCATTGCTTATGCAGATCATTGCTTCATGCCTACTGCCATCCCCCTCGGCTTCAGCCTCTGGGACTGTTCTGCTGCACTCAATTCTGTGTTCAACCTTCAAGGTCTCAGCACTCAATGCTCATTTTGATCTCAGCATGCCATGCTCATTCAGCTCACCAGCTTTTCAGCTCTCAGTGACCTCCGCAGCTCTTCCGGGGTACGGGAGGGTATTTTAGCATGCCCTGTGGTGAGCGGGGTGAGCACAAGCGGGGCGAGTGCGTGGCATCACATGCAAAGACGCGCACGTCTAAGCGCGTGTCAAGCGTGTCAGGCGTTTTAGGTGGATTTACCATGATATACATAGAAAGAAGTAAAGGGATACGGATCCATTCAGGGTAAATTAAATGACTATATGTTGTTGGATTTAGCCTTGTAATATACAATTATGAATAAGTCATTGTTGCGCTAACTCCTATGGTGTGTTGGTGAAGGAAAAGTAACAATTCTTTTACTAAAGCATAGTTATAAGTTTAATAAGTATACTTGGGGGGACTTGCTGTTTGACCTGATAGTATCACCTTCCTGGTTTATAGTCTGATTAAGTCAGGGTCATTCAAAATGAATATTAATGAGGGTATAGTAACCCTGACTACAGGGGAAATCGCTATGACATGTATCCTGTGTCAACATTTTTGTTTAGAAACAAGTGTCAGATTTGAAGGATTAAAATGTGCTCAATGTATCCAGAATGCTGACCTGAAAACTAAGATTGAAATATTAGAAAAAAAGGATCATCGATTTAAATAAGCAGAATGAGGTTCTACATTTTGAACTGAATGAGATTAAAAAATCCCAGTTAATTGTCCCTATTAACCAACATATTATAAAGGATGATTCTTTGAAGAGGGCTAGAGAAGAGGAAAGTGGTGATAGTAGCGAGGATTGAAGGTCCAGTAATCAATAAGAGGCAAATAAAGAAGGGAAGGAGGGCTATGGAATTTGAAATTCCTATAGAAAATAGATTTCAGATTCTAACTGATACATCGCAAAATAAAGATGCTAATAATGGGACTGTATCAAATGGAGGAGGATTGTAGCAATTATATAGGAGAACATGGCAAAATTAGTCAGCAGCATATTATCACTACTACTGTACAGGTACATAATGTGGAAAACTGTCTAGCTGCCATTAATAGCACCCTAGTGGAAGATCATTTAATAGAGCTCACATCAGAATCTGAAAATTTGATTACTCCATTACAAATGAGTGAACCATCTGACCAAAGACAGGTTATAGTATTGGGAGATTCTATAATAAAATACATTGATGGTTATATTTGTAGAAAGGATAAACAGAATAGAATGTGTTCTAGTTTCAGGGGAGCTTGGATTAAAGACATTGAGAAAGTAGTCCATAAAATTGTTGAAGATGCAGGCATAAACCCCTTAGTGATAGTTCATGTGGGTACAAATGATATAAATAAGTTTACAACTGATGATATTAAAGACAGCTATATATCTCTGGTCAATACCCTAAGATCATTAAAATCAGAAATATGCCTTTCTGAAATTCTGCCCGTACCACTAGCCTCTGCAAAAACTGAAATTAAGATAAAGGAAATCAATGAATCGATGAGGAAATGGGCGTTAAATAATAGCATAACATGTATTACCCACTGGGAAAAGTTCAATGAGGATTATAGTCTTTTTAGCTGGGATGGCCTACATCTTAGTAAAAAGGGAAGTATATGCACTCAGTAAAGATCTTCTGACAGTAATTGAACAACGTTTAAACTAAATACAGGGGGGCAAATAGGAAATGATACATTACAGTCTTTATCCTCAAGTGAAGAACTTACATTTTTTATGTGTAATGCTAGAAGTTAAATAGTGTTAAACTAACAGAACTAGCGGGGAGAATTAAACAAGGACATGTAGATGTAATAGCAATAACAGAGACTTGGTGGAATGATGCTTCTCAGTGGTTTAATGGCATCCCAGGTTATAATCTATATTATAAAAATAGAAGTGACAGAAATGGTGGAGGGACATGAATATGTATAAAGAATACACTTACATCAAAAGAAATGTCTATATTCAAAGAAAATGAGGTGGACATAGAAGGTTGTTGTATAGAACTAGAATATTTAAAGAAAAAACTCATTCTAATAAATATTTACCGTCCTCCTAATGCAGATACAGATTATGATTCTGCATTATTATGTTTATTAGCGGAGCGTTCCGAAACATCTGATGTTATTATTATGGGAGATTTGAATTTACCAGGTATTGATTGGTATAAATTCACAGCTTCCACTAAAACAGAACAAAATTTTTTGGGAACTTTTTTAAACCTTGGTTTAGAACAAATGGTTATGGAACCAACCCGAGAAAGAAATATTTTGGACTTAACCTTAACAAATATTTCCGATAATTTTAATATTGTCAAAGTAGTAGAACCATTAGGATCTAGTGATCACAATGCAGTTATATTCTCTATTAAACAATTTAAAAACAATAATAGGAAGAATAAATATAGATATAATTATTATAAGGGGAATTATAAGGAAATTAATGATAATCTGTTTAAAATAAATTGGAATTTAGAATACAAAAATAAAAATGTAGATGAATGTTGGCAGTTTCTTAAGGGAACAATACATGATTTGGAACAAACACATATACCTAAAATCAAAATAAATAATCATAAAGGAAAAATTCCGGTTTGGTTAACAGTAAATATACAAAAACAGATAAAAATAAAAGAAAAGGCATATAAAAATTTAAAATTGGACCCTAGTACAGAAAAAAGAGATATTTATAAAAGGGAACTGCATATCACTAAATCTTTAATTAAGAAAGAAAGAAAACGGATTGAATATAATCTATTTTGGAATATAATCCCAAGGCTTTTTATGCCTACATAAATAAAAACAAGAATTCTAATTTACCAATATCGACTATTGTCGATGATGGGATTGAATTAGATAATGGATTAGATATAAGTAATACATTTAATAAATACTTTGGGTCTGTGTTCCTAAGTAAAGATCATATGAACGAGACAGTTTCTCCTTATACCAGTAGATATGAGGAAATATCTAAAGGGGAAATAAGGGATGCAGTTAGAGTTTTAAAGGAAACATTGTCATCTGGACTAGACAACATAAATACTTTTTTCATAAAACAAGGTATAAATTCACTTCTGTGCCCATTATGTTTGATATTCAATAAATCATATATGAATGGAGAGGTTCCTGAGGATTGGAGATTAGCCACTGTAATACCAGTGTATAAGAAGGGTAATAGAAGTATGGTGGATAATTATAGACCTATTAGCCTGACGTCCATCTTATGTAAAGTCTTGGAAAGAATATTAAAAGAAAAAATGGAACAGGAGTTTATATTAAAGGGTATAATAGATAACACACAGCATGGATTTAGAAGAGGTAGATCGTGTACAACAAACCTGGTTACCTTCTATGAGAACATTAGTCTTAGCCTGGACAGAGGCATCCCGGTTGACATTGTCTTTCTTGATTTTAGAAAGGCATTTGACAAAGTGTCACATAATTTATTAATATCAAAATTAGTAAAGCTGGAAATTAACATATATACTGTCAAATGGGTTGAGACCTGGTTGCGGGATAGATCTCAGTGTGTTAGGATAGGAGACTCAGTCCCTGCTTGTATTTCAGTTACAAGCGGAGTGCCCCAGGGCTCGGTTTTGGGTCCTATTCTGTTTGGTTTATTTATTGGAGATTTGCAATCTGGGGTGTCTTGTCAGTTAAGTAAATTTGCTGATGATACTAAAATTTCATCAGAAGTGGATACTGAAACAAAAATTAATCTCTTTAAAAAAGATTTGTTGATTATTGAAAATTGGGCTAAAGAAAATGGTATGTGCTTTAATATAGAAAAGTGTGCGGTTATGCATTTGGGAAAAAAGAACCCCATGGAAGATTATACAATATATGGGAATAAAATAAAGACAGGATGCTATGAACAAGATCGGGGAGTAACTGTAAATAACAAATTTGATTGCAGTAACCAATGTAATAAATTTATTTGAACGGGGAGTTGCATTATTAATGCAATAAAAAAAGGTTTTATAACACGTAACAAAGAATGTATTATTAAATTATATACAACATATGTTAGACCCCACACAGACTATGCAGTATCCTTTTGGGCACCATATCTAAAAAAAGATAAAAAAATGGTAGAGAGTCTCCAGAGAAGAATGACTAAATTAATACCAGAAATAAAATATTTACCATACTTGGATAGGGTAAAAGCATTGGGATTATATGACTTACAGACTAGATGAGACAGAGGAGATTTGTTATTATTTAATATTTTAAATGATGAATGCCTTATGAAGTTATGTGGATTAACGTATTTAGATAAAGTATATGGATTGAGTTGTAATAATAGGCAATTAAAAATCACTAAGGCATTCACCAACAAGAGGAAATATTACTTTACTATGAGAGCTGCGGTTCTTTGGAATTCCATGCCACAGTATATAGTGAACCAAACTTGTTGTAATCAGTTTAAATTAAAATTGGATAGGTTCCTGTTGGGTAGTTAAATTTGATATCCCCCACTTGTGTGGGGAAAGTGGTCTAGATGGGCCTAGTGCCTGCTTCCACTTTAAAAATACCGAGTAATACCGAGTAATCAATTTTGGGGCATGCTAGCCATTCTGTTCTGGTGCGGGGTTCCTGCAGCCGGTGGTCTCGCTCTGCATTTAGTCCTCATCTTGAACATGTCCAACATGGGGCAGGATCCTTCTCACCTGGCCCATAGCTGGGAATGTCCTCACCCTGGGCTTGGCATTATCTGCATGCTATGCGACAGCAGCTCCTGATGTAGAATTTAAGACTACTGGTGAAGGCTGAAAAAGTTACCTCCTTTGGCTCTAGTGTTCCACTATAATGGTTAGCCATTGACTTTAGTGGTTTCCCTAGCAAGGCACCTTCACCGCATTCTCCCTACGACTGCCTCTGGTTTACCTGGTTTGAGTTTAGGGTGGGTAGGCCAGGTGAGTGCCTCAGCAGTTGTTGCTCTCCTCCACACCTTGGATGCATGTATTGTTGCAGAGTTTTCTTGCAACCTTCCGAAGCATTCCCGTTAGAAAGTTTGAGTGAGAGTCTTCCTCCAAATTAGAATATTTTCCACCTCCCTATAGTTGGGATTTCTGAATTGCAGCTGCAGAGCTGTCACTAAATAAACTATCCCAAGCCTGGAGGGAAGGCAACCTAGGCCTTGGATCCCCAGAGATTTTCTCCTCAGAGGGATTTTTTTCTCTCCTCCGTTGCCTCAGGTCATAACTGTTAGTTAGCATAGTAGTGTTCCCTAGTTTCTTTAAGTAGGTTCCACTGTTGGATGAAGGTGGAGGATGCCCTGCCATTCTCTCTCTCCTTAGAGGATCCCCTAATTTTCATGCAAACCATTAGTATCATGCTACGCAAACCTGGGCATGTTATCAAACTGAACATCTCATTACATTATCAAACTGTCTATGCTTCTCTACTGCTACGTCACAGTCCCTGCTACTACATCACAGTTACTGCTTGCTCATATGCTTCTTGTTGCCTCATTCTTTTGGTGTATGTTTGTACTACATTTCTTTTGGGGATTCCTAAGGTACCTTTAGCCATGGAAATCATCCCGTGGCATCTCTAGGAGTGGAACCCTCTCTGAGGGTTCCTTGCCTTTCGTACCCCTACAGGGTGGTAATTCCACTGGAATAGAGAGTGTGAATAGCCAAAACCAAGCTAACACAGTTGCACAAGCATAACACTATACTGGCTGCACAGGACATTGAATTGGAAGGCTAGGCCTATAGTTCAATGAACAAGCAGCCAGCCACTCCCACTTCCTGAGTGATATAAGCAGTTCCGCTCAGCCTCATTGTGAAGCACTTTTTCATTGCCCCACCATCCTCCTCTTCTCCTCCTCCAGTGACAGCACTTCTCTCCTTAGGAGGATTCCTAAGGTACCTTTAGCCACAGGAGTCATCCCGTGGTACCTCTAGGGGTGGAATCCTCTCTGAGGGTTCCTTCCCTTTCATACCCCCTACAGGGTGGTAATTCCTCTGGAATAGAGAGTGTGAATGGCCAAAACCAAACTAACACAGTTGCACAAGCATAACACTATACTGGCTATGCAGGACATTGAACTGCTTGAATGCTATCATGTTCACCCTCACTCTGCCTGTTGTTTCTCTTATGCTAGGGCAGGATGCTTAGCTAACTGCTAGGTGTCATGTACTATCAGGATAAAAACATTCTTGTTACTAGCTCATAGCTCTGATGTAACCACTGCCTGACAACTGTCTGTTGTTACTCCCCATCCAGGGTCTGGCGACAAAGGAGTTTTAACTAACAACTAGGTATCACATACTCTCAGGGTAATGACATTCTTGTTACTAGCTCATAGCCCTGGTGTAACCACTGCTTAACAGCTTCAGTCTTGTAACTCTCTATCTGGGATCTGGCAACATAGGAGTTTAGGGGTCATTCTGCCTGATATTGTACCTTATCAACTCCCCATCCGGGATCTGATAACATAGTATCTCAGGAGTCTTACTGCTGGAAGGCTAGGTAATGCTCTGATTTGCTCAACATTTGTAATCCATGCTTGCTCCTAACCACAGCCCAACTGTTCCTGCTTAACTGCATTAAGATTATTGCACCAACCCCCTGCCTAGCTCTGGACCCCTTGCCACTCCCATAAGGCTAATCTCTAAGTACATTGAAAGCTACCTGGAAGGGCTACCTGCTGCCAACAGGTGGATACTTATACTCTGCATTATGTTTCCTAGCTCTTCCTCCCAGCCCCCTCCCCCCGCTCAAACTCCAACTCAGGCTCACATATACAGATATCCATCCAGGCTTACTACACCTCAACTGGGTTTGCATATAATCACTGATGAGGCTTTATCACACTCATCCCATATGGTTGATGACATCCTTAACAACACCTGAGGAAAGCCCCACCACAGTGTAGCCAGCTCCTCTTAATTCTGCTGCTACTACTAGGCAGAGAAGTGGAGTCTAACCCCAGACCACCTCCATGTCCCATCAGAGAACCCCTTCTCTTGTCCAAGGGTCTCAAAATCTTCCACATTAATGTCAGAAGTTCTCTTCCCTAGAGTGACCTAATCAAAACTTGGACAGTTTTGAACCAATCTGACTTCCTGATCCTAATTGAAATCTGTCTGTCTGACTGCATTCCTTCCTCAACCATAGAAACATACAAAAGTGATGGCAGAAGGAGATGAAAGGGTCCATCTAGTCTGCCCATAGACATCCCTGGATACATATCCCACAGACAAGACCACTCAGAGAGAAGGGGTAGAGTATTCATTTATTCAGCATGCTCACATCGCTTCTCTGTAACTTACCATGATGCATCCCCAGAATTGCACAAACTCATCTCTGGGGACCTCACCTGCCCACACTCCATCCCACTGCAGATACACTGCACCCCAGGTAAACATTCTGATGTGGTACTGGCATACCCCATAAAATACTGTGCCTCCTACCAAAGATGAACATATCATGCTTGGTGATTTTAACATCAACTGATCAGCAAGAACAATGCTCCCATCACCCCTAAAATACACTCCAAAATCATATCCCTGAACCTACACCAATTGATTTCGACACCTACCACTTCAATCCCAGTTCCACAAATTATAGCATGATTGACTGGGTGTTGGTAACTCATCTACAGATAATCTTTACTTCTGGCACCCTGCTTACTATGTGAATAAAATTAAACCCGCAAAAGCACCCCCCCCCAAATAATTTTCACCAGATCCTTCAAAACCTTCTGCCTAGACAGAGTCTTACATGATCTCCTTGCAGCTAACTGGGCCCCAGTCCTATCAGCCCTTGACCCAGAAGAGGCACTGGCACACTTCTCAACAACCATTTTAGTCATTTGTGACACATGTACCCCAATCAAGCTGTCAAGAGTCTGGAGCCTATACCCCCCTTGGATAACCTCTGACCTAATTGAACTCTTCCAGTGAAGGGACTCAGTTTGGACCTGACACAAATCCAGTGAACTAACCCAGGAGGGGCAAGCCTACACCACCCTTTAGAATTACTGGACCTGGAGAATATGACTTGCCCAAGCCAATTACTTTCAGAACAAGCTGTCTTCCTATGCTCTTGACCCTTCACAATTCTGGAAGTCAATACATTTCCTAGTCAACTCCTCCAGTGGGGCACATTCCACACCCAGCTCCTCTTTAACCACCAATGCCCTCAACAAAGTTTTAATTGAAGGCCCTAGTTCTCTCATCCCCAACAGTCCACACCTCCCACAGTCCAACCTGACCTCAAGTGACAGTTTCCACTTACATTCAATCTCAGTTGATGCTCTCCACAAAGAATTATTGGTGTGAAATGATGTTCCAGCTGTGGATAAGATGGCATTTCACCCAAATTTCTCAAAACAACTGCTCTGTTAATAGCCACTTCTGTTGCTCACATATTCAATCAGTCCTTCTACACTGGTAGCTTCCCACACAGCTGGAAACATGCACTAGTGTTACCAGTTCACAAAGGTAACCCAGCCAACTCTCTTTCCAACTACTGCCCAATTTTACTTTTACTCATCCTCTTCAAAACCCTTGAGAGGTTTGTCAGCAGGCAGCTATCCAACTTCTATGCACAATTCAACTTCCTTACACTGTATCAATCAGGCTTTCACCCCAAACCCAGTACCTCTACTTCCCTACCCAGGGTTGCCAATCACATACATTCCAAGTTAGATAAGGACCCGGGCACAGGGGCCATGTTTATAGACCTAGCAAAAGACTTCAAGACCATTAACCACCCTCTTCTCCTGCACAAACTAGCAGATTTTGGTGTCTCCCCAACAGTCTTGGCATGGTTCTGTTTCTACCTGGCAAAATGCACCCAGTCCTTTAAATTATGTCTAAAATTCTTCCCCACCCTACTTGTCTCCCTAGGAGTTCTCCAAGGTTTAGTTCTGGGGCCCTATTCTTCACAATTTTCATTAATGACCTCCCCTTGTCCACATCAGCTAGCAACATACACACATATACAGACAACACCATAATCTACACATCAGATATCTCTGCCCCCTCAACTGAAATATCCCTCTTACAGGACTGCACGGTGATCCAAAAAAGGTTCCATGACAATCATCTGCTCATGAACTAAAATAAGACATGTCCATGCTGTTTGGCACCAAGCAATGGACCAACCCCCCCGACCATACATTTTTTGGGTGAGGCCTGTCTTGATTCAATCACCAAATACAAGTACCTTGGCTTCCACTTGGACCAACATCTGGATTATTACAAGCATACCTCCTAGCTCTTAGCTAAGTCCTTCCCTATGCTTGGCATCCTTTACAGAGTTAAGAGCTGTGTCCAACTAAAAAGAAGGAAATAGATGGTGGAACAATCAATCCTTCCCCTTCTGTACCACAGGGACATTGTATACTCAGGAACTAACTCCACCTCCAGCAACAAAATTGCCACCCTGTTCAACACATGGGGCCAATTTGTACTGGGCTACCCCCCCATACACATCACTGCACTATGTATGAGTTGGGCTAGAGCCCCTCCTCCATGGGAGACAAGTGATGCACTCTAATCTTATGAAAGCAAACTATTGGACTAGCAAACTCCCTAAATACCTATCTGACCTATTCTCTCCCTTAGCTTACCATGCTTACTCCTTCAGAGTTGAGGCTAGCTGCCATCTCCATGTCCCTCAATATGAAAGCAACCTAGGCCAAACCTCCATTAGCTGCAGTCTCCTCAACATCTGGAACGATCTATTATCCAGAGTTACTGCCCCCCTCCCCAACCAAATCATGCAAGGCCCTGATTAAGATCAAATTCAAAGCCCTATTGACTTGCACCCAGTGCCAGGCTTGCCCACTCAATGCCTGGTGCTCCCCCAAGGTTCCTAGTAGACCTCTCCTAGTGGTGGCTAACAAGCCAACTCTTTTCCTTTAGAGCCCTGCGGTATCACTCCAGTTCTTCTGGTGCCATCCAGCTCTGTGCCCTCCCTGATGGACCGCAGTGACTTAGTCTTGTTGTCTACTTGCCTGGACATGAACCATTTGTTTCTGACTATATGAGTTGTATGAACTTTGGCACTGTATGTACCCTGTATTGTGACCTTTAGTGGCTTTTGCTCTGACTTCAACTTGAATTGTATCATTTTTATTTTGCAATGGGAACTGTATGTCTCTATATGTACCTTGTAAATGTACTCGTCTAACTTAGCTCCCCTCCTCACCCAGGTTACAAATGGAAACAAGCCCTGGGGTCTGTGTGCTTACCTGGTAAATATGCTTTTAATAAATAAATAAATAAACAAAAATAAAAATAATCTTGAGAAATAATTTCTGTAATGTCTTACTGTTTGATCTTCCCAAGAATTCTCTTTGTAAACTGTAGTATGTCATTAATGCTGCAGCTAGACTTATCTGGTGCTTCCTCATGAGCATGTTTCTCCTGCTCTTCAGGATCGTCATTGCTTGCCAGTTAAATTCAGATGAGATTTTAGAGTCCTCCTAGTGACATGTGCAATAAATGCCTTCCTGCACAGTCCCCTGATTATTTGTCTCATCTGATCTCGGTCTGTTCTCTATCGACACTGGAGATCAGCTTCAAATACTGGCACTGGATATTGAAGCTGAAGAGAGTAACTGAATTTTCAGTGTAATTTTTAGATGTGTTACCTATCACTGCAGCTCATGTACTATACATACTATAGCTTGTAGCTTGTGCACTTCGGAAAGATCCCATGTTAAAGCAGCAGTGCGTGACAGCAGTGAAAAGTTTGACCTATACTTTTTTATTCTGTTTTAGATTACCTCTTATTTCCTGTCTTGTACATACAATTGTTTCCCCATTTTGTGTCAGCTTTACCACTATTTTCACATTTGAAATAATAAAAGAAGCTCTCCTTTTAATATAGCTCAGAGCAGTTTTTTTTATGTAACTATACTAGACTACAATGCAGCATAAACTGCTCCCTGACCTTATGGGACAGCAGGTGTACAAAACCAGCTGAGAATACTGATAAAAACATGGTTAGAGTCATAATAAAAGGAAAGCCCCTTTTATTACTTCAAATGTGAAAATGTGCTAAATCTGACTTTAAATAGAGAAAGAAAGGCAGCATATAAGTCAGGAGATCAGGGGCAATCTAAAATAAATCCAATGGGCCTACACAACCAGAGTAATGTTATGCTTGTGCAACTGTGATAACTGTTTGGCCATTCACACTCTTTATTCCATGGGGAATTACCACCATGTAGGGATACTGAAGGTAAGGAAGAGGGTCCCACCCCTAGAGGTGCCACGAGAAGATTCCCTTGTCTAAAGTTACCTTAGGACAGAGGCCTGCGAGGAGAGAGGCATGCCACTAGAAGAGGAGGAGAGGATGGTGGGCAAGAAAAAATGCTTCAGAAGAAGCTGGGAGGAACTGCTTATATAGCTCAGGAAGGGGGTGTGGCTGATTGCTCACCCCATTGAACTACAGGCATAGCCTTTCAATTCAACAGGCCTACACAACCAGAGTAGTGTTATGCTTGTGCAACTGTGATAACTGTTTGGCTGTTGGCACTCTCTATTCCACACAGAATTCCCATCCTGTAGGGGTACCAAAAGCAAGGAACCTTCAAAGAGGGTTCCACCCCTGGAGGTGCTGCAGGAAGATTCCCTTGGTTAAAGGTACCTTAGCAAGGAGCTCCAAAAAGAACATTAAGCAGTAAACATTGACTATAAGACAGAGAAGCAGATTGACAGCAACAAGACAGCTTGATTAAACACAAATGAGATGCACAGGTTGTCAGGATTGCACTGATGACATTAGGGGGCTTTCTAAGGACAGAGGGAATGGTGAGTAGGGCCACCATCCATCTCCATCCAACAGCAGAAACCTACCTAAGGAAACTAGGGAATATACTATAAACAACTAACTACATATCATGACCTTTGGCATGGAAGAGAGAAAAAAACACCTTTTTAAAAGGAGGAAACTTTTGGGGATCCAAGGCCTAGGATGCCTTTCCTCCAGGCTGGGGTAGTTTATTTAGAGATGACTCTGCTGCTGCAATTTAGAAACCCAATCAAAGGGGAGGAAATTTTCCAATTTGGAGGAAAGCTTTCACGATCCATGAAAGGTTCTAAGAGGCCTCTGCAACAGTGGGTACTCTGAAGTGAGAGCAGAGCCCCCAGGCAGGAGGAGGAGAGCAATGACTGCTGAGGCACTCAGCTGGCCTACCGACTTAAACAAACCATGTGAACCAGAGGCGGTCATAGGGAGAATAGCTTTCAAAGGTGTTACAGTCATGCCATAGATAAAAGAGCACTCTTGGGCTGTAAGGGCCCCACCCCTCAGCAGTTGAAGTCTTAAATTCTGCATCAAGAGGTATGCTGTATGACAGCATGCTAAAGCTCCACCTGGAGCGAGGACATTCCCACTATGGGCCAGATGAGAAGGCTCCCACACCGAGGTTCACATGCTCAAGATATGGACTTTGTGAGTGCAGAATGAAACAGTCAGGTTACAGGGCAATTGCTGAGCCAGAAAAGGTAATGGACATGGTTGGCATGCCTCTGATTTATGAATGAAAGCATAAATCAACTTCTAGTGCTAGATAAGAGGAGGCCAGGCGAAGTCAGCAGCCGTAGATTAGGTGACAGATTATTGATAAAGAGACTGGGCAAAGCCAGCGGCTGTAGATATTGATGAGGAGGCCAGCCTTGAAAGGTTGCAAGCAAACTCTGTAACATGAGAACTGCCAAGGTGGAGCCTGTGAAAGGTTGCGAGCAAACTCTACAATACCGAGAACTACCAAGGCAGGGCCTGGGTGAGGCAGAAGGCTGCAGTATGAGCCAATATTTGGTGGTTTGATAATAGCAGCAACCAGTGAAAAACAAGCCAACCAGTTCCATTACAGAAGCCAAATTGATGGTGACATAGAAAGTAGGTGTGTAGGCAGTGAAAGACTTTTAGGCAGTGGGAGGCTGTCATGCCAGTGACTGAATCAATGAGATTTAGCATAATTGAACTGATGAGGTTTAGCAGATGATTGATATGGTTTCAGCATGAATAGTGAATTGATATGATTGGCAGAATACCTGAAATGCCTTTAAGACAGAGGTAGGTTATTCGAGTAGGGAGCATTTGCAATGAAGTAATGACATGCAATGAATGTCATGAAAGCCATGTAGGCTGCGAAGTTAATGTATTTATGCATAGACAGCTGAAAAGCCATGTTGGCAAAGGAGCTGGGCAAAATCATATAGCTTACATAAAACCATGCTCCTGCTAATTGAAGCCACAATGTCCCACCATGACACTGCAGTTCCCTGCTGTGGGAATAACAGGGAAGCTACAAGCTGAGTACCATAAGACCAAACAGCAACTGTAATGTTGGCAGGGTAGGAATCCGAAAAAGAGGCAACTTTACTGGCAAGGTCCTAGTTAAGGACAGAGTCATAGAATAGCAAGCTGCCAGAGTAATTTGAACAGGGGAAGTAAATTAATGACTGGAAGGTTAAAAATAGTTAAATTCAGAAACATTTTGCTAAAATGCCTGCTGCTGTAAACTGAGACCAGATAGCTAATGCAATAGCTGAATGATTCCATATAGCAATGCAGCAGTTAGCTGAGTGAGCTAGCACTGAGTGAATTAAGAGCAGAGCTGTAGAACAAACATTGCTCAATAGCAAGTGGCAGCTAGCTGAGCAGTATGAGCCTGGACCAGGTGCAAGCAATAAAGGTGGAAGCACAAGAGACACCAGAGAAACAGCAGTGTGAACTGAAGAATACATAACAATTGTAGGAAAACTGAGGAGTGCTAGGCAGGGAATCAGGAGCTTGAGCTGAAGTATAGAGATGACAATGCAGTGAACTGAGGTTTTGCAAAATCTGCTGAGTAAATGGGAGACTGAGAGCACAGGTGCAGGATTAACACAATACAAATGAAGGGCAACAGGATGCTTGGAAAGCCAGAAAGTCACCACCAAAAAGAAATGCAAAAGGAAAAACACAAACAAAGGAGAACAGGAGAACAGGAACACAAGCACTCAAAGAGCACACAGCAACTGAAGGCAAAACAAATACTAACCAAAGCAGGAAAAACATGCAAATAGAATCCAGTACAAATCAAGCAGAGCACAAAACATAAGCAATGCTGAAGGCAAGGCCCCATCATGCCCCAAGGTTGAAGATAGACCAACAGATCCTTATGATGGCAAAAAGAAAATGCTTCAGAAGGAGGCTGGGAGGAACTGCTTATACAGTTCAGGAAGGGGGCGTGGCTGGTTGCTCACCCCATTGAACTACAGGCATAGCTTTTCAAATAAAAAAGTATAGGTCACAATTTTCACCACTATCATGCATTGCTGCTTTAAAAAAAGTAAGCACTATACATTGACTGGGTGGCCTATGTATTAGATTTGGATTTAAAAGCCTTTCTTTTTTTCTTTTTGTCATATAGCTGTTTGCCCCCCCCACAATCTTCCAGTTACACCTACCTCAGATCTTCTGCTGGTGACCCCCTCAGCCTTGTCTGTCATTGCCCCCATCATCTAAGCCAGTGTGAATTAACAGGGAGCAGAATCAGAAGATGCCATGCACATCATTCTCCTTCATTCATTGTCTTTTTCTTGATTCTTAGCTTAGCCCCAGAGGAAATGCACTCAAACTCCCCAAACAACCAAAATCCAGTATAAGGTGAAAAGACTTTTCCAGGGCTATAGGTGCTGCATTTTGTGTATGCAGCAATAAATTGTGAGTGTTTTCACTTTATACTAGACTTCGGTTATTTTGGGGGTTTGAGTGTGGATATCCTCTGTGTTTTCTTCATGTCTGTTGTTTTAACAGCATGCACTGTATAAACCTGTAAGCATGTGTGTTTCCTGTACTCTCATTAGCTTAGCCCCACCAATCTCTCTTTTTGCACCAGAGAATGACCCAGCAAGGCACAGAAGGATGCAGTGTCATCCTGTGGTTAAGGCAAGCTCCCTGTCCCACTACAGTGTTTACAGCAGGTGTAGAACCACAGAAGCACCCCTCCTTGGTTGGGAACACCACCACATGGCAATGCCACCCTAGCCCCTTAGCTGTCTGAGCCAACATATCAGTCAGCATCACAGCCCAGGTCACTTGTGTGGGAGCATAATGCACTACTCTTTGGACTATTGGACTGTTGCAACTTGGTTCTAAAAGCATTTATTTATTTTTTTTTTTTTTAGTTTTCTCTTTTTGCCTCCTTCCTGTCTCAAGCACCTGTCTCCCTCAGGAGTTCCCAAGGCACACCCAGCCTCCTGCTCTCCTATCTGAAATCATCATTCTTCATGGAGCCATGGAGTACCCTCAGGAGGAAATGGATTGGGGAGAATTTAACCCCAAGTCTTCTGAATCATCAACATACATCACTGGTAGTAGTGTGGGGTCTGGATATACCGGGGGAGGGGGTCATCATCACAGGTGCTAGGACCATTCTCCTATTTTCTTTTAGCTTTTAAGGACATTGGCATGCTAGGGGCACAGTGTGAAGGTGCACTCATTGGCATGCCAGGTCTGTGCCTCACCAGCATCCTCCCTTCCACTCTGCCTAATGCTGTGCTACCACCTCTCATCACTCAGTGAATGGAGCCACTCTCCCTACCAAAAGTAAGAGAGTGCCCTCTGGAATTCTCAGTCCTCCTCCCTCAGCTGAGCCTCTGATGACCTGAGCTTGTTCTTGATATGGGTAGCCTCATGGCTGCACCAATGGCTGAACTTAAAAAGATTCAAAGCAAGAAAAATGTGAATTAACTGTAGAAAATGAGTACATATTATGGAGTATTGGAACAATAATTCCACCAGTTTTCCAGAACTGCTGGATGAGCTGCATGAAAAACATTGGAGCATTATAAAAATGAAAGCACTTGCCACTGGCTTTGTTTGCTGACCAGGAATAGTACAGCATCTGGTACAGACACACTGGTAAGTGAAAAGTTCAGCACCTGGTACAAACATGCTGGTAAGTCAATGTGTGAAGAGTACCAAAATAAAAGTAATACAGTAAGCCGGTTACATACAGCACCTCATCAACCATGGACGTTGGCTATCAGATGACGACAGAGAGTACCCATTGATTGTCCACAGAATGAAACACAAATGATCCTAGTACTAACTGAGGAATAAAATACTCAAGGTAGCTTGACTTTTGTATTGATGTCAAGCACCACAACTACAAAAAACAATATAAGTGTAGCAAAATATATTTGCTCTGTGTGTACTTCTAGAGGAAATACTGGTAGTTTCTGATAATTGGCTACAGTACACCTTTTTGCCTCTAATACCTCCTGGAATGCATACAAAACAAGGAGACCACCTACCTGGTAAAGACTACTAAGCAAGGTAAATCCCACCGGAGAACAGTCCGTGCCGTCTGCTCTGCTGGACTCTTTTGGTGCTGTTTCTGAGCAGAGGAGCATTTGAAAATTCTTGGCACCTTTTTTCTTAGCCCAGCCATCGCTACGCAGTTACTGCTGCTCGCAGTCCCTCTCTGGAAGTTATTGTGGACACTACTGCTGAACTGAATTTAAATCCTTTAAATAAGTAGGAAAAGCCCTGTTTTAATTTCAGTCCGCTCTACAAGTGGCTGTATTTTAACTGTGTGTCTGGGCTCAAAATTGTGATTGCAGGGCAAAGACTGTTGCTACCTAATTTTGCTAACTGCTCCTTACTTCAGGAATAAGTGTAGTGGGAAGTTTAAACAGTTAAAATGTAATTGCTTAGTAGTGTTCTGCTGCCTAAATTGTACCCACCCTATCTCTTTGTCTAACTGTGGCCCTGCCTTTTCCTCTCCCTACTTAAATCCCCCTCCTTTCCTCTCTCCCCCAGGACTGTCCACCCACTCAGGCATGCCCAGGATCCTCCACAGCTCCAAGAAACTGTTCGCTTGCCGAAGAAAGGAGGTCCTGCCTAGAGGAGACTGCCTGCTCCTTAAAGACTACTAAGCAAGGTAAATCCCGCCGGAGAACGGTCCATGCCGCCTGCCCTGCTGGACTCTTTCGGTACTGCTTCTGAGCAGAGGCCCCACCAGCACTGCATGCCAGCTCCCCGCCACCCCCCACCCACCATCCCTATCTCGGCATTTACTTATATAGGCTGTGCATGTCAATTTCAGTTTAAACCTAACAGACTACTTTCCCATTAGCTCCTTATCATTTACCACCATTAGGGCTCATCGGTTAACTATTGCTGCTCATTGGGTGCATGTTCTCGATTCGCGTAGCTGCACTAGACAGTTTTTTTTTTACTTTCTATTTTTTCCTCCTACTGGCCTTCCATCTCTGACCCTTCAGAGGCACCTGGGAGTCATACCTCTGTCAACCACCTGACCCATCACCAGCCTTGCGCCCCATGGAGCCACGGTTATACCCCCCAGGTGGGTAATGAGGTGGGACCCATACACCCCATACACTTACTGGATTTCGTCGGGCAAGGTGGTCTGGGTGGATGGTGACACATTGAGGGCATGCTCCTGGTGCCTCGTCTTCCTGTCAATGGAAGTCTGATTTCCTCTGGTTTACTCCCCTCATGTGGTGTGTGCCCTGACATCAAGGCACTATGTGCCGACATCCACCACACATCACAGCCAGCCCCCCCGTGAACAGGGCTTGCAGTACCCCGAACCTCCGCTCAGAGTCAGACAAGTAGCAGGCATTGGCCCCCCTTCCCCGGAGAAGACGAGCTGTCATGGGACACTCAAGCCATTCTCACCCGGCTAACCATCCAGGGAGCCGAGTCCGCTCCCGAACCCGGGTTGCTGGCATTGCAAGCGGGAATCCAACTGCTGTGCCAGCGTCCCAACTATTGCACTAGGCAGTTTTAATTCTTCCCATATTGTACAGCTGCACTTTGCTGATTCAGTTATGGCACACAAATTTCTGGTGTCTCTAGTTACCGGTCTCTTGCTCTGTTCCCTTGCCAAGCTCTCACTACTACCCTGTCCCCATAGTAGCACCAGGCTGCAACACTCACTTGGAGATTTCAAATTCTCTAACATGCTGGTTAGACCAGCCATCAACTTTGATTTAACTCCACTATTCATTTCAAGATTTATTAATTATCTAGTAGCCAACAACCTAGATTGTACACTCTGCTCCAAAATTACCACGGTCTCTCCCATTACTCACTGAAAACTCTGGTATCTCTTGCTGCTGGTGATCCTATTGGCAGGGGATGTGGAACAAAACCCAGGTCCTGTACATCCTCAGCCATGCAACAATACCTCCTGGGTCACTACTGTGGGTATACGCATAGCTCACCTAAATATTAGGAGCCTCATGTGCAGTTTTACGGAGCTGGATGCTTGGGTCGCCACCCATAACCCTGATATATTGTGCCTCTCTGAGACATGGCTAAAGCCTTCCACCCCTGACTCAATCTGCACGTTATATAACTATAGCCTTATCCGAAATGACAGACAATCTTCTAAGGGGGTGTGTGTTGCACTGTTTTATAAAACTCATCTCAACATCACACATACTGCCATACCCCAGTCCTTCACTTGTGAGTTTCTACATGATCTTCTCTGCTTGGGTGCAAAAAATTTACATATAGTAGTTGCTTATAACCCACCCCGGGAGGACTGTCTGCCTTCATAAATTTACTGGAGGACTCAGTAAAACTAGCAGGTCACAATGAACTGCTTATTTTAGGGGACATGAACGTAAACTGGCTTGGACAAACACATAGCCAACTTCTATCTACAGTACAGAATTATAGCCTACATCAAGTCATAACAGAGCCCACGAGGATATCCCCTAATACAACATCTAGCATATTACTTGACTGGGTGTTAACAAATAGGACTGACAGAATTATGAATGCTGGCACCCTACCTGATACTATATCAGATCACTCCCCCATTTATTGTGTATGGCAACACTCCAGCTCCCAGTCCTTGCCCCCACGCTATATCACTTTTAGGAACTACGCTAATCTGAATCAGGCTAAATTCCTATACGAAGTCTCATCTATAGATTGGTCCTACCTTTCTCTGTCCCTTGATGCGCAGACAGCTCTGAATCACTTTCTAGACCATTTTTGCTCTATCCAGGACAGACATACACCCCTAGTGACCAGGATGCGTGCGCGCTACACCCACCAAATGGCTGCATAAAGATCTACTAGCAGCCTTACATGCCAGAGACAAAAGCTGGAAGTGGTTCAAAAAAACTGGCCTCACTGCTGACTACCGCTCTTACAGGACCCAGAGAAGTGACTGTAAAAAACAGATTAGACAAGCAAAAAGTGCTTATTGCAAGGGGCTTCTGATGGAAGCAACAGGAGACTCTAGAAAATTCTGGGCACATATAAAATCATTCCTAGGAACAAAGCAAACTAAGCTGGCAGATGAAATGCTCATTAGTGGTGTTCACTGTAATAACCCTAGGACCATTGCGGAGGCCTTTAATAAAAAATCCTCTGACCTGTCAAGCTACACATCAGTCTTCATGAATGGCCAGCCTTTACCCATCCCACCCTCCTGTCACTGAACCTACCCCGCATTTCCTTTTTAAGGCAGTATCAAAATCTGACGTCCAGGGCCTGCTAGATACCATCCCTGACAATACTAGTGTAGGCTCTGATGGGCTTGAACCTAAACTCCTCAAACTTGCCGCACCATTTATTGCTCAGCCTCTGTCAAGGATTTTTACCCTATCTCTTTCCATGGTGCTGTCCCTGACATCTAGAAAATGGCATGTGTCACTCCAATCCATAAGAAAGATGATACAAGAGATATGACCAACTATTGACCAATAGCTATACTATCAGTCCTATTTAAAATCCTGGAAAAGCTAGTATCAAGACAAGTCATTGAATTTTTGTCTAAACATAACCTTCTCTCACCAATTCAGTACAGCTTTCGAAAGGGTAATAGCACCTCCACAGCCCTGCTTCACCTAATTAATGACACCTTAACTGCAATGGACAAAGGGTACCTCACGGGAGCAGTTTTTATTGATCTAACAAAGGCCTTTGACCTTGTTGATCATCCTATTCTGCTTGACGGTCTCTTAGCCCTTGGTTTCTCTCATAACGCAACTGCCTGGTTTAAAAGCTATCTGTCAAATAGGACTCAGCTTGTTAGGTTCAACTCTGCATTATCTAGCTCTAGGGCTATCAATCTAGGTGGTTCCCAAGGATCAATATTAGGACCACTTCTCTTCTCTATTTTCATTAACAATATCTCCCCAAATATCTCCGGCTGCTCAGCTATCCTTTATGTGGACGACCTGGTCTTGTACTGTAGTGATAAGAATATCCAACATATAAACCAAACCCTTACTACTGCATTTAAGTTCACCCAATCCTGGCTCCTCCGCCACAAGCTAATCTTGAATGCTGATAAAACGCATACTGTGCTGCTTGGCTCTGTGGTCAAACTAAGTAAAAACCATGACAAATTTGCTGTCTCTGGTCAGGACGGAAAGTCCCTCGAACCAGTTCGATCCTTCAAGTATCTAGGTGTACTCCTCGACGAGAATCTCAGTTTTGGTCAGCATATAACATCCACCTGTAAATCAGTAAATGACAAAATAGGAGTAGCATATAAAACCAGCTCTGTCTTTACACAGTCAGCAAGATTAGCCATAGCCCATGGGATTCTGCTCCCATCACTATCCTATGGGGTAGCTACCTAACTCAATGCACCCAAAACTCTCCTTAGAGAGTGGGACACTACCAATAACAACATATGCAGGTATGCATCGGCCTCTCCCTGATCAAAACACCGTTGCAAACTCTACGCCGATCTGAATTGGCTCTCCCCAACTTCGGCTCAAACTCTTGCCTTTGGCTTCTTGGCTGACAATATCATTAGAGCAGGCTCCCCAATCTCGCTGGCATCCCTACTCACTCCACTGACCTCCTCTCATGGCCTACGATCAGCTGATAAGTCATTGTTGCAAATACCCAGATGTAAATCAAACAAAGGAAATCTTGCTTTCTCTCATTCAACGCCTAAACTCTGAAACTCCCTACCTCTTGATGTCCGCTTATCCCCAGTCACGCCCAGTTCAAAAACAGGTATCCTTCTTTCCTCTTCAGTCAGCTGTCCTGAGTCTGCTTCAAACCGCCCTGAATTTTTGCCTCCTACTTTCACCCACTTCCCCAGCCACTATAAACTGATCTCCACCTATCCTGACCTTCTAGTTTATTACCCTAAGCACTTATTGTCTCATCTTGTTTGTACTGTAGCTACCCTTACCCAGTCAACTGTCAGCCGTATGCGACTTTTCTCACTGATTCTTCCAATTAATGTAAACTATTGAACTTTTATTTTTTACCTAATTATGTGACTGTAAAACCTTGTTTAGCTCTGTATGTATTATGTCTCTACTCCAAATCAAATTGTATTCCACTGTTTATTGTAGATCTCCTGGGTCGCACCTGAAAATAGTCATGTTTTGGCTAATGGCACTTACCTGGTAAACAAAAACTAAATAAATAAATAAATTTGTCAATGCCAAATATTGTCTTGCTGGTATTGGCATTGGTAGTGCAGGACTTAGAGAGATGCATAATAGCAATGACAGTGAAGTACTGAACTGACGCCAACCCCAACCCCACCCTGCAGAGACTGACAGGCATTGGGGTGTGCCTTTTGGTTGCCGGCCATAATGCTCATGCCATTTCACCTCAACCTACCCTGCAGACATTGACAAATGTTGTGGTGTGCCTTAGGGTCTTCAGACCTTACGCTCACCCCATTCCATAAGGAAATACATTGAGATGGGTGCAGTATTGGAGAATGGGGTGAACTTTGGGGCTAAAGAGTACAAGGCACACCTTGATGCCTGTCACTGGCTGCAGGGTGGGGGTGGGGTGTGGGTAGAATGGCATGAGCATTACAGCCGACAATCCCAAGTCACACCCCTGATTCCTGTCTGTCTCTACAGGTTGGGGCATTATGGTTGGAAACCCTAATGCCCTGGGCATTTTCACTCCACTTTTTCAACATGGGCTTTTTGTGACCCTACCTCATGAACAGGGGCACTGTCAATTCGTTAGCCGGAAGGTGATTTTGCCCAGCGACTGCACCATTTGATGCTACAGGTGTGAAAAAACATTTTGGGCAGGATGTGAAAAATGACAGCTGTACTGTTCATGAGGAGGTGTAAATAAATGGCAATGTTGAAAATCTGGAGTGAAAATATGAAAAATTGGTGAAGTCACGAGTGTGCATAGAAATTGTGCAACGCAGACCAGTAATGCAATTATTTGGGGGATATTTTTAACCAAATTTTCAACATAGGCATTTTGGGACCTCTGCTCATGAACAGTGATGCTGCAATTTTGTTAATCTATCCCAAAATTTGATTTCCCACAGCAACCACGCCATTTTACGCCAGATGTGCAAAAACACATTTTGGGCAGGATGTGAAAAATGGCAGCTGTACTATTTATAAGGAGGTGTGAAAAATGGCAATGTTGAAAATCTGGAGTGAAAATATTAAAAATTGTAGAAGTTACGAGTGTGCATGGAAACTGCGCAACGCACACTCATAACACAGTAATGTTTTGGAACTGTTTCACTAAATTTGCAACATAGGCTTTTTGGGACCCCACCTCATGAATGGTGGTACTGTCATTTTGTTAATCAGTCCCGAAGGGTGATTCCATGCAGTGACTGTAAAATCACCTTTTGGGACCATGTGTTCATGTGGTAGGGTCCCAAGAACTCCATATTGAAAATTTGGAGACAAAATTAAAAAAAATGGCTGAGTTATTCACCTAGGTTGAAACCCCCCATTGATGCCATTATACAGCATATCGTGATTTTCTTCAGTTTGTGGTCAGCTTTTAAAAGTCCAGATGTGTCCCGGTCCACCAAAGATCGCCAAGACGGACCTCCAGAGGTAAGTAGGGGGTGAGGAGGGGTTGTGGGGAGGTGGGGTGTGCAGAAGGTGGGTGTGGATTGGGGAGGAGGAGCATCCTGATGATGAGGGACTGCTTCCTTTTTTACAGGGGCACAAAAAAACCTGATGTTGGGGGAATGTTTTCTTTCTTTACAGGTTTTACAAAAAAATACATTTAGGCACACTGGGGTGGGTTTCCAGTGTGCCACATGAGTTTGAGGGGGACTGAAGCCAATGGGGATTTGGTACCACATCGGCAAAGAAAATGTGTGTGTGTTTGTGGGGAGGGGGACATGATGCCGATGGGGATTGGGCACACCCATCGGCAAACAAATTAAAAGCATAGGGGGGCTACTTTATCCCAATGGGGATAGGGCATCTCGTCGGTGAACAAACTGAATTGAGGGGGGCATGCCAACAGGGGAATTGACCACCCCCAAAGTTGGCTTTCTGGGGATTGTGTGGTGGATGGCAGGATCCACCATATTTATTGAAATGCTTCACCAGGAAAGGCACATACAGGAGGCATGTCATCTCTGCCGCTACATGATGAGCTTGTCTCTGATTGCAGCAGCACATTTCTTATAAGTTATAGTCTCTTTCCATAAGTTTTGCATCAGTGCTAGCATGCTGGCTAATTGGGGAATGAGGGATGCACCTATTAAAGCATGCCCTGCATTCGCCAACACAGACACACCTCTCACTGTTAGTACTACTGCAAGATGTTGCTTGCGCACGTGCACAAGACAACATAAAAAAAACGATAGAGGCCTCAAATAAAACAATTAATGGGCTTAATAAGTTTATTCTTAGGGGTCTCTCCATTGGGCCTCTTTTGGAGGGAGTTAACACTAAATACTTTGCCCAATTGACTTATAGGATGGAACTCTGGGATCTTAGCAATAGTGAGAAATTAACTATACCACTATTCAAACTTTTAAGGAAAACCATAGATCTGGGTCATGCTTGTCCTTCTATGCATATTAGATCAGAGTTGGGCCCCTCAAATATTAATGCTATCAAAGACATAAGAAAGATTAACTTCTGGGTTACACTCACTAACTTAAATCAGGATAGGCTGCCAGCTAAATGTTTAAAAGAGAAAATGGATTGGATAGAGAGAGGATGTCACAAACCCCGATGATATTGTAACATTGGAGAGAGTCTCAGGAAATTCGACTTATTTTACCTACACAATTATGTAGCTAGGAATATAAAAATTAGCTGGAAATATAAACAATATATACACATCAATTGAACATGATATGGATAGAATTACAAAGACTCGCTATTCTCCTGGTTTATGGCTTGAAATGAATTTTTATGGATACAAAGACTATCTTGATGTGTTAGTAAAATCAAGTTTAAAGAAAACGTTTATTCAATATCAGTTTGAAAGAGCACCAAGCAATGTTCTTACAGCCAGACATAATCAACTCCCTCCAGAAGCACAACTCTGTTTTGTGCTAATGGCAGTAAAGAAGATCTACTCCACGTACATTGGAAGTGCCCCTGGTATCTAGGGGCTAGACAGTTCTGGCTAGGGCCCTCTCTTAGCCACTGGGAAGAGTTGGATGATAAAATGTTAGCCAGTATATTACTCCATACACAAGACAATCAAACTATAATGCAACTGGCCAACTATTTTTCTCAGTTTAAAAAAATTTGGAAATGTAAACTTGAACACCAAGTGAGATCACTTATATATTGAACATGGTTATGAGAATCACAGATTCCTTAAGTTTGGTTTTCATATAAGGAAAAGCTGAGTGTAAATAGGCAAGTAAATTTGTGGTTGAATATATTGCATCCTAGAATACACAATGTAAACTGTTACTCATTAGCATAAGAGTGCCATGTGCTATCAAGGGGTTTCTCAGCCTGTACTGTATGCTTTATATGTATTGTATTTATTGAATGAATATTTATTTGTTTGTATTAACTGTGGGATTTTAGAAATATTCTAAAGACTTTTTAGTCAATCAATCAAAGAAAGATGTACTACCACTACAGTTCACCTTTTGAAGGTTTCAGACATTTTTGCAGCTACATTTGGTCAAGCACGCTAAAATACCCCAGTTCCATTCCACATCTAGTGGTACTGCTGAGAGAATGGTACAACATTCTAAATGGGCTTCAGAAAAGATCCAAGGCTATTTGACTTTGCGTCAGTGTCTAGTATAGTGAACTTCTTATTCTTATTTCTTATGCAGTTCTCAAAATATACTGCATTCTGCTACTAGGAAAAGTCCAGAATTGTTCTTAAACAGAAAGGCTAACCCCACTTGCCTCTAGTTGAAGTAGACTTTACAGTAATTCAGAATGTGAAACAGGCAAGCACAGCAGATGAAAAATTCACAAGCAAAGCATACAGGCTGTTCTACCTTGGCACTGTTCTGGTGAAAACCTGTGCTAGTTCAGAAATACTGTGGTGTGGAGCATTGACAGAAATGGCTTCTTGCTATTGCAAAAGTCTGTAGCATACTTGGTTGACCTACAAAGGAAGTAACAGAAGATGCAGGTGAATTAAATGGTTACGTGGGAATGACTCGCCTTCTCCATTCCTCCGAGGGAGGTCTCTTGGTGGTCCCCAGGGCTAGGTTACAGCTCTCAGGAGATGGTGCTTTCTCCAGGGCCGCACCAGCCCTGTCAAATATGCTTCCAGTATATGAGAGGCCCCCTCAGTGGAAATAATTAAGAGTGGGCTCAAGACATTCCTGTTTAACCAAGCATTTGAATAGACATAATAAGAAGATGCTGAGGTGTGTGTTTTGCTGACTGTCATGGTATGTTATTTAAATATATTGCAGTTTTAATTAAGTATAAGCTCTGTAATGTGCTGTTATTGAATGTGTTATTGTTAAATTTGTTCTGTATATTGTACAGTGCACCAAACCTCTGTGGAGGGGTGCTTTATAAATAAAGGCTCACATATTCAAAGGAGATGCATGGCCCAAAATGGAGATGTCCCACACATCTCAGAAAATATGCAGAAGCACAATATTCAAAAGGGAGAGATGCATCATGCATTTCTGAATGTATGATCGCACAGAAATAATGTATGTGGCACAGATAAAGGGGGCGGGCAACGGAATGTGCTGCACAAGTGCATATTCAGCCAAAATATGTGGCATATGAGCTGCGCAGCACAGAAATGTGCAGCACAAAGTTAGGCATGAAAGGGATGGCTAAAATTGGCCAGCCACCCACAAGCAGGCTGTAGAACTGCAGACAAAAAACCCTGTGACAGCCCAGAGAGGTGCACCAGGAGGTGTTCCAGGCACCCAGATACAGCAGTTATGCCAGGATGGTAGTACCCAAAGCCACAGCTGCACTGTGCCTGCCTGCTGGGCAACTGCTGGGTGCTGGTGCATGGCACCAACAGCACCGCACAGTCAGCCACCCCCATCACCACACCCAGGTTGGGGACCCCCAGCTGCCACATGCCACTCAGGTGCCCCCTAGCACACCATAGGAGCTTGTAGACCCACTAGCAGAATTGTTCAGAGTCTCTGGAGAGTGGACAAGTGCCAAATGACTGGAGAATGACCACAGTGGTGCCTTTGCACAAAAGTGGGAGAAGGGAGGATGCTGGTAACTATCGCCCCATCAGCCAACTTTGGTAGTGGGCAAACTGATGGAAACTCTACTTAAGGAATGTCTAGTGAAACACTTAACAGAAACTGGGCAGCTGGACACAAAACAACATGGATTCACAGCAGGGCAATCATGTCAGATGAACATAATTGTATTCTTTGACATGATCACAAGAATAAAAAACCAGGGAGGGGTGGTGGATATAGTGTATCTGGATTTTAGCGAAGCTTTTGACTCAATCCCTCACAGGAGACTGACAAACAAACTGGAATACACAGGCATAGGGCAAAACATGGTCAGGTGGGTTCAAGGAAGGACCCAGAGAGTCATGGTCAATGGAACTTTGTCTAGAGAAGGAAAGGTAACCAGTGGGGTACCACAGGGATCAGTCCTAGGACTGGTCCTCTTCAATGCATTCATCAGAGACATAGCTAAAGGCCTACAGGGGAAGGTTTGTCTGTTTGCAGATGACACGTGGTTGCATGGTCTAGGAACTGGCAGTTGAAATTCAATGCAAAAAAGTGCAAAGTCATGCACTTAGGGAAGAGAAATCCAAACAGATCATACACACTGAACAGAGAACAATTGACAGCAAGAAAACTCGAACAGGGCCTCAGTGTACTGATTTCTGATCACTTAAAAGTAGGAAGGCAATGTGACAAGGCAGCACAAAAAGCCAGTGGCATCCTCGGGTGTATAGGCAGGGGCGTTTCAAGTAGAAAACAAGAGGTGGTAATGCCACTCTACAGGACAGTGGTAAGGCCACATCTCGAGTACTGTGTACAGTTCTGGAGGACGCAACTCAGAAAGGACATTGATCGCTTGGAGGCAATAAAGTGGAAGGCCATGAAAATGAACAGCTTGCACCAGGAGCAGTATGAAGCTAGACTAAGACACCTGCAATTGTACTCTCTTGAACAGAGAAGAAACAAGGGGGATATGATAGAAACCTTTAAATACTGTACATGAAAGAGATAAATCAGGTAAAATGGGAACACCTATTCCAGGTAAACACATCTCCACCAACAACAGTACACAAAATGTGCTTAATAGGAGGTAGATTCAAATCCAACCATATAAGGTCCTTCTTCACAGATCAAGTAGTGGGACCTTGGAATAGTCTTCCCACAGCAGTAGTGAAATCTAAGACTGTCACGGTATTCAAGTTAGCATGGGACAAGTACTGCTGTAATCTTGGAAAATAAGAGGGTAGGGTTATAGTCAAAATGGTCAGACTAGATGGATCTCATGGTCCCCTTCTGCCATCACATTCTTATGATTGTTATGATCCTTATGACCAGAGGGGCAGACAGCTATAATGCAGCATGTGCACTGTACCAAGTGCCATGACCTGCACCCATGTGGCCATCAGAGCGCCACCCAGTGGAAGCATACACCCATGGTGATGTCTGGGACAATGGTGAGCAGGATGCATGGCAGTGATGGTGTCAGCATGGCATGGGTCAGGGACAGCACAGTGGCACACACCCACAGTGGTGCACAGCCACAGTGGTACACCATAGGTGCACACATCATGCCTGTGCCAGACCCACACTACCAGTAACCACATACATGTCACCGATGCCATCCCTGCAGTGTGACAATACCACAGGTGCCCTGGGTTCAGGACACTGTGGTGTACTGATGGTAAACAGCGCACAACTGTGAGCAGCGCAGGGCAGGGCTGGCACCACTTGTGGCCTTGAGATGGCAGGGGCATGCCCCAAGGACACTGGTCCCTTCCAGTGTTGTAGCACTGCAAACCTCTCAACTGTCACACAGAATGGGGTACAGCACTCATCTTATCTCTCAGACACCCTGTGACCCTCATAGAGTGGGTGACAGTACACTCTGACCACTGAGACTGTTATGCAACATTGTACGATACTAAGAGATGCATGGTTATCAGCACACAGTAGCAACATTAGTGCACTTATTTCCACAGTCTTCCGAGCTTGCAATGTCATGTGTGATGCTGTGCCACACATTCTGACAAGTTGTTACACACCTTGGCACACATTTGGGTTCTAAAAGGTTGGAGGTATGTAGCACTGTATTCAGGCCAATGCGGTCCACACACACATAACCATGCATTCTCACCTGCCTGCTAGGCTGCAGTACCTACAGATCACCTTTGTGGAGTGATGGTGCTGCCTTGAAATGTTTGGTCTGAGCATGCCAATGGTATGCAAATGGCCTGAATACATTCCAGTAATGAGATGCAAATGTGCTGTTTGGGCAGTGACTGTGCAATGGGGCCATTTTATTTATTTTTTTTATTTACGACTTTGATAACCAGGTAGGTGCGCTGATCCCAGGGACCATTTTCAGGCACGACCCAGGCCATATTCAGAAATGGCACAAATAACAATACAACAGAAAAGAAACATGAAAAGGCAAACAGAGAAAAGAACAAAAACCAAACTGTGGATCATTGCACATCCTGGCTGAATACTGCAAATCTGCGTGCCGTGCAAGTGGTTTTGCATTGTGCACTTACAGATCTGGTCCAGCATTAGGTTGGATATCGGCCAGGCTCATTCTTCAAGAGTTTTCAGTGATCAGCAGGGGGAAACAAACACCTGTGTTGCCTGGTTTGACTTTGGTAGGCCAGAGTTCATGGATATTGTGAGGATTGTCCAGATTGTACGTCCAACCAGCTGTAGTTTGGATCCGGGCCCTACGCCTCTATTATTAGATTGCGAGATACTATCTGTCCGACCATTGCTGAAATTATTTGGAAATCTCTGGAGCAGGGGATCTTTCCTGATCCCCTAAAGGAGGCAGTCATTCGACCACTCCTAAAAAAACCTTCGTTGAACCCGAACTGTCCAGCTAACTACAGACCTGTCTCTAACGTGCCCTTTTTGGGTAAGGTTATTGAAAAGGTGGTTGCACTGCAACTGGACGACCATATCACAAATCACAATGTCTATGATACTGTCCAATCGGGATTTAGGAAAAGACATAGTACTGAGACTGCCCTTGTCCGGGTTCTAAATGATCTCCTGATAGCGAGAGATCAAAAGGCGTGTACTATTCTAGTCCTTCTTGATCTCTCTGCAGCATTCGACACTGTGGACCATGATGTGCTTTTGGAACACCTGTGGTTCTACTGTGGACTGTCTGGTACAGTTCTGCAGTGGTTTCAATCTTTTCTCACGGGGCAGAGACAGAGGGTTATCACCGGAATTTATTCCTCTGATGCCTTCTCTCTGCCCTGTGGGGTTTCGCAGGGCTCCATTTTAGCACCCTTGTTGTTCGCTGTCTATATGCTGCCATTGGGAGACATTATTAGGCAATACAGCTTGGGTTTTCACTGCTATGCAGATGATACCCAGCTATATTTGCCTTTTAGTCCCGGACAGGAAGATGCAGTATCTATACTTAACAGCTGTCTATCCGAGATCAAGGATTGGATGAGTGCCAGCTGGCTAAGGTTAAACCCGGATAAGACTGAGGTGTTGGTGGTGGACCCAGGTCACCTTGAGGCAGGTTGTAGGGCTGGGCTTCCTTCGGGCATATGGATCGATGGTGCCCAGCTCCCAACCTCAGACCAGGTGCGTAACCTGGGCATTATTATTGACGACGGTTGACCCTGAAGTTTCAGGTGTCATCCATTGTCAAATCTTCCTTTTATCATCTTAGGAATATCGCTTGGGTGAAACACCTGGTTCCTCCGGCTGACCTTCCAGTATTGGTCCATGCCTTTGTTACCTCTCGCCTTGATTACTGCAATGCCCTGTACCTAGGGCTACCAGGGTTGATATCCCGCCACTTGCAGCTGGTGCAGAGCAGCAGCCAGGCTTTTGACTGGGACATCTATGAGAAGTCATATTATGCCTGTGCTGCGCGAACTGCACTGGCTGCCAGTTCAGTGGCGGATCAACTTTAAGGTCGGGTTACTGAACTATAAAGCCCTACACGAACAGGGACCGCGGTATCTTCAAGATCTTCTTGTTCCCTACTGTCCCTCTCGCTCACTTCGCTCCGCCGATGAGGGATTGCTAGAGGTTCCCAGGGTCCGCTTAAAACCTCTGGAGCTCGGGCATTTTCTTATGCTGCCCCTACCCTGTGGAATTCTCTACCTCGTCGGATACGAGGCTGCCTGATCGTTGAGAGTTTTAAGTTAGAATTAAAAACTTATTTATTTAAACAGGCATATGGAGAGTGACTTTATTGTAATCATATTGTTATTTGTTGTTGTATGTTATATGTATGTACTTTAATTATTTTATCTGTACAGCGCTTTGGTTTTGAAAAGCGCTTTAATAATAAATTTTATTTACTACTTACTACTTACTACTTACTACTTACTACCTACTACTTACATATGCTCTGCACTGGGCTGTGGGCACCTACCACACCACACATCTCCCACTGCACGATCACGTATGTTCGCAATATTCAGCCACACATATGTGATCTCATTTTGTGGTGCACCTTCTGAATATACCATTTTTTTGTGCCGGCACAGTTGAGATGTGCGGAACAGGCACATGAGTGATGCAGTCTGCCACTTTTGAATATGGGGCCCAAAGTATCTGTCTGTCTGTCTGTCTATCTATCTATCTATCTATCTCTCTCTCTCTCTCTCTCTCTCTATCTCACTATCTATTGTTTGACATACTACAAAACAGCGAACAAGATTTGGCATCAGATCTGGTCCACCATTACTGCAGTACCAAGAACTGTGTGACCAGCTGCTGATGTACAGATGATAAAAGGTTGGTGTCGTGCAAAATCTGGAAAAGTGCGTACATTGTGGTGAAGCCTCCTGAACCCCACTCCACACACCACATTCATAATTCAAAACTAAGTTCATATTTAATAAAGCATTTTTTAGTTTTATACCCCCCAAACCTCCCTGTGCTTAAAGTCTCTGTGGCCATTTTGAAACTGGATAGTGGGTTAAGTAACATAATATTCCTGAGCAACAGTAAGGGGTTTAGCTAATTTGTTTTGCGTTTAGGTCAAAAACATTTATGGGTCCAAATTCATTCCAGTTTTTTGAACGTTACAATGCTTCTCAGGCTCCAAGTTTGGAAATTGTTAATCTAATAGTGACTGAGTTATAAAAACCCATGAACTATTATTAGTAAAATACCCTTCATTTTAGAAAAAGCAATTGTTTTGACTTCATTGTCTGTAAAATTTAAAGTCACATAATTTTCATTTTTTTCTCTTTGGGAGTAATCAAAGAGAAAAAGGAAAATTAGATAAAAGATATCACCTGCAACATATTTTTTTTTCTTTCTACATCATGAACTGGATTAACATGGCTACCACATTTGTTTTCTTTTTGGAAGTCAAACACTTCCAAAATAGAGTTAACTGGAGCCCTGGTAACAGTCCCTATGAATCTGATTCTAATGCAGTAGAGAATCTGTATGGTGACTGGGAAATGCCTGATGTTTCAGGTAATTAAAAGGTGCAGGTAGAGGATGCACATGCAGTACTCTTCTCAAATTGTCTGACGCACAATGAAATGTTAAGCCTGTACCATAAGCTGAGCCAGTTGCTGTTAGTACAAGACCACAATGTGTCAGGAAGCTATCTAACATGCATAAATATTACAAGATCATTTAAAAAAAAATTGGTGTTTTCATTTACAGCAAGTGGTGTGATCTAGTGGTTAGAGCACCAATCTGGGAACTAGGAGGTTGCAGGTTCAAACTCTCTAACACCAAACACTCACTGTGTGACCATGGGCAGTTGACAACCTCTTAGTGCTCCAGTCCATCCAGCTGTGGAAATGGGTAGACACAGAACCTGCAGAAGCAAAGTGTTCATCTCATCTGGGCTATCCTGTGTAAATAAATGATACATCTGGTCCAGTGCTGTTCAACATGTATACTGAAGAGTCAGGTTCCCCAAGAACATAGGTCTACCCAGCCAGTATTCTGAGCACTCAGTACACCTTTAAGAGCCTTGGATGAGGTGACTCTGGCTTGAGTTTCTGGGGTTGGAGCTAGCTACTTGGGTCTGAATCACCCAGGTATTTACAGTTCAGTTGGGCCCAGGAGACAGAAGTGGACAGCTCTCTTTCTGTAGAGACTGATCGTTCCTTCTGAGTGGTTTTCCAGAAATTTCCTTTGGATTATGGCAGAAACTGTTCTACACTGCTTCCTCAGAGGGGTGAAGCCCCTGCTGCAGAATGATTCTGTAGGATGGACAGCACATACAGTAACAAGAGAAAGAAAGCAGAGACTGTTGCAGCATTTAATAACGTTCAAGGGAACTAGAAGGTGGCACTGCAGTCAGGGGTGCCAACATTTATGAACTTTTGCAGGTGCTCACAGCCAGTAGGTAGTGTTTTTCCTATGGCCAGTTTCCCTGGTAGTCCTTATTTGCAGGCTGCCCGCAGAACATTGAAGGTGCTCAAGTCAACTTTGTGGGTGCTTGAGCACTCTAGCACCCATGGAGTCAGCACGTATGACTGCAGTGAAACTTGTAACATGAAAGTTGGCATGTGCAGTGGAGCCAGCCAGAATGCAGTACAGTGCAGTACTGAGCAGCAAATGACATGTCACAAAATACTACATAACAAAAGGACTTAATTGCCATTGAATTACACTGTTCCCTGCAGCTCTCTGCAGAATTTGTCAGCAATACTGCAAGGTACCGTGCTGCACCTTGGCTGGTGTGACTGTAGCTGTGAACTGTGTAAAAAGGTTTGCGTAACTAAACTTGTGGTATTCTGTGCCCCATCTAAACCTCCTGCAGGCAGGCAGGAAAAGATCAAATAAATGAAAAAAAAAGAATATAATTTGGTCTGGGACCCTCATGCTCATGAGGGCCTGTGAGGTTTGAGGATGAGGAGATAAATCCCAAGAGCTCTTGCGGTCCCACACTGGGAAATACTCCTCTGTTGCTCATTTGAAAAAAGGAAAAGGACATTTCAACAAGTGAATATTTAATGGTGAACTTTATTAATTAAAGGGAAACATTCCAGCAGGACTTGCCCCACACATTATTATAGGGTGGTCCCCAATTAGGCATTTTGTAAAGAAAGCCAATTTTTACCTTTCCTTGAATTTATTATATATACATTGATATGATTGATCCTGCCATCCCTCCGGCCTGACATTTTGTACACCAGGTCTCTAGTGGTGCATCCCAGAACCTCCTGCGGTTGATGTCAGAACTGGGGATCAGCCGCTGGACAGTATATGGCAGATATAATTATTATTAGCTAGTAAAATCTCTGTTTCATAATTTACCAACCTCAGTACCAAGTCCAGAGTAAGCATAGACCCATGGGTCTGGACACAGAGAAGAGCCATGAAGGTGATTCAGGGCCAGCAGGGACTCACGTATGTGCAGAGGCTGGAGAACCTTACTTATTTATTTATTTGAATTTTGGTAACTGGGTGAGCCTGCTGAGACATGACAGTCCCTTTTTCAGGGGTGAACTGGAAAGGGCAGAACATAAACAATGACATGGCGGTAGCAGTGGATGCATTTACATCATTCACTGATTTACAAAAAATTATCATTTGCAGAAACATTCACAGATTAAACATTTACAGATTACAAAGACATGGCAATTACAGTGGTTATATTTACAGCGTTCGTAGATTTACAAAATGCACCATTTACAGATACACTTACTGTACATCAAATATTTACATAAACTGAAGGGGTCAGGGAGCAGGGATTCTGTAAGTAAGCAATAATACCTGGCAGAGTGGGCACATTAGGAAATACGAAGGACCGCAGGGGCATAATGAGCCTGACGCCTACAGGCAGAGGGCCTTATAGCCCCTAGAAGGTCCGGCATTTCCCAATAAAGCCCACCCTGGAGGGTATTATTGTGCTTAGAAAATGGGCACTGTAAAAAAAAAAGTTTGATAACTAAATTGCCAAAAAATAATTTTAAATAAGTTTTGTAATTGATAGTTCCTCTACCTTCATCAGAACAATGGCTTTTTGTCCTACTTCAGACTCCATAGTTAGAAACCTGGTTGTATGCAGTTAACACCCCACAGCAGACTGTCTGACTTTGTTGGACCCCTCCCCATGTCATCATGCCACAGTTTTGTTCACTCTCTACACCTTTTTCACTTAACAGTCTACATCATTTTATGTCCTGCTGCTTTTTTGTTTTCACACTGGAGCCAGGAGATGTTGCAATTGGGAGAAGGAAGGGTGGGTTGGGAGTGTAAGCATGGACAGGAGCCAGTTATTCAGCCTGCAGTTTTTTCAGTTTTCCAGTCCTCCCTGCCTGCTGTAACTTCCAGGACTCGGTTATTTCTGGGTTTTTTTTTGTTTGTTTTATGAATTCCCAATCCTCGCTACCTTCCATGAGGACTGGGAGTGTGACAAGGAGCGTCTGGTTTGTCCAGCAAGAGCGAGTGAGTCTGCACAAGATACCGAACCAGAGGAGCCATAAGTGAAACAAATCAGTCAGACGACAAGAATGAGCTGCATGCTGTGGGCATGTGAGGAGGGGTTTGTATGCTGTGGCAATGTTTTCTCTTCTCTTCTTTTTTGGTCAGCTGGGGTGAATGAGGGCACAGTGCAGTGGTAAAGGATCATACAATGGAGCTGACATGCTTGGTCGTTCGCTCCATAAGTGAGCAGAAAAAAAACATTATTATTCTCTAATCACTGTATGTTTAAACATTAGGATATGGGAGGCTGTTTGATTCATTTTGTGAAACTGGGTGACTGCTGTTACTTCCATTGTACGTGGTGATGGGAGTGGGGTCTGCTCACTTGCTAGGTGACCTTAAAACAATGGCGATAGTTTGAAATTTTCCAGGGTGCTTTCACCCAGTGAGGAAGCAGGTTGGGCACCAGGATATCAGAGAGGGTGTAGGGTCAGTTGGGCTGGGACTTTTTATTTGGTGGGCATCTATTGAAAAATACATGCCCACCTCAGCCATGTTGTCAGCCAATCAGCTTCCAGGATTTTTCTTTGCCATTTTCTAAAACATATTAAATGAATGACCTTAACATGTGCTCACTCAAAGATGGGAGCAAGGGGACATGATAAAGATATTCAAGTACCTCAAGAGCACAAGCAAGGTCTATCTTGGTGATCTTTTTAGATTCATCAAAAACAAAACCATGAGGAGACACAGTTGCAAATTGATGGGAGGAAGGCTGCAGAAGAGCCCAGGTGGCACTTCTTCATAGAGAAAGTGGTGTCAGTGTGGAATAGGTTGTTGGAAGAATACAGTTGGGGGGGTTTAAAAGGAGCGGGGAGAGTGTGTGTCAGGGGAAGGGTGGGCAGAGTGACATGTAAATGTGCATGAGATAGATAGATAGACAGACAGACAGATAACATTATATTCATGACAAAATATAAACAAGAATGTGTTTGACTGAGCCAGGGCTCATTTACAATGAGGTCCCTTTGCAAATTGTTACAGGAGTAATACAAATATAAAATTCACAAATAATTTATAGAAGAACAAAATTCCAACAATTAATAATAGCAAGGGAAACAGATATTGTAACATACAGTACATACAACCTTGCAGTCAACCCAAGGATATACATTAGAATGCCTGACACTACGGCAAAGGCTCTTTAGCTTTACAATTAAGCCATGAGCTCTGCATCGAGCAGACTTGATAGACCAAAAGACCTTCTTCTGATGGCAATTTCATATGTTCATCTGCTTGTTTAAAATTATAAACAAACAAATAAATAAATACATAAATGAATGAATGAATAAGTAAATAAATAAATAAATAAATAAAATCACTTAAATTGTTTGCCAGAATGTTCTCTTCAGCTTAATGAGACTGAAACTTTGACTTTGGTATATTTCACATCTTGTATTCTATCCAGCTGCCTGTGCTTTGTGTCTTAGAAACTGTGGTCTCAGGCAGTGTTAAACATTTTGGAGAAAGCAGCTATGACTAAAAATGCAGTCCTCTTGACATAGCTCTGTTGAAATACATATAACTTTTATTTTATTTATTTTTGTATTTGCTTTGATTTACTGAGTAAGGTACACTAGGCAACTAAATGCTTATTTCATAAGTTTCATAGGTGGATTCAAGCAAAAATGGACGATAAGTCAGTGGTGCTTGCCAGCATTTTACCCAAAACAAAATTTCTCATCAACAGAAGCTGCTTGGTCTGAGCTTATTTTGAAGGAATCAATATCTGGACAGTTTATAACAGCAAGTGGGAGATTATTCCACATTTGGACAACTCTGTTGCTAAACCAGTTTTTTCTTCGCAGTTATTCACAGGTACAAGATTTATTTATGTATTTAAAATTAGGTGACCGGGAAAGGTACACTGAGCAGAAGCTCATTTCCAGGTGTGACCTGAGGACAGGGGGTATAAATACAACAAAGGGATTAGAAAAAAGAGATACAGTAAAATACAGAGTAAACAATAAATTATACAGAATAAAACAGAATAAATTCTTCATTAAAGTATAATACAATGAGCAAAAAGGTTTACATAATAGGATTACATAGCAGGGAATTGTACAGGAGATACAGTAAGCAGGGTAGGACAACCAGAAATAAAACAAAAATAGTGATCACTAATATACACAGGAAATAAATGAGAGGAAAGAGGGCAGTAGTATGGTTGTGGGTTAGGGCAGTGGACAGCTACAAGATATAGTAGGGGATGGCCTGAGGAGGCGTTTAAGTGCAGGAAAGGAGGGGGTGAGGCGGGTGAGAGGGGTGAGGTTATTCCAGAGGGAATGGAGTTGATAGGAGAAAGCTAGTTTCCCAGCTGAGGTGCATGCATGTGGGAAGGCCGAGGAGTTGAGTCAATTCATATGTTAATTGTAGGGCGAGGAGGTAGCAGGAATTAGGATGGAGGAGAAGTAGGAAGGAAGAGTGACAAACCAACATTTGGAGATGAAAGTGGAGCAGTGGGAAATTCGTCTCTGCGAGAGGGATTGGAGGGAAAGGGAGGAGTAAAGGTCACAGTGATGAGTCGGGGGGGTGAATTTGAGGCAAAATGGCAGAAGGTGTTGAAGAGGACACCTGGTTTGGCGAGGGAGGTGGCTGGAGCTGCACTGAAAACAACATCAGCATAGTCGAAGGCTGGGATTATCCATTTGACAAGTAGGTCACGTCTGACTGGGATGGAAAGACTACCCTTGTGGTGGTATAATAGACCAAGTTTGGGATGCAGTTTGGAGTGAAAGGCTTTGAAGTGGGAGGAGAAATCTAGTGAGGGATCAAGCCACAGTCCTAGGTATTTATAGGCTGGAACATTGTCGAGAGGAGTGTTGGCTGAGGTGGACAATGCAGGGAGGGCAGTGAGCCTGACAAGTTTCTGTTTGGTACCGAATGTCATGGATACAGTCTTTTTTGTATTTATTTTTAGGCAGTTTTTATTGAACCAGTTAGATACTGCGGTGAAGTCAAGCTGAAGTGGAGTTTGGACAGCTGGGGCAGAGGTACCAGATAGGAAAAGGACAGTGTCATCAGCATACATATGGATCTTGACATGGGCATATACAGAAGGGAGGCCATGTATAAACATGGAAAAGAGAACAGGTCCGAGGATAGAGCTCTGGGAGACACCAGCAAGGATGGGGAGGGAGGTAGGGGGACAGGACATTACCGATTTTCACAGATTGGGACCAGCCAGTTAAGTAGGAGCTGAACCAGGAGACAGAATCTGGAGAAAGGCCAGTGGGGCTTAGCTTGTGAAGAAGAAGAGAGTGAGAGACAGAGTCAAAAGCCTTTGCAAGGTCAATGAAAATGGACGAGGTGATCTACCCTTGATCCATAGCAGAGTGGATGGCATCTGTAAAACGAAGAAGGGAGAAGGTGGTAGAGTGGAATTTCTTAAATCCTGACTGGACTGGGGAAAGAGTGTTAGAAACAGCGAGGAAATCATTTAACCTGGAGAGGACAAGTGATTCTAGGACTTTGGCAAGTGAGGGGAGAAGTGATATTGGATGGTAGTTACCGGGGACTGTGGGATCACCCCCTTTATGAAGGGGCATGACTGTTGCTGACTTCCACGCAGAAGGGACGGTAGAGGAGGAGAGAGATAAATTGAGGAGGTAAGTTGGTGGGGGAAGGGGGGTCAAAATAACCAGTGCAGATATTTTGAGGAGGCTAGAGTGTAAGCCATCAGGGCTGGATTTACTGGAATTTAGGGAGTGTAGAGCTCTAAGGGCTTCTGCAGAGGATTCTGGAGATGGTTGAAAGTCAGAGGGCCATGTGGGGGGGGAGTGGCAGAGGAGGAGGGGGAAGGTCATGCGGGAGGGTACAGGTTGTAAAGAACTTCTTTAGGGCCTCAGCAACAGAAGTCTGAAACTAGGGAGCCTGCCACACAAAAAGGGGGGTCAGAGGTGGGGTGCAGGAGCAAGCGGAAATTCTTCCAGAAACTGGATGGAGAGTTGTTGGAGGTCTGCAGTTAAGTTTTAAAATAATCAGATTTAGCTTGCCAAATAAGCTTGGTACCGTTATTATGGAGGGTTTGGTAAATCTGCAGGTCAGTTGGGTTATGTGTGGTTTTGTAACATCGCCAGGTGAGATCGCAGGTTTTGCATATGAATAGGATTTCCAGAAAGATCCAGGGATTGTGACTGCATTTTACCATGACTGATTTCAGAGGCGCATGGATATCCCAGACCTTTAGGAAGGTTGTGGAGACATGGGAGAAAGCAATATCAACAGAGGGGGTGGAGAGGACAAGAGACCAGTTAGCCGTAGCCAGGTCAAGGAGTAATTTATTTGAGTTGAGCGTCGTGAGGGGTTGATACCAAATATATTTGGGGGGGGTTGGAGGAGGATGTATTTTTATGATGCAAAAGGTGGGGAAGTGGTCACTGACCACATCAGGAAGTGCACCAGCAGAGCTGTTGTAGTGAAGGTGGGTTGATAGTACCCAGTCAAGCAGGGTATGGGACTGGGAGCGATGGTTGAGGCAAGTTGGCTCTTTGATCAACTGAGTTAGGTTTAGTGCTTCAATCTGAAGGCATGTGTTATGTGAAGAGGGGGAGAGCCAGTCCAGAGTGAAGCCACCAAGAAGGATAATTTCACCTTCAGACGCAAGGGTGGTTATGGAGGTGATGCATGAGATGGGGGGGGGGGAGTTTAGAGGAGGCATAAAAAACACCGACAAAAAGTGGCATTGAGGATGGAAAAGTGAGCTTTGCCAGGAGGAATTCGTGAGATAACTGCACAGCTTCATGGTAGGTGACAATGCAAGAAAAGGAGATGCAGGAGTAAATTGCAACCCCTCCTCCCCATTTCCCTTGGTCTTGCTGGTGGAGGCTAAAATCAGGGAGGGCAAGCTGGTCTTCTGGGATACGGGAAGACAAGATGGTATGCAACAAAACAATGTTATGCAACAAGGCATGTAACAAGGGAAATTTGGAGGACCAGGCTAACAGTATGAATACAGTAACAATATAAATTGTGGTAAAGAGAATACCTCACAATAGCAGAGCAGTAACAGGCTACAGAAAACAATATAATGTACAGTAATGAACTCATCCATGCAGAGGGGAAAACAACTCGTAGCTAGGGAAACAAGGTGCAAAGCCTGACCTATATGTAATGTGCAAAGCCATACGCTGTCACAACTCTTCAATGAACAGTGAGAACAACTCTGCCCTTTCGGGCTCTCTCCTCTCAAACAAACTGCATTCTGCAGTTTGGTAAGCAGCACAAAGAGAAGCTGCCCGACGCTCACCCTCCAAGCAGGGGGACAACTCTGCCCTTTCGGGCTCTCTCCTCTCAAACAAACTGCATTCTGCAGTTTGGTAAGCAGAACAAAGAGAAGCTGCCCGAAGCTCACCCTCCAAGCAAAGTACTGGTTGGAACCCTGAATTTTGGCATCTACCCCTGGAGGAATATCACTTGCCCCTGTTTGCCAGTGTTTTTCACACATTGTGCAGCAATCCAGAAGTCTTCTAGGAACTGCTGCCAAGAAATTAATGCTAGGACTGACCTCTGCTTGACATGTTCTTGATTTCTCACTTAAAGTAATGTTTAGTCTAATGTAGAGATTTCTTAAGAATTGATTTAAGTTTTGAGAGAGGTCTTAAGGTACTGTGATTTTGCTATCTGCCCTGAGCGCTGTGCCCCTTCTCTTAGAGCTGTAAGTCTGTGGGCTGCACCCTTTACCTTGGTGTCCCATTGAGGCTGCTGCAGTGCCCCCCCCAAAAAAACTTGCTTCAGAACCTCCCTGCCTGTTCTTTTTTTTTGCTGACTTTTCCATTAGCCGATTATATCCTTTAGCCACTAGAGGGCCCAGTTATAAGCACACTTACCCAATCCAACACAATATAGTTCCTGTCTCATTTCACTTATTGTGTGGTCAGTCTATCACTATTCATCTGTCTTTGCCCCTCCCTCTTCTACTGATTGATACTGATTTTTCCCATTTGCAGCTTATAGTCTTTTTGCCCACAAAAGGGGTTTTCCCTCAACCATTCCAAAGCTGCTCTACATCTCCTTACTCTCTACTACTTCTGGCACTTTTCCTTTACTGCTCAGCTGCTAAGGGTACCTACACTCCATTACTAAGTCTGCTGTCCTTCTCCCTCTTGGTACAGACCTCACACAGACTGGAGCACCTTTCCTCCACACAGGCACCTCATCCCAGACGTACCCCCACAGTGAGTCGTCCTCCCCACCCTCGACACACCCATGACCCCCAACACCCCCACCCTGCCAACACCCCCACCCCTCCGCCTCCAAGGCCTGACCTGGACCCAGCTCTCCCCTGCCATTCCCACCCTTCGCACTTTATCTATACCATGCACCCTGATTCTAAAGTCCTCAGCTGGGTGTCGACCCAAGGGTCTCCATCGCCACTGGCCACTAACCAGAATAATTACACTGCTATTATTATTATCTGGTAATGTACACCCAAACCCAGGACCTATGGCTTCCAGCCCTTCTAAACCCTGTACTGCAACTGGCCTCCGCTTTGCGTCCTTAAACATTTCAGTCTCCTAAAGAAATCTGCTGCCCTCCAGTGCGGGGTCATTCAACATCAACCTGACATAATTGCACTGGTAGAGACTTGGCTCTCCAAATCCACCCCTGACTCCACTATCACTCTCCCTGGACATACCATCTACAGGGAAACCGAGTAGGCAAACGCGGTGGTGGTTGCGCACTACTCGTAAGGGACTCCCTTATAGGTCAGGCACTACCAGCTCCTAAACTTGATTATGGAGCCCAAGCCCTCACCTTAAAAATCACACCTGACCCTGCCTGAGGCCCTCTCTTCCTCATGGTCTCCTACGTACCCCCGAGGAATCAAAACCAAGCGGTCCAGTCCCTCATTGACTATCTCACATCTCTCCCTCACAAAGTGGAGCAAGTCATCCTAGGTGATCTCAATGTTAACTGGCTTGCCTCCACTGCCTCCCATAAAGAGGACTCCTTTGCTGCCCTGGATATGTCCCAGTTAGTCACCCAGCCCACCAGATTCAACCACTCTACTGGCACCAGCACTCTCCTAGATGTTGTTATATCTAACCACCCCTACAAAATCCGGGATGTCACTGTCCTCCCCAATTCTCTTAGTGATTACTCCCCCAGTCCTCTGTCTCTGGTCATCCTCCACTCTGAAGCCAGTGTCCCAGGCCACTCTATGCCACCGTTTATGCCCCGGTGGCCTCAGAAAATTAAAACAATACCTAGCCCAGCTAGACTGGTCTCCTATCCAGTGTGCCCCAGACATTGACTTAGCTCTTGACCACTTCACAAATGCCTTCTTTTAGGCTTGTGACCTTTTCGCACCCCTCACCAGGATCCACTCCAAAAAATTCAGTGCCCCATGGATCACCCCACCCCCTCCTCCAGAGACTCAAAAAACAGAGATAATCTCTGGCACATTGCTGTACAATCTGGAAAGGCGTCTGACAGACAGGCCTACAATGCAGAATGCAATAAATGCACTTGGCCATTAGGCAGGCCTAGGCAGAGCACTACCAGACCACCCTCACTTCCACTTGGGGTTCAGCCCAGACCTTCTGGGATAATATGAAAGAGCTAAATGGGAAGTCCCGCTCCCCCCCCACCATCTCAGCTCTCCATCAATGGCACCCCCAGCACAGATCCACTCCTCTTAGCCGATTGCCTTAACACTGTCTTCTCTGACCTAAGCTCGGCCCTCCCCAGTAGCTTCCTTGACCCAATCTCCACCTCTCTCTCCCCCTCCTGTCCTGCATCGCCCACCATTCTACCTGCACACCCTATCCCCCCAAGAAGCCAGGCTGCACCTGCTAAAAGCCTTAGGCAGCAATAACCCCAGCAGTGACCCCCTCGACTCCAGGATCCTCCGTATGGTCTTGGATGAAGTCCTAGTCCCCCTGACTGACCTTCTAAACTGGTCTCTATGCCTGGGTCAGTTCCCAAGTGCTTGGAAAACTGCTGAAATCACACCCATACATAAGAGTGGGGACCGATCCACCCTCAACAATTACCGGCCCATCTTCATCCTCCGCCCACTCTCTAAAGCCCTTGAAAAAGTGGTGTTGATCCAGCTCTCTGAATACCTAACCAAGTATGACATTATGTGCCCAGAGCAGCACGGTTTCTGCCCGGGACACAGTACAACCACGGCTCTCCTGGAATTCTCCCAACACCTGCATGCTGCTCTCGACTCTGGCAGCCTTGCTGAAGCAGTGTTCATTGACCTCTCCAAGGCCTTTGACACTGTCTGTCATCCCCTTCTACTTGACTCTCTCCACCAACTTGACTTCTCTGGTGGTCCCATTTCCTGGTTCTCTAGCTACCTCTCTGCTAGATCCCAGCATGTCAAGATCAGCGGCTCCATCTCCAGCACTCTTCCCATTCGCTCCGGGGTCCCTCAGGGCTCCATCCTGGGTCCAATACTTTTTAGTCTCTACCTCAACACTCTCCCCAGTTCATGTACTGGTAAAATGCTCCTCTGCACTGACGATGCAGTCCTCATTGCCTCAAATCCCAATCCCACTTCCCTCCAATTATTCCTCCAGCAAGCTTACAACCAAGCTGAAAGGTGGTTCGGAGAACGCAGACTGGTCATTAACCTAAAGAAAACCAAATCAATGCTCTTCTCCCACCACCAAAATAAAGCTAAAAATAGCCCCCTCTTGATTACCCCCAGCACTCTGCACCCGCTAGAACAAGTGACCACATACAAGTACCTAGGCATCATGTTCGATACTGGCCTCTCCTTCCACACCCACATTAATGCCCTGTCAGCCGCCATTAACTCTCAGATTGGCCTGCTATACCAGCACAGGGACTGCCTGCCTCAGGTTGCCCTCAGACTGGCTATCACCTCCTCCATCTTGTCCCTCGTGGACTATGGCTTACCCATCTATGCTGCAGCTGACAACACTGTCCTCTCCAAAATCCAACTCTCCATCAATAAGGCCTGTAGGCTCCTGACCAGTGCCCCCAGCCGAACTCACACCTGCCTTCTCTATACTACCACCAATCTTCTCAACTTTGAGGAGTGACTGCTCTACCAGACCTGCCTTCTCACTAAGAAATCTCTGCTAGGACTCTTCCCCGCGGAGGTCTGCACCTCCCTACAGCAGCCATCTTCATCCATCACCACCCACAGCTCTGTTAAGGCCACTTTTAAGGTGCCCAGAACCAAGACCTCTCTTGCCCAGAGATCCTTCCTCTACCGAGCTCCCACCTGGTTCAACTCCCTTCCTAGCTGCATCTCCAACTTGCCAAAAATTGGCTCCTTCAAAACAACCCTTCAGAACCATATCTTTAATACCCGCTGTTGTAGGTGCAACTAACCCCCTGTTGTAACCTGTAGTTCCCGACCGCCTTGCCTCCTGGCTCGACAACGTCCACTGGACAGCCTCTCCCTCCTCCAGACCTACCCCTTCCCTACTAGGTCCAAACAGTGATGTAACTCACTGTCTTCTCTGAGAACCTACTATATCCATGAATGTAACTCACAATTTTGTAAAATTATGTATCCTAAGTAACATACAAACTACTACATTATGTAACCTAAGTCTATCTATGTTAAATGTTCCTTTTACTGCACTTGTAATGTTATCCTCTGTTTCAATCTGCACTGTAATAACTGTCTTGATGTCTGCCCCACCCCTGTGACGAGGTGCCTTTGTAAATGAGTCGCTGACTCAAAGGTTGCAAACCCGATTTGTAATGAATAAATGAATAAATGAACTCATTGCAAGGCCCTGGGCCTCCTGCCTACCTGAAATTTGTATTGTTAAACTGTTCACAATTTGTGCTAGTCCTTTTAATACCCTATCTAGGTAGGCATATAATCCCACTTTACAGTGTCAATCTGCCTAGTAGTTTAGTGTATTCAATGATACTCTGCTAGCTAGTCTCCCATCTTGTTTCTTGCTGCCTGTAATTAAAATTGCCATTTTATTGCTGACTCCTTGAATTACACTAGCTGGGTGCACCGACGTTTTTCATTGTTCTATATCAGTTTTCATTTAAAAGGAGATGTCATTGTGTGTTCTACATATTATCAGTACAACTCCCAGCTAACTGCACTTGCTTAGTTTAGTCAGCAGCCTGTGTGTTCATCTGTTTCGCAGCTTTTACCTGCCTTGTTTTTTCTCATATTGTAGTTACTGCTTAGGCCTGTTACCATGTTGCAACCACATACTATATCTGAACTAATGTTTATTCATACTTAAACATAGAAACATAGAATTTGTCGGCAGATAAGGAGCTGATGGCCCACCGACTCTGCCCTATTTTCCCTACCTATAGTGTCACAGACCCTACTCAGTCTTCGGTCCCCCCCCCATGGCTAAGATCTCGGAGTGGGAAATTCAGACTGCGCCAGGCTGTGGCACAAGCCTGGGCACAGTGCAACTGGGATGTGCCAGGGCACTGACAGGGTGATATTCAACGGTGCTGTGCCATGGCTCAGCACTGTTGAATATCGCTTTGTGGCCACCCGCATTGTGCATGGTGCAGTGGCACTGCACCAGTGCAGTGGCCAGAGAGGGGCAGGGGATACGCCAGCACAAGTGCCGTTGCGCTGGGTGCGTCGCCACGCGATATTCAAGGTGCACGTACAAATGGGGCCATAATGCATACAAGGAAGGCACAAATGGGGCCATTGCATGTATTATGTCTCCATTGCATGCAGGTGCACCCATCCTCAGTGACTTGCACCTGGCGCCCTGCCAGGCTGCAGCTGTTGGGATTGACACCCTCTGCACAAGTGGCAAAGTGCCCCACTGCCCGATCGTGACATATGTGATTTCGTACCATATCCTGGTGGTCCAGTGGACCACTGGCAGCCGATCGTGGGAAGAGGTCTAAGGAAGATTAAATCCATCCCTGGTGGTCCAGCGATACTCCCCTCCCCACCCTCCCTGGACCCGCTACCGCTCCCCGGTCAGTGTGCACGGGCAGCTCCCCCGCCATAGCCGCCCACCAGGCGGCTGCATGCAGTCGCTGTGCCCATTGGTCCACAGTGTGGGCCAATGGGCATGCAGATCATACTGTACTACACAGTCAGATATGTGAATGGATTCATTCACATATCTGGACTAATATGTCTGTTAGTCTGCGCCCATTGCCCACTGTGGACAATAAGCGTCAACTATGCTATGCGCGATCGGTCGGCAGCGGCTGGGCGTTTGCGGGTGGGGCTGCTGCCGCCGCTGGCGGCTGGTGACGGGGCTTAATGGGGAGGTGGAAGCCACTGGACCACCGGGGATGGGATTAATCTCCCTTAGACCTCTGCCCGCTAACGATCGGCTGCGACGGGTCCACTGGACCACCAGGATATAGGACATTTTAAATTTTGTACATATGCCCGCGATCGGGCTGCGAGCGGTCCACTGGACCACCAGGGATATGGGATGATTCATTTATTATACATATGCCTGTGATCAGGTATGGGGGGGTGCTACCCGATGGAGGGCGCAGCAGGAGCTCGGGTGGCCACCTACAGCTGGCAGCTGCCGTGTTGTGCCCTGCAACATGGCAGCTCACCTGTGGGTGGCCGGCTGTTGCTCCTTTACTTTTGGAACAACTGTATGCAGGCGCGTAGGGGTTACTCCTGCATGGGCTCACATCCCTAGCTGAATATCAGGATGTGGGGGTATCTGTGAGCACACCACTCTACTTCGCCGCGCACACTACTGATGTGCCCCGGTGCATCGGGATTTGTGCCATGCACTTTCCCCTTTTGAATATCGTGCCAGAGCGCATCAGTGGGTTGTGCCATGCACAACCCTTCTAAATATCCCACCCCGTGTCCATCCCATATGTTTCTGAACCTTGTAACCATTTCCACCCCCACCACCACCTCCACTGGTAAGCTGTTCCATGGGTCCACCACACTCCACGAAGAAGAACTTCTTCACATTTCCTCTGAGCCTCCCCCTCTTCTACCTTCATAGCATGACCCCTTATCCTTGAGCATCTTTTTCTGTAGAAAGTGCTTCCCTCCTATACCTTGTTTTTGCCTGTGAGGTATCTGAATGTCTCTATCATATCCTCCCCCCCCCTTCCTTCCTTTCCTCCAGAGAGCACGTCAGGTTCCTTGAGCCTTACTGCATAGGGCCTTTGATGCAAGCCATGCACCATTTTTGTTGCCCTCCTTTGTAATGCCTCCACCCTCTCTATGTCTTTATGGAGGTGGGGCCTCCAGAACTGTACACAGTACTTGAGATGCAGCCTAACCAGTGATCTGTGTAGGGGTGTTATTACCTCCCTCCTCCTTCTGCTGGTGATTCCCCTTCCTATGCAACCCAGAATCCTTCCAGCCTTACCCACTGCTTTGTTGCACTGCTTCGCTATCTTCAGGTCATCAGAAATGATCACCCTAAGGTCACTTTCTTGCTTTGTAACTGTTAATACCTCTCCTCCCAGTTGATATGTTGCCCCCAGTTTCTTATGCCCCAAATGCATTATTTCCCACTTCTTTGCATTAAAACCCAGCTGCAAGCCCTTGACAATTCTTCCAACTTTTCTAGATCACTTCTTATTTTTTCCATTCTTCCCCATGTGTCTACTCTGTTGCAGAGTTTTATGTCATCTGTGAACTGGCATACTTTCCATTACAGCCCTTCTGCAATGTCATTGATGAAGAAGTTGAAGAGGACTGGCCCTAGCATTGATCCCTGTGGAACTACTCCACTGGTTACTTTGCCTACTCTGGAATGACTGCTATTTACCACCACCCTCTGATTCCTATTGCCCAGCTAATTTTCCACCCATTTTACTACCTTAGGATCTACTCCTAGGCTTCCCAGCTTATTTAACAGCCTTCTATGTGGAATGATGTTGAAGGCCTTGCTGAAATCCAGGGAGGCCACATCCACCGCTCACACTTGATCCACTTCCCAGGTCATCCAATCAAAGAACTCGATCAGCTTTGCCTGGCAGGATGTCCCCCTGGTGAACCCATGCTGCCTCTGATCCTGCAGGTTATTGGTAAACTAGGCATTCCTCAATTATTTCCTTTAATATTGTTTCCATTACCTTGCCTACCACTGATATCAGGCTGACTGGCCTGTAATTTCCTGCCTCCTCCCTATTTCCACTTTTGTGGAGTGGGACTATATCTGCCCTCCTCCAGTCCCTCAGTACCTCCCCTGTTTTTAATGACATTTTGAAAAGGGCTGTCAGAGGTGCAACTAGCTTCTCTTTCAGTTCCTCCAGTATCTTGGGGTGCACTCCATCTGGCCCCATTGCTTTGTCTACTTTTATCTTTGATAGTTCCCTAAACACTCTTTCTTCTGTAAATGGTTTTGTGTCCACTTCCTGTCCCTTTATACCTTTGGCCCATTTACTTCCCCCTCCCTTCCCATACTGTTAGCTACTGTACTGCATAATTGATGGCTATCACATCTCATCTCCTGACTACAATATACCATGCCCTCCTCTTCCTTATCCCTTTACATCTCCTGTTCCCACCCCCTTCCCTCTCCCCATCCAACTGTCCTTACCTTCATTCCCCCACCCTCCACCTATCCAGCCTTTACTCCTCTCCTTTATCCTTCTCCTTCCTTCCACCCTGGTTTCTCTCCTCCCTCCCTTAACCTGGAGTATCTCCACTGTACCCTCCTCTCCTTCCCTCACCCCCACTGACTCCCCAGTCAAAGGGTGGAAACCCATTCCATCCTTTTGCTCTTTTCCTGCTCCTTCTCTTTTCTAGCAATGGGGAATCCAATGCAGGCATTCCTCTCCCTTGTTCTCCACCTTCCCAGCTACTGAAAGTGTGAGCGTGTATCACCTCAATGCTCAGAACCTTCTTCCAAAACTCAAACTCCTGTCTGTCTGGGTTTCACAATAATCTCCTGTCATCCCCTTTATCTCAGAAACCTGGCTGTTCTCCAGAATTCCAGTCCCTAGCCTGACTCTTCCTGACTATCATCTCTTCAGGCGGGGCAGGGGAAAATGTGTAGGTGTTGTTGCCATTTTTTGTCCATATGATCCTCTCGTGCACCATGGCTATCAGAGAGGCTGCGCCCTCCTTCCCCAAGTTTCTTCTTGTCAGACTGTCTTTCCCTTCATCCATGCCCATCTTCACTGGATTTTTCTATGCCTCACCCAGAATCTCCTTCTTCACGCTAGCTAATTCCCTCTCTACCATTACCTCTCATTCCTCTGCTGGTGAACTCATCCTACTAATGTAGAAACATAGACTTTGACGGCAGATAAGGACCGGTTGGCCCACCCAGTCTGCCCATTTCCCTACCAATTGGATAAGTTGCAGAGCCTAGTGAACCAACAGCAAACTTCTTCCTAACCCCCACCAATATTACCTTATGTCTGTCCCATGCATTCTTGAATTGTCCCACTGTTTTTGAACCCATGATCTCCTCAGGAAGGCCATTCCATGTGTCCACCATCCTCTCCATGATAAAACACTTCCTCATGTTGCCCCTAAGCCATTTCCCCCTCTATCTTCAAATTGTGCCCCCTTGTTCTTGCACATCTCTTTTTCTGAAAGGTGCTACCCTCTTGGACTTTGTTGATTCTCGTGAGGTACTTGAAAGTTTTTATCATGTCCCCCTCTACCTCCTTTCCTTGAAGTAATATATATTAAGCTCCTTTAGTTTCTCTTTGTATGGCTTCTGGTGCAGACCCTGCACCATTTCAGTAGCCCTCCTCTGGACTGCCTCACACCTGTCTATGTCCTTGTGAAGATGGGGTTTCCAGAACTGCACACAGTACTCCAGATGGGGTCTTATCAACTGTATGTACAGAGGGATAATATCTTCCTGTTTTCTACTGGGGATGCCTCTCCCTATACATCCCAGTATCCCCACAGCCCTCCTTACTGCCTTCTCACATTGCTTGCTTACCTTTAGGTCATCTGATATGACTACCCCCAGGTCCCTTTCCATTTTTGTTGTTGTTGTTGTTAGTACCTCTTATGTAGTCTTCCCCTGGGTTTTTGTTTCCCTGGTGCATTACTTTGCACTTCTTTGCACTGAATTTAAGCTGCCATACTTTTGACCATTCTTCTAACCTTGCCAAGTCCATTCTCATCCTTTCCACACACCCTTAAATCAAGTGATCTGACATGTCCAACCACTGGTTCAGGGGCAATGCACTTCTGGTGGTTGTGGAATTCAAGTCCATGACTGTGGGGGGGGGTCTTTTTTGGTTCATAGCTTAGTGCTCTAACCTCTACGCTATATAGCAGACCCTAGGTGATTTCAATATCAGTTGGTTCTCCTCGGCCTCCAGGCTGACAATCCACAAAGTTGAGTCCATTAATCTCTTGCAGATTATAACTGAACTCACTCAGCTCAACCCCCACTCCCATGACCATTCCCTCTTGGACTGGGTATTCTCCTCCCACCCGCACTGCACTGTTGCAGAAGGTATCTTGCCAGATGCTTTCAGTGACTACTGCATGATGTTCTGCATCAGAAACACTTGGCATCCATCTTCCACCCCAAAATACCTCTGAACCAGGTTTCTCTGATTGCTCAACACCAATGCTCTCCTGGGAGACCTTGCTACAGCATATTGAACAGTCATTCCCTCTTCCTCTGTGATTGTTACTACCCTCTCTCTGTTTCAGTCTAAATTCTCCTCAGTCTGGGACAAGCATGCCCTCCTTCAGAAAACCTATGGTCAAAACTCACCATCACCCCTGGATTACTCCTGAAATCATCGACCAGTGCAAGTCCCATGATCTCACCTGGGTATGCTATAAATTCTCACACTCCCTTCCTGATCTCCTCTTATATAGGACTAGTAGAAACTCCTGTACAAAGGATGTCTGGGTTGTGAAACTACATTATTTCAAAGACAACCTTCAGAACAGTAATTCGCCTTCTATGTTCTGGAAGGTACTTCAGCCCCTTTTTGACTCTCCCACCTAGTCCACCCCCTGCCCTTCTGGTAAATTATTCACCTGTATCTGACCCCTCCTCTGTCGCTGCTCACTTCAATGAGCTATTCACCACTTGTGCTCTTCCTTCCATCCCCCCCACAACCTCCACCACTCCATCTCATATTCCCTCCCCTCCCCTCCCAGGGTTTCCTTCTCCCCTGTTACTATCCAGGAAACTCTGACTGCCCTTTCCTCCCTCAACCTGTCCAAGTCTACCCCCAAAGGGTTGGATGCTAAACTCCTCCACATCTCTGCTCCTGCCATTAGCATCTCTTCTGACCCACCTAATCAATCTCTCCTTCACCCTCAGTGCTGTTCCTCAGTTTTGGAAGTTTACCAAAGTTCTTCCACTTCACAAAGGGGGGGGGGCTTCTTCCCCTGGTAACATCCAGCCAATCTGCCTCCTCCCCTTTCTTGATAAGCAGCAAGAGAAAGTTGTCTATATCAGACTCATCAATTTCCTCTCCCCATCCCAGTCTGATTTCTAGAAGCATCACTCCACTGTCTCCTTTTTGTTACATGTAACTGATTCTATCATCCCAGTTTGGGTTCCTAGGGACTGACTTTATCGATCTGACAAATCCTTTGAATTGGTGTCTCTCACCCAGGCAAATTAGTTGGAATTTACCAGGGGAGGAAGTGACCCTCCTTCATTTCCAAATACTGGTTTGGGGCCCTTCCCTCTTACTTTTCATCACTCCTCTTCCTCATCCACTCTTTTTTCCTGCTCCCTTTGCTCCAGGGATCTTCACACCTTCATCATTCCTTATCCCTGCTCCTCTGCTGGGCAATTCCTATAATCTTTCCATACTTTGGAACTTGATCCCCTCATCCCTCCATTTCACTGCCTCCCTTGGCTCCCTCAGGTATCAGATAAAATTCCTTCCTTTTCTCCATCTCTTGTCTTCCCTGTCTCTGACCCATGTCTCTGGCATTTCCCCTGCAATTGCTATCCTACCCAGATGTAGGTATGTCTGAGACATTTAATTGTCGTTTTTTTGCCTTGCCTATCAGTTCTGAACTTATTCCTGATTTCATCATGTTATCCTGATTACACTTTATTGTTTATGCAAGTTATGTCTCTGCTATATATTTTATATTCTGTGACCCCTTCCACTGGGTCACACCTGGAAATGAACCTCAACCCAGTGTGCCTTTCCAGGTCACCAATTTTCAAATAAATAAAATAAAATATATATAATATATATATATATATATATATATATATATATATATATATATGACTATTCAAACTCAACTGGGTATGATCAGAGAGGCAAACATGGTGGCCCGGATATTCAGACTGCGCCAGGCTGTGGCACAAGCCTGGGCACAGCGCAACTTGGCTGTGCAGGGGTGTTGACTGGGTGATATTCAATGGAGCTGCGCCATGGCACAGCATCATTGAATGTTGCACCCTGGCCACCCGCAGTGCGCATGGCGCAGTGGCATTGTGCCAGTGCAAGTGGCCAGAGTGGAGCAGGGGGATGTGCTAGCATAAGTTCCATTGCGCTATGTGCAACACCCGTGATATTCAAAAGTGCACATGCAAATGGGGCCATAATGTATGCAAAGTGCATGTCATTATGGCCTCATTTGCATGCAGGTGTCCCTATCCCCAGCAACTTGCACCTGGCGCCCTGCCAGGCAGCAGCCGTAGGGGACTGAGGCCCCCTGCACAGTGGGAAATGTGCCCCTCTGCCCTATCATGGGCATATGTAAATTGAAATAATTGTCCCATATCCCTGGTGGTCCAGTGGACTGCTTCACGCCCGATCATGGGCTTAAGTCTGAATATCAAATGTCCGATATCACTGATGGTCCAGTGGACTGCTCACAGCCCGATCACGGGGAAAAGTTGTAAATAGTAGAGGTCCAATATCCCTGGTGGTCCAATGGACTGCTCGCAGCCCGATTGTGGGCAAAAGTTGTAAATAGTAGAGGTCCAATATCCCTGGTGGTCCAGAGGACCGCTCACAGACTGATCACGGGCCAAAGTTGAAATAAATGAAGTCCTATATCCCTGGTGGTCCAGTGGACTGCTTCACACCCGATCACGGGCATATGTTATACAAAGTAGAGGTCCAATAACCCTGGTGGTCCAGTGGTAACCCTCCCCACCCGCCCACTGAGCCCCAGCGCCTCCCCCATCAGTGGTGGGCGGCAGCACCCACCCGCCTGCCACCCGCCGCCGCCCGACTGACACTGTATGGAAGGGCTGTACACCCATTGGTCCACAGCGTGAGCCAATGGGCATGCAACCATGCATTTACACATTCCAGATATGTGAATGGATCCATTCACATATCTGGACTGTGTAGTACAGTACAGACTGCACACCCATTGGCTCATGCTGTGGATCAATGGGCGTACAGCCGTTCCGTATGGTGTCTGTTGGCGGGCGGCAGGCGGGTAGTGTGCTGCCGCCCGCCGCTGACTGGGGGAGCGGGGTGGTGGGACTCAGAGGGCAGGTAGGGAGGGGGTTACCGCTGAACCACCAGGGTTATTGGACCTCTACTTATTACAACATATGCCCGTGATCGGGTGAGAAGCGGTCCAATGGACCACCAGGGATATTGGACTTTGTTTATTTCAACTTATGCCCACGATCGGGCTGCAAGCAGTCCACTGGACCACCAGGGATATTGGACTTCATTTATTTCAACTTATGCTGGTGATCGGGCTTCAAGCAGTCCACTGGACCACCAGGGATATTGGACTTCATTTATTTCAAATTATGCCCGCAATCGAGCATGAAGCGGTCCACTGGACCACCAGGGATATTAGACTTCATTTATTTCAATTTATGCCCATGATCAGGTGTGAAGTGGTCTACTGGACCACCAGGGATATTGGACTTCATTTATTTCAACTTATGCCCATGATCGGGCGTGAATCGGTTCACTGGACCACCAGTGATATTGGACTTCATTTATTTCAACTTAGGCCCGCGACTGGGCTGCAAGCGGTCCACTGGACCACCAGGGATATTGGATGCTATTTATTTGAACATATGCCCGTGATCAGGCATGGGGGGGCACTGCCACGGACGTGCAGCCGGAGCTCGGGTGGCCACCCAAAGGTGGCAGCTGCCGTGTTGCACCCTGCAATATGGTAGCTCACCTGTGGGTGGCCAGCCATTGTTCCTTTCTTTTTTTGGCTCACCTGCGTGCAGCGCAAGTAGGGGTTGCACACGCATGGATTCAGCACATCCCAGGCTGAATGTAGGGATGTGCAGAGTATGCATGGGCATGCCCCCCCCCCACCAGTGCCGCATACATTACTGATGCACTCCTGCGCATCAGGATTTGTGCCAGGCACAATCCCCATTTGAATATCATGCTAGGGTGCATCAGCGGGCTGTGCATGGTGCAACAGTGTTGTGCCATGCGCAACCCTTCTGAATATCCAGGCTGGTATGTATATGAATATGCTGATTGGGTTTGGTGAGAATGGACTATAGCTTTTTTTCTTACGCAACAGATTAAGTCACTTCAGTGTTTTACCAAAATGTTCCCGCTAGCTAAATGAGTTTCAGATTTTTGCAGATTTTAGCACATCCTGCCCAGCTGCCTGTACTTCTCTGTTTGCAGGTGAGAAACAGAAGAATCTGCATAACAGTGTTTTGAGAAACAGATATGTAAAAAGATGTAGAGAATATTACTGTACATAGTTTAGTTGACTTAAGAAAGTGAAAATACGTGTTTTGTGAGAAAGGACTACACTTCCTCTTCATACATCACAGCATTTGGTGACACGGTGGGACAGAAGCAGAAGAAGAAAAATGGCAAATTTTGGCAAAGGAGTTTTGAAGAAGCATGAGAGAGCTTCTCCAGTTATTAAAAAAAAAGATTACAGCAATTTCTGGATGCAAACCAGATTGAGGACGCATGTAAAAGGGATTACACCAATCAGGTGTTACTACTCAGGAGGACATCATCAGTCATTCATTTTGCATTGAGCAGATAGACAAGCTGACTGCAACTATGAGGAAGCACATTCCCACTATGCTGATGCATCATTAAAGTTGTTTGAGTGTTTGGGGTGGGGAGGTTTGTGTTTGTGTGAATTATGAGGAGGGTGTTGTCAGGGTGGGGAAGGTAGGTGGTGACTTGTTTGGAGCAGGTGTGGGATGGGATTTATGTCAGCATAGTGGCAGCTGCCTATCTGTGAATGCAGAGGAGGGAGGTGGTTGTAAATGGGGGCTGGCTGGGTGGATAAATTATCAGTTTATCAGAGTGGGGATGTGTGTACAGTGAGTGGAGGATGGGTTTCCAATGTAAAAAAAAAAGTTAAAAAAAAACTTTGCTGAGCAGAGTTGGAGCAAAAGTTGGAAACTGTTTCCAACTTCACACCAGCTTGGTCAGTAAAGTTCTAATCTGCAACATCGCTACTGCCAGCAAGCTGGTTGATAAAAATTTGCAGCACTGATCAAGAATATTAACCCCTAGGGAAAAATCATTGCTACTATTTTATCACCCATATAAGTCAATGTATTGCTTCTTCCTTAAATCAAACATTTCAAAAACTAACAGCAGAGCGTTTTTGAAAAGTTTAAGGAAGTAGCAATACATTGACTTATGTGGGTGATATTAATATGGTAGGCCTAACATATTAATATCACACATTCATCATAATGGTCACTAACATGCAAGAAGTCTAAGCAGTATGGCATTATTCCTGGATCGCTGATTTTATTCTGAGTCTTTGGGTTAAATTTACAAACATTACTGCCAGCAATGACATCACTTTTTCTTTACCAACCCAGCTTCACAATCTCCACTATTCAACATCATATTGCTGAATCAGAATTGGTAAGGAAAGTAAAGTAGTACCAGTGCAACTGCCCATAACCTTATACACCTCTGTAGTACCTCCTCCTGCTTGGTCAGCAAACCTACAACCAAGCTAATGTTACGCACTTCGCACCAATTGCGCTTCTTCTTCACCTATAAGCTTTCACCAGAAAAATTCCCTACTGTCGAGCAACCTTAGACTGTTGCTCACTCTATGAATCTTGTATTACTGCTGATTGTATATTATCTGCAATGTAACCATACTGAGCATTAGAGACTACTTTAATTTTGAGTACCTTTTTACTGTTGAGCTACCTTAGACTGCTGCCCACTCTATGATTCTAGTGTCATTGCTAACTGTATTCTTGCCCTCAATGTAACTGTACTACACATTAGAGACTACTTTAATATTGTATATCATTTTACCTGCTGTACCTGATGCTCTCCTACTCTAGTTCTGTTCAAAACCTACCTTGTTCTGGTGTTATCCTCTTTGAATCATGTATAATCCTACATTGATTACCCAGGTGAATCTGTAAATCATCAATCATGTTTTCTGAAGGTCAGTCACGACTGTTCATTGTTAATCATTAAATGTTAGCATGTGATTATTAAGGGAGATTGTGATCTAAGATCATCATCTAGATCATGATTCAATCATCAGACATGAACCGCCAAATCACCAACTGATGATTACTAATTATTTGTGTAAGCCTAAATCAGCACGATGGTTGTTGATGATCTCTGGATGATCAAGTGATGATCACTGATGATTATATTACTTCAGTATTTATAAGATTGTAAGTTACAGGAGTAATACTTAAAGTTTTATTTGTTACAGTTATGAAAATATACATGTCACATTATCAGTAAAGGAAGATTAATTATAATGTAAATCATGTGAAGTCAAGTTTTAATCCCTTTAGGAAGAGTACATGCAATGTCTGGTATATACATATTTACACATCTAATTTGCACAGTTTACGAACTAAAAAATGGTAATTTCTATTTTTAAATTAATTTTGCATTGACAGTATTAATTTGCAGACTGTTAAAAAAGGTTTTGAGCACAAACCAGGCACTTTTAGGAACTCACCACACCCAAAAAGAAACCAATTAGTGGAACTATATAAACCAATATGAGCATTTTATTACACTAGTAAGATGTGAGGTGTCAAAGTACATATAATTGAAAGCAGTGGCTCTTGTCATAGCAATCATACTTGAAAGATGAGGGGGGTGTACAAAAAAGGTATCATTTCAATAAAGATGTCTAAATTCAAGAAAAGATAAATTCCAAGGGCAGGATTCACAAAGCAGATGTGCTGGGTGCAAATGAGATGAGCCGGTGCAACCTGAAAATGCACCATGGAGCCATTCACAGACAGCGCAGTTGCCCTGGCACAAGCCAGATGCATTTCACTGAACAGGATGTGCTGGAGACGCAATGAAATGATATGCGGCACAAACCGAGGGGGCGTACACCTGCATACACAGCTCACTGCCATTCACAGTGCAGAATGAATGTGCAATTATGGAGTATCCATGGCACAAGACCAAAATGCGCTATGAAGAGATAAGTATAAATGAAGGCTACTTAAGTACAAGCCCCAGCAGGCTAACAACAGCAGAGCAGGAGCAAGCAGGAGGAGAGAGGCAGCTGATAGGCAAACAATGGATGGTGCACCATTCCTGATGGTGAGCATGATAATGGGGATGAGGAGATGGGCAGAACAACAATGTGGTGGTGGAAGGCACCATAGGCAGCCAGCCCCATGGGGGTATCATGCCAGACTGACATTTGAACAGCTCATTGACACAGAAACAGTAGGCAAATACCACCTGAACAGGGCCATTCTGAGGCAGCTCTGTGAGCTGTGCCATGATGAAATGCAGGCACCCACTGTATGAGGTCATGCCATAGCTGTGGAGACCAAGGTGACAACAGTAATGTGCTTGCTCACCATGGGAACCTTCCAGAGGCCAGCTGGGGACACCACAAGCATCTCACAGGCATCCACCTCCCGCCTCCTCATACAATTCCTCATCTCATTGCTACCACATGCTTCGGAATACTTCCACTTCCCAAGCACACAGGCAGAGTGGACAGAAGCCATGCAGCAGTTCCACAGGGTGGCATGCCTGTCAGGCATCATAGGGACCATTGACTACACCCATTTGGCAATTTTCACACCATCCGGCGAGGATGCAGTAACGTACATCAACTGCAAGGGGTACCATTCAGTAAACTTTCAGGTGGTGTACAATGCCACAGGGTGCATCAGCAATGTCTGCACCACACACCCTGGGAGCACATGTTATGCCTTCATTTGGCACCAGTCTGCCCTCTGATGCAGATTTGAGACAGAGGACATACCAAGTGGACACTTAGTAGTTGTGTGGGACATGCTGACCTGCAGAACAACAGGACACCATGGCGCAGGATAGGATGGGGGGGAGCAGGTGTGCAGGTAGCACAATGCACAATGCACAGAGGGGGCAGCAGAACTGGGACAGTGGAGGGGGGGATAGTGCCACAGGTGTGCACACAGTGGGACAGCATGGCACACGTACAATGCATGGAAGGAGGGGTGCAGTCCCATAGGGGGCATGTGTGGCAGGGCCTAGCACACCACATGCAGACAAGCAGGCACAGCTGCCGGGCACACTGGGGTGGACAATGGGGGCCAGGGCACATGTGGAAAGCAAGGGCATGGGCAACCAGGGTCATACAGCGGCAGCAGGGCCAGATCCCATCAGGTGAGGGGGCTTAGGAAGGCAGGGAAGGCCAGAACATGGGCAGTGGTGTACCCACACCACACACAGCAGAGCACCATGGTGCAGGTGGAAGGGCATGTTGCACATGTGATCAGTGGACTAACAGCCACCCTTGCTTCCCACAGGTGATTTATTTATTTATTTATTTCATTAGTTTTTGTTAGCCGGATAAGTGCACTAGACATATTCTGCCTATTTTCAGGCACGACACGGGGGAAGGAGATACAGATGAATGCCAACTGACCTTGAACCAGATTAAGCTGTTGACAGTATTTTTAGTGAATGAGGGAAATTTGGCCAAGACACTGGGGAAATTTCCCCTACTGTACTGTAGGGGGAGATGCTATCCTGTGCTAGGATGGCCAGTTCTCCTGTGACAGTGACCTGGATGGATGTGGACAGAGCTGAGGAGAAGGCCTCCTCCTCTGCTCTTATTTGTCTAGAGGCTGAAGAAGTGTTTCAAGATCCAAAAGGATCCTTTACCAGTTTTGACTTTGATGGTGACCAGGAAACTAGATTAGTTTCAACCATTCTGACGAGTAATCTGAAAATTGCCTTGGATTCAGATGATAAGTATATGGTGCCAGATGCTGTATCATGGGCACAATTGTTAAAAAACCTCCTGGAAAATTAAGTTAGTCAGACTGACAAGAAAAAGGCTGATTTGGAAGCTGCTTTGGAAATATTGCAAACAGAGTCGGATGCAGGACTTTCGGACCTCCCGTCTTCTGCTGGAGTGGGTGACTTGTCTAATCTGAGTGCAACAGCAGCATCTCTAACAGGTGCTAAGTATCAAACAGCTTGGTATAATCAGGACAATGCTACTGTCTTTTTTTTTTAATGCGGGGAAACAAGTTAATTCCATTTCAGCTAAAACTGTATCTGAAACTGTTACCACTGGTCTTGGACCTTCGGTACAGCTGGGTCCTATGGGAAAGTCTGACATTCTGATACCCACTATTTTCTGAGCCCCTGATATCTATAACACAAGCCCTGTAATGGCACCTACAACTGATACTATGATAGTCCATGGTCAGGAGGTAAGGGGGCAGTGGAAGGAGTAACCCCTGCAGGCACTAGAGGACAAGAGGATGATGAAGTATCCTTAGTTTCTGCCTTGGCTTCCAAACAGATGGCTTTATCGATCCTGGTAAATGAGGGTGGGAAGGACATTAAATCCTTGCTTAAAAATGAACATACGAGGGCAGAGAGATGTGATATAGCTTTTGCAACTGAGGTGACCCCTGATAATGATAATGACTGAACCCCAGAAAAAGCCTTAGGGGGGCGGGTTGTAAACAAGGGCACAAAGGTCAATGGCACCCAGATCCTGTTTGGGATCCCACCCTGTTGTTGCAAGACAGTCCAGAATGGAAACCATTGGCCCAGGGGGAAGCCCCAACCACTAAACAATTCAATAAGGGTCCCATAATTGGAAGTCAGCTCCCCAAAAAATCAGCAAGGGCTTGCACAGTCACAGAACCCTCAAAGGGACAATCATACTGAATCTCAACATACAGACAAGGGACATGAAGATAGGAAGAAATACTCAGATTTCTTTCAAAAAAACGAAGCTGCACCATGAAGGAATGCAGTTCACATTAGGTACAAAGGGGGGCTGGAGGTGAGACCTGACAGATACTATGTGAGAAACAGCTAATGAAAGGATCATTGAAAAGTTCACTCCTGCTGAAGTCTTTGCTTTTATTAACATTTCTGGTGAGAACAGGTTTGACGTTAGTTTCAGATCCCCCCACCTGCTAGAATTATTCTGGGCACATTATAATCAAATCAAGTTTTCACCGCTCTGAACCCCTTTCTAGTAATCCTTCTTACCAAACCTTTGGTAAAGTGTGTAAAAATCATGTTTTGCAATGAGGGAGTTCAGGTTGATGATATTACTCAATGGTTAAAACAACATTGCACAGTACTGTCTACCCCTGAAGTCATTCTAGACACTGAAGAATTCTGGATGGGTGGCCGGAAATATAAAGTTAAACTGATGCAGGATGTTGATGGGATTGTACATATTCCTAACTGTTTTTTTTTCTCAGGAGGGACAGGGGGTATGTTTCTATGCTGGGCAATGTATAGCTTGCTATAAATGTGGCTCTGGGACCCATTTGTTATATGTCTGTGGCAAACCATGCTGTGAGATTTGTGGGAAAGTGGGACATGTTAGCAGGCAGTGTATGAACCACACAAAATGCTCCTTATGTGAACTGTCTGGTCATCTCTTCCATGAATGCCCCTGGGCCTCAAAAAATAAAACTGATAAATTGGACCCTGAAGATCTAATCCGTAAGGCTCAGCAGGCTGCAAAACCTCCAGCCCCTAGTATACAATCTGCAGGACCACAGCAGGAACCACAGGCTGAAGATCCTCCGAAGCCTGTTTGCCAGGAGGACGTTCATCCAGGCGACACTCTTATGGAGACAAAACCCATAGAGGATTTACACAGTAACAGTCTTGAACCACCTATTATAATATTGTTGGAGGATGAGATTCTTGCTACTGTCCCTTTACCGGAAGCCTCCACAGAGCTCTCTGAGCACAAGAAGGTTTTACAACAGGATTTGTTAACTCCAGTTAATTATTCAGAAGTGGCATGGGGGGATGCATATCTACAATTTCAGCCACCAGGTAGTCCACCAACATCAAGAGGAAGATCTACTCGGAGTAGCTCCTCCACGACAGGATCTTTGAATTTTACCTCAGAAAATCCCTTTTCAGTTCTAAAATCTCAAAACTGGGGGGATATGGAGGCTGATGCGACAGACTCTGAGTCAATCCCAGGGTCTTCAGACTCCTTTAAAACAGTGGAATATCTATATTCGGGGAAGAAGAAAAAGTGGAAAAAATGAAGGCTATCCTGTCATGAACCTCTAAATGCATACTGTAGCCTCTTTAAACGTCTGCAGCATTTTAAATCATAAAAGGACACTACTTGTATTTCAAACCCTGCATGACTTTGCTTTAGATGTTTGCTTTATTTAGGAAACATGGATGTGGTCAGCCAATCAGGCACAGTTGTTTTCCTCTGAATGGCAATTGGGTTCATCCTTCTGGTCTTTTGGGTTAGATAGGGCAGACAGGGTTGGAATACTTTTTTAAGGTTATCATTTTACATTAACAAAACTAGTGGATCATGTTCCGGGAAGGTATTGATTTTAGATGGCATTTGGTCTCTCAGCCAAGCAGAGTAAACGTTTATGCCCCTCAAGCAAAGGTGGATAGGGTAAAACTGCTAGAAAATATACAGCCTTTTTTAGTTACCACCAGGATTCTGTATGTTGCCGGTGATTTTAATTGTCTCTTATTTGCCAATTCAGCTTGCCTGAAGGAAAAAATATATATATTGTGATCCTCATATGCTGTTCAAATGTATCTCCATTTCTGATGTAATTAACTGTGCTGAGTTCAAAATGACAGACCCCCTTATTTACATTTCAGAGAGGGAAGCGTACATCTGCAGTTGATTATGTTTTCACTAGCAGAGACCAAAAACATATTACTATGACCTCTACATGTTTGGAGTTTTCATATCATTTACTTTTAATTGGGTCTTTTTCAGATTCCACTACCCCACAATACAAAAATAGTAGATGGAAGTTAAATTCCTTAGTACTCCAAGACCCCGAAGTCCAACAGGCTATTACAGTTCTTTTGGCAGCTAGAATTTCTGTTTTGGATTTGTATGAGAATTTGGGGTATTGGTGGTGGGATACCAAATCTTATTTGGCAAAATATTTTCATAAAATCAGGAAACGTAGGTCACAAAACTCCTTTTTTTCAATATTTAAAATTACAGGCACGCTTACAAAATCTGATGTCTTTGGCATATGGTACTGGTAACAATGTTATGGATCAAATTAAGAGTTTGAAACTGGAATTGTTAAAATTCCAGTATGACAGAGCACAATCTATTAAATCCAATTTATTGTATGGGACACAGAAATCCCTGCAATTAGACCCTTTTGAAATGTGTAGGAATAAAAGGGATGCCACCACATTTCAGGAATTATGCAACATACTTAGGGATGTGACATCTGACCTGGGGGAATTATACAAAATTGTCATAGACCACCTTAAATCCTTTCAAAATTTGGAATGACCACATCTTATTCAAATATTACAATATTTGTCCCATATTAAGAGGATACCAGATGTGCAGAGAGCATCTGTTCTAGTTGGATTATTGACAGATGAGGAAGTTCAACAGGCCATTATTTTGTCAAAATTGGGTTTGTCACCTGGGTCAGATGGACTACCTTATGAGCTCTATTGCACCTTTTCAACTGAGCTGGCTACATGCTTAGCTATGGTATGTCATTTCTTATTGACACAGGATTTTATCCTTGTTTGTTTTACTACAGGATTGGTAATATTTCTTTATAAATCAGTGGATAGGAAAGAAATGAGTAACTGGAGGCCAATTATGCTTTTAAATGAGGATTTTAAATTATTATCCAGTATTCTTAACATCCAGTTAAAAAAGTATGCTGCCACAAAATTACATTATACCCAATTTTGTGGGTTACCTGGGCGGAAAATTCAACAGGCCCTTATAATTAGAGAAGTAGTGAATTTTTATAACACACACATAGTTATTCTGGATTTTTGATCTTGGTTGACCTCAGTAAAGCTTTTGATAGACTGGCACCATGAATTTGTATTTAGTACTCTGAGTCACTATGGGATTCCGGGGGAATTTGTTAATTGGTTAGGGATGTTATATTTCTCTGGTTCCATTAGTCCTATTGTACTAGATAAAATTGGGGAGGACAGTTTTCTTATTGAAGGTGTCAGACAGGGCTGCCCCTTAAGCCCCCACCTGTATGTTTTCTCTTTGGACCCTTTGCTTCACTACATTTCAAAGAATACCTTGGTGTTGGGAGTTCATGGATCTCAACGGCATGATGAGAAATAAATCCTAACCTATGCAGATGATATTTGTTTAATGGCAGAGACCAGGGATAGTATTTCACTTATGCTTTCAGAACTTCACAACTATTCGGTGGTATCTGGTGCCAAACTGAATTTTAATAAATGTGTTGGTTTTGGACTAGGTTTGGAACAATGAACAGAGATTCCTGTTGAGACTATTAAAATGATCACTTCCCCAGTAAAAATTTTAGAGATTTATTTTTCAGGGTATGATTTGGGATCGTATAAACTGGGAAGTATCCCTTTCCGCTTGTGAGTATAAGGCAAATAAATGGAAAGGGTGGAGGTTATCGAAATTAAAGCGAGTGGCAGTTATCAATAAATTTCTCATTCCTGGACTCCCGTTTACAGGGATGATATGGCCCCTACCCCCTAATGCAAAAACCAAGCTTTATGGCCTGTTTTTTCAACTTCTTTGGGGCAGTCGATTAAACCCCATTAAAAGGATTTACACCTATTTACAGAAAGAAAAGGGTGGGTTGGGGATGATGGACCTGGTGGTGTTTTTTCACTCCCTGTTTTTCTCCCCAAATTTTAAACTGGCACTACAACCCTCGACAGCTTTACCTGCTAAATCAGTGTCAGTGGCTCAGTAGGTAGCACACTCGCCTCTGAGGCCGGGAGATCAGAGGGCTGTGGGTTCAGTTCCCACATCTGGCACTTGGGTTAATATCCCAGTACTGACACTGTAATGCAGCATGAGAGGGGTGCTGCATTTCTGAGGTGCCGTCTCTCGGATGTGACGTTAAACCGAGGTCCCATCTGCCTGGATTGGTGGTAGTTCAGGTGGATGTTAAAGATCCCATGGCACTTATCGAAAAGAGTAGGGGAATTTCCCTGGTGTCCTGGCCAAATTTCCCTCATTCACTAAAAATACCACCAACAGCTTAATCGGGTTCAAGGTCAGTTGGCATTCATCTGTATCCCTCTCCCCCGAGTCGTGCCTGAAAATAGGCAGGATTTGTCTAGTGCACTTACCCGGTCAACAAAAGCTAAATAAATAAATAAAAATAAATGGTTACTGAATAATTTAGCAGATTTTTTTCAAGTTTGGTCTGCTCACATCCCTCGGCAATTAAATATTTCACCTTTCCACCTTCCTTTATCAGTTGTATTCAGAAACTTATGAAATGAAACTTAGATAAAGAATCAATTAGTAAATTGTCCTGTTCCCAACTTTATTCGAATATAATGTCTACTTGTGTGCTGGTGCACTCAGTGTTTAAACATTGTCCTGAAGCAGAGAACAAGAAGGTATTACACCTTCTAAATGAACAACGTATCCCCATGAAAATATGGGAAACAGTATGGATATGTGCTTATGGCAGACAAGCAATTAGAGGGAATAATAAGCATAACCCTTTAGTAGAACATTATTGTCCCTTTTCTGATTGTATAGCAGTGGTGGAAGATAGTGTTCATTTTTTGATTTCTTGCACATACTCTAGTAATTTATGGATTTAATAGCAAAATTGTAGGGTTTACATTGGCTGGCCACTGTCTCATATGAGTCTTTAGCTTTAGGTATATACCCTTCCACTTTGAAATGCTTTGATACTGGCTCTTTACAAGTATTTTTTGCAGTGCTCAAATTTTATCTATGGCATGCAAGATGTCAGTGGGTTCTACAACAAAAGCTGGTTTTGTATGCAAATTTTAGAGTTTTAGTTGAAGTGAGATTGCAGGACATTTATGATTATGAAATAAGTCATAACCCAAGATCAAACGTTTTTAATGGTCTGCATTTATTAAATTCAAGTGATCTACCATAGTAAGGAAGACCTCCTGTGTAAAAAATGTATTGTTTTTTTTTCTTATTATTGGGTTTGGGGTTTTTCTTTTTCCCTTTCATTTCTAGTAGGTTGGTGATTTGGGAATTGAGGTGGGTTGAGTTATTGAGATTTTGGGTTTGTTTACACAAATGCAGATTTCTTTTACTATTATATCGTACACTGTTTGGCTTGCTTTGTGTTTCAATAAAATATTCCCCTACTCTTTTCAACAGGTGGCGCTGTGGACTTGAGAGAGTGTTTGGCCTGATGGAGGACTACAGTGGAGGAGGTCAGGCAGCCAAAAGCCCACAGCAAGCTTGCAATCAGGGGAATGGTATGTCTGGGAAGCACCCATGCCGTGGCCAGCAGAGCGTACCTCATCCCTCGCAATCTGGGGCTACGTCTGATGGTGCTGTAGACACTGGTAGACAAAAGACATCAAAAGACCCAAATGAAATGGATTATAAGCTGAATGGCTTGAGTCTGAAGAACACAGATTCTTCTGAGGAAGCGAGCATTCTGCTCGAAGAAAAACACTGCAACTTACAGAGCGGATGAGGAATTTAGATTAGCGCAACTAGAGGAAGAAGAGAATCTAAAGAAAAGGAAATGGCCTGAGTTTGACTCACCTATGATGACTCTGGGTGCAGGAATGAAAGTATGTGTCTTTGCTGCAAGGAGAGAAACTGCAGATGAAACAACCTTTTCCCAGGCTCCCAATGTGCAGACGAGCGACATCCAGTCTCAGTGGTCCCCAAAAACTGCTCTAGAATGAGCGGGCTGGATACAGCTTGAATCGGGTCAGTGGGTTGCAGATCCCAGGATCCCACTTCCAGGGTCTTCTGGTGGGGGGGATGGAGATAAACTAATCACTGTGCCACAAGATGCACCAGTTTCTTCGCATCAGGAGGGGTTATCCCCAATACGTGCAGTAACCCCCTAAGGCCACCGGAGATTTCTGTTAATGTATCTCCACAAAAGCAACCCATGGTAGCACTTTCAGGGAACTCAAAGGTGCAGGCAGAACCTGTATTGGCAAGCCCTGTTTCCTTTCACCCCATAGAAGTGTTGTCCCAGGAAGAGTTTACTGATGTTCCCAGTTCAGTGGAAGTCCCCTTACTCCCTCGTACTGAGGGAGACCAGGATCCTGCCCCACCTACAGAGGTTGATCCTCCTACCTTAACAGAACCAAAACCCACTTATGCAAGCCTGTTCCACAAACTTGTATCTCTAGCAAAACGAAGAAACACTGTGAGCTTGAGATGCCTGGGACCCACTGAAAATATGCCACACTGTTTCTATGTAGGAAAGATCTTGATTAAACAAATGTTTGGGTTTTCCCCATGTGAAGTATAATGCTCTAATCCACATCCCAGGAGACAATACCTATGACATTAGTTTCAGAACTCCTGACATTCTGAACGGATTCTGGATGAAATATGTAAGCAATAAGACATGACGGGGTGTGCATTACGGTGTGATAACCGCACTCCTAGGGGTGTAGTTAGGCCAAGGCCAAAGGCTGAGTGCAGGTTGTCCCTAGGACTGCGGTTATCACACCAAAATGCGCAACCCCAGAGTGTCTTATTGCACTTATAAAATGGCCCTTTAATTTTAGAAGCAGTTTTTTTATTTTGAAACACATTTTTAAATAAGTAAAAATGTAAGCAAACCTGTGCTTTTAACATAAAATAGTCCTTCCACCTATTGGTGCTAAATTAAAGAAGTGCTATACAGTGTGTGTCTCCCTGCCCACTTAAGCTTCATATTCCCCTGCCAGCCACAACAATTCACAAATGCTGGTTTCCTCATTCTAAGTCTGACACATAGCCCCCTTACTTTATTTCTTTCTTCTCACTCTGTAGACAAAACTAAAATGAAGCCATAACAGAGGCTTCTCAGTTCCCTGGGGCTGCAAGCATGAGCGTGGTTCAAAACTGCCACACTCACTACAGCATCATGAACTGCTTGCACTGTCCTAAAAGATAAACAGCAGGGTGAGTCATTTACCACCTTTTCTCTTTGTTTATATAGTATTATTGCTTACTTTCTTCATTCTGTTTTTTCCCCCCTCTGTGTTTCCCCACATACAAAAAATGGAATGTTTATCATGGAATGTTTACCATGGAATACAGGAAATCAAAATTCTGCTCAGTTCTACTAGCAGAATGTTCTTCTACTAACATACTGTACACGCAGACAACAAAGGCCTGTTATAGTGCCAGAGACTCAATTATATCACTGTCAGGGAAAGCAGAAGCGATTTCCCTGATGAGCAGGTAAAGATAGAAGGGGGATTTTTCACTGTTAGCAAAGAAACAGTTGTAATGAGAACTGTAAACAATACTTAATGTTTCTAATTTGTTTATGTGTGTAAGGAGAGTGTGATGATCTGGTAAACAACATTTAATGAATTAGTTTTATTTTATATTTAAGGTAGTTTTATTTTTAGGACCCAGTTGAAGGTTTCCACAGTGTAAAGGTAGCAGCCATGTTTGTGGTGGAAGATCAGTTCTAGTTTTAGGGAGCTTGATGGAAGATAGTTCTGGTTGTAGGAGAACTGATTTGCTCATTGTGTGAGGTGGTTTAGGACCAGGATGACTGTGCATATATAAAGACTTAATGTATGGTCAGCTGATGTCTCTTGGCCAATGAGATTTCTAGATTTTTTCTTGCCATTTTATAAGCATTATTAAAAACGAATCCAGCATGGTCCCACTTTCAGGCCATACCCCTCACAAAACATTCCTTTAAAATAATTACTGTTCTCTTCAGGAACGAAGGGGTGAATGTGGTTGATATTTCATATTGACTCGAGAAAAAGTGTACTATTCAGGACAATCCAGAACCCATCCTGGATTCTGAGGGTTTCTGGAATGGAGGACGGCACTACAAAATAAATCTGACACAAACTGAGGAGGGCCTACCCAGCTGCTTTTATCTAGGATAGGGCAAAGGTTTTATTTTCTATCCGGGACAACCCTGCCACTGCTACAAATATGGCTCTAGTAGACACCTAAGCAGAACATGTGACACACTGAAATTAGCTCAGTGTGGAGAACTGGGTCATCTTATGTCCGATTGCCACCACCCAGCTAAATGTACTTTTTGTGAAGAAAGTCGTTCCTTTACAGAGTGTCCCTGGTCCACCCATAACAATACTAATGGGGATTTCTGCATACAGAATTTTTATATCAACATGGCTGTGAAAGCTGCTCAGTGACAAAGGCTCCCACCCCCTTTTGGTCGAGAACATGTCGTGGTCCCAACAGAACACACTGGGCCACCTTCTATGGAACCAATACTGATAAATCAGGGCAATAGTGAGCCTTCAACTAATATTTCCCCTATAATACAGAACACTTCAGCCGGGGTGCCTGCTACTATCACTACAATTATGCTCCCCCCCACCACCAGAGGAGACTTTCAAGGTGGTCACAAACAGACATAGGAGTCTGCGGAACAGAAACACAGCCAGATCGACATCGGATACCCCTCCAACTCCCCCTGCACAAGTCATACACTACGTTAAAAGAGGAAACTCCTGATGCAGTAACGGAATCAGACTCTACTTCTATCCAATCTTCTCAGGCTTTGGGGGCTTCAGATATAGAGCAACCGATGGAAGACTCGAATAAAGTTAAAAAAAATCTCGAATGATTTCTAGGAAATGGGTTAAGAAAAAAAGAATTTGTTTCTAGCTCTGTCTAGAGTGTCCACTATTGGGTTTTGCTTGGTCCTTTTTGCTTTAATGAATGGTCTACACATAGTATCACTGTTTCCTCCCTGAAGTTAATAGCATCCAGTCAGAGACAAAGAGGCTCTTGATTTATTCACTATTTGAAAAAGGTCTACAAGATGTGGTATTTTTATAAGATACTTATTTGCACACTATGGTAGAGATGGAACAGGCCTCTATGGGCTGGAAATGGGGAGTGTCCTACTGGTCTATTGGAGAAGAGACATGTAGTGGGTGGGAATTTGTGTAAACAATCCTTCTGCCCATCTTGTACAGATCCTGGACATTGCTCCTGGCTGGGTGCTGATGCTTGACCTTGTTCTATGTGGGTTACAATGTCGTTTTATAAATGTGTATGCCCCACAAGCAAAGGTTACAAGAATAGATCTGTTTTGAGCTTTGCAGCCTTATTTATTTACTACTAAATATGTTTTTTTAGGCGGTGATTTTAACTGCAGCTGTTACCTTACAAATAAAGGTTTGAAAACATGTAAAATGTTTTGCAACACTAATTGTCTAAATGACCTTATTTCCCAAAAAGGGCTGATAGATGCTCTTGTGTTGTCTGGAGCACCTAAGAAGACTTTTTTTTCATGGCACGCAAGCTACTAGAATTGATTTCTGGTTTCTCTCCTCTTTGTTGGGGGTTATACACACTAACACACAACCAGTAGCACCATCTGACCATGCTGTCATAAAAGTCACAATGTTCAATCATGAAAGTATGCATCATGGTCCAGTGTACTTGAGGTTGAATTTGGAATTATTGTCCCTCCTGACAGTGGAAGGAGGCCTTTTGTCTTTACTTACTGCTAGAAAATTGATTAAATGTCTGTTCAACACATCCCAAGAGTGATGGGAAGATACAAAATAGGATATTAAAAACTATTTCCAGTCAATAGGTAGAATAAATGGGAAATACAAATCAGATACTTATCAAGAGTAGAGGTATCACTTTCAGGCCCTTCTCTCCCAAGCAGCTCAGGGCAATAAGCAAGTTATTCCTGAATTAACAAAGACAACACCTGAATGACATACAGTACAGTAGGTTGAAATCCCTGGATCAGGAACGAAGGTTTGGGTCTAAAGGAAATAAAGATTTTATGAACCCTTACCATTTCTGCGCCCACCAAGATATCAAAAACATATGACACATTTGCATGACCACCGGGGGTTCTTCTCGCGACTAAATCTGACATTCTACAAGCCATAGATAGGCACATACACAAACTTTTTGCCCTGAAGAACCTCCCCATGAGGCATATAAAACATGGCTCAAGGACTGCAATTTACCACAGGTTTCACACTCAGATACTAATATGTTGATTTATCTTATTACACCCCTAGATGTAACAGCCGCTTTATCACAAACAAAAACTGGTACAGCCTCTGGGAAGGATGGGATCCCTTACGAGTTATACAAACCTATTTTGAGGGTATTGTTATAGGAATTTATAGAAGTCTGACAAGAAATATTAGAATCAGGGGTATTACGAGACAGCACAACAGAGGGTTTAGTAATTTTCATGTTTAAAAATGGAGACAGAGCTGACTTGCAAAACAGGCACCCGATTACCTTACTTAACGCAGATTTTAAGCTTCTCACTAAATTACTTAATGACAGATTATTGATATGTGCTGCCCCATTGATCCACTCATCACAAACCTGTGTATTACCAGAATGGAAAATAACAGATGGACTTATTTTGCTCCGATAAATGCTACATAGGTGGGACATGGGGGAACTCACAGGCCTTATTTTTAGCCTTGCTCAAGCAAAAGCGTTCTACAAAGTTAACCATGAATATCTCTGGGAATGTTTGAAGCAGTACAGGATTCCAGCCACCTTTGTACAATGAATTCAAACCTGCTATGCTAATGCAACTGCCCAAACGTATTGTAATTTCTGGCTGGGAGGGAAATGTAAGATTAAAAGGGGGGTCAGACAAGGCTGCCCCTTGAATCCGCTTTTATACATATTCACTTTAGACCCCTTATTTTGACAGGTCAATGACACAATTGCCATTCAAGGAGTTTCCTTTTCCAGTTCGGATATGGAAATAAAGAGTATAGCATATGTGGATAATATTTGCTTCATAGTGGGTGATTTACCATCAGCAAAAGAACTAGGACAAGTTATATAAGGGTTTATGCATCACACAGGTGCACAAGTTAATTTTGGGAAATGCAAGTATACCAATAGGTAAGGAAGATATTTTAGAAACTCATATTATAGGTATCCCAGTTGCACAAGAGCCCTGCACTATTCTAGGCCTACTTTTGGTGCAGGAAATGTAGCTCTCCAGAAGTGGACTTCGAAGCTTCAGTTAACACAAGATAAGGTAAGACTTTGGAATAAATGGCGGTTGTCAAAACTAGAAAGGGTTCAGATGGTGAAAATCTTTTTGCTTCTTATATTCCTGTATTTAAGCACTATCTTTTGCCCGCCTCCTCAATTGGAAACTAAAATCTATAGTTGTTTGTTCTCATGCATCTGGGGTAGCAAACTAAATCCAAACAAAAGATGCCTTCTACTCAGGGACAAGAAGGATGGAGGTTTAAAAATTATACAAACCATAGTGTTTTTCTTCTCCATGTTTGTCTATACTAACTTAAAATCTGTATTATCCCATAGTACAAATTCTTGGATACCTTGGGTACTAGACTCCCTAGCTAATATTTTTCCTGCATGGCCCACTCATACCACTATACAGAGACAAAAATCTCTGCAATATCTTCCTGAGACCTTTAAAGTGTGTTTTGGAAAAATGTGTAGTATGGTACGGGCTGTGGACCAATGGGTGTACAGCCCTACCATACGGAGTCAGTCGGTGGGCTGCGGGGCGGCTGGTGGGTGGGGAGCTGCCACCCGCTGCTGCCGGGGGTGTGTGGTGGTGGGGCTCGTGGGTGGTGGGGTACTGCTGGACCACCAGGGATGGATTGGATTGTCAAATATTATTACTGACGCCCGCAATCGGGCTGCGAGCGGTCCATTGGACCACCAGGGTTATGGGAGGGTTTTTATTACTGTACTTCTGCCCACGATTGGACTGTGAGCGGTCCACTGGACCACCAGGGATTTGGGAAGGTTTTCATTACTGTACTTCTGCCCGTGATTGGGCTGCGAGCAGTCCACTGGACCACCAGGGATATAGGACGTTCATTTACAATCCCTATGCCTGCGATCGAGCAGTGGGGCTCTCTGCCACTTGTGCAGGGTGCATCAGTCCCCAATGACTGCAGCCTGGCAGGGCGCCAGGCACAAGTTGCTAGGGATCAGCGCACTTGCATGCAAATGGGTCCATAATGACATGCAAATGGCCTCATTTGTGCCTTGCATGCATTATGGCCCCATTTGCATGTGCACTTTTGAATATCACGGTTGATGCACCTAGCGTAATGGCACTTGCGCTAGAGCATCCCCCTGCTCCACTCTGGCCACTTGCGCTGATGCAATGCCACTGCACCATGCTACTGAGGGTGGCCAAGGAGTGATATTCAATGATGTTGTGCCATGGCGCAGCTCAGTTGAATATCACCCTGTCAATGCCCAGGCGCATCCGAGTTGCGCTCTGCCCAGGCTTTCGCTACAGCCTGGCGCAGTCTAAATATCCTGCCCCTTGGGTACTAGACTCCCTAGCTAATATTTTTCCTGCATGGCCCACTCATACCACTATACCGAGACAAAAATCTCTGCAACATCTTCCTGAGACCTTTAAAGTGTGTTTTGGGAAAATAAAGTTATGGGGCCTCGCAAAAGACCACATACTTATATTTAGTAGGAAGGAATTTTATGATTTTATCTTACAGAAATTTTTCAAGAGATGGCACATTTTGACATTCATTCACCCATGATAGAACTTTAATGGGTAAGATGTTGGAATCTCCCCATATACCACCATACATGTGGGATGTATTATGGTTTTCCTTGCATGGGAGGTTAAACGTCAGAGGAAATTTGAAACATAAACAGATTGACGACAGATATTGCCCTAGAGACACGTGTTCAAACATGGTGGAAACCACGGAACACCTGTTCCTAGATTGCCACTTTATTCAAGAATTTTGGCAGACACTTAGACAAAAGCAGCCTACATCGCCCTTTTATAATTTAACTTTGGATATATTGTTTCTAGGAATTCTACCTTTTCTTTGGACCAAACATGACAGAACGACTCTTTGGTTGTTTTTTAGTCTGTTTCAAGTTCCATATATGGTATGTCTGCTGTAGATTAACAAAATAACAACTCCATTATACATCTGATGAGAATACGGTTAAAAAACAGTAATCTCAGGGGTCTACTTTGGTTTCTTCCATAGTATTTCACAGATGGTGGAGTAATGTTGGTTGGTTGATTTAACTTCTTTAAAAAAGTGTCAGGGGGGGAGAGTTTATTTCAGTTTATGATTTACTCTTTGGAGTGCTAACTTTATAGTTTGATGGCTAACTAGAAAAGGTATGAATATATTACTTAATTGATTTATTTTTCCTTATGATTTATATTATATTCTGGGGGACGTTAACACAGGTTGTCACTATTTGATGCTGCAGCTCAAATAAAAATTCCCCTACTCTTTTTGAGGGAAGAGGGGTACTAGGTAGATACATGATTTTACTTACCAGGTTATTTATTTTTGGTGAATGTTAGTGCACAGGAGTATGACTGAAATATGTCATTTGTTTTAAGTGTATGTTAATCTTGCATTGGGGTAGTGAGGCCCAGGAGATGCCCTGGGGCAAAATGGATTCTGGAACATGATCCTTCATGTCTGGCCTTCATACCCAAGGTCTCCACTAGTGGTGGGCAGGTAGCGCGGGCACACCCCGGAACCCCATCCGGCTCGAGCAGTGTTATGCAATGCCAGATCTATTAAGAACAAGACTGCAATAATTGCAGATCTTGTTGGGACAGCAGATCTGGCTTGCTTCACCCAGACCTGGCTGGATGATAATGCTGGCCCCATTTTGGAGGCTGCCATTCTGGCCGGGTACTCAGTGATACACCGCTGGGGGGGTAGCGATCTGTTTTAAGACTGAACTGGACCTCGCAAGTGTGCCAGTTGAGGAGACCAACTCATTTGACTGTACCATGGTGGCAGATGTAGGCTGTAGGATCGCTCTCATCTACCGTCCACCCGGGGATGAGAAGAGATTCCTTCAGGAAGTAGTGGACTTAGTGGTTGACATGGCATTTGAGTCATCCAGGTTGATGGTCCTGAGCGATTTTAATGCCTGGGTTGACGATGAACACTCTCAATTTGGAAAGGACTTCCTCTAGTTGATGACATCACTGGGCTTCACACAGGTGGTTGCTTCTGCTACCCATAAGTATGGTCACTCCCTTGACTTGGTCTTCCTCCTGGGGATCAAAACCTCTAACCTGGTGGTGGAACCAGTCAGATGGGCAGATCATCATACTCTGGGGTTCAGTTTTTATGCCCCTCCCCGCATAGGTCAGCCCCTGTGGAGATGGTCAGATACCGCCATTTATGGGATGTGAGTCCCCATGGAATTATTGGTGGAATTTGACCTATTGGCATTTCTGGAGGCAAGTGGGAGTCCAGAGAGCCTGGTTCAGGCCTATAATAAGGCTGTTACTGTAGCCCTTGACTCTTTCACTCCTGTCTGAGTTTGTCCTCTCTCCCTTTGCCCTTGGTCCCCATAGTTTGATGGGACCTTGAGGGGAGCTGTGGTGACTTGGACAAAGGTTAGAGCGTTGCTGGTGTAAATCCACCCTGGAGGCTGACAGCCTCAGACTGATGGAACATTATCAAGTCTATCAATAATCAATCACCTGTAAGAAGACAGAGTTTCTGTCTGGGGAGATTGCTGCTGCTCAGAACCGACTGGCTCAACTCTTTTGAACCATGGACAGGTTGTGCAACCCAACCTGTCTTCAGGTTCTAAGAGCCTTTTCACAGATTTAGTGTGATGAGCTTGCTCAGTTCTTTGCGGATAAGGTGGCAAGCATCAGGGCGGAGATCCAACTGGCACACATTATGGGAGCTGTTAGTGGTCAGTGTATGGTCTCTCCTCCTCAGTTCGTCTGAAATTTCTTCGACCGGCTGGAAATTGGGATGTTGTGCAGACTGCCCAGGGTAGGCACCCAGCATGCTGTAGTTTGCATCTGGGCCCCAACTTCTCTGATTATGGGTTGTTGTGACATTGTTGGCCTGGTCTTTGCAAGGACAGTTTGGTGCTCCCTAGAGTACAGTGAGTTTCTTATATCCCTGAGGGAGGCGGTGGTGACACCTCTCCTGAAGAAAGCTGCTCTGGACCCAAGCTGCCTTGCAAACTACAGACTGATCTCTAACCTTCCCTTTGTTGGGAAGGTGATCGAGAAAGTTGTGGCACTGCAACTGGAGAACCACTTGACCATCCACAACATCTACGAACTTCTCCAATCTGGTTTTCACAAGAGGCATAGTACCAAAACCGCTCTGGTTTGGGTGCTCAATGATCTCTTGATGGTGAGAGATCAGAAGCACCATTCTAACTTGTTACTTCTTGATCTCTCTTCAGCTTTTGATACCGTGGACCATGGGGTGCTCCTAGAGCACATAAGTTTCATCTGTGGCCTGTCTGGTACAGTTCTCAGATGGTTTAAGTCCTTCCTCACTGGCAGAACTCAGAGGGTGGTGTCGGGGAATTTTTTCTTCTGACCCATTCTCTCTGCCATGTGGGGTCCTTTAGGGCTCGATGTTGTCCCCCATGTTTTTTGTGGTGTCTATGCTGCCCCTCGGAGACATTGTAAGATGGTATAGGCTGAGGTTTCACTGCTATGCTGACGATACCCAGCTCTACCTGTCTTTTGCACCTGACCAGGATAGTGTGTGCTTGGTATTTAACAACCGCCTCACTGAAATCCAGGATTGGATGAGCTCCAGCTGGTTGAAGTTGAACTCCAGTAAGATTGAGGTGATGGTTGTGGACCCAGGTCACTGGACAGAGGGGTTGGGGGCTGCCCAACCTTCTGGACATTGTCTGGGAGGTACCTAGCTTCTTTCCTCTGAACGGGTGTAGGACCTGGGGATGATTCTTGACAATGGTCTGACACTGCATTCTCAAGTGTCGGCAGTCATCATGGCCTCCTTTCACCATCTAAGGAACATCACCAGGGTCAAGCACCTTGTTCCATCTAGTAACCTTCCTATGCTGATACACGCCTTTGTGACCTCGCGCTTTGACTACTGCAACTCCCTTTATCTAGGGCTTCTGGGGGTTGATATCTACTGCTTGCAGCAAGTGCAGAATGCTGTGGCCCGGTTGTTGATGGGGACCCCACATGCGAGTCACATCACACTGGTGCTGCACGAACTGCACTGGTTGCCTTTTCAGTGGCGGATCACCTTCAGATTTCTGACCTTTAAGACCCTACATGGACAGGGCCCGGATTATCTGCAAGATCTCCTGTCTCCCTACTGCACCAGGCAACCACTCCCGCTCAGCTGATGAGGGGTTGCTGGAGATTTCTAGGGTGACCTTGAAGACATACGGGGCCTGTGCATTTATGTATGTGGCCCCAGCCCTGTGGAATTCTCTACCCCGTCACATATGGGAGTGTGCGACCGTGGAGGGCTCTAAGATGGTCCTGAAAATGCATTTATGACTAAAGGTTTACCCAAACTGACTATTTTAGTTTTTACTTACTCTGTTTCTGATTATTATGTATTTTAGTGCTTTTATATGTTTTTATTGTTCAGTGCCTTAACATTTGAAAGGCGCTTTATAAATAAAGTTTATTATTATTGTTGTAATTATTAATAATAATAATACTCATTTGATTTCCTTTGTATAATGTTTTTGAATCTTATTTTGGGTGAATTAACAATGTTTGTATTCTTTGCTGTCTTGAAGTTACAACAAAAATTCCCCTTCTCTTTTAGTGTTTTTTTTTTTTCAGCATTATGATTTAAATTTCGGTACATAAACAATCTCTTGCATGTAATTAAGAAAATGTATGAATATAATACTTAATTGATTTCTTTTATGAGTTGTATGTTAATTTTGTGTGAAGCTAACAGTTTTGTATTTATTTGTGATGATATAATAAAAATTCCCCTACTCTTTTCGAAAAGTGCCATGGGATCTTTAACATCCACTTGCACTACCACCAGAACAGGCAGATGGGATCTCAGTTTAACATCTCATCCAAAAGACGGCACTTCAGGAGTGCAGCACCCCCTCATGCTGCAGTACTGGGATATTAACCCAAGCGCCTGGTGTAGGGATAGAACCCACAGCCTTCTGATCTCCTGGCTACAGAAGCGAGTGTGCTACCTGCTGAGCCACTGACACTATGCATGACACTGATGCTGCAAACCTACTCAGATCCTGACTATTCACCCCCTTCAAATGACCTGGAACAGAAGCAGAGGACCAATACAACGAGGCACACACTGCCGTGCGCACCATCATCGAGCTCATCTTCGGCATGCTGAAGATGTGCTTCCAGTGCATGGATAGGTCAGGTGGAGCACTACAGTATAGCCCTGAGAAGGCCTGTGGCATATTTCTGGCCTGTTGCATACTACACAACATGGCCATTGACTATGGAATAGCTGTCCAGGCTGTGGAGGGCGACAGTTCCGGGGAGGAGGAGAAGGGCGGGGATGAGGACGCAGTGCCACAGTGGCAGCGGGCCGGACTGCCACTGCTGCATCATGACCCACATCTGGCTGCGAGGGCCAGGCAGTAGAGACACAATTGTGGAGGAGCACTTTGATGACTGCAGATGAGTAACACAGGTTTGTATAGCATGGAGGGGCACAACACAACACACATACAGCACCACACACACACACACACACACACACACACACACACACTTGCACACCATAGTCAACATGGCCATTTGCTACGATGTCAGTGCCAGGTATGGCATGGCTCAGTGTACAGCTACTGGCACAGATGCACAGCAGACACAGGACCACTCTCATCATGCTCATGCCACACGGCACAACAATGGTGCACAAGGACATGCAGGTGGCACTGCACAGGGGGCCCACGATGGCAATGCACTGGGGCAGGCGCATGCCACCTATGCCACCCCAGGCAGTGTTAGCAGGTGAGTGGGACACACAGGTAGTAGGTGCAGTGGCCATTGGATCGGGGACCGGGATGTCACAAGGAGGCACCACAGCCACCACAGACACATGGATGGCCATGCCCATGGCTGGTGGATGCAGCCTGAGCACTACTAGCTACAGGGGGGTTTGCCATCACCCCTGCAGGGATACTGCAGTGAGACGGTGAATGGGTGCTCACTGGGGTAAAGGCCTCATGAGCCATGTCAGGTCCAGGGATGCTGGGCATGGTGAGTTGCGGCGACGGTGTCAGCAGCAATGGGTCCACTTGATGCCACTGCCTGGGCATGCGTGAGGCACTCCTGGGTGTACGACAGGAGGTCTGGTGGCCATGCCATGCACCAGATGCACATATGGCCTCGGCAGCAGTTGCAATCCACTCCAGAACTGTGATCATGTCCACCCAAAGTAGACGTGCCTCTGCCAACATCTGGGCACGCCACGCGACCGCCGTCTTATGCTCAAGGACCAGCAGTGTCTGAAGGCCCTGAATGCTGCCTGTAGGGATGGCTGCCCCCTCCACAGTGTCCCGCAGGAGGTGGGCATAGCCCTCTATTTCATCGATGAGTGAAGGCTCACAGTGATGGTGCCAACAGCTGGGTGATATGCCCGCCTGCTGCGGAGCATCCACATATGGTGGGCGCACCACGGTGGGCTGGGGCATGGGTGGGCAATGGGCATGCACAACCCCATCACATCCAGGTATGGTGGAATCATGGTCCAACACCTCCTGTGTGTGACCCACAGCACCCAGCCATGATGCGCTGGCTGACTCTGCTGCCACAGCAGGACCAGGTGCAGAGGGCATAGTACCCACCACCGTGGGGTGATGTGTGGGCTCTTCAGGTGCCCCATGGGCAGCAGGGCCACCAACAGCATCATGTGAAACCTGTACAGGTACCTGTGTGTTACGTGCACCACTGTTGAACATGTCACCTGGTTTCTATGTGGCATCTGGATCATGAGGACCATTGCTGTATGCCCCCTGTGTGCCAGATGCTAGCACCAGCAGGGCATCAGTGATGTCCAACGCGTCCCTTGTGTCATCATCAGCCAAACCCAGGAAACCATTCAGTCATGAGGTGTCATGCCCGTCAACAGTGGCACCACTAACTAAAGGGTTTAATGGGCCCACCACCACTGGTGATGCAGGTGGGACACACTTGTGTTTGACGGTCCAGGGATAGCACCATCCCCCATCGTGCCCTCAGCCCTGTGGGACAGGCCTCCACCATCACCCGCTAAGTCATCCCATGCAGCCATGGACACAGCTGCACCCATGAGGCATGATGGAGTTGAAAAAGAAAGGAGGAATACATGGTCACAGTCAATGAAAACAATAGTGGCAGACATACAGGTACAGTGTGTCATAGTGGTGTGCCATGGCTGCATATGACAGTCCATGGCATGGAAAGGCAATACCCATCCTGCCACTGCAGCCATGCACCAACAGTGAATGGTGCTGCCTGGTGCTTGTACACGGCCACATGGCACCATATGGGACAGTGCTACACCATGCTCATCCAACAGTTGGACGACACCAGTAGCCTGATAGGCAGCACAACCACACATGTGACCCCCCGGTCATAGCCTGATGCACACAGCCATGCACAGCATGGGCCATGGATGGGCACTGAACACCCATGGCATGGCACACAGGCACACGGGCAGCCTGTGGCACACAGTGGGGATTCCACAGCAACCGTGGCACACACATGTGGCTTGACACATGTCAGGGGCATGTATACTCACAGTGCTGTGATGGGCTTCCACCCATCTGGAACCCCCCTCCAGGAACACCCTGCACAGCTGCACAGGCAATGCTGGCCACGAGCAGCTCCTTATTTGGGGTGAGATGCACTGCCAACTGCAGACCACCCCCTGTCTTGCTCAGTGAGGCCTCAATGTGTGCCACCTTCTCCTTGGTCCTCCTCTTCCCATCATTCAGGTGTTTTCTACACTCCTGGGTGGTCTGGTTGTACTTCCCCACTGCATTAATGTGGCATGCCACTGCTTCCCAGTCCTCATCCCACAGTGCAGGGCTGCCACCCCCGCCAGACAGGACATCCTTGCTCAGGTTGTACACCTCTATGAGGGCTCTCTCCTCATCATTCGTAAAGTTAGGCCACCTGCAACCAGTGGCACTGTCTCTGCTGGACATGATAGCTGCTGTGGGATACATACAGATTCATTTTCCAATTTGGCTTTTGAAGTTTAACTCTAAATATTATAATTCAACTAGAACATCTTTTCCCTTCAATATTAAGAACAATAAAATATTTAGAATAACATTAAAGACATGGGTATAATTTGGATCTGAAAAACTTAAAAAATGATTTTAGACAAAATCTTAATCCATAGTTTTAATCCCACCACAGTATACGTGGGTAGGACCTAATGATTCATAATACATCCCAGAATTAGGTAAATCAGTGGCCTTGAATTAGCTGAATTAAACCTTAAACTAAAAGGTTTATTCCTTGAAGAAAGTAAAAGAATTTATAAATAAAATTAGAGAATTCGAGGGGGGACCAGCGTGATGGCACAGCGTTGGTTTCCATAGTGACTGAGCTGCCCAGGACGTCACTCCTTGTAATGTCATCACGATCCCTCGAGAGCATGATTTCAGGTGGCTCAGCCCCCTCCTTCTCAAGCGCTTGTACAGAGGTGAGTGTTTTGCAAGTTCTTGCATCCTGAGTAATGGCGAATATTAAAAGTAAAGCATTATTTTAAAAGATAGTAGCAGTCTGTTAACTTAAATAAATAGAAACGATTGCTTGGTACAGTGTGATTACTCACTGTGGTCTGGAATCACATGAAAGCTTCTGTAGTACCATGGGGAGAGACTTTCTTCAAAAATAATTCATTTTGGCGAGTAAAAGGAATTATAACCAAGTGCAGCCACTTTTTAGAAGAAGAATTAAGCTTGAAAATCAAATCCAAATCATCAAATCAGGTTTATTTATATGGCGCCTTTCAAATACCAAGGCACCTTACATAAAATGAAAACTTCAGCATAACATTACATATATTAAAAACAGGATAAAATATTTATAGACAGTCAGCAAAATAAAACTAATCCCCAAAAGCACGGCTCCATAAAACAGTTTTGAGCACCTGTTTAAATCCCTCCCCGGTCGGGCACTCATGTATCTGACAGGGTTGAAAGTCCCAAAGGGTCAGGGCCGCATGCGTAAATGCATTTGCCCCAGAAGATGTTAAACAAACCCATGGTATCTCTAGCAACCCCTCATCAGTTGAGCGGAGTGATCGCCCTGGGCAGTAAGGGACCAGTAGCTCTTTCAGGTAGTCCAGGTCCTGTCCATGTAGGGCTTTATAAGTCAGAAGTCTGACTTTGAAGGTGATTCGCCACTGAACTGGCAGCCAGTGCAGTTGACGCAGCACTGGAGAAATATGGCAGGACCGAGAGGTTCCCATCAATAACCAGGCCGCTGCGTTTTGCACCAGCTCCAGGCCGTGAATATTAACCCCCGGAAGCCCTAGGTAAAGGATATTGCAATAATCCAGGCGAGAGGACACAAAGGCATGGACCAGCGTAGAAAGGTCACCAGATGGAACTAGATGCTTAACTCTGGAGATATTCCTCAGATGATAAAAAGAGGATCTGACAACGGCTGACACCAGCGAATGCAGTGTCAGACCCTCATCAAGAATTACCCCCAGGATTCGCACCTGTTCAGAGGTCGGGAGTGGGAGGCCCCCAAGAAAAGGTCCAGAGGGTAACCCCACCCCCAGCTCCTCTATCCGGTGACCCAGATCCACCACCAACACCTCAGTCTTTGCCGAGTTCAACCACAACCAGCTCGAAGCCATCCACTCCTAGATTTCTGTGAGGCAGTTATTTACTGAGAGAGCTCTATTCTGATTAGGCACAAAAGAGAGGTAGAGCTGGGTATTATCAGCATAGCAATGAAACCTCAGCCCATATCTTCTTACAATGTCTCAGAGGAGTAGCATATACACAGCAAACAACATGGGGGACAACACCGATCCCTGAGGAACCCCGCATGACAAAAGGACTGGGTCAGAGGACTAAATCTCCAACACCACCCTTTGAGTTCTTCTGGTGAGGAAAGATGAAAACCACCTGAGGACCGTACCTGACAGGCTGCAAATGAACCTCAGACGAGCGAGCAGAACCCCATGGTCCACATTGTCAAACACTGAAGAGAGTTTGAGAAGGACCAAGATGGAGCAATTCTTCTGATCTCTAGCCATCAGGAGATCAATGAACACCTGAACCAACACTGTCTCAGTACTATGCCTCTTTCGAAAACCGGACTGGAGAGGCTCATAGACATCATGGATGGTCAAATGGTCCTCCAGTTGTATGGCCACTACTTTCTCAGTCAACTTCTCTGTAAAGGGGAGGTTCGAGATTGGTCTGTAGTTCACATGGCAGTCTGGGTCCAAGGAAGCTTTCTTCAGGAGGGGTGTCACCACCACCTCTTTCAGGGATCTAGGAAACTCATCTGTTTCCAGGGAGCACCAGACTATCTGTGCTAGAACAGGGCCAAGAAAGTCACTACAGCCCAAAATCAGGGTAGTTAGACCCAGATCCAAACTACAGCATGTAGGGTGCATACCCTGGACAATCCTCATGATGTCCCCAAGCTCTGGACGGTTGAAGGTACTCCAGAAAAACTGAGGAAACTGAGAAGCAGTGTCCAAATGCCAGTCTAGAGCAGTGCCAGAGGTTGCCGGTAGGAGTTCTGCCCTGATGTCGGCCACCTTAGCCGCAAAGAATCGAACCAGCTCCATGCACTCAACTTGTGAAAAAGCTCTTTGAATCTGTAGACAGGCTGGGTTGCACAATCTGTCCACGGTCCTAAAAAGCTGGGCTGGTTGGTTCCGAGTGGTCTCAATCTCCCCGGACAGGAACTTTGCCTTCTTATAGGTGATTGCGGATTGACAGGCTTGATAATGGTCCATCAATCTAAGGTGATCGGCATCTAGGGTAGATCTCTGCCAGCAATGCTCTAACTTTCATCCTAGTCACCGCATCTCCCTCAAAGATCTATCGAACCAGGTGGACCGAGGGTGAAGGGAGAAAGGATGAACACGGACAGGAGCAATGACATCCAGAGCCAAAGTTACGGCCTGGTTATAGGCCACAACTAGGCTTCTGGGTCACTAGTTGCCAATGGAAGAACCTATAGATCAAGTACTACCACCAGGCCTTCAGAGCTTACATCTCGTAAAGGGCAGTACCTGATCATCTCTCAGTGGCAGGCCTACGAAGGGGGGCGCGAAAGCTGAAACACACGGTGTAGTGGTCAGACCATCTGACTAGTTCTACCCCCAGTTCGGAGTCTTCGACCCCCTGGAGGAAAACCAAGTCAAGAGAATGACTGTGTTTATGGGTAGTAGTAGAAACAATCTGTGTGAGGCCCAGAGATAACATTAACTGGAGGAAGTGCTGACCAAATTATGAGAGTTTGTCATCGACCCAGGTGTTAAAGTCACCCAGGACCATTAGCCTGGGTGACTCAAACACCATGTCAATCATGAAATCCGCCACTTCCTGAAGGAACCGCTTCTCATCTCTGGGTGGACAGTAGATGAGGCTGATCCTACAGCCTACACCTGCTACCACAGTACATTCAAATGACCGGGTCTCCTCAACTAGTACACTCGTGAGGCCCAGTTCAGTCTTGAAACAGACTGCAACCCCCGTGATCCAATCTCGGGCAGTGAATAGCCGAGTAGAGAGGAGTTGCAGCCTCCAATACGGGGCCAGAGTTCTCGTCCAGCCAGGTCTTAGTAATGCATGCCAGGTCCACCGTACCAACAAGATCTTCCATAACTGCAGTCTTGTTTTTACTGGGCCGGGCATTACATAACACCCCACAAGTTGGATGGGCTTCCAGGGCCATCTGGGCCACCTGCCCACCAAAATTGGTGGTGTGCCTGGGTATGGAAACCAGACATGGAGGGCCATGATCCAGGTTCCATTTTGCCCCAGGGCAACTCCTAGATCTCATGACCCCAATACAATGACTCCGCTCATTTATCCTCCACTGTTCGCACCCCCTGACTACTCTCACCCCCTGAAGAGCAATACCCAGTGTTCTACAGCACTGGTAGATATCAAACTGCAATGGGGGGAGATGAAGGGGTGGAGGGCACGAAGGGCGGAGGATGAATATCGCACGACTATGGGGGCAGGCCTCAGACACATTTTGGTAATCACAATAAAGTTACGCCACTCCACAGAGAACAAAACAATTCTCTAAACTATACTTATTAAATAAAAGAAAAAGAAAAAGAAATTAAACAAACTAAAGGATAGTGCTGCCTGGTTATTTAAAACAAATGTAAAAAACCTTTAAGATTTTCCCAGTGAAAAAGTTATGGAAACAGAAATAACAGCTATGGACATTGCGGCTTTCTGAGGAAATTAAAGACTACACAAAAATATTTAGTTTTAACAAGGTAAGAATCCTCATTAAAGAATTAACAGGATTCAGTTTAATGAAATTAAACCAAGAGCAGATTTTTGAAATAATAGAGTCTGAGTGAATTACTCAGTGCTGCCAGGTTTCTCAATATATAAATTTCTGTTTACATGGTTATCTTCCCCCCCACCCCATTGGTACATTAAAGCTAAGAAACTGACCTAAAGCAGGAAAAACTATTTGTTTTTGTATTTCTCCAAAGTTGATAAATTGTTTAAGGGAAGTATAAGGAAGTTAATAATAAAATAAAAACTTTTTATAATTTAAAGGGTAACAAGGAGCCAGAAAATTAAGAATAATTTGGAATTAAAATAAGAGAACAAACAACAGGTGGGTTCCCCTTGATTTAGAATTTCTAGAACCACTCTGCTATAATATTAATTATAATATTTCGGGTTACTCATATTTTATTATTTTTTCTGAAACAGGGCACATAAAACCATTAACAGGGTCTGAAGAAGGGGCAGTATGGTCCTGAAAACATTTACCAAGGAAACTATATATATAAAAATGATTGTTTAAAGTGCCTGTTCAGATAAAACTTGTATTCCAAGTGTTGTGATTGTTTTGTAACCCCAGTTCAGCAAATTAAATGCTATTCAGTGTCACATTAATAATTATAGACAATAAGACAAGTACACATGGGTTGAGAGTCTTTATTTTCTGACTGTACTGTGGGATAGAAGACGCTGACATTAGACATGCATATGCAGGGCCCTTGTAGCCTGTACCACCATACAGTGGCCGCTGTGTACCAACACACTGCCTGCCTAACAATGACCTGCCTGCAGAGCATGTCCTGGATGGTATCATGGTCTGTCAGGTCAGTCTGTGCTGTGACCGCCCTGTCCAGGTGCATTGCCACAGACAGATGCATGTCCCTGGACATGCCACAGGTGTTGCATGGCATGGTACACAGGCAGGTGACCTGGACTACAACCACACTCTGTAACTGTCAATGTACAGTATGTGCAGTCACAGCAACTTCCACCATTTCCCTCCACCCCAGCCTTGCCTTGGGTTGGCTGTGGGACAGTGTGTGGCACACACCAGGTTGTGACTGGTGTCCCTGCACGTCTGGACTGTACCAGACTGTTCACGGCCTATACTATCATTTGCAACAGCTACAATGGCACAGGAAATGTAAACAGAACTTGTCTTCAAGTCTGTCAAACCTCTCAGTCACCTATGCTCAGTGTGGGCTGAGTTAGGAGCATTTATGGCTCAGGGCATGCAAATGGGGTTTGAGGCAGGTATAATGAGATGCTAAACAGGTGAGATGCTTCTGAATTCAGTAATGGGCTGCATTTGGAGCAATCTTTGTGAACTGCATAATTGCCCTCAACTCATCCCAATCAGCATGGTGCATATGCTGCATTGGGCGCATGTCCACACAGTGGATTGTCCACACATGCGTCATGTGTTCAGGACATGTCCCAGACTCCGGCGCAGATCCCTAGGTGCATTACCACATCTGCACGATTGGTCTGGCAGTCGCATCACCAACATGCATCCCACGTACAATGTGCAGCGACATCCGTGTGTGCATGCACGTTCATCTGTGCGATGGCCGCTATGCTTTCTGATTCTATTTGTGCCTTGATCATGCAATGACTACCTTGTCTCGCCTGTGGGCTACTGTGCATCACTGTTGCCCTGTGCAATGATACATGACACTTACAACATGGCGGACTTATATGTTGTGCGCATGTGCGGCCTGGCCATGACCCCTGACCCCGCTTTCCCGCCATGACATTGCTGATGTTGGCACCATTGGCACCAGTCATGCTTCAGCATGTTGTACACGGTGACTTGCACGTGGCCTGGTGGTGCATGTAGCACGATTAGGCTATTCAATAGCACAGGCCTTACAGAGACCGCTGGTGTGTGCACTGCACATTAGACATGTCACGTCCCAGGAGAGCAGGGCCCAAAGCCATGAACTGGTCAGAGGTGGAGCTCCTCCACCTTGTAGCCCTAGTGATGTGGGTGGAGGGCCAGCTGTTCAGCTAGGAGGACCTGCAGGAGCTCAGGTCAGATGTATGGGCCTGGCTTGCTGGCCAGCTGGTGCACCACACAGGTGTTCCCCACACAGGGGAGCAGTGCAGACACAGATACAGCAATCTGCAATGCAGGGACAGAGTGCGGCTGGATCTTTTACGGAAGTGTGCCTGCGGGGGTGCACTGCCCCAACCAAGTATGTTACAGTCATACATTTGCTGACTGTGCACATGGGGGTTGGGGCTGCTGCACCACACAACAGCACACTCACAAGGGCACACACACTTGGGCATGGCTGCACTTGCACTGTGGTGCCGTGTACTGCACGTCACATGGGGGTGGGCCTCTCTGTTGTGGTGTGTGGGTGGGGTGCGGCCACTGTGTCCTGCATGGGGTGAGACTGCCATTTGCATTGCATGCCTATAGATATGCACTTGGGGGCACAGGCCTGGGTGCTGTGCACTGCTGCACACTGCCAGGCCATTCATCACTGGTGTACTGTTTGTTGACACCTTCACTGCATGCACACACTGATGTTGGGGGGGGCTGTCCCACATCGCATCTCCTCATGTCGTATTCGGTTTTTGTGTTTATTGCAGGCCAGAGGTCAGGCGGTGGGCCACAGAGGCCGTTGAGCTGCGGGAGCGGAGTGTCACTGGAGGTGCACAGGGTGATGGCCGTGCAGGTGCAGGTAAGTGGATCTTTCGTGTATGCTATGTCTGTCAGGTGGGGTGGGTGTCTGCCTGGGTGGGTGTTGCTGGCACACAGTGCCTGTCCATGTGACACTTGTCACATGGGCCCATTGCTGGTATTGGTGCAATGTGTGCCTGTTCCATGGTGCACATGGCACCTGCATCATCAGCATCCATGTGTACTTACTGTACACACTGTAGCCACTCAGTGGTGCCCCATTGGTGTCCTGATGGTGTGTACAAGCTTGTGCAGGCCACTGCCTTGTTCACATGGCACATGTGGCTTGCCTTTATGGCCCCTGCACAGGCCACTGTCTGTACACATGGGTCTTGTGCCCACTCAGTTCCTGCGCATATTCAGTATGGCACCCAGCACCTGCCTGGTGCGTTGTGCACTGTACCTGGTGGGATCTGGGCTATTTCCAAGGCGGATGCCTCCAGACGATGCACAGAGGGGTGGGGGTGGTGTTTGGTACATGGCACTTAGTATCTGTTCTCTGTGTTCCCACTCTAGGTCCCTGGGATGTGCATTCCAGTGGTCGTGGCCATGGGGAACATCAGCAGGAGGCACCACTGGACCTTGGAGCACATGTGAAGTTCGCACTCCACGATACTTTGAGGCCACTGTTCTGGAGGCAGGATGGCTGCTGAGGGCGCTATCTGACATCATACGTCTACTCATCACATTGGGCCAAAGACGTGTGCGCCATCCCCTGGCATGCCCCATGGTGTGATGTTGGACTTTGTTTTGCTTGTTTAACCTCACTTCATTGCTTTGATGTCCTTCCCATCCCCTATTCTCGCTCCCACTGCCACCTTCCTCCTCTGCTTTCCCCAGTTGATGGTGTTATAAATAGTCCCACACTCCCCTTCCCTTGTTTGCATTTTGCTTGTATGTAGTTTTTACTGTTGTTTTTGTTGTTGTACTTTTATAGCATTTTTATTTATCTGACCCGTTGTCTGTGGTCCTTCACTGTTCCATGTTCATGGATTTGGTTGTTGTCTGCAGCTGTCCACTGTCCCCTTGCTGCCATACTCCTGTCTGCACATGTGTTTGTACTGGTACTTACCTCTGTCCCCCTCACTATGTCCAGCCCACTGTGTGCCCACCATGTTGCCTATGGCTTATGGGTGGGCCAATGGTCCTGCTGCATATGTCTATGCCCCAGGTCTGTGTGTGGTGCCTGAGGTATGCATCTGTTGCACTGCTGCACTAGCGGTCATCAGACCTGCATGCACTCTCCTGTGTCTGGGGGTGTGGCATGCCTGAGTGGCGCAGTGCAGTGGTGTTACCATGTGCCAACCAACCTATGCACCAGTGTGGCCCTGTGTGGCTTCATATACCCCCATGTCCCTGGGCACCTGTGGCAGTGGCCCTGTCCTTTGCACACCACCATGCTGCATGGTGTCCCCCATAGGTATGTGGCACCTTGCTGGTGACAGTATGCCTGTCCTGTGTGCCCGCCATGGTCCTGTGTGGGTTGTGTCATGTGGTACCACATGTTGTTCTGTATGCCCTGTCTCTGCAGTTCATCTGCTGCGGCCAATGTTGGGCCCTTGGCCACTCTGGCTTGTCCCTTTGGGCATGTGTCCCTATCTCCTTTGCCCACTGCATTTTCTCCTATTGCTCCCACAGTCCCTGCTGGGTCACTCTTTATTCTCTGTTCTGTCCCCTGGGTGGTTTTGTATATCACAGATGCATCGGGGCATCTCTTCTTGTGCCATACACATCACGTGCAATTCACAGTGGGGTTGCACATGGGGCATCCCATGGCACATCCCTTTGTGAATCGCTCAGCTGTTAGTGGGCGCATCATGTTTGTGCCAGGCATCTCATTTGCACCCTTTGTGAATCCTGTCCCAAAAATATAGAAAAAAGGTAAATTGATTTTTTTTACATTTATTAATTCATGGGTAGTCATGAAAAATCATGATGACTTGAGATCATCATTAAGCACAATCACCATTTTCATAACTTCTTGTTTTTGATTGGCAGCCATTTAACATTCATCTTTAATTATTGTTAATTATGATCACAATTATGTTTTTTGAAGATTGAACATGATCTTTGAACATAACTAATAATGGTCATTCATGCTGCATCATTATAAAATCATCATCTTTTCAGCTGGGTGTTGTTGCTATCCATTATGTACAATTACTTCCTTGTTAGCTCCCGGGTCATGCTTTTATTCCTAGTGCACCCTACCTGGTCAACAAAAACTAAATAAATAAAATAAATAAATAAAAAGCTAAAAGTAACAGACCTGCTGCTGAAGCATGTCCAACCTGAAACTGCTCCTGATATTAAAATGTAATCTATTTTTGCAAAGCCATCAATTAGGAATTCAAATCAAACATATAGCTTTTAATAAGACTGTGTTTTTGATTCTTTAAGGTATGCCTTATTTATTTACTATAAAATGGGTAAGAGAAATACTGTACTGTGACTGGTGGAATCCAGTCACATGACCATGATGATATTCCAGCACAACAGCACAGGTCAGAAATATTGAACTTTCTGAACCTCATTTCTTGTTCTTTGTTGTCAAGGCTTAGGTTAGGAAACACGCAGACCAGGAGAAGTTGTAAAATTCACAAGTAGTGTTTTATTACTATCAATAACAATAGAAGAAAAATAAAAAAAATGCACAGAATGGTTTCAAACATAGGCAGTCCAAACACAAGTCCACTTTCTGAGCTCAAAACAAAACCCAAATAAAAAACTAAACTACTTATCTCTCTCTTTGCTTTAAAAGGTCTCTTTTTTTAGCAGCTTAATTGGTACCTCCTGTTGGAGACAAAGTATCTCTTTTACTTGTACAGAATTCGTCATTTTTTTCTTCGTGCAGGAGGCTTGCAAAAAGAAAACTGTGAAGCAAGCTGCAAGCTGGCCTCTTTCTGACAGCTAAGGGGGTCAAAAAGGTTAAACTGTTATAACTTGGCTATATTTTCTAAGAAACCCAAAATCTTTCAACATTCATTTAAAAAATTATAGCTATATATATTTTTATAAACCAGGAAACTCAGTTTCCTGTAAAGATCCACACATACTCCTATAACCATATATAAGCAATGTAGAGACAGCAAGAAACAAAGGCAGGGAGATAGCTGGGTGGGAATATGAAACTGTCGGAGTGATCAAGTCCTAGATTTCATTTTAAAACTTCATTGCACAATCAGACAGACAAAGGACAGAAAACAGGAGGACAGAGAAGATCCTTGCTTTCTGCATAACCATTGGGACAGGCTCTTATTCAGCCCTGTCACATACCCCCTCTTTAAGATGGAACCTGTTTAAAAAAAAGGTTTTCAAAACCTTCTTTTAATTCTCATTTAACATAAACTTATCATCTTTACAGTTCTGTGCATATGCAGTAATCATTTTCCATAACAACCAGCATAGCAATCAGTAAAGTATAAACCCACACATTTTTTCAACCTTTGGAATTCTCAATTACTAGTCCATATCTTGACAGAAAATCAGCATTGACATTTTCTTTTCCTGATTTGTGCACCACTTTGAATTTAAATGGTTGTAATGCCAAATACCATCTTGTGATTCTGGAATTGTTATCTTTCATTTGTTTAAGCCAACAGAGAAGACTGTGATCTGTTATAAGTACAAAGTCAGCTCCTAGCAAATAAAACTTAAGGGACTCTATTTCCCACTTTGCCACAGACATTTATCCTTTTCAATGGTGGAGTACCTTTTCTCTCTATCATAGAGTTCCCTACTGATATACAGAATGGGATGTTCCTTCCTATCTATATTCTGACTCAAGACTGCACCTAGGCCTACCTTGAATGCATCTATCTGTAACAAAAATTGTTTCCAAAGTCTGGGCTTTTTAAAACAAAGGATGAAAATGATGCAGCCTTGATGGCCTGAAAAGCTTCATCACACTCTGGGGACTATTTCACATTATTCAGGAATCGTTTCCTCATGAGTTCAGTGAGGGCAGTAGCTAACTGGGCAAAGTTGAGAACAAATCTCCAACAGTAACCAGCCAGCCCTAGAAATGACCTGACATGTTTCTTTGTTTTGGGGATAGGACTGTTAGCTACAGCTTCTGTCTTAGAAATCTCTGGCTTTACTTCTCCATTTCCCAAAACATACCCCAAATATCTGGTTTCCTGCATGCCCAATGCACATTTGGTAGGATTAATTGTCATACCTGCCTTTTTGATAGATTCAATAACTGCTCATAGGTGTTCCAGGTATTTTTTTCAATCTGGACTGTACACTACAACATCATCCAGGTAAGCAGCACAATAGCCAGGGTGAGTAGCTAAAATTACATCCATGTACCGTTGGAATGTAGTGGGCATGCCATGTAAACCAAATGGCATGGTGGTGAACTGATATAATCCAATAGGAGTGACAAATGTATTTTTGTCTCTGGATTCTTTAGGTAGGGGAATTTGCCAGTAACCCTTGCTGAGATCGAGGGTACTGATGTACTTGACACTTCCCAATCTGTCCACCAAATCATCTCTCCTGGGCAATGGATTGTCAAATTTGGACACTTGATTAAGTTTCCTTAAATCAAGACAGATTCTTATACCCCACCTCTTTTTTATTTACAGTTACTATTGGTGATGACCAAGCACTTCTTGACTCTTCTATAATACCCAATTCTTTCTTTTTTTTGTATTTCCTTAATCACAACTGCTCTTAACCGCTCCAGTAGTCTGTATGTCCTTTGTCTGATAGAGCGAGCATTCCCTGTCACTATTACGTGCTCAGACCCTTTTGCTCAGCCTGGTACTGTGATAAAAGTACTGTTAAATGTCTTTACCAAGTTATGAATTTCTACGGTTTGTTCGGAGGTTAAGGAAACATTCACCTTTACAGCATCAGCAGTTACAGTTTGTTCCAGTCTGTTGTAAGCTATATCAATATCTTCTGTAGAAGTTTCTAGTAAAATTAACAGAGCAGCCTGTGGTGATTTTCAACCCATTTCTTCAGGAGGTTAGCATGGTATATCTTGGTAGGATGTTTCCTATCAGAGGCCTCAGTCTCCTAGACAACTGTGCCTGTATGTCCAAACACCTTATAAGGCCCTTGCCACTTCAGTAACAGTTTATTTTGTGTAGTGGGTAACAGTAGCAAGACCTTTTCACCTGGCTGAAAAACGTGTTCTTTTACTCGATGGTCATAATGTGCCTTCTGCTGGTTTTGGGACTCTTCCTGATTACTATGGGGCAATTTCAACATATTTTGCCAGTTTCTGTCTCAGGGCACACATGACAGATATAATAGATTTTTTCTCAGTGGGGTTATCTTCCCATGTTTCTTTTATTACATCAAATGGCCCCTAGTTTGTCTACCATACAGCATTTCAAATGGAGAAAAACCTGTTGATGCTTGTGGCAGTTCTCTGGAAGCAAAACACAGGTAAGGTAAGTACTAGTCCCAATCTTTCCCTTCACCTTTCACAATTTTTTTTAACATGCATTTTAAGGTTTGGTTGAAACATTCAACATGACAGTCTGTCTGAGGGTGATAAGGGGTGGTTCTTATGGTGCTGATACCTAGCAGTTGGTACAGCTTCTTCAGCAATGCAGCACCAAAATTACCACCCTGATCAGTAATAATCTCTTTAGGTGTGCCCACCCTGCTGAAAATCTTGGCAAGCTATGCTGCCACTTTTGGGGCTGTGACAATATGCACTGGAACTGCCTATGGAATTGAGTAGCATAGTCACATACTACCCAAATGAAACTATTACCCTTTTTTACTTTTGTCTAAGTGGAAACCACATCCATTGCAATTATCTCAAAAGACACATCTATTAAGAGTAGGGGCACCAGGGGAACCTTATTTTTTTTAGTCACTGGGGCTACTTTCTGACATTCAGCACAAAAACTGCAATATGTATCAACATCTTCATGAATCCCAGGCCAGTAAAATCTGTACAGCAATCTGGCAAGAGTGAGATCCCACCCCATGTGACTGGCCATAGGACTATCATGTGCTATCTGTAACTACTCAATTCTATACTTTTTTGATATGGCCAACTGTTCTATCTGTTCCTGCATCTGAGGTTTAACTCAAACTCTGTACAGTAACCCATTACACTTTTTTAAACATTGGTTCACCCTGTTTTTGTTTCACCCCTAACTGCTTAAAATAACCCTAGCAAGAAGCATTGTTAGTTTGCTATGAAACAAAATCACAATCAGTTATAATTTTAGTTTCAGCATTTTCATATATGAACCCCTTACATCTATCAGTCTTTTGTTACCACTATTTTTCAGGCCTCTTTTTTCTTTCCTGGACTTCTAGATCTTGGAGCTGGTCTCAAACAAGTCTGAATCCAAGTCATCAAAAGGAAAACTGTCTGTACCATATGAGATTTTCTTTGCCTCATACTCTTGTCATCACAGCTGCTGAAACATCAGGATTTACTCTCTCTATGATTAGCTCAGTAAATCCTGCAACGTCATTGACGATAATCACAGGCATAGGTAATTTTGGTACTACCCCCACTTTCATTTGGTGTGACATCCATTAATGTTCAGGGTCACCTGGGTGATGTGATCATATCGAGTGTCCCTGTGGATGCAGATGACCCCAGTACCTGTTCCTTTGGCACAGTTCTTTTCAAGAACTTCAACATGCTCCAGGGTTTGTCTGCTTCCCGAATCTATAAGTCCCTTCACAGTCTTATCTCCCACCGTGACATCTGTCAAGTACTTGCTGCAGTTTGCTAAAGACAAATCTGCTCCAGTATTACCCTCCTTACTACAACAGTTCCTTTCAATATGGCCTGGTTTATTACAGTTATTGCAAACAACGTCTTTGGGTACAAATTTGTTACTCCCACTAGAGTTCTTATTAGACTTGGAGCTAAATCAGGAAAAAGAGGGTCTTACTAGTGCTTGGCTGTTACCTCATTGCTGTAGCATCTCTCTGGCCATCTGATAGTCTTCAGCCAAATAAACGGCCTTTTCCCCACTTTCTGGTCGGTGTTTTTACCCAAAGCTTCACATCTGTATGCAGGATGTTGATGAACTGCTCCATTGCAAGTGAGTCAATAATCTGTGGGACTGTTTTGTCCTCTGGTTGGAACCATTTAATAAGGAGTTTTCTGAGACTGGGGAAGGTTTCTCAATGATTGTGAACTGAGTGGTACTTAAGGGACTAGAATCTTTGCCAGTAGGTCTCTCCTGAGATATCATATCTTTTCAGGATTTCTCTTTTCACAAGATGATAGTTTTCAGACTGTGCAGTGCCCATATTGCTGTAGGCAATTTGAGCTTTACCTGTCAGGTAAGGTACCAGCCTGATTGCCCATTGCTGCTTTGGCCACTGGCTGGCTGCGACAACCCTTTCAAAAGTTGTCAGGTATGCTTCAATATCATCCAAGGGACACAACCTTGTAAGTTTAATGTCTTTTAAGTTGATTGTGTCTTGTTGCTGTGCTGGACCTGTGTCTTATCCTCTAGCTTTGATAGCTTGCAAGGCATCCAGCCATCACTGCTCCTGTCACTGCATCTCATCTCATCTCATCTCTTCTCTTCTCTTCTCTTCTCTCTTCTCTTCTCTTCTCTTCTCTTCTCTTCTCTTCTCTGCTGCTCTTGTCACTGTATCTCCTCTCTTCTCTGCTTCTTGAGTTGCTGCATCTCTTCTTTTCTCTGAGCCGCTAAACACTGAATCTCTTTTTCTCACTGCTGCATCTCTTCTCTTCTCTTCTCTTCTCCTCTCTTCTCTTCTCTTCTCTTCTCTTTTGTTTTTGTTGTATAGCCCACCTTTTCAAAAAGGCATTCAGGTTTTCAGGTTCTGTCACTGTCTGTTCTTCTTTTTGCATAATTGGTGCTGCCTGTACAGTCTCAGCTTGTAACATGTCAATTAATGTTCTTCTGGGATACAACAATTAGATTGGCCCAAACACAACCCATGACACAAAATTAAGTGGGTATTATCTCTCTAGTAATGCCTGATTCATAAAGCAATACTCTAGTTTGCCATATCAAAATTCCCAAAATACTGAATGTAAGCACATGGTTATTCCCACCTAGCTGTCCCGCGGTACTGTGAGACTCGCCACAAACCACTTTTTTCTCATCAAGATGAAAACCAGAATTTGCATCTGTAGAACTATCAAGTAGTAGCCAACATGTAAAACTATCACAAAAAGAGCTACAATTGTACTGCAGGTCCCAGTAATAGCAATCTGAGTAATCTGTATGAGCAGTAAAGACAAAAGAAACTCTGCACATGTAGTATTGTAGTTTACCAGTGTTTTAGTAGTTTAAAATGTTTGTCCCACTGTTCCAGGCATAAAGTAGAAAGTTCTGCATGGTTTACGTTCCTCAGTTTAATTGAGGTATTTTAAAAGTTTCTGTAACACCATTGTTTATTCTGATCAGAATATGTAAATATACAATCCCAGAATTCAGTGCACCTGTAACCAGACTGTGCGAGCAATGTTTTGGAGTAGAATTTCCATGAAATTGTTTATCTGAATGTTTATCATATTAACATAGTGTAATCTGCCGATGTTGATATTTGTAATATAAATAATAGTACACCAACCACAATATAAAGAAATGTTAAAAACCTAAAAACTACAGTAAAATTATTTGAACTGTTGAAACCTGTGTATGTGTAAGATGGTTTCTACTTGAAGCACTTGACATGTTACAAATGCATTAATTCACTCCAAAGTCAGGCTGTACTAGGGAATTAATGCCTGGTTGGTGGTTGGAAGCACTCGACCTGTGGCCTCATGCTCCAATCCCCCCAACCAGGCATTAATTCCCTAGTACAGCCCTCCTTTGTTGTGGATTAATACTTACTTGGACTTCTGTCTGTGCTAGTTTGGCTACCATCCTTCTGAAAATCACTCCTGGGCTCACTGCTGCAGAAACCATACCTTTCTGCTATGCTTCCTCAGTACCAGGTCGAGTACCCACGCTCAAAACTCTTGGCTTAGAATACGCACAGTGTAAATCCCATTTAGTCTGACACCATCTGTCATCAAGACACAGGTCAGGAAGCATGCAGACCAGAAGAAATTTTAAATTTTGCAAGTAGCATTTTATTACTATCAATAATAACAGAAGAAAAATAAATAAAAAAAAATGTACAGAATGGTTTCAAACATAGGCAGTCCAAACACAAGTCCACTTTCTGAGCTCAAAACAAAACCCACAACAAAAAACTAAACTATTCAGCTCTCTCTCTCTCTCTCTCTCTCTCTCTCTCTCTCTGCTTTTATAAGGTCTTTTTAGCAGCTTAATTGGTACCTGCTGTTGGGAACAAAATGTCTCTCTCACTTGTACAGAATTCATCAGTTTCCTTCCTGCAGGAGGCTTGCAAAAAGAATACTCAAGCTGCAAGCTGGCCTCTTGCTGACAGCAAAGGAGGGCAAAAAAGGTCAAACTGTTGTAACTTGGCTATATTTTCCAAGAAACCCAAAATCTTTCTACATTCATTTCAAAAATGGTAACTATATGTATTTTTACAAACCAGGAAACTCAGTTCCATATAAAGCTCCATAGATGCTCCTTTAACCATATACAGGTATAAGCAAGGCAGATTCAGCAAGAAACAAAGTCAGGGAGATAGCGGGGTGGGAAAGTGAAACTGTCAGAGTGATCAAGTCCTAGATTTCACATGAAAATTTGACTGTGCAGACAGATAAAGGACAGAAAAAGATAGGAAAGAAAAGATCATTGCTTTCTGCATAACCATTGGGACAAGGTCTTATTCCACCCTGTCACAGTCCTAAAATAAAAAAAATCAGGAAAGACATTTTATAGTCACAATAAGTCATTCCTGGGTGTGCGTGATTGAGGGATAATGGAACTTCTCATGTGCATAAAGCCCTTAGCTTTGCCTCAGGCTTCACTTCATGAGGTGTACCATTATCCCTATAGTGCACACCCTGTCATGCCTTATTGCTTATTACTTGACATGTAAACCCCTTAGCACTGCAATTTATATTATGCACAGTTGTTATTTATGCAAACAGTTGCATCATGGGATTTCTTTGAAATATGTAAATAAAAATGCACATTGGATGTGAGATTTCCTGCCTGTTTCTCATTTGTTAAAATTGGGAAATCTAAATATGCTGCCATGAAATTCCACATTTTGCATGAGCACATTTCCCAAGATTTTAAAATGCAATGTATTTCCATTAAAACCAATTGTCCATATCTGAACCCATGCTTTTTGCAGGGCACCCACATTAGTTAGACATTGTCATTTCATTTTATAATGATTTTCATGTATTTTCCAGTAAATTGCATTATTTCCTATGGGTCCTAGTGTGGTGGGTTGAAATAATCAGGTCACACATGAGTCAACATAGATGGTACAACATACCACTTTTGGTATGACTTTTATTATGGAACAAAAGAAAATAACCAAAATTTAACCAAGGAACAGCTTACTTCAGCATACTTCAAGATATCAATAAAATAAAAGAAATGAAGAAATAAATATAACACAATTACTCTGCCAAGGCTCTAGCAAGAGTACCTTATATTGTGCAAATCACCAGGGAGCAGGAGGTCTTTTCACTGACTCTCCTAAAATGTATCTGACTTTAAGCTGGAGCTAGATACATAGATACATAGACAGTGTCGGCAGATAAGGGCCTATGGCCCACCCAGTCTGCCCATTTGAGCTTGTAAGTTCAGTTTGTTTTCCTAGAAGTCTGTTGCCCCTTACCACTGACCTCCAGAATTCCTTTATGTCTATCCCATGCATTCTTAAATCCTGTGATTGTTTCAGCCCCCACCACTCCTCTGGAAGGTGTTCCACTTGTCCACCACTTCGCTCTGTGAAGAAATTCTTTTTCATGTTTCCTCTGAAACGCCTCCTCCAACTTCATCCCATGCCCTATAGTCCTGGAACATCTTTTCACTTAAAATAGTGTTTTCCTGCACCTTGTTCCTCCCTGTAAGATACTTGCATGTCTCTATCATATCCCCTCTCTCCCTCCTCCTCCTCTCCAGGAGTACATGTTCATTTCTTCAACCTGTCTTTATAGGACTTGTGATGCAATCCATGCACCATCTTTGTTGCCCTCCTCTGAACCTTCTCTATCCTGTCTATGTCCTTACGTAGGTATGGTCTCCAGAACTGTACACTGTACTCCAGGTTGGGCCTCACTAGTGTCTTGTATAGCGGAATTATGACCTCCCTTTTCCTGCTGGTGATGCCCCTGCCTATACATCCCAGCACCTATTTGCTTTACCTGCTGCCTTGTCACACTGTTTCCCTACCTTGAGGTCATCAGAGATGATAACCCCAAGATCCCTTTCCTGCTTGGTGCATGCTATATCCTCACCCCCAACTGATATATTGTGCCAGGGTTTTTGTGCCCCATATGCATTATCTGCACTTCTTTGCATTGAATTTCAACTGCCAAACCCCTGACCATTCTTCAAGTTTCTGCAGGTCGCTTCTCATTCTATCTACACCTCTGGTGTGTCTACTTTGTTACAGAGCTTTGTGTCATCAACGAACAGTGAAATTCTGCCTTCTAGGTCTTGCATAATGTCACTGATGAAGATGTTGAATAGGACCGTCCTAGCACTGATCCCTGTGGTACCCCACTGGTCACTCTTCCTCTGTGGAGTGACAGCCATTTACCACCACCTCTGTGTCCTGCCGCCCAGCCAGTTACCTACCCACCACACTACTGTCCTGCCCACACCCATATTCCCCAGTTTGTGTAATAGTCTTCTATGTGGCACAGTGTCAAAGGCCTTGCTGAAGTCCAGATAGGCCATGTCCACTGCCCTCCCTGATCCACCTCCCTAGTCACCCAGTCAAAAATTCAACGAGGTTGGTCTGACATGACATCCCCTGGTGAAACCAGGCTGCCTTGTTCCTGTAGTCCATTGACAACCAAATGTTCCACCAATTCTCCTTCAGTAGTGCTTCCATGATCTTCCCCACTACCGAGTGAGGCTGACTGGTCTGTAGTTCCTGCTTCTTCTTTGTTCCCACTTTGTATAAGGGACTACATCTGCTGTCCTCCAGTCTTTGGGTACTTCCCTGTTTCCAGTGATTGGCTAAACAGGATAGCCAGAGGTTCAGCCACCACTTCTCTTAGTTCTTTTAGGACCCTGGGTGCACCCCATCTGCCCCATTGCTTTATCAACTCTTATTACTTCCAGTTCCTTCAGGACCCTTCTCGTAAAGGGACTTGTGTCCATTTCTGCACCATTCTCACCCCTTGTACTCCCTTCAGACCCATTACCCTCCTCTTCCTCAGTAAAGATCTGGAGCAGAAATACCTGTTCAATATGTCAGCTTTACTGTTGTCATCCTCCCCCTTCAATCTCACTATCCCTCCCTTTGTCTTTCCTTTTCACTTATGTACCTGTAAAGGTTTTGTCCCTCTGACCACTGATTTTGCAATGTGCTCTTCTGTCTGAGCTTTGGCTTCATACTGCCCTCCATGCCTCCTTTGCTTCTCCTGGTACTTCTCCTATCCCCTTCTGGCTGTGTCTTTTGTATTGCCTGAATGCAATCTTTTGGCTTTCACTTTCTTTGCTATCTCTTGGAAAACCATAATGGTCTCCTCTTCCTTTTCCTCTTGCTAACCTGCTTAATGCATAATTCTGTTGTTCTTGTAATTCCCATTTTAAATACTGCCCACTGTTCCTCAACCCCGATTCCTGTCCCATTCCCCTTAATGCCTCTTTCAAGTATCTCCCCATTTTCCCAAAGTCTGCCCCCCTAAAATCCAGGATATGTGTTTTTGTGTGGTTTGGTTCTGCTCTTTCTGTGATTTCAAACTACAATGACTGGTGGTCACTGTTTCCCATGTGCTCCCCCACTGTTACCCCCATCACACTGTCCCTGTTTGTGAGCACAAGGTCCAGTATTGCCTTCTGCCGAGTTGGTTCCATGACCAGTTGCTTGAGGAAGGTACCTGAAGGAGTCCAGGATAAATCTGCTCTAGTTGTTGCTGCTGCTGGGATGCTCCAGTCCACGCCTGGAATATTGAAGTCTCCAACCAGTACTACCTCATTCTTATCTGCCATCCTTGGATGGCTAGCATCAGCTCCCTATCTGTTTCTTCCTCCTGGGCTGGTGGTCTATAGACCACACCTGTGCGGATGGCTGTCCCCATTTTCCTTTCCAGCTTAACCCACAGTATCTCTCCCCCATTTTGTTCCTCCTGGATCTCTGTGGCCCTTATGTCATTTTTGCATACAGTGCCACTCCTCCTCCCTTCCTGCCTGCTCTGTCTCTTCTGAATATGTTGTAGCCAGGTATGGCCATCTCCCAGTCATGGTTATCATTACACCAGGTTTCAGTGATGGCCACAATGTCCAGGTCTGACTGTACCATGACAGCCTCCAGATCTTCCATCTTGTTGCTAAGGCTTCTGGCATTTGCACATATGGCTTTGCATGATTTGACCTCCCTAGACTGTTTCACTGTTCTACTCCAGCCCCTTCCTTGGTTGTCATTTATCCCTGGTTCTCCTTGCTGTCTGCCCTTCTGCTGAATGTTGCCCTTCCCTGCTTATCCACCTCTTGGGCACTAATCTCCATCTTTTGCACTGCTTTGCAGAGATAGCCACTCCTCTGGTTCACTGGTTCCACTGCTGGCTGTGGGGGTGAGCAAGTAGATACCTCCTTGCTGGCCTGCCACCCCCTTGCTAGTTTAAATGCTTGTCAATGTAGCAATTAAACTTATCATTGAGTGCTTGGATTCCCCTCCAGGATGGATGCAGGCCATCAGGCTTAAACAATCCTCCATCCCTCCAGGTGGGTCCCCAGTCACCAATGAATCCAAACCCTTCCTCACAGCACCAGTTCTTCAACCATGAGTTAAAGTTCCTGGTGCATGCACTCCTATGCTCTCCCTTGCCTCTCACAGGTAGTACTTCTGAGAAAGTGACAGAAGTAGCTACTTGCTTGAGACCCCTCCCCAGTTTCCTAAACTCTTCCTGAACTTCCTTTGGCTCCCCATTTGCCAGGTCATTAGTACCTAGGTGGATAATGACATCCAGCTCACCCTCCTGTCTTGCCTTCCCAGTGATCCCCAGGATCTTCCTTCCATCCCTCCATGTCGTGGCACCTGGTAGGCACCTCACCTCCCTGTCCTCCCCCTCCTGTGTTCCTAGCTGGATCCCTCTTATGATGGAGTCCCCATCAGGATTCCTCCTCCTCCTCTAGGGTCCACTGCTTTCCCGCTGGGGTCACCTCCTTGGCTAACCTCCACATCCTTTCTTTCCACTTCTCTGGGTACCTCTATTTGGTTGTCCTCATTTTCCAGTGTGGCATATGAGTTCTTGAGTGGAATAGGATCTGGGATGTGCCTCTGCCTGACCACTCTAACCCTCCCTGAGCCCACTGTCATCCAAGTGCTCCTGCTCGGCATCCTTTGAGGCAGTTGCATTGGACTGGGTGGTCCCTGGATAGGGGTGATGGTACTCCTGACCCAGTTTACTTCTGCTCTGAGTCTGGCTACCTCCTCCCGCAGTCCAGAGAGATGCATGCAGATAGGGCAGCACCTCAGTGTCCAGAAGGTCTGCCTGAATATGGCTGCCCCACAGCCACTGCATTGCACCACTCCCCACATTATACTGCAATTCCACTACTTGTCTGCTACTGAAGCTCTCCTAGTTCCCTTTTTATTAATTTACTGTCCTAAAAGTCCGGCCACTGATCCTCAGATAAATTTTTTTTTTTTTAAAAGAAACCAATAAATAAATAAATGAATCAAAACACTTGTCGTGCTGAGGGTGGGCTTCTTCCCCCTTATGCCCCTCCTACTTCACACCCCCTTACTATACACTGTGTTTAGCTCCTGTCAATCAGATTTAACAGGGCATATAATTAAGAGTTGGGGGAAGGGGATGGAGGGGGGGCGAAAATTTGCAGCAATTAAAGCTAGGCTTCATTTAAAGGAGGAAGACCCCACCTCCAGAATGAAAACCACTCCCAGCTATTAATAACTATTTTACAAGAACATTTATTCCAAGCATACAGGAGTAAAGATGTTGTTTTATGAAATACATCAAGTTTAATCCATGAATATGGTCTTTAAATGAAAATATAACCAGGACAACACTAAATAATTTTTATATTACCAAGAAATGGGCTAGCTTAAGTTTAACTCCTCCCAGGTTCTAGCCAGAACACCCACTTTCTCCCTATATAAGAAAGCATCCAGGTGCCGCTGACTCCCTGTAGGAGAAGGCAAAGTGCAAGAACCACCTCAGTGATTGGCTCTGGCAGTTTACAGAACTCACAGGTCTGTGTTTGCTATATAAGATACAGAATAAATATGCCTCCAGTATCCAAGATAGCAGGTTATTCAACTTAGCAGAGGGAAATCTTGGAAAACTGGGTCCAAATATACAAGTAAAAAACTGTTACAGATGCTTAAGAACAAGGGAAAATGAGATAAACAGGTAGACACCCTCTATACAATGTGGAATTGTGCAAACAGTGATACATATATTCAGAATCATACAGTTTCTTAAAGTCAATGTTTAGGATCCTTATATGCTTCACTTGCAGTTGTATTACAAAACGGACCCTTGAATGTGCACAGAAATGCCAGCGGTATTCATTTGACATGCCGTCGGGCATTCGCATTACTCGACTGATTGTGTTTCATTTTATTTCAGCTAAAGTCCCTTGTACTCACACAGCAGTGCCGTCGGCTTTCCTTTTACAAGCCGTCAGGCGTTTTAAACTACAAAGAGGTCTTTGCCTTCCGCTCCACTTTGATTCAAAAGTCTCCCTATCTGGTGCTTTCTGGACACTATAAATCTTTATAAAAATAAAAGGGGGGTTTTGTTTAAAGCACCAGATACTTTAAGTAGGGTGAACAGACATAACATAAAATGAGCGTTACGCAGCAGGGGGCCAGTCTGACCGCGTAACCAGGGACTACAGATAATTCAAATAAACATAAACATAAACGCACAGATAAAGGTTAGACTTTGAGGATAGACACAAAAGAAGAAATAATAATACTGTTGCACAACAGACTTCTAGAAGGACACATAAAACATATAAGACATATAAGGGGAGACAACATATGGATCGGGGGGGGGGTTCATCTACCACAGGTCTGTGTTTGCTATATAAGATACACAGTCTGTTTTCCTGTATAATCAATACATGTATATGATATTGTAGCAATGTTCCTGTACACTGCTTTACTTTCCTGTAGAATGAAAGCATCCATGTAAATCAGGAAGCCTTGATCTGCAAGGTTCTAACTGAGCAAAAAGCATCTGATGTCTCCAATGTACCCCTCATTTTAGCATAAATTTACTACAATGTGTTGCTGGACTTCCACATGAGTGTTACCAAAAGCTATAACTAACTTTGATTATTGTTATCCTTGTTGCTTTGGTGTTGGGGCAATGCAATCTCATTGAATTACTTCATTTTTAATACCCTGGAAACTGATACTTGTTAGAGCCTGTAGCCTTACCACCTTGGAATCTAGTCATCTTAGATTTGAGAAGCAAAATAGGGTCAGGCCTGCTCTACTGTCCATTAGGATATCTTTAAGGAACCTCAGGTGATGCAGGAACTGATGTTTGTAGCTCTGCCAATGGCATCATCCCTTTGGTTATTAGTAACAATACAAATGCCCCAGCACAGTCTACTCACAGCTTGCAAGCTTCCTCCTTCCTCTACTCTTCTAACTTCCTTTTCCCCTTCCAGTCTGGTTTTAGGAAGCACCTTTCCACCTTCTCCTACCTGCTTCTGGTTACTGACTCCATCCTGTCTGTGGATGGATCAGGGGCACATCACTGCAGACATTTTCATTGATCTGGTCAAAGCCTTTGACACAGTTTCCCATTCACTGCTCCTGGACAAACTGAGCTCCACTGGCCTCTCAGCCCCTGCTGTCTACTGGTTCTGTTCAGATTTTTTGGTCCATCAACAATCAGTGCTGGTAGGAGACACCCTTTCCCTGCCTCTGCCTATCCAGGACAGGATCCCATGTGGGTTCCATTCTTGGTCCAATGCTATTTTCCATCTTCCTAAATTACCTCCCCCCTACCTGTACCAACTTGCATATTCACATGTATGTAGATTATACAGTTCTTTACACTTCCGGTCCCTGGATTGCATCTGTGGAAGTTTTGGTCCAGCAAGACTTTCACAATGCTCTGCACTGATTCCAGTCCAACCTACTTTGGGTCAATACTAAAAAACAGTGTCCATGACTTTTGGTAGCAGGCAGAAGCTGGTCAGGCTGTCCCCCTCCTTGTTTTCTCCAGGCTGGATGCTTCCTCAAAGTAGTCTACGCTTTCAAGTACCTCACTGTGTGGTTAGATAGCAGGCTTCATGTCTCTGCCCACATCCATGTCAAACTCCATCCCAAACTTGGTGCCTTGTACCACAATAAGGACTGCATTTCTACCCAGGTCCACCGGGATCTGGTCACTAAAATGGTTTTCCTGGTTGTTAACTATGCGGATGTGGTCTATGGCACCTACACCTCCACTTCCCTTGCTAGTACAGAGGGGCGAAGTTCACAAACTTTGCTCAGTGAATTGATCCATGAATTTTGCACAATTTTGCACAGAACTTTGAAGTTCCACCACAATGTGCGGACTTCCACCCGTGATGTGCTGAATTTCATCCATGAATTGCGTAATTTAGCACTCAAATGTCAGAAATTCATCATTTGTGGGTGAAATTCTGCAATTTGCAGGCTAAATTCCACACTTTGTGGGTGGAACTTCACAATTTCAGGCAAATTGAAGTTTTCTGGGGGAGGGGGGATTTATGGGGACCTTCACGGAGCTCCGCAGCGGTGAATTTCTGCATCTTTGTGGTAACTTCACCCACGAATTTACACTTCGGCCCATCTCTACTTGCCAGATTGGACATCCTCTGCAATGCCTTCTGCTACTTTGCTACCAGATCACCATCTCATACCCACCACTGTTCTCTGTACTCCTTTTTTATCCATCCTCCCTCTCTCCTCACATTGCTGGTCCCACTGTGCTTCCTTCAACTCTAAATACTGGTGTGGGTCCCTTCCCTCATACCTATCCTTTCTTCTCTCCCCCATAACTGCTCCTTCTATTCCCTGTGCTCTAGGGAGCCTCACAATCTTTCCCTCCCCCACCCTCACTCCTCAGCTGGGAAATCTGCATCTTCCTATCACATCCCTTCCCTCTGGAACCAGCTATCTTCCTCCATCTGTTTTTCCACCTCCCTTTCCTCCATCAGGTACCAGCTAAAACTTCTCCCCTCCCTTCTCCCCCATGCTCCAGCCAACCCTGTACCTGAACCTTTCCTAATCCTTTCCCTTTGATTCTACCCTCCCCTTACCTTTCCTTCCCTCCTAACCAAAATGTTTTTGGCTATTTCACATGTAGATTAATCAGCCTGTTTTATTGTTTCCCACCAGACTAGGTCAGTCCCCGTTCATTCAGGCACTAAACCCTTTATGAGTGTGTCCAATTGCACAGATGATTTGTATGCTAATTTATTTGTCCTCTTTTTACGATATATGGAACAATCTTGCTTTCTTGTTTGTTCTGCACTCTACTATTACACTTCATTGTCATTTTCATTGTAACTGCATCATCTGACTTGCTGTAATTTCTGTAATTGTGTTCTCCCCTTCCCCAGGTCACACCTGGAAATGAGCCATGGCTCAGTGTCCCCCTCCCAGTAACCAATGTTTAAATAAATACTGATAAATAAATAACATTGTGTTACAAGGACACTATGCTGTGGTGAGGTGCTGTCTTTGGAATTAGACAATAAACTTACGGCAGGTTCTATCTGCACGTTCTGGTGAATCTTTAGGTGGACATTAAAAATCCCATGGCAGTTATTGAGAAAAGTAAGGCAATTTCCCCAGTGTCCTGGACAAATCCCCCATTCTTTATTCCACAACAGATGAAACCTTTTTAAATATGATTCAGTACTTTCTGTATCCCCCTCCCCAACCACCATCTCCAGAATGAGGCTGAAAATAGGACATATTTCCTCATCCTTCCTTCCTAGTTAACGTACAGTAGTATATTAAGGGCTGAAGTGTTTCTAGCTCCATCATGTCTGTCTCTGTTTCATAAGCATGGAAGAAAAATGAGTGCTATGCTAAGATGCACAAATTGATAGGGATTCTCTACTCAATGTACTACTCAAGGTATCTGGTGATTCCCTCGGTAGGCAGAAAAGTATCCATGCTTACCTTAAGGACCTTCACTGCCTTCATGCCTACTGTCTCCACTTGCTGTTCCATAGATTACCACCCTCTGGGAGAAAAAGTGACTCTAAATGTTACTTCTGAAACTCATAACCCTGCACTTCAGGGTGTGACCATGCATCATGCTAAAGGACACTGGATAAAACATCTCTGACTATTCAATCTTGTTGATACAATTGAGTACACAAAAAACTGAGACCATGCCCCCTCTCAGCCTCCTTCTCTCCAGGTTGGACATGTCAATGGACACCAGACACTCCTTATAGCTTAGTCCCCAGTACTGCTGATCATTGTATTGGCCCTGAGTTGCACCCTCTTGGCTGCCTCAATATCCTTGTTACCAATCCATAGACTTTAACTGCACACAATATTCTTGATCAGGCAGGATATTTTCCCCATCTCTGCTGGTCATCCTCTCATTTCCCCTTTCTTTGCCCCCAGAAGTCTCACTCTTTCAAGTACTTTAATCTGTGCCACAACTCTGCCCATCAGACTCACTCTCACCAACTTCACCTGCCACCTGTCCCCTACCCAGGTGAAATAAATGTGAGTTTATCATGATTGATCATGAAAAATCCTTATAGTTCATTGTTAAAGATCAAGTTCATATATGAAAAATCACCAAAATAACATCATTAATAATGAACGTCCAGCAACGTTAAATGGCCGCCCATCAACAATCATCAAATTATTGGTCACGACATGCTCATGATTTTTCCTGAATTTTTGTGATTTACAACATACACAGATAATCCTGATTAATCAATACCTGAAGTAATCATAAATCATTTTTTTTATTGGCATCATGGTGTTTTTCTAATTGGCAATCATTGTTAATCATAATCAATCAATACTAGTCACAACTGTTTTGCTGGGTCATGATCATTTTTAAAGTTTAATCTGTTTTAGCACCCTGGCCATGGCTCACCTGGAGCACCCCTGACCCAGAGGAGTCAGGGCGGGGACCACCGCTCTGGGCAGTTTTAACGCACAGGGGAGTTTACTTTGATACCCCCATTACCCTTGGAGGAAGCCAGCATGCAGGGAAGCCCAATGAGCCCATTACATGTGGAGATGTACAGACAATCCAGGCTTCCTGCCAACATCCTCCTCCTCTCGTTTAATAGTGCCCCAGACTGCACTGCCAGCCGTGGTCACTGAATGCAGTAATGCAGCAGGTACAACATTCCCCCCCCCCGGAGGAGGAGAGCAGCTCTTAGGGCACTCAATCCTCCTCCCCCCAGCCAGTCCTCCAGCGAGCGAGGCTTATTCCTGAATCCTGATTGTCGGCATCACAGGCGGTAACTCTATCACTGCGCCAGCAGGCCAGTGGGTCATGATCATTTTTAATCAGTACTTTTAGTGATGCTAAATCATTATCTATCATGATCGATCAATACCCAAAGCGCCCATAACCATCACTTTTCTTTCTTTGGCGATGGTGTTTTTTTTTTAATCAGTCATGATTATTAATAGTTGATTAATAGCTAATGCAGGTTATTGGCAGTCAATCAGAACCAGCTTTACAGATCATGATTAATCACGCTTGATAATATGCTTGTAAGATTTGCACATGATTAATCATGATTTAGCTACCTGGCTCTCATTGGCTGCTCTGCTGTAACTAATTTGCAGAATGTGTCATGGTTAATCATAACTAATCATTGCATTTTAAAGTATGATGTATGCACATTGATCATGTGTAATCATGACTAATTAGGACCAACCTTTTAAAAGTACATTTGTTATAATGTATATTTACTACTGTAACCATAAGAAATATGTTGACCATCACACTGAATCAGAACTCCAGGTAAGACCCCTCCCCCCTACTGGAATCCCTTGTTCGTAATTCTGTAGTTACTTTATGGTACATAAGCTGGGTACGTACTCCAAATGTGCCATGGAAAATTCCAGCAACTTCGTGGTAACTACCAAGCAATCAACTGATAACAGCTGAGTACATTGGGAGCGTGCTCCAAAAATGCTAATCAAGTGCCTTATAGTTACTTCTGATATATCTCCAAGGAGTACCTTCTCAGTTGACACACTCTTGCATTACTCCAGAAAAGCACCCTTAGAATGTGTTCCAAAAATGCTATTAAAATGCCTTGGGAATTACTATTAATGTACTCCAATGGAGTACCATCACCGGTACTTCAATGTTATTTTGACCGAGCACTGTTAGATTATGTTCCAAAAATGCTAATGAAGTGCCTTGGAATTACTGTACTGTATGTACACTTCAAATGGGGTACCTTTTGATGGACTCCTATGGTACTCTGCAAATGTACCGAAAATGCTAATTAAGTACTTTCTTTGGAATACATGCTTACAGCTTCAATTCTTCAGTGTAAAATATCCTCATAATTGGACACACTTGTAAGTTAAAGCTTCTGGAAGAGCATGTGTGCCACAACAGGGTGGGGTGTTTACTCCTGGCCCCTCCCCCGTGTCGCCTCCATGCCCTACCAGAGGACTAAACTGGGAATACCTGATACTCAGGAATTTGCAGAGCATGCTCTTGCCCTCATGCCAGTTTCTCACCTCCTGACCTGACTACCCACACAGATCTGTGGGCAGAGCAGGACTAGGAAAGGGGATGAGGTGTGCACTTCTTTTTTATTTAATGAAGGTGAGGAGTCCTGGAAACCACCACATATAGGTGTGAAAATATGTTTTTTCTAATATTCACTGCCGAGTACTTTTGCGTCCCAGATACTCAGCTATTCATTACTCACTATTCATATTCAGTTCAAGCTGACCCCCCCAGTCAGCAGCATGATGTCAAATAGTGTTTTACCACACGATGACCAAGAATACCCCAGCTGAGATGCAACACTTCAATTTCAGAGGGGTCCATCTTCACAGAATTTTGCAACTAGGAGCAGAAGCACAATGGAGATCAAAATCACTTTCTCAGGGTCACACAGTAGGCCGGAGGCTGTGGTGGGGTTTGAATGTGGATATCCTGCTTCACAGTTCTGAGTCATAGTATTATCACAGAAAAGAGGGTCCGACAAACTACTATATTACACTGCCCCTCCCCATTTCTTAGGACATTTACTTACTGGTGGCGGGGCTTTCTTTAAGAGGCCACTGTTGTACTCTCATTTCTGCTCTTTAAATTAAAGACGGGAGTACAGTATTCATCTTTCTCAAACATTAAACAATTTCTCATAATGTTCTGGGACTTAAATACTTTATGTATTAAGAAAACAAAGGTAAATGTCTCTTAGTACAGACTGTTTAGAAATTAAATTTAAGCCCGTATTAGGCTATATTTTTCTATCATGTTAATACCTGTAACTCTGTAGCAAAATGTATATGTGATGGTCAAACAATGAAAGTTTTTAAAAGTAATTTTACAGTAGACAACATTTATTTTTTTCAGTTAGTCTTATTTCTCCCCCATGCACTGGCAGCCCCATCATGCTGGCCACCCCAGCCCCATCACCTCAACATCCCCCAGGATTTACTACCCTTTAAAGCAGCATGGCCTGGGTCATCAGGTGTGGGCATGTGGGCAGCCAGAGTCATTCTGCAGTCATTGTACAGATGTTCCTTGTTCTCTAAAGTGCAGTGTGCACTAAAGCCAATGGCAGTGTGATGCATGCACCCATGTGCCACACATCTGGCATCTGCCCCTCTCTTTCCCAACTCTGGAGGTCTCAGTCTGCTGATTCCCAGCCACTGGTGGGATCTGTCAAGTGCCAAGCTCCACACCACCCTTCACCCAGAGATAAGCAATTCAGCAGGCACTCAATCCTTATGGCTCTTGCCGACGCTCCAACTCCCAAACTTGCCCTCAAACTTGGATCACAGGTGCCACAAGAAGTAGCACTATTTAAATATAATTGGTCTGCATATCCACATGTGCAGATGTAGATCCTGTCTTCTATTTTATATGGCAATTTCTGCCTGGTACAGTACGTTTTTGTAGATCAGTAGTTGCTGCTCAAGATCCCTCTCAGTTATTGAATAAAGAGTCTCTGTATCTGTTCCTGTAATCAGGAGCACCTGAAAAAAGGTTTTATTTGTAAACAGAAACTGTATCATTTAGTTCTGGCTTCTGAAAAAAAATGGCCTTTGAATCTTGCGTGTCTGCCTGTAACTGTTAGTTACAATGTTTAATGGAGGCACTGATGGAAGAGGGCTGATCCGATTACTTACATTAAAGTAATGTGCCTTGAACTGGGATCAGTCAGTGTTGCTCAGCAGTATCTCTTCCACCTCTGGGCCAGAAGGTCAGTGGATAGGTCCCACAATAGAGACTTGGGCTTATGCCCATCACTCTCTCAGCAGGGCAAAATTAGGGGAGGGGTTGCTGCCTTATGGAGGCTGGTGATTCAAGTGCCCCACGGCTGAGATTTTGGCATACACCCTCCATTAACACTGCAGGGCAGTACTGGGCACTGATGCCATATTGTAGGACTAGTTTATGTCCCACAGCCAGTGCTAACACTACTGGACATCAGTGGGTGCTGATGCCATATTGTAGAATTGGTGTATGTCCCACAGCCAATATTAACACTGCAGGACATCAGTGGGTGCTGACGCCCTATTGTAGGACTGGTTTGTATCCCACACCCAATGCTAACACCGCAGGACATCAGTGGGTGCTGATGCCATACTGTAGAACTGGTTTATGTCCCACAGCCAATATTAACACTGCAGGACATCAATGGGTGCTGATGCCCTGTTGTAGGACTGGTTTATATCCCACACCCAATGCTAACACTGCAGGACAGTACTGCAGGTGTTGCACTGTTGAAGGGCAGCTTCATTTCTCTGTACATAGGGAACAATACATCAAAAAGCACCACCAAATCACAGTCTTCTGAGGTTTGCACTCTCACTGAGTGCAATCTCAAGGGCAGGCAGCACAAGAAATGTCTGCCTACAAATTGTTAATTTTGACTGAACAAGCAAGCTCAATTTTAAAAACTGCATGTTGCTTCTTTTAAGGATATAGGGCTATCTCCCTGTTTGCTCCTTCGTCGTTAAGTTGCCTTAGGGCTGCCTGACAGCCTAATGGAAGCACGTTACACTTTCACACTGGTGACCCTAGCTCTGCACAACTTCAGGAGCTGACTTTCGGGTTGCCAGACTCGGAGGCACTGTTGCTGATAACAGTGTGTTTCTGTTTGGGAAGTGGAGAGGTGTCATGCTCTGATACTGCAGCAGCTCCTGCTGTGGGGCAGTGGAGCTCATGCTCCATGTAGGGTGATTATTTATTAATTGTTTATTGATTATTGCCAGCAGAATGGGGATATAATAAGATGCCACTGGTGCCTTCCACTCTACCTGCATTCTTCTCCCTGTCCCCACCACGCTCCTACGCATATGTGGGGAGGGGCAACAGACAGGCTAATACAGCATTTTAAGGCACGCTAAAAGATGTTTGTGCAGCATCTTTATCCGCCAAAATGAAAGCCTTTATAAATAAAATGAACTTGCCTTTGTTTAAATGCAACTGATTTGAATAATATTATAACAAATGGAGGGTCCAGATGCTTTGCTGTGCAGAGCCACCTAAAATGGAAACACAGTTATTGAAACTGTACAGCCACATAGCTTTACAACCAAAATGAGTGTTAAACAAACTAAATTTTAAAATGCAGTTGTGTACTGTATCTTTTGTTTATTTTTACTGAAAAAAACTGCAGTAAAAGTTTACACTTTTTCTAAATTCAAGCTAATTAAGAATCTCTTTCAGTAGTTCCTTGCCTGTGCCAGATATTACCAACTGAAACTGTAAAGTTACAGTACATTTCTTTTCATGATGACTTATACAACTCACACTGTATATGAGATCCCAAGATGTAAATCCAGTGATAAACCCTTTACTTCATAGTGCATGTAAACAATATACCACGAGAGGCTGTGGGTGATGCCAGGATTTACTCCCGGGTGGTGTGTTGTTCGGTCCCGAGGCAGAGCCGAGGGACCAGCAACACACCACCCATGTGTAAATCCTGCATCACCCACAGCCTCGAGTGGGATATTACTATTATACAATAAGGATTTTTTTTAATTAAATATTTTTATTATAGGTTTTATTGATTGTTAGGACAATGTGCTTGATATACTGATGTAGTGCTGTGAAGGAAAAAAATAGTTCCTGATAGTATTGTATGCTGTGGAAACTTTTGCCATTTCTGAAGGAGTCACAGAGGCTGGCTGCTCGAATGCTCAAGCTGAGGTGTTAGGTAAGTACTGAGGAGAGTTTTGAGATTTTCTTCATGGAAATGTGTTCGTAATGTTTGAAAATATTTCATCCAGCTCCACTTCATCTAAGACTTGAAAGGAGCATTCCATTTTTGGTTTTTGAAATTTACCGCAGTCAGTAGCGATGGTATGGAAGATGGCGGCACATGGGTTTGATGTTGGGCTTTGGACTAATTTTGAGAGGGTATTGGGCATGGGGGTGCTGCTAGCACTTTTTCGTGCTGGGTACTAACAAGAATTAACACATTGTAAATCCTGCTTGATAGCCAATCAGGAGCCAGCTTTTTTGTCTGCTATTGTATAATTAACATTTAATGTTTCATGTCTATGCTTACATCTTACCTTAACACCAACAATTAAAGGGATGCTTAACTCAGTAACATACTAGATGCTCTACACCCACTACAATTACTGGTCGGTATGCAAGTTATTGCTGGACATATTTTAAAGTAGTTTGCTCAAAGCAGATGTTGCAAAAAGAACAAACTCTTGTCAGAGCCAACATGGCTACTAGGCTGCTTTAAAGGGGCATTGTTCACTTAAAATGATCAAAGTTATGAGTGTGCATTAGAAAATGTAAATGTGTGCTCATAACTTTCTTATTTTGTAATATTTTAGCCCACATTTTCAACATAGCCTTCTTATGACCTGACCTCATGTACGAGGGTGGAGAAATATGTCATATCCTGCCGAAAGGTCACTTCACACAGTGACAATGTCATTTCTCGCCACAGGTGAGAAAACACGTTTTGGTCAGGATGTGAAAAATGATAGTTGTCACATACATAAGGTAAAGTGAAAAAATGGATATGTTGAAAATGTGGGGTCAAAATTGTGAAAATTCCCAAAGTTATGAGCATGCATTGCAACATTTCAATGTATACTCATAACTTTGCCATTTTTAAATATTTTCATCCCAAATTTTCAACATAGCCATCTTGTGACTCCACCTGATGAACTAAGTCAATGAAAATTTTGAAAGGTGATTTCACCAAGTGACAGTGAAAATGCCTTTCAGGAATGATTTGCATAATTCCACTGACATTGGTCATGAGATGTGGTCCCACAAAGATCATGTTGAAAATTTGGAGTAATATGCAAAACCGCCCAAGTTATGCATCAAAGTTCAAAATCCCATTAAATACATGGAACTGCACTTACCTTAGTTTTCAGATCCCAGTTGTTGGTTCAAGGTGCAAGACATGTCTTTGATCTCAGAGTGGATCTTCATTGTGTGACTTGTTCAAGTGGCTGCGGGTCTGTGGGGATGTACTGTGAGTGTAGGGTGGTGACTGCTCAGTGGGAGGTTGGGGTGGGTGGGGGTCAGATCGATGAGGGACCATTTTCTTTTTTTACAGGTTAAACAAACATTGAGGGATGGTTTCCTTTATTACAGGTACCATATGGGAATGGGGATCGGAGGGTGGGGAGTGCCATTAGACACCAGGGAAACATTAATCAGAATGGGGATCAGAGGGTGGGGGGGTGCCACTAGACACCAGGAAAACGTTATTGAGAATGGGGATTGGAGGGTGGGGGTGCCACTAGACACCAGGGAAACATTAATGGGAATGGAGATTGGAGGGTGGGAGGTACCACTAGACACCAGAGAAACATTTATGGGAATGGAGATCAGAGAGTGGGGGGGGGGGTGTCACTTGACACCAGTGAAACATGAATGGAAATGGGAATGGGAATCAGAGGGTGGGGGTGCCACTAGACACCAGGGAAACAACTACTATTTTGTGAGTTTGTAATATCGGGTAACACTTTCCCCGAGGCAGGCAGTGCATTTTGGGTCATTCTGTAAAGCAGCTGATTGCTTAGCAACCTCCATTTCGAGCAGAATCCAAGAAGGATAACTTTGTGGCTTCATTTGTGTTTGTGGACCAGGTGGGGAGCCGGAAAAGTTACTAACAATAATTTTATTCCCTTCTGTGTTTTTTTTTTTTTTCTGGGACTGTCAAATTTGACTTTTTGGGGGAACAAGCTGGCTGGTCTGAAGTCAACTGGAAGAGAGTGTGGAAGCAACAAATTAGTGTGGCAGAGGTGAGGGGGAAGACACAGACTAACATCACTGAAGTGAATAGAGAGGACCGTATGTGGTTGAGGTTTGATTCCACTGTGGGAGGACATAGTCTAGGTATCCGGTCACATGCTTCCAACAGTCCCTTCTCTCTCTTACGTCATGGCAATACATCAGCATGGCTCCACCCATGCAGCCTTAAAAATTACCAATGTGTGCATTAGTTTCTCAGAAACACAGAAATGACAGAGGTAGACTAGGTGGTATGTGCCCCTCCCAATCACCAGCAAAGGCATCTGTAAATATATAAAACTAACCCATCGGTGGATAGTGACCCCCCCCCCAACTCCTATCATTACCAAATGCATCTGTAAATATATACAACCACCCTGTTGCACTGATAGTAGCCCCCACTCTCTCCTCCAGTCACTGCCAAAGGTATCAGCTCCCCCGGCACAGATTTCTATGCTGCACCCTGCCCACTCCAGCTCCCATAGCCCTGCCCCAAGACAATCCAAGCTCAATCGGCCTTAGCACAGTTGCCCTAACCCACCCTGGTTCTCAGTTTCCATGGCCCTTTATCTGGACCACACTAGCTATCCTGTCCTAGGCTTAGCCAGCCCCTCCCAGATTAATGGCCCTACCTCCTGTTCAACACCAGCACTAGTCTGTCCTAGACCACACAGTCACCCTGGCCACCTCTGTTCCCTTAATCCTGCCTGTGGACCATGCCAGCTTCTCTGCCATGCCAGAGCCACCACCATCCTCCTCGTGCCGCACCCAAGCCCCTAACTATCACACCTCCACCCTGCCCCAGCCCTAGATGATCCTGATCCTTGTTGGCCGTCCAATTCCCATGGCCCTGCTCCTGCATCCCCACATTCCACCCCCTTGCCACAGCCATCATCTGCCATGTCTCTATCAGTAGTCCACCTCTGCTCCCTCTGCCTTGGGCTTACCTGGCCCACCTTTCTCCACCAGCTCCCACAGCCCTGGGTCTGGGTTGCCCTTCTTACCAATTTATTTTTTAATGCAATTCTAAAGTCATTGAATGCCTGCTATCGTTTTTTTAAAGTCTCTTGTGGTTATTTTTTGTCTTTACATGCTGGAATTACTGTGGCTGTACTAGGCAGGTGTGCAGGCATACCTGATCATAGTTGAAAACCACATCAGAATGTTTGACTTACTCACAGTTGGTGTTGTCCAAAGGAGTAACTGAAGAACTCCAAACCCCAGCATACCACCAAACAGTAAGTACCATAACTAAAACTGCGTACTGGCTACACTAGTTACACTTGCCTGTAGTCAACCACTATCACCCCCTTCTTCTTCTATGGCCCGTCAATGACCCCCCACTCCACAGTCCCCCAACATCTCCCCAACAAAATTGCCTCAGCCCTCCCCAACAACTGGCACACCCTCACACCCTTTCTTCACAGCCACCTTGACATCCCCTATCTCCATGGTTCTCTGACACACCATCGCTCAAGCCATGGTCACTTGATTACCCCTTGACATGTACCCTCACTGCATAGCCTGCACTCGACACCACCACCACCCAGACCTCTGATAGACACCTACCCTCTATGGGTCTATACCTTCTCCCTCAACAGGTCATGATGCTACCCCATCCCTCCATAGCCCCAGACACTAGCCTCCTACCCCTCCATAACCCTCTGACACTAGTTACCCCCTCCTTAGATAGCTACTATCCCTACCTCCTTTCACAGCCCTTCCCAACAATAGCTCCCTTCCTTTCACAGTTCCAACAGTACCCTCGCCCTCCACAGTCCTTGACAGTATACCCACTTCCCTCCCATCTCTCCACAGCCCCTGATTGCACCACCCCTCCCTACACAGCCCCCAACATTAATCCTCTCATTTCATGGCACCCAACACCCTTCTTTCATGCCCCTCTCCATTAACAGTCCCCCCCAACACTCTTGCTTTCCCCACAGTCTCCCCACCCCATCCCACCCCTACACCTTTGTTCCTACCACTGCCCCTCTGACACCTCCCTTCCTGGCACTCTAGGCACCTACAGCCCAGTTCCACCAGGCACCTTCCTCCCCAGCCTAACTGGACCTTTTTATCGCTCTCCATCCTCTGGATGTCTCTACCTCCTCAGATACCCATCCCCACCACCCAGACACCACCATCTGTCCTGGGCTCTCCAGGCAACATTCTTCCTCCTGAGCCCAGAAAGTGTGGTTGAATGAAGTGGGAGACTGGTCCAGTTGAGTGCTACTGGACAGCTTCATACATAAGGTTACCTACTGTATGCTAGTTATTTTTTAAAATTATGTTCAAATTAATTTTGTTTCAGATGTTGTCCAGGGGGCTGTTGTTGAATCAAATGACCCTTGGTACTTGTAAATACATTGGTTTGAAAGTTGTCAGTGGCAGGACATCACTCACAACATTTAAGAATTGAAATACTAACCACATCAACATACAGGAATGTGGGTGGGGGCACTGTAAGTGGAGGAGTGTGGGGGGTGCAGGACAGTGATAACCTGCAGGGCTAGTTCTGCCACATGCCACTGGAGCCAAATAAGCATTTTATTTTAGCTAAAAGGCAATTTTTATAACAGTTTGGTGCTATCAAATGATTAAAAATAAATTCTGGTTACCATATGGCACAAAAGAATATTTTTGGGTGAGGATAATTGCAAAGAAAAATTAAAAGTCAGAGCTAGTCCTAAGACCCATTGTGCACAGAAAAAAATGGTGGTGGCAGTGGTGCAACAGGGTACAGTTTGCATTCCCTATTTTGTAACACCACCATTTGCTACTTTATATGGGGGTCCTACATTTTTAAATCTGTAGACACCTGTTTAAAACAGATGCTATTGCCTTATTATGGGCCAGATTGTTTTCTTTTTTTAATATTCAATCCAGAAAGCAATGACTCACCTGCTCTGAAGACAGGTTAACCTGAAGGTCATCTGGAATAGAGCTGGGAAAAAAAAAAGGAAAGGGGTCACAAAGTACCAGCAGCTCTTGCTCCTACCACAGCACATAGGACTGTGAAAGAAGCCAAGGCAGACATGATGACCCTAGGAGACAGTCTAAAGGAGTACACAACACTCCTGGTCTTCTTGGAGGTGCTGCCAGTTTGGAAGAAGAGTGGAAGTGAGGACAAGATCAGGAATGAAGAGATCAGGGAATTCAACCGGTGGCTCAAGGGTTGATGCACAGACAATGGGATGCATTACGTTGGAGACTGGGGGACCTTCTGGGACAGGAAGCTCTTCAAGCATGATGGTCTGTATCTCACTGGAGAAGGAGCGAGAGCCTAAGGCAGATGTTGGAGTTCTTCATAGAGGGTTTAAACTGGGAGGCCTCCAGCACAGTGAAGAAGACCTAAATGAAGATGCAGCAGAAAGATATGAAGGTAAGGGGATCAGCGAATGGAAGGGAACCCCCCACATTGGACTAAAGGAAACAGGCATGGCCATGAGCAAGAAGTGGCCATAGGTAGAAAAGGAGGGATCTCATGTAAAGTACAGCCTCCAGACACAGAATAAGGAGGATGGTACTAGAGTTATAGCAAATAGGGGAAGCCGTTATTGAAAGGCTATGTGCACCAGTGCCCACAGTCTGGGTAACAAAATCTTGGAACTTGTAACATTAATGGCCTCCAAGGACCTGGATATCATGGCAGTCACAGAGACGTGGTGCAATAGCAACCATGCCTGGGAACTAGCCATTCCAGGGTACATGCTGCACAGACGGGACAGGGAAGGCAAGAAGAGGGAGGGGTGGCATTGTACATCAGGGAAGGGATAATAGCGACAATCCCACAAGACAAAAGGGGAAAAGCAGAGGCACTGTGGGAAACCCTGGAAGTGGGGAAGGAAACAGTACTTAGAACGGGAGTGATATACAAGCCCCCCGGGCAGGCAGAGGATGTAGACGGAGGGCTGCTGGAGACTATAGAGAACATGGCAACAAAGGGTGAGTTGCTGCTGATGAGTGACTTCAACTTGCCAGATGTGGACTTTAGCATCCCAGCGGCAGCCTCAGCCAGGAGTAAGGGATTCCTACAATCCCTGCAAGGGGCAGGTCTCACACAGCTAGTGAGGGAGCCTACGAGGAAGAATGCAATTCTGTATCTTGTCCTAAGTAATGGGTACAGGATAAAGGAAGTCACAGTGGGGTAGACCCTAGGGACTAGTGATCATCGAGCTGTGGGGTTCACCATAAGGACGTCACAGGAGCCTGGCCACACAAGGACTAGAATACTGGATTTCAGGAGGACAGACTTCTGCAAAATGAAGGACGAATTCAGGAAGACTATGCAGGGATACAATGACATAAGGGGAGTAGTGGAACAGTGGGATAAGATAAGGGAAGCCCTGCTACTGGTAGCAAACCATTGTGCCAGGCCTGCAGCAGCAGCAAAAGAAAGAGGAAACTGCTGTGGTTCTCGAGGGGAGTAGCAGAGCTAGTAAGAGGAAAAATGATAGCATTTCTAAGGTACAAGGCAGCACAAAGCAAGAAGGACAGGCAAGAATACTTGGAAAAATGAAAGGAAGCAAACAAGGCAGTAAGTGCAGCAAAGGCAGAAACCGAGTAAAAGGTAGCTAAATCGGTGAAGGAAGGAGGGAGGGAAGGAAGACATTCTTTAGGTATATTAGTGAGAGAAGAAAGACAGGGAAGGGATTGTGAGACTTAGGGAAGAGAGAGGTTGGGTAGTGGAGAAAGACATTGACACGGTAACCATCCTCAACAAATACTTCTGCTCCGTATTCACAGAATAAGACAATGGTGATGGTCCCCCATTAATGGAGAAAGGTGAAGAGGGAGAAGGGGTGGACGTTAGACCTTTTTCAGAGGACAGTGTAAAAAGAGCACTAGAACAGCTTAGGCAAGGCCCCTACTTTTCTGCGGCACAATGGGACCAAGTTCTGTGGCAAGACTACCATTTGCCGCAGAACTTCTGCGGCGGTGGTTTGTAATTTCTGCAGAAGTTCTGCAGCACTAAAAACTACCACATCACAGTGTCAGCTTATCATCCTGACTTCCTGTCCATGGCAATGGTAATAGCAATCAGGATGGGGGAAAGCACAATAACATTAGTTCAAAAAATAACAGACTGTTAGAAATAATTTTATGCCTAAAAAGCAAAACAAATGTCTCTCCCTTAAGGTCCTAGCCTATTGCATAAATGACATATGCAGAGGGGACCTTATGTGATAAATAAGGTATTTCTATACACATGCTATCTATCCCACTAATGAGGTCTCCACTGTCTATCACTTATATATTTGTATGTGCTTTCTACACCACTCATGAGGCTCCACTGTGTATCACTTATATATTTATATGCAATCTGTAACATACATACAAATGTGTGTGTGTGTGTGTGTGTGTGTGTGTGTGTGTGTGTGTGTGTGTGTGTGAGAGAGACAGAGATACTGTGTGTGTGTGTATATATATATATATATATATATATATATATATATATATAAATATACAGTATATATATATTTGTTTTTTAATTTCCATGAAATTGCATCCTCATTCATACAGGTCCCATTGGAAATGGAATAAACGGAATAGAGGAGTTATTGCAAAACTCATTTTTCATGTCAACCTGCTTCCCCTGACACACTATGTAACACCATCAGGCCATGACATGCATGTGAACTGATTGTGAGATAAAGCTCTCCAGCCCATCACAATGTGTCCACCTTGTAACAGAACACCAGTCCTTGTGCTGCCCAGCCAGCTCCCAGAGCTAATCTCTGAACCTGAGTTGCCGGCATGGAAACACAGCATGCTACCGTTTGGCCCAACAGCTGGCCCTGCACACAACATTTCTCCATAACTTTTAGGTGATTCTATCTACCAATGACAATATGTAATCAAAAACCCTGCTAAAAATGCGCACAGTGCAATTATTTATTTAACAGGTCTGTTCTTTCAACAGGTCTACACATTATTATATTCCACTTTTCTGGGTATAATTATTTTATTATATTATAAAATGGCAGTTAAATTCATTTTACCAGTTATTCATTTTAGATGGCATCTCTATACCTTAAAGGCACAAATAAGATTGTACAAAGTGAGTTATGGACTTAACAGGTCTGTGCTATTGACAAGATTTTGTTTAAGTTGACCCTAGTGCAATAATGTAAGACTGAAAATTGTAATAGGCTGTAGTGCAGGTTGCACAAATATCACCATGCATGATATGCTTTGCCACCATCTCTGGCAGTGGGAGCTGTGGGAGATAAGTGACTGTTCATTTCTGTTGCAGAATGCAGCCATTTCATTAGCTAATGTATGATGTTATAGCAATAATAACATCACATTCTGAGCATATGGGGGTTTTGGATATAAAAAGAGGGGAAGGGAACCAGATTCTGTGGATAAACAGAAATATTAATAAAAGATCACCAAGAAGAGTGAATTCTGCGGCACTGCAGAAGTTCTGCAGTAGATTGCAAGGTCTGAGCAAAATTCTGCTGCCGTAGAATTCTAGGGGCCTTGAGCTTAGGGTGGATAAAGCTATGGGGCCCAATGGGATATACCCGGGGATCCTAAAGGAGCTCAGGGAGGAACTGGCTAAACCTCTGGCTAAGCTGTTCAGTGGATCACTAGAAACAGGTGTGGTTCCATAGGAGTGGAGTAGGGCACAAGTGGTACCCCTGCACAAAAGTGGTAGCAAGCAGGAGGCAGGAAACTACCGCCCGGTCAGTTTGACCTCGATTGCAGGTAAAATGATGGAAACCTTACTTAAGGAAAGGCTGGAGGACTACCTAGAGACAAGGGGCTGCAGGACCCAAGGCAACATGGATTCACTGCATGGAGGTCAAGCCAGACCAACTAGATTGATTTCTTCGAGTGGGTGACAAAGGAAATAAACATTGCTTGTCTAAAAAAGGCGGCACCTGCAGCCAGCACCATGGCCACCACCCGACCTGACTGCACTCCCTACCCACCCTCCTGGAACTCCAAACTGGACACATTTGAGAGAACTCCAGTGCCCAAACGGCACACGTCTGAAAAAGGCGGCACCTACAGCCAGCACCGCGGCCGGCACCCGACCTGACTGCACTCCCTGCCTGCCCTCCTGGAACTCCAAACCAGACACATTTGAGAGTAGGTACCGCTGTCAGAGCCTCTCGCTCCAGCTCTTCTATGATTGGTGCAGTGCTTGGATGATTGGACCATGATTGGACGGCCCTTCTAACCTGATCCATCCGATTGGAGCGCCTTTTGACTGCAGACTATATTGCGGTTTCGGGGCCTATTCAGCACCGAAAATCAGCTCCGTTTTAGCTGTCGTTCTGTGACTGAAATATTTTGATAGGGGAACCTAGTCTGTTACTACCTGTTTTATCTTTAACTAAATAAATACATGTAATTTTTTGAAAGTTAATTTGGACTTCTGCACTTTCATTTGAAACTGGGGCTTGTATGGGTTGTTGTTCTGTGCACTGCTAACTGTAACGTTGGATTGATCTCTCCCCCTCTCTATTTCTCCTCATGCTTATTTCACTTGCAAATCTATCTCTCTCTTTCTCTCTCTGCCTGCCTCCCCAATTAGACCCCTTGCTCCTCAGTGACCTGCTGTCTCCCTTTCTTTTTCTCTCTTCCTATTTTTTTTCAGGTTCTCAACTTTCAACCCTTCCCCTAGCTCATACCTGGTGTAATTAATTTCTATTCTACCTCAGGGCTGTGACCTCACCTTTTGTCCTCCCTGATATCCCCTCCCCTTCAATCTCTCTGTATTCTACACCTTTTGTTTGTAGCCCACACCCCCCGCTGGCGGACTGCAGCCATATTCCTGCCCCCTCCTGATCTTGTACTTAACCTCCCTCTCTCTTGCTCCCCAGGGACTCCAGTGGCTGAACGGCGCTTGTCTGAAACAGGCGGCACCTACAGCCAGCACTGCAGCCGCCGCCCAACCTGACTGCACTCCCTGCCTACCCTCCTGGAACTCCAAACCAGACACATTTGAGAGTAGGTACCGCTGCCAGAGCCTCCCGCTCCGGCTCTTCTATGATTGATGCAGCGCTTGGCTGATCGGACCATGATTGGATGGCCTGTCTAACTCGAGCCATCCAATTGGAGTGCTTTTTGGCTGCAGACTGTATTGCAGTTTCAGTGCCTTTTCAGCACTAAAAATCAGCTCTGTTTTAACTGTGGTTCTGTAACTGAAATATTTTTACCCGGCCCCTTCACCCCCTCCCAAGACTCCTTTAAATACATCCCTTGCCCCTCCCCTATCATTCATCTCCTTTGCCATTGGCCTGCCTACCAATGTATCCCTGACAGGGCTACAGTGTAAAGATATGACTCAGTGCCCTATTCTCTACTTGTTCTCAATCTACTACCCCCTACTGCTCCATCCCTATAACTACCTTAGCTGCTTACCCCAAACCAATTTTAAACTTACAGTCAGGTTACTTCTTTTTCCCTTTTTCACAAACGACTCCCCACTGTTCACATTTCAGGGGGTTAATCCTACAGGAAAAACATTTTTCCCTTCATAGCCACAAATTTTCCCCAGAATAGCAGGTCCTATACACACAATGAAAGGATTCTTGCCCCTCCTGCTGTTCTTGGTCCCATTAGTGGGCATAAGCTGCACCACTCAAGGACCTGAAAAGGAACCTCCATCAGCATTTGCAACACAGGAGCAGAAACTGTCCCTATTTTTAGGAATGACCACAGATTGTGATGAACACCTACACAACTCTCAAGTAATATCAACGCTACTGGAGGCTAAAAACTACTCCTACCCAGTAGCAACCATGTATGGCCAAGCAGGCCTTATTAGCTCTATTGCTCTAGTACAACAAAGGTCCAGGCATCCTGCTACCAGAAGTAAACCATGGGCGCGCCAAAGTCGCACGCTCATACTGTTCCTCCTGCTCTTATCTGAGAATGTTGACCCCCTAACCCGGGACCAACCACACGCAATCTATGACAGGGAAGTTTGCATCCTAATGCCAAAACTGCCTCCATGCAGCCTCTGCTTAAAGGAGAGCTGAGAATATTATCACTCAATATAAACAGCCTCCTACCTAAGTTACCCCAGATCCAAGCATGTGTTGAACTGCTAAAGCTGGACATCATTGCCTTCATGGAGACATGGCTATCACCCAAAATCACTGATGCATCCCTAACACTTGAAGGTTTCAACTCCTTCCTCCAAGACAGGCTCACCAAACAGGGTGGTGGCTGCCTAGTCTATGTCCAAAATGACATAAAAGTGCAGTTTATGGACTGCAGCCTACACACTAGTGAGGCGCAAATCCTCAACCTCAAACTTACCGTTGGGCAACAAAACAAAGTACAGCTGCTAACAACTGTCTACATACCCCCAAGGAAGCAGGCTACAGGGCTCAAGCTCTTCGAGGAGAATATGCAGCTCTTGGGAAAAGAGTGGGAGCAGGTAATAATGGGGGATTTCAACATTAACTGGCACACTAACAAGGAAGATGAAGCCAGGGACCTAATAGCTGGATATCTAACACAGATGGTTACCCTTCCCACTGGGCATAACTACAAAACAGGCACCAGTACACTCATTTCCTGGCTACTCTGCTCCAACCTGGATCACATATTAGATGTTAAGGTACTGCCTGATAGCCTCAGCAACCACTCACCAGTCATGTGTACCTGGGCAAACAAGTTCACAAAGTGCCCGCCAGAGGTCACTACCAATCAGGTGCTGAGGGCTGGACTACTAAATGATTTCAAACTCCACTTATGCCTAGTTGACTGGTCACCAATAGACCTTGCAACAGATGGTAACATTGCCTTTGAGTTCTTCCAAAATTCATTTACTCAAATGTGTGATATTTTTGCTCCCCCAAAAAACAAAAAAGTCAAAGGAAACCACACCCCCTGGCTAAATACCACACTCATTGATCACATGCATAATAGAGACAACCTGTGGCACAAAGTCGCACGATGTATCAGCATACAAAGCTGCAAGGAACTCCTGTACCAGGCTCATTCGCTAGGCAAAAGCTAGCTATTTCAAAGACCTTCTCAACAAAAACTGGGGGTCCTCCAAAGGGTTCTGGAACACAATAAAATCCCTTACTGGTAGGACCACTGGGGCATCAATGAACCTACTAACCACGGGCTATGGGTCTCTCCAGGAACCCTGACCGATTGCCAATGAGCTTAATACTTCTTTCACTGATCTATCAGGGCTGCTTCCAAGTGGGTTCCTTATCCCTATAAATAACCAACCTCATGGAAACACCATACCCTCTTCAGAGAGGGAAGGGCTGCCACTATTCTATTTTAGGCAAGTCTCTATCTCTGAAACCATCAAACAAGTAAAGAGGGTTCTCAGAAAGACCAGAATGGGGAGTGATCTGATAGATATGAAGTTGATTGCCATTATGCTTGATGTTCTTGCAGACCCAATTTCCAAGGTTTTCAATGCCTCACTAAGATCAGGTGTGTTCCCAGTCACCTGGAAATCTGCCCTGGTTACACCAGTTTTCAAATCCGGGGATAAAAACACTCACTGCCAATTATAGGCCAATATCCATCCTCCTACCCCTCTCCAAAGCTCTTGAGAGAATAGTCTCTGAACAACTTACTGACTTCCTCGACAGTCACCAACTACTCTGTAGCAATCAGCATGGTTTCCACAAAAAGCACTTGAACATAACCGCGCTGGTGGACTACACCACCTAGCTCTACAACGCCTTTGACCAGGGGATGGTGGTGGGGTCAGTCTTCATTGACCTTACTAAAGCATTTGACTCAGTTAATCACCAGCTATTACTAAACACACTGTTCTCCATATGACTGGCCCCTGATACAGTCTCCTGGTTTCGTAGCTACCTGACGTAAAGAACTCAACACGCTAGAATCAGCGACTCACTCTCTGACCCTAAGGTAATGGCCCTTGGAGTAGCGCAAGGTCCATACTCGGACCACTCCTTTTCAACCTGTTCATTAACTGCCTCCCTGATGCCTGCCCTGCTAGCATTGTTTTATATGCAAATGATGCCGTTATATCGGTCCCAGGTAGGGACCACTTGACCATCGAGGAAAGCCTACTCGAGAGTTTCCACAAACTTGAAACCTGGTTCTGTCCACATAAACTGCTACTAAACCATAAAGAACCAAAAGCATGCTGTTGTCAGTCCCACAGAACAAAAGGAATTTTGGTGGCCCCCTTCGGATTCTGAACCATAAGGGTGATACACTTGAACAAGTCTCCACTTTTAAATATCTGGGTGTCAACATTAATGACACTCTCAATTTCTCCCACCACATTGATCAAGTTGTCAAAACCACCAACATGAAACTGGGCATCTTCTATGGAAACAAGCACTCTATGATACCTGCGGCCCTCAAATTGGCCATAGGCAGCACAGTATTATCATCCGTTGACTATGACTTACCAATATACATTGCAGGATCAGACACTGCCCTAAACAGGATACAAAAACTCGTGAATAGGGCCTGCTGTCTGGCACTTGGGGCAAATTGTTGGACCCACACCTGTGCACTCTACTCTGAGACAGGCTGGATCCCACTGTACCAAAGAGCCCACTACCAAACATGCCTGATTGTAAAAAAGTGCAACTAGATCTCTTGACGGAATCCATAAGCAGTCTGTTCAAGCAGGCTGTGCACACTAAACAAGCAAGAAATGTGACAAAAGGAGGTCTACAAGGCCCTTTCAAGCGCACATCACTGACCCAAAAATCCATTACTTTTAAGGGCCCCAAATGGTTTAATGAGCTACCCGACATGCTGACAGTAAATACTAAGATGAGTCTGTTTAAAAGGGGGCTACGGTCCCACCTTAAGAATGCAACCACCTGTAACTGTGCAAGAAAATAATTCAACATAATCCTCCTGCCTTGTCCCCCACTTTATCACCTCCTCCCCTCCCCACTCTCCCCCTTTTTTCTCTTTTTTTTTTGCTCCTTACTTTCCCCCTGGCCTGCCTCTCCTTCCGTCTGCTCAAGGTCCCCCCCAACCCCCTTGCCCTGACTCCCTTCCACTCACCTCACATTGCAGCCATCCCAGGGGTGGTCCAGCGTATCCCTTTGCTGAATGGGTCCCTCTCCGAGGAGGAAGGCGCCAGGAGGGGAAACCAGCGTGCTACTCGATCAGTCCCCAGGTGCTGCTGAGGTGGATTCTGGGGTGTCAGGGCACTCGAGTCTGCAGGAGCTGTCAGCCATCATCCGGCCGACCAGGAGGCTGGGTTTCCGCTTTTCTCCCTGGGAGGGTGTGGCATGCCATGGACGTCTAGGCCAAAGTCAATGTTCACCATGCCCCTGTGTGTAGTGGGGCTCACCTGAGCAGCTGCTCTCCCAGCCTCCTCCAGGAGGTAGCAGACAGAGAGCCATGTCCCCTCCCTCCCCCCGGTGAAGGTGAGCAGTCGCAGGATGCTCAAGCCTTCTCCTTCTGGCCAGCTCTTCAGCGACCTGAGTCCATTCCCAAGCCTGGGTCGCCAGCATCACAAGTGGAAATCTAACCACTGCGCCGATGAGTCGGCTATCCCCCCCCCTTTTTTTGACCTACAACCTGCCTCCACCACCCTTCTCCTCTACTCCTGCCCCACACCATCTGTATCTACTTTGACAATGCCAATCGGGCTGCTTACCTTTTCCCTCTTCATCCCCATAGCTTAACACGGACCTATTATTTGACATGTCCCACTATCCCCAGTTTATCCCTACCCTGCAACAACATGATGTAATATAATATACTCCTATTGTTAAGATATACCTGAAACTAGCAAGTCCTGTACCTCATGTGCAATTTTAATGATTTTCATGATGCATACCATGTTTTCTTTTTCACTGTTATTCTTAATTTGTACTTATTGTATTGTATTGTACTTGTATTTGCTCTGTTTGTCCCTGAGTGGAACCTTAGAAAATGAGTCGCTTGACTCAAAGGTATTAATCCCAATCAAAATAAATAAATAAACCAGGGCACAGCAGTAGATGTGGCCTATCTGAACTTCAGGAAAACCTTCGACACAGTCCCACACAGGAGGCTAATCCACATGCTGGTAGATCTGGGGGTGGGGAGAGAGGTGGTCAGGTTTGTTAGAAACTGGTTGAGTAACAGAATACAAAGAGTGGTGGTAAATGGTGTTAGCTCACAGGAGGGATAGGTAACAAGTGGTGTACCCCAAGGATTAGTGCTGGGACCAGTGCTCTTCAATGTCTTCATAAGTGATATTGCAAAGGATCTAGAATGGAGGGTTAGCCTGTTTGCAGATTATACAAAGCTATGTAACAGGCTAGATACACAAAAAGGTATAGAAAAAATGAGGAGGGATCTGAAGAGGCTAGAAAACTGGTCAAAGGAATGGCAGGTGGGTTTCAATGCAAAAATGTGCAAGATTATGCACCTAGGGAGAGGGAATCCTAGGGCTGAGTATAAACTAGATGGGGTAACACTGGAGGCCACCACAGAGGAAAGGGATCTCAGGGTAGTCATAGAAGACAACCTCAAAGTAGCTAAACAGTGCGACAAAGCAGTTAGAAAGCCTAACAGAATGCTTGGGTGCATAGGGAGGGGTAGAACAAGTAGAAGGAGGGAAGTGGTAGTACCATTGTACAACTCCCTATTAAGGACTCATCTGGAGTACTGTATTCAGTTCTGGTGGCCCATCTCCAAAAAGACATAGACATGATGGAGACGGTACAGAGGAGTGTGACAAAAATGGTGTCGGAGATGCAGCATAAATCATATGAGGAGAGACTCAGAGCTCTAAATATGTACTCCCTGGAGGAAAGGAGAGAGAGGGGACATGATAGAGACTTTCAAATATCTAAAGGGGATCAACAGGATACCAGAGGGGAGCATCTTTCACATGAAGGGAAATAGCAGAACAAGGGAGCACAGCATGAGACTAAAAGGTAGAAAACTTAGAAGGAACTTGAGGAAATTCTACTTCACTGAAAGGGTGGTGGAGAGATGGAACAATCTCCCCCAAGAAGTGGTGGGGTTGGCCACGGTTCAAGGATTCAAGAATGCGTGGTATAGGCACATGGGAATTATCAAGTTAGGGTGAAAGGGGCATGGGCCTTGTAGCATCTAGGGTATCTTAAGCATTAGAAAGAGGGATAAGGCAGACTGGATGGGCCACAAGGCCTGTATCTGCCAACAACATCTATATATCTATGTATCTATGTAACTAATCTAGATAGCAGAGAAACAGAGGAAAAGTCATATATTTTTCTAAAATGTGTGGGATGAGATGGACTCGGATCTGTAAAATAAAAGAGGATACATAATTTGAACCTGGGCATAATCTGTGTATAAGACAGAAAGTTGAGCAAAGGGGAAAATAGGGAGCTGAATATAAATAAAAGAAATAAAAATCTAAATTTCTGAGGTGCCGTCTTTCGGATGAGACGTTAAACCGAGGTCCCATCTGCCTGGATTGGTGGTAGTTCAGGTGGATGTTGAAGATCCCATGGCACTTATCGAGAAAAGAGTAGGGGAAGGTTTTATTATAAAACATTACAATAATAATAACACAAATCAAGCAATGAAAATACAAAACATTCGATAGGGAGGAAAAGGAGAATAAAAAAAAACATAACAGTAGTACCTCAACAGAGCTACAGTTCTATAGGTATCATGAAAAAGAAACTATACAGAAAACAACATATGAAAATAATAGCCAGACAGTGTGTGAGTAAATAAAAAAATCATCCAATTTTGTCCTTCAAAAAGGGCTCCTCCCTCCACTTCATAAGCCACACTGCTTTAGACAAACACTGTTGTTTCGTACTACATTGTGAAAGCATATCTTGTTCAACCCATTCAAGTATACTAAGAGGAGACTGATAAACCTGTCTCATCGTAAGTTGACATCTTATCTGCCACAAATGGAATTTAAACATGGCAAACAAAAGCCTTAATACACCAGCATCCATTGGCGTATGACAAAATAAGAAACTCCCCCCAATTTCCACATAAGTAATAGTGCACCAAAAGGCCTGTCCCCATCGTTCAGCTAGGGTTGACCAAAAGTCTTGTGCATAAGGACAAGAGAGAAAAATATGGGCCATTGTTTCCTCCTGGGCTCCACACATATCCCTAGGGCACATCCTTTCAGAGACCATTTTATGTTTAGAATTTCCCTTGACATTCAGCCGACCATGACTACTAAGCCACAATATATCCCACAATTGAGGTGGTATTAATTTATCCACCAGTCCTTTTAGAAGACAGTTAGTATAACAATCTGGAATATCCTTGAATACAGGGACAATAGAATGTGCCTGAGTTTGCAAAACACCATAAAGATATTTACTACTTCTAGAGAAAACCTGATCTGGAAGTAGCTTCCATTTATTAAGTTTTGTAATGGCAGACCTAAAATACACAGGAAAGGAGGTAGTACGCAATGCCTGCCTATCCAGCAGTGCCCAACAAGTAAATAATCAAGTAAACCATGGATCCGCATATATCACCCATAACAGAGACTGAGGACAGCAAAGATCAATCAAGTTCCAGTGAAAAAAAACACTATAATAAAAAGTAGTAGGAATTATACAATTCAACCCACCTTGCACAATAGTCAAATATATTACATCCCTCTTAATGAGATTTAAACGACTGCCCCAAATAACTTGGGGAAAAAAAGCCCAAGTAAAGTAACTTCCAAGACAGAGGGAACAGGGTATACCACACTAAGGTATAAAAACTGGGGGAGGAGCAAGATTTTAACAATGGATACTTTCTTACGTTTAGTTTGTTGCATGGACTTCCACAATGCAACCTTAGGCTTAGCCATATCTATCCTGGCTGGCCAATTAAGAAGTGCATTATCACTTTTGCCAAAAACAATGCTCAAAATCCAAATCAGTCCTAGTAATACAGGAATACCTTGCAAATCTGTGAACTTATGGACCAAATTATGTAAACGATACAAGAAACTTTTAAATTTATTAAGGGAGGTACCAGCAACTTCAGAATAAGCGGAAAAATGATACAATACTCTGACACCAGAGGGCTCATCAGAAACAAACACACAGATATCATCAGCATATGCCGAAACTTTAGCAGAAATGGAACCCGGGGGCAGCACCAGCAATTTGAGCATCTTGGGCAATTATCCTCAATAAGGGATCCAAACTAAAGACATAAAGCAAGGGACTTAAGGGGCACCCCTGTCTCACCCCCTTACAAATAGGGATATAGGATCCAAGGTATTCATTTACCAAAAGTACAATATAAGCATGGTCATAAAGCAGTGTAAGCCAAGTTACAAAACGGTCTGGAATACCTTAGGACCTCAAAACACGAAATAGATAGGAATGCAGAACCCAATCGAATGCCTTTTCCTGATCAAAGGACATAAGAAACCCTTTTATAGCATCAGCTTTACCAAGTTCGGCCAATTCCCTGAGCAAGAGGAGATTAGAGTAGATGGATCTACCTGGGACAGAACAGGACTGGTGTAGAGAAATCAATATAGAGGCCACCGTCAACAACCTGGAATTCAAAATTTTAATCAACACCTTAAAATCAGTATTAAGAAGGCTCAATGGCCTCCAATTAGAAAGATCACTCTTACACCCTTTTTTATATAATAAAATCTGAACAGAAGTACAAAAATGAAAATCAAAGGAGCACTGTTGTAAAGTTCAATTAAAGACCACTGTAAGAATTTCACTAAGTAAGGGACTACAAGACTTATAAAACTCAGATGGTAAACCATCCATCCCAGGTGCCATATTATTATGCAGTCGTGATATTTCCCTCATGAACTCTGCAGTACTGATTGGGGCAGTCAAGGCTTGCAACAGCATATCTGAGCAGGAAGGTAAGGTCAGCCCCAGTCTCATCCAAGGCAGGTGCAGAATACAGAGCTGTAAAATGTGAGGAAACTGCCTTCAATATACCCAGAAAACCAGTGCACTTTGTACCATCCGGGCATACCACTTCAGTCAATAAGTGATCCGAGAAGCGCCTATGGCTATAGTCTAAAGCATCTCCCAGACCAGCTTTCTTGGCAGAACAAACCTTATGCTCATGCAAAAGAGATGTGGCCCTCGAATATTGGAGGGCTGCCATCTCCTTCTTCACAGCCTGCACTTGTGATGTCAAATTTAAACATTGGGTGTTTATCACAGAATACAATGTCCCCAACTGTGATCTTAATGACAGATATCTTTTATAATTAGTTAATGTAATGTATTTAGAAAAACTTGTAGCTAAAGAAGTTAGTTCAGATTTAGTCTCCAACCACCAACACAACAAATCCTCCGTGAGGCCAGCCAAAGACATGTGGGCTTTTAACAAGTCATGCACCTGCTGCAGAAAACTAGCTTCAGCCAAACAGAGGATATTCAGTTTCCAGTAACCTCTACCTACCTTAGCCTGAAGGTCTACTCCCAGGGTAGCAGACACAACTACATGATCCAAAGTCTCTGCCAGAATGGTACAAGCAGAAATAACAGTCACAGCCTTATTAGTAAAAAGAAAATCAATCCGTGAGGATAAAGCACCCTTAAAAAAAGTACGCCCACCCGTGGGATGACAAAACCTATAAACATCTTGAAGACAACCCTGAGTAATAATACAATTAAGACAATTGGTGTCACAAAAATCCTTGTCAGTCAATGCACCTCAATCCCCCTTATGCACAACACAATTAAAATCACCACCCCAGATAAGGAACCTAGTTGTGAACAGATACAGTTTTATTGTGTTAAAAAGGTCCACCCTCCCTTTTTTTGTAATTGGTGCATACACCACAATCAACTGCCAACTAGTATCTAAATAAACAAAGTCCGGTAACAAAGCACAGCCCAGAACTATTTCAACCAACTTAGTAACATGAAAACCATCACCTTGGAATAAAACCCCAACACCATCACATCTATCCAACCCAAAGGAAAAAAAAAGAAGGTACCCAATGCCAAAGCTTCCCAGCCACAGAAACCAAAGAAAGGAAATTCAATCGGGTATCCTGAATAAGGCAAATATCACACTGTAAATCTTGCAGAAAGTGAAAAGTAAGAAGACACCATTGAGCATTTTTAACACTATTAACATTCAAGGTGGCAAGAGTAAGTTGAAATGCTGAGGCCATCTTAAAAAAACAGGGAGGAGAAAGGAAAAAATAGGATAAATCAGGTGATCTTCCCTGTTCTGGTATTCCTATGGGGACGTACTCCAAGCCTCAGAGGCCTACAAGTGGTGACTATATCCTTAGATTTGTCACTTTCAGAGTCAGAGGATAAAATGGGTTGGGAAGAAGCCTCTGATTCGGCTCCCAAATCTGAAGACTGAGATTGCCTTGATAGTACTTCAAATTTATTGTGTAATGAAACAATCCCACCAGGGGAGGAAGCTTTAGCCAGTTTAGACCTAGACTTGGTTTGTTTCTGAGCCCACTTCTTCGCCTGCACAAAAGGTTCAGGAGGAGGCATGACCAAAGTGTCTTCGATCTGTGCTGGAGCAAGAGAGGACTCCTCAACTTCCAGGATGGGGGGGGGTTACCAGAACAGGGGCTTGAGACATGACCTGCAAAGGAGACTCACTAGGAGGTAAGGAAGGCTGGGTAGAGGCCTGGGGTTCAGGAACAGTGATGTCCTGATCCAGAAGGGGGACAGACAACTCAGTAATAGGGGATGGAGGAGGCTTTGAGGAAGCAATGTCTTTCTTCTGTGCTTCAATAAGGAGTAATTCCTGATCAGGGCAATCCCCGTGGTTATAAGTGGCCCAAGGACAGGTCCGAAAGCCATGACCTACCTCCTCACACAAATTACTCTTAAGGTCAGCAGTACAGTCCATACTGACATGACCAAAGGAAAGGCAAAGAGAGCACCTCAACCTATCACAGGCAGCACTAAGATGGGAAGGGGAGCCACATTTAAAGCAAGTACGCGGCAGACACACATAAAAACAATGACCCCTTTCCCTACCCAAAAACAAACTGTTTGGCAAATGAACGAGGCACACATTAGTATGCCGAAGACGGACTTTAAATTTCCAACCACCAGTCCAAAAGTGCTCTGAATCAAAGATAGGTTGAGGTGACCCCAATACATCACAACGCTGTTTCAATCAGTGGGAGATATCATGTACTGCCACAGTCTCATTACGGAACAAAATTGTAACAGATTTTAAGGCTGGTGTAGTGAGGGGAATAGCTTGAAAGGGCAACCATAAGGCAGAGTATCTAAGTAATTCACACTTGGTCCAAAAACAGTCCGATCCCTGTGGAGTCTTGAAACTAATATCATACAGAGAAACCCTGATACATGGATAAGAGCAAAAATCTCATTAATGAAGTAGTCCAGAGAGCACTTAATGAGGGTTTTACCAACATAAAGTCGATCAGGGATAACATCCAGGCCTCCAACATATTGTAGATAGACTGCATTTCTGCATTGCAAGGGAGGAGGGGAATTGAAACAGGCATCTCGCTTTCAAAATCCTTCCCAAGTAAATTTCGCCTGTGCTCCATGATCAGGAGGAGGGTCCTGTATCGGAACATCCACATCCATACGACCTTCCCAAGGAGTCCCCTGAGTACTAGGGCCCTCCCCAGTCGAGGATGAGTCTGACAATAGTGGGACTCTCTCAAGCTGCTCCGTATCAAAAACAGTATGCTGTACATCAGCAGTATGTAAATCAGTGTCCATGGGGTCAGGAAGAGAAGAAAGCAAAGGTGCCGGCAAGACAGGGACAATATTACCCAGAGGGGACATCTGTATGCCATGCCCAGGTATTGGGCTGTGAGTGGGATGAGGAACCCAATGCCCTGAATCGCCCAGTTTCCAACCTGCATTCCGCAGGGAAGCCACCAAGGAGCTAGGTAGGGGACTCAGCAAGGGTGCAGTAGCAAGAGGGATGGACTCCCTCGATGGTGTGGAAGGCTCTACAAAGAGCGGGCTAGCCACGAGCATAGGAGAAGCAAAAGGCACAGTACTCACAGGCATAACAGATGAAACGATCTCCATAGCAGGCAGTACGGATATGGCAGCCGAAGCCTGGATAGCAGGAAGTACAACCGCCGACTCAGCACATTGCAACAATGGTGCAATAGGTGCATCAGGAACAGTCTGCCGACTCAACATCAATGAAGCTTCCAATGGTACCACAGCAGGAGGCAAAACAGGACATTCCATAATGGGTTCCAGTGCAGGCACTGTAGCACATAAACTCAGAGAGGGAGATGTGTCAGGAGCAACAGCATCGATTACAGCCAGGACTTGACTTTTATGAGATAGCAAGAAGAGACTCCAGCCACAGCTCATCAGCTGGTAGAAATCTGGACAAAGCATGAGAAGAATGGTCAGGTAAACTGCAACTATCAGCCAGTGCTGCTGAACTCACAGACAATTGCGAGGAAACAGACTCCAAAGCTGGACCTGCAGGAGCGGAGGTCTATTCTCCTGCAGGTACATCAGCAGACTGAACAGTTCCTGAGGACGAAGCCATGGTCCACCAGTGCCCCCTCCACGAAGTAGGGGAATTATTTATTGAAAGAAACAAAACATCACAAATGACAATAGACAAATCACAAAACAAAAAGAAAACTTCACATGTCAGTACTTGAAATTTCTCATACATAGAAACATAGAAACATAGAATTTGACTGCAGATAAGGACCGCTTGGCCCACCCAGTCTGCCTATTTCCCTACCTGATGGATAAGTTGCAGATCCTAGTTAACTAGCAGCCTACTTCTTCCTACCCCCAACCCCTAGAATTGCCTTATGACTGTCCCATGCATGCTTGAATTCCACCACTGTTTTTGACTCCACAACCTCCTCTGGAAGGCTGCTCCATACATCCACAACCTCTCTGTGAAAAAACATCTTTAAATTACCTCTGAGCCGCCCCCTTCTATCTTCAAATTGTGCCACCTTGTTCTTGCACACCTCTTTTTGAAAGATGCTACCCTCTTGGACTTTGTTGATTCCCTTGAGGTACTTGAAAGTTTCTATCATGTCCCTCCTCTCCCTCCTTTCCACGAGGCTATACATATTAAGCTCCTTAAGTCTCTCTTCATATGTCTTCCGGTGAAGACCCTGCACCATTGTAGTTGCCCTCCTCTGGACAGCTTCCATCCTGTCTATGTCTTTGCGGAGATTGGGTCTCCAGAACTGCACGCAGTACTCCAGATGTGGTCTCACCAGCTGTCTGTACAGAGGGATAATAACTTCTTGTTTTCTACTGGTGATGCCTCTCCCTATGCATCCCAGTATTCCCCCAGCCCTCTTTGCTGCCCTCTCACATTGCTTGCCCACCTTTTAAAATCATAAATAAATAACAAAATGAAATAGCAAAGAAGGGAAGAGAAAAAAAAGAAAAACAATCAACCAACATACCCAAAAAAAACCAAGGTACATTTCTCCAGAGTACATTGTAAAGTCTGGAATCCATAACAGCTTGTTCCTTCTGTTTATGATGCAAAATAACAGTTTCAAGTTGTTTAATCAATGTACACACAGGTGTATCAATATGATGCAAAGAAAATTTACATCTAGCTTGCCAAAAGTAGTATTTAATAAAAGCAAAAATCAAATTCAGAGTACTAGAATTATATCTAGAAACCAGACCCATACAATCCCCTAGTATTAAAATACCATAAGTGACATGTTGTGCAGGCCTCTACTGCCATCTGGTGGCTAAAGCAGTCCAAAAGTCAATTGCATAGACACAGGAAAAAAAAAAAGTCACGGTTTCCTCTTGCCCAACACACTGCGGTCGAAGACATTGCCTTTCTAACGAAGGTTTATGCTTCAAATTACTGCATACTCCCAAATTACCATGGCAACAGAGCCATTGAACATCCCACAGATAGACAGGGAGGCGTTTGTTTGTCAAGAGGTGTAATGCATAACATAATTTAGAAGGAACACATTGAGGAAACTCCACCTGAGTTGCAAAATTACAGGACATAATATCAGAATAAAGGGCTTTCTGTGTTAAGGTTTGAACATGAAGCTTAGTAACCCCCCATAAACCAAGGTTTCCAAATTGCTGGCTTAGCAAAGCCCGGGACAAAAAGGGAAGCAATAAGCCTTGGAAGCTGAGAAGTCCATCGTTGAAAAAAGAGGTGAAATAAACCTAAAGTCCAACTCTCTCAGGGATGATTAACACAACCAGTCCTAAATCCAAAATTTGATTTAAAAAAGAAAGAATGGTAAAACACTATTGGGTTAATCATACTAAGTCCTCCCTGTTGAATTTTCAAATTTGTAAATGCCCATTGAACAGGATTTAATCGACTGCTCCATATCATCTGAAAAAAAACACTTAACAATCTAGTCTCAAGCTGAATAGGAACTGGAAACATAGAATTAATATATAAAAAGTGAGGCAAGAGAAATTTTTTAATAATCATGATACATTTTTGTTTAGCTAAAGACCATGCTTTCCACCTTTGCACCTTTGCTTCTCCATGTTTAAGCTTTTCTTCCCAGTTGAGAAAAGCCAAATCCCCAGAACTAAAAAGAACTGCTAACACCTTAATAGTTACATCAGAGATCTGTAAGGGTCCTATAGTGTGAGGAAATAAATTCTGTCCTATACAAACCCCACAACTCTTATGAAAATTAATAGTGGTTCCAGTTACTGCCTCATAATCAGAAAAAAAACTGTAAAACCCTCTCAGCTGACTGTCTATCCCTAACAATAAGACAGACATCATCAGCATACACTGCCAGTTTCTGGGATGGGATGGAAACCTCCAGTGTAAGCCCATAAATATTTTGATTATGAATAATAGATCGAATAACAGGGTCCAATACAAAAGTATATAGTAAGGGGCTCGGGGGCACCCCTGTCTAACACCCCTCTAAACAGACAACCCACCACCCATAAGTCCATTGACCAACAGAAAAATGACTGCATTTTTATATAAATACAGCAACCAGACCTAAATTTGCTCGGAATACCATACATCAACAATGTGTTGTGCAAAAATTCATGAGAGACCTTGTCAAAAGCCTTCTCCTGATCCAAAGCTATAAGATACCCACTTAGCTTATTTTGCCTGCCAAACTCACAGATGTTTCTAAGAAAAAGCAAATTTTGTTGAATGTTCCTACGTGGTATAGAACAAGTCTGGACAGAACAAAGCACCTGTTCAACAACAGACTGTAATCTGTGGACAAAAATAGTAGCCAGGATTTTGTAATCTACATTTAGAAGGCTAATAGGCCTCCAATTTCGAAAATCCTGTTTGGAACCCTTATTCTTATACAAAAAAATAACAAGTGCCTCAGAAAAGGATTTAGGTAAAACCCCAGACCCTAAGATCTCATTATAAAGGTGATATAAAATTTCACTAACGTCATCCAAAAAACATTTATAAAATTAATTTGTTAAACTGTCGTTATCTGGTGAAATCCCAGTTTTAAGGTGTAAATTAACCTCCTTAACTTTGTCTAAAGAAATAGGTTTCTCTAAATCCTTAACAAGAGACTCTCTGAACAAACGGGTACCGTAAAGGAAAAATTCCTCCCACGTTTTAGATGTAAAATAGGGAACCCCATGCTGGGACTGCAATTGCTGAGAAACAATGTCCAGCATTTCCACATCAAAATACCTTACACAGCCTTGATCATCCTGTAAACCCTCCATCAGTTTGGTGTCTAAACAGTGCTTACAGGCAGAAAATGGATCTGCATAAGGGGTCTTCTGTAAGCCGAATCATATCTCTGCCTGTAAGGAGGCTGCCCTATCATATTGATATTGTTTCATAAAATCTTTCAACCTACCAATTTGTTGTTGTAAACTAGGATTAGAAATATTAGGAAAGGACAACAACTTATAGTATTGATTTCTGTATTCTAGGTATTTAATATAATTACTAGTACCTACAGCCTTACCAAAACCCATAAAACATGAACAAATGTCTTGTTTGGTATCCACCCACCACATAGCCCAATCCTCATAAAGCTCAACCACAGACTTTCTAATATAAAACAAATGTGCCAGTTGAATCCTAACCTCTTCCTGATCCAAAAGGGCAGAATTCAACTTCCATCTAGTAGAGATATAGGGAAAATGAGGAGTGACAGATGAAAGCCCTACCTGACAGACTAAGGCCATACGATCAGAAACTGCACAAAAACGTAAAAAACAAGAAACAGAATAAATATCTAGAAAGAAAAAAATAATCAATCCTAGACCTAAAAATATTTCTAGAATATGTATACCCCAAATCTGATGTTAGAGACCTATAAGCATCCTTCAATCGAGAGGAACCCAAAATACCCAATAATGCATGTGAATCACAGTAGACTTTCTGTTGTACATGATCTTTTATCTTTATATCTAGACAGCAATTGAAATCCCCACCCCAAACAACATGTCGACGAGTATACAAATAGGGGTGCTCCGTATTAAAAAGGTCAATCCAAGCGGACTTTACTTGGGGAGCATAAAGACTGATTAATCTGAGGGAAAAGCCCTGATATAAACAATCTAGAATAAGAACCCTCCCAGGAACTAGGTCCACCAGTCTTAGAACCTGGACCTGTGTACTACCAAACAAAATACCCAGACCATCATCCTGGTCTAAACCAAAGGACCAAAATGAAGGCCCAGCATGCCACACCTTTTGGGTTTGGGAAACATCATGCAAGGATGTGAGGCGAGTCTCTTGAAGAAAATAAATATCAGCAGCTAAAGAAGTACAAAACTGGAGACAATCCCCACATTTCCTGTAGCTTTTAATGCTGCAGGTATTAAGGGAAACTAATTGAAGTGTGGACATTTACCAGGAGTCAAGGGGCCTTGTCCTTCTTTCTTTTTTGACCGCTTTTTTTTTTTTGTAGGTAACACCTCAGAAATACCCTCTTCTTCATATTCCATCTCTCCAGAAACAGAAGAAATATTAGACTCTGACCCACCCTCAGGATCCTGTAAAACAGAAAAAACATTTTGAGTGGAAAGGCCAGCAGGATTCTGATGTTTCCTGCTAGATGCTCTGGTAACTCTTTTTGGATGTGGGGCCTGGATTCCCCATCCGAAGGGGGGGGGCATAGCCACAGGATCAATGACAGAAACTATAGCCAGTACTAGAGGGTTCGGGGTGCTAGGGACATCAGGCTGAGGAGCAGGTTTAGGAGGGTCAGGGGTTGTAGAACTAGAATCAGAGGGAGTAGGCCCTGTTTGGGGTGGGACCCTACTGGAAAACCAGGCTTAATCTGTCCTGTGCACGGTTCAGTAAGTCTTCCTTATTTAACCCACCCTGATTATTTTGTCCAGCCCAGGGACATTGATGATAGGCATGACCTCTTTCCTCACATAAAGTACATTGGAAGACATTCCTACAAGTACTACTGTCATGGTCATAATCCCCACAAAGGATACACTTCACTTTATCACAAACACTACTGAGATGCCTCCTACTCCCACACTTATAACAAGCTTTTGGTTGTCCTGGATAAAAACAGACCCCCCCCATCTTTACCCAAAAAGAAGTTATTGGGGATATGTTGCACCTCATTGTTTATAATATTTAACTTAACCTTCAATCTCCAGCTCCCCATCCAGTTTCCTTTATCATCAAAAATAGGTTCGGGGGGCCCTAAAACAGTGCATTTTTTTTTTAGCCAAAACTGAATATCCCCCACATTGACCCCTTCATTTCGAAACAGCACATTAATCATTTTAGTTTAGTAGTTTAGGTTTAGTAAGAAGGATGGCCCAGAATGGGACCCATAAGGGAGTAGCTTTACAATTCTCATACTTTGCCCAAAATGTATCCAAACTTGAAAACGTCCTAAAACTGATGTCAAAAATGTCTTCTCCCCTCACATTAATTAGAGCATAAAAGTCAGTAGCCATGAATTGTATTGAGTCTTTCAATAATTGTTGAGCCACACACAGTTTGTCAGGATGTTCCTGTAAGCCACCACAGAAGCGCAGCCAAACTGCATTACGCCGTGGTGCTTTTTCCAATACATTCCTGAGAAACAGATCTGAAAATCTAGGTCCAGGTCTGTCTTGATCTCTCTTTGGAGACTGGGAAGGAGGATCAGGACTAGCACTATGGCCTGAATCATGTAAAGGGTTAGCTGAGGGAGTAGCACCATCCTCAAGGTTGATTCCCGAAATAAAAGCAGAAAGTACTTGCCCTTCAAGTTCTACAACCTGGGAGACAGCTGGAGGAGTAGAAAATATAATCCAGTCAGCATCCGGCATCCACTTGCTATTTAGGCAAACCCAGCCAGCGTTCTTGAGAGTATTTTCTTTAGACCACTGCAAGTCTGAAGGAGCTGTGTCAGCGGAACCACAATTCCTCATTGTTTCATCGACCACGTCATCACTCCAAGAAACATCCACTGGCTTATTCTCTGCAGACTGTTGAAACCCAGCTGCATTACTAACTGTCTCGAAAAGAACTGCAACTTCAGAAGATTTCAGGGTACCCAAAATGGGAACAGCAGACTTCTCCACATCTCGATCAATAAGTGAAGTCATTTGCACAGCACAATCACCCAATTCTGTAGCCAATGCAGCATTCAGATCCCCATTAAGCATGCAAACCGCGGTCGGGGAAGAAACCTTGGACCACTGGTCACAAAACACATCCACCTCCTTCGGTGGCCCGACACCGTCTGCCATCCTGCCGCACAGCACAGTGCCCCCTACCTCAGAGTAGGGAATTTCACCGGTGTCCTGGCCAAATTTCCCTTATTCACTAAAAATACCACCAACAGCTTAATTTGGTTCAAGGTTAGTTGGCATTCATCGGTATCCCCCTTCCCCGGCCCCGGGTCGTGCTTGAAAATAGGCAGGATTTGTCTAGTGCACTTACCCGGTCAACAAAAACTAAATAAATAAAAAAAGAATGGCATAGCAATTTAAAAAGAGGAAAAAAAAAACACTTTTAGAGAATCCTATCAGGCAGTTATCTCTCAGGATAGCCGTAGGTAATAACACATAATACCATGTGTGGTAATGCAAAAAAAATAAGTCTCTTTTTGCCCACTGTTACTGTGGTACTATCATGCCAACAGCAGTTCCAGTACATATGAATGATCTGCAAAAATGGAGCTCAAACCCAGAGAGAAGCAAATAATGCCAGATTGACCATACATCATTTCTTTCAACTTGTACTATATTCATGTACAGTTTTTTTTGTGCAGCCAGTTTGACATAATAGCAGCAAAGATGTGAGGCAACAGTGGGGGATCTAACAGCACTGTACTGTACGTATTGCTATTATTGCTGCTATTATACAAACTGGCTTTAAAAACTTGCTTCTCTCTGGGTTTGAGCTCCAAATTTTTGTGGAACTAGTATTTGCAAGGGCTACCTGTTCTTTAGTGTAAGCTCCCCCTTCCAGCACTCAGTGCACTTACCTAACAGTTGCTTTCTACCAAGAGATTTTATTTATTTTTATTTATTTGAAATCTGATAACCAGGTAGGACCCAAGAGCATTTTCATATTCTCATGGGGCACCTGGAGAAGCACAAAAGGCAACAATACAGGATAATTACCCAACTGTCACTAAATAACCCTCTCCCACAAGGCTGCTGTCACGTTCCCAAGGATGCAATTATTTAAGGATGTGCTTTCTGAGCCCTAGAAGTTTGGTACTGATGTTTTCATAACAATATTTACCTAGGATAGCCCAGCTTAAATGCAACATCTCATTTTCAGTGAGGTCCTACTGTGGCTGAATTCTACAGCTGGGTGAACTGTGAGATTTTGCCTTGCTACACAGTGTTATTGGCCCTGAGGCCCTAAGTTTAGCCCCTCATCTCCTCACAGTCATTCAGTCCCAACTCCTCTGAGATGGTATCTGCTCACACCACTTATAGCCAGTATAAGACCTCAAATGCCCGCAACCACAGCAGTTATCAGCCTGATACCAGTAAAGAGTCAGCTACCCATAGTTGTCTTCACTTCCGCTCCTCTATGACAGTCAGCACCTTTACTCTGTCGGCCACAGATTCCACCAAGCATCAAACCTTCCTCCCCATACTAGCCCTCTGGAACAGCAGTCAATGTTGGCCCACAATTATCTCAGTTTCATTTGCCAGTAATTCAGCCTACTTCCTCAACAATCTGTATTAACTGCCCATCTGCTTGCAATCCCCATCTCATGAAATAAAAACAAGGACAATAGCTACCGATATGCAAGGTACACCAGAGCATACATATTTTTTCAGGTGGGGCAGCAAAGTACCACAGCATCACACCCACAAGCAAGCTGCTGGTTTCTACACAAAAAAAGTCACAATTCAATCGTAATGACTTCCTTTCACACACACCCTCAGCGCCGTCTGGCATCGTGACCAGATGCCTGGAACAGTAAAGTCAAGAAATGCCCTCTGGATTTTTGTTTATCTTAAAGTCTTCAGACGCCAACTCTTCTGAAGACTAAATTATGAAAAGTTGCTGATCCAGGGGGAATTTTTCCATACAGAGAACAATTGCAAATTGTGCTCATACAGTTTGTTTCCCGATCCCACAACAATAAACAACAACAGCAAGTCTGTAGTGCTTCTGTGCCTGCCATGATTACCCAGAGCTTGCGGAGAGGACACTGCTGGTCAGCTTCAGTCAGCTCTTCTTGGGTGGGTGGTCAGGTCCAGAACTCAGAGCAGAACATATACTGACTGCTGAGCTCACAGGGAAGTGAGTCGGGAGCCAGAAAATGAATTTATGCAGCACTACCTTTGTGGAGTCTAAAATAAATTGTCTCAACATAACCAAGATGGTTCAGCTCATTGCTGCTAGCAATCACTGCCTCTAATGGTTAGTTTTTCATTACCAAGAGTGACTTGACAGTGACTTCTGGTCTTCTGTGTGCATGTAAATACACAAATCCGGGTGGCGGCAATATAAGTTGATTGCTTTCTGGACCGGCCCGTCAGTGCAGCAGTTGGATTTCCTCTTGTTATGCCAGTGACCCGGGTTCAGGAACGGACCCAGGTAGTCAGATGGCCGGCCAGGGGAGAAGGATTGAGTGTCCCATGGACTGATCTCCTTCTCGGGGGGCAGGGAAGGCTGAGTATCTGGCACTTGATGGACCCCTGTCAGAGGCCTGGGGTACCACAAGCAACCGGCACCTGCATATTGAGGGGTGGGGCAGATGCTGGACATCAGTGCATGTCCTTGCCCCTGGGGCAGACCAAAAAACACATGCTAATCATTTGGGATGATGCTGCCAAGGCACCTGGCCTCTATGGCTCTCCTCTGCTCCTCCGACCAATTATGGCTCCACGGCGCCACCGGTGCCCCGAACCCCACACTGGGGGGAAAGCAAGGAAGGCAATGTTGGATATTCTGACACCTTCCTCCATCATAGACAGGCAAGATGTGGTGCCATGGCCCCACCCTGGTGGGTAAGCCAGGGGGTATCTGCGGAAGCGGCTATGGGAGAGTGAGGTAGGTGCCTGGAGAGGAGCTGAGCAGAAGAGCAGCCAACAGGTCACGTGATGTGGTGCGCTGTGTAGGATGCCTCTCTGCCTGCTTCAACCTACCGCCCATTATATACCCTTCAAAACCCTGTTTTTTGGTGCTTTTTACCGAAGATTGCCTGACTGTCCGCTTCCTGAATGCTTCTGCCCTCTTTATAAGAAGTCGATGGATGAGGAGATGCGGAAAATCGCTTCTAAACATTCGCCTCCTGCAACACCCGAGAAGGCCTCTAAGAAAGCCAGGGCCTCCTCCTTGCAATCCTCGCTGCCTGCTACTACTGAGTGCCCTGATGCAGATCTTCTCACCCTCTTGAGGTTTCTAGAGGAGTTTCATCCTTTTAAGGCTGAAATGCAGAATATGGCAGGGGAAATTAAAAGCATCTCTAACACGCTGGAGGAGTTCTCCAAGAAGACTGCTGACAACGAAGCGTGTATATGATCTATTGAAAAGAGGAAGGATAAAGCCAATCTGGAGGTAGTGGCTTTGAGGCAAAGACTAGTGAAGATGGCGAACAAGGTGGAAGACCTGGAGGGGCGCAGTCACCGCAACAATGCTGTAATTATCGGCTTGCCCGAGGGTGAAGAGGGCTCAGACCACATCAAGTTTATTAAAAAGTTTGTGGAGAAGGCGGCAGGCCCTTCCCACTTCGGTGCTAGCTATATCATAGAAAGAGCTCATTGTACACTACGCCCTCCTCCCCTGGTTGGAGCCCCCCCCCCAGGTCATTCATATTTCGTTTCTTAAACTTCCAGGAGTGACAGCATTTCTTATATAAGGTCAGGGAGGTGCAAGATTTGCAATGGGAAGGTGAAAAACTGAGGGTGGCGCAAGATCTGCCCTTATCTGTGCGTCAGAAAAGAGCCATGTTTCATAATGTGGTCCTCAAGCTGATCGCCGAGGGAATCGAGTTTCACATGGGTTTCCCTGCAAGGCTTCAAGTTTGCCTGAATGGCTCCTGGGTGACTTATAAGGAGGTGGAGTTGGCAACCGCAGGGCTCAAAGAAGCGCTTCCTGATCTATTCAAGCCTACGTGAGAACTGACCTGGCGTAGGGAGCTATGCCAAGTTTCCATCTGGTGGTGTTGTCTAGCTGCAGCAAATTATAATTCCCTACAATATCTTTGGGGCTATGCAGCTGACAAACTGTGCATCTGGCTACTTAACCCTATACTGCAACTCTCAAGTGGAGTCTTCTTTTTGATAAAAAATGAACATTTCATTCCCGATCTGGTTCTCATCTCCAGGACTGCCTGATATTTTGCTGACTCTCATGTTTTACTCCGGCTTAGCCCAGTCTCATTTTGGTTTACAAGTCAGCTGTTAGCGGGCTCATGTGTGCTCTTTCTGGTTTTAATTAATGAGTACTTGAGCGGGGTCACTGTTCTCATGTTAAATCCCAGTTTGTTAGATCTGGTAACCCATTTTCTCAGCGGTGATGTCCCAATTTCATAGCAATGGGGGTGGCAACACTTAGTTCTCTCGGAACTTAATATGAGCCTCTGTTTGGAACTGCGATCTCTTCCTGGCCCTGTTAGCATGGCCCGGTTCTTTTCAGGCTTTCCTCCCTTTCTCGTTCCCTGTTACCTTTGGGCAATAAATATGGTTAGCCTGAACTCCAAGGGGGATTCCGTATTTAAGGACAGATGAAAACATCAGGGTTTTTATACGTCTTTACTGGGCGTTGGTTCGCCCCTTCTCTATAGCCGTGCTGAAGTGCTGAAGTGCTGTCTCTGGAGGATTCCCTTTTTTTCCCCTTTTTTTAAAAAAAAATCTCCCTTTTAGAACTGTGACGGTCACTGTCTTTGGTCTAAGAAATGCGGTCTGGACAGCGACTCTGGAGCTCTCTGTTCTCCACTATATCACAGAAGGCAGTAACGGTCTGCCTGCTCATGGCTGTCAACGTCTGATGTTCGTGGGCCGCGCCACAAGAGGGCATCTGAGATTAATCTTTACACATGATGCCAATGTTTTACACACCTTGCGCTCTGCGGGCCACATTGTTGTATGGCTTGTGGGGTTTCTGCAGGGAGGATTGCTTCCTCTAAGGGACTAGTATAGCCAATTCCCCGATATTATTTAGGGGTGCTGCCAGGCAATCATAGCTGAGGATAGGTTATTCTTTATGGAGTGTTCTGTTTACAAAGGGGTAATTTTGTTCCTGTTTCCTGGTTTATGAGGGCAGGGTGGTTGGGGGGAGAGGAACTTTTCAGTCTGCCGGTCATCATGTACCATGTAAAATATGGGAGGGTGTGGGGGGATTAGGGCTCATGGGAGCTTAGGGGGGGTTTCGGGGACGGTTGGGGGAATGGATTTAGTAGAGGCAGAATTGGGGGGAGGGTAGAACAACCCAGCGCACATCATGTTTGGAGTAGTACAGATGGAAAATGCAAGTGTATGTGTGCTTCGGAGGATTTCTGACTGGCAACATGAGTGATGGCTAGAAACATTCAATTTATCAGTTGGAACGTTAAAGGGGTGAGGCACAAGACCAAGCAATATAAAATTCTGAAACATATAAACTATCTGAAGGCAGAAATTATGTTTTTGCAGGAGACGCATTTGCTCAAGAGGGAGGCTGACAAAATGAGACGGCTACAAATTGGGCAGATGTTTGCAGTGGAGGGTATGACCCACAGTAGAGGGGTCATGATCCTTCTGCATAGGTCAGTTCCGTTCAAACCTCTTCGAGTTATATCTGACCCTTCGGGCAGATTCTTGTTTGTAAAAGGCAGATTGCATACCCTGGACATTGTCCTGGGCGCTATATATGACCCTAATGTAGACTCCCCTAGCTTTTTTGTTCAGATAATAAAAGCCCTAACTCCATTTTTGGATACCCCCATGGTCATAGGGGGTGACTTTAATCTCATTTTTGATCAGGCTCTCGACAGGTCGGGTCAATCCCGTCAAGGTCTCTCTCCAGCACAAAGAGCCTTTCAGGGACCTGATGGACTCTATAGGTCTTTGTGATATATGACGTGTATTACATTCCAATGTAAGGGAGTACACTTTTATTTCCCCGGTGCATGCAACTTCCTCGAGGATTGACTATATCCTCATTTCTTAAACACTTTTACCAGGGGTTATAAGTTCTAGTATTATCTCAGGGCCCCCATTGGATCACTCTGTGGTCACTTGCCTAATAGCCCTAGCTTCATTGCCAAACAAAGGGGGCAGGTGGAAGTTGAATAGCCAAATTTTGAAGGAGCCAAAGATGGTTCAGTATATAACATCCCAAATAGAGCAATTTATTGCTTCTAATTCTAACTCCATGGGGAAGCCTAATATGGTATGGGGTGCCTGTAAAACATATTTAAGGGGGATTATAATTGGCCTAACATCGAAAAGGAAAAGGGAGAGGGCATCTCGGATTTCTGACCTTCTCTCTCAAATTAGGAGTATGGAGACTGTTCTTTCTCCAACCTCCTCTGAGACATTCAAATAAGACTTAACGAAATTGAGAGAAGCCTACCTAACAAAGCTAACGGAACAAGCCAAATTTGCAATTTTGAAAACAAAAGTGGTATATATTGATCAGGGTGAGAAGGTGGGAAGAATGCTAGCACTGTGCATTAAGCAACAGGAATCTGCCAGACTCATTTCTGCAGTCCATTCTCCTAATGACAATTCCCTTAAGGTCTCGCCCTCAGAGATAGCGGAGGAGTTTACAAAATATTTCCAGGATTTATATGGCCCTATGGCCAATTCCCCATCCAATGAAATACTTTATGAATATCTAAGTGATTTACAGTTGCCAACTCTTACACAATCCCAGCAAAAAATTCTGGAGTCTCCCATCTCTGAGGGTGAGATTGAAAGGGTAATCAAATCCCTCCCATCCGATAAATCTCCGGGCCCTGATGGGTTTACTTCAAATTTTTATAAGGCTTTCTCTAAGCAACTGATTCCCATTTTGCTACCACTTTTCCAGGCTATTCTTTCTGGTCAGGTGTCTGATCCCTCCCTTTTTGAGGCGCTGATCATCTTGTTGCCCAAACCAGACAGACCGTCAGATCAGGTTTCAAGTTATAGACCGATCTCCCTTCTTAACCATGACATTAAAATTCTGGCAAGATTGCTAGCCGACCATTTGGAGGCAGTACTTCACTTTCTAATCAGGGCAGATCAGGTTGGTTTTATGAAAGGGAGATCATTGGTTGATCATCTGAGGGCTCTGTCTCACGTCTTCCTGGCATCCAAAGATGTTCCTCATCCAATGGTCTTGATCTCGCTGGATGCCGAGAAGGCATTTGACAGAGTCCACTGGGACTACATATTTGTTACGACAGAAGTTTTCAGTTTTCCCATGAAATTCCAGAAGTGGGTTAGTTCTTTATACAGGTTTCCCTCTGCCAGAATCTCATGTAATGGGGTTATTTCTAGCCCCTTTTAATTGCATGTAGGGACCAGTCAGGGGTGTCCCTTATCTCCCCTTCTCTTCAACATTTATTTAGAGCCACTTATCAGGAGGTTATCAGGTGCCCAGGGAATATCGGGCATCTCTTTAAGGGAGCAGGTGGTTAAAGTGGCGGCCTACACAGATGACCTGTTGCTGCAGGTAACCCACCCACTCATATCTATTCCCGTTATCTTAAAGCTAATAGAGGATTTTAGTAAGGTCTCAAACTATAAACTTAATGTAGGAAAGACTGTGGTTTTTCCTCTTAACCACAGGGTTTACAAACAGGATATCATTGCGTTAGGACTCACCTGGAAGTCCGACTGTATTAAATACCTGGGGCTCCTTTTAACAAGGGATATAGCGAAGCTCAGACAATTAAATATCAATGCACTGGTACACAAAATAGATCTTGATCTTTGTAGGTGGACCCTACTTCCCCTCTCTATGGGGCAGAATAAACCTAATCAAAATGAATGTATTCCCTCGCCTATTATACCCCCTCAACATACTAAATATATGGCTCCCCCTGTCCTGGGTTAAAAAAGTGCATGGTATGATCTCTACTTTTATATGAGGCAATCAGAAGGCTAGGATGGCATACCATAAATTAGCTGCCCTGTAGGCTAAAGGAGGATTAAGACTTCCCCGTATTGGGCTATATTACTGGGCCAGTCAGGCCAATAAGTATCTTAGATGGCTGACCGTGGATCAACTGACCGCGGCTGCTACATACATCCCAACTTGGTTAGCCGTCGAGTCTGCCTCCATTAAAAAACACGTTTTTTCCCTGCTGCACTGTTATACACCAAGGTTAGTTCCCTACCAGAGTCTCTACATAGTTCCCCTATAGCTGTTTCAATCAGGGTACATATTCAGTTGTGTGCATTTATGAGATATAAGAATCTCAAGGACTTATTTCAACCTTCAGCAGGTAGTCCCAATTTTTTATTAGATAGTAAGCCTCTCCCAGCCACCTGGCTTCCTCATATAGGAAACTGCCATTTAGAGGAGTTTGTGTCACCCAATAGTCAATGGTATTCTTCAGCTGATTTTATGCATAAGTTTACAATATCTCGTACAAGTATCTTCAAGATTTTCCAGTTTCGTCATCTCCTGGTTAAGGTAATGGGTTCGACCCCCCCCCCCAAGCTCCCCATATCAGTTTTCAAGTTACCTTAGCGAGCTGGCGGGTCTGCCTCATGCCGTATCTAAAATATACAGTGCTCTTTTTACTTGGAGCTTACCCCTGACATACGCTCCCGTCTCTTTTTGGGCCTCTCTCTTTCAGGGCAGAGATCTGGATTGGTCTCTCCTGTGGCAAAATTGCCATAAGTTTCTCAAGCAGGATAGACTCAGATTAATGCAATTCAAAATATTGCACAATATTTATTACTCTCCACAGAAACTTGCTAGGCTGGGTCTTGTGTCATCTTCCCTTTGCACAACATGTCAGTCTCAAGAAGATCTTCTCCATATTTTCTGGAGCTGTTCTAAAGTCGTTCCACTCTAGACTGCAATTAAACAGTGTGTTGATCCTCTATTGGGACTCTCAGACTTGTTCACCCCAAAAATATGCCTTCTTGGGGATTTCTCCTCCATTTCGGTGGTGAACAGGAGGTATCACATAGCCTTGATGTTGATGTCTGTTAAAAAAGTGGTGTTAAGACACTGGAAGGATACGGATGTACTATCATATGTTGAATGGCTTCAGGAGTTACTTGCAAACCTCAGAACTGAAAGGACTATTGCCAGTCTATCTAATAAACTTAAGAAGTTTGTTAGGATTTGGGGCCCACTACAAACTCTCTATGTACTACAAGTTTAAGCACTATTAGTCTATATCCACAGGTATAGTGTTAATGGTGTAAAGAGGTGCTGGGTTGTTCGAGGGTGGTGCTGGGTTGGGTGGGAGGGGTAGAGGAGAGCGAATCATCCTGTATCTTGTACCCGATGTATGGGGTTATGTTTTACACTGTTTTGATTCATTCTCTGTATTGGAAACTTTAATAAAATTTGAATTGAAAAAAAAAGAAGAGCGGCCAATGGAAATAAAGCATACTAAATAAAAGTAAAAAAAAAAAGCTGATTTCTCTCTGACCCCAAGGAGCGCTGGGGAGGGGGAGTACTGAGTGTGGGGTGATTAGTGGCATGTGTGAGGGTGACACTGTCTGGAAAGAGCAGGGAACTTGCTGTGGAAAGAGTGGGGGTGTATTCTGGCAGTCTGCTAGCTATGGGGTAGCAGAGGGTTGATACTGTCTGTGGGTAGTATGAATTGATACTGACTGTGGTGTAGTAGGGGGATGATACTGGCTGTGGGTAGTATGAATTGATATGGACTGTGGTGTAGTAGGGGGATGATACTGGCTGTGGGTAGTATGAATTGATACTGACTGTGGTATAGCAGGGGGATGATACTGGTTGTGGGTAGTATGAATTGATACTGACTGTGGTGTAGTAGGGGGATGATACTGGCTGTGGGTAGTATGAATTGATACTGACTGTAGTGTAGTAGGGGGATGATACTGGCTGTGGGCTAGATGGGCTTGATACTGGCTGTGGAGTAACTTGGAGTTGATACTGGCTGTGGAGTAACTTGGAGTTGATACTGGCTGTGGGGTAGCAAGGCAGTTGATATTGTCGGTGGGCTAGCAGGGAGTTGAATCTGGCTGTGGGGTAGCAAGGAGTGGATACTGGCTGTGGAGTAGTAGGTGGTTGATACTGGCTGTGGGATAGCAGGGAGTTGATACTAGCTGTGATTTGAGAGAAATGTTGGTATTAGTATAGGAAGCAGGGCACTGTTATTGGCTGTGGGGAGAGCAGGGGCAGCACTAGCTGTGGGGGACTGATTGTGGCAGTGTGATGAACACGGGGATGATAGCAACTGTGGATATTCACCAAGCTGATACAGGCTGTTTGGAGAGCAGGTGGCTAATACTGGCTGTGGAGAAGGAGGGGGCTGATAGTGCCTATGGCGGAGAGCAAGGTCTGATACAGTAGGTGTGTTGGAGCAGGGTCTGATATTGCCTGTGGGGGACTAAGACTGGGCAGTGTGTGGAGTGGGGAGCTGATGCTGGCTGTGGGGAGATCAGGGGACTATTCTGGCAATAGCTGTGCCTTATGTATGCCCAAACTCAATGAGGTGACACTCCTAGAGACATCTCGCGTTGCACCAATATTATAACTGCACTCCAAAACACTACAATTTATTGTCACACTGAAAATGGGGCAAACAAGATATGAGGGGGGACTTGAGGGGCCAAAGGGTAAGCATAAAAATATGGTGATGGGGTGAGCCTGCAAAATTAAGGGGATCACAAAACATTGTTAGGAAAGAGTAAACATTTTCGGGGAAAAGCCTACAAGATATGAAAAGGGAAGGCGCATTCAGTCACTGCAGGGGGGAAAGGAAGGGTGGTGGTATTTTTATCATATTTGTGAATTGGTCATCCCGATCTCCACTTGTTTAGGGTCACAATAAAAAACGTGATTAAAGAATCCAACTCTGGGACTCCAGCTTGCAGCCCTACACACTAGCTTCAGTATCAAACAGATACAGGCAATCTCAGCACTGACCAGATGAATTTTTCAGGAAGATCGAGTCCAAGATAATGTAGAAGGATTTATTTAATTTTAAAAACAGTGAGCAGCACCCCCTCTTATCCTCAGGATCATGAGAGAGGTGCTGCTTGCTGATTTTAAAATGAAATCAATCTTTTTACATTATCACATGCTTGATCTTGAGTTCTTCATTTGCATAGTGCTGAGATTGCCTGACTCTGTGTGCTACCAAAACTTTAGCCTCTCATCAAGGCACCAGCTGCTTGTTCCAGTAGATAACTTGGTGTTTCTTGAACTGCACACTAACTACCAGCCCATCACAGTCCCCCAACCACCACTTGCTCAGGGTCATATGGTAAATAAACTGGTTGAGACTCAAGGTTTGCAGTCCAGTGCACAAACAATCAGTTTATTCCTCTTTTTCCAATGTCCTCAAGGACACACAGTGAGTAAAGTAGTAGTGAGATTCAGTACTGGAACTACAGGTTCACAGTTCTGCACACTAGGCACCATCTCATGCTGTTGCCCCCCCCAGCCCCCTGCCACTTGCTTGCTCAGGGTCACACAATGACTATAGCGTCCAAACTGCCAAACCTGGAATGAATCCTCCCACTCACTAACTGGTCTATTGTCGCTCCACTTACCAGTGCTTAGGATGCTGGGCTCTCCTTTTCTGAGTGACCCAAAATTGCCTTTCTGTCTCCATGCACCTTCTGAGTAGCTTTGTTCATGTGTGGTAATTTGTAGATTGCTTCTCTGTCAGCCCAAACAGATCACTTGAAGCTATGGTATTTTTTTATTCATGTTGACTGCCAGGCACTTCTTCTTAGCCCACACACTGAGCCCAATGGAAAAAGAAGTAGTCCCCCACCTCAGTCTGTCATCTGTAGGCAGGCAACACACCCAGCAACAGCAATGCCCATCACAAAGCTTTCACTCAGGACAGAGCCTTGTGTTCAGCTCCTGTGGCAGATGTCACCCACAAACCCAGTCTTGCCTTCTGAGGTGCCTGAGGCCAATTTCCCAGCCTCCTTAAAAAAGCACCCTCCTTAGAGCTGGACCAGCACCCCCAGACAACCATCCTTCCTGCAGCTGGACCAATCCAGACTACCCATCCTGCCCAAAGACCAGCTACCTACCTCACCATCAATCACTCTCCTTGAATCTAGAACACCCTGCCCAGCTAGTCGATCACCTTGTATATAGCTGCACCATTCTTTCAGCCCCCATGTAAGCCTCCCCAAAGCTAAGCACACTCCTTGGACCACTTCACAGCCCCCGAACCTGCCTCTTCCCCTAGCTAACTACTTACCTTGCAGTTGGAATCCCCCCAGACCACCCTTCTCACTCATGGACCAGCCTCCCCCTGTAGATCTCCATGCAGTTGGAACCCTCCCCCCAAACCAGCCTTTTCACCCCTATCCAGCCACCCTTCCTGCAGCTTGACCAACCTTCCAGCCTCTCTCCCCTGATGAACAGCCCCAGGATAAGCCTCTCTCCTGACAACAGCCCTCCCTGCAGCTGACTCCCTTCCCAGAGCACACTTCCCACCCACAGAGTAGCTAACCACCCACACCAACCACTCTCTCTGCGGCTGAAACAGTCCCTGCCAGCCAACCACACTCCCTGTAGCTGAACAACCCTTTCAGCACCCGGACAAACCTTCCCCAAGCAAAGCACTGTCCTTGGACGATACCACAGTTGCAAGGAGGGAGGAGGATGATGCCCCCAGCTGAAGAGGAAGCAACTGATAGTGGGAGGCTTTTGTTAGGGGTACATTTGCAAGCAGGGGGAGTAAGGGAGAGGGAGCTGAAATACCTGAGAGGTGCTTCAGCTTGGAGAGATGGAGAACAGATCCAGTGGATCACTAGGGCAGCAAGAGATGAAAGGGGGCTAGATGTCATTGTCCACCTGGCTACTAATGACCTTATAAGGGACAGAGTAGGGGTAGTGCAGGGAAATTTCAGGGGTCTGGAGAGGGACTTCAAGCAGATCAAATGCATGGTGGCTTTGGCAAAATATTACCTGTAGACATCCAGGGAGAACCTAGGACACTTCACACCATCTTTCAAAAATTCTTCAAAAGCTTGGTACAGGATGCCCCAGGGCTCAGTACTGGGACTGGTTGTTTTCAATGTATTAAAAAATGACATTGCAGAGGAACTGGAAGGGAAGGTATGTCTTTTTGCAGATGACACCAAAATCTGTTATAGGGTGGAAACTCAGAAGGGTGTGGAGAAAGTGCATAGGGACCTTGGGAAACTTGAGGAGTGGCCAAGAGCATGTCAATTGGTGCCAAAAAGTGCATAATCATGCACCTAGGGCATGGGAACCCAGGAGCTGAGTATAGGATGGGAGGGAGGTACTGGCAGTCACTAAGCAGGAAAGGGACCTTGGGGTTAGCATTTCTGATTACCTCAAAGTGGCAGGGTAGTGTGATGGGTATGTCCAGTGGGATGCTGAGATGCAAAGGGAGAGGTTATCTCCTGCAGGAGCGGGGAGGTGATGTTGCCACTGTATCACTTGCTGGTGAAACCCCACATGGAGTACTGCATCCAGCTTTGGAAGTCGCACCTCTGAAAGGACATAGAAAGGGTGGAGGAAGTCCAGAGGAGGGCACCTAAAACTGTGCAGGTGTTGCATGAAAAGTCCTATGAGGAGAGAATGAGGGATCTCAGCATGTACAACCTGGAAGAGAGGATTGAGAGGGGACATAATAGGGACATAGTAACATAGTATTTGACGACAGATAAGGACTGCTAGGCTCACCCAGTCTGCCCGTATTCTCTGCTAGGATCAGTGGTCACTGACCCTACTTGGTCATTGGCTTTAGCCTTTCCTACCCACCTCTAAGGTTCCGTTGTGCCTATCCCATGCATGTTTGAATCCCCCCACTGTGCTAGTTCCCACTACTTCCTGGGATAGGCTATTCCATACACCTACCACCCTTACTATGAAGAAAAACTTCCTCACATTCCCCTTTATCCTGCCTCCCTCCAATCTGATATCATGCCTCCTCATCCTTGTGCACCTCCTATATTGAAAGATGTCACCCATTTGCACTTTGTTTATGCCCTTAAGATACTTGAATGTTTCTGTCATATCTCCCCGTTCCCACCTATCTTCCAGTGTATAAATATTGAGGTCTTTTAATCTCTCCTTGTATGTTTCCTAGTGCAAGCCCTGCACCATCTTTGTTGCCCTTCTCTGAACCACCTCCACCCTGTCTATGTCCTTGTGAAGAAGCAGCCTCCAGAACTGTACACTGTACTCCAGATGAGGCCTCAGCAGTGTTTTGAACAATGGCATCACCACCTTCCTTCTTCTGCTAGTGATACCCCTTCCTATGCACCCCAACATGCTACTGGCCCTCCCCACAGCTTTGGTACACTGTTTGGACACCTTTAGGTCATCTGAGATGATTATCCCTCAATTCCTTTCTTCCCTGGTAACCGTCAGCAACTCCCCCCTCATCCTGTAACTCTCAGCAAGGTTTCTGTACCCCAAGTGCATGATTTTGCACTTTTTTACATTAAATTTGAATTGCTATACATTGGACCAATTTTCCAGCTTTCCTAGGTCCCTCCTCATTTTCTCAACCTGCCCCCCTTCCCAGAGTGTCTACCCTATTGCAGATCTTGGTGTCATCTGCAAATAGGCAAACCTCTCCCTCCAGCCCTTCAGCAATGTCAGTGATGTAGACATTAAAATAAATTTTTTACCCAGTTCTCCACTTTGTGGCCCACCCCCAGCCTACCCAACTTGTTAACCAGACTTCTGTGTGGAACGGTGTCGAAGGCCTTGTTGAAATCGAGGTAGGCGATATCCACCGCTCCCCTCGATTCACCCACTTCATCACCCAGTCAAAAACGTATATCAGATTTGCTTGACATGAACTTCCTGTTGTGAATCCATGCTGCCTCAGATCCTGTGCTGCACTGGATTCCAAGTGTTCCACAATCCTTTCCTTAAGCAGTGCCTCCATAATCTTGCCCACTACTGAGGTGAGGCTGACCAGCCTATAGTTTCCTGCTTCCTCCCTGTTTCCACTCTTGTGACGAGGGACTACATGTGCCCACTTCTAGTCCTCTGGAACTACTTCTGTATTGAGCGACTCACTAAACAGGGCTGCCAGCAGTGTCACTAGCACCATCCGTAGTTCCTTTAATATCCTAAGGTGTATACCATCTGGTAGTGTTGCTCAGGTAGTACTTTTGTGGATCCTACCACTATCACATAAAAACAGTGAGTGAATTCAAGAATGCATTGGACAGACATGAAGCAATTCTAGTGGGGGGGGGTAGGAGGAAGTAGGCTGTTGGTTAACTAGGATCTACAGCTTATCCAATAGGTAGGGAAATGGGCAGACGGGGTGGGCCAAGCGGTCCTTATCTGCCATCAAAGTCTATGTTTCTATGTTTCTGTTTCTATCTGTCAGATAGTGCTGGTATCCTACCTAGGATCTTACCAGAAATTCCACCAAAGACAGATGTAGGATCCAGGGTGAGATAGTGATGGATCCTGGTTAGGATCCAGGGATCCTAGGTCAGATCCAGGCATCCTAGGTTAGATAGTTAGGATCAGAGCTGGATCTGTTGCTAGGATCCACAGCATCCACAATGTTTGTAGGATCCATGCACTGGATCCTAGAGTGTAGAATCCATGGTCAGACAGAACTGCTATCCTACCACAGCAACTATCTGGCCAAATGGGAGGAATCTGTTGGTATCCTAGTTTCTAGGATACAATCTGAGCAACACTACCATTTGGTCCCATTGCTTTGTCCGCCCTTAGTTTTGTGAGTTCTTCTTGGACTCTCCCGTCTGTAAATGAACTGGTGTTCACCTCCCTTCCTACGTTGTTTCTGATGCCCAGCTATGGTCTGTGTCCCTCCCTTTCTTCAGTGAATACTGAACAGAAGTATTTATTCAGTACTGATGCTTTTTCTAGGTCTCCTTCCACACGCACACCTTCCCCCCCACCGAGCCTTACAATCCTAGCCCTGGCCTTCCTTCTTTTACTAATGTATTTGTAGAATGTCTTGTACCCTTTTTATATTGTCTGTGTTAATCTTTCCTTGGTTTGAGCCTTTGAGCACCTAACTGCTTTCCCTGCTTCCCTCTGTTTATCTAGGTGGACCACCTATCCCCTTCCTTCTGTCTTTCTTTGTATTTTCTGAAAGCCACCTTTTTGGCCCTTATTTTCTCTGCCACCCTCTTTGAGAACCATAGTGGTTTGTTCCTTCTCTTACCCTTGTTTCTTAGTCTAATGCACTGATTTGTCACCTCCAGTATGGCACCCTTTAGGTGTGTCCACGGCTCCTCAACCCCCCCCCCCTTCTTCCTTCCTCACCAGGGCTTCTTTGATTTCTATCCCTATCCCAGCAAAGTCAACCCTCCTAAAATCCAGGACCCTCACTTTTGTGTGGCATGACTGCGACACTTTATCAATGTTAAACCACACAGTCTGCTGGTCACTGGACCCTAGGTGACCATCCACCTGAACATCCATGATTCTGTCACCATTGTTCAGTACATGATCCAGAATCACTTTGTCCCTGGTGGACTCCAGCACTAAATGCCTAAGGTCTGCCCCATCAAGGATTCCAAGATGTCTTGGTCCTTGGCTGAGGCAGCCTCCAGGATGGTCCATTCCACATCTGGCATATTAAAATTGCCCAGCAGCAGTACCTCCCCCTTTGTTGCCATCCTGTGCATTTCTTCCACTATTGCTCTGTCTACCTCCACTCCCTGAGCTGGAGGCCTATAGATCTCTCCTGTGTGAATTGCTGTACCATTGCCTGACTCAAGGGTAACCCACAGTGCCTTGGTCTCCCCCTGTCTACCCTGTACTACCATTGCTTTAATACCTACCCTGACATAAAGGGCAACCCCATCCCTTTTTGACCCTCCCTATCCCTCCTGAACAGAGCATTCCAGGTACCTCTACCTCCCAGTCATGGTTCCCAGTGCACCAGGTTTTGGTAATTGCTACTATGACCAGGTCCACCTCCATGTTCAAGGCCACCAGGTCTGTGATTTTATTTCCCAGACTATGGGGATTTGTGTACATGGCTTTCCATGTTTCACTGCCTGTCCCCCTTGTACTTCCTTTTTGCCTTCCTATCCCATTTTTTCAACTCCTTTTCTTTTTATGCTGCCCCCCTTCCTCTGCCACATCCCTTATAATGAGTTCTGGTACATCTGTGAACAGTTTTTCCTCCTGATCCACCCTGCTTGCTTCTGTGACCTGTGGTGGTGATCTGCAAATACCTCATGGGGTGAACAAGGGTGCAGAAGGGGAGTCTCTTTCAAGTGAGGAAATGCCTCAGGACCAGATGGCATGCAATGAAGCTGAAGGGGTGGGAGACATTTAGAGGGATGTGAGGAAGTGCTGCTTCACTGAAAGAGTGGTGGATGCCTGGAACAAACTGCCAGAGGAAGTGGTGAAGGTGAAAATAGTAGGGGTCTTCAGCATGCATGGGATAGACACACGGAAATATTCATAATTAGGCAGGGAGGAGGAGGAAGATAGGTTTGGCAGATACCAGTTCTGTGCAGATGGACAAGGCAATGAACATCTGGGCAGACTCGGTGTGCTAAGCCATCCTTTTCTGCTGACAGATTCAATGTTTCTATGAATCTGCATCACCCCAGCCAACCATCCTCCCTGCAGCTAGACCTCCCTCCAAGGACCACCCTTCCCGTCCACTGACTGGCCACCCACCACTAGCCATTCTTTCTGCAGCTGGAACACCCCTTCCCCTATTTTAAGATGCTGCCTGCCTTGACACCATCACCATGGGATGTGTGACTGGCAGCAATTATTAGTTTGGGAGTGCCAGAAGTTTAAAAAATAGAAGAGTTGCATTGCATATCAACTTACACATGGAGATAAGTAATCCTCTCCCATCCCACCACACACAAAGCTTCAGACCCCCCATTCAGCAACAGCAACTCATGTTCAGTCTGTTATATGTTATAGCTCAGTAAAGCACAGCTTTATGAAAAGGATTTGTTCCGATCATCAACAATTATTACTTGTAAATTAATCAAACCATAAAATTGTTTGTGATTATCAATAATCATCACTTGAAAATTAACCAAATCATGAAAAAACATTATTAAGAATTTGAAAGTCTTAGTATTTTTGATGATCAGATTGTCACAAATGCACTCCACAAGTCAGGCTCTCTGCTCCGACAGTGCCAACCTCAAAGTGCAATAGTGTGAACAGGTAACAGGCAGGGTAACCCTCCTGTCTGTTTTGTGTCCGAATCATCTTCTAGCCTCAAGTTCTGGAGGAATTCAAACTGTGAACCTTATGCTAGTATACCCAATTAACAGGATCAGATAATACTATCTTTGGGGGGATGCAATATAATCTTTCGCCCGAGGGCATCCAGCCAGGTATCCAAAATGAACCCTTACAACTCTATAGGAGACCTTGGTATTTCTTACCTTTTAGGCAAGCTCAGTAATACAAACAAGCTTTTAACAGCTGTCAGACTTAAACACAGGCTCAGCATCACATGCAAAAGAAAACTGAGAAGACACACAGGCAGTATTTCAAAGAAAAGGTTGTTTACTAAAAATGGTAAAAACAGGTAAAATCAAACAGAACAATTATATCACAAATCTTACAGTCATATAAAAAATGGGAAGTTACAGAATATAAACTCCTACCACAAATACTTAAAGTCTTTCTTATTCTAAATGTTAACCTTTAAGTGCTTTTGAAAGTTCAGAGAAATCTTACTCTCTTTGAGTCCAGGAATAATATGTCACTGTTTCCCTCTGTTAGCTGTTCATTTGAAACACCATCTACCCTCCACTTTTGTGGGGTCAGCTAGATCCTCCCTTGGAGTTAATTCTTAACAAAATTTTCTACAAAGATGCATTTGAAATAATGTGAACATCAGCAAAAAGCCATTTCCCAAATATGACAGTCTGGGATCAAACATTTCTCTTTGAACATAGCAATCCCACACTCTGTCACTACTTCTCGGCTATGTGCTAAAAATGAGAGGAACCAGCCAAATTACTTTTCTTCCTGCCAGGTCATGAAGACTTACATGGGAGTCAACTTCAAAGGCATGCACAGGATATAAAGGATAATAAACTGCCTCTCTAGAAGGATGTCTTAATTAATGGTACCTCTTGTCAGTTTAATAACATCCTGTGGTTTCAGCCACTGACACCTTGAAAGTTAAAGGCCAAGTCTCACACTCTGCTGACTGGTGTGAGACAAGTTCATACACAGACCATTTATTTATAATACCAATATCATACAGATAACCATAAGCAGAGGGCAGAGCATCACAATCCTCCATGCCTAGACTGAATTTTGGGGCTCTATCCCCAGCATGGGATGAGCTCCCTAAGTCAGCTCATTCCTCATATAGATGTGACAAGCCATTGGCATTTTCATTGGCTGCCCCTTCCCTGTGAGAGATCTTCATGTCATACCCTTGCAAGGCAAGACTCCATCTTAATAATCTACCATTCATTTTGCCCATTTGTGCCAGCCAAACTAGGGGGTTGTGGTCAGTTTGTACCTCAAAAATGCTGCCCATATAAGTATGTCTCTAACTAGCTGGCTTGGTGGTGCCAAGGGTTGAGGCACTGGATGCCATACCTCGCACCACACAGGTGACCCGAGTTCGGGAATGAGCTCAGGGAGCTGGGGGTTGGCAGGGGAGGACTAGGATTGAGTGTCTGTAGACTGCTCTCCTAGTCCTGGGGAGGGTTTGGGGGATCTTCCGATGCACTGGCACCCCCTGGCAGAGGCTGGGGCACTGCAGTGCATGGCAGCAGACACTTGGGGATTAGAGCACTGTGAATGTCTTCCAGGGGCATGTGAGAGTGTGCGCTCGCTGGGCGGGACATCATTACATGTCCGTGCTCCGGGTAGAAAACTACGGAAATACCCCCCTTCCTTTGGGTGAGGTGACAGTGATTGGAAGCAGTCTGTCCTACCTCACGCCCAACATCAGCTATCTTGCTGGTTCTCCTTGGGGTCTGGGGCTGCTCCTTGGGCCAGGGGGAGTGCCCAAACCCCACTTACCCAATGTAGCCTGGAGTAGTCAGTTCAGGTGGGGAGTTGTGTATGGCAGCTGGTGAAGAGACCCTGAGAGATGCCCCAAAGGTAAGGGTACATAAATAAATGATACAAAATAAAAAAAAAAGTTCTTCTTTAGGGCCCACACTATGGCAAGACACTCTTTTTCCATAGTAGATTAAGCTTGCTTTCTGGGAAGTAAATTTTTTACTCAGGTACACTATGGGGTGATCTTTCCCTTGGTAGGATGTCTGGCTCAGCATTGCCCCAATACCCATATCTGAGGCATCAGTCTGGACTACAAAGGGTCTGCTGTAGTCAGGACTTGCCAATACAGGAGCACTGCACAGTGCCTCTTTCAGTCCAGTAAAGGCATTTTCACAGGCTGGTTCCCAGGTAATTTTCTTAGGCATCCTTTTCTTTAACAGGCCAGATAGGGGAGCAGCCAGGGCACTGTAATTTGGTACAAATTTCCAATAGTACCCTGCTGTCTCCAGAAATTCCTGACCTGCTTCTGCATTTCTGGTCTGTACCATGCCTTGATTGCCTCTATTTTTGCTTGGTTAGGATGGAGCTGTCCCTGGTCTACAACATGCCCGAGGCATGCCACTTCAGCCATGGCCACCTGGCAATTCTCATCTTTGACAGTGAAACCGGCCCTCTGTATCCTGCCCAGCACTTCCCTAAGGTGGAACAGGTGTTCCTCTCAGCTGGCACTAAAGATGGCAATGTCATCCAGGTATGCTATGGCGTACTCCTCAGCACCATTTAACACCTGGTTCACCAACCTTTGGAAAGTGGCCAGGGTGTTCTTCATTCCGAAAGGCATTACTTTGAATTCAAATAACCCTATCAGAGTGATGAAGGCCAACCTCTTCCTAGCTCTGGCAGTTAACGCTACCTGCCAATACCCCTTTGTCAGGTCAATAGTTATAAGGTATGTTGCCCATCCCAACTGGTCCAGGAGTTCATCCATCCATGGCATCTGGTGGATATCTGACTTCATGATTACATTCAGTCCATGATAGTCCACACAAAAATGAGTAGAGCCATTTGGCTTGGGAACAAGGACTATGGGTGAGGCCCAGGGGCTGTGGGATTTCTGGATTACCCCTAAATCCAGCATTTCCTCCACCTCCTTCCCAATGTCCTTTTGGATAGCCTCTGACACTCGGTATGCTGTTTGCCGTTGGATGCCTGCATCCCTGTCTCCACATCATGCGTCACTACAGGGATTAGTCCAGGCTTGGCGCTAAATAGTGGGGCAAAGTCTGCTAAAACCTCCCTTACTTCCTGGATCTGGTCTGGGGCCAACTGGGGTGACAATTTAATTGCCTCCACAGAGGACTCCCACTTGCTTTCTTCCAGCAAGTCCAGAAGGGTGTCTCCTCCATCTGTCCCCTCCCCAGGACTACACACTGCAAACATCATGTTAGCCCTATTAGCATATGACTTCATCATGTTGACATGGTACATTCTCTTTGTATGTCTTTTGTCAGGCATCTCTATAATATAGTTTACATTATTTACCTTTCTGATTACTTTGCATGGTCCTGCCCACTCGGCCTACAGCTTGTCTTTCTGGACTGGGATTAGGACCATGACTTCCTGACTCACCGTGTACGAGCAAGCTCTGGCTCTGAGGTCGTACCACATCTTCTGCTTTTGTTGGGCTGCTGCCAGGTTGCTCTGGGCTGTCCCCATAAGCTCCTTCAGCTTTTCCCTAAACCTAAGGACATAATCCACTATGAGAGTTCCCTGGGTGGCATGCTTGCCTTCCCAGTCCTCCTGGATCAAGCCTAGGGGCCCACATGCCCAGCATCCATATAAAAGCTCGAAGCAGAAAACCCTGTCAACTCTTGGGGCACCTCCCTGTATGTGAACAATAGGTGGGGAAGGTATTTCTCCCAGTCCCTCCCATGCTGTCCAGCAAACACTTGGAGCATTGACTTAAGGGTACCATTAAATCTTTTCACAAGTCCATTGGCTTGCAGGTGATAAGGTGTTGTGCATCTCTGCACCACCCCACTCTTCTCCCACAAACATTTCATCAGGTCTGACATGAAGGAACCCCCTAAATCAGTGATAACCTCCTGTGGAAACCCAACATAGGAGAAAATCCCTAGTAATGCATCTGCCACTTTGTCTGTCCTCAGTGAGGATAGGGTGACTGCCTCTGGGTACCGGGTGGCATAATTCACCACAGTCAAGATGAATCTCTTCCCAGAGGAGCTGGGGATATTTAAAGTCCCCACAATATCCATTCCCATCCTCTGAAATAGCTCCTCCACTATGGGAAATGGAATTAGGGCAGCTTGGGTTTTCTTACTGGCCTTCCCTATTTCTTGGCACTGGTGATGCGACCTGCAATAATCCTTCACCTGCTGAGTGAAATTGGGCCAATAGAAATTCTGAGCCAATCGCTGCACAGTGTGTGCCATTCCCAGATGACCAGACATGGGAATATTGTGTGCAATCATGAGCAACTGCTCACAGTACCCTGGGAAATGACAAGCTGCCTGCCTATCACCCCTCCCTCTGTCTTAACATCCTGCGTATACAGCAGTCCATTGTCCCAGTAAACTTTGTGTTTCCCATCACCTCCCTGTGCCCCATCAGAGTCTGCCCAAGCCCTCAGCTTCTCTAGACTAGAGTCACTTTTCTGAGCAGTTGCAAACTCCTAACACATTCCCAAGGCATGGGACAGGTTCCCTTCAGTGTCTAAACTGGGGTCCTTAGCTCTAGTGTCAGGGCATTCAGGATCACTGCCATCCCTAACCCTCTGACAATCGGTCACCCTTCCTTCCTTGGAGTAACCCTCCATAACTGTGTGGTTAACTGCTACTGGGGAAATTTCTACCCCCCCCCTTTCATTAGTCTCCATATCAGGAGACACAGGCTAGGGAGCCAGCCTCCCAGTGGTTTCCACAGTGGCTTCTATGGGGTCCAGGGAACCACAATTTTCCTTTGCCGCTTGACTGCAGGTAACTGCACACACCATCCCATGTTTGAGATCATTGCCAATAATTACATCAACAGCTAAAGTTTCAGCTATGGCAACCTTTTGTACAGTCCCCCTGTCTCACCCCAGTCTTGGAGGACACTAGCAAGTGGCAAGGTTTTCTCCTGCCCAGTGAATCCTCATACAGTCACAAATTGATTGGTATAAGTTGACCAGGCTCTACCAGATCCCCTTTTACCAAAGTCAGGAATGCCCCCATGTCTCTTAACCTGTGTGTCTGTACACCATTCACAGTGACTGGGTGCATGTGTTCCCTCATGTTAACTGGCATGCTTTCAGGGACACACAAACAACCCACTTCTTTTCAAACACCACTTTGTGTACTGCTTGTCCTTTTGGGACACTGTCTGGCAATATACCCAGTTTCTTTGCAAACCCAACATTCATTTCTTTTCTCAGGTAAATCTTTTCTTTGAAACCTGGGGCTACTTAGTTTCAGTGGAGGCAGTGAGGGTTTTAGCTGCCCTGAAGGTGCACTTTTCCCTTTCTGCATTACTACACCTGTCCCATTCTCTCTCAGAGCAGGTCTGCTCATGGCATAGTGGTCCGAGAGTTCAGCAGCCTTTTGCACTGTTTTTGGATCTCAGTCCTCCAGCCAAATTTTCAGCTCTGCTGGGCATGCCCCAAAAACTGCTCTAACAGTACAGCATTTTCAATTTTATCTACAGAGTTTGCTTCAATTTCTTTGCACCAACATTTTAAAACTGATGTTGTTTTGTGGCTTGCTCCTTATAGCTCATGTCAGGGCTTCTCCTGAGCTTACAAAATTTAGCTCTGTATACTTCTGCAGTTAATTCATACTTTTTTTAAAGTGCAGCTTTAAGTTTGCTGTAATCATTACTGTTCTCATTTTCCATTTGACCCAATGCATTCCAAGCTTTCCCAGTAAGTAGTGGGGATAGCTGGAAGCTCCAGGACCCTCTGGGAATATCTGCCTGAATGCAAACATTTTCAAAGGAATTTAAAAAGGCATCCATATCTTCCCCCTCTTTAAATTCAGCTGTTGATTTAGAATTTAGTTTGTAGCCTAGTTCTGTAGTTCCAGTTAAACCCTGGCCACTTACCTGCTCTGGTGCTGGTGTTTGGAGTCATAGCTTCTCCAGTTAATGTTGCCTCTGGTTCTCATGCTCTTCACGGTCAGCTTCTCACTGCTGTCATTCATCCTCTCGCTGTTCTCACTCAGCTTCTCACTGTTCTCGCTCAGCCTCTTGCTGCTCTTGCTCTACCTCTCGCTGAAGCTATCATTCTATTTCCTTTTTTTCCATCTTCAGCTTCCTCTGTTCAAGCTCCCTTTGCTGCTGGGCTTTGAACCTTTTCTGTTCAAACCCCAGCTCCATTCTCCACAGCTCCATCTGTAGCCTGATTGCTTCTGGCTCCAGATTGCTGGTGACCTTCCCCTGCTGCTGTGGCCCTTGGCTTGCACTGGCCCTGTTGTCCTCCTCACTGGATCTGGGCACTGTACTGGACACTGGCCCCTCCACACCCAAGGTTCAGTCCTTTCCAGTCACAAACTGTGACTTGAGGCTCTGGGCATCTGCTGCCATCAGAGTCTCCACAAGGTTCTGCTTGTTGGTTCTCCCCTTGTGCAGGACTCCTCTATTCTTATGAAACTGCCTCTGCAAAGGGAGGCAGTATAGCGCAGTGGTCTAAGGCTCTGAGCTGCAAATTTGGTGACATCCAGCATACCAGACATGGGTTTGAATCCCACAGCTTCCACTTGCACACTGTGTGACCCTGAGCAAGTCACTTAACCTCCTTGTGCTCCCAGGTCGCTCCTGTAAAAAAGTTTTCAGCTTAGTGTGCTATACCTGGTTAAACAACTAAATAAATAAACAAATAAAATTAAAAAAAAAACTAAATGTGCTCACTGTATTTGGAAGCCATCTTCTTCCCTATTATGGCTACTCTAAGTTGCACCTGGAAAAAAATAAAACAGGTAGGAACTTTGTAAGCACAATGATATAATTCTGTTTACTTTTTAAAAATCACTGCCTTATTTTGCACATGAGCAGTACAGTATTAATCTGTCACACTGAACTGTTAAAGCTTGTGTTACCAATACTTTTTAAATTGCACCACTGCCAACCAAATCTGTCACAAATGCACTCCGAAGGTCACTCCCTCTGCTCCCACAGTGCCAACCTCAGAGTACAATAGTGTGAACAGGTGACAGACAGGTAACCCTTCTGTCTGTTTTGGGTCTGAATCACCTTCTAACCTTGAGTTCTGGAGGGATTCAAACTGTGAACCTTATGCTAGCATATCCAATTAAAAGGCTAGATAATACTCTTTTTGGGAGGATGCAATATAATCTTACACCCAAGGGCATCCAACCAGGTATCCAAAATGAACCCTTACAACTCCATAGGAGACCTAGGTATTTCTTGCCTTTTAAGCAAGCTCAGTAACACAATCATACTTTTAACAGCTGTCAGACTTAAACACAGGTTCAGCATTACATGCAAAAGAAAACTGAGAAGGCACGCAGGCAGTATTTCAAAGAAAAGGTTGTTTACTAAAAATGGTAAAAACAGGTAAAATCAAGCAGAACAATTATATCACAAATCATACAGTCATATAAAAAGAATGGGAAGTTACAGAATATATCACAAATACTTAAAGTCTTTCTTATTTCAGATGTTACCCTTTAAATGCTTTCAAAAGTTCAGAGAAATCCTTCTTTCTTTGAGTCCAGGAATAATATGTCACTGTTTCCTTCTGAGCACAATAAGAAGTACAAAGTGTCTGAGAATTAATGGCACACTCAGTCATCCATGCAGTGGATGTGGTCACATCACACACAGATACCAGAATTAATGTGCATACCCAAAATGTTACTGTCTTGTGTCCAGAAAATTTCCCAGTGCTGACAAAGTGAAATGAGAGGGCAACAAAAAATGCAAAGTCACCCAGAATTAATGGTGCACTCCATCATGTGAGCAGTGGTCACTCACAGTCACCAGAATTAATTTGCATCCTTAAAATGCTACCATCTTGTGTCCAGAAAACTCCCCAGTGCTGATGAAGTGAAATGAGATCATAACAAGAAATGCAGAATCTCCCAGAATTAATGGTGTACTGCAAATGCACAGACCGATTAAGATTGCATTGCACAGTCAAGAGGTGCAGAGTCAGATGCAAGGGCACAACAACACCTAACCAGTGCTCACAAGTTACAAATCCAAATCTGGACAAGAATACCTTTTGCTGGATGCGGGGGGTGGGGGTAGTGCACAGCAGTAACAATCCACTACCAGTAAAGATACCACAAAGCAGTATAAAAAAAATCATGCGGGTGCAGTGGATAGCAGGTTCACGCTGCTGCAATTACTTTGGCACAATAAAAGTTGTCTGATTTAATGGTACACATCACACACACACACACACACACACACACACACACTACAAGTACTGCATAGCAAATTGAAAACCTTTAGCAATGTAACCAAATATTTTAAACAAACTGAAATTGTACACTGCTGCACCACTACAATCAGCAAAAAAAGTAAAGAATTACTGAAAATATTACTGTGTGTACATTAACACAGTTATACAAGAAAATTATAACCAAAATAGAAAGACTGCCTTTTTCTCCCAGTTAATCTACCTACACCACAGATATGCCCCTCCCCCAAAGCACACTTCACAGTACACAGACTGACTATTCTAAATTAACATTCAAAATCCACACACAAACAATAAACACTCAATGATATGTGCACAGGAGGGTTTTCTACAGTCGATGCACTAAATTCTGAGCAAAAAAAAAATAGCTCAAAAAGGTTTTTCTAACAGCTTTTAGAGGATTTGAATCGCAGAGCTCTGAGAGGAAACTGTCTCCATCTTCCAAGAAATGAGGCGGAGCAGAACAATCTAGAGCCCATGTGACCTGCAATCCCATGAAGCACTGCAAATACACCATGGAGCTCAATAACAAGGCGAAGTGATGCGAAGTACATTGATGGCTTCAATGGACTTCACGTTCCCCATTATGAAGTACTCCGCTTTGCATTGTGGAGCGCTTCGTGGATTCTGCGTTACTCTGCGAATCTCTCCATGGTGTGAATTTCAGCCACTTCACCCCCCTTTATCCAGGAGGCAGTCGAACTAAATGAAGGCAGAGATTGAACAAGCTGGCAGAGTCCATCCAATTCCAGAGTGCGAGGATGCCAAGGAGGGAATGAGTACAATGGGGCCATGAACTGCAGGATGTGGACTGCTGAGGTAGGATGTAGTAGGAAAATGGGGTACAGTGGTCCCATTCCAGAAATGAAGTGGCAACTAGGTATCAGGTAGAGAATGCATAAGGTTGAAACAGTCAAGTACAGACACAGGCTCCCAGCCCAGTTAGTTGAGGTGAGATGACCATCACTCAAGGCCACCGGGCAGAGGTAGGATGTTGAAGGCAAATGGGGTACAGTGGTTCTGTTCCCAAAGGGAAGTGGCAACTCTATATAAGGTAGAGAATGCAGAAGGTTGAAACAGTGGATTTGCAGACACAGGCTCCCATCTCTGGTAGTCAAAGCGAGATGAACTTCACTCAATGCCGCCAGGCAGAGGTGATGTTGAAGGCAAATGGGGTAATGTGGTCCCATTCCCAAAGGGAAGTGGCAACTGGGTATCAGGTAGAGAATGCATGAGGATGAAACAGTAGATTGCAGACATGGCTCCCATCCTTGGTAGTCAGGGGTTGCTAACCCTCACTCGATGCAGCCCGAAAGGGTTTGGGATGGAGGATGTCGAGTTTGTAAGCAGTAGGTAGTAATGAGTGTAATGGAATCCCATCTCTGGTAGACAGGGCAAGCCTACCTTTGCTCAGAGCCTCAGAAGGTACAAGTTAGGGACGGAGTCCAGAAACTGCTGGTATGGGTTGAGCAAGGATAGGGCAGCTGTCTGCAGAGTCATAGGTAGGTAAACAGGTATGCAGATGAAGGGGAAGGTAGCAAGTCAGAGTGGGAGAATGTTAGGAGGAAAGAATTAGGAATGCCAGTGAGGTGGAGATAGAGCAATCCAGGGAGGAGCGTGCTGATAGTGATGGAATGCAACAAATGACTGAAGGCTGAGTAGGCTGTAAGGGTAATGATCCATGCAGGGGTAGTGGAAGCCATGTAGGCAGGAGGGCAGGGCAGATCATACAGCTGGCATAAAGCAGGTTTCTGCTGATCTGAGCTACGTTGCCCCACTGTGACGACCCATTTCCCTGCTGTTAGGAAAAACAGGGGAGCTGCAAGCAGAGCATCTTTGAGACCAAACAGGAATGATGGTAGGGTAGGAAACTGAAAGAGGTTCCGGGACAGGCAGGGCCTAGGGAAGGAGAATCCATAGTAAGTTGGAGAATGGCACAAACAGTGCAGTAGTCACAGATAATGGAGAATGCTTGATGAAATGAATGCTTGAGGAGAGCCAATGATGCAGGTGTAGGGGGCACCACAAGGGGTGTGGAAGAGGAAGCAGGTATGAATGGTGCAGGTAACTAGCAAGCAAGAAAGAGGGGGTACCAGAGGTAGAACAAGGAAGCTGAAGTCTTGAAGCTTAGCAGGGTATAGGTGCCGGGTGCAGTCACCAGACTAGGGGTAGAGGTAGCACAGGTCAGAATGGGAGAAGGGGCTAAATGGAGATGGAATGCTGTTGTGAGGAGTGAAAGGCCCAAAAGGAAACTAGGAGAGTAAGGAACAAGGGCAAGAATAGGGGACGGGGAGGGGGCAGAACAGCAGGGAAAGGGGGGCTCAGGAAGGGACAGCAGTGGCAGACAAAGAGGCAGGGGAGAAGGAAAGGAGGGCAGGACAGGGTAGGGAATGGTAGGTTAGGAGTAGGTGTCGGTATGCAATCAGCAGCTAATGCAGTGGTGTAATGAAATCTCCAGCAGTTGAGAACTCCTGCTCGCATGAGTAAGCAGTGTAGAATGGGGTAAGGATTAAAAGGAAACACTCAGAGAACAGAGAACTACATGTGGAAACAGTCGCAGGCTGAAGTATTGGAAGACCCCTGTGCCCTATAACAGGTGACCTGTGGTTTTAATATTCAGACCCAGCAGATGCAGGCAAGGTGATGCAAAACAGCAGAGACAGAGTTTCTGGCCAGGCAGGAGGACACTAAAGGTGAGGAGGATGGTGGAAATGAGTGAGCGCTGTTGTCTTTATTGCCAGTACAAATGAAGGCCGTCTGAGGAGAGAGGGGGGTTGGACTAAAACATGAGACAGTATGGCTACAGTAGATAGTTCCCCTGGAGTGGGTTAAGTATGCCATTGAGGGGTTTACCTGATAGAAGCTGTCATTCCACATGTAGTAAAGCCTGCCATACTGGGAGTAATATGGTGCCTAATGGTGCAGTTCACGAGTAGACCTCCATGTTGTAGCCTGACTGCAGAGGTTGCTAGCCCTCTAGAGCTGTACTGGTTTCCATGGCCAAGAACAACACACATGCCACCAGGCACTGCAAAACTTTCCAGGTACTGATGGATTATGAACTCAAGTTTCATATGAGGGACAGAGAAAATGAGGCCATACATCAGGGCAGAAAAGATTGGAAACAGTACCTTGACACAGCACCGAGCTTCAGCAGAGCAGTATAGGGAATTGCACAGACAAATATCAAACAGTAAGTGAGAGCAAGGAGTCAGCAGCACAGGAACATGACACCAGGGAAGAGGCATCACACAGTGGGTCTGTGGTGGGTGCAGCGGGGAGGATGCCATGCCCCAGAAGAGGAGGCAAGGACAGAGCGGCGGCTCCAAAGAGAATGGCCCAAACAGAGGGGCATCCCAAGGGAGCCAGCAAGAGAGGTGAGGAGCAGAACATGAGGTACAGGACAAGGAGGAGGGAAAGTAGAGGCAACACGGGAAATGGACAACAGATGGGAAGAGGAAGAAGTGAGAATGAGGGGGTGGAAGGAACCAAACAGCAGACCAGCATTGGTGCCTCAGAAGGTGTCAGTTTGCAGTAATGCAGGACAGTGGCAGTTCATAGGGGTACAAGGAGATGGCAGGTCACAGCAATGAGGGACCAAAGCAGGTTGAAGGTTCGCAGGGATAAGAATGGTAACAAAATGCAGAGATAAGGAAGCCTGCATAGGAGTAGGAACACAGCTATATGTAGTAGTGCACAGGTAAGGCAGCGAAAAACAAGAAACAGAAACAACAGGAATAGAAGAAGGACACAAAGGGGAACAAAAGAAGGAGTAGGGAGCAGGAAGGGAAGAAGGCTCAGCCCACGAGTGACACAGGAGCTCAGAGTGCTGCAGTGTTGCTCAACATGCTAAGCAGGGGGCTGCTGTAGCAGGCTGGCCTTAAAGGGGAATGTGTGAGGAGCTATTCTCCCACGTTGAACCTTGGATTTAGCCCTCCCATTAATGACTGGATTTATTCTCATTGTCTAAAATGTGGCTTTGCAGTAAGTGACAATAGAGCCACATCTTGAAAGCAGTACAGGATAGAGGGTTAACGCATGCTTCTTGCTTTGCACATTGCTTACATTTAATTGTCATTAGGTTCCTAAACAATGAAACACAAGGTGATGATATGACTGCTGTTTATAAAACAAATTTGACTCACTTTTCTCATTCAGCTAAAGCTACAGTATATGGATATTATCAAAACTGCAAAAGAAACACAAGCTGGCCCACCAAAAGCTGATTCAAAATGTTTCAACTCAGTGGAACTCAACTCTTTATATGCTACAGTGCCTCTTGGAACAAAAGCAAGCTGCACATGAAAATTACTCCAATTACATTGTTGGTGAAGGCAATGTACCTTCAGTGCTGCAGTAGAAGTTAATGGAGACCGTGTGCTGCATCATAGCTCCTTTTGAGACAGCTACAAAGGTCATGCCTTCAGAAGGTGCGACTCTCAGTCAAGTTATTTCACTTATAATGCTGATTATACATCATCTGAGTGTTCTGACTCCACAGATAGAAAGAGACAAATCTGAATATGAGACAAGATGTTGACAGCATCATGGAAATCTTGTAAAGAGAATGTCTGAGCTCTTCCAAAATGATGACAGATCATCCGGCCCAGTGGCACAGAGGGTTGAGGTGCTGGTGTCTTACCTCGAACCACACCGGCGTCCCGGGTTCGGAAACAGACTTGGGTGCCAGTGGGTAGGCAGAGGAAGGACAAGGATTGTGCATCCGGAGAACTGCTCTGCTCTCCAGTGGTGGGCTAGGGAGAGGCATTGCTCTTTAGTGGCCCCCGGTGGAGACAAGGGGAAGTACAGATGCGACACACAAGGGAACCAGAGGAGGAAAAACACAGAAAAATGGTGCCCCCACACTGCTGGATGACGGCCACCCAGACCAGTGCCTTCCTGGACCTCTGAGAAGCCGACCCAACCACAGCAGTACCCAGGGCCAACACTGTTGGCCATCAGGCCCTTCGTTCTTGGAAGAGGAGAACCCACCCAATGAAGGGTTACATCAGGTTACCCTGAGGTGGCTGCAATGTGGGGTCAGGGATAGGCATCGGAGCAGTGGGGGGAGAGAGTCCTTGGCAACTGGCCCAAAGGAGTGGCAGATGGGGGTACAGAACAAATAACACACACACAAAAAAAAATGATGACAGATGAGCTGCAATGACAAAAATCAAAACACTACATACTTGCAACTTTCTTAGATCCCAGGTTCAAGGCTATACATCTTCCAAAAATGGATAACATAGACCACTACAAATTTTTGTTACTGCAATAAATGAGTTGCAGCACTCACAGGAGTGAAACACAGACATGCCCATTAGTTTCAAGTTGTCATCTACACAATGTGCAGGTCCATCTTCACTAAGAAATACAGGTCAGAAAAAGTCATTAAAAGTGAGAAATAGTTCTTCCACAACTTCCACATCCTCCCCTAGTAGTAGCAAGCTAAATATGTGGCAAAACCTTTTACAAACTGTTGCCATACCAAGTTACATTGATTTTTCTTCTGAGAATTCTCTGTATAGCGTGGTAGACAATTATCTGCAAGAACCACTTATTCCTATTGATGCATGCCCTTTTGAATGCTGGAGATTGAAAAAGTTAATATGGCCAGAGTTGTATAATAAAGTCTTTAAATATCTTGGTTGTCCTGCAGCAAGTGTCTCTTCAGAATGCATGTTTAGTGCAGCTGGTAATATTGCAATAGACACCAGAAATAGGTTGTTGTCAGAAAATGCACACACATTAACATTTATTAAAGTAATATGACAAGATTTTCATATCCCTACAAAATTATGCCAGCTGATCCTGATGATATGATTACTGTTGCTGTGGATGAGGATGATGGTAACCTAGAAGGTGGTTGACAATTTGACAAATACTGTGTGGATCTAGAGAAACATGCATTTGTCAATGTCGAATGTTTGCTTGCTGGCATTGGAATTGGTAGTGTAGAAGTTACAGAGCTGCATAATAGAAATGGCAGTGAAGTATTGAACTGAAGCCAACCCCACCACCAACCAGCAGAGAGTGACAGGCATTGGGGTGTGCCTTTGGGTCATCAGGCACAACAGCCACGCCATTTCACCACACCCTACCCTGCAGACACTAACAAGTGTCATGGTGTGCCTTGGGGTCTTTGGCCCTTATGTGCACCCCATTCCATCAGGAAATAAGGTGAAATGGGTGCGGTATAGGAGAATGGGGTGAACTTTGGGGCCGAAGAGTCCAAGGCATACTTCGATGCCTCTCACTGGCTGCAGGATGTGGAATGGTATGAGCATTACAGGCAAGAATCCCAAGTCACACCCCTGATGCCTGTCATTCTCTACAGGGTGAGGCACTATGGTTGGAAACCCTAACACCTCAGGCATTCGTTGGTATTTTCACTCCAAATTTTCAAAATGTTTTTTTTGTGACCCCCACCTCATGAACAGTGGCAATATCAGTTTGTTAGCCGAAAGCTGCTTATGCACAGCAACTATGGCATTTAGCACCACAGGTGCAAAAACACATTCCGAACAGGATGTGAAAAATGACAGCTGTACTGTTCATGGGAAGGTGTAAAAAATGGCAGTGTTACAAATCTGCAGTAAAAATATTAAAAAAACTAGTGAAGTCACGAGCATGCATAAAAACTGTGCAACGCACACCCGTAATGTAGTTAGGTTGGGGATGTTTTTACAGCAGATTGTCAACACAGGCATTTTGGGACCTCCGATCATGAACAATGTCACTGTGATTTTCTTTATCTGTCCCGAAGAATGATTTCTCACAGTGACCATGCATCTCTGCACTGAAAGTGTGAAAACACATTTTGGCCATGTGAAAAATGACAGCTGTACTGTTCATAAGGAAGTGTGGAAAAATGCCACTGGTGAAAATCTGGACTGAAAATATTACAAAGTCATGAACTTACGAAGGTGCATGAAAACTGCACAATGCTCATTCGTAACACAGTCATTTTATGGACTTTTGTCACCAAATTTTCAACATAGCCATTTTAAGACCTCTGCTCATGAACAGTGTAACTGTGATTTTCTTAATCTGTCCTAAACATTACTTTCACACACCGACTGCACCACTGTGCGATACATGTGTGGAAACACATTTGGGGTGACATGTGAAAAATGACAGCTGTGCTGCTCATAAGGAAGTGTAATAAAATGGCAATGTTGAAAATCTGTAGTGAAAATATTGAAAATTCATAAACTTAAGAGCGTGCGTAGGAACTGCGCAACGCGCGCTCGAAAAACAGTCATTTTTAGGAATTTTTTCACCAAATTTTCAACATAGCCATTTTAAGACCTCTGCTCATTAACAGTGTCACTGTGGTTTTCTTAATGTGTCCCATACATTGATTTCGCACACCGACTGTGCCATTGTGCGCTGCATGGGCAGAAACACGTTTTGGGCAAGATGTGAAAAATGACAGCTGTACTGCTCATAAGGAGGTGTGGTAAAATGGCAATGTTGAAAATCTGGAGTGAAAATATTGAAAATTCGTGAACTTATGAGCGTGCGTAGGACCTGCGCAATGCACGCTCGTAAAACAGTCATTTTTAGGAATTTTTCCACCAAATTTTCAACAACGGCTTTTTGACAGCCCACCTTATGAACGGTGGCAATGTTGTTTCATTACTCGGTCCCGAAAGGTGATTTTGCGCAGTGACTGCAAAATCACCCTTCGGGCCAGATTAACGCCATGGCAGTGAGAGCATTCATGAAAAGTGGTCCCAAAAACCCCATGTTGAAAATTTGGTGCAAAAATTCCAAAAAATGGCTGAGATATGCAGCAAAGTTTAAAAAACCCTATCTATCTCATTATACAGCTTATCGGCATTTCATCAGTTCTCGATCGGCTTTGGAGAGTGCAGACGTGTTCCCGGCACTATGTTTCTTGCACATGCGTGCAAGCAAACATAAAAAGGAAATTTTAAAGAACAGCATTTGATGAAATGTGGTGTCTGTTGTTCAACTGTACTACTATGGACCATATCCACAAAACACTTTCACCATTTCTGTCTAATGGCAAACTGCTCTGTAGATGGGGCTCAAAGTCAGCATTTTTTTTACAGGAAAAGTTTAACATCAGTGGGAATGATTACCTTCTCTAAAACTCCTGAGTGTTGCTGCTTGTCATATTTTTGGATTGCTTAATGCTTACCTTCTCTAAAATTCATTGATGTTGCTGGTTGTTTTCATTTTTTAATACAACTTACAGCAGCAGTGCAATGAAAAATGTTTTCCTAAAAGAAAAAAGTTTCTGGCATGCTACAATTAATAAATATATTAACATGCCTGCCAGATCTACCTTACTAGGTCCAGCTACTGACTTCCTCCTATGCTGGGCAGTGCTCACCATGACTGTTTGTTATTCCCTCAATCCTGACCCATGCCAGGTTTACGATGCTATTTTAAAGTCAGTTGTGATGGCCACCTTTTTTTCCTTGAGAAAAGCTAAATTAAGACACTCATAACATGCTTAGTTTATGGTAGAACTAGAAAATGTTGCTACCAAATAAAACCAGATGTCTGGAATCTTTGATAGTAAACAAAAAAGTAAGGGGTCACATTTTCTTTTTTACTTACTATTTTTATGCCCCCTTCTCTCTCCATGTCTGTGCCTTCCTCCAGGGTCCTCAGTTGCACCGTCGCAGGCTGTACCGGGAGAACCACAGGTGCTAAGCCCCCATAGAGTGCTCCACTTCCTGGAATCCTTCTAGAGCCCCCAAATTACCCTGAGGGTAGGGCAGAGGGTACTCTCCAATCCCCTGTGAACCTTAGTGGTTAGCGGACAACCAGAGCCGCTCCACGGATTCCCCACAGTCACTGGTTCTGAGGCCCGTCTCCTGGCGCAGACATGGGGCATTTTCCTGTATTCTTGACCCTGCCCCATGAGCGCCAACATGTGAGGGGAGCCAATGAGACAAAGGCATGCAGAGACGTGCCTTCACTCCAGGCTCTCAGCCAATCCCCTCCCCTCCCCTCCCTATGTTGCTGCATCTTCAACTGCACCTCCACCTGTGGTCACCCAGGTGGCGGTATAGCAGCGAGGACTGCAACCCACCCTCCCCAGAGAAGCAGAGAAACCCTTAGGTTACTCAATTCTTCACCCCCTAGCTAGTCCTCCAGCAACCCAGGCATTACTGAACCTGGGTCAGCTGGCGTCACAAGTGATAGCGCTACCACTGAGCCGGCGGACAGACCCTAGGGTCACATTTTCTGGCTATATTTAATTGCACTCCTGCTTTAAATGTATGGTAGTGGTATAATTAAATTGTAACCATCCTTGCTTATTTTGTTTCATATCCTACCTTGATCAACTCTAATTGCATACCTCCTGAACAATACAAAGATACCCCCCAAAAATGCAGCCACTCATGATGCCATGTCTCCTTTCCTCCCACTACATCATGTTTGGCTGCCTGACTGGACTGTGTATGGTTTTTTTTGGGGTGGGGGTCAGGTAGTCCCAGGAAAGATGCAGTGGGAGTTGATCAAGGAGTGCAATATTGAAACAAACGTTGTGGTGGTGGTAACACCAGTATGAGTCGGGGTCCAGTCTGTTTTTCACTTTGAAAAGAAAAAGGAATTTGAATCAAACAACCAGCGATAGCAGCTATCTTTACAGAATGTGAGCAATCATAAAGTGTGTGTTTTGTTTAAATAGGGACAATGTGATGCCCAAGAGGATTGACACTGTCTCTTAAACATCACATGCCAACTGCTGCAGCTACATTAAATTTTCCTTGATATTATGTGGTGAGGAAACTGCTTTTTTATTTATAGTATATGTGAAATATACATTGAGGGCCAGATATTCAGAGGAGTTGCACAATGAGCAACCGACTTGCGCATGTGCAACCACAGAAATAAGCCCTGGAGCCATATTCAACCAGTGTGAATGCACAGCGCAATATCCATTGCACCGATGTGCAACAGTAATGTATGTGGCGCAAGTACATGGGGGCATGCCCATGAATAAGCTGTGCAATGGCATATTCAGATGAAAAACATGGCACAAATGATGAGCAAGTCAGAGAATGTGCCACACAGAATTGAGCATATAAAAGGAGGCTTAAACACGCACACACACACAGCAGATGCGCAAACCATTGCAAGACATAGCCATGGATGCAGGCCCATTTCTGATGTAACAGGTAATGAGGGGTGCAAGGAGGAGGGAGGAACATCAACGTGGCCGAGGAATGGCCTGTCAGCGGTATGCCCAACACAGACAGTACCGTGCCCACCTCACGTTTGAGGACTATGGGGACACAGAGATCGTGTGCAGGTACTGTCTAAACAGGGCAATTCTGAAGCAGCTCTGTGAGCTGTGCCATGACAAGCTGCAGGCACCCAGCAGAAGGAGTCATGTCATGATAGTGGAGACAAAGGTGACAGCAGCAATGTGTCTGCTCACTACAGGCACCTTCCAGACACCAGCTGGGCAAGCACTGGCAAATCACAGTCGGCCACATCCAGCCTCCTTACACAGTTCCTCAATGCCCTACTGCCACATGCTTCGGAGTACATAAGATTCCCTAGCACACAGGCAGAGCATACAGCAAACATGCAGGAATTCCACAGGGTGGCACGCATGCCCAGCATGATTGGGGCCATTGACTGCACCCATGTGGCCATACGCACACCACCTGGCCCAGAAGGGGCTATCTACATCAACAGAAAGGGTTACCCCTCTGTCAACTGCCAGGTGGTGTGCAATGCCACCAGGCATATCATCAACGTGTACGCCACACACCCTGGTAGTATACATGATGTAATCATCCGGCACCACTCCATCCTGTGCCAGTGATTAGAGCATGGGAGATCCCCATGGGGCACCTGCAAGGTGAGCATGACATATGATGGGGTGACCGAGTGGCTATGTAGGTATGAACAGGCCCAAGGCACACATGGAGGGGGATTGTGTGGGTGGCCGTATGTAGCATAGGGGAGGACATGGGAACATGCAATGCCACATGCTAACCAGTATGTGTGTAACCCCCACAGGTAACAGTGCATATCCCCTCTGATCCTGGCTGCTGACCCCCATCCGGAGTCCATCCAATGCTGCAGAGAAGCATTATAACAAGGCACACATTGCAACACACACAACATCATTGAGCAAGTCTTTGGCATGCTCAAGATGCAATTCCATTGCCTAGATAGGTCTGGTGGTGCCCTATAGTACAGCCCTGTGAAAGCCTGTGGCCTATTCCTGGCCTGCTGCATGCTGCACAACATGGCCATTGACCATGAGATAGCTGTCCAGGTGGATGAGGGCAACAGCAGTAATAAAAATGGGGAGAATGAGCTGGATGGGGGTGAACAGCCACCCATGCAGAGGAGGAACCCCAGGCTGGCAGCCCGTACCAGGAGGCACCGTGACACCATCATAGAGGAGCACTATGGTAACCACAGCTGAGTACCAGACATGATAGCTGCGCATGCACGGAACACCACACACACAGATAGAGGTGCATGGCAACACAGGGATTCATGCAGGGACATGGGCACACAGCACACACAGGGAACACACAGACACACAGCCACACTCCCACACCACAGTGGACAGGCACAGGCACACACACATGGGCCCTGCGTTGGACACAGAGGTGGCCATACCCTGTCCTACACATGCACCATCACCATCACACGTCGGTAAGCAGGACACAGTGGGGCATCTGGGTGGCACAGTCAGGAGTGGTGGGCAATGTGGCAACACACACACCAGTAGAGCAGGACATGGCATGGATCAAAGTGCATGCACTGGCACACAGGCAAGGCCAGCACAGTGCTGCTCTCATCACACCCATGCCATAAGGTCCAGTAGCACTGCATGCACACATGGTGGACGTGCCACACACCACACGTACATGACAGCACACATACATGGGTGCACCCAGCTAAGTGCACACCAGCCAACTGCAGTGGGTAGCAGGATGGGGCAGCACACCCAGCAGGCCTACCATTTGGTGCCACAGCCACATGGGCAGCCATGCCTGGGCTGTGTGGCAGGCACTGGCTGCTCAACAGCCACAAGAGGTGTTACCAACACACTCATGGGTGTAGAGGCCTGAGAACATGACTGGGTCCTCATGGGTGTGTAGAGACCGGCAAAGAGACTACTTGCCAAGTGTGTCAGGGATGGGCATGTTGGAGCATAGAGTTAGCCGTGCAGGGGTCACCAGTCGCCATGACCATGGTATTGACATTGCACTACGGGGAGTCCTTCATGTCCTGCCATGCCCAGTGGATACCAGTGATGCAAATCTGGTGGCAATGGTACCGGCAATGCAGTCCAGTGATGTGGTCATGCCCTCCCGCAGCTGCCGGAGTGCACCTATCAGCTGGGCACATCCAATGTCCCCTTGCTCGGCCAGTTGACACACCTCCACCTGCAGTGCACGTATCTCAGCCCCGAGTGGTGCCTGGCTGTCCACAAATGCCTGCAGCAGCCTGGTGTTCTCGTCCAGCCTGTGGGCACCTAGTGCATCATGGGGCTGATGCTGACCTGTTGGGGGTGTGGTGGCATGCCGTGCAACATCCCTCACCTGAGTATGCTGCACAGGTGACCGCACAGGTGGTGGAGATTGTGTTGGTGCCCCAACAGCAGCCCCCATGGTGTGCTGCATGGTGACCACTGCAGCCTGCTGCAGTACACTATCAGCCCACTGGGCCAGCCCCACAGCACTAGCAACCATGCCAGTGCCCCTTCCATGGCTGGCGACAGCAGTGGCACCACACACCACTGTGTGGCCATTGTCAGGTGGTGCCTGTGTGGGTGCCATGCTGCTTGTGCTGGCATCTGCTGCCTTTGTACACCTGTGTCCCCTGGGCAGCGTGTCAAGGCCTGTGCCACCCAGGATCACTGTAAGGTCATCATCACTGTCTGACGATGCCCCCTCCTGTGTTGCAGGTGCAAGCACCGTTAGGGTGTCCAGTAGCAGGAGGTCTTCCAGTGGGTCATCGCCCAGACCCAGGAACTCAAGCAGCCCCACACTGCTATGTCACCCACAGTCAGTGTCCTGGATGCCTGATGATGTTGATGGCACAGCCTCCTCGGGTCCCACATCGTCGTTCGCATCCTGCAATGCACCCCTGAGATGTGATGGTGCTGGAAGACACAAAGAGTGTTATCAGTGTTGAATGTGCCACTCTGCATGTAGTGCTGTGTCCAGTACAATCGAGGCATGTGCATGACCACCATGCCGGCCCGCACCAGGGGATGCCTGTGCAGCACCGCATGTCAGGGCAGTCATGCCACAGGTGGTGCACAAGGCAGGCCAGCCATGGTAAGTAGCTGCAGCACACGGTATTGCACCACCACACATCTGCATGCATGCATCCCACTCCATGGGACACGGCACCAGTTGTGTGTTGCACAGCTACCTGTGACCACTGTGGCCCTGGCTGTGCCACCAGCACACACTGCACAGGCAGTTCTGACAGGCATCCATGCAGCACTGCACACCCTGGACCCGACCCATGGACATAGTGCAGTGTCCATGCTGCAATTCCACTGCACACAGGTGGCCAATGCCATGCATGGTGTGCCCATATGTGGCATGCACCACAGCATGCCGCACCAGCCATGGGTACGCATCACTGCTGCAATCACGCTGGCATGCTGGTGACATGCACACACCTCTACACCACAGCCAACACCTACATACTCACAGTGCTCTGATGGGCTGCCACCATCTGGAATCCACCACCTGGGACACCCTTGATGGCTGCATGACTAATGGTTACTACCATGAGCTCCTCACCTGATGACAGTACAAGTGCAGTGGCCGGTTCCCCGCCCTTTCTACTGCACAATGCCCTGATGGAGGCCACCTTCTCCTTAATGCACCTCCTATTGGTGCCCATCTTCTTCTTGCACTCCTGTGCACTATGGTTGTGTCTGCTGTGGGCATTCAAATACATGACCACCTCCTCCCATCCGGTGGCATGGTCCTGTGGGGTACCAGTGGCCCCACTCAGCAGTCCATCCCTGTCAAGGTAGACCTCGAACAGGGCCTGCTGCTCATCTTTTGTGAAGTTGGGCCTGTACTTCCATGCAGGCCCCTGCTCTTCAGCTCCCTCCATCTCACACATGTTGCTACCTGTGGACAGTCAGATGTTGGTCTGATAAGCAGCATGGCAGCACAACATGGAACAGTGCAGCAATGACAACATGCACAGCCGTATCATTATTCAACACAGTGTGGTGGTTCTTACCTCAATGGCTGCAATACCTGTCAGTGGCCTGTGCTGTGTTGTGGCACTTTTATGGCTCAACTCATGCAATTGAGCAAAAGCACAATTGGTAATGATATGCTAATGTGCACAATTGCGCCTGACATTGGCTCATGAGGCTATTTGCATACGCTGGCTGAATATTGCAGATTTGTGCTTTGTGCAATTCATATGCACCGGAGTAATTTGCCAGTGCATTCCCAGCACATGTGCGATGCAAGTATGTGCACCTGCCATGCATGCCACAGGTGGCTCAATGTCATGTGAAGTGTATCGCACACCTGTGTGCACTGTGCATCGGTGCCCTACTGCACATGTGTCCATGTTCACTTGCCATGCATGCGGGACTGATGCACTGTATGTCCTCATTGCACAAGCATGTCAACTGCCCCGTGACACTGACCATGCATTGCCCACTGATGCAGGTTTGGCATGCGCATATTGTGGCACAGTGTCACGCAGTGCGCCTATGTCTGTCATGGCAGTGACCCCGCACTCCCGCCTTAACTTCCAGCATTGTGCATGTGTGGTATTGAGTGATAGGCCTCTGTTGTGCTTGTCTATTGTGCATCTCTGTACTGCGCAGCCATCATTTGTGTGTCCCTGTTGCACATCCAGTGCAGTGCTGTTCCACGTGCCTACTTTGCAGGCCACAATACACATGGTTACAGTAGTTCACACAGCTACAATGGTGGGTTTGGTGGGTCGCAAGCGATGGGCATGTAATTGTTCTGATGTTGAAATGGCCAACCGTAGCCCTGGTGGAGCCACATGCGGCCCAGCTGTTTGGTGTGGCTGATCTGCAGGAGCCACGGTTCCAGGTTTGGGACAGGCTTGCGGTGGGCTTGGAGAGGAGGACAGGGGTGTCGTGGACTGGTGGGCAGTGTTGCCACAGATATGGTGACCTCAGAAGGCGGGATCCCATGTGGCTACGCAGGCTGCAGGATTTAGCTTATCGGGGGTCTGTGCTGCAGCCATGTAGGTGTCCTCTTGCACTGTGCAGGCTTCCATTGTCCAGTTTCTGTGCTGTTTAGTGCTCTGCTGTGTGGCTGCACCAGGCAGGGGGCAGCACTGGTGGGTGTTGTGTGTCCAGTGGTGCTGCATCGTGTACCTGTGTGGTGCACAGTGACATAGGCCCAGACACCATACCCAACACATGGGACAGTGTCTCTGCCCATGCTATGGCAGTGATGTGCACTGTGTCCAGGCTGGCGGGGTCTGTGCATGGAATGCCACTCATGTCCTTTTCTCTCTCTATTCCATCCACAGGACTGGTGGACTGCAGGAGGGCCTGGGAGGCCACTGACTGGGACAGATGGCTCAATGATGGGGATGCTGCTGCTGCATCAGCACCAGGATGGGCAGGTGAGTGTATGCGGCATGGTTTAGGTGCCATTGATGGGTCTGGGATGGGTGGTTCAGTACAGCTCCAGGGCACTGCTGCCATGCAGGGATGCTGCATGTGGTGGGTTGCTGGTTCCACTGCCTGTGTCGTGTTGTGCATGTGTGGCAGTGCCGTGCACATGGCTTCTGTGTGGTGGCATCCCATTTTTGTCACTGGTGGTGTGTGTGCTCATGTCCCACAGTGTATAACTGCTGCTGGCTGGCTCATGACCTGCTTGTGGGGCCATTGCAACTGCAATGTGGGGTACACTGCACAGGTGTGTGTGCATGTCATTCACTGGCATCCAAGCAGTATGGCTGTGGGGCATGGCAAGGTCTGCTGTTGCTGCCCACTGTGCACATGCTGTTGGTGGTGCCGTCCACTGATGAGCACTGCAGCTGTCCTGTGCACACACATGGTGGGGGTGTTTCAGCCCCTTGTGGGCCGACACTTTTTGGCTGTTCTGTCTTCCCCTTTCTTAGGTCGGGCTGGGCCTTTGGGCTGAAGATGGCAGCTTGGTGTCCTTGGAGGGAGGGTGTTACAGCTGCAGTGCCTGATCCACCACCTGATTACCAGGGCAGTGATTCAGATAAGAATTGGCAGGGAACATCTTGTTGCCATGAGAGAGCTGGTGGAGGAGGTGTGCAGGATGTGCATTGTGCTTTGCCATTAGCAGCAGCAGACCCTGTCCTCCCACTCACAGCTACTCTGATCATCCCCTGCCCACCTCTGTTTTGGACATTTGTTGCTTTCCCTTCTCCTCCCCGCTTTGTCCCCAGCCCATTCCCCTTGTTGCCCTCATTTGCATCTTCCTGTGTTGCCCCCTTTCCTGTTTTTGTTTTGTGCCCTGTTGGCACCTCTGGTTGTAAATAGTTTGGGTTGTGTTGTTTTATTAAAGTGTTCAGCCTTTTGCACATCTGTGTCTGTGTTTCCTTCGTATGCATGCTACTGCACTGTGCTGCCATGGTTCTGTGCTGCTGTTGGGTGTGTCCCTGTCCATCCCAGTGCTGTCCCCTCAGGTTGGTTCTGTTGTGCACATAGTGTCCTGTGTATCACATCCCTGTATGTCACAGACCCTTGAGAGTTGGCTGTGCACCTACCCTGTGCATGGCACTGTGCCATGTGTCCCTGTTTGCCTGTGCTAGCCTGTTCACCTCCAGTTGTGGTGCCCTTCCCAGTGCTGGTATGTTATGTGGTGCTGCGTCCTGTTTACTTGTGTATCAGCATGGCATGTGCTTGTTTTTGCACAGTGCATGTGTGGTGAACTGGGGTTTGTGTTGTGCACCTGGCTTTATCTATGGCCCTCTAGCTTTGTGCCTGTCCTGTGCCTCCTGGCCACTGTCCCCTTGTGGTTCGGGTCTGCCACCCCTGCCTTGGCCCTGTGCACTTGGGCTTCCATGCCTGTGTTCCCTTTTGCATGTTGGACTTGCTCAGCCTGCTAGTTTCAGCATGCTGACTTGCTCCTGCGCAGTCCAGGTTGCTCCAGCGCATGTCTGGTTGCGCAATGGCACATATATGCTATATTCAGTGTATTTTGTGCCTGCACATATCTGTAGTGCATCTGCTGAATATGGCATCAGTTTCCTATGGTGCACTTGGATTGCACTGCACATACCATTGCGCACATAATAGGAGCACTTTTGAATATCCTGGCCTGTATTTATATAGCAGCTGATGCATTATCATAGAATGGTGTATATATTGCAATTTGCCAAGTACACTGAGGATGATTGGGGTGTTTTTTTTTTTTATTGTTATTGAAATGTCTTAACTAGCTGCACTTACAAACATAATATGTGCACCAGTTCCACATGCTGGGGCTGCAGAACCTTGACTTTGTTATGCAAAGTTCAAAGCACCTTTCCAGTTACTTATTTACAAGCAACACCAGTAAGTAGCAGAGGTTAGTTAATGTCAGTTAATTTTTTTTATACTTCATGATGATGAGGTTACAACTTTACTGAGTAAATGCACTTTACTATTTATTTATTTATTGATTGATTTTTTTGCACTCGGGGGCTCAATTTTCAGAGCCCTGAGAATGCAGCAAGCCCCTGGTGTGTCATTTGGTGCACAGGGTTTGCAGTATTCTGCTGGCCAGCAATCTGGATTTTCAATCCCAAGTGCCAAATACCAGAGGTTAGACCAACTTTTCCTTGGTCTAACTTGTGCCATTTGGGGGACCCTTTTTATAGGGCTTGTGCCAAATCTCTGGTGCAAGCTGCCATAGATTGAGGAAACTGTCGCAATTGCGCCCAATGTACTAAAATCAGGTGCACTTGAGTCAGAGAAGTTTGGCGCAGCTGCACCAAAAAATGGGGGTGATGCAGGACTTGATTCAAGCCTCTCATCACCATTTGAAAATCAAGTCCAGAAAGAATAGTGCAGCTGCAGCAGGAAAACGTGTAACATATGGGTGGGTGGCTCTGTTAGCACCTATACTTTGCTGACTTTAGCAAACAGAAGAAACTGCAGATGCACCTAGATATAGTCATATCAAAGTTAGACATGATCATCTATCTCTACCCTTATATTGATCAGATTTTATTTCTTTTTGTCCTCAGTTTCATGCCACATATTTCACTATTATCTTCAGTATTGGCAGCATAATTAAAAAAATAGGGGTCAAGTTCTGAAAAGTTCCAAAAAAGATTATAATCCTAGAACTTTTTCAGAAGTTCTTGACTAGAACTAGAACCCAGAATTTAAGTGGGTTCTTGCAACCCTAATATTTGAGCATTTCAGAAGGCTTCAAAATGGTTGCACTCCCCAAATAAGGCACTCCCCTTGTGGCTCAATATCAAAGCCTCTCAAATGGAGGGAACTCCAGCAATCTGTCTCTTCTCAGTGGAAACCAAATCCCCTAAATCACACCCAGCCACTGGGCAATTGGTGACCATCTGGAAAAGGGTACAGTGTAAAATGGGAATCACTTTAACTCATCCTGCCTTCTCCCTTCTGGGGGGTAATCCCAATATCTCAATAGGGAAGAGCCCAATAAGATGAGACAGCTGAGAAGGCATGGGGGTCCACTTGGTGAGGCACCTGCTCGTGCCTGGATCCACCTCTCTGGACTCCTTGCAGAGACTTCAGAGCAGGTATCACGAGGACATAGCTGAATTCTGGCAATATTTACAAATCCATAATGCTCTGGACCCCACCCTAAAGCAACTCAAGAAATGGATGTGTCAAAAAAAACAAAGGGAGGGTGGGCAGTATATATCACCACCTTTGGGACAGTATCAAAGACCAGATGCTTAAGGCATGGACCAACAGGCAGGGTGGCTGGGAAAACTTATTGCTGACATGGACAGGGCAGTTTGCTGGAAGCTAGACCACACAGCCCCAAGGGACCCCAAGGCCAGGCTGATACAAAATAAGATACTCCATCTCTTGTACTGCACACATATGGTGCTGTTTGCAGCCAAAATGACCCCTGATGTGGATTGTTAGAGGTGTGGGTCCCCTGCAGGTGACTTACACCTCATCATCTGGTAATGTCCATTGGTGAGCTGCAAGTCACACATTTCTTGACCTGAGTCTTGTCCCAACCTGTAGACATGTCTCCGGAATTATTAATCCTCGGTTTCCCTGAGGTAACCCCACACCTGCAAGCCAAGGTACTTAAATGGGTGTTAGTTGTATCAGCTAAGGCAAAATGTCTCCTGCTGAGGTGCTAGGGAACCTCGTGCCTGAAAATAGGCGGTTCTGTCTAGTGCACTTACCTGGTTACCAAAAGCAAATAAATAATGAGTTTGTCTCAAACTTGACTCTTTTAGCCAAATTTAAAAGGCCTGGGTGGCAACACACTAAGTATTTTTTTTTGCAGTTAGTTTCTTTCTCCTTGCCCCAGGTGGCACACTTTCTTGCCAGATCCTCCAGCCCTGTTCCTCGCTCACAGCTTATCTTCTGCTGTCCTCCATGGCTTGCCCCCCATGGTGGGGTGATGGGGATCCTGCAACCCGCTGGAATTGATCCAGTGCAGAGGTTACCTCTATTTGCAGGAGCAAGGCCTGTGGGGATCAGATGTCATCATGCCATGCCCAGGACACACTTTTTCCTATTTCTCCCCTTAGGAGAGGAGGCATGCAATGATGCCCTATGGAGACAGCGTGCAAGCATCTGCCTCCTCACCTCCCCCTTTCTAAGCATCAGTGTGCTGGTAGCCCTCCCTCCCCAGAGAAGGAGAGCAGTCCCATGGATGTTCAAACCTTCTCCTCCCCTGTCGACTCCCGGCAGCCCATGCTTGTTCCTGAATATGGGTCACTACCATAGCGTGAGGTCAGGCATCCAGTGCCTCAGCCATCAGTACCACCGGGCCAACACCACACTAAGTATGCATTTTGGTTACAGTAACACTAAGGCTAATTATAAAATAAATGGTAAGGTTATTGAAGAAACTGAGCATGAAAAGGATTTGGGGATTATTATTTCCAATATGTTGAACTTTGAAAAACACTATAGTGAAACAAGAAAAAGTGCTTATAGAATTCTTGGAAATATTTTAAGAACATCAAGAGTAGACATGAGAATGTTTTAGTCCCCTTGTATAAGTCACTTGTGAGGCCAGTGCTTGATTATGGAGCCCCTTTCAGTGCACCACAAAGTAGAACCAGTAGTAAAAGGGTAGAAAGAGTGCAAAGAAAGCTCACAAGAAAAGTGCATAAAATCAGGAATAAATCATACAAACAAAGACTCATGGATCTGGGGGTTTATTCAATGACATACCGAAAAATTAAAGGTGATCTCTGTTATGTTTTCAAAGCCCTGAATGATGTAGTAATCTGGGAAACAGCAGGACTAGTTAAGAAAGAAAAACTGGCAAGAGAGACAAGGGCACACCATATCCAGCTTAGAGGTGAACAATACAAAACGGAGAGTAGGGCAAAATGGTTTAACCAAAGGGTAGTGAAAGTATGGAACTCACTCCCCATAGAAAATGTATTGGCAACAAACCTCTAAACCTTTAAAAGGTTATTGGATGAACATATGGGAGAAAACAAATGGGAATATGTCCACTGACTTGTTGGCAAGTTGTTACATGGCAAAAATTCTTATGGACTTGCACTAAATCCTATGAACCTATAAATCCTATGAACCTATATGGGCACCATCCCAGACACACTTGGGAGTCAAAAGAGCCCTTCCTCCTAAGACTATTTCGTTGGCTCTCTCAGTTGGTGCTGAGAAAGCCTTTTGTCCCTTTTATTGGTAATTATAATTTCTTTCCAGGGTTTAGGGAGTCGGGGTGTAGTCTCTGGTATCAGGCGGGACTATATTTAGTCATGAATTTATTGGAGAATGGCACTCTGAGTTTTTCTCGGCTTTGCTTGAAATTTGGTTTACCTTGTACAGTATTATTCCACTATTTCCAGGTGCGCCACTTCATTTCTTCAATCTCTAAGGTACCTTTCTCCTCCTCCTCTGAGCCTTTTAATTTGATCACTTTTCTTCAGCTAGAACATAGGATGTTACTTGAATCCCATGCCATTTCTGCTTTTTATAGATTGGCACAAGACTGTTGGATTCTTGCTATTCTTCCCCACATCCAGTTTGAGATTCATGGGGGTCCGCTTTGTCTCATCCTCGGGAATCTTGCTGTAAATTAATGTTTTGGAAATTAATTCATAAGACCACTGTTTCCTTTTATTGATGAGAATTCCATTGAAACATTTTAGTCAATTTTTTTAGGACACCATCAATTACTGCTCATTATTCTGGGAGAGGGTCTGACAGTGGAGGCTGGGGACAGTGTGGGGGTAGAGATGGCCACCTTCACATATTTTGGTCTTGTCCCAAACTTTCTGCTCTTTGGAATGCGATAGCTATGGGTATCTCAGATATTTTTGAGTTCCCTATACCTTTGACCTCTGAATTCTTTGTTCATGGTTTTCTACTGCGAGAGCTGTCTAATACAGTAGATATATATTTGCATGAGATATTTTTGGCTGCGGCCTTCAAAGCTATAACTAGACATTGGTTGTCCATTATTTTGCCTACTTTATTGGATTGGATGTCAGCAGTGCAATAGATTTGTATGATGGAAGAGATGTTTGTGAATCTTCATTTTCATTATGAGGATAGTAAGGATAGTAGATGTTTTTTTTTCTCAGAAGAAGCCAGAAGGGGAAGAAAACATTCAATTCAGTGCTTTACAGTAACTGGTAATTGCTATTTTTCTTTTAAACTTAGATTGTGGGCTTTTAGTGACACTGTACTTTCTTTGTTGTCTTTACTTAGAAATGTTTTTGGGCTGTTGACATTTTAAAACGTAGTGGTGGTGTATTTCTTTGCTGTCTTTAATTGCTGCAAATTTTGTCTTGACTTGTCTGACTTGCCCTGTAGTTTGGTTGAGGGGTGTAAATTGTCTGGCATCTGACCTCAGCTACGTGATAACTGGAGGTGGGGCTTAGTCAGAGTTGAGGTAGCAAGTGAGTTTTATTTTCTCAGAAGAAGCCAGAAGGGGAAGGAAACATATTCAAGTCAGTGCTTTACAGTAACTGGTAATTGCTATTTTTCCTTTAAACTTAGATTGTGGGCTTTCAGTGACACTGTACTTTCTTTGTTGTCATTACTTAGAATTGTTTTTGGGCTGTTGAAAATTTAAAACATAGTGGTGGTGTATTTCTTTGCTGTCTTTAATTGCTGCAAATTTTGTCTTGGCTTGTCTGACTTGCCCTGTAGTTTGGTTGAGGGGTGTTAATTGTCTGGCCTCTGACCTCGGCTACGTGATAACTGGAGGTAGGGCTTAGTCAGAGTTGAGGTAGCAAGTGAGTTTTATTTTCTCAGAAGAAGCCAGAAGGGAAAGGAAACATATTCAATTCAGTGCTTTACAGTAACTGGTAATTGCTATTTTTCTTTTCAATCAATCAATCAATCAAAATCTTTATTTATTCAGGCGAGCATCATTGAGCATAGCTCATTTACAAGATGGACCTGATTGGTCTTAACAATATAAGGTTACAGTTTTACACAAAAGACATGGTACTGATTGAACACAAATACAAAGATTTATGAACGAAACAGGTATACAAATATTTACATATGTACAAGGCAAAATTGACATTTGACCAAGATTATATTAAAAGGAAAGAAACAAACAGTACTGGAGGGATAAAGCTAGGGTAATGGGACTTGGGGGGTCATTTTTGTATGAAGTAGGTTGGAGAACAAGCTAGAAAAACAGAAAATAGGGGGTAGTGTAAAAAGGGGTAGGGGAAAAGAGGAGGTGTGAGAGGACTAGGCCTTATGGAAGCAATTGCATGATTCTGGGAAGAGACTAGTGTACAGTTTTTTGAAGGATGTTAATGGAATGAGGGTCTCCAGTTTCAAGGTCTTTTGAAGAGGATTCCAGATAAGTGCTAGGGAATAGCTGATTGCAGCCCTTCCATACCGGGTGCAGGTAATAGGAATCTTCAGCATGATGAGTTTATTGATCCTTAGGATGTAAGGCCTGGATGTGATCTGGTTGAAACAATCTGAGATGTAGGAAGGGAGTTTGTTTGTCAGAGCTTTGTAGATCCAGACAGCAGCATTTTTGTTTATTCTATGGTGTAGGGATGTCCAACTGACTGCATTGTAGAGAGAGCAATGATGGGTGCTGGAGGGAAGATCTGTAATGAATCTAATAGCTCTATGATACAAGCTGTCCAATTTATTTAAATGGGTGAGGGAACAGTGACCATAAAGGAAGTCAGTGTAATCAATGAGGGATAGGAATGATGACAGGATTAACCTTTGTTTGGAATCTCTGGTCAGGTGTTTGATCCTATAAAATAGGCCAAGTCTTTGTCTAAGCTTTTCAGGAGCTCTTCAATGTGGCTAGTATAGTCAAGTTTATTGTCAATCCAGACTCCAAGATATTTGAATTTGTCCACATATTCAGATTTTCACCAAGGATGGTAGATAATTGTGGGAGGGTGAATGATGGGAACGGAAGAGAAGCTCTTGGTGGCAAAGAACATAGCTTTCATTTCTTGGCATTTAGTAGTAGTTTCTTTTCTAGTAAATTGTGCTGTAGGAGGGAGAACTCAGACTGTAAAGCTCACAGGCTTTTGATGGCGAGGATTACTGATATATAAGTATCACCTGCAAAGAGGTGAATATTAGATTGTGAGATTGGAGTCAATATTGTTGATGTAAATAGCAAAGAGGATGGGGCCCAGGATGGAACTTTGCGGTACACCTTTAGGAGTGGTTTAGAGGTAGATAGGTCACCTTCATTTTTTACCAGTTGTATTCTTCCGGAGAGATAGCATCTGAACCATTTAAGAGAGGTGAGTCAAGGCCTATGGAGTTCAGAGAAGATTAGTAGTTCATGGTCCACAGTGTCAAAGGCTTTGCTTAGATCCAGAAACACAGCACAGGTGTTACTCTTTTTGTCTAAGGCAGTCTGCCAGTCATTTGTAACTTTTGCTAAGGCAGAGATGGTGCTGTGCATAGATCTAAACCCAGATTGAGCTGGGTTAAGGAGATTATTGGTGGTCTTTTAAACTTAGATTGTGGGATTTTAGTGACACTGTACTTTCTTTGTAGTCTTTACTTAGAATTTTTTTTTTTTAAACAAAAAAAAACTTAGAATTGTTTTTGGGCTGTTGACAATTTAAAAAGTAGTGGTGGTGTATTTCTTTTCTGTCTTTAATTGCTGAAGATTTTCACCCCCCACCTTCCCCCAACTCTTAATTATATGTCCTGTTATGTCTGATTGACAGGAGCTAAACACAGGGTATAGTAAGGGGTGTGGAGTAGGAGGGGCATAAGGGGGAAGAAGTCCACCCTCAGCACAAGTGTTTTGACTCATTTCTTTATTTATTGGTTTATTTTTTATTTTTTTTTAAGAAAAGTATCTGAGGATCAGTGGCAGGATTTTTAGGACAGTAAATTAATAACAAGGGAACTAGGAGAGCTTCAGTAGCAGACAAGTAGTGGAATAGCAGTATAATTGCAGTATAACGTGGGGAGTGGTGCAGTGCAGCGGCTGTGGAGCAGCCATATTCAGGTAGACCTTCTGGACACTAAGGTGCTGCCCTATCTGCATGCATCTTTCTGGACTGCGGTATAAGGTAGCCAGACTCAGAGCGGAAGTAAACTGGGTCAGGAGTACCATGACCCCTATCCAGAGACCACCCAGTCCAATGCAACTGCCTCAAAGGATGCCGAGAACAAGGAGCACTTGGGTGACAGTGGGCTCAGGGAGGGTTAGAGCAGTCAGGCAGAGGCACATCCCCAATCCTATTCCACTTGAGAACTCATATGCCACACTGGCAAATGGGGACAACCAAATAGAAGTACCCAGAGAAGTGGAAGGAAAGGATATGGAGGTTAGCCAAGGAGGTGACCTCAGCGGGGAAAGCAGTGGACCCCAGAGGAGGAGGAAGTGAATCCTGGTGGGGGACTCCATCATAAGAGGGATCCAGCTAGGAAAACAGGAGGGGGAGGACAGGGAGGTGAGGTGCCTACCAGGTGCCATGGCATGGAGGAATAGAAGGAAGATCCTGAGGATCACTGGGAAGGCAAGACGGGAGGGTAAGCTGGATGTCATTATCCACCTAGGTACTAATGACCTGGCAAATGGGGAGCCAGAGGAAGTTCAGGAAGAGTTTAAGAAATTGGAGAGGGGTCTCAAGCAAGTAGCTACTTCTGTCACTTTCTCTGAAGTACTACCTGTGAGAGGCAAGGGAGAGCATAGGGGTGCATGCACCAGGAACTTTAACTCATGGTTGAAGAACTGGTGCTGTGAGGAAGGGTTTGGATTCATTGGTGACTGGGGACCCACCTGGAGGGATGGAGGTCTGTTCAAGCCTGACGGTCTGCATCCATCCTGGAGGGAAATCCAAGAACTCAATGATAAGTTTAAATGCTACATTGACAAGCATTTAAACTAGCAAAGGGGGGTGGCAGGCCAGCAAGGAGGGTACCTACTTGTTCACCCCCACAGCTAGCAGTGGAACCAGTGAACCAGAGGAGTGGCTATCTCTACAAAGCAGTGTGCAAAAGAAGGAGATTAGTGCCCAAGAGGTGGATAGGCAGAAAAGGGGCAAAATTCAGCAGAAGGGCAGACAGCAAGGAGAACCAGGGATAAAGGACAACCAAGGAAGGGGCTGGAGTAAAACAGCGAAACAATCTAGGGAGGTCAAATCATGGAAAGCCATGTGTGCAAATGCCAGGAGCCTTAGCAACAAGATGGAAGATCTGGAGGCTGTCATGGTGCAGTCAGACCTGGACATTGTGGCCATCACTGAAACCTGGTGTAATGATAACCACGACTGGGAGATGGCCATACCTGGCTACAACATATTCAGAAGAGATAGGGCAGACAGGAATGGAGGAGTGGCACTGTATGTAAAAAATGACATAAGGGCCACAGAGATCCAGGAGGAACAAAATGGAGGAGTGATACTGTGGGTTAAGCTGGAAAGGAAAATGGGGCCAGCCATCCGCATAGGTGTGGTCTGTAGACCACCACCCCAGAAGGAAGAAACAGATAGGGAGCTGATGCTAGCCATCCAAAGAATGGCAGACAAGGGGGAGGTAATACTGGTTAGAGACTTCAATATTCCAGACATGGACTGGAGCATCCCAGCAGCAGCATCAACTAGGAGCAGATTTATCCTGGACTCCCTTCAGGGTGCCTTCCTCAAGCAACTGGTAATGGAACCAACTCGGCAGAAGGCAATACTGGACCTTGTGCTCACAAACAGGGACAGTGTGATGGGGGTAACAGCGGGGGAGCACCTGGGGAACAGTGACCACCAGTCATTGTGGTTTGAAATCACAGAAAGAGCAGAACCAAACCACACAAAAACACGTATCCTGGATTTCAGGGGGGCAGACTTTGGGAAAATGGGGAGATACTTGAAAGAGGCATTAAGGGGAATGGGGCAGAAATCAGGGGTTTTGGAACAGTGGGCAGTATTTAAAATGGGGGTTACAAGAGCAACAGAATTATGCATTAAGCAGGTAAGCAAGAGGAAAAGGAAGAGGAGACCATTATGGTTTTCCCAAGAGTTAGCAAAGAAAGTGAAAGCCAAAAAGATTGCATTCAGGCAATACAAAAAGACACAGGCATAAGGGGATAGGGAGAAGTACCAGGAGAAGCAAAGGGAGGCAGGGAGGTCAGTAAGGGAAGCCAAAGCTCAGACAGAAGAACACATTGCAAAATCAGTGGGTAGAGGGGACAAAACCATATACAGGTACATAAGTGAAAAAAGAAAGGCAAAGGGAGGGATAGTGAGACTGAAGGGGGAGGATGGGGGCCATGTGGAGGATGACAACAGTAAAGCTGACATATTGAACAGGTATTTCTGCTCAGTCTTTACTGAGGAAGAGGAGGGTAATGGGTCTGAAGGAAGTACAATGGATGAGAATGGTGCAGAAATGGACACAAGTCCCTTTACACGAGAAAGGGGCTTGAAGGAACTGGAAATAATAAGAGTTGATAAAGCAATGGGGCTTGATGAAATTTCCAGGGTCCTTAAAGAACTAAGAGAGGTGGTGGCTTGAACCTCTGGCTATCTTGTTTAGCCAATCACTGGAAACAGGAGGTAACCCAAAGACTGGAGGACAGCAGATGTAGTTCCCTTATACAAAAGTGGGAACAAAGAGGAAGCGGGGAACTACAGACCAGTCAGCCTCACCTCGGTAGTGGGGAAGATCATGGAAGCACTACTGAAACATAGAAACATAGAAACATAGAAGTTGACGGCAGATAAGGACCGCAAGGCCCATCCAGTCTGCCCATTTCTTTTTCTACCTTATAAATGTACCATCGGCCTTTGCTCTGTCAGTGACCTATCTATTCATAGTCATTTGTATTGCTCCCTTATGCCTATCCCATGCCTGTTTGAAGCCCTGCACTGTATTCATAGCCACCACTTCTTGTGGTAAGCCATTCCATGCATATACCACCCTTTCTGTGAAAAAGAATTTCCACATTCCCCTTAATCGGCCTCCCTCTAATCTCATGCTGTGTCCTCTTGTCCTGCTATTTTCTTATATTTAAACATGTTAGACTCTTTCACCTTGTTTATGCCCTTAAGGTGTTTAAATGTCTCGATCATATCACCTCTCCCTCCTTTGCTCAAGGGTATACATATTGAGCTCCGTTAATCTGTCCTTATATGTCTTCTGATGCAGTCCCTGCACCATTTTGTTGCCCTTCTCTGGACTGCCTCAATTTGGTTAATGTCCTTGTGGAGGTGTGGCCTCCAATACTGCACGCAGTACTCCAGATGGGCTTAACCAATGTCTTGTACAGAGGATTATTACCTCCCTCTTACGACTTGTGATACCCCTACTAATACACCCTAACACCCCCTAGCCTTACCTACTGCTTTAGAGGTCTGCTTGGATGATTTTAGGTCATCAGTGATGATGATGCCCAAGTCTCTTTCTTCCTTTGTGACTGCTAGCAACTCCTCCCAGCCTATAAGTGGCTTAGGGTTTCTCTTCCCTATGTGCATGATTTTGCACTTCTTTGCATTAAATCCCAGTTGCCACTCTTCTGACCATTCTGCTAGTTTATCCAGATCTCTTCTCATTCTGCCCACCCCATCTGGATCATCTACTCTGTTGCAGATCTTGGTGTCATCTGCAAACAGACAAGCCTTACCCTCTAGTCCATCTGCAGGGGTCACTAATGAAGATGTTGAATAGGACTGGCCCCAGGACTGATCCTAGAGTACCCCACTTGTGACTTGCATCTCTTCTGACTGTATACCATTTACCACCACTCTCTGTTTTCTGCCAGTCAACCAGTTTGCCACCCAGTTGACCAACTTCTGACCCACCCCGAGCCTACCTAGCTTATTTATCAATCTTCTATGTGGAACAGTGTCAAAAGCTTTGCTGAAGTCAAGGTAGGCGACATCAACTGCTCCCCCTTGGTCCACCACTCTGGTTACCAGTCAAAGAAATCTATGAGATTAGTTTGACAGGACCTTCCTTTTGTAAACCCATGCTGTCTTGGATCCTGTGCCCCTATGGATTCCAGGTGTTGCACTATCCTTTCCTTAAGGAGTGCCTCCATAATCTTGCCACTACTGAGGTAAGACTGACCGGTCTGTAGTTCCCCGCCTCCTCCCTGCTACCACTCTTGTGGAGTGGGATCACATGAGCCTTTCTCCAGTCTTCTGGGACCTCTCCTGTGCTCAGAGACTCACTAAACAATTCTGCTAATGGCTCTGCTAGTTCCTCCTTTAGCTCCTTAAGTACCCTGGGATGTATGCCATCAGGTCCCATTGCCTTATCCACCCTGAGCTTAGCAAGCTCTTGTAGGACCCTTTCTTTTGTGAAGGGAGTAGTGCTCACCTCCCTCCCCCCTGTGTCCATGATGCTGAGCTGTGGGCCCTGCCCTACCTTCTCTTCAGTAAATACTGAGCAAAGTATCTATTTAGGATAGATGCCTTTACAGGGTCCTCCTCCTCACATGCTCCCTTTTCTCCATTAAGCTTAGCACACCTCTGGACTTTCTCCTTTCACTAATGTATCTATAGAAAGTCTTGTCACCTTCTTTTACTGTTCGTGCTAGTGTTTCCTCAGTTTGGGACTTTGCCTGCCTTACTGCCTTACCTGCTTCCCTTAGGGCAGTTTGGTATGCCTCCCTATCTTCATCCCGCTGTGTTCCCTTATATTTTCTGAAGGCCAGCCTTTTGGCTCTGACCTTTTCTGCTACTATATTTGAGAACCAAAGTGGTTTCCTTCTTCTTTTGCACTTCCTTTTCTGTCTAACACAATGGGATGTTGCTTCAAGTATTGTATCCTTAATGCTTGCCCACTTTGCCTGTACCTCCTCACCTGTGTTTCTTTTTGCCAGGGCTAGCTTAACTCTGTTGGCCATCTTATCAAAGTCAGCTCCTCTGAAGTCCCATATTTTTGCCTTGGAATGGAATCTCTGAAGGAGAGATTGGTGGAACATCTGGTTGTCAATGGACTACAGGACCCAAGGCAGCATGGTTTCACCAGGGGGAGGTCATGTCAGACCCACCTCGTTGAATTTTTTGACTGGGTGACTAGGGACGTGGATCTGGGGAGGGCAGTGGACATGGCCTATTTGGACTTCAGCAAGGCCTTTGACACTGTGCCACATTGAAGACTATTACACAAACTGGGGAATATGGGTGGGGGCAGGACAGTAGTGTGGTGGGTAGGTAACTGGCTGGGCGGCAGGACACAGAAGGTGGTGGTAAATGGCTGTCACTCCACAGAGGGAAGAGTGACCAGTGGGGTACCACAGGGATCAGTATTGGGACCGGTCCTATTCAACATCTTCATCAGTTACATTGCGCAGGACCCTGAAGGCAGAATTTCACTGTTCGCTAATGACACAAAGCTCTGTAACAGAGTAGACACACCAGAGGGTGTAGACAGAATGAGAAGTGACCTACAGAAACTTGAAGAATGGTCAGGGATTTGGCAGTTGAAATTCAATGCAAAGAAGTGCAAGATAGTGCATATGGGGCACAAAAACCCTGGCACAATATCTCAGTTGGGGGGTGAGGATATAGCATGTACCAAGCAGGAAAGGGATCTTGGGGTTTTCATCTCTGATGACCTCAAGTTAGGGAAACAGTGTGACAAGGCAGCAGGTAAATCAAATAGGATGCTGGGATGCATAGGCAGGGGCATCACCAGCAGGAAAAGGGAGGTCATAATTCCACTATACAAGACACTAGTGAGGCCCCACCTGGAGTACAGTGTACAGTTCTGGAGACCTTACCTACGTAAGGACATAGACAGGGTAGAGAAGGTTCAGAGGAGGGCAACAAAGATGGTGCATGGATTGCATCACAAGTCCTATGAGGACAGGTTGAAGGAACTGAACATGTACTCCCTGGAGGAGAGGAGGGAAAGAGGGGGATATGATAGAGACATACAAGTATCTTACAGGGAGGAACAGGGTGCAGGAATACACTATTTTGAAGAGAAAAAGATGTTCCAGGGCTAGAGGGCATGGGATGAAGTTGGAGGGAGGACGATTCAGAGGAAATGTGACGAAGAATTTCTTCACAGAATGGGGTGGTGGACAAGTGGAACACCCTGCCAGAGGAAGTGGTGGGGGCTGAAACAATCACAGGATTTAAGAATGCATGGGATAGACATAAAGGAATTCTGGACATCAGGGGGTAAGGGGCAACAGACTTCTAGGAAAACGTAAACTGAACTTACAGGCTCAAATGGGCAGACTGGGTGGGCCATAGGCCCTTATCTGCCGACATTGTCTATGTATCTATGTAACCCATTCTTATTTACCTGATGGCTTAAGTGGGATGTATATTTCCATAAGACTTCTTCCCCGGATTGACCTCCACCCTAGTCTTTATTTATTTGAGAGATGATCAGACCCCCTCTTTGCTCTGGGCTGGAATTTTTGATTTATTGTGCCATGCCATACTCTATTGTGTCCTTGTATAAGTATTTTTATTGATTCATTTATTATGTACCTGAAACATTTAATAGACTGTCCTTGATGGCTTGTTGTGAATTTATTTGCAATTTTCTGGAAATATTTTAATAAAGTTTGCATTGAAAAAAGTGCCCTTCCTCCCCAGCAAGCACTGCCACATATAACAGGAACTAGTTAGTCAGTTAAGCTCCTCACCCCCATATACCGGCAATCCCAGGTTGACCCCTGTCAGACTGTCTGACATGCAAGGTATACGTACACTGATAACTCTTCTGCAAGTTTCAGTATGGATTCCACAGTTAGGGTTCCCTCATAGGTACAACCAACTAATGGCATATACTAATTTGTTGTTGTCTGTATATAGTTCTTCAAAAGTTTATGTCTTTTTTTTTATTTTTTTTTACAAGGTAAGGCCCACTAGTCACAATGCCTGTTTTCAGGGGCAACCCTGGGGAGGTTAAGTGACATGCTCAAGGTCAGACATTATGCAAGTAGAGGTTGTGGGACTCAAACTCAGGTTTGCTGGGTATACCAAGCTCATTCACAGCTCATTACTTTAACCACTAGGCTATACCCCCAGTCCCTGCTCAGCATCCTTCTAGCACCTTGGGAAAGAGGGACCTCCTCCTCCCTGACTGAGGAAGGCCATTAGAATTGAAGGGCAGGTGTAAATTCAACTATGCTAAGTATGGGAAGTATATATGGAAACTTCAAAACCAGCGGTTCTTCTTGGAGACAAATTCTATATCATTTATTTATCTTATATATTTTATGTGATTGCAGTGCAGTATTTTGATAGTGTGTCTTCTTGATATAGAGTATTCTGCTGTCAGTGGTTAGTTAGGATACTTAGGGCCAGATATTCAAAGCATAGTGCAGCGAGCAAACCAATAGCACAGGAATAGTGCAGAGCAGCCATATTCAAAGGACCAGTTAGCGTGAGCTAACAGCAGTAGCGCGGGGCAAACCAATAATGCATGCAAGGGGCAAATTGATGGGGGGGAGGCAAGCAGATACACGCAAAGGGATACTCAAAGGCCCAGTGCTGCGCTAGGACACATAGTGCAACACCTTGTGTGGCACTACTTACTGCCTATAAAAGGCTGGTCTTAACCCAGGGCAAAACACCTAGGAGGAGGGACCACAACAGGAAGTGGGAATATGTGCAGTGCCAGTAGCAGTGATGTTGCCATTGATGGCAGCTGTAGTGGAGGAGGAGGAGAGGGAGCAGGCACAACATGGGCCACAACGCAGGCCAAAGAGATGGTATGCTACAAACAGGTGGTACTGGCCCAAGGTCTCCTTCGAGACCCTGCCTGATCACCACATCACTGGCTGGTACAGGATGAACAGGGGAATGTTGAGGTAGCTCTGTGAACTCCTCCATGAGCAGCTGCACCCAAACACCAGATGCAGCCATGCCATGACAGTGGAGTAGAAGGTGACAGCAGAAATGTGCTTCCTTGCCACAGGGACGTTCCAACGACCAACGGGGGACACCATCAGGATAACGCAGTCTGCCACCTCACACCTCCTGACCCAGTTCCTAGAGGCTTTCCTGCCACATGCTGGGGAGTTCATAGTATTCCCCAGCATGGCAAAAGAGCACAGAGAAACAATGCAGCAGTTCCATTGAGTTGCGCACCTACCATCTGCACTGGGTGCCATTGACTTCATCCATGTCCCCATCCGTGCACCACCCGGTGATGGCAGTGACGTGTACATAAACAGGAAGGGGTACCACTCCATCAACTGCCAGGTGGTGTGCGATGTGACTGGGTGCATCAGCAATATCTATGCACAGTACCCCGGCAGTGCCCACGACGCCTTCGTCAGGCACCAGTGCCAGCTGTGCCAGGCATTTGAGGAGGGCAGGATACCCAGTGGGCAACTAGTCAGTGAGTAGCAGCATACAAGGCATACACACGACAGCATGGATGGGGGCAGGCAGTGGAGGCCAGGGAAGGGGTGTGGGAAGGCTACACAGAGGTGCAGAACAGCAATGAACAGACTTCAGTATGGCACTAACAGGTACACATCTCTTGACAGGGGACAGCGCCTATCTCCTGCGACCCTGGTTGCTGACACCGGTCCTCCGACTGGCCACAGTGGCCAAGGAGATGTACAACGAGGCACATGCCAGCACAAGGAACATCATAGAGAGGGTGTTTGGCATCCTGAAGATACGATTTATATGCCTAGACACATCAGGCGGTGCCCTACAGTATACACCTCAGAAGGTATGCCATATCTTTATAGCCTGTTGTATGCTGCACAACATGGCAATGAACCATGGGATGCAGGCTTCTGAATCTGAGGGACAGTCCGACAGTGAGCCAGAGCCAGCGGTCAGCGGGATAGTGGAGCAACTCGAGAGGAGGGACCCTCACATGGTACACAGGGCCATAGAGCACAGGGACAACATCATCAGAACACTGTCACAGACAAGAGGGTAAGTACAGACTGCACAACAACTTGAAACAGTACAATGATGAATCTATTTAATATGCACAAAGAAACAGAACAGTGACACCAACAATCACAACAGTAACACAACAGAGTGGAACAGACAACATGTGTGCATGTGGCATGATGTTGGGGGTGTGCAGGACACACGGGGGGGGACACACAGCCATGGTTTACTGTCACTGGAGAAGCGTGATGTGTGCTGTGAGTGTAAGGAGGGCAACCGTGGCAGTGGAAGTGTGAGTGTGCATGTGATGGAGTATGAGGCTGTTTGTTAGTGTGTGTGTGTGTGCATGCGCATGTGGGTGTGACAGTGTTGAAAAGGAGGGCGATGACTGCGCAGTGATTCAGCGTGACCGTGACCATCACCGCTGACTACCACCATGCACATGACGTGCACCACTACTGTGGGTCACAGAGTCTGGTGTGCTCTGGGCAGAGGACAAGGCCAATGAAAATGGTGAGTCAGGCAGGGCCGGCCTTCTGTGCCCCCGTGGGATGGTGGAGCATGACAGGGCAGGTGGATGGCCATGGTGGTGCTGTGTTCCTGATGTTGTGCGTGACGCAGTGGAGCTGGACCCAGTGCCAGCGCTGCGGCCACAGGTTGCCTGCCTGTGTGCCCATGTGCCTTCTGCACCCTGAAGAACCAGCTCATGCTGGTGACCCCCATGCACCCCACAATGTACATTAGGGATGTTGACCGCTGCAGCCATCAGACCAGCAAAGCTGCGGTCGATAGCACCCACCATGCAGCCCAACCTGTCCTCCACCCGCTATTCGGCATGGGCAAAACCCACTGAGATGGACTCCCTCATCAGTGCCAGCTCATGCCTGAGCTCCCTCCATAGGCCATGCAGGTCCATACGAGCCTCCTTCTGGGAAGTGACAGCAGCCTGCAGGAGTGGGCGGGCACCATGGGCATCCTGCCCCAGGGGCACAGACCCCTCATTTGCAGCTGGCACAGGTGCCTGCTGCACACGAGGAACGGGATGCTGTCGCATGTCTGGCATGGCCTGCTGCAGCCGACCACTGGTGGTGGTCTGTTGCACTGGATGGCCTGGGACCACAATATGTGTGGGACACTGCACATCCAGCGGTGCAGAAATGTTCCCCACATTGCCCATCACCGGATGCACAGGGACAGCCACACCAGCTATGCCAAACACACCACTGACACCTGTTCCATAGCCTGGCAGCAGCCCCACCCCTGCATCCCCCTCCACAGGCACGTCAGGGCAGTGGGAACCCTCTGACACATCAGTGTCATCGCCACTGGTCACAGTCACTAGGAGTACCTGCCCTACACCCATGTCCTTTGTTTGTGCATCCTCCAGGTACTCAGTGGATCCCACCTCCCCTACTGAAGTGTGTCCCCCCCTCCCCAGGCAGTTGCAGCCCCTGTCTATTGGATTGCCACACATGCAGTGTCTCTGTGCGTCCATGACTGGCACACAGACCAGATGTTGATGGCCATTAACCATCCTTCACAACCTCTGGACCATGGCCATACATCCTGTGCTGCTCCTGTTGTTCCACAGGCCTTACAGACACCGCTGTGGAGAAAATAGGGACAGGGTCAGTCACCTGTACATGGATACTGTGCCCTAACACCACCACCACCACCACCGCCACCACCACCACCACACCATGCAGACCCCAGGACATATACCTCCTTCACACAAGCCCGTGACCACATGCACCCACCCAACCGACAGTGCACATGCCGTTGCCATGCAGCTGTTCGGCAGCCCACAGTGCACCCTGTGCAGGACACCAACAGCAGGAATATGCACCCATGCCATCACAACATGCAGGGTATACACATGCGAATACAGACCTGTCCTGGGCAGTGCGAAAGGGCGTCTCACATCTACCACCCGGCACACCTGTGACTGCCACTGTCCTCAGTGTTGATGCCACCATGGCCATGACTGGCTCCTCCACCCACTGCTGTTGGTCTTGTGGTCCTCCACTGGTCTTCATCCATTCCCGCAGTCGCTATGCCTCCTCTTCCTTGGCACGGTGCAGCAGGTTATTCCAGCACTTTCGCACCACCTCAGTCATCTGGCCACATCCGCCAACAGCATTGACCACAGCTGTCACCTCCTCCCAGGCTTGGTTCACCACCGCATCCATGGCCCTGTGCATGCGGAGCACATGCTCCCTCTCCTTCACAGCATGCACCAGTGTTGTCAGCTCATCTTGTGAGAACTTATGTGAGCGTATGCACTCTTGTCGTGATGCACAACCTATGGGACTGTCGAAAGGGGACATGTGTCAGCAGCCGTGTCAGGACTGCATTGCATTAAGCATAGACATCACCATGCCACCCCCTACAATGACACAGGCCACATGGACATGTCACTGTGCATCAAGTGCATGTACGGTGCACACGGCCACATAGTCACTGGCTGCCCTGTGTCTGGGCAGCAAGCTCTGTACCCACATGTGCACTGCTGTCGCCCATGGCTGGCATGTTCACCCATGAATGGGGCCACCCCTACGCCCACCACCTGGCACTGTACTGTGCCCTGTGTGATCACTACACTGAGTGCATGAACAAGTGCACTGGCATGTAGATAATGCCAGGACACCAGGCACAGTCCACACGGTGCATGGAATGGCACAGTGCCGGCACCCTGTGTACTCACTGCAGAGTGGCCACAGCCTACCACGCCACACATCCAGGGAGTCATGTCAGTGAGCCAGTGTTGAAGGACACACTTCGGTGGTGCACTAGGGCCCCTGCCTGGTGCCCACAGTGTGCAGGCAGTGCCAAACGGCACAGTGTACTGCAGGGGAACATGCACAGTGCACTGGATGGTATGCTGCCCAGGCGGACGTCTATAGCTGTGCACCATCACACAGCACAGTGCTTGTCTGTGGTCCAACATGTGTCTGACCATTCACCAGCAGGTACATCTGTGTGCTGCAGTCCGTGCTGACCCTGTTCTGAGCTCTTGCCATTCTGAGAGTCCAACGGCAGTCGTACATACCTGCCTCTCGCTGCTCATCCCCCTGTTGCATCTCTCCACCTGTAACTTATAGGTGTACAGTAACCGTAGTATGCGGCATTACCACAACACAACACTGGTGGTGCACTGCTTGCCCTCTTATAGCCCATCCAGGCAATCAAGCCTGTTATGCATGCAAATCAGCACATAATTATACACTGATCACACAGTTTGCCCCATGCATACACGAGTACCCCCATTTGCATAGTCCAGTTGAATATGTCCCTGAGTAGCACCGGGCTATCACCTTAGCGCTGTGCAAACATCAGTGCAGGGCTATTGGAGGGACAGCGCCATGCTATCCCATTAGTGCAGCACTCTGTGCTATAGCGTGACCTACACGTATGCTTGTGAGGCCCCCATGTCCGTGCTATCATCCTGGCATAGCGCATTGTAGCACCACGTTAGCCAACACAGAGCAGCGCTATGCGCATGCATGGTACACATGCGCAGTGTGAACACTTCCGGGCAGCGCCGTGCTACGCCACGTGATAGTGTGGCGCTACAGTGGTTGTTGTAGGAGAGTCCTGGGTGTGCCAACCGCTTGCTATCTGACAGGTGTTGAGGAATACGGGCTGTGTGGGCAATGCCAGGACATGCAAGACAGCGTGCAGTGGTGCACAGGGACAGGAGCTTGTTGGAGGTTGAGACAGCCAACCTGGTGGAGCTGGTGCAGAAGAGGCACCCGGAAGCTCTTTGGGGAGGTCAGGGAGGGGGACCTCCCACGTATGCAGGTGTGGGACATGGTTGCACGCAAGCTTACTGCCTGCACTGGGATACCCCGTAATGCTGAGAAGTGCAGGCACAGGTAAACGGACCTGCGACGAAGGCAGCATCAGCAGCTGGAGCACTACAAGTGCATGGTGTGTGATAGCACTGTGCCTCTGCCAGGTAAGTGGTGTTGCATGTTGATTGCACCATCATGTCAGGCTGTGGGTGTGTGTAGGGGGGGTTTGCGCAGGCGTGTGCCACACTGCATGGTGCTGTGGCACATGATGAACAGGCGGGGTGGCACAGTTTGGCCCCCTAGGGGCACAGTACATACTGTGCCCATTGGTGTGGGAGGCTGGTTGGGTCATGAAGTTTGGTGTATCCTGTTGCATCACCAGCCTGTGGTCAGCAACACCATGGTGCAGGGATCCTGCTCCTGAGGGACTGTCGACATACACACACGGGTATGCGGATGTTTGCATGAGAGCTGCAACAGGCACTATCGCAGTACTGTGGCGCCGTTGATCACTGCTGTGTGTGCCTGGTGAATGCGACATGGACTCTGCCACCCTCTGTGTGGGTGTCCTCCATGTTCACTCCTTGTGTGTGCATTGTTGTTAGGGTTGCATGTGCATCTTGCTGTGCTGCACGTGGCATATGCTGTGTCGTGCTCTAACACCACTTTCTCACCTGTCCACTGTAAGGCGGATCAAGCAGCCCATGGCCAGAGGAGGGAGTCAGGGCAGGACCCAGGAGCAGAGGTGAGGTAGCCCAAGGGTGCCATCCATGCCACAGCTGGCGCAGGAGAGCAGCTCTGAGAGCGGTGGCATGTTGCATGAGTATCTGTTTCATTGCTCTGTGATCTGTACCCTTTCACTAGGCTGTGTGTCACATCTGGGTGTCCTGCCACTGACTGGTCTGGTGGCATGTCTGCAATGGGCAGTGGGCCAGTGGAGGTGTGGCACTGTGCTGTGCAGTACACCTGTGTTGTACACCACAGTTGGGTGCTGTCAGTCTGGCCCAGGGGGGAGGGGGGTACTTTCGGCTAGCATTGCTGTGCGGGTGGCTGATGGTGGTGGTTGCCCTGGTGGCGAGTGTTCCATGGGGACCACATGCTGTCGGCTGCCATGCCCACCTCTGGGGTCCATCCATACCCCCCCACACAGGGTGTCCACATTTGCACTGGTGGTGGTGCCTTGTTGTGCATGCGGGACAACACGCACCATGCCTTACAGGCATACCTCTCATTCTTCTGTCCACCAGCTGTGGAACATTGCCTGTCAAACTGTGCTACATCCTGGCACTGTGCTGTATGCATTGTGGAGTCCTTACCTGTGTATCTCATGGCGATGTTACTGTGTTGCAGTTTAGTTGCAGGGTACTGTATTCACTGTGCTATTACATTATGTGCATCATTGCCTGACAATGTTGACCTTGGCTGTGGAACTTGTCGTCACAGGGTGGAACAGGGGGCTCCTGTTATGTGGGTTGAGGACCCTTCCTTGTACCATGTCACAGTTGGGTGGTATGCTTTCAGTGGCCTTGCTTGGTGGCATGTGACGGCCCTTCACTGACAGCATCTTTTCCCTGGCTGACTGTTATCCTCTGGCCTGGGTTGGTCATTGGCAGGCCACTGTCATGGTTCATTGATGCTCCTGCATGCCTGTCATTGTTGTTGGTGCTGTGCTCTGCATTACTGTACATTTTCATCTTTTGGTGGGCAGCATGTCCCAACATGTGGATGCCCTTGTGCATGTTGTGGCGTGGCCCTTGCACTCAACTCTCCGGGGATCCAGCTGTGTGTCTGCCGTGTCTCACTGTGTGCTGTATCGGGGTGGGCAGTGTCACATGTTCCCTGGTACTGTCGGGATCGTTGTCATCATGTGTGTTGGGTTTTGTGTTGATGCCTGTGTCGCTCTGTGCTGCTTTGTGGGAACCTTCCATGTTGGCCTACCAGTGCGGTACTCAACTCCACCCGGGATTGCCCATTGGGACATGCTGTCCATCCCTGAATAGCCACCTTTGGCTGCTATCTGCCTCCTGTCTGGTGTACCGTCCTCATGGTCTCACCCTTCCTCTTGTAGGTCCACTCCGGGCATCACTGTGGGTGACCAGGCCATAGGAGTCGGAGGGAACTGAGGACCTGCTGCACCATATCGTCAGACAGCAAAGGACTCTAATTGAGCAGAAGGCCATCCTCATAACAGAGACACGGAGGGTGGCAAATGTGCTAGAGGCTCAGCTCCCAGATCCAGCGGGCAGCTAGATATGCCTTACTTCACATGCTGTGTTTCCTTCCCACACTCCCTCACTGGACTTGTTTATCCTTTCCTGGAATGTAGTCATCTGTCCCTGTGTGCATCCTCCTCCCCTTTGCACCCTTGTCCTGTGCCTTCCTGTCCCTCCAGTTATTATCCTCACATGTGTTTTCCTTTGGAATCCTTGTTTTGCCGCTAGTGCATTCCTTTTTTTGTTCCCGTAGTGGGCTTTTGGTTGCATGGGTTGTGTATTGGGGGGTCTTGGCATGTCACTTGGTGGGAATGGTCCTGTCATGTTTCTTTGTTGTGGGGAGGGTCATCCAGTGGTGGGTGGGGCATTTTTGATTCTGTGTTTTGTTCTTTGTTTTTTTATGAGTTTGCTTCACTGTAATGTTTCTGTTGCCTTTACTTTTGCATATGTGTCATTACAGTGCATTTACTACATTTTACTGTGTCCTGTGTCATTCTTGGGTGCTGGGGTTCCACATGCTTTGTACTGTTACTTGTGTTCTCCACATGGGTCTGGGTTGTTGCTAGACATTCCCATGCGTGAGTAGCATCCTCCGGGATGTGCACTGTGGTGTGCTCCTGATACCTTATTCCAGCATGTTTTACCTTGCATGTGTCCCAGGGTCAGGCTGTCTCACCTCTGCACTGTGTTCCATTTTGTGTTTGCACTGCCTGCCTGGGGCTATATTCAGTGCTATCTTGTGTGCTATATTCAGTGCTGTCTTATTCCTGGGCTGTTTTTGCCCTGCACTCCAGGCCCTGTTTGCCCGGCTTCCTTTGCTTGCTATATTCACCTGGTTTTGCACTGTGCTTTTCCTTTTGAATATTGCTAGAATTTTGCTCTGGGCTATGTTTGCACGCTGGGCAGTGCTACCTTGGCCATGTGGCAATTTTCTGAATATCTGGCCCTTAATGTACTACAGAATTACCTGATTGTGAATTTGCATGTGTATTTTTCATACATTGTTAGGTATGAGGATAGGGTTGCCACCTTTGGATAAGGCAAAAGCTGGATCCTAAGCTCCGCCTCTAGCCCCACCCCTTTTCATGACTCATCATGCGCTGTTCCTTCAATAAAAGGCAACACTTAAAGCAGCAGTGAAATAAAAATGTTAAGATACTGTACTGTGCCTGTTAAAGTTACTTTCCAAGTTTCTTCCTAATTAATTATGTATTTTTTGACATTGGTTAACCAGATAAACATACAGAGATAAAAGAAATCTCATTTACAGATATGATCTGGGGGGAGTATGTGAAATACTGTAAATAGCATACAACAGTATACATACTTTACATATTTTGCTACCTCCATTTCCTGTTCTTTCCACAATACTATTTCAAAGCCAAAGAAGTGATCATACTTTTTTCTTGTGGAACAAAATAATTTAAAACATTTAAAAATGCCTAAATTCTGTTAGAGATGAAAATGTTTACCAGCAAATGAAAGTGGAGGACAACTGGCTCTGTTGCTGTTACAAAAGGTGGGAGCAGCTTTGCTGCTATGCCACTTTAAGATGCAGTGGAAAAAATTAACTTAAGTAAGTGCTAATGGTGTTAATGGCTGTAACTTTACACCTCCCAGGGTGACTACATTCACAAACAAAAGGCTACACTGACAACAGAACTTGTTTGTAACCTGGACATGTAGCTGAAACAATGAGTGATATGACAAAATTTGTTTCAAAAGTATGTGAGCACTCAAAATGGCTCAAAAACCTGACCAGCACAGAGCAAAACTGGATTACCTAATAGGGACCCTGAAAACCTGATCACCAGGTAAAAAACCTGACAGGTGGCAACCCTATATGAGGATATACTGTAAAAAGACATGGTATGGATTTTGAATTTCAGCCATTGATAATGCTCCAAGGGGAGGGAACGAAATGCCATCAGGCATTTTTTTCTGGGGTGGCACTTTTTGTATCTTGTATTGTATTCTAGCCTGTGTGCTTAAAAGATAAAATAAATTTACTGCCTTTTGCACATGATACATTGGCATTGTCTCTACCTGTGTGGTGGACTTAAGGGAGGGTTTCAAAGTTTCTCTGATGTAAATTGATGTGCATTACCTAACGCAGCTGCAGCCGGTGGGCAATCTCCTTCTTTTACTGATACCATTAGAATTTAACCCATTACAAACCAGCATTTGAAATGCACTGCAGTGTGATGACACTAAATCAGACCTGGATCTGATGGCAAAACTGCTGTTATTATAATGCCTATGTAATTAGATAATAAACTGCCCTGTTCTGTACCTGTGAAATGTCTAATGCATGTATTGTCCATTGTCTGAAAACTTTTAATAAAAAGATAAACTGCCAGAGCCCACGTATGTTGTGCATGCAGTCACTTACTTCTACCAACTAACTCAGTACTCCCTTGCTAAACCCATTCTGTGTTCCCAAGAGTTCCTACATAAGATGCCTAATGACCCTATGAATAAGGTATAAATTCCAAAATGAAGGGGAAAGAGGTACTGCATTAGACTTTCAAAAAGAAAAATGAAAGAAAACTAGGTGACTTCCAAATTTTCAGGCAGGGAAATCAAAAATAGCTGACTTTTCTGGACAACTTGTAATATTTTGCTTTCACTTCCAAATACCTAAGAAGTATTTTGACTGCTAAAACACTGAAATTTCTTCCAACTTTGGAGCTCTGCAAATTTTTGACTCCGACAATAAAAATGTAGTATCACTGAGCCTGTTTCCAAGGTCCACTGACCAGTCTAAATATTCATGTATAATAGGTTTTGATTGTCTGCATTTATTCTGTACTTAAGGATGTATAATATATTGCTTTTTATGGCAGAATTCCATTTTATTTTTCTCAGTGTACCTTAGTTACCTTACTGTATTGTCTGTCTTATCCTTTGCTTGTTATTCAACATAGTATGTTTTGTTCCATGACAACAGATTTGATGTACAGCTAGGACTCAAGCCAACAGTGTTTTATATCCCTGCTAGTGTCTGCTTTCCTAAGCTTTTCTGAAAACAGTAGGCATGTGAACAGCACACAGAGTGTTGCTCAACAAATCCCTTAGTGCCTGTTCACTAGCTAGCTGCTTAACTGTTTATAAACCCCACATGCCCTTTTCTCTCATTGCAACCAGGAAGAAGCCAAGGGATTGATAAAACACATTGTAGAGAATTTAGCCTGTTGTTTCTGTAACCAAAATAAAATGTTTATGTTGCATCTGGGACATGAGTGGTTTGTGAGTTCTTCTTATTTGATGTAGTCATTGCCTTGTTCTAATAACAACAAGTGTAAATACATCTTATGCTTACACTGTTGCAAAATGTTTCCCAGCTTCCTGATCATGGTAGCAGGTGCAGTGTAGGCTTGCTGGAATTATAACTTGGCCAATTATATTCCCTACACTAGCTAAAATTCAGATGCCCCCTATTAAGTGTGTTTTAATTTAATATACATTGCTCTATCATTGCGATCTTGGTATCATTCTTTGCTCAGTGGAAACTTTGCAACAACTTTAACCATGGCTAGACTGGAAAAAAATAAACATAATTATCATGTTTAACTTTTTAAAAGACTTATTGTATTTCTGTTCAATAAGTAATTAAAAAAGTACACATAAGCTGCATGGAGCCACTAAATAAAATGTTTAATTTAATGTAAAAGAAACAAAAACTGATTATTTTGAACTGTAACTTGTAATTTGAGCTACTGTATGTAAAGTACAGACTGTTACATCATAAATGTTTTACACTGAAGCTCAAAAAGTTGATAAAATACTGCACATGCACAATTTTAATCAGTATTTTATTTCCTCATCTTCTGACCTGCCCCCATCTAGACTGGTCCTATCATTCCCATCACCCAGCTTCTCTGGGACTTACCTCATGCTCCCTTGTCCTCTTCTCCAAGGTCTGATTCCCCCAGAGCTAGTATCCTTAGAAAGGGGGGTTATGAGGAGTGCAGTCCCCCCCCCCACAAAAAGAGAGGACAGCAACTTTCCCATTTGGCAGTGTAATGGCCAGGTGCACTGCTGCCAGTGCTCTGAAGTGGTGGAACCTTCGTCAGAACCATGGAGTTACCCAGTCACAGGTGTGAACCTGTGGTGGATGGGGTTACCATCTAGTTGCAGTTGGATTTTTTCTGCCATTTAATTCCCTGGGCCCACAGCAGGTGCAGTAACACATTGTGCCTAATCTGCCTCAATGGAGAGGCCACCCAGCATTGTGCAGGTGTGATTCCTTCCTTTGCAGTCCCACTGCACTGACAACCAGATTCCTCTAGGTTGAAGCTACCCAGCAGGGCACATTAACCTCACACCCTGAGGGAGGAGAGCTGTCCCAAGGAAGTTGAATCCTCCCTCCCTGGCCAAGCCCCCGATCAAAGCACCTGCATTCCTGAACCCGGGCTGCCAGCATAGCAGGTGGTAACCTTAACTCTGTGCTACTGAGCCAGAGTACATGAGCATTCTGAGGACATTTTTTGGCAAAGTTAAGGAGGCAGTGTAGCATAGTGATCAAGAGCACTGAGCTGCAAACCTGTAGAATTGGATTTGAATCCCACAGCTACCACTTGCATAATGTGTGACTGTAAGCAAGTCACTTAACTTCTTATTCTCCCAGGACACACCTGGAAATGTCTTGGCTTAGTGTGTCTTTCCTGGCCAACAATTGCAAAAATAAAAAAAGTGACAAATTCTGCTTCTGTGAAGCAATTATCACCATTCTTCATTATTTATGGAACAGTATTCTGAGGTGTGTTGGCACAACTTACTGCAGAACTTTTTACTGTGAAACTTGGCAGAAATATATTTGTCAGAATGGAAGGTTTGTGAAATGTAAAACTGGTAGGAGAAACTGAAATTTATCTAGTAATGACTTTCCTGAGGAAATATCTTAACATCTACTAAATATGGTTATATCCATGGGGAAATTGAACTTTTATTGCTTATTTTAAAATAACATAAAGACATTACCTGAATTTAAACAGCTAGTATTGCCCAAAGCAGAAGACAGAGAATATTATTATTTCTAAATGTAACCATACATTTTACTTTAGAACCATTATCCAGTCAGCCTTGATCAGAGCAGCAATCCCTCAACGTTCAAACCATAACAGTGGTTCAAAAATCCTCTGTGTGCTGCAGCTCAGCCGATTCTGCAAGGTACTAGCCCTGTCTTTGAATTTGATGCCAGTAAAAGCTGATCTCCGAGTGGCCCATGCTTTCTTCTGATGCTCACTTTTCTAGCTACTGTATTCCCTCTGTCTTTCAAGTTGAATTTTTTTTGTCCAATTTCCCATTAGCAGATTATGAAGCTCTGCGACTAGAGGGACCTTAGTTCTTTTTTGCAGCATGACTGAAGTAAGAGGATCTTTTACTGTCAACTATAGACCCCCCTAAATTGCTCTACACTGCCCATGGTCCTTTGGTGATATGGCGCTTAATATTACTATTATAGTATTATCACTTCCCAGCATATCCAATGTATTTATTCTGAATGCTGCTCCGGGATTCTGTCCAGCCCTAGAACTCTCCTCATATCCTTTCACTGTCCCCATGCATTGCACTTCCCTACTTATAGTACACCACCCTCTTCCTTTTACCTCACCCCATTCCTCTTCCTTCCCTTTTCACTTCTCCTCTGCTATGACTATCAGAGCACTTTCATTAATCTCAATTAATTATATTAATATCCCCTTCCCAAACCCCCAAAAATGTGGGTGATCACAAAGAAAGAAAGCACTCGTATCTCTCAAGTGCTCTTTAATGAAGCTGCTACTCCTGCTCTTCCTCTGCCCAAGCAATGTGAAGCTAAATCCTGGTCCACCATTACCTCTCATATCACCCTCTGACTTTGCAGCTGCCCCGGACTCAAAATGATACTGGTCAACATCCTAAGTTTGACCAAGAAATGTGGCCAGCAACAAGCCTGGGCTACTCACACTGAACCAGATCTTATCATCATTACAGTCATGGCTCAAAAAGGGCAAAGCTGACCAGCAAATGTTGCTACCAGGCTACAAACTGTTTAGGACTGATAGGGACTCTGGGGTAGGGTGGGTGGGGTGGCTGTCTACTCTAAAAACAAGTACACTATTAATGACTTCTGCTGCAAAGCCAGCCCAAGGAATATGAAATCGTAACGCTGAAGCTCCACCTTCCCTCCACGGAATGTATCACTATTATTAGTGGTTATAGGCCACCTGCTGGTGGCACTGACTTGCTCAATATGATAAAATCCCTACCCTCCGCTAACAATAACAAAATCATAATCCTTGGGGATCTTAACATGGACTGGCTTACCTCTAAATCGCATGTCCTGAAACATCTCTGTGATGAGCTTAGCCTCTCACAGATTGTTAATGAATCCACTAAGATCAGTACTGCAAATAATGCCAGTAGTTCTCTACTCAGTGTCATATTAACCTATAACCCTCACAAAATTCTTCATTCTGCTGTTTTCCACAATGACATGAGTGATCATGGGGTCATAGTATGTACAAGATCACAACTTAAGGGTCATCACTAACCCAAGTTAATAACGAAACGGTCCTACTGCAAGTTCAACACAGTGAATTATCTTTTGGATTTAGGTAATTTAAACTGGCAAGATCTCTATCTTGTTAAAACAGCTGATGAGGCTGTCACTACTCTGAATAACAATCTTACCACCCTGGCTAACATGCATGCCCATTCATCAAATCTAGAGTGCATGAATGCTCTCACCCTGGTTCACACCTGACCTCAAGGCTGAGCTCACAAACGGTGACAAACTTTGGGCTCGAGCTAGGCATACTAAGTGTCTAACTGTCTGGCAGACCTTCAGAGTTGCAAGGAATGCCTGTGTTAAACACATTCATGCTGCCAAATTAAACTTCTATATCGCTACCTTATAACAGGCAAATGGGAATTTTTATAAAATCTGGAAGACCCTCAAATCCATCGAAGGATGTCATGCTGATCCCTCCATTCCAGCCAAGATATACACCAATGGCAAGGTCATTGAAAGCAATAGTCAAATCCTTGAATAACTCAATTCACATTTTGCTTCCTCTGGCTTAGCCTTTAATTCTTCTCCATATGCAGACCTTACAAATTGTCCCTTGGCCAGGACTATCCCTGAAGTCCCAACCTTGCCTCATCCCTTCCAGCTGCATCCAGTCACCTACAAAGAAGCTGAAGATTTGCTTCTCAACTTAGACACTAAGAAAAGTGCTGGTGATGATGGACTAGAACCATTCCTCTTAAAATTAGGCTACTTCCATCTTACAGCCCCCCATACTGCATATATTCAATCTTTCTATCATCACTGCCACAGTTCCGTCTTGCTGGAAATCCACACATATCCTTCCTTTATTCAAATTGGGTGACCCAAGTGATTTAAATAATTATGGGCCCATCTCTATCCTGCCCATTCTGTCCAAAATCTTTGAAAAATTGATCTACTCCCAACTAAAATGACATATTGAAACCTTCTCCCTTCTCAACTCAGCTCAATCTGGTTTCATCCTAATGATAGTACTATCACAGCCCTTGCTAAAGTTACTAATGACTGGGTTTCAGCTCTGGACTCCAAAAAGATCACTGATGGAGTCTTCCTAGACCTCAGTAAGGTGTTTGACATTGTAGACCACAACTTAGTTGTAAGTAGACTTATTAACCTAGGTGCCACCTCCTCCACTGCTCAGTGGTTTACCAGTTACTCAACAGATAGGTTTCAGAAAGTTAAGGTTGATGGCCTATTTTCAGCCTCCCCCCCAATCACTAGGGGAGTCCCACAAGGCTTCATTTTAGGCCCTGTCTTATTTTCTCTTTGCATCAATAATCTTGACCATAACATAGCTAATTCCAAATTTCATTTTTTTACTGATGACACAGTCCTGTACACTTCTAGCTCAACTTTGTCTGAAGTAAGAGACGTACTACAAGCTGACTTTGAGCAGCTTGAACAGAATCTTATTAATGCCAAGCTCCTTCTTAATGCCAAAAACACTAAGGCCATGATTTTTACTCTCAACACCACCACCACCTATCTAAACCTGCCTAATGACTTTATTGTCACTGCTTTAAGTGAGTCTCTTGAGGTTGTCTCCAAATTCAAATATCTAGGTATATGGCTAGATAATAATCTTACCTTTAATGACCATATTGATAACTTGTCCAGCAGGTTAAAATCCAGATTAGGTTTCTTCTTCAGAAACAGGTCCCTACTCCCTATTGAGATAAGAATGAGACTTGTTCAGGCCACATTCCTACCTTTACTTGATTATGGCGACATAAGCTACAATTCTACTTCAGCCTTAAACATGAACAAATTGGATGTCCTCTGCCATTGTGCACTACGGTTCATTACTAACTCCCCTTTCAAACCCACCATCGTGATCTGTATGCAGCTGTTGGCTGGACGTCGCTCACTACCAGACGTTTGATTCACTCTGGCACTTGGACTCTCAAAATCCTCCTGAACAAACTACTGAGCTATATAACATCCCTTATGTACATCTCTCACAGTTGGTATTCCCTTAGAAAGTCTGACTTTATCCTTCTAGATGTGCCTAGAACTCATACCTCCTTTGGAAGATGTGCCATCTCATAGTCACTTCCAACTATCTGGAACCAGCTCCAGTCTAGACTGAAACTCTCTAGCATGGTTTCTGTCAATCTCTTTAAAACGTTTGCTGCCACCAAATTAAAAAATGTCTGTGGCTGTTTCTATTCCTTACTTGACCATTGACTGTTATATCAACAGCTCAGTTCCCCTTCCTAATTCTTCTGCTTCTCTAATTCTACTTACCTTTTCTTCCTCACCCTTCCTTTACTCTTTATTTCAGTCATCCTTACTTTCAATATTCCTCCTCACTTTTCTTCCTTTTCCCTTCCCTTCCTCTCCTCCCTTACAAGATCCCCCATCTTTTCTCCCTGCCCACTCCTCTTTCAACCTATCTTATACTCCCTCTTCACCTTATGCATCCTATTGCTCTTGTTTCAACTTTTTTGACAGTAGTTTCTCTACTTTTAATGATTTCTCCAGGTTATGTTTATAAATATTACCTTTGTATGTCTTATTTTGAGCACTATGTACCATATACTTTTATGTACCAAGATTTTATGTCAGTAATTTCCTTTGTCTGTATACATTCTTCATAACCTCCATGTGAATGAGATTGCTCAATGGAGTTTTCCTGCAATAAACTTGAAACTTGAACTTTTACCAGATAGAGATTTTTTTCATCACATACTACCACATGTGATTTGTAGACTAACACTATCTGGCAGCTGACATGCAAGGAGGGAGAATCAAATGCCATAAAACTGGATGCCACTCCTAGTAACATCTGGTGGGATTTTTGAAAGTCACAAAATGGAAACAACTCTCAGTGGCAGAAACTGCCCTTGTATGTCCAGACCATTTTCTATCTTGTTGGCACTATTTTCAAAAACGTTGGACTCAGCTGAAGCTTTTCTGTCTGCTTTATGATACTTTACATGCAGTTTGGTTACAAAGTGATAGTAAATGAGAGAGCAGCATACACTCAGTCTGAAAACTGTGTCCAGGCATATTTACAGTATAATTAAACTGCGTAAACTGGCTGAACTATGTCAGAACTTTGAAAATTGGACTTACCTATGTCCTAGCTTTGAGAACTGGGTATAGAGGTAATGTGGTTTTATGGCCAAAGTTGTACAATGGAAAATTGCATCTAAACATACAGTGGGTGTTGAACACCCTCCCCCCCCCCACAATCCCCAGCATCTAGTTCTGTTCCTCTTTATACCTCATGAGCACAGTGACTTCACTTACAGAGACTTACTGGTGACTGTTCTGGCAAAAGGTAAGTGACTGCTGCTTGTCAGTTGTGATGCCATAGTCAGTGAGGCCACAATGCAAATGACGTATAAAGGGGTGACTGTGTTTCAGCCACCAGAGTACTGTTCCACTCATCACACCTAGTACTGTCAGGTCAACTATGCTCTGATTTCTCAAAAGGAAAAAAGGAAGTGCGTTAAATGTCAAATGTAGCAGCTGGGTACTGTTGAAAATTACAATTATTTTTAGAAGGTGTTATTAGCTCTTTAACAATTTATTATATTTTACAATGCAATAAGCTTAAATAAACTAACCAACGGGAAACAGAGAAGAGAGTAAAAACTGCTGTCTTGGTGATTGCTAAAGAGTAATGTAAGAAGAAACTAAAACTGAACTGACCGGTTATGAAACCATGGCTGGCTCTTCTTGATCTGTCAAGTGATGAGAATATCCACCTTTCAACTGAATGAATCATTTAAAGTAAAATGGATGTCATATTCTCAAACAACAGTGCACACATTTCTTGCCAGAGGAGGGAGGTTTGCCAGAGACCAGTTATGGTCTGTGGAGATAGACTCATCAGGGACCGTTGAGGCAGACTAGGTGGGCCAAGCAGTCCTTTTCTGCATACAAATTCTGTTTTTCTATGTTCCTATTCATGGGACTACAGGGATACTGGCATTACCCTGTAGATCAGGGATTTCCTACGCTGTTTTGTCTCTCAGAGGGTGCAGGTGTACAGTGGTATGCATCCATGCATGCAACAACATGCATACATGCTTGGCATCTGGCAGCTGCCCCTCTTTCTGCTGTATGCAGCAACTTGTGCAGCCATATGGCCTCCACCAAGTAGCAGTCATGTAGTGGTACACAGCATCTCTCTCCTCTGAGGGAGGAGAGATGTCCTTGGGGTCCTCAATCCTCCCTTCCCTGGCCAAATCTTGAAGCCTAAGTTCATTCCCAAATCCAGGTCACTGCGGCTTATGTCCCCATCTGTTTAATTTTTATCTCAGGTAAAACATATTCTGGATAACTTCATTACTTTCACTCCTAATTAGAAACATGAAACTATCAATAACTGTAAAATGCCTGCAACCCCAAGAACTATCTTGTAATTAGCTATTGGGTCAAGCTAATGGAAAACAGGGGAAAAGAGTCATCCTGCATTACGCTACAGCCTTGGAAATAGTGCAGTAGAGCATGATACTCTGCGGTTCTGGGATGGGGTGAAGTAGTGGATGCTCTGAACCTAGATTTCAGCAATGCCTTTGACTCTGTCTCACATTGGAGGCTGGTAATGACACTGGGTGACCTGGGTGTAGGGGATAAGAGAACAAGGTATGCAGAAAACTAGCTGGGTGGGAGAATCCTAAGGGTAGTCCTAAAAGAAAAGCCCTAAATGATAAAGGAAGGCATGAGCCTGGTGCCCCAGGGATTGGTTTTAGGACTAATCCTTTTGAATACATTAATATGTGACTTGTGGATGGGTCCTGTATAAGGTATGCCTCTTCTCAGACAACACCAAGATTAGTGGAAAGGGCCATGAAGAAGGACTGAAAGAAGAAGTTGTCAAGGGTGTGACAGCTGAAATTTAATGCAAAAGAGGTCATTGTAATGCACATGGGGCCAAGGATCCAACAATGGAATACAGGAAGTACGGGGTGGTAATGGAAAATACAACAGAGGAAAGAGACCTGGGGTGATAATAACGAGGCACTTGAGGGCACTAGCACAGTGTAATGGGGTGGTGATAATAGTGAATCAGAGTCTGGGATGAATTAGGAAGGGGATCACTAGCAGAAAGAGAGAAGTAATACTGCCCTGTATACTGTAGATCCCTGATTTAACTTTACTTAGTGTGCTGTGTGCAGTTTTGGAGGTCACACTTGAGAAGGGATCAGGATAGGCTAGAGGTAATGCAGAGAAGGGCTACCAAAATTATACAGGAGCAAAAAGGGAGGTCTTATGATGGGCATTTGGGGATCTCAATATGTAGGTGTTAGAAGATAGGAGGAAGAGGGAAGACGTGATTAAGGCATTAAGATACCTTCGCAGGACAAATAAGGTGGACATCAGTGAGTTATCACAATGATCGGTAACATGGGCACCAAGGGAAAACTCCATCAAATTGGCAGGGTCAGGTTCAAAAAGGAATCAAGAAGTACTTTTTATGGACAGAGTAGTGGCAGACTGGAACAAACTTCCAGAATATGTCACAGAAAATAGAAACACAGAAACACAGAATTTATCATCAGAAAAGAACCACTTGGCCCACCCAGTTTGTCCTGATGGTCCCTGCTTGGTCTGTCTCCATAGACCATAAATGGTATTCGGTGACCCTCCCAGGCTATTTACAAATATTTCCCTATGTCTATCCCACACAGGCTTGAAGCCATCTACTGTTTTCACCTCCAACACATTTGCTGGCAGTCAGATCCTGGTATCTACCACTCTTTCAGTGAAAAAGTACTTCCTCACATCCCCCTTAACATTCTCCCCCTCCAGCTTCATTGCATGCCCTTTGGTTGCCTGCAGCTCTTTCTCTCTTGAAAGAAACCCTCAACACCCTGTTCACCCCATGAGGTACTTGTAGGTCTCTGTCATGTCCACTGTCGCTCTCCTCTCTTCCACAGTGTGCATGTTGTGATCCCTCAGTCTCTCCATATAGGGCTTTTGATGCAACCCCTGCACCATTTTAGTTTTCTGAGGTGTGGCCTTCAGAACTGGATGCAATACTCCAGGTGGAGTCTCACAAGCAAGTGATACAGTGGCAACACAATCTCCCTCCTCCTGCTGGAAATACCTCTCCATGTGCATCCTAGCATACCACTAACACTATCCACTGTTTAGTCACACTGCCCTGCCACATTAACATAATCAAATATGATAAATTTAAAGTCCCTTTTGTCAGTACCTCCCTACATCCTATACTCAGTTCTTGGGTTCCTATGCCCTAGGTGCATGATTTTGCACTTTTTTGCACTGAACCACAACTGCCATGCACTTGACAATGCCTTGAGATTCCCAGGGTTCCTACGCATTCCCTCTAGCCACTCCTTTTGGTCAAGGAGTGTCCGCCCTATTACAGATTTTGGTGTCATCTGCAAAAAGGCATATTTTCCATCCCAGTTCTTCTTCAATGTCACTTATGAAGACATTGAAGAAGACAATCCCAATACTGAGCCCTGCAGCACCCAGTTGGTCACACTTCCATCATTAGAGTGAGTGCCATTAACCACCACCCTTTGTCACCTATCCATTAGCCAGTTCTTTACCCAATTCACCCCTTTGGAATCCACCCCTATACTGCTCAGTTTCATAATCAGTCTCCTGTGCTGCACAGTGTAGAAAGCTTTGCTGAAGTCCAGATAGGCCATGTCCACTGGTTACCCAGTTGAAGAAATGTGTTAGATTTATCTGGCATGACCCCCGTGAAGCCATGTTGCTTGTGGTCTTACAGCCCAATAGATTCAAGATACTCCACTAGTCTTTTCTTTTGCAGGTTTTTTTTTAATTTCTCCACCACTAATGGGCAGACTAAGTGGGCCAAGCGGTCCTTATCTGCCATCAAAGTCTATGTTTCTATGTTTCTATGACCTATAGTTGGTAGCCTCCTCCCTGCTACTGCTTTTATGGAGCAGGACCATGTCTGATGTCGTCCCCTCCTCTGGAACCACACCTGGTTCCAGTGAGCTGTTGAATAAGGCCATCAGTGGGTCAAATAGATCCTCCCTGAGTTCTTTTAGTATTCTTGAGTATATCACATCCAGTCCCATAGCCTTGTCCACTTTCAGAGCTGCAGATCCCTTCTGGACTCTTTCCTCTGAAAATAGACTTGTGTCCATCCCGCCTTGTTCCTGCTGCTCCCTGGTGGCCTGTCCCCCTTCCCTTCACTGTGAAGACTGAGCAGAAGTAACTGTTCAGAATGTGTGCTTTTTCTTGATCCTCTCCTGCACAGTCTCTCCCTGCCACCCTCTTATAATCATTATCCCTCGTCGTGCTTAAGTACCTAAAGAAAATCTTATCCCCTTTATGTACTCCTTTGGCTATCCTTTTCTCTGTCTGTGCTTTTGGTCCCCTCACTGCCTTACCTGCTTCCCTCTGTTTTACTTGGTAGAGCACTTTGTCTTCCTCCCTCTGTGTTTTCTTATGCCTCCTCAATTTTACTCTTTTTTCCCTCATCACCTTGGCCACTTCCATAGACAACTGTAACAGTCTCTTTTTCCTTCTACTTTTACTGATTTTCTTCATGCAGAGATTGGTTTTCTGAATTATGCCCTGCCTTATTTTTTCCCACTGTACCCCTCCCTGTCAATCTTTTGAGGCAGTTTCTGAAGCTGTCTCCTATTTCTTTAAAATCTGCCCTCCAAAAGTCCAGGATTCTCATCCTCATGTTGATTGCCTTGTTTCCCATCCTAACATTAATCCACACTGTATGGTGATCACTGATAGTTAGGGAACTGCCAACTGTGACATCTGCAGTGGTGTCCCTCGTTGTAAGCACCATATCCAGGACTGTTCCATCCCTAGTGGGTTCCTTGACTAGCTATCTGAGAAAAAGCCTTTGTTGGGAGTCAAGGATGGCCCTTTTCCTTGCCAAAGCTGCAGCTGGAAGGCTGCAATCCACATCTGGCAGACTGAAGTCCCCAACTAGCAGCACCTCCTCCTTATTTGTCATCCTGATGATGATGATGGCTTCCATAAGTGCCTTATCCAACTCCTCTCCCTGTGCTGGAGGTTTGTATGCAACCCCTGTATGGATAGCAGCCCAGTGCCCATCACCAGGGTGACCCACAGCACCTCCAGACCTTCTTTTTACTCCAGATGTCCCTGTACTTCCATGTTCTTGATTCCCTCACTCACACACAGTACTACCCCTCCTCCTCCTCTCCCCCCTTCTCTTTCTCTCCTGAACAAAGAGTAGCTCTGTATGTCCTTGTTGTCCCAGTCATGGCTGTCAGTGCACTACAGCTTTGTTATGGCCACCAGTTCCAGGCTAACCTCTGCATTGATGGTCTCCAGGTCTGGAATTTTATTTCCCAGACTCCTTGCTTGGTGCACATGGCTCTCTGTCCCTTACTCCCTCCCTGTCTGCTTCTCTGCTTCTCCGCCTTGCCTGTACTGTTCCCTGAAGCTCCCTCTGAAGCAAATGCATTACAATTTTGGCATTGAAGATCCTGCTCCCATCCCCAATCCTCTTACTACTTATCAAAATGAATGTCCCTGGTGGTCTAGTGGACCCTCACCACCCACCCCTACAGGTAGTGCCCACCACTCTGCTTCCCCCATCCTGAACCCCGAGCCAGTGACTAGCAAAGCCCCCCTTTCACTGCCATGGCTGGCCACTGACAGAACTGTCACTGAGCACGTACTATATAATATGGTATACCCTCATTCTGTCAATCAGTGAGCATGTACTGTATTATACAGTACACACTCAGTGACAGTTCAGTCGGATACTGGCCATGGTGGTGAGAGGACAGCTGTGCTGGTCACCAGCTAGGGGTTTGCAATGGGGGAGAGGGATGGTGAGCACTATCTGTGGGGTTGGGGTGCACTTGACCACCAGGGACATTAATTTTGATAAATAATAAGAGGATCAGAGCCAGCAGCTGGACTGCTAGACCACCAGGGATATTAAAAATAATTAATAAGAGGATTGGGCCAGGGGCAGGACTGCTAGACTGCCAGGGATATTAAAAAGAATTAATAAGAGGACTGGAGCCAGTGGTGGGACTGCTTGACCACCAGGGATATTTATTTTATTGCTAGGGAGATCAGGGTTGGGAAGGGGGGGACTGCAGCACACTGGAGCAGGAAGCTAAACCCTCCCAGAGCAAATTTCTAAGCACTCTTAGACCAGCCCTGGCTGATCTAATGGTACTTAGAAATTTGCCCTCCAGGACAGGATTGTGAATTCCAGTTTAAGGGATTTGTCAGCCTGCATCTGACACAAACCCCAGCACCATGCTGCAGCCCATTATGGACAATGCAAGCCCCCTTGACGCAAGCAGCCTGCGGTTGATGCAGGATGCCTTTGAGAATCACTCCTGACACATCTTTTGGTGCAAGAGGCACCTTGCACCATTCTTTATGGTGCAAGCCCCTTGCACCATGCTGGGAGCTTTGAAAATTGGGTCCAGCCCATATTCAGAAAACAGGGCAAGCACAGTGTAAATGTTCATACTGTGCTTGCCCCTGCACTCCCCTCCAGTTGCTGCAATATTCATATGGATAGTGAGCTGCCCTATCTGACGGAATATAAGTCTTTTTTGGTACAGCCCAAAATGGGATATTGCCAAATTCCCTGTGGGCTATATTTAGCATGAGCATACTAATGAGCCCATTGGGCATGCAGGACTCTTAGGGGCCATTTTTATGCCCATTATGGGATAATTTGCATGAGGTTCAGCAGCCACTTAGCACCACATACAATGATTAAATGAGAGCCCTGTGGTCCTGTGGTTCCCCTCAGATTGCCTGTTGACTATTTCTGTAGTACTCCCTGGTGGTCCAGTGGTCCTCCCCCCACTCCCACTGATCATCTGTTGACTATTTCTATAGTATTCCCTGGTGGCCCAATACCATATTTGGATGTATTGGTATTATTTGGGGATCAAGGATTGGCAACATCCTTGCATGGGAAGGAGACAGCAAGGAATAATATATTGCATGTGAACAGTTTTCACTCACAAAGGTTGATTCACAGTATCCCTTATTCACAATGTTTAAGGATCTGTAGGAATTGTACCACAGAACAGGACAGCAATAGGGAAATTGAACAGGCAAAAATATGATTTAGAGAAAGAGGGTATAATAATTCTATGTTAACACAAGCAGAGAGGAGACTAGAAGGACAGACTCAGGAAACAGCGTTACAAGGTAAAGGTTCAAGATGTGAAGAACAGAGAATAGTATTCAGTGTTAGAAGCAATCATAAAATAAAAGAAATAAGACAAATAATTAACCATCATTGGCAATTGGAACAAAATTTTCCAGGGAATGAACAAGAATTTAGGAGACCACCATTAGTAGATGTGAAAAAAGTGAAAACAATAAAAGACAAAGTGGTACACACTGTGCACCCACAAGGAAAAAGAAAGGAAAGTGAACAGCTATTATTAGGACCGCTGAATCCAAGAATGGTGCCATGTGGCCATTGTTCAGTTTGTGGGCATACAAGTAAAAGAAGATGTTTTAAACATCCATATAATGATGACAAATTCTCTATTGATCAATTCATCACATGACACTGCAGGAGTTATTTATGTCCTGCAGTGTTCATGTGATAAGATCTATGTAGGAGAAACTATATGAACATTGCCTTGTTTCGCTGCCTATTTGAATCTTCAATGTTGTGACTAATTTTAACAATATATCTTGCTGCTATATTGTGGTATCTCTTCCTAGACTGTGTAGGTTTTCTCTGCCTAAAGTGCTATATGAATTGTATTGATTATTATTGTTCTGGCTGCATGTATTCATTACTACTAACTGTTTTGACCTATGCTATTATAATTTCATTGTACTCATGCTATATACTTGTCTTTGATTGTTGTACTCTCCCAGGTCGTGCATTAAAATAGTCATTTCATATCTAGTGCACCTACCCAGTTAACAAAAACTAAATAAATAAAAAATAAAATAAAGACTAGAATTCAGGAACATAAATCAAATATTAGGAATAGATGAGCAACACCAGTGGAAGAGCATTTTACAGAAGCGGGCCATACAGGAGCATCCCTTAGGTTCTGGGGTATAGAGGCAATGCCGCCCCCAGAATGAGGGGAAAATGTTAAGGGAATCTTGGAAAAGGTAGAGACAAAATGGATATTTTTGATGGATGCCCTTAATCCAAACTTTGGGCTAAACAGAGAGATCAGTTGGAATACATGTAGGCTATAATTAGAGCGGAGAGGTCCAAAGTTATTTTAGACACCGCTTGGATGGTGAGGACTGTATTATTTTATTTTATACAAATGAAATAAATCAGAAAAATGAAAAAAAAAATGAAAATATAAATAAAATTAAAACAAAAATTACCTGAAATAGATCCTTGATTCTTCTTTGTATAACATAGAGATCACCTCAGGTCCAGTTGAAGTATACACTTATTTATAAAAAATAATATGAAGTTACTAATATAAGGAAATATACTAAGGAATATCTAAAATATGTATTTGGTTTTATAGTGAATGATGGCATCATGAATGAGCTTAGGGCTACAGTTTAAAAACAACGTTAATTAATGGTGACAAATTATAAATAAAAAGGAAAAATATGCAAGGCACATAGAGTTACTTAAAAAATGTAATGAAATGAATAGCAAAAGTAACAAGGAATTGTGAATGCAGCAAAGATAGCAGAATTAAAAAAATGTCCCTGTTTTTAGTAGTCTCCCTCTGATGCTTTTTAGAAGATTGAGAAAGAAAAATTGTAGTGACAGTAGAATCAAAGCATCCTTTCTGGTGGTTGGTTTATAATGTTTGTGAAACTAATCAGGAGATTGAGGAAGAAATATACTAGAAATGATCTAAATAAAGAAAAGCAAGGCACTCTTAAGGACTGTCTGTGAGACTGGATTAGTATTCCAGGACATAATTAGAAAACCTTGAAAGGAGATAGTTTATTTAAGAAAGCGAGCAGAATTCATGCTGGAATTGTGTAAAGATTATAGGGAAATAATGGTGACAATTAAGAAAACAATTAGTAATCATGCTGAAATCATCTAGCGATGATGAGAAGATAAGGGAGATACATGTTCCACCAGCATGCTAATATGGAAACATCAATTAAGATGAATACATCTAATCTAACAAGCAAGGAGGGTAATTTAGTAATAACAAAATGAAAGGAAAGAAATGAGCTCCAATTAGAAGCTATGGTAACTACAGATTTTTTTCAATTATTCCCTTATGGGGGATAATTAGAAAATAATTAGAGAACTATATAAATGCAAGGACTCAGATGCTTTAACATTTGGAACTAACGCCTGAAAGTGCAGGATTGAGGTAAGATACGTGGAGCCCTGATGTCTTTAATAAAAGAAAATTCAAGAAAAGGGGTAGGGTAGTATGAATTTGTCAGCTTGAATTTGTAGCATAATGAAAGTAAGGGTTTATAGAGAAGTTTGTAAGCAAATAGTAAAGACATGGAGAAGAATAGTGATTTGAAGAGAGGTTGAGGTAACCTGTCTAAAATATGTATATCAATGCTGCCTAAAAGAAAATGTTGCATAAAGCTTCAGAAAAGGCTAATTTTATGCATGAATAGCATAGACATGCATGCTTAATAATACTAGAGAGGGGAAAAAAATGATGTTTGGACATATCAGTTAGAAGAGGGGGAAAGCTAAAGGAAATGCAGCATAATTAAAATTTATGCATACAAGGATTCATTTTACAATTATTAAACATTTAATGGGACATGCTTTAATTCTGATGCCATTTGTATTTTTCACAGAATAAGTAGCCAAATGTATTGGAGCATATAACTATGAGTAGATTATGTTTATACAGTGTATTGATTGTAAATATGACAATCAAATTTCTGAATTTATTGGGATTTGAGGGAAATAGTTATTGAATCAAGCAATATAATTTGAAAGTTAGGAAGAACATTCTTAACATTACAAATCAAATATTGCAGTCCTATATTTATGGTTTTGAGAACAAAGATAATATATAAATTATGAATGTTAAGAATGAAATGCATCTTTATTGTCTATACATATTGAATTAGATAACACAATTTGAAAGTTAGGAAATATTTTTAATTAAATATTATAGCCATATGCATATGGTTTTGAGAACCAGGACAACATGTGTAAATATGGATGTCAAGACTTGTGTTTATTGTCTGTCTAGAGGGGTGAAATAAGGAGAGAAAATATGAGCATGGTTGGTGTGAAATATGGTAAAAGCATATACATCTCTTTTCTAAACAAATGTTTTTAATATGCACAGGTATTTTTCCAGATAAATGGAAAAATAAAGTGACACAACAGTGGTTTGTTTGAGCACATCATTGTAAAAGTGAGTTTTCCTGTTCAGTCTTTAAAATGGTTATAAATCATGAATTATGAGTGGATAATTATTACATTTATAGGATTGAAGGCACTCTCCTGATGAAGCATGTTCAATATGTGAAACATTGAGTGTATGTCCTCATTAAATAAACTTAAGATTGAAATGAATCAAAGTATCATCTTTATTCACTCTGGAAATAGTGCCCCTTACTGACACTTTTTGTGAAAATGTTTAGATTGTGCCTTAAATTATACATATTCTTAGTGTACTTTCCTGGCAAACAAAAACAAAGTGTGTGTGTGTGTGTGTGTGTGTGCGCGCACAATGTTGTGACTTCTGACACCACATGGCAACATTAGGCAATGAGATCAAAAATGCAACTGTATTTTTTTTAATTTAGTTACAAGATTTTAGTACCATTACATCCACATTCTTGAAATTATAGCTATAATTTTACAAGCACTTTCTCTCCCTCAGGTCCCAGTCTTGGTTAATAACATGCATGATGGTTTAGTTTGTAGTCTACTCTGTGAACAGGGTGCTTTTATAAACTAGTACAACAAGCAGTTTCATTTATAAAAGGAGCTCGGGGGGGGGGCGCACACTGAACCAGCAACAACAGTTTAGATAAGCAGCATAAAAGCCTTGTGCCAGGGACTCTTATTTTTTGGGGGGGAGGGGGCATTCCTTCCATGGGTCTGACAGCAAAAAAGTAGGCAAACATGTTAAAAAAAAAAAATTGTGAATTAAAGAAAAAATAAACATTAAAATGAATGTGTTCACACTGCCCATTCATTTCAATGGGGGTTTTCCGTTAGTTAACTTTTTGTTAATAGTTTTACCTACTTTTTGTTTGTCCCACTCTGAAACACTGTGGGTGTAAATGTTCAAATCTACCCAGAAATGGATGTTTAGGGATATGGCAGTGTACTCCTCAAACACCCATTTCAAGGTGGAGTTGAATGGTGACAACTATAGTATTCATTAGATAGGGACTAAGAAAGACCTCATCAGAAAAAAAGTAGTTAAAAAAATTAAACAAAAAATGGTATGAAATGAAGAACAAGCACCACTGAAATTAATGAACTCACTCTTAAATTCATTTGAGTGGGTTTTTTTCTTTAGTTCATAACTTTTTTGTTTTTTAATATTGTTACCTACATTTTTTTTTGTCAAGGTCTCTTCTAGTCCCTCTAACGAACACTATGGGTGTCAATGTTCAAATCCACCCCAAAATGGTGTTTACAGAGTATACCTGTGTACTCCGCAAACACCAGTTTGAGGTGACTGAACACTGACACCCACAGTGTTCATCAGAGGGGATTAAAAAAGACCTTGACAGAAAAAAGTAGGTAAAAATATTAAACAAAAGTTATGAACTAAAGAAAACAACCCATTGAAATGAATGGGCTCACATTACCATTCATTTCAATATATTTTTACCCTTGGTTAACTTTTTTTTTTAATTTTACCTATTTGTCTCTTTAGCCCATCTCTGAACTCCATGTGTCAATATTCCTGTATTTGTTGACACAAGTGGATATCAGTAAGAAATGTTATGGGTCTCAGCTCGGATGCTCTCACCTGTGAGTGACTGCTCAGTGGCTACCCCACTTATAAGTATGTAAGTAAATGAACACTTGACAAACCACTCAGAAAAGGAGATGTTGTATCTAAAAATGATCTGTCCTAGAAAATACATTATGAAAGCAAGACCACACTAAAAATAGGATATTACATCTCACCTCTACTGACCTAAATAAATGCAGTATAAAACTGTGTAAAATCAGGATTCCATTGCAAATGACAGTGCATCCCATCTGGTCTATCTTGGATTAATATGTAGTAAATATGTATACAAGCAGGGCTTCATACAACAGCAATGCAAATGACTAACACTAACCTTTGTCAAATGCCTGTTAACAATTGGAAGGCTGTGTCTGTAGTTCAATGGACAAGCAGCCAGCCACTCCAACTTCCTGACCTATACAAGTAGTTCTTCTCAGCCTCCTTCTGAAGCATTTTTTCTTTGCAGCCGGAGGCTCTGTCCTCTGCAGCTGGCTGGGGCCTACTCCTCCCCCGCCTTGCAACTTCTACTTCTGCTTGTCTATGCTGGTATTCTATGTTTGTTCTCCTGTATCTGGTTTGCATTTTGCCTCCAGCTATGTGCTTCTTTCTGTTTGTTCCCTGTTTCTCTGTCTTTGGTTTTGCCTTTTGAGGGCTTTGTTTCTAAGCTCCTAGTATATTGCTAATCCAGAGCTCATGCTCCTTGCTCTCAATTACTCACAATGCAACTGCAATCATTATCTGTGTTTCAACTCATACCACGTAGCTGCTCTCCGTGCTGCATACTTGTTTTCACCTGATTCAGGCTCACACTGAACCATAGCTATGCAGCTCAATCATGCTTTCTCAACTCATTCTACCTACCTCATTGCTGCAGTTTCATTGCACTGCCTGGTGATAGCTGCTTTCAGAGCATTGTGCCTCCCTCCATTCTATAGTTATTGAATTCTACATCTCCTAGTTACTCAGTACAGATGTTGCTCTCTGTTTGTACACTGCTATTATACTCTCCGGTCAGCTAAGCTACTGCTGATGCTGTAAACTAGTTTCAGTATCTGCATGTGGGTCTCTGTCCCTGCCATCACTTTCTTGTTTTTCCTATGGTGGGACTTGGAAATGTTTGGGGAGTCATGGCCCCATGTGGCTACTTGTGTTCTAAATCCTGCCTCTGCCACCGAAAATCCTCAGTATTTGTCACCTTCATTGGTTTTCTTGAATGCCTGGCTGGCTTGCTCCACTATTCACAGTGCTGCTCTTCTGACCTAAGTGCTGATCCCACTATTGCTACTATGTTTTGCAGACCTATGTGCTGGTCCGACCATTGCTACACTGCCTTACTAACCTGCCTTACTGACCTATGTGCAGGTTCACTCTTGCTTACACAATCAATGCTTAATGCTCACTTGCTGCCATCTGACTTCTGCAAGGTCTCAGCACTCAACACTCATTCAGCTCCTCATCAGTTTCTGGGGCAAGCCAGCCATACCATTCTGGCGCAGGGCTTCCCTGCAGAGGATGGTCTCGCTCTGCACCCAGAGTCCTCAGCTTGAGCAATGTGAAGCTTGGAATGGGGTTCTTCTTACCTGGCCCATAGCTGGGAATGTCCTCACTCTGGGTGGGCCTTCAGTCATCAACCGTACTGATGGCACCTCAAGTTGTAGAAGTTGAGACTCAGTAGTGAAGGGGTGAGGCTCTCATGGGGGCCCCTTTAGTTGCCTGAGTGGGTTCAGAGGCACCCTTCAAAGCTATTCTCCTCATGACTGCCTCTGGTTCACCTGGTTTGTGTTTAGGGTGAGTAGGCCAGGTGAGGGCCTCAACAGTTGTTGCTCTCCTCCTCCCGCCTTGGTTGCCTGTTGTTGTAGAGTAGCACTCGTAACCTTTCACGGCACTCCATTAGAGGGATTTAATGAGAGCTTTCCTCCAGATTGGAATATTTTCCACCTCCCTTTAATTGGGTTCCCAAATCACAGCAGCAGAGCTGTCACTAAATAACATATCCCAAGCCTGGAGTAAAGGCGACCTAGGCTTTGGATCATCAGAGATTTCCTCCTCAATGTCTTTTTTTTTTTTCTCTCCTCCTTGCCTCGGGTCATAAACCATTAGTGTTCCCTAGTTCCTTTAGGTAGGTTCCGCTGTTGGATGGAGGTGGATGGTGCCCCTACAGCCATTCCCCTCTCTCCTTAGGAGGTCCCCTCCTTCTGTAGCTCAACCAATCAAACTCATGCCATTGCTAACCTGCACATCTTACTTTATCAAGATGCCCGATGCCTTGTCTACTGCCTCACAGCTACTGATTGTTAACATGCTTTGTACTAGTACAATTCTTTTTAGGGTTCCTTCCTAAGGTACCTTTAGCCAAAGGAATCATCTTGCGGCACCTCTAGGCATGGAACCCTCTTCAAGGGTTCCTTGCCTTTGGTACCCTAGAGTGGTAATTCCTCTGGAATAGTGTAAATGACCAAAACCAAAGCAACACAGTTGCACAAGCATAACACTATACCTGCTGTGTAGGCGATTGAATTGGAAGGCTGGGCCTGTAGTTCAATAGACAAGCAGCCATCCACTTCCACTTCTTGACCTATATACTGTAAGCAGTTTCTCTCATCCTCCTTCTGAAGCATTTTTCTTTACCCCACCATCCTCCTCTCCTCCTCCAGTGGCAGTGCCTCTCATTGGGTTCTTTCCTAAGGCACCTTTAGCCAAGGGAATCATCTCGTGGTACCTCTAGGGGTGGAACCCTTTTTGAGGGTTCCTTGCCTTTGGTACCCCTACAGGGTGGTAATTACTCTGGAATAGAGTGCAAATGATCAAAACAGAAGTAACACTGTTGCACAAGCATAACACTATACTGGTTGCATAGACCACCGAGATACATTGAATTGGGGTATATTGGTCCACAAGCTCCAGTATTTTAGATTTGAATTATTCTTAGAGTTCATCTGCTGACTTTTTTTGAAAATGTTTCTCCTGGGCATGTGTCCTAAGGGTACATTTATTCTTTCAATGTTTTTCTTTCTATATTGTAAATGTATCCTTAGATTCTCCCCATCTTTCTCTCTTATGGCATCTGCTGTAGTAAGGACAGACATATTACAGTCCTTACTTGATAAGGTCTTCCTTACAAGATAGTTTTTCTTCATACCTTCCTTATTAGATAGGACTAGGTGTAATAAGTTCCCATCTCTGAGATTTGAACATATTGGGCTGGATATTCAAACTGCGCCATTCATAGGCGCAAGCCCTTGAGCTGCGCAAAATAGTTTCGCAGGGGTGTGTCCTGGGCAATATTCAAAGGAGTTGCACTATTGAGCAACTCCTTTAAATATCACCTCCAGCCACAGCCACTGTGCATGGCTCAGTGGAACTTGCGCCACCGCAAGTTGACAGAGTGGAGCATTCAACTTGCGGTGGCGCAAGTACCATTGCACCATGCGCAAAATCACCATATTCAAAAGGTGACATGCAAATGGGGCTATAATTCATGCAAGGCACAGGGGGGGCCGTTTGCATGTGATTATGTCCCCATTTGCATGCCATTAGCATGTAGGTGCGCCGATCCCCGAGGACTTGCGTGCAGCAGCCGTCGGGGACCGATGCCCCCTGCAGCCTGATCGCGGGCGGTATGTGTGTTAAAAAAAAACTACCCCGAACACAGCCCTGGTAGCTGGTGTTCCCCGGCAGCTGGTGGGCGGCAGCATCCCACCGCGGCCGCCCCACCGACTGACTGCCGGTAGACTGCATGCCGTGGTGCTGGCAAGGGAGCCAATGGGCATGCAGCTATCTCGCCATGACAGTCTGGATTTGAATGAACATCATTCACAAATCTGGACATCATGTCTGCAGCTGCATGCCCGACTGGCTCTTGCCTGTCTGTCTGCTCTGGGCAATCGAGTGTGGCGAGCAGGCAGCAGGTGGGATGCTGCCGGCTACAGGAGGGGTGGTGGGGCTTCGTGGGTGGGTGGGGTGGGGACACTAGCCACCAGGGCTATGTTCAGGGGTAGCTTTTTTTTTTTTTTTTACACACCACGCCCGCGATCGGGCATTTCGATCCACTGGACCACCAGGGCTATGTACGGAGGGGAGGAGGAGCCACATTGATGCCCGCGATCAGGCTGGTGGGGGGGAGTACACTATGCCTGCGATCGGGCTGCAGGGGAGGCACAGGGACTGGGTTGGGGGCCAGCCACAGGTGGCAGCTGCTGTGTTGCACCCTGCAATACAGCAGCTCACCTGTGGGTGGCCCTCGACTTAAGCCTTTTTTTTGGCTCAAAGTCCTGCAGGTGCAGGTTGGGGGTTGCGCCTGCACAACTCTGCACAGCCCGGCTGAATATCGGGCTGTGCAGTTTATGCATGGTTCCTCCCCCTCCAGCTCAGCATGCATTCATTTGCATTGTGCTGTTGCTCAGCATGTTTTCTGTGGCGCAACTGCCTCCTGCTGAATATCGCAGAATGGAGCAAGTTTGGACTTGAGCAGGCACAACCCTATTGCACATGGTGCAACCCTTTTGAATATCTGGCCCATTGTGTGAGATCTTGGTGTTTATCCCTGCTTCCATTCTGATCCAGGTAGAGCTGCTGCTATGCATTTTTTTAATTGCAATTTATATTAGGGATATTGAAATCCTCTACTACTACTATGTCACATGTTTTGGATGCTCTTTCAGTTTTATTCATACAGAAACAATTTGCTGACAGAAAGACTATTTGGCTGCCCAGATGGTCCCTGCCTAGTCTGTTTCAGCAGACCCTAATTGTGTCCAGTGACCCTCCATCTTCCCTGCTTGTTTACTAATATTCCGTAATAGCTATCCTATGAATGCTTGAAGCCCCCTACTGTTTTCACCTCCACCACTTCTGCTGGCAGACTATTCTAGGTGTTTACCACTCTTTCAGTAAAGTAGTACATCCTCACATCCCTTACTTAACCCCTCTCCCTAAGCTTCATTGCATGACCTCTGGTCCTGGTGCTCTACATAATTTGAAAAAGATTCACCTCCTGCACCCTGTTCACCCCTGTGAGATACTTCTAGGTCTCTATCTTGTTCCCTCTTGCTCTCCTCTCCTTCAGGGTATATATATTGAGATCCTTCAGTCTCTCCTTATAGGATTCTTGGTGCAACCATGCACCATTTTAGTTGTCCTTATCTGGCCTGCCTCCACTCTGTCTGTCCTTTCTGCGGTGCGGCCTCCAGAACTGGACACAATACTCCAGATGGGGTCTCACCAGTGAGCAATACAGTGATAACACCATGACCCTCATCCTGCTGGAGATACCTCTCCCAATGCATCCCAGCATCACAATGGCCCTACCCACTACTTCATTGCACTGCCCTGCAATGATATAAAGCTCCTCTGACACGGTAAGTGTCTTGAAGTCTATAGCATACCACATATTAGATTTTTTTTCCTCCAAGAGAGTTTCCAGCCCTTACCAACAAGGTTCAGTCTCAGCACACCAAGGCACTTACAGTATATGTTCTGACAAGTCTATAGTGATGCTATTATTATGGAGGCAGACCACCATACCGTTGCGCCTCAAATTATTTCTCTCTCCTAAAAAGTTGTATAGATCCAGTCATTTCTCAAATTTGTCCCCTCCTCCCAGCAAGTTTCTATGACTGCTGTATCTGTTTTTTCCATGGGGTTCAGAGCAGACATTCAGATCTTTTATTGGGACTAGGCACTGGGCATTGAGTGATAAACCACTCCATCCTTAAGGTTGTCTCTGTTACTGCCATTGGGGTTTATCGATTAAGGATGTTTTTTCCCCTCATTCCCTCTGTTTAGTTTAAAACCCTGGTAATTGATTTTTTAATTCAGTCTCCCAAGATCTTGCCTTCTCTTCTGTTTAAATGCAACCTGTCTTCATCATATACTGTAATTCACCCTTATTCCAAAAGTTTACCAGTTTCTAAAATTCATGTTTTCTGCTTTGCCCCACAGCCTAAGCTATCTATTCATTGATCTGATAGCTAGTTGCCTATGTCTGAGGGCTTGAGGCACTGGCAATATTTCAGAATGCATAATTTCATACCCTCTGTTGACCAGTTTTTCTCAGATGGTTTCAAAATTTGTTTTTATGTTGTCACCAAACTTTTTCCTGCTGTCATTTGGCCCTAAGAGAACTACTGAAATCAGCTTATCACCTGCCTGGGCTAGAATTCTACAGTATGCCCTCCCCAGGTTGTACAGAGTGTCTTTCCTGGACAAACTAAAGAATGAATGAATGATCGAATCAATCAATCACTGATGCAGTTGGGTCTCAGAAAGCCAGCATGCATACAGCGCATCCATCTCCCTTGCCTCTGCTTGACCAATTGGTAGGATAGCATTGTCTGGCTTCCATGACTTCCAGAAACCATCTGACTATGTACTGTAAGTATTAATCGTTGCATACTGATTTTGAATCATCATAGAGTATCAATCCCAAATAGTGCTTAGAATTTGGAATTTAGTCCTGTGCTGATCTGTATGAGTAATGAATTTGAATTTCTGAATACCAAAGATGATGGGGTATGCAGTACTGAGGCAGACAAAATATTGTGATTTTTCCACTATTTAGTCTATTCATAATTGGGGAATTAATAATAAAAAAAACCAAAAAACTTAAAGTGGCTAGAGCTAGTCCTGTGTCCACTCCCTCACTCATTGCTCCCTCCCCACCCCCTGCATACCGATAGAGTTGTATTATATATAATAAAGCCCTTCTGGCATCCAAAGAGCACCCAGTAAGCCATTTTATAAGCTTCTCCTAATCTAGCCTGACTACCCACAACCACAAGAGACTTATATTTCACGTAAGTCACCCCTTCTGGCAGCTTATCCATGATGTATAATTGATCATTGGTAATTTATACTCTGGTGGATCAAACAGAAAAAGAAAAATCCATATGAAATAAATTCAGTAATAAGGCACAAGAGGATATGTGTTATTAAAGGAATAATGCATGACAGGGTGTGTGTTGTGCTAGGATAACGCCACACCTGGGGGGGGGGTTGGGCACGAGGCCGAGTGTGTCCAGTGCCCCAGGCATGGTGTTATCCCAGCACAACACACACCCTGGAGTACATAATTCCTATTATACAATGGCTTGTTGTTTTATATAAAATAAAAAAAATAATTTTAAAGAATGTTTTTATTAGTGTGGAAAAATATTTTCGTTTCTTAAGAGGAGATGCAACAAAAGAGTAACTAATGGTCATCATGGTCCTCTACATTGGTTCACATTGCTGAGACTAGACCCGTGGCATTGTGCTGGGATAACACCATGGGTCCAGCCCCAAACTGACCAATCACAGTCCAAGATTCATTCTTGCCATTGTATAATTCAGGATTACTCTTGTCCAACAAAACTTTGGTATAATATGGATAAACACCACTCTATAAAATAATGTACTGTATATATAAGAGGCTGAGTCATGCTCTTTTATAATCTCCCAACAGTACAACTAAGATTTAGGAGAGATACGGGAAAGTGGAAAGAGGCAGTAGTCCCTGTTCACAAAGGTGGTCTTAAGAAATCGATAGATAACTGGCCTATATCTCTCCTCTGTATTCTGGCAAAAGTTCAGGAAAGACTGGTGTATAACCAGCTTAGGGATTATCTATAACCACATCACCTGTTATCTGATCAGCAGCATGATTTTCGATGTAACCATGGCACAGATACTGCATTGATTAAGCTCACAACTGACATACTACAGGGCCTAGATAAAGGTACTCCCACTAGGGCCAGCTTTATCAATTTTAATAGAGGGAACTGCTCATCGGAAAGCTAAAGACACTTTGCCTTGACCCACATTTGCTTGCCTGGTTCACTCATTATCTCTCCCACAGAACCCATGTCGGATGGGGAGGACTCATATTTACCCAATTGTTGTTTTTTAGATGGGGTACCCCAAGGCTCGATATTATGCCCCCTTTTGTTTTCCTTATTTATTAACAACTGTGGCAGCAGTCAACTCATTCTGTATGCTGATGATGCTGTCCTTCATAGGAGCTCTCGTAACACCCTGGCACTCAGCACCCAGCTGCAAAAGGACTTTGTAAGCCTGGAAGAAAGGTTAAGTTAAAAAAAAAAAAAACTAGTATTAAATGATGAAAAGACCAAAACTGTCCTATTTGGCTTCAGACAACTCGACTGTATGAGAAGTCACTTGCTCCCCCATCACAACTTCCTCTGGTAACAAGATCGAGGCTGTGGACACGGTCAAATACCTTGGAGTTCTGCTCGACCAAGGCATCACATTTAAGGCACAGGTGGCTCTAACTACACAAATGATCCACCAATAATTGGGTCTCCTCTATTGGCTGAATAGTCATCTCACCTCAGCATCCAGATTAGCAATAACATACAGTCTCTTGCTACTTAAACTTACATATGCTGCCCCTGTCCTACAGTCCTTAAGTGAGACTGAATCAAGCAGACTAAAGATACTGTACAACAAAATTGGGCATTTCACAATGCAGTCTCCTCCCAGGAAGCACCACTGTGATGTTCCGGCCTCCCTAAACTGGCCCTTGCTAGGTTCCAGTACCCCCTGCTAACTTTGGTGTACAAACTGGTCAATTGACCCACTTCCCTTAACCTAGATGGCTTCCTAGTCCCCAAGCACTACTGCAGGGCTCTCTGCACCTTTGGCAAAAATGCTACTTGAGGTGCCCAGGATGAGAACTGCATTAGGGAATAAATCCTTTCTTTATTAAGCCCCAAATCTTTGGAATACCCTCTCTGAGAACTTGCAAATGGCTAGTTCCCTAGCCAGTTTCTGAAAGGGACTAAAAACACTTCTTCTTGAGTGTTGTCTGTGCTACTGCCACTGCTGAGCACTTGATGAAATGAACATGTATGGCTCTTGCTCCCGCCAGCATCCCCAATATTGCATTAACACATTTGCGGTATTACAGTAGTCCAGGACTACTCTGTCTTTCTATGTATTGGATTACACTGTTTTCCTATTCCAGTGTGACACTGCTACATGTACTGTAAGTAATATAATTAACTTAGCCACTGCATGGCACTGTGGTGTACTCTTTCTGCCTTGTATTCCTCCTTCTGTACCTGTTGTATGAAAACTGTATTGCTTGTATATAATTAATTCTGGGTTGCCCTTGAAAAAGGGACACTTGGCTCCAGTGGGTTTACCCGGTTATCAAAATTAAATAACTAAATGCATTCTTAGGGTACAAGAACCATGAACTGAAGCTGAGGGTTCTGTACCATAAGAATACAAGTGAGACCACTCTTACAACTGTAAGAATACTATGGGGAACATATTAGTGTTCTGTTGATGGGGGAGGAGGGATGCATAACACTATTACAATAAAAAAAAAAACTGAACGTGTCTGTTCACAGGGCTACAGAGCATAAAACGTTGTTTGCAAAATAAGAATGTCTCAATAACAGCAGAATGTAGCACACTCATTGGCTGGGACTCACTCCCTTGGTCTATAATGGTTATGAGTGTAAACTCATGTATTAAGTTGAGAGAACTTTGGATCGAAGATGAGAGATTCTGTAAGACGATACACTCTGATAACCAAAAGACTGTGACTAAGTGCTCTTATTAATATATTATCAGTGTTGATAATTTATTCATATCCATAAGTACAAACTACAGGATGGGTCATAACTGCTAAAGGCATCTGAGGCCTATACCCAACTCAGTCACAGTTTTGTGAAACAAAGTGGCCAAAATAATCACTATTTGACGCAGTTCTTATAGCAAATTTCAAATAATTGAATACATTACCAGCTGAGCAATACAGAGAACAAGCAGTCTGATTTTTCTTTTTATTTAAATTAAGCTGTATTTAGATGCTCAAAGTTACAGTACACTTCATACACATTCGCTTTTCTCTTTCTCTGTCCTTACAAAGATTGAGGTTACAGGCTATACTGATTGCTTTGTCCACCTTCACATCTACAGTATTACTAGACACATAACTTTCATTCTGTCAAGTGAAGGACCAAATGGCCCTTTTCTTTCATTGTTCTGACTTCCCTCCCTGTTCTGTGTACCCCATAGAATTTCACACTTCTTCAATTCTCTTACATGTAGCATGCTTAGATGTCTGAACTTTCCATTCCCTTCTTCAGTTTACACATTAGTTAACTTACTGATCGGGTCTCTGGTCCTTCATTCCCCTACTATTCACATGCACTGCGTATATTGCTTCAAATCTCAGATAAAACATTCTTTCCCATACAAGATGCAACCCTTCCCTATCGCATGCACTTGAGAAAATTAAGTAATGTAATTTATTACCTATTCAACAGTGTCCCCTTACAAATTTCTGAGTGTGAGTTTGTTCTGGCCTCATCACTCTACCCAAGAGGTTTCCATTGCTGCTGAGTATTGGTTGAGAAGAAAAGAGAGGTTAGAAGTTAGAATGTGCTGATTTGACCCTTACTATTCCAGCTCACATTCAACACTATCACCCCCAAGATCTTCCTCATTAAAGGAGTCATCTTAGTGATATATTTCTACCAGCCTTTCTCTGCCCTGGATGTTTTTTGTTGTGCTGAGCCTCATTTTAAATTAAGACTTCCTCAACTGGGTACAGCAGGTAAAAAGCTGTTATCACCTGAACCCAACACAACTCAGAGTGTTTTATCTCTTTCCTGAACTGAAAAAAAAATCTAAAACAAATTAACCCTCTAATGAGTTTCTCTCATGTCTTTCTTGTGTTTCACCTAATGTACACTCCTCACACAGCCTTCGCATCTGTGTCATTCACATTATAAACCTGTCTATTAAATCATGAATTACTTCTCCCCTCTCTCAGGTAGGGATGGGTGATGTTACCAGAATTTGCCTTGTGAAGCAGTACGTGAAGTTCGCAAAATTTATTCAGTTTTCAACATACAAAAACATCCAACAACCAACCAGTGAACAAATAGAATAAAAACAAACTACAACCATATCAAACTATATACACAGTTAAGTGAGTGCAATCCATCACAAAACTAACAAAATATACTGTAGGAAGGGGATTCTTAGACCAATGGAAGCTATGGGTGAAAGTATGGGTATTAAGTGTACATAGACGAGGCCAACCAGAAAGATAGAAGCAAAACCCCAAAAAAGCAGGGCACATGAATGAGTTAGGGATCAGATTTAGGGGACTGTGGAAGAGTGTAAAGGGCATATAATTTGGACCATCATTTCTCATAGGTTACTGACTTACTTTGAAGGCTAGCAATCTACTTCTCTAATCGAAGACTGCTCAAAAATTCATCAGACCATTCCATGTATAACACAGATACCTGATACTTCCAATGTTGCAAAATTAATCACTTAACTGTGATAGTTATCATGTCCATGTGATATTTCTGTTCTTTAGAAGGGATATTGTGCAGATCCCCTACAAGATAGATTTCAGGGGTGAAGTAATCTTTAAGCCTCAAAAGTGGGTCCATCTGATCCCTAATTTCAGTCTAAAGTGTGCACACCAGAGCACAGTACCATAAACCATCTAGTAAGCTACCCGCACCTAGTGCAAATTGTGGAGTGGGACTTGCCCATTTTAACTAATTTATAAAGTGTGTAATATAAATTAAGTAGAATAAAAAACTGAGTTAAGTGTGATGTAACAACGATCTTTCCAGATATTAGTCCAGGTAAATACAACCTCTGGGAAAGTAGTATGCCAGTAGTGACAAGAGCCATCATGATTTTTGGTTAGCTCAGTTAAAAGAACCCAGTATATTTTAAAGATTGCATGAGGGAGCACTATCAGGATTTTTAAGGCGAAAGTAAACAATGCAAAAGTGGTCACCCAAGGCAAAGGGCCCATATATTGTGATATGGAATGCTTTAATTGAAAGTATTTAAATACTGCAGAGTTATCAAGATCTGCATGGTCCCTCAACTGGTCAAACAGGATAAAACACCCTTCACTCAGCAGACCTGTTAAAGAAAGATTATCTAGGTTTGGTGACCAGCTTGCTGGGATGATCCTGCCACCAATTTTAAAACTGAGGTTCTAGCAATTGGTTGTACAGTATCTATAGTAAGCTTTAGTGACTGGATTGTGATAATTTTTTTTATGTTTTAATAAAGACGTTCCAACCACTGAATTCCAAATCTCCTGGGGGAGACATTTGTAATTAGCATACAATAAAGCATTAGGAGATAGGTCTTGAGTGGATCTGGTCTAACTCTATCGAACGCCACAGTGGCATGTAAGAGATAGTATCATCCACAGATGTCAGGTGCAGCCATTGAAAGTGTTTGCTGATATGAGATGCCCAAAAATAAAGCCAAAAATCTGGGAGTTGAAGCCCCCCAATATCCTTGGGATAGACCAGCTGGCTATATGCTCTGCAAGGGGTCCCACCCAGATGAATTTGGAGATCTTAGAGTGTACTATTTTGAACCATAATAATGGAATATATAATATAAAATATATATATTGAGAGAGATTGAGAGAGATTGAGATATTCTGGGAAGGACATTTATCTTAACTATACAGATCCATTCCCAAAGCATAAAAGGCAATGCAGTCCATCACTCTAGGTCAATCTTAACAGAAATTATGATAACATCTAAACTAAGTTTTTTTAAAGTTGAATTGGTTCTTTTGTTATATTTATTCCTAAATGTATAAGCCTGTGTGGTGCCAATACAAGGTCAAAATGAAAAATATCTGCCTGTGTATGGTAGAGGTTTAAGGACATCACAACAGTTTTATTGGTATTTAACTTATAGTTGGAAAAAGAACTGAATTGGCTGATAGATTCTAGAACAGCAAAAATAGCTGTAAGAAGATGGGTGACATGAAGTAAAATGTCATCCGTGTAAGCGGAAAGTTGTAGCGGAAATATCCCAAAGGGATTTCTGTAATAAGGAGATTGCTTTTCAGTTTCAGGGTTATTGGTTCCAAATAGAGATTAAATAAAATTGGGTACAAAGGGCATTCCTGTCTGATACTACTATGTAATGTAAACAAAGGTGAAAGCACACCATTGCAATAGATTTTTGCACCAGGGCATGCATACAATGTCTGGATCCAAGATAGAAATTGAGGGGGGAAAGCCAAACTGATCCAGAACAACGGACATAAAGGGCCATGAAACTCTGTCAAATGCTTTCTCAGTGTCCAGGGACACCAGGTCTGCAGAGCACCCCAGATCCCCAGACATCACAAGTATGTGGGCAAGCTTGCAGAGATGCTCAGCAGCAGACCTTCTGAGCATAAAGCCCACTTGTTCCGGGCCGATTAAAGATCCCCATACTTTATTGATGCATGCAGCAAGAATTTTATAAAGAGGTTTCAGATCTTTGGTTCATCAGTGATACTGGCTGGTATTTTGGGACTTGTTCTGGATCCTTGCAGGGTTTAGGTATAAGCATAATCAGTGCTTCAGCAATAGTAGGATCTGACATACCATTTTTTTAAATGTCAGTGAAGACCTGCATTAATATTGGGTCCAATTCCTGTTTGAATATTTTATAGAAGTTAGAAGTAAAGCTGTCTGGGCCAGGTGCCTTATCCAGAGTTAGTGAGGAAATAGCAACTGGCAACTTCTGAGAGTGGCTGGGTGGGCATCAACTGTTGAACTTCGGAAAGAACTGGGAAGAGGATAGTGTCTAAATGGTGTCAAGCTGGTTCAATCTGAAAGAGAAAACAAAAATTGCGGCAGTCTTTGTATGCACTGAATACTAACTACACCATGCTGGACTCAAAATACCAGGTTCAGAAGTCCCAACCATAAACAGAACAAGAGATCCATGCTTGAGTTGACTAAAGTTCTTCATCAACAGTGCAGATTGAAGACAGAAGCTAAACAGACTAATGTGAGGTAAAATGTTTAAAGGCATCACTGCAAGGGTCCATTACAAAAAGCAAAGAACACATTGGGATTCCCAGTTGAAATCAGTGAGCAGGAATGTGCATAGAGAACAGGCTAGGAAAATATTTAAGCAGTAGTGCTTCCATGGCTGAATTGGATTGCTTTTCCCCTGCCGTGGTTGTAACATGGAGTATGGTAGAGTAACAGAGTTGAAAATGAATGCCTGTGGCAAACAGTTTCTTTTTAATACCTCTGTAGGCTTGTTGCTTCACACTGACTCTGGCGCTCAAATCACTAAAAATAAAGATGTGCACTCCCTCCCATTAAAGTTGCTTCTGTTCCCGTAACTTGGAAATAACATGTATTTTGTAACAAACATTCAATAGCTGAAAGATGATGAATCTGGGCTTTTCTCCAGGATTGGGTAGAGGCTTTAAAGAGCAATGTGCCTGCTCTATCATGTAGGTAGCCTCGTATGGAGAAGGACTGGTGATTTTTTCCAGGAGTAGTGGGACAAATAAAATGGGTTCTTTGGCCCTAGCACCTTCTGAAATACCAGCAATAGTTAAATTATTTTGTCGGATATCAGTTTCTTGCTCATCTAATTTTTCTTTGAGCTGGTGCAATTTGCAGCCCATTTCTACTAGCTCTGGCTCTGTTTTAAGTGCTTTATCCTCCAGTGAAGAAATGTGGACTTCTGAATCAGAAATCCAGTGACTAAGGCTTTCCAAGGTGGGTTTCACTGTTTTAAAGTCTGCTACTAATTCAAACAGCACTTCTTTAATTGTGCCTATATCCCAGGTGAAGCAATTCAAAGAAGATAGATTGGCCTCAAGAGCCGGGGACATGGGTGGAGAGGCATCCTCCTTGGATCATTTTGAAGGTGGGGAGCATGCTGGGAGAGGCTCCAGAGAAACAGTCACATCCATTTCAAGGTGATCTGCTGCCACTTGATGCTCCAAATTTTGACAAGTAATTAAGAGAGTGATATTGCTAGTAAGAGTGGTTAGGATATGAATTCCATGCAAGGTGCAAAAATGAAATTAGTATAAAGAGGAGTGCACTGGAAGCTAGCAGGGAAGCATCCAGTCTTCAGGCTACCATCATGTGAACCCCAAGGTTTGCAAAATTCACAAAATATAAATTCAGGAAGTTGGTACTTCACAAAGTGCCATTTTGTATGTGAATTGACTAAATTCACCCACAAAGTGGCCACTTCATGGGAATAAATGGCAACTTTGCAGTGAAACTTCAAAAAGTTCAGTGAAGTCAAAGTTGCTGAGGCCAACGGAAACTTCACAAAGCTTCATGAAGGTGAATTTCAGCCACTTTGTGGCAACTTTGGTGGCAAAGTATAACTTCACTGCATCTTTCTTCTCGGGGTCCCCCCAGGGAGTAGTACTACATGGTTCTAACCTCTCTCTGAACTTCCATGTTAACCTCAGATTTGCTGTTAATCTCAGTTTTGTGTATGGCAGTTTTCCGGGATAGCAGAACATGGTGTCTCTTACAACATGAAATTCAGCCCCCAGCCCCTGTGCAACAGTGCATCATGCTACAGATATCTTTTGAGGCAAGTCTTGCATGGTTAGATTGCACCCAATCTGTTTTGTACCCCTGCAGAGTTTGCAATCCTGAGCTTAGCCTACACAAGGTCAGAGACTTTAGCACAGCCATTACCATTATATTAAATAATTCAGCATTTTTTCTAGATTTCATTTCCCACATCAGTGGCCCCAGTAAATGATGGAAGCTCTCTAGTATCTCTGAGTCCAAAATCTTTGCCAATTCTCTTTACACCAATGATCGAAAGGGTCTGATGACTGGGCAATCGCAGAGAACATGGATATGTGTCTCCTGGACCCCACAGCCTCTCCAGCAGCTGTCTGTATTAGTACTGTAGCATTTATGCTAATTAATATCTGGTGAGGACATTTGTGTTGCAACTTATCCACTGGGGGAGACTTCCCCTGCTCAATGGCTAAATCAGGGCTTTGTGTATGGCAGTTTTCAGGAATAGCATAATAAGGTGTCTCTTTACAACATGAAATTCATCCCCCTTCCCCTGTCAAAAGTATATCAGGCTACAGACTTCTTTTGAGGCAAGCAAGACACTGATGCAGCAGGGCCTCATCAGTAGAACGTTGCTGAACTCCTCCCACTTTTTGAATGCCCCTATCCTTGAAATACATCAGATGGCAGAGGAGTAATGTGGATTGTGAATCACATTCTGAAATGAAAATAACAAATATACAAGATATGTATGCATCTGATTTAAAATACATGCCATATCCACGAAGATGGCCTCTTATGTTGACTTAAAGTTTTGTTTTTTTTAAATACAATGCTTAATGATGTAAAATATGTAACTGAAGCCAACAGAAAGAACAATAATGACAGGCAAAACAAAAAGCACAGTTGGCATCATCAAGATTCCAACAGATATAGTTGATTACTAAGTGTTCACATGGCAACAAAATCATTACAGCAATAATAGTAGTAATTGTCGTAGTAGTCGTAGACTTCAAGTGCCCAAACCCAAGGGCTCTGACTCTGAGCATTATACAATCATTATAAAATAAACACATTATTAATAACATTACATACATGCAATAAATAACATTTTTAAATATGTATATAAAACAGCCTGTGATGAAAGTATGAGAGAAGCAGAGTGTGGAGGTTCAAAGCTTGTAAGTCAAATAGTGCCAAAAGCCTACCAAAAGAGGAAAGACTTCATGCCCTTCTTAAAGGCCTCCACTGAGGCTGCCTTTCTCAAATCCCTGGGAAGCCTGTTCCAAAGATCAGGGCCAGCTATTGAAAAAGCATGGCCTCCTGAAGGTTTCAGCCTCATCCTAGGAACAGCTGAGAGGCCCACCTCGGAGGAGCAAAGGAAGTGAGAGGTTTCATAGGGAGTCCATAGGTCTCTCAGGTAGCCAGAGTCCAGTCCATATAAGGCCTTCTAGGTCAGCAAGCTGACCCTGAAGGTCATACATTACTTCACTGGCAGCCAGTGCAGTTCACACAGGAAAGGGATTGTATGATGAGACCTATGAAAGACAGCCAACATCTGGGCTTCTGCATTCTGCACCAGCTGCAGACATCGTAGGACACCTCCACTCACCACATGATATAAAGCATTGCAGTAATTAAGTGCAGAAGTGATAAATGCATGTAACAGTGAGGACAGGTTTTAGGGGGAATCAAGGTTCTAATCGAGGCAATGTTTCAGAGATGATAAAAGCCATTCCAGACTACAATTGACACCTAAGCCTCAAGTGTCAACTTCTTATCCAGAATCGCTCCCAGATTCTTTACCTTAATAGAGGCCACCATCCCAGAGGAAGTTAGCCATAGGCCAGTCCACTCATCAGAGACCCCTACATCCCACGTCTGACCAGGCTTAATCACCAGTACTTTCATCTTGTCCAGACTGAGTCTCAACCAGCTTGATGACATCCAGCCCTGGATCTTAGCCATGCACAAATTATGCACCTTAACAGCACCAGGCATCCTGGCTCCAACAGACAGATACAGCTGAGTATCATCAGCATAGCAATGAAAACTTACACCGCATCATCTAATGACCCCTCCCAAGGGCAGCATACACTATGCGAACATCATGGGAGAGAGGATCGACCCCTTGGGCACACCATAGACCAGGGACCTTAGGTATGAGGAGAAACTCCACATCACTATCTTCTGTGTCTTGTGTCTGAGGAAGGACTCAAACCAGTGGATGACAATGCAGGCAAGTCTGCAGTATTCCCTGAGGTTGTCCAACAACAACCCATGGTCCATAGTGTCAAATACTGATGAGAGGTCAGGGACAACCAGAACTAGTCATTTCCCTTAGACTCTAGCCCTGAGAAGGTTACTGTACACCCTGACCAATACCCTCTCAGTACTGTGCCTCAGCCTAAATGCAGACTGGAAAGGTCCACAGACGTCAAAGGCAGTGAGAGGTTCTTCAAGCTGCAGAGCCACATCTTTTGAATAACTTTCCCCAAAGGGGAGGTTATAGGCTGGTCTATAATTCAACAAGCAGTCTGGGTTCAAACATGTTTTTTTTTTTTTTCTATAGAGGTCTCACCAGAGCAGTTTTAATGCCCTAGAAAACACCCCCTCCAAAAGGGAACAACAGATCAGCTTTTTAAACAATGGACCCAGAAACCTAACACACAAATCTGTAGGGGATCGGGCCTGGAAACAGCTCACAAAAGGTGGGCTGCAGTTGCAAGACCACCCCACAAACCTCTTCCATCAAAACCAGTCTAAACTCATTTGAAATTGGCAGAAAGCTTCCACCCCTCACCTGCTTTGTACTGCTGGGTCGAGGTGACACAGTTGGAGAAATCCCAGACTGAACTGAGGACACATTGTCAGAGAAAAACCAAGCAAACTCATCATGACAAGTGGTTGAATTTGCTCTTACAGGTTGCAGACAGACTGGATTTAAAAGGTTGTCCACAACCTGGAAGAGCTGAGCTAGTTGGTTTCTCCCTGCAGTGATCTCCCTGGACAAAAATATCACCTTCTTATGGGAAATTGTCATTTGATACTCACCGTAGTGAGTCTTCAAAGCCAGGTTGTCCTCATCAGACCTAAATCTTCTCCAGCAATGCTCCAATCTCTGACCTCTAGACTTCAGCTCCCTGAGCTTTCCATCAGACCACAAGGATCTCAAGCTTGGAGTCTGGGTCATATATGAACTGGTGCAACTGCATTGAAGGCTAAGGTAATGGCCCTATTTTGGGCTGTCACCATCTCCTTCAAGTCAGTCACATAAGCACTCATCACACTTGAGAGATCCACTACTGCCTGGAGTCCTTCTGGGAATAACCCCTTCAAATGGCAAGAGTGAACTATCTCCATAAGGGGTAGACACTGGGGGAGGCCCTGAAAAAGAACCTCACCACCATGCAACAATCCAACTAACTTGCTGGATCAATACTGAGGTTATTAATCACAAGCCCCAGCAAGAATGCTAAGTCCAAAGCATGACTGTGGTGATGAGTCACAGAGGTAACTTCCTGTGCAAGGCCCAGGGAATCTATCAGCCGGAAGAAACCATGACCAGATTGTGAGGGTTCATTGTCAGTCCAGACATTCACCCAGAGTTAGCCATCTGGGTGACTCTAATACCATCAATGGGCCAGAGGGGTCCTTTTCTGCTATCCGATTTCTATGATTCTATGATATGAACAGCTATGCTTCAAGCTTGTGTTTTGATCTACCTAAACTATTCTCCCTAATGCTAGGATTGTACCATAGCCACTGAAGAGGCTGGCATTTTGGGCTATATTATTGGAGTTAAATTTAAAGTTAGATCCCCCTAATTCCTATTGTACTAAACCAGGGGTTTTCAATTGGAAGTCCGTGGCCCTCAAGCGATCTGCAATCAAGTCTGGAGGGGTCCGCAGATCACCAACAGAAAATAGCAACTGTGCTTAAAATGTGAACAACTGCAAGTAATTAAAAGCTGCAGTTCCAGTTTAGCAGTTTGCCTGACCGGATTCACATTTGTTCCTTATGACAATGACTTTAACTGTGACACATATTGCTGTTAATTAGCTGCTAAATAACTGTGGCTGTAATGCTCAGTGATGAAATCATTCAAACTGCTGATTCTGATTTCAGTGTGCTTCTCCAACTAACAAACTTAGAACAACACCAATTAAATTGCTGTTTAAAATAAGATAAAGATCAGCTGTGCCCCACCACAAAAATCTGCCTCTGCTGCTACTTAATCCTATTGCTCTCCATTGCGGCTCCATTTTAGTTAGTGTGCTGTTAGCAATTCTTGTTGCTCTGTTTTGGCCCATTCTGCTGCTCAGTTTTTCAGTCAGCTCTGCAGCTCTGTTTTGGTTAGTGTGCTGTTCTGCTGCTTGTTCACAGGTATCGCTGCTCCGTTTGGCATCGTCTTTGGTCTGGTTCCAGGATATCTCTCTCCACTATACATGTAATACTGCTGTGATACCTGTGATAATTACTAACCTGCTACTAGGTAAGTTAAAGTGATTTTCAGTTCTTTATTCAGCACATGCTGGAGTAGTTGTTGAATGTTGTACATGTGCCATACAAAGAATATTAAGAATATGAAAAAGCAGGTCAGTGTTGCTGTGCCCCCCCAGTCAGTATTGCTTCATAAAGATGGCAGGTCAGCTTAACTCCCCCCCACCCCAGACCTGGATGAAGGTGATGATGGTGGTCTGTTCAGTTAGGTCAGTGTTGCTTCATAATGGTGGCCGGTCAAAAGAAAGTGTGACAATGCACTGCATGAGAATTCAGAATATAAGCACCTGAAGAAGTTTGGGAAATATGGAGCTGTATTAAAATGACAATAAAAAGCATTTTATTATTGGTTTATAGTAGTATGGTGTTTGTTTGTTTTTGTTTTATATTGATATGTAAACTAGTACCCCTCCATGCTCTGCCACAGAATCTGCATGCAAATAGGGGGTCCCTGACACCACTGACATTTGGTCAGGGGGACCCCAGGCGCACAAAGGTTGAAAACCCCTGTACTAGACTGTGGAATGTCTTAAATATCACCTATGTGAGATATTGCAAGTCAGTGCAACTTTTGCATTTTCCTGTAACCATACACAAGACTGTGATGCTTTTCATGTGTACTTGAAAATAATAAACTTGAAACAAAAAAAAATGCTCTAACCACCCAACAACTAAGTGTTAAATTTACTCGCACACAATTATACAAATAAAACAATGTTTTATACATACTGTAAACACTCCCATTCATGCCACTACACTCACCATTCAGACCAGACCCCACTCACTCAATTCAGTTAAAACACTAACATTAAACAGTCCTAATAGGAGAATCTACAATAGTGAGCAGTCTGTAGTGCAATTCATTGTCCAGAGCAGACAGTGATATTTCTTAATGTCTAAAGATGCTGGCTATCAAAAGTATGAGATAATAGTCTCTGCTCTCACCAGAGGAACTTAAACAAAATGCCAGAGAATGTTTTAAGGCAGCTCTCCCATGACTGCGGAGCAACACGCATATCTCTCAACCTCTTTACTTGTAAATCAGGGACAAAGACCCAAAATCAGGGACACATCTTAAAAATTGGTACTATTCACTTAGAAAGCTGATAGAATAAGTGGATTAGAATAAGATGCATTTTCTGAAGAACGAGTCTGTACCTTTCATGTTTGGCATTATTTTGTACTTTCAATCCCCACTGTTCTGTCACAAAAACACAAATTTTACAAGGGACAGAGGAAAATTCTGAGTCAAAATCAGGGATGTCCCGGAAAATCGGGACAGTTGAGAGGTATGGCAACAAGCAGTTCTCAGAACAGCACTTAGATACAAAACTTGAACCTGAGGTCCCCTCACCACCCATGACTTTAGTAGCAAATATCCAGGTCCACAGGATCTTCTCACAAGAAAACCATTTACAGGGATTATTTGCTATGAATGACCAGGGGTGAGATGATGGTAGATCCTTATTTCAATTCCAGAGGCACCCAACACAAAAAAACAGCAGCTGAGGCACAGTTCACCAGTCCCACCTGCTGGCTAGCAGTCTTTATGAGTTGCCTAGCTTGAGCACAATTAGACAACAGTGGCAGCTACTGTTTTAGTCTAATTGAATGAGTGCCCACTAGCACTCCCTCCCAAGCCTATTGTCTCAATTCTGCTCCTCCCCAGGCTCCACTCTACACAGTCTATCCATTGCCCAGCTCCTCTGGCTCCAAAACATCCATGTTCTCTGTAGAAATATCCAGAGAATGCTCTAACCACAGTGACCTGGCATGAAACGCCTGGACGGACTCCGAACCACAAGCCAGTACTCCAATAACAGCACTGCAGTTCCTAAGAACAGAACAAAGGCAAAAAGAAAATGGCACCCAAATTGATAGTGGAAAATTGTGTATGGTACCATAGACTGACAAATTAAAAATAAAAAAATCTAAACTCTTATTTACTCACTCGTTCCCCTGGCTAACATGATTTCCCCCTAATAAAAACTGCTATTTAAAACACAGAATAAGAACTTAGTTTGGAAAAGTTAAACAATCAACTTTCAAATATACATCCTGGGATTCTCCAGACAAGTGTAATGTTAAAATGTGTTTGAGCTTGTTCGAGACTAACTAGAGTTGTAGCATATAGTATGCCCAGCCCAGCAGGCAACCTGCTCTGTCACTCTCAATAATAGTATTGTATATTGGTGGGAGTTTACGAGCTAATAACCATATCTGGGACAAAATAAACTCCAAGGCCACAGGCAAAGGTGTTTATGGAGTCCCAGATACAGTTATTATTGAGTTTAACCCCTACCTTTGCAGCTATTATAGCTATTATACGAACAAGGAATTTTAATTAGGAAAAAAATTAGAATAAATGTTTAGAGAAATTAAAATGAGTTCCTGCTGTCAATTTTAATGTACAGCTTAGTGATAGAGTGTTTACAATAAGAAACAGTTTGTGGATATAAACAATCATAATGCAAGACTAGCATACAGTTCAATTATAGCGTCTTCTTTCTGATTATGGCTTGTTTGTTTGTTTGTTTGTTTGAAAATTGGTGACCAGGAAAGGCACACTGAGCCAAGGCTTGTTATCAGGTGCAACCCCGGGGAGGGAAGCAATGGATAAAAACAGTACATAGCATTGATAAATGCAGTGTAAGAAAAAAAAGTGCAAAATCAGAACATACAATGACCATGGAGGGCTGAATATTCAAACTAATCCCGGCACTGGTGCAAGTGGAGGCGCAGCACAACCTAGGTGCGCTGGAGCATGACAGGAGGATATTCGCAGGAGTTGTGCCATGGCACAGCACCTCTGAATATAGCACGGAATGTGCATGGCTCATATACAATGCGCCAGTGCATCCCCAGATGGGTAGGACAGGGAATGCCCCAGCGCAACTGTAGTTGTGCTGGGCGCAAGTACCTGATATTCAGACTTAGATATGCAAATGGAACCATAATGTATGCAAGGTGCAAATGGGGCCATTTGCATGCCATTATGGCCCTATTTGCATGTGTTGCATAGGGAAGCCCAGTGAAATGCTCCTGGTGCCCTGCCTAGCAGTGTTCAAGCTGTATTGAATCCCTGGTGGTCTAGTGGTAACCCCCCTTCTCCCCATTGCCCCGATCATCCAACATATAGACATAGTAATTCCCTGGTAGTCCAGTGGCCCCACCCTCCTGTAGCACCAATCAGCAGGACAGAGATGTTCACTAGTCCCTGGTAGTCTAGGGTCATCCACATATATGAATGCCTATTACAGTACACTCTGTAGCCCATTGGTCCACAGTGTGGACCAATAGTCTTACAGCTGCTACTGCATGCTGCCATTTGGCTGGTGGCTGGGCAGTATGCAGGTGGGTTGCAGCCGCCCGCCGATGATGGGGGAGGATACTGGGTAGGCAGGGGTTCCTGTGAGGGTTGGGGGTGCCATTGGACCACCAGGGAGATATTACAATATGGGGCACCAGCGATCGGTGTATTGAAAGGGGAAGGGGGTACCACCAGATCACCAGGGCCAATGACATAAGTCATTTTTGGCAATCGTAGCTACGGGGAGGGTGGGGGGTTACCACTAGCCTACCAGGGACTATTTAAACATCTCTGTCATGCTGATCAGTACTACAGGAGAGGTGGGGAGACCACTGAACTACCAGGGTCATTATGGGTGCCTTTGCACAATGTTCTGGGTGGACGGATGGCCAACCATGGCCAGTGGTTGCTGTGTTGCACCCTGCAATACAGCCACCCACCTGTGGGTGGCCTGGATATGAGCCTTTTTTTCTGGCTCAACTTTGAGCCCCAGTGTGTGGCGCATCTAGGGGATGTGCCAACATATGCACTGCACATCCTGGGCTGAATATTGGGATGTGCCACATATGCATGGTGCCCATTCACAAATATGTGGAGGGTCATCCACATATATCCCCCTGCAGCTGCACCACATACATTAACTGTGTGCCCTAGTGCATCGAGATTTGTGCTGCGCAAGTACCCCGGTTTAATATCGCGGGGCAAATTACTGAAGGTTGCGCGGTGCAACTGGAGTGTGCAGGTGCAACCCTTTAATATCTAGGCGGAGAGTGCAAATGCTGGGTTACCTGACCCTAGAGCTTTGCTCTCATTTATGTCCACACTGTATTGTAATGTTCACAATGTTTTGTAACCTCTCTACTAAGACGTGGAACCTTTGCAAAGGAGTCTATGACTCAAAGGGTTGTAATTCCAATTGTGATAATAAATAAACAAACATAAGTTAAAAAATTGATCAAAGCTGACAGTTTATCATTTCACCAAGTGTAAGGGGACTTCTAAGAGGAAGGAAAGCACGTAAAACAACGTCAAAGCAAAAAATGATAAAAAGGGTTGGAAATGGCCTGTTCCCTGATAAGCTAAACAAGTTCAGAAACTTGTATCTTAATTCTCCATGACTGCACAACTTTGAACACATTCAGGAAGTGGGATTTGGATTTTGGGCAACTCACATACAAGAATTCATGAGCCACTTCACTCACTCCTGTCTGCTGTCACAAACATGGCTACCAACTTTACTCATACATAAAATCCTTCAACTAGGCCTTAAACAAAAACTCCCTTAAATTAAACAAAATAAGTACAGTAAATAATTGAATATTCTTTCCACTCTTCAGCCCCTCTTTATACACATCAATACATCTAAAAAAATATCAAGTACTACTCAGAGTTTACATTTCTGGTGTTTCTTTGAAAACCATGAAAAATGCCCATGCTATCCTTATCCATATGCCAGAGAACTCCCTGTTGCTTACCCTGCAACAGGTGAAATTGGTTCTGGCTCCACTTTAGGCATGTGTGTGTGTGTGTGTGTGTGTGTGTGTGTGTGTGTGTGTGTGTGTGTGTAAGCATGCTTGAGGCCTGGGTGGGTGTGTGTGTAAGCATGCTTGAGGCCCTGTGTGTGTGTGTGTGTGTGTGTGTGTGTGTGTGTGTGTGTGTAAGCATGCTTGAGGCGTGTGTGTGTGTGTGTGTGTGTGTGTGTGTGTGTGTGTGCCACTGAATTTTGCAGAATTTTGAATGCTTGTATTCCATGTTATGATTCCATGTGTGCATGAGAGGGGGCATTCTAGTAGTGGACTACTGCAGAATTTTGACTTTGGGAGTGTTATAGCCCAAGGTTCAATGTGGGGGAATAGCTCCTTCCACATCTTCTACAAATGCCAGCCTCCCATGATGATTCTTAGCTTAGCACGTGGTGAAACTGCAGCACCTGGGCTTCTGTGGCTCGTGGGCTGAGCCTCCTTCCCTTACTGCTGGTTTCTTTCCCCCAACCCATCATCTTCATTCCTTGTTCTCCCCCTCCCATTCTCGCTGTCTCCCTCCTCCTGTCTGCTGCCCATTTCCTCCATTTGCCCTGTTTTCCCATCCTCTAATTCCCATACAGTTTGCTGCTACTTCTCTGTTTGGGGCCGCCACTCTGTTTCCTCCCTTTTGGGTGTGGCGTCATTCCTCTGCACCTGCCTGGCTGCCCTACTCATGCCTGCTTCACTAGCTCTGACCCCACATCCTGACCTCTCTGCGGTCAGCAGCTGCTGGAGACCATACAGTCATTGTTCCGTCATCAGCATTGTTTCTGTATGTGGGGTGTACTACCTTGTTTCTTGCTATGTGGAGTGCTGCTGTGGCCCATGCTGTGGTCTCCCTAGTTGGTGCTTCTTCGGTTTGCTTAACCACCTGTTCTCAGTTGGTGGATGCACACCTTTCTGCCAATTACTTTGCTCAGGCTTTGTGTGGTAAGGTGATTTTTATGGGTGTAGCTTGTGTCATTATTGGTACACTGCCCAAATCATTGACCTGAATGTGAGTGCTGTTGAAAGTGATTGGTGCTTGGTTACATACTTTTACACAGCAGTGCTTATTACAAATCATGTGCTCGCCTGAACCATATATGTTATTTAATGCAAAAGTCCAGATGGAAGCTCGCTTCTGTGTCCTCCATGCTGCATTTCGTGTTGACTGAGTAAGGCCTGTAGTTCTTTTTTTTTTTTTTTTTTTGAAATTTAAGTTTATTGATTTTACAGACAAAACAACCAATCGTCACAGAAATATACAACTCGTAGAGAATACAGGGCATAACAAAGAAAAGGAAAAAACAAGAACAGAGAAAAAAACCAAAACCGAAGGCCCCCCAAACATCAACAAAAACGATAACACAAAAAAACCTCCCACCCCTACTCCCCCCCTCCACCCATCAACCCACTCCCTGCTCCCCACCCCCACCCCAAACCCACCCTTGAAACCATCCAGCCCAACCTAGTCGAGTGTGCCAAACAATTAATACCTCCAATCTGGATAATTAATATAATAACCATACAGGGGGTACTCCACCCCCCGAGTTATTTGATACAGAATCACCATATATGGCAAACTGGAATACAGTTACGGGCATAGGGTAAAAAACCAGGAACTCATTGGTGCAAATACAGTGCTTGCAGCTTGCCCCATTTTTTCCGAAACAGATCCATACAGCACCGCACACTGGCTACTAAATTTTCAGAATTTAGATAGGCAGAGAGCTCTGATAGCCATTCGGCATAGGACAACACCAGTTGGTCAGTCCAATGTCTAAGGACCATCTTTTTAACCGCAGTGGATACCAAAGCAATATGATATCTACGCTCCACACTATCTATACTAGCATAGTCACCCAGAATACAAATCTGAGGGGTGAAACAATCTGAGAGACCTAGTAAAGGATTTAAATTGTCCCGGATAGAAGACCATAGGGGCAACTTACTACAATACCAAAAATGTGAAGAATCTCCTCCCCTTGCATCTGGAGCAGAGTGCTAGGATGCTTCTTAAATTTAAAAAGCTTTTGGGAGTATAATACATGTCATTCACTATATAATATTGGGTAATCCTGAGTCTGTCCTGTGAGTGATATTTGTGAAGATCCTTCCAAATACGAGACCAGTCCAGACCCGCCCAGGCAGCAGTGGGGACCAGGTACTGGAGCCTCCAGAGGTTCCGAAATTTGTAATTTAGAAGGAAAGAATATATTAACGAAATAGAGTGCGGTTTGGAAGCAAGGCCTACTATTTGAGAAAGGAAGGGCGGATCTTCGCTCCTTAAAAGGGCACCAAATTTTCCAACCACAAGGTGTCTCAACTGATAGACTTTAAAAATCATGACCTTAGGAATAGCATATCTATCAAGAATGTCCACTGATGAGAGAAGGGATCCATGGTCGTAGAGGTGCTCTAGATTAACATCCCTAAGTTGTGGAAGCCACTCGAAGTAATCATCGAAGTTACTCAACTTAATATTGGGGTTCAACATAATCGGTTGGCTTAAGTCCCGTATGGAAATACATTTATAAAACGCCAGCACTGAAAGAGAGATTCAAGAGACCCAAGGATCAACTGGTCGCCTATCCATTGTGAAAGCACCAGAGAGGAGAATAAAAATGCATAGGGATCCAACCTAACCCGAGAGAGCCGAATCTCAATTTGGAGCCAGATCGATGAAAAGAGTCTGGATTAGTTGAGAACCATCTGCCTAACTTAGCAAGGTGGGCTGCCCAGTGGTAAAGCAGAAGATTTGGGAGTCGGAGCCCGCCTCTTATCTTTAGGGAGAAAGCTAATGAACGACCGCCTACCCCTTTCCTCGCCAGATAAAATTGGAGAACATCTCATGATATTTCTGAAAGTATGAAACAGGTAACCAAAGATTAAGCATGTTAAGAGGGTAAAAATACGGGTAGAACATTCATTTTAATAATGTTGATCCGCCCCAGAGGGAGATAGGAAGAGTAGACAACCGTGACAGATCCTGCTGAATAAGACTCTTGAGATCATCTAAATTGAGCTTCCTAGCAGGAGGGATCCGTTGTAAACTGGATCCCTAAATATTTAATTGATCTGGGAGACCACCTCATACCAAGTTCGCAAACTCATGCTTATAATGATAGGCATTTAAGGAAAGATTTCAGATTTAGCAATGTTCAGTCTATATTGAGAAAGGGCCCCATATTGATTAAGGACATCCAGTGCATGTCTAAGGAGTCCGTAGGGATTCAATATGCAGGAGAATATCATCTGCATAAGCAGAAAGGACCAGCTCCTGTTGACCCACCGCACACCCTTTATAAGCACTGAAGATTTAAGTTTAATGAGAAGAGGTTCTAAATACAAATTAAATAGAAAGGGTAGAGAGGCAACCTTGCTCTAGTGCCCGTGAACAACCGGAATATCGAGGAAAAGACTCCATTGCAATATATTCTGGCTGAGGGAGCTTTATAAAAGGTCTGAACCCATTCCAAGAAAGAAACTGGAAAACCCATTCTAGCCATCACAGCCCAAAGGAAGGACCAATCCACCTGATCAAACGCTTTCTCTGCGTCCAACGAAACTAAAACCATGGGGCGTTGGGATGTACGAGCGTACTGAGATATGTGAGAAAGGGTTCTTAAGTGATCAGCAGAAGATCTAGAATGCACAAAACCCACTTGTTCTGGGCTGAGCAGTTGGGTCCAAACCGCCTTGGTCCTCTCGGCCAGAATTTTGGAGAGAATTTTCATGTCATAGTTTTGAAGGGATATGGGCCTATAATTCACTGGGTCTGTAGGATTTTTACCCGGCTTGGGAATTAAAATAATGGTAGCGTCAAGAAGAGAAGGGTCTATAACATGGGAAGAGAAAAGATATTCATAAAGTTTGAGAAGTATAGGAGCAAGATCCTTGGAGAGAGCTTTATAAAAGTTAATGGGAAATCCATCTGGTCCGGGTGCCTTATCCAAGGTCATAGAGGCAATAACTCTTTCTGTTTCCTCTAGAGAGAGAGGAGCAGTCAAAATTCCTTTATGAGAAGACATAAGCTGAGGGATGTCAAGACCATCTAAATACGCTTCAATAACTGACAGGGAGGCAGGGGAAGCGGGCCGGCTATATAGGTCCTTATAATACCCTTCAAAGATTCGTACAATTCCCCTAGGGGAGGTTTCCACAGAGCCGGTGGGCGTATGCAGAGTTGGGATTATCCTGGAACCTTCAACGCATCTGAGGCCAGTTAGTAGCCTCCCAGCCTTTTCCCCTGATCATGTATTTAGCCTGGGCTCTAATCTTCAGGCAGTATTCTGCCTTCTTTAAGAAGATCAGTGTATTCATTTTGGCTGCTACCAGGGCTTCTAAAGAGGACAACAGAGAGGTCAAAGACTGGACAGCCTCCAGACCCTGATTCTATTCATTAAGAAAGCTACGCCCAATCGGGCCTTCTTCCTTGCAGCGGCCAATTTAATCAATTCCCCCTGAGGTAACATTTTAGAGCGCACTAAATAGTGTCAAACCTCAGAGATGGATCTAGATTATCCGCCATGAAGAAAGAAATCCAGGACCCTATTTGTGTCACCGTCTGAGGATCCTTAAGTAGCTGGGTATTAAGTCTCCAGGCCGTATCACGCTGAAACTCAGAGCCTAGAGAAAGTTTAATCCAGACTATTGCATGATCCGAGAGGATAATCGGTTCAATGTCAGACTGACGGAGCCCCAGAAGACGAGATTTACTAAGCAGAATGTATTCGATTCTCGACCACGATCCATGGGGTTGGTAAAAGAAAGAAAAGATCCGAAGAGAGGGGTTAGAGAGTCTCCAGGGATCACATAGTCCCAGCATCTGTAAAAAATCATATAGAGCTCGTTGCGTGTTTGTCGGGGGCAGATTATCCTGGGGATCTCTATCCATAAGGTAGGAAGATGGGACATTCCGGTCTCCCCCCAAGATAATTTGTGAGGGTAAGAGAGCGCTGATTTTATCAGCGAGAGCCATAAAGAATTCAGGACTTCCCCCAACAGGCCCATAGACAGAACCTAAAATTACCACATCCCTGTTGAGTGTGCCCTTTACCAAAATAAACCTCCCCTCCGGGTCCTCCACTACCAGGTCTCTCACAAATAACACATGTTTTTTAATAAGAATAGCTACTCCTGTACTATAATTGATCCAGTCGCCACATATACCTGTGAGAAGCCAGAGCGAGATAGCCACTTAGCCTCCCCACCTTTCAGATGGGTCCCCTGAAGGAATAAAATATCAATTTGCAAAGAGCAGTGGTTAAATACCTGAGTTCTTTTAACCTTTTCCCTAAGCCCGTGCACATTCCATCGATGCTATTTTAACATCTCCAGTAACCATTTTAAAAACAGTATGAGAAGAGAATATATATCAGAACATCCAGAGGTATAGCAAAATATATGCACACTCTATCCTAGACTTCCATACCCACTCCTGCCCAAAGATACCCATTGACAATAATAACAAGTTATGGAACTTAACCCCAATTGAGATCATGGTCGCACCAAAACAAGGCTTGGTAGGTAAACCTCCCCACCCCAAACAACCCTCTTCAAACCCCATCAAATAACTACATATGATGCAACATACCCCCAGAGCCTGCCACGAGGGTCCCAACCGGAAATCCAAAAACTTCACAGAAATATCTACAGATAGTATGGAGTCATAGAAGAACATTGATTGGCAGGCCACCCCCCAAAAAACATCCATAACCCCACCCAACAACTATATACAGCATGTTCCCCAGGCTGAAAACATTTAGAAACCTCACAAAAAGCCAGGTTTTGGGGACATGTCCGCCGCGAGTCCAGCCCCACCCATCCTGCAGGGAGTGAACAAAGAAATAAAGTACTCGATAACACTCCCACTGGGAAAAAGACCCTCCCTATACCATTCTGGGAAGCTCTGCAGGATCCCTGCAAATGAGGCTGAACTGGCAAACCCCCCTTCCATAAGCTCGCGACTCAGCAGTCCCAAAGGCTGGGCCCAGAAGCCCCCCCCCCATCCAACCACCACATCTGCACCACCTTAGGTCTCATCTCCCACTTTCAAAGTATCAGAAGGGGGAAATCCCCAAAGCAGGAGTCCGCTACTCACCCCTAAGGTGAAGTGGGAGAGAAGAAGTCCACCTCGAACTGGGCGAACCTCCAAAAAAAAAGCATAACCTCAACTGGCTGTGCTTGTTTCCAGGGGTGCTATATGTTAGTCGGACAAAACGGGTCCTACATAAGAAAGCAGTTCCCTGGGAAACTCCACCCCAATAAAGGCGTTCTGGAGAGGCCAAAGGACCAGCTATCTCGCCCATTACAATCCCCACTTAGCCACCTCGGATCTCACCTGCAGCAAAACCAGAGGAAGTAGCCAGAGCAGGTAGGAACTATCCAAACCCAACTAGCAGAGAAAGTATTAAAAAGAAATAAGACCCCTGCTCTTAAAAGAGAGAGGGACCCCCCTGTGTACAAAGCGAAGTAACAATGAAAATAGCCTTAGGCCAAATCCCCCTTAAACACATTGTTCGCCATTCAGTTCATCCCTTTGCCTTGAACAAGTCCGGGAACTTAGCAGCCAGTTCTTTGTGTGCAGTCTCTGGAGACTCAAAGCTGTAAGTGGCACTGCCCACTGAAACTTTAAGGGTGGCAGGGTATATCATCCGAAAAGGAATAGACGCCGTGATTAGCTTCTGTACCATGGGATGAAACGCGGCCCTTCTCACTCTCATCTCCTTAGGAAGATCCTGGGCAATCCTCAGCTTCGTCGACCCCCATATGATCTCTTTGAGCTCCCGAGATTTATTAAATATGTGCTGCCTCTCAATGTAGCTCAAAAATTTAATGATTATGGGATGGGGGAGCTGGACGGTGGTCGGGGCCTCAGCGACCTGTGAGCCCTTTCGAGATGGTAGCTTGGATTAATCGGGGAGGGACCAACTATTTTAACAAGGAGCCGTTGCAAAAAGGCTGTCAAGTCCGGTCCCTCTTCCAACTCCGGTAGCCCCAGAATGAGGAGGTTGTTCCTGCCACTGCGGCCTTCCAAGTCTTCCGCTTTCAATTGTAATTTCCGAATCTGCTGGGACAGTTCGGTTACCTCTGTGTCCACCTTCGCCCTCCACTGTTTCACTGAAAAGATTCTGGCCTCCGAGTCCAACACCCTCATAGTGAGGGAGGAAAGGTCGCCCCTTAATGACTTTAATTCCGCGGTCAGATCCTGAAGGAGAGTTTTAACTGGAGCCAGCTCCTGCATGAACTTGTCCTCTGTAAGAGGAGCTGACACCTGGGATTTATCTCCGGCCTTCTCTGACCCCAAACCCGCTTGGCTCCGCGGTTTTTTGGCTGACTTTTCTGGGGTCGCAGGCGGCGTATGCTTAGCCATGGCCTGCTTCCTATCCACTTCCATCTCCTCACCCAAACCGACAGGCATACGAGAAACCGACCAAAAATCAGAGATCCAAATACAAATGACTCAGTACTGAGAGTCTGGCCACTTTACTGGAGCAAAAATAGACGCAGATTATGGCAATTAGGAGGGTTGGAGGAGAGAGCTGTAGGCCCTTGCTGCCATTCAGCCAGCTGCCATCACGTGACCTCAAGGCCTGTAGTTCAAGTCACCAGCAACTCTGCATTCATCCTTGGAAATAGCATTAATGAAAGGATCATACTGTGTGGCCGGTTCTTTACCCCACCACTGCATAGATTTTAGTCCCCCTGACTGATGGCTTAAAGAAGCATTCATCAGTAGGGGGAGTCAACCAAACATGGCATTGTTATTTTCCAAGCATTCCAGAGACCAGACCATGTCTCTTCTTATTGGCAGTATTCACAAATGGACATAAGGTACTGATGAACAGTGTGCACCAACCTCTGGGATTATTTGTAGTCCTTTGGCCCACATTACTTATTCACAGCACAGTTCACATTGATTCACTGCTTGAACTTGTATGAAGCCCTATACTCAGCTCCTAGATTCCTACAGCCCCATGTTTGTAAACACAAGAGTAAACGACTGGACTGTATGGGCTGTCAGCAACTCCTACTCCTTCCTTTCTGTCCTGGGGCCCTACTTGTGCTGCCTTTTCTTCCCTACTTACATAGCACTGACCTGGCGTGGCAACCATTCAACCTCCGAGAACAGCCAGCACTCCCCTGCCATGTGCCCCTTTACCTCTATGCTATTTAAGACCTGCTCTGTCTTCTTCTCTCTAGCTGCTTGTCCCTGAACAGGGCTGCTCCAGCTCACCCACAGTCGGCCGGCACCTAGCCAGCCACCGACCAAGACCAGGACACCCGCCTGCAGCTCCTTGGAAGGTACGGGACAGCGCAGCCAATCGGAACATGGGTGCTTCCAGCAAACCCACTCTGATTGGCAGGAGTTTTCCCCTGCTATAGACACCTGGCACTTTGTTAGATTTTCGATAGAACTAAGCACATTTCAACTGTGTTATTAGGAGTTTTTCAACTGTGTTAGCTGGATTGTAATTTCTACTACTGTTTTAAAGTGCTTACACCTCTTCTGTCTGACTGCTCTTCCTGCAGCGCCCCCCCCCCATCCAAGCACTCTGCCTTGGTGCCTTTTTTAAGTGGCTAGTTTTCCATTAGCAGGTTATACAGACCTGCCACTAGAGGGATTCTTGGTCTTCTACATAAATCACTGTATTCATTCGTGGGCAATATGGCCTGCAGTATCATTCTACTTCTTTCCCAGTTCTGCTACAAGGGGACTTGAGTCTGAAGGGTGGATGGCCACTAACTAAGCTGCTCCTGCTCTCCTTGTTCCCCTTTCTGCTGTATTTTCTCATCTAGGTTTTAAGTGAGTACCTAGGTGGGCAAATTTCTTGCCTAGAAAATATTGCACTAATATAAATCATGAGACCACTCAATCTGGGACCATGGCTCTCATTATTGTGTTTTTATTGCTCCTAAGGTGCAGAGTTTTCAGCAATACAGTGCAATTCAAAGTACCTCAATGCAATTCAGTTCTCCAATGTACCTTATCAATACCTAATGTTATAACAGTCTGCCGTGCAGACACTATGTCATTCTCCTCTCCCCTTTTAGCCTATTCTCCCCGGTTAGCCTACACCCCCTTGCTACTGTCCTCACCTATGTCTACCCAAGCACTTACATTGATCACGATCAACTGTCATTACAGTGGTGCCGCCTCTTCGCAGCACGATATGTGTTGCTGCGAAGAAATAAAAAAGCAGTCTCCATTCTTATAAGCTCCTTAAAGAAAGTTATACTTCTGCTTCTTCTCTGCTCAGGAAATGTGGAGCTCAACCCTGGCCCCCCCCACAACTTACCTCGCCTATCAATTTTGCTGAGGCCACAGGTCTCAAAATGATGATGGTCAACATTTTAAGCCTGCCTAAAAAACTTGTACAGCTACAAGCCTGGGCTGCACACGTTAACCCAGACCTTATCATAATCACTGAGTCGTGGTTAAAAAAGACTAACACTGATCAACAAATATCACTGCAGGGCTACAATTTATTTAGGGCAGATAGAGAATCTAGAGGCCGGGGTGTGGTTATCTATGCCAAATCTAAGTACTTGGTCACCAATATTAGTTGCAAATCTCTAGCCAAGGAATTTGAGTTAGTTTCGCTGAGCCTTCATCTCCCCTCCTCGGAATGTATCACTATCCTAGGTGGCTATAGACCCCGTCTGGTGGTGATGAAGTCCTTAATCTTTTGAAATCCATGTTCGTAGATGCAAAAACTGAAACAATATTTCTAGGAGATCTAAATATGGACTGGCTGTCACCTAAATCACACGGCCTCAAATCCCTTTGTGACGAGCTAGGTCTTGGGCAATTAGTCAGTGAACCTACTAGGAACAACACTCTAAATACTGCCAACAGTTCCATTCTAGATGTGGTACTAACCACCCATCCACACAAAATATCTCATTTGGCAGTGTTTCACAATGACATGAGCGATCATGGAATTGTTGCTTGCATAAGATCTCAAATTAAGGCCCGTCTGCAACCCATCTTTATAACAAAAAGATCCTTTCGCAAATTCAGTGCAGTAAACTTCCTATCTGACCTGAGCATGATCAGATGGCAAGATCTTTACCTAGCCAAAGATGTCAACAAGGCAGCTTGCATCCTTAATGACAAACTCACTACAATAATAAATAAGCATGCCCCTTTCATCAAAGTAAGGGTACGGAACAATTCCAACCCCTGGTTCACCTCGAATCTCAAGGCAGCCCTTATAGCTCGAGATAAGCTCTGGGCTAAAGCTAGACATTCCAAAGAATCTTCAGATTGGCAGGCCTTTAGGAATAACCAGGAATAACTGTGTGAAAAAACTTCGCTCTGCTAAAGCTAACTATTATATTTCTACTCTCGAACAAGCTAAAGGTAACCCTCATAAAATATGGAAGACTATGAAAGCTATAGAAGGACGGCCCATGGCCCCCTCTGTCCTAACAAAGATAGTTGTAAGTGGCAAGATTGTGGAAAACAAGTCCCTAATCCTGGAGGAACTTAACTCCCACTTTGCCACAGCTGGATTAGCTTTGACTCGTCACCTTATGCTGGTGCTGCGGTGAGCCAGCATACCCCTCCAGCCACATCTAGTCCTGCACCCAGCCCCTTCCAACTGTGCGAGAACTTATAAAGAAGTAGAAGATTCTCCTCTTAACTTAGACACCAAAAAAAGCACAGGGGACGATGGCTTGGAACCCTTTTTCCTAAGGTCAGGCTACGCCCATCTCACTGCCCCAATTCTCCACATCTTCAATCTTTCCATTACATCTGCTACTGTGCCGTCCTGCTGGAAATCAGCACATATCCTCCCTCTATTTAAATCTGGTGACCCATGTGATGTAAACAACTATAGGCCTATCTCCATATGCCTATCCTTTCTAAAGTTCTTGAAAAACTGATCCATATTCAGTTAAAATCTCACTTGAAACCTTCTCTCTCATTAACCCAGCTCAATCTGGCTTCGGGCTAATCATAGCACAATCACTGCACTAGCAAAAGTAACCAATGATTGGATCTCTGCTATAGATGCTAAGAAGGTAACTGGTGCAGTCTTTTTGGACCTCAACAAAGCTTTTGATACTGTTGATCACAAACTATTAGTCAATTGCCTTGCAAAGTTGGTGCCACATACCATACCACCCAGTGGTTCTCTAGCTACCTAACTGGAAGATTCCAAAAAGTAAAGGTGGAAGGCTTTTTTTCTGTTGCCTTGCCAGTTGCAAGAGGAGTCCCCCAAGGATCCATCTTAGGCCCTATCTTGTTTTCTCTGTACATTAATGACTTAGATGCTAACATATCTACGTCCAATCTGCACTTTTTTGCAGATGATACTGTGCTGTATACTTTTGGCTCATCGTTATCTGAAGTCAAGGGAGTGCTTCAAGTGGACTTCGCACAACTTGAGCATAATCTAATAAAGGCAAAGCTTCTGCTCAATGCTAAAAAGACTAAAGCGATGATATTCTCCCGCAGTGCTGTCTCAGACCCCCCCAATACCCTTGCCCAAGACTTCATTGTCACCACGCTAAATGAGCCTCTGGAAGTTGTAACCAAATTTAAATATCTAGGTATCTGGATCGACAAATTATCTTTCAGTGACCATGTTGAAGATGTCTCTAGAAGGTTAAAAGCAAGGTTAGGTTTCTTCCACAGAAATAGGCCCCTTTTCCCCCTTGAAACTCGAAACAAGCTTGTACAGGCCACTTTTCTCCCCCTACTCGACTATGGTGATGTAATCTATTCCTCCACCACTCTTGCAAATCTAAGTAAACTGGACATCCTTTATCACCATGCGTTACAGTTCATTACCAACTCCCTTTACCGTTCGCACCACTGTGACTTATATGCAGCTGTTGGTTGGACATCCCTTACTACTAGATGCCTGCTCCATGCTGGGCTATGGACTCTTAAACTGCTCCTGCAGAAATTGCCAAGCTATCTCTCTTCCTTATTAGTATCTCACATAGTGCATACTCATTAAGAAAATCTGACTTTATTATGCTTGACATACCAGGGCCGGACTTCCTTTGGTAAGCGTGCTATTGCATATGCCCTTCCCTCCATTTGGAACCAATTACAAACCGTATTGAAACTAACTAGCACAGTTTCAATAAACTTCTGAGTTCAACCAAAATAAGACACCTGTAACTGTCATTAAGTCTCTTCCTTCCCATGTGTGCCATATTTATCCACTGGTAAGGTATAATTGATTTGTCATATTAACTGCTTCCCTTCCCTTCTACTCCTGGCTTTATCTTTTGCTTACGCTCCACTGCTACTCTATCAAATCACTCCTCCCCATATCAGTTGTAGACTGTTTGTTCTAGCTGCCAAAATACTGTATATGTATTGCACACCAGTCATCATGTTTCTATTTAGCAGTATGCAACCTGTAAGTCACTTCCCTGTCTCGTATCAACGTTTACCACCTGCGGTCACCCTATGTGGTACCCTTGTATGTATATCCAGCCTGTATCATGTGACGTGCATTTCGTGTATATACTGTTATTACCTATCTGTGTTTGTACTTTAAGTGTTTATGTCACAGGACCTCCTTGTGAATGAGCTTGCTCAATGGAGTTTTCCTGCAATAAACTTGAACTTGAACATGTTCCCATGCTGCCCAAACCTTTCCATTCCTACTACTGCTTCCCCCCCCCCCCCAGTTTCCATCATTGACTGTGTTCTACATGTTCTTTGGATGTTCTACTGCCTGGTCCGCTGTTTCCTACCAGGTGGGCCACATTCCTGCTATCCCTTCCCCTGCCCCCCCAATCCCCTGTTCCTGTCCCATGCTTCCCTAGTTTTCCTTTTGGGCCTTCGCTCCTAATACCAGCATTCCTTCCCTATTTGTGTCCCTTCTCCCATCCTGACTCATGCTATCTCTACCCCTAGTCTGGAGACTTCACCCCTGCTAGTTGCTCCTGGCACCTCTAATCTACTACTCCCTGTTTGGTCTCTAAGGAACCTGCTTCGCGCTGGTGATATGATCTACTTTGCCCTCCTGCCTACCTGGCTTATGCTACCCTCGCATGGATCATTACCCTTATGGCCTACTCGGCCTCAGTCATTCATTGCATTCCATCGCTACCAGCGTGCTCCTTCCTGGATTATTCTAAACTCCCCTTTACTGACATTCCTGATGGCTCCTTCTTATGTTCCCCTACTCTGACTTGCTTCCTTCTATTTATCTGCCTATTAGTTTACCTACCTTTTGACTACACTGCTAGCTGCCTTTCCTTGCTCAGCCTATACCAACAGTTTGTTTGGACTCTCTCCCTAACTTGTACCTTATGAGGTACTGAGAGAAGGTTGGCTTGCCTTGTCTACTGGGGGTGGGATGTCATATGAGCGAGGTTATATGGGAGAGTACAAAATCAGCTGCTGCAAAAAAAGTGAACGGCAAAACAGCAACTGTAAATAAACATGAATGCTGAAATAGCAACTTTCTTCCCTAATACATGGTAATATTATTGGCAGTGAGGCAATTGGCTCACCAGCTGTATCTAGAGTCACCAGACACACACTCGCCACCTGGCAGATCCTCTGAACTGTCCTCTTCATCAGTCGCACATCAGGTAAGACACTGGACACAGCATCAGTTGTTCCAGCAATGCTCTCCACCACTACCTGAGTCATGCTGCTTGCCAGATGCACCCTTGCCATGCCCCCCAACCCCCCCTCTTTAGTATTCTAACACCATGCCCACACATGGACACGGGGGTAGTTTAAATTAGTGGTCACCCAAATGACACATCACTCTTTCTGCCCTGTTGCTATTTTTGTATAGTTACTCATATGTGAATTGCTCATTTAGCATCGCTCAAATTCCATTGCTCATATTGAATAGCTCATTTGATGTGCTACTGTCTAAAATCATTCATGTCACTACTCCTAACAGGTGCATAAAGACTCTGTCCGACTCCTTCTGCTTCATGGATGCTTACATTGCAGCTTATCACTTACTGCTTAACTCCTCACCTCCAGACTTTAACTCAAATGTCAAACCCTCTACAAAGTTAGATTGTTTACCTTATGACTTCATAACCATCATATTTCCCACTGTTCAGAGTCTGGTAGCATATGTATCACATCATGCTCTTCCTGCTCATCAGCCTCTGTAATCCCTCTGGACATCATCCATTACCACCTTGGAAACCTGGACTACATTCACCCCTTTTTGACTGGACCTACTTTACTCTGAGGATTTGGATGCTCCTTCAGAACAGTCCTACCTCTTCAGCCTCAGAATTATCCTTCCAGAATGCATCATCCATGGATTCAAAGATGGACCATCATCTCTCCAAGGAGTTCCCCCTTCTCCCAAAATTAGCTTGTGGTTGCTTGAACCTAGGTTCATCTCCTATTAATTTGCCCAGAGGATGGGTGGGTGAGTAGGAATGGGTCCTCAGAGGTTTCCTCCACCTGGGGAGGTCCTCTTCTGCATGCTACTGGTCATACTCTCTGTGAGTTGGAGGAAGTAATCATACTGTTTCAAACATTCATTGGTAATTCTTTTTGGCTTTCTATTCCCTGCTCACTACCCAGCTTACCTACCAAGGGGGGAATAGAGAAAAGCCAAAGTAAACTACAGTTACATAAGCACTTCTAACCTCATACTCTAGTCACCCAGACATTGAATTTTATTCCATGGCAGACAAATACACCATGTATTGAATGTATAGAAAGACACATAAATGACAGGTGGAACCATATGTAGATAGACTATTGGTATTTTACATTGTTTAACAATACTTTTTCATTGTTTTGTGTCTTTTTACATTTTTTTATTTAATTTTTTTTTTTTTAAGTTGCCTTTGAACCCATTTTATAAGCACAATAAGGAACTTTAGGACATTGGTTGTGCTTGTTTTACAACACTTCCAGGGGCTGAAGACACTTGGTCTGTGGCTTTGTATCTTACTATGACCCTAGGGGTGTGGTAAAACCAGCACAACCAATGCCTCGTCATGTCTTTATTGCTTACATAACCAGACAGTAACTATTTACTCTGACTGATGGAGGGAGACCTTTTTAGGTATAATAATTCATTTGAGTTTCTCTGTTTCTCATTATTATTTCCTGATGAGATCATAATCTACCATTTGTGATATTAAAGTCATAACCATAGTAAATGATTATGTCATCACATGCAGGAAAATTATAACTTCGGCTACAGTAGGTGATAACCATCAAGAGATGATGAACTCCAAGGGACACCAATCCTGTTTTCATCTACAGGGGTAAAAGTGTCTTACAAAAACAAAAAATGGAAGTTTGCATGGCACAATACCCTTACTAAGACCACCATGTGACAGCACAGAGATCAGGCAGCAAAATCAGTTATGGAATAATTAAAAAATGCATTGAGATAGACAGAAAGGTACCCTAGGAATAGGGAAGAACGGATAAATCACAGATCATTCGGAATCCTTGGTTTTGCAACAGATGGGTAAATGGGCAGACTGGAGGGGCCAAATGGTCCTTATCTGCCATCAACTTTGATGTTTCAATGTTTCTATGATGGAGCTTAACTCTGGGGATGCAGTAGCGGACCATGGCTAGGATATTCACAGGCATGCATGCTGTCAGCCCTGTGAATGCTGCAACAGCATTTGGTTGCTTTTAATGTTCTGAACCTTCACAGGCTGGGCACAGGGCTTTAAATTCAGCCTATGGCATTTATTACTCGGTATTCAACTCAGGGTTAACATTTAGAAACATTAAACAAAATATCATCTATCCCTCTCCTGCTGGTCAAGGCTAGTCCCTTGGCTACCCCTCCCACCCCAGTTATTTTCTGCTCTCCACCTTCCATTCCCCATTCTCTCACATCTGTGTTTAAGGAAACAATGTATTGATTCTTGCCATGATGTTAGGAGTTGACTGCATTTTTTTTGTAACCCACTTCCTCCCTAGCCCAACATCTCCAGTCCCCAAAACATTAATATTTCCCTGTGGGCCCTTTTTCTGATCACCAGTCCTTGATTTGGGGACCAATAGTGCAAACTCCTGGCTATTAAATTTGCTTCCCTCCCCGGGGCACCTGGTTTCATTTAACTAATGCTGTACAGTTATCTAACTGTATAAGCAAGCATGGCACATGACCAGGGGGAAAATGCAAAGCAGTCTGCATCACTGATGATGCCAGGCAGATTTGTTGGCTGCCTAGGGAGGGAAAGAGGTTGTTATTTGTTTAAATTTTTTACTTTTTATTTTTATTTTTTTTTTTCTACTGTCCTAAATGTGCCACAGATGATAAAAACATTTGGAATTTGTTCTGAGTACACTGTTATTCCTGGTGTTCAGGAAATGATACTTTGGGCTTACATTCCACTAGTAAATGTGTTCTGTTAATATTAAATGTAATTATTTCATTGGCAGCTGGAGGATCTGATTTAAATCAAATATTTATTTATTTATTTAAAATTAATTTAAAGCAGCAGAATATGTTAGTAAGCCAAAAAAAGTCACCATATATTTTTTTTTCTTTTAGAAAAATGTGCTTACGAAATCCTAAGCGTCTCCGAATTTTCTCAGATATTTTTAAAACAGCTGTTATAAATCATTTTGTAATAACTCAAGTCATTAAAAATGGCTGCCATCAGTAATTTTTAAAAAACCTCTTCCATTGAGGTTACTTCTTGAATGTACGTAGCTGATTTGATACTTTTACTGTGTTAAGATGGTGCAACCGGATGCTTCTGATGGCAAACAGCATGTACCTATACTAAGATAGTTAATTTTCAATGATGGGTGTGGCAAGGGAGAAGAAGCTTTTCCATTGCAACCCAGAGAGGGGCAGATATGATACAGTGGAAATGGTAATATGATTTGAATATTATATATGATTGTTAAGCCTGTCACACTTTTCTGAATAGTCTTAAAGTAATTCACATATTGCTAAGGTTTAATTTACAGTAGCATGCCATGCACATTTGTGGTGTGTGTGTGTGTGTGTGTGTGTGTGTGTGTGTGTGTGTGTGTGTGTGTGTGTTTTTTTTTTAAAAAGGATAGTGAAGTTTAAATTAGCCTTTTTTTGTGTTCACAGTTTAAGTGGTATAGCCATCGGTGTATACTCTACAGCATGTATGGTAAATCTGTTCCTGAAACAGGTATGGTCGGCTTAGACCAAAAACAGCATGCAGGCTGCAATTCAAGAAAATGGGCAGCTAGAATGAAACCCTGAGGACTTATAATTTTGTGACTGATGAGCTCTCTGTGGGAAGCTCAGGTCACCTGCTCTGAGGCCCACTACATTTCTATGTCAATTGCTTTTTTTTTCTAGTCCTTCCTGCTACATTCCTTAGCATCCAATTTTCTGAATATGGTGCATGAAAGCTGAGAAATGTTTGAGTTCCTGGTTTTGGGCAGAATCATGGGAAAATAGGTCATATGTCATTAAGTGAATGATATAATGATGGTAAAATATACTTCACATATACAGAACACTATAGAAAATGCCGCAAATGTAAAACAATAAGACTGGATTTAATGTCTGCTTTTTTTAATTTCTTTGATGTCTTAAACCGTATCTGAGATGTACTGTCAATGTTTTCAAATACTTTGTATTCATCTGATACAGCATAAATAGCCATAATTGTAAGTCAAGCTTTTTGTTGAACTTGCTCTTTGAAATGTACTGAAATCTACACATTGCACATTAAGCCATAAAAGATTAACTCATTGTGTTACAGTAGTTTGATTACTTCACTACCCCTTGCATTTTAACATGGTGGGTGTCTACACGAGTTATATACAATATTGAAGCACTTTCAATAAACCTTCACTTATATTTGTTGTCATTGTTACACACAGGAAACATGCATGCATTTTGTGTGGTGGTAGGTAAAGTAGAGCTTGCATGAGTTTCATCCTTTTAACAATAACATGGAACATTTTCAATGCCCTTTCAGGGAGTCTTGGAGTGACATGGGCACCGCATTTCAGGCCCTGTAGACTGACCAATAGAGGCAGTGTTTTTGTTACTTAAACTTCTTCATACGACTAACTTAACCTTCAAGCACATATGGATTAGACATTCATATTTTCAGACGTTTTGATTGTTCTGCTAATACGTTCAGTGCACAAAATTAAAATAAGATCTAGTTTCCACCTGGTAAGTACTCAGACACTTTATCATCTATATCATTACAGCTATACTCTCTTCATTACTGTACAGTGACATACAATACTTGCATTATAGTCTTCATGAAAAGCTGTTTCTGCAGCATCTTGTCATCATTTCAGGAGCATTGCTTTGAAGTAGTTTTGTATTCAGAACTCGGTGCATAACAGCAATGGCTCAATTGCACAACACAGTATTATTTACTCAGATGGGGTTAATTGCTGGATAAAAGAATGGTTCCTTTCAGTTTACCTTTGTACAATCTTGCTCACACTGGATACGAAAGACAGGAAGGTCGATGATAAATATCAAACTTTCTAATCTATAAAAAAAAAAAAGAGTCCCGTCGCATTTGAAATCTTGAGCTTGGTCCAGAATCTGGAAATGCAGCCACTTGTGTTACTCTTGCTGAAAGAAGAAAATGACCCTTTTTCTTTGTGCCTTACATTCACTATTGTACTAGTAAACCACTTTTTTTTACCTTTCCTCTTGATACACAATTTCAAACTGGATTCTATAAAACAAAAATACTTCAAACTTTCCATGCCTTTCATTCATTTTTGAGTTGCATGGGTTGAACCAAACAGTATTTTATTTAAGACACAGTTCATCCACTTCAATTTATGTTTGGATTAATATGAACTGTGTTTAGCCTGCTGGTTCTATCTGAGTGCTATTTTGTTTTGACTACAGTAAACATATCCTTATCTATCTTCTATTTTCCCTGTTCATGTACTTTGACTGCAGATGCGTTTAAAGGGCTGCTTTATTAGTTAAGCATCTAATACATGAATATATAATATACAACAGGAGTGGGGCAAAAATGATAAGGCAAATGTGATATCTTGGCTAGTGACATCAGAAACAGAAACGTATCAAAATATGTTGTTACTATTGTCACAAAGGATATTCTGAAGATTACTGTCATAACAGTGGGATACTGAAAGCAGCTTTTACAGTGCTGATGCCATTACAATTACCTGGAGTAGCACTGAAGCCAGCTGTTGAAATTAAAGAGAACCATTAAATCTTCAAATGAACAGCAGATTTAAAAGCTATAACTAGTAGTAAATTACTCTTGCATGTATCGAATATACAATTGCCTGACTGAAAAGAGGCTGTTTATTATCACTTGGGGGGGGGGGGCAGGACTTTCATAACTCTCTTGTGTCTCTACTGCTCATGAGGTATAGTCATGCCCCCTCACACTTAAATATAAAATGCATACTTTGAGCCAAGCTATTGCATATCCACTAAAAGTCCATGTAACACCATATAGTAGGTTTTTGTATACTGTAACAATCCCTACCTTACAGTAGGGGGAAGTGGTTACTAGCAGATATGGCTAGCAGGGGAGTTATGCCTTGGCATTCTCCTCTATGAGTGTAGCTGGTATATGAGGAGCTGTAGACAGTATAAAGATAGGGTGACCATGAGGTGCCTGTCAGATTTAGTAATTCTAGTGGTCTTAATGCTTAGAGTTCCAGTTCTAAGTTGCTGAGGAGACTGTTGGGAACATTGACACTACTGGTGCCCTCAACTTGCAGGTACCCTCTGGGGAATGGGTAAGATGCTGGCTGTATCACTCATGGCATGGGTGTCAGCTGAGTGGGCTACCAGGCACCACCAACAAGGTGCTGGACTGATGGGGATACTCCTTCATGCTCAGCAGGAGTAGGTATTGACTGGTGCCTACTAAGTGACTGGCTACAGGACTCAAGCCAGGGGGAAAGGATGAGCTATGAGATATGCTCTGACTTGGAAGCATGGGTACCAGTCACTCTCAGAGCCCCGGGAGAGGAACTTGTTCCCAGATACCTTGTTATGATGAGGGCTCAGTAAGGGTGTCAACATGTCCCTACAGGGAATTCTGAGGGTGGTAAGGGTAGGCCTCAGGCATCAGAGATGGATCTTAACCAGCAGAGAACCATGGAGAGGTTTGAGGAGATAGCGCATAGCTAGGAAGCTTAGTGAGACCACCAGGAGGGGCTGAAAACCCCATGGGAGTATTCCCTCAAGAGATGCCCCCAATCACTTTTGGACCTGTGGCAAATTTCCCAAAAATCATCATGGGACATCCCCGGTTGTGGGGTGACTCTGGATACCTGCATGTGCTGAACACACTGAGCACCCAAGGGCAAAATGTGACAATGGTACTGCTGAGAAACAGAAGGAAAAAGGTCTTCCAAAAAGGATATCTTCGTTTGGTCAGAAGATCATTCTTTATAGATCACTAATACACTGGATCAGTCTTCTACATTCAATAAGGGTATCTTGCAAAATTGTTGGGTTTTGAAAGGTTTTGACAGACAACCTGATTGAATCTACAGAATGTTCATGTTGATCTGAATGTGTGTACTGTTATTTGCATTTACCGACAATTGTACATTGTACTTGCTTTGTCTGTTTTTTGATGTGGATGTCTTTGCAAATAGGTAGTATATGCCCAAAGACCTTTGTAATCAAATCAAAAGTAGGAGACATATCTCTGAGCAAAGTAAGGAATCTCGTAGTGACTCATTAGGGAGTGGGATTCCAGAAGGACCAGCCACAGGGGGCACCAAGCAAAGCACCAGGACAAGGTGCAGGTGAGACTCAGCGATACCATGTTGGCACCTGGATATGTAAGTATACCTTGGCAAGAGACATGTAAACCCCCAGAGGTGGCACTTCCAGTAAAGGAACACATACTACCATTAAGACACCTTGTTGGCACACCACAATAAAAGTAAAACAAAGCACCCATTGACTAAAGAAGTGCCCTGCTGAACAAAAAATGCAACCCTTGAGGTGAAGACTAGCTTGGAGGCTAGAACACTACAAGAAAACCACACTCAGTCCAAACAGATAAACAGGAGTCATTGAATGAGATGCAAAACACTGTTGAAACCAAGAAACAGGAGTGCAGCACCAAAAAGCCCCAGCGTGTGAGTCCCATTCCTGTTTGTTTTTTTGTTTGTTTATTTATTTATTTCGTGTTTAGGATTAAATACCTTTGAGCACTAGGCTCTTTTACAAAGGTTCTGAGTCAAAACAAGAGACCAGATCATATCAGATGTTAGTACGCAACAGGATGATATCTGAATGAAAATACAGGCAAATGTTACATAGGTTATAGACAAGGTTACATTTGTTACAAACAGTTTCATATGTTTCAAAGTGTGAATACTTGTAGTTTATAGGTAGCCAAGTGCAAGGGGTCCATCAACACAACTCAAGTGTGATAATTACTTATATATAATTGTCAATAACTTGGGATCACTGTGGATACCAGGCTCTGGTCTTTTGTGGTAGAGAAACAGTAGCAGACAATGGTGGCTTTGTCAAGTTGCAGAGAGAGAGTGGGAGTGAGATAGGCAAGGGGTTGGAAGAGTGGGGGGGAGGATGTGATCGAGAGGAGGATATAGCTTCAGTTGGTACATTGGCAGATATTATCAAGGGCAAGATGGGAACATAATTATTTTTTGAAGTGGTTTAGCTTGCCACAGCTTATTATTTCAGTCGGGAGGTCATTAAACCACATTGGTCCCTGATATGATAGTGATCATTGGGCAAGAGTGGTGCATTTAAAGGGCACTGGAACGCCACCTCTGGCCACTCTTCCGGTGTTTACAGTGGGTTGATGGATAGTAAATAGGCTGGAGGTAGTCTTGGGTGCAAGTCCCAGCAAGAATTTCTTAACAAATAGGCAAGTCTGGTATTTGACTTGTAGTTGGAGAGGGAGCCACCCAGTTTTAGAGTACAGAATGCAAGTGTGTGTGAGGTGGTCAGCCCCAAGAACCAGTCTTCAGGCCTTATTGAGGAGTGTTCTGATCCTTTTGAGTACAGAGTCTGAACCTGCACCGTAAATGAGTAGCCCATAGTCTAAGGTTCATAGCACAGAGCTACATGTGGCCAGCTTCAGGGCCTCAGGTGTCATTGAGCGCCTGTGCCGATAAAGAACCCCGAGCTTTAAGTTTGTGATTTAATGATGTGGTCCACACATGTTGGGAAGTAAGGGTGTTGTCAAGGTGTACACCTAGGTATTTAAAGGTGCTGATCTTCTCAATTTGATGTTGTTTCAGGCTTTGTACCAGTAGTGGGCCATATTTTGTTTTGTTGTGTGGCACTGTAAATAGCATACTCTTAGTTTTTTTGTACTTGAATTGCACTTTATTTTGTGCAAACCAGTCTTCTAAGCTATGAAGGTTGTCCTCTAGTTTGGAAGTTATGTGACTGTCAGTACCACCACTCCACCCTATACTCACTTCCTGGGTTCCTATGCCCTAGGTGCATGATTTTGCACTTTTTGGAATTGAACCTCAACTGCCATGCTCTTGACCAGTCCTTGAGTTTCTCAAGATCTCTGTGCATTCTCTCCACCCACTCTTGAGTTTCCACTGTATTGTAGATTTTGGTATAATCTGCAAAAAGACATACCTTCCCTTCCACTTCTTTAGCAATGTCACTTATGAAGCATTAGAGGACCAGTTCCAGTACTCAGCCCAATGTCACCCCACCGTTCACTCTCCCATCATTAGCGTGAGTGCCTTTAACCATGCCCCTCTGTCTCCTAAAGGTTAACCAGTTTCTAACCCATAGGTGTGCCGGAAGATTGAGATGTATGAGGGTACTCACAGTCAAAAGGGTACTTTTTGCATAAAAGGGGCACCTTTTTTTACATTAAAAGGACAATGTGTCCTCATATCACTGTTTTATATACATAAATACAGAAAATGATCATTTTCTAACAGTGCACTGAACCTGTCCTCATTCAGGTAGGGAACATACCATTTGTATAGAGCTCAATGTGCAGCATATATATTAAGAATTCAGTTAAAAATATACTGTAACTCCAGTAAAAGCTATATTTGAAAACTTGTTGTTCTGTAGCTGTCATCTGAACTGCCTAAGCTAGGTTAACATTAGGAAGCTAGTCATAGTTTCCCCTGTTAAATAAATATTAGTGTAGGAATCATTAATGAGGCAGGCATCATTATCATCATCATCATCACCATCACACAGACATAGTGATTTTTTTTAATGAGGATTCTTCCACTGAGTGCAGATTGCCGCCGGCCAGCAATACTCCCCTTCAATTTCCTGATGAGGCCAGTGGATTCTTAGTGTCACAGTGTGCCATACAAAACTAAACAAAATGTTTCGCAAATCATCTTATTTGGAGTCTTAACTAGATTCTAATCCCACCACTGTTTGGTTATTCATGACTAACTAGCAGTTCCTGATGGATGTGATTGAAACAACATTATTATTATTTGCATTAAACCCTATATATTATGAATCTTAAGATTTAGTGATAATTGAAGGGCTTGGTAATGTGAATCTAATATCATTTCAGACACGTCCCTCAGGAACTGTCTGCTAGCCAAGTCATGATTGCATCAATTACAGTGTATTTAGCCCCTCTGCCCCACACCCACATATTTTGAGGGAATATGTCATTATTTGTTTATGTGAAACATTTCACCAGGAAAGACATACTGAGCCAAAATATGCTCGTTTCCAGATGCAGCCTGGGGGGAGGGGGAAAGGGATAAGTACAGTCGATTTTACTACAAAATAAAACATCATACAGAGATTAAGTATCAGTGCAAAACTTTGTACATTAGGGAAGTACATATACTACACTTATGCTTAGAGAATAAATAATAATATCATAAGGCTAGGGCAGTAGGCAAGTCCCTTAGGAGCAGAGAAGGGAGCAATTATATCAGTAAGGGCAGTAGGGGATAATGTACAGAGAGGGAAGCATGGGGAAGAAGGGGGTACAGTCAAGTGTGGAAAGGAAACTAGAAAAAGGGGGGTAGTATGGTAGAGAGGAGATGTAAACTTATTTGCCTCTGGGGAGCAATCCCAGAAGAGCTAGGTAGGGGAGTTGGTGCACAATTAACTGCGATTTGCCCTGGCTCTGCAAGGAGACGGTAGGAGTGCGGAGTGGCAAGGAGAAGTAAGAAGCAGTCAGGAGGGCGGAGGTAGAGTGGGGGTGAAGTAACAAGAGTGGAGCGGAATAAGAAAAGGGGGAGAGTTAGTATGATTGAGAGGGAATAGGCACACCTTCAACTCTCTGGGATGCAAACCCACAAGGCCAGACACAGCTAGTGCCCCACAGTTTGAGAGATTATGGTCTACTCCATAGCAATATTTCTATTTAAATAACTCAACCGGGGCTGTGGGCATGATTGGGGTGATCTTTCGCCCCTCTTTCATTGAGATGCCAGTAAAAGACAGAGACATGAAGTGGACCCCCCCTGATTTCACCTCTGCTCCTTATAGATACAGGTGATATTGATGTGCTACAACAATGCCAGGGTGAATTGTCATGCTATTATCAGCTATCATATAGGGCATAAATCACATTTATAGGCAGGCAGTTAGCAATAGAGATAAACTCACAAAGTCAATTCCCAACCAAGTAGTGGGTTGAATAGGTTCAGTCACTGGGGACTCAGGGGGCATAGGGCAGTCTGAACCTGCCAGTCTCTTAACTCGTGGGCTAGTTCTGTTTTCTGCCTTCATCTTCCAGCTTTCCACACTGCCAAATGGATGTATGCAGCTTAAACTTCCAGACTATCAAAGCCAGGACTAGGCCGATTTTATCCACACAGCTCACTAAGAGGCATATGGGGCCAGGGTCCAAATCACAGTTGGTCAGTCGCAGCGCTAGAATGATCATCACAATATCATTGATTGTGGGAAGGCTGAAGTCAGACCATATAAACTGAGTGTTCGACATCTCCTGCCGACCACCATCGCTCCCATTGGAGAGGGAAGAATGGATATCCGATCTGATTTTGGCAACCTTATCTGCAAAGAAGAGAGCAAGCTCATCACACAGTTCTTGAGACAAGGCTCTTCTGGGCTGAAGACAGACTGGATTGAACAGTCTGTCCACAGTCCGAAGGAGTTGAGCTGGTCTATTCTGTGCAGCTGCTATCTCTCTGGACAGGAATTCTGCCTTCTTACGAGAGATTGCAGATTGATAGACCACATAATGGTGCATCAAACTAAGCCTGTCATCATCAAGACTGGACTTCTGCCAACACCTCTCCAACCTTCGTCCAACCCTCCTCAACTCCCTCACGGTCTCATCAAACCAAGGAGACCTGAGGCGAGGAGTGAGAGGATGAACACAAACCAGTGCAATAGAATCCAGGGCCCCTGTCACTGCCTCATTATAAGCATGTACCAGGTCACCTGGATCCAAGCAATCTATCGGTAGGCCCAATACCGCCATCAGGTCTTCTGGGGATACACCCCTTAAAGGGCGGTATCGGACCATCTCCAAAGGGGTTGACCTAATGGGGTGGCCTCTAAACTGAACCTAATGGGGTGATGGTTGGACCATCCGACCGGTTCCACCACCAAGTCAGATATCCCCATCCCCAGAAGGAACACCAGGTCCAATGAGTGTCCACCAATATGGGTTGAGGAGGAAACAAGCTGTGTGAAGCCCAATTATATCATCAACTGGAGGAAGTCTTGACCAAATCGAGAGAATTCATCATCGACCCAAGCATTGAAATCCCCCAGAACCAACCATCTGGGGGACCCCAACGTCAGGTAAACAATGAAGTCTGCGACTTCCTGCAGGAAAACATTCTCGTCACCTGGTGGACGGTATACGAGAAGTATCCTGCACCCACACCCTCACCCAGGATACACTCAAAGGATCTGGTGACTCCCATCAGTACCTCCACCAGGCCCAGTTCTGACTTAGCATAAGTGGCAACACCCCTGCCCCTACGATCCTGCCTCGGGCGGTGTATCACCCAGTACCCAGCTGGAACTGCTGTGGCTAAAACTGGCCCAGCATTTTCATCCAGCCAGGTCTCGGTGATGCACGCCAGGTCGGATGATCCCACAAGATCAGCTATAACAGCTGTCTTGTTTTTAATAGACCTGGCATTGCACAACACCACCCGAGTAGGAAGAACCTCTGAAGATGACCGTCTTACCTGCTGATCCTGATCAGAACCCTTGGGTATGGACACAAGACAGGGGAGGTCCCCTCTCCTGTGCCCATTTCGCCCCAGGGCGTCTCCTTGGCCCCACTATCCCTATCCGCCCTCTCCTTTCCATTCCCCCCCCAGGCCCAGCACCAATCCTCCATCTCCCTCTCACAATCCCCAGAGCCCTACACTTTCTGTAGACTCCCGATGACAAAGAGGGGGACAGGAGAAAGAATGGAGGTCCCTGAGCATAGAGGGTGAATAATACCCAACGGTCTTATTATCACTCCAGCACATAATTCACACCACAACAACAATAATAAGCTCTACACCAACTTATATAAAACAAGATTCAAATAAAACTGAAAATACAACACAAAACAAAACAAAAATCTATTAGCAAAATTAGTGCTGACAAATTATCAGAACATTCTATCTTTCTACCCCACCCACAGTACTCTCACCACTGCGGGGAGAGGAGCTTACCACCTATAAAACCATAGAAATTGGCTCATCACTTTAAAACCCTTTAGTCCGAAATCAATACCCCCATATGCCCAAAAACCAAGTTCAAGGTCTTTTATCTGTCCACACTCCTGTGCTCTCACCACTCAGTATGGCTCAAAGATTTATCAGTCTCCTCTCACGAGACTGATATAATTCTAATGAACTCAATTATGTTTAAGTTTCCTAGTGGTCTCCTAGTAATTAACACACAGTGGCTGCAACAAAGTTCAGGATACTTCACCAAATTTGAACAGTCCACGCCACTCCACACAATTCAACTACAGTCCAAATAATCCAAATTCCCAATAGCCAAGATTCTGGAGCAGCGAACAGGCAGACACCACAAACAACTCCTCTAAAGGTTCCAGCTCCACCCGACCCTCGCTATGATGAGGCAGGCAAGACCACCTCCGAGCAGTACCCTGCCCTCACCTAGGAGCAAAGTAAACCCCACCACCCTCCGGAAGCAGGGAAACTAGCCCCCCCCCCGTATGGACCGGGGAACCAAGACCTCCAAATTGTATAAACAAAATATCACCAGTCATCACTGCCGTTATTCCGTCATCCACTTCCCTGTTCCGATAGTTCCATGGACACTGAGAGCTGGCAGCTTCCTCTCCTACAGTCCAATGAAAATTGTATCCCTGAGTTGAAAGTACAACTCGACTGCTGGGTTCCAACAGATGAAAAAGCAGCCACCAAGCTTTCAGGCTGCAAGCCACCGACTCCTCCAAAGACCCAGGCCAAGATCAAATGCCCAATACACTGCTCACAGCGAGTAGTCCACAATAAGCCATGACCAATAAACCAGGGAACTCCACACAGGTCAGTCTCACCAAAAGCGTCTCAGTTTTAAATAGCAGGGCAATAATAGTCGAAATGATAAATGACTACTAGCAGCTACGACAGCAAGCGATATTATGACTTAAGGGTAACGCTAAAACAACATCGATAAGTAAAAAACGCTATGAACAATATATTTTAATAAAAACGATGAAAAACAATAAAATCATAATAAAATAAAACGATAATCCTGAGCCAAAGACCAAAGCTCATGGACTGCAGCCCAGCGTGGCCGCCATCTTCCTGGATCCTTCAGCATGGATTGCAGCATGAAGTGGATTTTGTGCAAGCGTTGAGTTCAGAACAGCAACAACAATTGTTGCAAGTGCTTTTGACTCCTGAACAAGGAGTAAAACAAAGGATACAATCACTGGAGAAACTGGCAGAGAGAAATGCAGATGTCAGTGTAGATGCTGTGGTGACTGATAAGAAGTGTGATGCAGGAACATCAAAGGGAAACAGAAGCGAGAGGACAATGCCCCAGCGGCTTGGGACAGGGCAACATGAGATAAGGGCTGAGGTACACGCAGCACCAAAAGTGATATCCATAAGTGCACCAAGAGACTCTGTCACAGTAAGTACACCAGATGCTGATAAAAATGAGACTGTTATTGTGAGTACTAGTAAAAGCAGATTGGAGGCTGTGACAGAGCAGAAGACAGCATGTGTTCAACAGATGCAGCAAACTAATGTAGTTGAGTTAGGATTAAGAAGAGGACGCCAAGAGGAGGGGAACTGTGCAAATGTTTCAAGGTATACTAAACAGTGGACTGTTGGCTCTGCTTTAAAGGGGGCCGGATGGAAAAAAGATGATGGAGGGGGGTGGGTTCCTGACCCAGCAGATTTACCAATTCCGGGGTCCCTAGTGCCAGTTCCTCAAGAAGAGAAACAGACTAACACAAGCACGGAGGTAACACAGCCTGATGTCCTAAATGAGATTGAAGGGATGGAGGAGGACCCCCCCCATCCCAGAGCTAGCAGAAGCAGCAACAGTAGAGTTGGAAGCCCAGGAGGTGTCTGGCCAGTGGGGGAATAGAGTGGAACAAGAGGAGAAAAGCAGCAGGATAAACAGAGTGGGGGAACAGGCTTCACAACTACGGAAACAGTTTTGTCAGTGGGATAACTTATTTTCCACAAATACCCCAGCACAAAGAAAAAATGCAGTTTGCATTCAATATTTGGGAGACCTGCCACATCCACCTGACAGGATTTATGTTGGAAAGACACTAAAGAATCATTACAGTTCTTTTCTTTTTTGTTACTTAGCCGGCTCCCACTGCTTCAGATGAGGCCTCGTACCTCATCCTACTCCGTCTGCCAGGGCAATACCCCCAAGGCATCCCATCCCCAGTTTCATTGTGCATGTAGGGCCAGGGAATTTTGCATTTTATTCCCCTCTTTTTCTCCCATCCCCCTGGGACGCTGACACGGAGGACGTATGTCCAGGCTGACGACATGCTGATGCACTCTGACTGAAAGTGCCTAACAGCATCCCCCCTTCCCTGACTCCATGGAGCAGAGCTGCCAGTGCCCCAAAAGCCCATGCTTCCACCAGCTTCAGGGGTGTCGGGTGCTTGAAGCACCCCTGGTGTCCCACCCCAGAAGGCGGAGAGCATCCGTAGGGATGCTCAATCCTCCTTTGCCCCAACGACCCCCGGCAACCCGACTTGGTTCCCGAACTGGAGTCACCGGTGTAGCACAAGGTGTGGTGTCTGGCGCCTCAACCCTCAGCACCACCGGGCCAGCCTACAATTCTTTTCTAATGAAATATACACACTTATTCATGCCTCTGGAGACACAGTATATGATGTGAGTTTTAAAACCCTGGCAGGCCTTGATAGATTTTGGTCCTTCTATGAAATGAAATGCCATTCAGCCTTATGGATCCCATTTAGAGCCATACCACTAATGAAGCCCGCAATTAAAATGGTGACCATCCTCTTCCGAAATGAAGGGGTGGCAGTACATGATGTGCAGTATTGGCTGCAGCAAAAATGTGAATTATTGGGTGACCCCTCCCTCATCATGGATGAGGAGCATATTTGGATGGGGGGTGGAAATTTAAGGTGCGATTGAGATCTGGCCCACAAGGCCCAAAACACCTCCTGAGTCCTTTTTTTCTAGGTACAGAGAGAGGCCATTGTTTCTACCAAGGACAACTCAAAACCTGTTTTTGGTGTGGGTCGCATATGCACCTCAGTAGTGCGTGTGATAGAGTCAAATGTACATTATGTATGGAATGTGGGCACAATAGCAGCACGTGTATGAATGAACAGACATGAAATTTATGTGAACAGCCTGGTCATGTGTACCGCAATTGTGAATGGGCTACCCATACTCGCCCAAATCAAGAACTACTGGTGGAAAAAGCACAAAAACACAGTATGGGACTCCAAAGGACAGTACGAGAAAAAATTAGAGAGGCAGACCAAATTTAGCAAACTATGCAGGTGCAGGACCGCCTTCCTGTGGTTCCATTGGCCAATCCTGAATTAAAGGCCCCCCTAAAACTACAATCAATGGATGACACCAGTGAGAGCCCTGAAAAGGAAGTTGCATCAAACAAGCAGCAGGGCATGGACTTGAGTATATCTACCCCAATGGAAACACCTAGTGCAGAGTGCTCTGCACAGCTGGAACAGGATACAGAATCACAGGATATGCCACCACCTGATATGACAGTAGTGGCTCCAAAAAAAGACCATTAAAAAAAAATCTAACCCAAAAGCTAAAGTGCAGAAAAGAGGAGGGGTATAGGGGATGGTGCCCCTATCGAACACGTATGAAATCCTACAACCCCAGGAATCTCCTCGGGGAGAGGATTCAGAATATTCTTCTACATTTTCCTCCCAGAGAGGACTATCATCTGACTCTAATGAGGAATGCTTGGTAGCCAAGTTGCAGGAAGCCAGGAGCAAGCAAAAACAATTAGGTGCTGCATGCAGACAGAGTAGATGATTGGGAAAGCAATCAGGGACTTGATGGTTGGCTACAAAACATATAGTCCAGGATGGATAAATTCAGGATTCCTGGGATGGGAAAACAACAAATAATTCCTGAATGTCTCAATCCCATGTGTATAACATTGCCTCAATAAATGTTAATAGTGTGAGGAATAGTAGGAGGCATTTAGTTACCTTTTCTGTATTAAAAGACTGTCAGCTAAATATAGCATGTCTACAAGATGTGAGACTGTATACTAATAATGATACTGCAAAAAAATGTGGTGTTGGTGCCCATCTTTTTTTTTTCCATAACTTTAGAGAAATGTGGAGGCGTGGGAATACTTTTTTCTGGATATGATTACCTAATTACCAAGGTACTGGATATCTGCTGGGGAGAGTACTTATAATAGATTTTACCCACAATAAGATGTTATGGACAGTAATTAATTTGTATGCGACACAAACAAAGGAGAGGGTGGACCTACTGAACCTAGTCAAACCATTTTTATTCACTTCACAACATCTGATTTGGGCAGGGGATTTTAATTGTGTACTCAATATATGGTATGGAGGGGCCAAAATGAATAAAACATATTGTGACATGAGTGCATTGGCCGGTATTCTACACCAAATGGGTGTAGTGGATACATGTCAGGCTATACATACTACAGGGGGCTATACCTTTTTTAAAGCTCATCTAGCCATGAGACTTGGCAACGTTTTCTCTTCTTCCACCCTGAAATGTGTACAGGCCTTTACGGTTCTGATAGAAAACTCGGACCACCTTATGGTTAAAGTTTGTATGACAGTGGGAGAAGGGATTAACTGAGGGAAGGGGTTATGGAAAATAAACAGCACCTTGCTCACAAAGAGGGAGGGTATAGATTGGATTCAGGAACTCCTGAAAGCCAGAAAATCGGTAGCTTATGTGGAAGAGAATTTGAGGAGATGGTGGATATAGACAAAAAAAGATATAAAAACATCTCTACAAACGCATTCTTATAAAACACAAATAGATACATATTTAAAATATTTGACATTAAGGAGCCAGTACATGAAAATGATTTCATTAATCAATGAGGGCTATGTGGAATATGCTGAACAACTGCAACATATTAAAGCACAGATGGAAGCTTTACAATATGAAAGGGCAGCGTCTCTTCTGTACGACCACAGAATAGGCACCCCAAGGAAAGCAACAACTGGAGATATCTATGAGAGCTGCAAAATGAGGATACAACAGAGAACAATGGGTTCTCTCCACACTCAGGAAAGGGATAGTGTGACAACAAATAGTGCAATAATGGGAGAAGTCATTAAATGTATGGAACAGATGTATTCTGCTCCAGATATTACTAATGCAATGCTAGAAGATTTGTTACAACCCTGTCAGATACCAGAGATGCCAAATAAGATGAAAAATCAAATTATAGTGCCAATCACAGAAGGGGAGATTAGAGAAGCCATCCATTCCTTGAATAACAATACCACACATGGGCCAGATGGCCTGACCACTGAATTCTATTAAACTTTTGAGTCAGAGTTAGTAGAAGTGTCAAAGGTCGTGTACAACATGATACTCGACAAGCCTGATATAGCCCCACATTCTGGACAGTCGGTACAGCTCTTTATTCATTAAAAAGATGATAGGCAGGTTCTAAAGAACTGGCGACCTCTGAGCCTGCTAAACACCAACTTAAAATTTCTGATGAAGATATTGGCAACAAGGCTAGGGACAGTGGCCCCGTATGTGATTGACCCGAGCCAAGTCTATATCATAAAAGGTAGGAATATACAAGACAATCTGCTCCTACTAAGGGAAGTGGTTACACAAGGACAGCAAGGTCACCTGATAGGTTACTTGTTAAGCTTGGATCAGGAACAAGCTTATGATAAAATATCACATTTATATTTAAATAAGGTTTTAGAAAAGTATGGTATCCCGGAGATGTTTAATAAATTAATAATGAAGTTATATAATATAGCATCCACAACCCCACTGATAAATGGGCATAAAGGGAGGGAAGTGCACATTTCTAGAAGGGTAAGACAAGGGTGCCCCATGAGTCCCATTTTGTATAATTTTTCTTTGCATTCACTGTTGAAAATACTACAACAGGATGATGAGGTTCAGAATGTGAGGATACATAGGGATGTGAGCATTACAAAAACACTGGCTTACGCAGATGATGTCTGTCTTTTGATAGCCGATAAAGGGTCAGCTGACCGGGCACTGACCAATGTACATCAGTTCTCAAGACTGACGGGTTCAGCCCTAAATGTAAAGAAATGTAGAGGGTATATTTTAAGTAAACATACAGAACCTTTGATGTATATAGAGAATATATGGATGACAGATACTTCCATTACTATTTTAGGGATCACTTATGGGAATATAGATATGGCTATGGTAAACTGGACGACTAAACTAGAACAAAGTAATGCCAAGGTACAAGTCTGGAAAAAGTGGCAACAGACTAAGAAAAAAAGGTCTCTATAGTTCATTTCTTTATTTATTTATTAGCTTTTGGTAACTGGGTAAGTGTGCTAGGCAAAAACCTACCTATTTTCAGGCACAACCCAGGAGAGTACAATATGAAATTGCAGCAGTGACAACAATCAGGTACATAATGCAAGAATAACTGACAATACAAAAAAAGATCAACAAGAGCAGCCACAGAAATTAATACAACACAAGGATAACAGCAAGAATGGTCCAATAAGGGATTGGATTCAATTAATTGCATAATAGCCAGTAAACAAGTCGTAAGGCCTAACTAGGGGAGAAACAGACAGGTAGACACAACATTCAACATTAGGAAAATAAGAAAAGGGCATGGACACAACCTGGTGCCCAAAAAAGAGAGGCAGATGCAGAAGTTAAGTGAATTCCAAAATCTAGGTGCAAAATAGGAAAAAGTTTGCTTGCCCATTTTAATGTAGCATGGCTGAACAGCGAGCAAGGGGGTAGAAGAGGACCTAAGGGAGCAAGAGTGAGAGACTGGAGTAAGCATGGCACCCAGTATGGAGGGATGAGGGGTTCTGGTTAATGAGTCAACAAAACATCCAAGAGCATAAGAACAGAGGGCCTTGGGAGACAACCAGTTTAGGGCTTAATAGGGTTGGCAGTGATGGGCTAGGCGAGGTGCCGATAAGGCGAATCTACAGACATTATTATAAGAAGTGTCCCACTTGTGAAGAACCCCTGCATTGGCATAAGAGAGCACTGGGAGGGCATATAGAAGTTGTGGGAGTAACACACCACTCACTACAGAGGTCCTAGCAGCTGGAGTAAGTGAGCGATGCACTCTACAGGCTGCCCCAATCTTGGCATTAACTGAGCTGCATACCTCATTGACATGTTCAGCAAAATCAAGTACCGGGTCAAGCGTAACCCCAAGATATTTGAAGGATGAAGTATTAGAAACAGCAGTCCCACCATGGCAGCAGACCAGAGCTTAGGGGACTCAGTGAGCACCTTTCTAGTTAACCCAAAGAGCATAGCCTGGGTCTTAGATATGTTTAGGATTTGATAGTTGGAGGAAAACCAGGACTGCAAGGTCTGAAAGGCAGATGTAAGATGTTGATTGATGTCAGCAATAGAATTGGAGGCTGAGTAGAGCACCAGGTCATCTGCGTACATGAGAATGCTGCAGAGTTCAGAAGGACTAGGGATGTCATTAAGGAAGACAGAAAAGAGTAGGGGCCCAAGAATAGAGACCTGTGGAACTCCACAGGTGATAGAGGAAGGGGAAGAGAGAACCTTACAGAAAGAGACTGCCTGAGAGTGATTGTCTAGGTAACTGCTGAACCAGGATAGGGTAGAGTCAGAGGCACCGAGAGATTGCAGCTTAGCCAGTAGTAGGGGGTGATGTAACATGTCAAATGCTTTGGAGAGGTCAATGAACACAGCTTGTTAGTAAGCCCTTGTCCATGTTGCATTTTACAGCACTAGTAAAACTGTGTAAGAGCAGTAGTTGTGCTATGCCCAGCCCTAAAGCCATGTTGTACTGGGTATTGCAGGTTAAAGTTGAGAAGGTGTGCAGAGACATGTCGATGAACTAGTTTTTCAAGCAACTTACTAAGCATGGACAGGAGTGAAATGGGGCTGTTGTTCATCAGGATTTTGACGTCACCTTTCTTAAACACTGGTATAGTTTTGGCTGCTTTCCAGACCGTGGGGCAAATGAACTGAAAAGGTTCCAGTAGTATATACTTTGGGCAGAGTGAATCTCCTTTTTACAGGTGTTGTGTAAGGACCTGTAGGCCTTAAAGTCAGCTTGAAGGGAGAAGGACTTCCAAGCATACCAGAGTTTGTCCCTACATATCAGGAGCTGGAGTAGAGGGCACTTGAGCCATTTGGTGACTTTCCCTTTTACCCTATGCATGGAGTCCGGGATGTGGTGGTTATGAAGTGAGAGTAGGGTAGTGTTGAAATATACAGCTGCAGTGTTTATATCATTGGTAATGTAGAAGGAAGACCAGTCAACCATGTTTAAATCATGCAGAAATGCAGCAGGGTTAAGCTTAGAGAGGTTTGAAAAAGACAAGACTTTATAGGGGTAGGGGGGTCCCAAATGCAGTAAACTGGGCAGTTATCACTTATGGAGTCAGGTAGAACTCCAGCAGAGGTAACATTATCCTTCCTATTTGTCAGGATCCAATCTAAGAGAGTGGTACAGGAACTGCAACGGGAGATCCTAGTGAGTGCCTAAGTAAGTTGAGTGAGGTTGACCTTGCTAGTAATGGATGATAGGAGAGAGGAACAAGGCCTGGCCCAGTCCTGATTAAAATCTCCTAAGCAGATAACTTTGTTTTTCCCAGCCACCAATGCACAAGTTTGATAAATTCTGCCAATTGATTTCCCTTGGGTTGCTATTCCTTAATGGTACTTCTGTCTGCATTTCTCTAGGGGACAATGACTGTATGCCACGTTAAGTTTGCTACTTGGAATGTGAAGGGGTTGAGGGAGGCGTCCAAGAGGGGTCAAATCTTGCTTGTTAGCTCCTTAAAGGAGGTCGACATACTTTTCTCAAAAACTCCATTCGTCACAAAGCTAAGCTATTGAAACTGAGGGGTTTCTCAGGTTTTCACGCTAGTCAATCCACAAATAGCAAGGAGTGGCCATTCTGATTAAACGCAACATTCCTTTCCTGGTGAAGAAATGTGTTCAAGACACGGATGGCAGGTATGTTTTTCTTTGTGGACTGCTTTACAATACGGAGGTTGTCTCAGGCTCCATATATGGCCCAGTGGAGGGATCCTATTTTCCTGATGGGTCTGACTGACCTTCTGTCTTCCTTTTACCATCTAATTTTGTATTGGGAGGAGATTGGAATATCTCTCCGTACAAGTTCTGGACCGATCTAATTATGCTACTAGAACAATGTCATCAGCTCAGCTAGCCCTAGCGGATTTTGTTCATTGCTGGGTTTAGTTGACCCATGGAGAATTTTGAATCCTCCGCTAGATCTTATACCTTCATTCCCTCACATAATTCTTGGTCGTATTGACTACATCCTAGTAGTACCAGTCTTCTACCCAATGTTTCTGCTACCAACATTGAGCCAATTGTCATTTCTGACCACGCTATGACTTGGGTTGCTTGGCAATCTGCTCCGGTCAACGCGATACTACCTGGAAACTTAATAACCAGATTTTAAAAGACGACCAGGTAATTTCACTTTTCAAAACTTTAATCTCATCCTTTTAGAAATTAGCCAAACTCAGTCTCAGATTTGACCTGGTTTGGTGCTCCTTAAAATGTTTCCTAAGGGTGAGTTTATCAAGGCAGCCTCAAAAGGAAAAATCAAGGCTAGGAGAATTAACTCATTGATTCAGATCAAAACGGCTGAAGAGCCTTTTAACATTCTTCTCCCAGGAGAAGCTCAAAACCTCTATAGACTTAAAGAAGACGAATATGAGGGTTTAATCAGAGTACACTAAATATTCCATTCTGAAAACTAAAACGAAATACCTTGATCAGGGCGACAAGCCAGGTAGATTGCTGGCTCTTAAACTCAAAGAAATAGAGAATTCGAGATTAATCCCAGGAATTACTGCAAGTGATGGTTCTATTAAAACTAATCCGAGGGACATAGCCGGGGTTTTTGAATCCTTCTACAAGCAGCTATATGGGACCAGTACCCCTCTCTCGCAGCTTCCCCGCATAATGGTCTTCCTTGAGAACACCCCTTTGTCTAAGCTCCATCCTAGTCAAGGGGAAATTCTAACGGCTCCCATCACCTTGGAGGAAATCACAGAAGCTATTCAAGGCCTCACCCTGGACAAAGCCCCTGGCCCAGATGGGTTCTCTCCAAATTTTTTACAAAGCTTTAAGTAGTGATCTTGCCCCTGCTCTGTTAAAACTTTATAACTACATTCTTACTTCAGGCCCACTAGATTCCTCACTTCTGGAAGCAGTCATAATCCTCATACCTAAACCTAATAAATCAACCCTAGATCCCGCTAATTACAGGCCAATCTCATTACTTAATTACGATATTAAAATCCTGACCAAAATTCTGTCTCTGCCAATTAAACAAGTTTGGCAAACACTCTTGAGTACAGAACAAGTGAGGCTTTGTCAGGAGGTCAGCTTCTGACCACATATGACTTCTCTACTTTCATATTCCATGCAGCCCAAATCTCCCAATCCCCCATGGCCTTAGTAGCCTTAGATGCGAAAAGGCCTTGATCGAAGTTAGCTAGAATTTTTATAGGCCCTCTGCACAAATGGGTTTCCCAACCCAATTTATTCAGTGGGTCCAAGTGATTCTAAATCTCCTTCTGCTAGAGTATATTACATTGAGAAGTGTTCTCTCCCAGATTTCCCTATACTGGGTACCCGTCAGGGATGCCCTCTCACCTTATTTATTCAATCTTTACCTGGAACCCCTGCTAGCTCGCATTAGATCCTCACCCTCTATCACCGGGTGTCTTATTGGTCAACAAATGCTCACTATGTCGGTATTTGCTGATGATATTTTATTACACCTATCAGATCCAGTTAGCTCTATCCAGGAAGTTTTGGAAACTATCAATCAATTTGGAGAAGTCTCCAACTACAAGTTGAATTTGTCCAAATCTGAAATATTCCCATTGAATTCCCTCTTATTTCAGGCAGATGTTGTTCATTTTGGGACGAAATGGGCTCCCGACCACCTCAAATACCTGGGGATATATCTAGCCCGCGATGTTAATATAGTCAAAAAACTCCATCTTGATGACTTGCTTGACAAAATCCAAGGAGACCTCACCAGATGGTCTAACCTCCCTTTATCTTTAGGTAGCAGAATAAGTATTATCAAAATGAATACACTTCCACGTATATTCTATCCTCTCAGTCTGCTTAATATCTGGCTACCCAAGACCTTTTTCCGAAGAATCCATACCATGGTCATTAAGTTCATCTGGAAAGACAAACAACCGCGGAGAGCTTTCTTTAAGTTATGTTTACCCAAAGCCAATGGTGGCCTTCGATTACCCAACTTCAAATTTTACTATTGGGCCAGTCACCTGTCCAAAACGGGCAAGTGGCTCTCCCCCTCTTCTGACACTTACCGTCCCCTCTGGCTACAACTGGAGATTAATTTGTTGGAGTCCCATAACATAAACCCTCACGCGGCCTTTTTTTGCAAACCCTCAGCTCTTCCCGCCTCTTTGAGTGAATCAGTAATCAATATCTCTATTAAAGTCTTTAATCAGTTTTGCACTTCGGTTGGTATGCAAAATACCAAGGATCCTGCCCAACCATTAGTTCTTAACCCTAATATTAAATTAGGTTCGCATTGGTTACTCCCCTCCTGGCTACCGCAAATTCGAGACTGTGTAATAGGTGACCTCTTTATTCAAGATTCCATCGGCTCCTCTCGAGACCTGATGGCTAGTTTAATATCCTCCCAAGCCATATTCAAGGTATTTCAGCTGAGATACCTTATAGTTAGTGTTTTGGACCTGTTAAAAAGTCACCTGGTATGCACCTTCTTTGGACTTGCTCAGGTCCCAGGCCAACGAATCCATTCCACCGCTATACTTTATTCCATCTACTCCTTAGTAAAGTTCGGATATCCTATCTGGCTCCAAGGTATGGGACACGCTGCTTGGTGACACTCCCCATCCTGGGCCCAAGTCTGGACCGATTTACACGTTTCCTCTCTCTAGATAGAAATAAACTTATACAATTTTATATAGTTAACAATATGTACTATACTCCAGCAAATTTAGCTAATACGGGAAAATTAGCTCCCTGAATGTATTAGATGTGGTGCTAGCTCGGGAACATCTTACACATTTTAGGCCTGTGTCAAAGTGGCTCTCTTGTCGCAACACATCCGGGACAACCTTAACTCACTTTTAGGTCTACAAGATTTATTCACTCCTGAAATTTGTGTCTTGGGCATCCACTCTCTATCAAGGTTAATGATGGAAATACCATATGGCCCTCATTCGATGGCTGCTAAAGGTTAGTCCTTCGTCACTGGGTTGACCAATCGGGTTATTACTACCAGGAATGGGTGGCAGAAATGTCATTCAGTTTCAAAATTGAAAGGATGATTGCCAGTTCTAGACATGACCTTTCTGCCTTCCACAAAAATGGGGTAAACTCTACTCCTTGTACCTTCATTAAGACCTCTTACTGAATCTTCATTCCCTTTTCTCTCTTTGTCGTTTGAGCCCCCCTTTTTGGTTATGATTTTATCCAATGGCCCACCTTGGATCTTCTCTCTTCCCTCATCCTTTTCCTTGTCTCTCTGCTACCTTTCTCTTTTCTTTGTGGGCATCCTCCCGGGGAGGGGGGAAGGGGGTATGGGGGGGAGTTTGGGGTGGTTGATGTTTGTTCCTTCTCGTCTTACCTTGTCTTTTACCATGTTGTATTTGTTATATATGAAAACTGAATAAAACTTAAATTTCAAAAAAAAAAAAAGTTTGATAAATTCTTCTAGACCCAGCCTAGAGTTTCTAGGAGGTATATACACATAGAAAATGTGGATTTATTTACCACCCCCCCAGCACTAGAAGGGAATGAAGAACCTCACAGTTAGCCAGAAGGAGACCATGTAAGATAAACACTTGAAGATGAGACTTGTAGTACAGTGCCAAGCCCCTCCCCCCCATTTTGGCATTAGAATGGTCAGCCCTAAGCATGTTATAGCCTGGTAGGGAGCAGAGGGAGTCTGCAATGGATGGTTTCAGCCAAGTTTCTGATAAGGTAAGAATGTCTGGGTTATTAGAGCATACCCAAGTCTCAAGTTCAGGGGGGTTAGGAGTAAGGCTCCTTATGTCAAGGTGAGCAAAGGTGAAACAGGATGATTTAGGCAAGGAATTTAAGGGGTGAGACTTGGAGGTATTGGCAGCAAAAGTAGGGCCTGGATTGGTCTTGATATCCCCAGCGAGGGTAAGGGATAAGGTAATTATCCAAAGTGATGCAGTCAAAAATGCCAAAGAGATGCACCCAGGGGACTTAAAGTACCTCTGCAAGACAGTTAAAACCTTCTTTCTTCCATTAATGATGTATTTGAGTGCAATATTCCCACCACCTGGCTCACTTGATGTCTCCATATTAAGTCAGACTTTCCAACTTATATGGGGCAGTATATTAAACCCAATAAAGAGAGAAGTTCTATATCGACCATATAAATATGGTGGATTAAACGTGATAAATCCAATTAGTTACTTTCATAGAATTTTTTTATTTAACACCATTTCAGCCTTCCTGAAACCAGGGAATGCTAAATGGAAAAAAATCACCACCCTCTGGATAACACCTCTACTACAACAGTGGGGACAAGGATCTTTAGTGGTGCGGAAACAAGGCAGGTGGCTGACGTATATGCTCTAGTCTATAGAGAAACTCAGTAAGTGGAAACTCACCCTAGCATAGGTTTCAGTATTACACAGGAAACCATAATCAATCAATCAATCAATCAAACTTTATTTAACCAGGCAGTTACATCATTAAGCAAACTCATTTTCAAGATGGTCCTGGACACATAGGACATATTCATTTACAGTAACACAACAATTCATAGTACAGCAGACAGTAATATAAAATGTTATAGAATACAAAGTCAGTAGGAGCTGGAGCAAAACAAGGCTGGCAAGGCAAAATACATACATAGACAATGCACCGTATACTGGTAGAAGTGTGTAGATTATAGAAGGAGGAGAGGATGGAAGGACACAGAGTAAGGCAGGGGGAATAGAGGGTGTCAAGACTCATAAGGAAGAGGGAAGGGGTAGCCTACTTTGGTTAGAGCCCCCAAGGGAGTTCACTTGGGGAAGGAGGGAAGAAGCTGGGGGGGTGTACCCTAGGATGCCAGCTGACGGGGGGAATAAGAAGGCCAAGGAGATCCAGAAACCTGGGGACTTATACAGTACTATACAGGAGAATTCTTTTCAGACACCTATAGTGTATAAGGACACTAGGCCTGAGGAGTGTCAACGGTTGGAAGAGTATCTGGTAGACCAAAGAACTCCCCCACGTATGTGGGATGTGGTCTGGCTGAGTGTACATGGGAGGTTAGGGGTTAAAGGGAATGCAAAACATAAGAGTGCTATGGATAGGTTCTGCCCCAGAGAACAGTGTGGGCAGATGGTCGAAACCTTGGAACATTTTTTTTTATTAAATGTACATGTGCTAAAGCTGTCTGGCAAGAAATTTAGACTAGATGGGAAAACGTGGGGTGGATCACGGTGACTTATGGAAATGTGGTTACAGGAGTCCTGCAACAACTGCAGACTGTGGAGGAGGGGACTGTAAGGTTAATATTTATGTGTGTAAAGTTTGTAATGTGCAAACAAGGTGTAAGTTTGTGTTGCAGCAAAAAATAATATTACCAAGAATACTGGTTTGTATGATAGAGAAAGAAATCTAACTGCAAGCACAATATGATAAAGAGAAGTTTAACATGGGAACAATGAAAAAAACAGTGGAAGAGGAGTCCGTTATCTAAGATGGACTAAGTGGCACAGGAGATGGATATACCATGGAGGGATATCGTGTTGATGTGAGTAATGAGATTTGATGAGAGGTAAGGTTGGGATGCAAAATGAATGAATGTGTCATGAAATACTAATGTCATAATCTGAATGTGTTAATATACTGTGTAGAAATTATGTACTATGTGATTTGTGAAGGCTCTGTACCAGCATGTATTTCTTTTATTTGCAATAAAACTTCCCCTACTCTTTTCGAGAAGTGCCATGGGATCTTTATCATCCAGCTGAACTACCACCTGAATAGGCAGATGGGACCTCAGGTTAATGTCTCATCCAAAAGATGGCACCTCAGGAGTGCAGCACCTCCCTCATGCTACACAGATCCACAATGGGTGTTCGACAACATTTTTGTTGAACGCCCCTACAGTGAAACTGGCAGGTCGACTGCGTTTCACAGATGGCTGCCGGTTTCCAGTGGCACTAAGTGTTTCCTTCAGGGAGCTTTGCCACCAAACCCTCCACCCCCCCACTTAGGATTATCAACTCTGAGTCAGACCTGATTGGGGGGTGCAGGACCCCAGACAGGCAGTGCCAGGTCCCAGCGGGTTCCCTACATCGACGTGGCACTGTAGTCCCTGTAGGGGACCTTGCTGTGGAAAAGTTATTATCGAGGGGGGGGGGATTACCATGCTACACTACAGTGTCAGTATTGGGATTTATCCCAAGTGCCTAGTGTGGGGATAGAACCCACAGTCTTCTGATCTCCTGGCCACAGAGGCGAGTGTGCTACCTGATGAGCCACTGACACTTATGTTGTCTGGAAAGACCTCAGTTTTTAGAATGTGTTCAGGTCTATTGGTGAGAACCCAGTCTAGAGTAGTGAAGGTCCCTGTCTTGTAATTCACCCTAGTGAGTGATTGGACCATTTGTGTAAAGTTAGCAGCCAACAAGGCATCCTTGTAGTTGTTAGCAATAGGGGCCAACCAGTTGATGTTGAAGTCCTCAAGCATGACAACTTTTGCACTGTGACCAAGGAAGTTGATGCAGTCCTGGAGGGAGAGAAGACTCTGACTAGTCAGTTTGGAGGGGATGTAGACAGAGATGATGGTCAGAACCTTATTATGTGCACCCAGCAGGACTTTGGTGATGAGTACCTGTATGCCATTACTGGGGTTGGGTAAGGTCAAACATGACCCAGCAGTGATTCCTTAAAGTAAAGAGCACAGCCACCATCTTTTTTGGAAATCATGTCTTGCCTAAAGACTGAGTATCCAGGAATAGCAGTGGCTGAGTCTGGGATCTTGGGGGCCAGCTATGTTTCTTGAACCCAAAAGATGTCAGGGTTGTGTTGAGAGATCCAAGCAGTGAAGGAATCAAGTTTCCTGAAGAGGCTGCAGATATTTTTGCTGGCTATTGATAGAGTCTCATGGTTGTGGGATGTCTTTGATGCCAGTTGTGGAGGACCAGGGTTGGGGTAGATGTTCCCAGAAATAAGTAGCAGCAGCAGTATTAGGCATTAAAGGATGGCATTACAGTGTTTAACATACTGTTGCGTAGCCCTAATTTTGGACAGTTTTTTTCCGTCCTGCTGTAGCATGGAGGTTATTAATAATGATGTGCTAAGGACGGGGGCTTTATTAGGAGTGAGAAGAAGCACCCATTGGTTATGTAGTCTAGGGGAGAATTGACTGATGAGAAGCAGATCGATGTTGCTAGTGACCGTCCCATAGACTGATAATTAATGGGAGTTTAAACTGAGCATAGACCTGCAGGTTTGGTATTCTAGAATACTGCTAAATCCGGTGATTAGAGCAAGAAAGGACAGAAAACTCAGTACAACAGTAGTTGGTGTCATTTTAGCTTGGTAGGGGTTGTGGGAAGCTGGACTAGATAAAAATTGGGTGGCTCTTTAAGTGAAGGAGAACAGGAAGAGGTTGACCAATGGGAGTGTAATGTGTTCTTGAGTGGGAGAGATTTAAGTGAATTTAATAGAGGTTGGGCCAGGCAAGGCCAGCCTTAGCTAGGTGCAAACTGTGCCCCTGCACCTTGGGGGCCCATACTTTTTTCTTCAGGAAAAAACATAATTTAAAACACTTAAAAATGTCTAAATTTTGTTGGAGATAAAAATGTTTACCAGCAAATGAAAGTGGAAGACAACTGGCTCTGTTACTGTTACAAAAGGTGGGGGCAGCTTTGCTACATTGGAAAAGATTAGGTTAAGTAAGTGCTAATGGTGTTAATGGCCATACTTTACACCTCTCAAGTTGACTGCTTTCACAAACAAAGGGCTATATTGATAAGAGAACTTGTTTGAAACCTGGACATGTAACTAATGCAATTAATGATATGACAAAATCTGTTTCAAAAGTACGTGAGCACTCAAAATGGCTCAAAAACCTGACCAGCATAAAGCAAAACCAGATTTCCTGATAGGGACCCTGAAAATCTGATCACCAGGTAAAAAAAACTGACAGATGACTACCTTACTGGTGTCCCATGATAATCATCTCTATTCTCTCTCACTCACACCTCCAGAAAAGTTAAATTGTTTAACTTGTTTGCAAATCAGAATATCAGAGGTGTGTGTCTCCAGTCATGATGTCCCTATCCTTACAGAAAATAATATGGTAGTAGTAGTACTGTACTTACATAAGTTCTTTCCTGAGGTTCAGTCAGATTCATTTCCAGTGGTGAAGTCAAATAATTCAATGCAGTCAGTGGCACTAATTAAAATATGCTGGTTAAATTAGGAGACATGGTACTGCTTTATTAATACAGGACAGGAGGGTTAAGTTGGGTATAAATGTTGGAAGGGGGACGCACAGGGAATGGTGTGGTGGGGCCTGGCAGGGGCTGAACAGGGGCCCCAAATGGTTAAGGCCAGCCCTGGGGCCAGGGAGGGTGGGTAGGACACACTATTAGGTGGCAGATAAGAAGCAGCAGTGAGGAGCAGAGGAAAAGAGAAAGGCTTGAGAGTGGGTCCAATAATGGCCTCCGGTTCACAGGAAGCAGCCAATCAGGAACCACATGGCAGTAGAGTGCCAAGTTGAAAGAATTAGTATCTGAGTTCCATATCTTGCAGTGGGCTTCCCCACAGGAACTGAAGCCACAGATGGAGCTGCGTGTGGCAGGCAGAACAGCTGCACCACCTCTGGGAATGCAGGTGCCTGACTCAGGGGCAAGAAGCTGTGAAAAGAAGAGAAGGTGAAAAAAAATTTAAATTGAGTGTCACTGGCCAGAGGTGAAGGGAACCAGAGTGGCAAGGAGGAGATGAATACAGCAGGGGGTGGGAGACTGAGTTAAACAAAAGAAAAAGGTAAATCAGGTGGATTGTTTTTAGGCCAATTACTGGAGGACTTACTTGGCTGAAGGCAAGGCGGGCCAGCTCTGAGCCTGAGCGGGCGGGGGGAAGGGTGGAGGTAGATGTCAGTTATCCTGGTAAGAGAGGGGAAATAGACAGTCGCAGATTTGAGGGGAGAGGATTAAACAGAGGGATTTTCAGATGGGAAGAAAGAACTTAGGAGAGGTTGTACCAGAGGGCGGGAAGCTCAATGTGAAAGTCAGATTCAAAAAAGAATATGGGAAACTCCGTGCAGGGTAACTAAACTTCTGGGCTAGGAAGCAAGAGCAGTTTAAATTAAATTACACAGACTATAACTCTCTAGAACAGTCCTAGTTTCTGTACGGTAACAATAGGCAAATACAATTTTTAACAATTTAAGTAAGACAGTTTTTACATAAACACAGCATAAAACCACAATATTTGGAGGCAGATAAGAAGCAGCAGTGAGGAGCAGAGGAAGAGAGAAAGGCTTGAGAGCAGTTCCAATCACCGCCTCTGGCTCGCAGGAAGCAGCCAATCAGGAACCACATGGCAGTAGAGCTCCAAGTTGAAAGAATTAGCTGCTGAGTTCAGTACCTTGCAGCGGGCTTCCGCATAGGAACTACAGCCATAGATGGAGCTGCATGCAATGGGCAGGACAGCTGCACTGCCTCTGAGAATGCAGGTGCCCAACTCACTGGCAAGGAGCTGTGAAAAGAAGAGACAGTGAAACTATTTTTAAATTGAGTGTCGCCAGCTGGGGGCAAGGGGAGGCAGAGTGGCAAGGAGGTGATGAATACAGCAGGGGGTGAGAGACTGAGTTAAATAAAAGAAAAATTTAAATCAGGGGGATAGTTTTCAGGCCAATTACTGAAGCAATTACTTGGCTGGAGGCAAGGTGGGTCAGCGTTAAGCTCGAGTGAGGGGGGTTGGAGGTAAATGTAAGTTATCCTGGTAAGAGAGGGAAACTAGACATTCGGAGATTTGAGGGGAGAGGATTAAACAGGGGTTTTCAGAAGGGAAGAAATAGAAATTAGGAGAGGTTGTGCCAGAGGGCAGGAAGCTCAATGTGAAAGTCAGATTCAAGCAACAATTTGGGAAGCCCCATGCAGGGTAATGAAACTATCGGGCTAGGAAGCGAGGGCAGTTTAAATTAAATTACACAGACTATAGCTCTCTAGAACAGTCCTGGTTTCTGCACGATAACAACAGGAAAATATAATTTTTAACAATTTAAGTAATACAGTTTTACATAAACTTAGTATAAAAACACAATATTAGGTGGCAGATAAGAAGCAGCAGCAAGGAATAGAGGAAGAGAGAAATGCTTGAGAACGGGTCCAATCACGGCCTCCAGTTCACAGGGAGCAGCCAATCAGGAACCACATGGCAGTGGAGTGCCAACTTGAAAGAATTAGTGGCTGAGTTCCATACCTAGCAGTGGGCTTCCCACAGGAACTATAGCCGTAAATGGAGCCACGTGCGGCGGGCAGGACAGCTGAACTGCCTCCGGGAATGCAAGCGCCTGACTCTAGGGCAAGGAGCTGTGAAAAGAAGAGATAGTGAAAATATTTTTAAATAGAGTGTCATCAGTGGGGGGCAGGGGGAGCCAGAGTGGCAATGAGGTGAGGAATACAGCAGGGAGTGGGAGACTGAGTTAAACAGAAGAAAAAACTAAATTGGGGGGATAGTGTTCAGGTCAATTACTTAGAAACATAGAAACATAGAAGTTGACGGCAGATAAGGACCGCAAGGCCCATCCAGTCTGCCCATTTCTTTTTCTACCTTATAAATGTGCCATCGGCCTTTGCTCTGTCAGTGGCCTATCTATTCACAGTCATTTGTATTACTCCCTTATGCCTATCCCATGCCTGTTTGAAGCCCTGCACTGTATTCATAGCCACCACTTCTTGTGGTAAGCCATTCCATGCATCCACCACCCTTTCTGTGAAAAAGAATTTCCTCACATTCCCCCTTAATCGGCCTCCCTCTAATCTCATGCTGTGTCCTCTTGTCCTGCTATTTTTCTTATATTTAAACATGTTAGACTCATTCACCTTGTTTATGCCCTTAAGGTGTTTGAATGCCTCGATCATATCACCTCTCTCCCTCCTTTGCTCAAGGGTATACATATTGAGCTCCATTAATCTATCCTCATATGTCTTCTGATGCAGACCCTGCACCATTTTGGTTGCCCTTCTCTGGACTGCCTCAATTTGGTTAATGTCCTTGTGAAGGTGTGGCCTCCAATACTGCACGCAGTACTCCAGATGGGGCCTAACCAGTGTCTTGTACGGAGGGATTATTACCTCCCTCTTATGACTTGTGATACCCCTACTAATACACCCTAACACCCCCCTAGCCTTACCTACTGCTTTAGGTCTGCTTGGATGATTTTAGGTCATCAGTGATGATGATACCAAGTCTCTTTCTTCCTTTGTGACTGCTAGCAACTCCCTCCCAGCCTATAGGTGGCTTCAGGGTTTCTCTTCCCTATGTGCATGATTTTGCACTTCTTTGCATTAAATCCCAGTTGCCACTCTTCTGACCATTCTGCTAGTTTATCCAGATCTCTTCTCATTCTGCCCACCCCATCTGGATCATCTACTCTGTTGCAGATCTTGGTGTCATCTGCAAACAGACAAGCCTTACCCTCTAGTCCATCTGCAAGGTCACTAATGAAGATGTTGAAGAGGACTGGCCCCAGGACTGATCCCTGAGGTACCCACTTGTGACTTGCATCTCTTCTGACTGTATACCATTTACCACCACTCTCTGTTTTCTGCCCGTCAACCAGTTTGCCACCCAGTTGACCAACTTCTGACCCATCCCGAGCCTACCCAGCTTATTTATCAACCTTCTATGTGAAACAGTGTCAAAAGCTTTGCTGAAGTCAAGGTAGGCGACATCAACTCTCCCCCTTGGTCCACCACTCTGGTTACCCAGTCAAAGAAATCTATGAGATTAGTTTGACAGGACCTTCCTTTGTAAACCCATGCTGTCTTGGGCCTGTGCCCTATGGATTCCAGGTGTTGCACTATCCTTTCCTTAAGGGTGCCTCCATAATCTGCCCACTACTGAGTAAGACTGACCAGTCTGTAGTTCCCGCCTCCTCCTGCTACCACTCTTGTGGGCGGGATCACATAAAGCCCTTCTCCAGTCTTCTGGGACCTCTCCTGTGCTCAGAGACTCACTAAACAATTCTGCTAATGGCTCTACTAGTTCCTCCTTTAGCTCCTTAAGTACCCTGGGATGTATGCCATCAGGTCCCATTGCCTTATCCACCCTGAGCTTAGCAAGCTCTTGTAGGACCCTTTCTTTTGTGAAGGGAGTAGTGCTTACCTCCCTCCCCTGTGTCCATGATGCTGAGCTGTGGGCCCTGCCCTACCTTCTCTTCAGTAAATACTGAGCAAAAGTATCTATTTAGGATAGATGCCTTTACAGGGTCCTCCTCCTCACATGCTCCCTTTTCTCCATTAAGCTTAGCAATACCCCTCTGGACTTTCTCCTTTCACTAATGTATCTATAGAAAGTCTTGTCACCTTCTTTTACTGTTCGTGCTAGTGTTTCCTCAGTTTGGGACTTTGCCTGCCTTACTGCCTTACCTGCTTCCCTTAGGGCAGTTTGGTATGCCTCCTATCTTCATCCCCTGTGTTCCTTATACTTCCTGAAGGCCAGCCTTTTGGCTCTGGCCTTTTCTGCTACTGTATTTGAGAACCAAAATGGTTTCCTTCTTCTTTTGCACTTCCTTTTCTGTCTAACACAATGGGATGTTGCTTCAAGTATTGCATCCTTAATGCTTGTCCACTTTGCCTGTACCCCTCACCTGTGTTTCTTTTTGCCAGGGCTAGCTTAACTCTGTTGGCCATCTTATCAAAGTCAGCTCCTCTGAAGTCCCATATTTTTGCCTTGGAATGGGATGATTTAGATGTAGCAGCCAAATTGAACCATACCATGTGATGGTCACTGGCCCCCAGGTGACCTTCTACCTGGAGATCTGTGATCCCTTCTTTGTTAGTCAGTACTAGATCTAGGATAGCCCTGTCTCTTGTGGGTTGCTGTACCAGTTGTTTGAGGCCCTCCCCCTGCAGGGAATCCACTATGAGTCTAGTTCTGGCAGATGTTCCTGCTGGTATTGACCACAGCATGTTGAAGTCTCCCATTATCAGAACCTCCCCTTTAGCTGTCATGTTTTGTATATCTTCTAACAGTAATGTGTCTATGTCCTCCCTCTGGTCTGGGGACCTGTAGACAACCCCAGTTCTTATGGCTGTCCCATTTCCTGTTTCCAGGGTGACCCACAGTTCTTCTGGCTCCTTATGTGTATTCTGAATTTCTGTAGCTTTGATATTTTCATTAACATACAGGGCCCTCCCCCTCTGCACACTCGGTCTCTTCTGAACAATACATAGCCAGGTACTGAAGTCTCCCAAGTGTGGTTACTGGTAAACCACGTCTCATTAATTACTACTATGTCCAGTTTAGCCTCTGACATTATTGCCTGCAGGTCTGGATCTTATTGCCCAGGCTGTGAGCATTTGTGTACATGATTTTCCATTGGCCAGATTTTGGTGTGTTAGTTGTTGGGTGAAGTTTGGCATTACCCCTGTCGTCGTATGGGGAGACAAACCTTTTTTCTTACCTGGTGATGCAAATGAACGGCAAACATGCTGAATTCCTGTTTGACCACTAGCTGAGGGGGGAGGGGTGTTCTTCCCATTCGACGTATGGGGTGCTGCTGGAAACTAGGACAGTTACTGGAGCAATTACTTGGCTGGAGGCAAGGTGGGTTGGCGCCAAGCTCGAGCAGGCAGGGGGGAAGGGGTGGAGGTAGATGTGCTTTATCCTGGTAAGAGAGGAAATAGTCAGAGATTTGAGGGGATAGGATGAAACAGAGTGATTTTCAGACAGAAAAAAATAGAAATTAGGAGTTGTTGTGCCAGAGGGCAAGAAGCTCAATGTGAAAGTCAGATTCAAAAAAACAATATGGGAAACTCTGTGCAGGGTAACTAAACTTCCGGGCTAGGAAGCGAGAGCAGTTTGAATTAAATTACACAGACTATAACTCTCTAGAACTGTCCTAGTTTCTGCACGGTAACAATAGGCAAACACAATTTTTAGCAATTTAAGTAAGACAGTTTTTAAATAAACTTAGTATAAAAACACAATATTAGGGGGCAGATAAGAAGCAGCAGCGAGGAGCAGAGGAGTAGAGGAAGGCTTGAGAGCACATCCAATCATGGCCTCCAGTTCACAGGAAGCAGCTAATCAGGAACCACATGGCAGTAGAGCACCAAGTTGAAAGTATTAGTGGCTGAGTTCCGTACCTTGCAATGGGTTTCCGCACAGGAACTGTGGCCGTAGATGGAGATGAGTGTGGCGGGCAGGACAGCTGCACTGCTTCCGGGAATGCAGGCACCTGATTCAGGGACAAAGAGCTGTGAAAAGAAGAGAGAGTGAAAATATTTTCAAATTGAGTGTCGCTGGCTGGGGGCAGGGGGAGAGCCAGAGTGGCAAGGAGGCAATGAATACAGTAGGGAGTGGGAGACTGAGTTAAGCAAAAGAAAAAGTTAAATTGAGGGGATAGTTTTCAGGCCAATTACTGGAGCAATTACTTGGCTGGAGGCAAGGTGGGTCGGCGCCTAGCTTGAGCTGGCGGGGGGAGAGGGGGTGGAAGTAGATGTGAGTTATGCTGGAAAGAGAGGGGAAATAAACAGTCAGAGATTTGAGGGGAGAGGATGAAACAGAGTGATTTTCAGATGGGAAGAAATAGAAATTAGGAGAGCTTGTGCCAGAGAGCAGGAAGCTCAATGTGAAAGTCAGATTCAAAAAAGAACATGTGAAACTCTATGCAGAATGACAACTCCCAGGCTAGGAAGAGAAAGCAGCTGAAATTAAATTACACAGACTATAACTCTCTAGAACAGTCCTAATTTCTGTACGATAACAATAGGCAAATACAATTTTTAACAATTTAAGTAATAGTTTTTACATAAACTTAGTATAAAAACACAATATTGGGTGGCAGTTAAGAAGCAGCAGCGAGGAGTAGAGGAAGCGTCAAGCAAGAAAGGTTTGAGAGCGGGTCAAATCGTGGCCACCGGTTCACAGGAAGCAGCCAGTCAGAACCTCATGGCAGCAGAGCACCAAATTGAAAGAATCAGCAGCTGAGTTCCATACCTTGCAGAAGGCTTCCCCACAGGAACTGTGGTTGTAGATGGAGCTGTGTGCGGCAGGCAGGACAATTTTTTTAGATGATAAAACAGTAGTGCCCCATTTACCCATTTGGATGCATGCCTTCTGCTGCTGCTATGGGTCATTTTTCAAATCAAACATTCAGAACTCCTTGTCAGGGAGAGGTTTGCTTCATCAACTTCATTGACAGGGTGAGAGTCCTTGAACTTCCTTTCTCTGATGCTGCACAACACTCATCCAGAATAGATGCCCTCCTCCTCAACAGTCAACACACATAACACACACACAGCACAGACATAAGTCTACTTGTTTAAAAAATAAATTAAGACATTTACAACAGGGGGATGAGAAAGGAACTTAATCTAGCACCTTCTTTTTAGTAAACATAGTGGACAGGGTCTCTCTGTTTCCAATGCAAAACACACCAACAATCAGTCACCCTGCTTCTCAGACGTAAGAAACACATGCAACACGTAAATTTTCTTGTATAGAAAAAAATAAATTAACTTAAGATATTTACAGAACAGGGATTGGGAGGGAACTTAATCTGGTTGTGTTTCCTTTTAGTGAACATAGTGCTTTCATCTCTCTCCCCCCCCCCCCCGGGGCATATTTTTTTTCCTTTACATTGGTTTTTGAAGTTTGTACTGAGGGTCACTGGAGGAAATTGTAGCTGAATCACAACTTTGATGTGTGTCCCTGATTTCCTGAGTGCTGATGGGGAAAAAAACTTCTTTTTAAATTAATAAATATGAATTTACCACAAACTTCTAAAAAAACACCTTGCTTCTATCTCAATAGTGGCCATTGCCCTCCCAACCCAAGCGCTGATGCTTCTTCAGCTTAAGTTTGTACTGCCATCCGCCACGCTGAGAATCAGAGAATTGTGTCTTCTGTTTCACCGCACCTGGCTGGGAGGGTAGAATGGGATACTACTGTGCAGCCAGTCAAGATGATTTAGCTGGAGGGATTCACACTTTTGGCATGCAGAAGTACAGTCAGCAGGCAGAGGGTAGTTCTGTGATTTGGGATCAGGCTGACTTCTGCAGCAGTTGGCAGTGTGCTGGGTCACAGCAATGTGTGGGACGCCGTGGACCTGGGGCAGTGACTAAAACCAAAACTTTAGCGTAACAGTCAGTGGAAAGTCAACAACAACATAAACACACGCATGGTGAAATCATGCTGCAGGTGAGAGGAGAGGGTGCACAGTGTTAGCCTGCTCTGCACTAGGAACTGCATTTGGAGGCCTACCACAGGAGTAGGGCTGAGTGAATTTAGTAGACTGAGATGTGTGCAGGGGAGATTTTGTAAGTATTTATTTGAATGTGTTAGAGTGCTGGTGGTGTAAACTGGAAAGGGAACAGAAATACATATTTTTTTATTTTATTTTATTCACCCCCCCACACACACACACAGAAGTAGCAGAAATAGTGAATCTCACAGACTGGGAAATGTAAATGAGATTTTGAAGTATATTGTATTTGACAAATAATGTTTACCAATTTCTAGTTGTGAAGTAAGGAACAGAAAAATCTACTCTTGTATTTGTGTGTGTGTGTGTGCGCACGCGTGTGTGCCTGCAAGACTGTTAGTAAGTGAAAAGTAGAGAAGGCTTCTGTGTCAAAGCTCTGTCAGTGGGGTGGGGTGATGTGTGCTCTGTCAGAGGGTTGGGGTGTCACCAGGAAGAGCTTGGCCGGTTAAGGTTGCTTTTCTCTTTAAGTATTTCTTTGGATTTGTTAAAGTGCTGGTGGTGTAAACTGAAAAGGGAACAGATATACATATTTTTTATTTTATTCCACCCCTCCCCCCCGGCAACACACCTGTACAGAAGTAGCAGGAAATGGTGAATCTCACAGACTGGGAAATGTGAATGAGATTTTGAAGTATATACTGTATTTGACAAATAATTTTACTAATTTCTTGTTGTGAAGCAAGGAACCGAAAAATCCATGTGTGTGTGTGTGTGTGTGTGTGTGTGTGTGTGCACACATGCGCCTGCAAGACAGTAAGTGAAAAGTAGAGAAGGCTTCTGTGACAAAGTTCTCTCAGTGCAGTGATGTGTGCTCTGTCAGAGGGTGGGGGTGTCACCAGGAAGGGCATGGCCAGGTAAGGCTGCTTTTCTCTGTCACCTAAGTAGTCATATAGCACTACAGCTTGTGCATACATTTCATGTGGGCATCTAAAAATCATCCATGACTATTGTCAGTCATCACTCTTAACATTCATCAGTGGCTGCACTGTGTCTTCATCAGTCGTGTGTGTGTGTGTGTGTGTTGTTGATACGGGTATGTGTAGAAAACATGAAGAGAAAGACAGGAGGAGGAGAAAGGGATACAGGGAGGAGGAAAGGAGCAGATAAACCCCCATTCTTAGCCTCCCCTGATGTTACTAGCCAGTCTAAAGCAAACAGAAGTGTCTTTTGCAACTTTCATAATTATTTTTCATTGGTAATTGTGTCTTACTAAGATTTTACAATTTGTCTGTAACTTATTTTTTACACCTGATGTATATTTGAGACTATAAATGCATATTTTTCATATTGTGTCTTAGTGGCGTAACTAGGCATACTTCCTGTACGCATGTGCGTAAAGAAAAAATGTAACTTTCACTTTTAATTTTGAGTAGTTAATTAAAAAAAAAACAGGAATCCTATCAGTCCGTCCTATCTTGGCTGGCAGCTGGTGTTGAGGGGGGGCTCTCACTTCTCCTCCAACCTAGCTCCCAGAGATGTGCAGGCATGAAAGGTGCATGAGCTTTGTGGCATTTGGAAGGAGTGGTATGGACAGTTACTTTTCTTGGTCCACCAACCAGGTCATCCGATTTTCCCGCCACTGCGCCACTTGCGCACACTTCTTCTTCCCGAGTGTGAGTGATTGTGAGTGCACCAGTATTGTGCAGCAGAAGCCAGCCCAAAGTGAGTACTGTCGAGAGGAGGAGAAGGTCTCAAAAGAGCTTATGTTGTCTGCTGAGTGCTGACTGTTGGTGGGAACGGGAATAAGAAGAAAGAGGTGCTGCCTGAGCCTGTCTCACTGCACCCTGTCCTGCTGCCCTCCACCTCGCCCTCCTTTTTGCTGCCCACGCATACCCACTGAGCAGGCTGACAAGCTGCCAGGCCCAGTCAAAAGTCGACTTCCATGCCACTGTGACACTAAATTCTAGCACCAGAAGCCAGGCCCTGATAGAGCAGTGGCACCAATCCAGGACCAGCTCCCAGCAGCACAGCAAGCAAAGGAGAAGAGGATCAACTTGACTTGAGAAAGAGCAGTAAAAGACAGGACTGTCTCTGCAGAAGAAATAATCAGGGACTGGGAACAGGTCAGACTTGGTCACTGGTAAGGTACCATTTTCAAATGTTTTTTTAAGGTCATTGTGTCGTCATCCGTCGAGTGGCAGTAATCTCTGGCTGATCAGCAGGCTAACTCTCTAATTTAGTATCAAGCTGTTCTGCTTTGACTGCCTGTGTTCAGTTTGGGACAAGACAGGGTTTAGATTAACTGTCAATGCCCTGTAATTGCTGTAATCCCTTTTAATGGTGCTGTGTTATAACGGTGAAAGCCTAAAGGTGATCGCCATTATGCAGAAGTCAAGAGTGCTGAAAATTTATTTCAGCATTCTGACACCCCAACGCACAGCAAAAGGGTACCAGGGACTTCATTTGTTATTATTTTCTGTGGGGGACTGCACCCTCGGCATCCCCCTGGGGGGCTTCGCCCCCCGCATCCTTCTACTAAAAGATTCTCAATTCCAGAGGGGTGCATGTTGGGGGGGGGGTGAAAACATTAAAAAAAAAAGTTTGGGCTGGGCGCAACAAAAATGCACCAGCGCCCAGACCTGATCCTAGTACTCTGCCGACCAATGCTGGGAACCCACCCACTGTGCCACGAGGTCAGCTTGGCAACCCACCATGGTACCACCCTTCATATCCCTTGCTGTGTGTGCCCACTCCTCCCACCCTCCCCGCGAGCATGCGTATCGCGACATCCTGTTGCTATAGTCCCCCCCCCCAATCTAGCCACCCTACCCTTCCGTAGGCGTCCCTGAAATGTGCTAGGGAGAGGGTCGCTGTTATTGTAGGTGCCCATTCCCCAGTGCTCTTATCACGGGATTCCCCTTTTAATTGGGGCCGCTTTTGGTGGGGCAAGCAGGATTGGTATGAATCATCAAGAGTTGGTTTGCTGACTTTGTGACCTATTCCAGGCAAAGCTGCTTCCTTTGCCCAAGCTAGGCTGCAAATGTAGAGGAGTTAGGGCATGTGCCATGGGGAGGCCAGGAAAACAGCCATCAGATACCTGAAATGGAAGGCACTGGTTGTAACAATTACAAAGAGTGTTTTTCCCAAATGAAATTTTTAATCTTATGGCTGGCTTGGCTGAATGTCCTGACTCGTGGTTTAAATCACATTATAATTTACAACCTGGGGTCTCCTCTTAAGCATTGTAGCAGTTTGTGTGTTTATTAAGGAAATCTGTTACCATGTTCATTCTGAACTTATATGAAGGGACACAGAGCAATGTACTGATTACAATACACAGCCTTTAGTTCTGTGATTTCCTTCCCCATTGCAGTAGATAATTTAATGATTCTTCTGTTTTATTTGTTGCCTGCAGAAACTATAGTTGTTTTTCATGATGGGAGCATAGGCTGTATTCCAGACCAGTTATTTTATTGCACACTTTGTTTTGCCTTAAGAAATAAGCAGAATAAAATTAAATGGGAATTCTTCAAAATAAACAATGAACACAAGTCTTATATGAAATTAATCCAGTAAGTGGAAGACCTTTCTTAATAAGAAATGTGTGTTGTGATGGGATGGATGGGGAGGGAGTGGTGTGGGTAGGTGGTAGGTATATTGTCGGAGGCTCCCCACAGTCTCCCCTCTTTTGTGTAGGCTTGCAGCAGGGATGAATCATACAGCACCCATTTCATGCAGGCTCATTACCAAGTGACACAACATGAGGGGTCACGATGGGTCATGGGTGTTTGGCTTTTTGATTAATCCCCAAATGCACCAAAGATCATGTCTTTAGTTTCACATCAGGCCATGGCCTTCCTCAGCTCTGCTTCTGTGATGCCATTGCTGCCCAACAAGCCTTGACCACCTCCTGCTACAGTAGGTCCTGCCAGCATGAGCCCATGGGATGTTTTATTTCCTTCCCAATCCCTTCCAACCAAGAATTCATGTCCATTGCTGGCTGATTTTTCTGGCCCCCTCTCCATCCTGCTGGCTGCTTAAAAATTATATCCACAGAAACCGTCCACCAAGAGCTAGCAGGGCAGCTAGTAGGGCACTGAATACTCCCACAACTGACCCCAGAATGCACCAGAATCATCAAAATGCTAACATTTTATGGGGCATAGGGGGCCCCCAGATCCTCAGCCTATTAGTTAAGTTAATAAATTGTGCGTACACTTTTTTAAAGGCTGGTTACTCCCTGGTTGTATATAAGCCCATTGCCTCTATTGCTACAATAGTATACTTTGTGTTCTCTGAAATTTCCTTTGTCTGTACTTGTACCCATGCCCTTGGGTCATACCTGGAAACAAGCCTTTGCTCTGTGTACCTTTCCTGGTTACTACAATTTTAAATAAATAAGTAGAATGCTTTTCCATACCAGCTGCACTCAATACAAGTTCTGCAAATGTGGTGGAGAAGGAGTTGGTCACAATGGGACAGGGACTGGGAGTGAAGTCATGATCATCAAGCTGTGACAACAAGGGCTGGGATCATGATACTACAGTCAAAGAAACCTTGGTTCATTAATACCCAGAAATACACTGGCTCCACTGGTGTGCAGTGATGTGATCGAGTTTTATTGAGCATCTCAATATGAGCGACTCAATAAAATGGCTCTTATGAAGGGTAAGTGGTGAATAACAGCTATAACTGATTTAGTGCGAGTGTAGCAGTGAGCAACACTTGCTACTGCAGGATATGGGGATTTGTTTGACCAAGCCCTGCTGAACTGGTCATTTGGCATAGTGGCTTGAGACATTGCCCCTGAGCTGGTGGATCTGGGTTCTGGTCCAGGTTGGCTGTACAGAAAATGATTTTTTTTGTGTGTTTTCTAACTTTCTCCTTAGTCCACACACCCCTTGGAGTTGATTATATTAGTTTTGGGGGTTGCAGGAAGCTTGATCCCTGCAAAGGGGGTTACGTGGGGCATAACTCCCACATAAAAATGTTAGTTTTCTTGTTTTCGTTTGACAAATTAGCGACCGTCACTGTTTGCTTTAGTCACTCTGATTTTGATCACCCTTTTGACATCAGGCAGGTTTTGAGTTGCTTGTATTGGTCGTCGAGATAAAAAACTTGCCTTTATCACATAAAACTGCTCCACTCCCACTGCAGAGTAAACAGTCTTCCCAACTATTCAACCAGTGTACTAAGCAATCCGGAATCACATCAGATTCCCCCTCTTCCTTCTACAAGTGCCTCTGGTTAACCTACTCAGGACAGAAGTGATCCATTTGGAAATATAAAGTCTAGCCCCCTAAAAGAAAATTATTTTATATTTGCTGCCACATTCATCATCTCAGAGTTGTAGGATTACCAGATTCCTTAGATAAGAAGTTCGGTTCAGCCTAAGAACTTTAAAAGGTTGCCACAGTCAAAGACTTAGCCCTTCCTCTAGAAAACATACCTTTTCTTAAAAATGTCCTCAGATATTGTCAAAAGGAGCTATGGCGGCGCAGTAGTTGGAATTCTGTCTGCAATGCTGGTGACCCGGGTTCTGGAATGGACTTGGGGAACAGGAGGGCCGGCCAGGGGGCAGAAGGATTAAGCATCCTTTGGAATGCTCTCCTTCTCTGGGGGAAGATGGGTTTGAGTGCTGGCATACTAGGGACTCCTGGCAGAGGATGGGGGATTCCCACACGTCTGGCACTGTCAAGCTTGAGGGGCAGGGCAGATGCGTGCATCATTGCATGTCCCTGCCCCTGTTAACTAGTAAATATTCCTCACCAGCCACCACCATGAAGTGCTCCCACTGGCCTCATTGCTCCTCGCCTCCTTGCTGACTCAGTCCCAGTTCCACCACAGAAAAAAACAGACCCAAACCCCACCTGGGGGGGGAATCCAGGGAGGCAATGTCAGTCTCAAGTGACACCTTACCTGGTGTAGAGGACCTGGTTTGAAAGTTGTGGCCCCACCTCAAGGGGTATGTTGAGGGTATCAGTGAGGGTATGGGTATAGCTATAGGGGATGCAAGGAGGAGGGAAGGGCTGATGACAGGTGGTCAGTGGGGCAAAAAGTGTAATAATAAAAAAAAGGAGCTATGGCTAAAAGGTTCAACCTCAACTATAAATATTTGAAAGTAAAAATGATGTTGCTTGAAATAAAAAGTAAAATGTTTCCATACAATCAACAATAATTATTCAGATGGCAGTTGAAACTTATCTTGAAGAAATCTTGCCAGAAAGATGGGAGCTAAATTTTTCAGGACATAACTTTGGCAGCAGTTGCCCAGAAATGGAGGAAAATACCTTTTCTAATAAGGATATTAACGGAGCTGGGACCAGCATATTTACTCTACCTTTCCTGGCCAAATGTACGCTTGTTTTTGAACAAAAAAATGCACCTTTTTTTATCTTGGCCCACTAAATGACATCTTGACTCTCCAACAGTATAAACAAAGTCAACTGCAGCAGAGATTACGCTTCCTCTGCTGACGATGATAATGAAGAATATCAGCTGGTACTTGAATTATTGCTTTGTGAATCTGAATAAATCAAGTAATTTATTTGTTCGACTTGTAAGTCATTACAAATTTACAATACAAAATACATATACATATAAATACATACATTCACATACAATCACATATATTAACATACAGATTAAAAAGAAGTGAAGGAGTAAAAAAGGAAAAGAAAAATTTCCATCACCAACTTCAAGTTACAGTTGTTACACTTTCCCTGTCTGCTTACTCCACCATCTTATTCTTATTCATTTTATTATAAATCCAATTAATATAATTTGCCATATCAATGGCCATGAACTCCAATGGTGGATTCATCAGGATTCTCAAAACCTCACTTTCTAGTAATTGATTCAATTGAAAATATGGGGACACTGTCTTATTACTTAATTCTGCATATTTTGGACAATAAAGTAAAAGATGTTCTAATGTTTCCAAACAATTCAACCCACAATCGCAATTTAGATCATGAAATTCGGATTTGTCCTTTGCATATAGATATTGTCTGTATTTAGAAGGATATAATTCCAATCTGAATTTTGTAAATAAAAATCTAAATTTTCTATCGGTCAAAAATAGTAAATATGGTTCCTTGATATGATTAATTTTATCATGTGCATACCAATAGTGAGCTTTTAGTGATCTAATTTTTCCCATATCTTCTTTGAATGAGACATTAAATAATTAGTTTTTGATTAACTGATTATAATTAGATGATATCTTGATTCCTTTCTGTTGATCAGTCCACAGGTGTTTACACCCCAATTGGTTCAGGATACAAATTACTTGATTCAACCATAGTGAAGATGATCCCTGACCTACCAATTTCACTTTCTCTCTTAAACATTTTGAAGCTAATCTATTTGTGTCAAGGTTAGAACATCTGATCCAATAATGTATTTTCATCAAGTATGCTAAGTATTTTATTTGGACTTTTCCTAATTCCGCCCTGGCTACTATGGCCAGCGTGGAGCCAGGAATACCCAATATACTTTTATATAAATTATTATATGTTTTTTCTAATTTTATCACATTATCATCAAGCCATACTTCGATACCATAAAGAGCAATTGTGTACAATTTGATCTCTGCTGCTCTAAGAATTGCATCAACACTATTCCCACCATACTTTGAATTGAATCATAATAATCCATTCTTTGCCTGTGTTAACTTATTTATTGTATATATCCTTTGTTTTGCAAATCTGCAATTGCTAGTTATTTGTAATCCAAGATATCTGTACTCTGTTGTTATTTGAAGTGGGATATTATTTATAGACCATTTATATTTAGTCGATTTTTTAACTATTATCATTATTTGGGTTTTGTCCATGTTTATTGTTAGCTCGTTTTCTTCGCAATATGTTTGCAATTGCTTTAATTGCCTTCCCATACCTGTTGAGGAAAGCGATATAAGGGCCAGGTCATCGGCATAAATCAAAATAGGCACCAAAGTTCCAGCCACTGTGGGTGAATGGCTGGATATCAGTATAAGTTTTTCTGGAAAATCATTTATAAATAAATTGAATAATGGAGCTAAAACACAGCCTTCTTTAACACTCTGATTTGTGTGAAAAGCCTCTGTTAAATTTCCTGCTAAGTCATATTGTATATGTGTTCTGTTTCCTAAATATAAATTTATTATCCTTAATATAGTTTGATTTATCTGTAAATTTTTAAGTTTTGCCATAATATATACCTATTAACTCAATCAAAGGCACCTTGAAAATCAACAAATGTATTGTAAATTGGAATTTGCTTTTTTCTGTATTTCTTCTCGATAATATGTGATAATATAAAACATTGGTCCACTGTTAAATGATTTTTTTTAATCCTGCTTGAAAGTCATTAATTATATTTGTTTCTTGCAACCAAATCTGTATTCTGTCCAATAAAACTCTTGTGAAAATCTTGCTCAGACTATCCAAATGACATTGTACTGTGTGATATTCCTCACACCACTGTTTTATACTCTGTAATTGTCTAAGCTATGTCTTACTATTGTATTCTTTGATGTGGAGCCTTTGTAAAGGAGTCACTGACTCAAAGATTTTAATTCCGATATGATTCAATAAATAAATAAATAAAATAATAGGCCTATAATTTTCTGGAAATTCAGGATTCCTTTTCTTATGCAAAGGTATAATTATGTTGGCCTTCTATGATCGAGAAATCACATTACTGTCAATCATTTTATTAAAAATAATGCTAACAAATTACTCCACCATTCCTGCTCTATCTTATTGAGGAATGGGGGAACTCAATCCAATCATGGTGCTTGTTTGATTTTGTTGCTGAGATAGCTATAGAGATTTCATATGATGTAATATTCAATGAAGATTGCACCTCCTTCAATTATGATAAGAAAATATCTTGTGTATCCTCTTCAGTTTCTTGATAAAATAGCTTTTCATAATATGCAATCCAGTCAGCTGCTGGAATGTGTGCAGAGATGTTCTGAGCAAAATTTCCTGTACCTTTTGCAACATTAATCCAAAAACCTTTTATGTCTCCATTTTCTATTGTTTGTAACATAAATTTCCACTGCTTTTGAGTAAACATATTTGATTTTTTACTTAATAAATGTTTATATTCCTTCCTTTGATTATTAACGTATTGATATTTTCTATTGATCTATTAGTCTGTACTACTTTTATTACTTTGTTAAGATGTTTTTTGAATTGTTTACATTCATTATCATATCAAGACCTAATTTGTCTTGTCTTATTTGGTTTATAAAATAAAGGCAATAGTTTGTCTGTTATATCTTGTATTGAATTATAGATTTCTGTCACTGTTTTATCCTCTGTAATATTTACGCCATAGTTTGTATCTCAGAAGAATTTAATATTAACCCAACATCCAAATCCAATTTCACTGAGTACTGAACCCTTTTTTGATTTCTGATTTGTATATCTGAAATCATTCTTTCTGTGTCCCCATATTTCCATTAATGATCTGCATTTCTGCTTTTAATTGGTAATGATCACTTTCTGGGCATAATACAATTTCAAAGTTAGTAATATTATAATACTGCCAAGGGAAAATACAGATATAATAAATTACACTTGCTTTTTTCCCACTCAGATACGTGAAATATGAAGTGTTCTTTCCCTTTATACTGCCATTTAATGTAATGAGCTCTTATTTTTCCAGAATCTTAAATAAAGCCCTCCTTGTCATTAGTTTTTCTATCCTTAGTAGAACTATGTTGGATCGAAATGTCCTTCAGCAATTTCCTTGTAAGATGACTTAGTCTAGCATTAAAATCACCCATCAACATGATGTTTGCAATGGGATACTTATTCATTATGGCCTCCAGGTGGGAATCTAATTTTCCCCAAAATGAATTTGAAAATAATTTAGTGTTAACTGGTGGACAGTAAGTATTAATGATTACAAATAAGTCACTGTCCATGTCTACTACAACTGTTATTATGTTAGGAGAAATAAGCTCTGTTGTCCTAATTTTAGTATACTCTATTTTCATAAAGGCTACTATCCCACTCAATGGCCTTCCATATTTGATATTTTTTTGAGCTTTTGCCTCAAATGGTGCAAAGCTGTTTAAATGTAGACCTTCCAGTGCCCAGGTCTCTTGTAAAAAGACTATTGTATTTGCTGAAAGGAACTTCTTCAAATTTTCTTCCATTAGTTACTTTGAAAAACCAGAAATATTCCAAGTCATAATAGTATTTTGAGCGTTGTTACTCTCATGTAGAATTCCCTTTTTTAACAAAGCCACTTCCTGCTGTCATTTTTGTTCTTCCTGTTTAAAAATATTAAATCTGTGCTGTGTAGGCACCCCATATTCCAAACTCAATTGTTCTTGCTGTCTATCTCCCAAATTCTCCATAGATCTCTCTTTTCTTAGCCTAGCAAGACTGCTGCACTGTTCTGATTCTTCCTGTGAGCATATTAATATGCCCATTTCATCTGTTTTCTTAACTAATTTTGATATTAACTGAAGCAGAATTTGATCCAACTGCAAAATGCATTTGCCCTTGTTTCGTATATCCACTCTATGTACCCATTGAACTCCTTTTTTCCCTAATTTTATCCCCATAACTTCAGAAATAATGTAGCATACTCTCTTCATTAACAGGGCTTCCATCTCACTCGGGGTTTGATCAACCCCATGTATGGATAAAATGTATTGCTTTTCTTCTGGAGCCAATACTTTTATACAGCATGGCTAAAATTAGTTCTTGTTCAGGCAAAAATAAACCGTCTGTAAACTCTTTAAGTTCCTTGTTCAATATCTGTTCTATATTTGTGACTGCCTTAAATTCTATTTCTCCCTTGTCCTGGTTCACTTTATGATGCCAAAGCCATTTTGCAATCTGTTTGTCTGAAAGGAGTATCAGTAATTTAAAAATACCTTGTGTTTCTATTTTTATACAAGGACTATATTATTTCTTCCATACAGGATACATAAATTGTTTCTAAAATCTGAATGGCCATATCCAACATTACTTCTTTATCTATAAGTTGTTTATATGTATTCCTACACAAACTAACATGGCTTCATTTCCTGATAGCCATATGCCTGGGTGGGTTCTTTGTACTTGTTCTGAATTCTGATTCTGTGTCCTACCTAAATTTTCTCCCATTGAGGTGTTATCCATGGAGTTATCCACCTTGGAATCCTTAATTATTTAATTTTCTAAATGTTGTTCATACTCCTCACTCATTCTGTTAGACCTTTCCAACCTTTTCTTGTTATTCTTCATCTCCCCCCCCTTTTCATTTCTGAGTTTTGTTTCTTTGAATTTGCCTATAATCTGTTTAGGTACTTGTGTAAAACTCATTCAAGAATTATTAGCCCCACCCTCTTGAGTTTTGACTAACCCTTTTGTGATCACTTTTCACTTTTTTTGTTTTTCTTCCTTCTAGATTTTCTTTCCTTGACCATCGAGCCCCACTCAAGTAGAAGAGAATTTTCCTGTTCCCCACATTATTCATTGGGCCTTTAACCATAGAATCTCCCTTAGACCCCATCTCTATTTTAACTAATTCTCTAAATAAATGTCGAATAAGGGCTTCCTGGTGGGCCAATGTTAATTTTAAATTGGTCACCTCATCTCTTAAAATATGCATTTGTTCCTGTAAAAGAATATTGGCCATATGTGGATCTTTAAGGGCTCTAAGTAGCCTTGGCATAAAAGGTGTTTGATAATCTGTTATCAAAGCAGAATATTCCTTCCCCTGCTGAACTAACCTGCTGTGAGTATTCTCAATCTGATTACAATTCTGTTCTTCCAGAATGGAATGGACTTCCATGGATAACATTGAATAATACAATTTGAATGTGGATTTTGGGAATGGCTCCCATTCAAATTCTGTTGAGTTGTGTAATGAAATCTCATCTCTCAATTTATAAGTAACCTTCTCTGGGTGAGTTGAATTCCTTCCTGGTTCCACTGCTAGTTCAGATACTGGGTCACCTAATCTTAAATTTGGCCCTTCTAGAATTTTTTGTGTGTTCTTATCTAATATTTATTGCTTGAATGTTGTCACTACTGACTTCTGAAATTCTTGCAATCTTTCTGAAGCTTGGGTGTAGATGTGCATAAAAATCTATCCAAAGTAGCCATATTTCCCTTTCTCCAATGCTCTTCCTATTATATTTTGTAGCTATTTTCCCCCTTCCCTCCTTGTTTTATTTCTAAACTTCTTCCTAAATTTTCATGAGATGTACAGTGGTTTCACTCTGAGTAATTTGATGCTTGATGTTACTTTTGTCCTCCTTGTAATTTTTCTTTTTTTTTTTGTGGCCGTTTACATTTTTTTAACTTTGGCTTTGGCTTTGATTGCCTGCCATGGTTATTTTTCTCTGAATTACCTCTAGTCACAACCACCATTTTTTACCTTTACCTGAATCTTAGCTCAAAAGAGGCTATAGAGATTATTTAAGATAGTAACAAGAGATTAAAATTGTGTTACTTATCTGGCACAAAAAAATATTGTATAGACAACAATAGAACAGTAGAACAATAAAACAATAGGACACTAGAACAATGGAGCAATAAAACAATAAAACAGCAACCTATGACATATGCTTCCAAAGATAATAAACCGGACTCAATTTGCAATTGTTGTTCACTAGTTGTTCACCAAATTAGCCCTCGTTATAAATTACCAAGTCTCTATATGCCAGGAGCTGGCAAAACAGTCCTGGACTCCAATAGAGCTCAAACAATTCAACGATCCTGCAAACGATCCTGCAAACCAATCCGAAGACCAGTAAATCAACCCTCCAAGTTCAAAATACAATGTCTCTCAATTAAAGGTGAAGTCACCACGTTTTTAGCCTCTAAATGTCCTTTTAAATCTTTCTGCTCCTTTTCCATTAAGAAAAAAAGAATAAACATTCAGTATTATACCTATTTCACCCTTAATTCAATAAAGCACCTTAAAATTCCAATATTAGAATCATAGATACATAGACAGTGTCAACAGATAAGGGCCTACGGCCCACCCAGTCTGCCCATTTGAGCTTGTAAGTTTACTTTATGTTTTTCTAGAAGTCTGTTGCCCCCTTAACCCTGACCTCCAGAATTCCTTTATGTCTATCCCATGCATTCTTAAATCCCCATGATTTGTTTCAGCCCTCACCACTTCCTCTGGCAGGGTGTTCCACTTGTCCACCACCCATTCTGTGAAGAAATTCTTCCTCACATTTCCCCTGAATCATCCTCCCTCCAACTTCATCCCATGCCCTCTAGTCCTGGAACATCTTTTTCACTTACAAATAGTGTATTCCTGCACCCTGTCCCTCCCTGTAAGATACTTGTATGTCTCTATCATATCCTCCTCTCTCCCTCCTCTCCTGCAGGGAGTACATATTCAATTATTTCAACCTGTCCTCATAGGACTTTTGATGCAATCCATGTACCATCTTTGTTGCCCTCCTCTGAACCTTCTCTACCCTGTCTATGTCCTTACGTAAGTAAGGTCTACAGAACTGTACACTGTACTCCAGGTGGGGCCTCACTAGTGTCTTGTATAGTGGAATTATGACCTCCCTTTTCCTGCTGGTGATGCCCCTTCCTATGCATCCCAGCATCCTATTTGCTTTATCTGCTGCCTTTTCACATTGTTTCCCTACCTTGAGGTCATCAGAGATGATAACCCCAAGATTCCTTTCCTGCTTGGTGCATGCTATATCCTCACCTCCCAACTGATATATTGTACCAGGGTTTTTGTGCCCCATATGCATTATCTTGCACTTCTTTGCATTGAATTTCAACTGCCAAACTCCTGACCATTCTTCAAGTTTCTGCAGGTCCCTTCTCATTCTGTCTATACCCTCTGGTGTGTCTACTCTGTTACAGAGCTTTGTGTCATCAGCAAACAGGAAATTCTGCCTTCTAGGTCCTCATAAAGTCACTGATGAAGATGTTGAATAGGACCAGTCCAGCACTGATCCTGTGGTACCCCACTGGTCACACTTCCCTCTGTGGAGTGACAGCCATTTACCACCACCCTCTGTGTCCTGCCACCCAGACAGTTACCTACCCACTGCACTACTGTCCTGCCCACACCCATATTCCCCAGCTTGTGTAATAGTCTTCTATGTGGCACAGTGTCAAAGGCCTTGCTGAAGTCCAGGTAGGCCATGTGCACTGCCCTCCCCTGATCCACCTCCCTAGTCACCCAGTCAAAAAATTCAACGAGGTTGGTCTGACATGACTTCCCTCCTGGTGAAACCATGCTGCCTTGGGTCCTGCAGTCAATTGACAACCAGATGTTCCATCAATCTCTCCTTCAGTAGTGATTCCATGATCTTCCCCACTACCAAGATGAGGCTGACAGATCTGTAGTTCCCCGCTTCCTCTTTGTTCCCACTTTTGTATAAGGGGACTACATCTGCTGTCCTCCAGTCTTTGGGTACCTCCCCTGTTTCCAGTGATTGGCTAAGCAGGATTGCCAGAGGTTCAGCCACCACCTCTCTTAGTTCTTTAAGGACCCTAGAGTGCACCCCATCTGGCCCCATTGCTTTATCAACTCTTATTACTTCCAGTTCCTTCAGGACCCTTTCTCTTGTAAAGGGACTTACGTCCATTTCTGCACTATTCCCATCCCTTGTACTCCCTTCAGACCCATTACCCACCTCTTCCTCAGTAAAGACTGAGCAGAAATACCTGTTCAATGTGTCAGCTTTACTGTTGTCATCCTCCACGTGGCCCCCATCCTCCCCCTTCAGTCTCACAATCCCTCCCTTTGCCTTTCTTTTTTCACTTGTGTACCTGTAAAAGGTTTTGTCCCCTCTACCCACTGATTTTGCAATGTGCTCTTCTGTTTGAGCTTTGGCTTCCCTTACTGACCTCCCTGCCTCCCTTTGCTTCTCCTGGTACTTCTCTCTATCCCCTTCTGCCTGTGTCTTTTTGTGTTGCCTGAGTGCAATCTTTTTGGCTTTCACATTCTCCGCTACCTGCTTGGAAAACCATAATGGCCTCCTCTTCCTATTATAAATATAATACAGTATATAACACAATATACTACAGTATAATAATGCAATGAGTATAATTTTGGTTGCCATGTGGTTACCAAAGACAGCTAATGATGCTAATAATTACCACATGGTTACCAAAGACAATTAATAATACTAACAATTCTAATAGCGTTGGTAGTGCAGATGTTTCTAATCAACTAACAAAATTGAAAGAATTAAAAAAATTTTAAAATAGTCTAAGGGTTATCTTACTAGATGCCTTTCTTATTGCTGAGTTTAAAAATATAAAAAAATAAGAGTTTACGTAATATGCAGTAAGACTAGCAAACAAACTGTATTGCTCTGCTTCTCTATAAATCACCATTAGACTCTAGCGCATTATATTTAAAATAAACATAAAAATTTCTATTTTTGTTCTTTACTTTAACAGTTTTAACTTACTTTTGCCCAGATAAATGGAAAAGGGATAACCAATTCTTTAATAAATCAACAGTAGGCAGCCGACTAAGTTGGTTTTACAACACACCCCAGCTTCTCACCAAAACAGACCACACACCAACTGGACTAAGCCATAATAACTTTTATTTTACTAGTGGCCTGCCGAAGACTCAGCAGATGCACAAAAGCACGACAAATAGGATGGCAAGTAAGGTGGTGAAAACTCCAATTCTGAGGCCCCCGTGTGTAAGATATGACTGAGGAGTGAATATAAAATTGTAAGCAAGGAGAAATGATTAAAACCCTGTAACAGAGTTAACCAATATCTATCAGTGTAAAAGCTGCTCCATGCTCCACACTCCTTGTTCCTCACTCCTCATCCTTGCTATGTAAATCTCGTTGCAATCTAACCTGAGCGTTACACATGCTCTGTTTAATACTACAATTAGGTGCAGGCAGGTGACTTGTTAATTTGCATATGCCATGCAAATTTGTTCACAATTTAAAAAATTAAAATAAAAGGATTTTTTGTTAAGCACAGTAAGCCCCTGAGTCAAAACTTCTCTAAACTCTTTTTTCAATTCAAATTTTATTAACAAATTTTCCACATTAAGAGGCAGTTAACATGAAAATAAGACAAGAATACAGCAACTTATTATGTTAAAACTGCTCCTCCCCATACAGCAGTAACATATCAGTGTGTCATATAAGTTCAAAGCCATTATACAGGAGTATACAAGGCTAGTTGCTCTAGAACACTACTAAGTCTGAGCAACTAGAATTAGAGAGTGAAGGGGATCCCATATTTGAGTATAAACCGATAATCTGTTGTAAAGGCTGGCAATCGCTTTTTCCGTATGCAGGTTAGCAAGGATTTCATTCACCCATTCCTGTAATGTTGGAGTGGACTTATCTTTCCAATGACGTAAAATAAGCTTCTTGACAGATAGAGCTATCATAGAAATATGAAACCTTCTCACTTTGACTCTAATAGAGGACATGTCCCCCAGGAGACAGACGTCAGGCGTGAAGTGCTCCTGCAAACCCAGTATAGGATCTAGGGAAGCTTTGATAGAGTCCCATAAAAGGGAGATTTTGGGACAGAACCAAAATATGTGAAGGAGTGTTCCCTCCCCCTGAGAACATCTAACACATATGTTTGAGTCCAGCAGACTCCACTTCTTTAACTTAACCGGAGTATAATACATATTATGCAAAATGTGATATTAAGTAGGCAACCTATCTTAGGAGACAAATTTATGGCAGAACCTCCACAAAGCCTGCCAATTAGGGGAATATTGAGGAAATAAGGAGCTCCAGAACCTCGTCAGTCCAAAAGAGTACCCATATTTTTTGTGAAACAAAACCTGATATAATTTGGATACAATACCCGAAGACCCAAGTAGAGAAGAGAATTCTGGGATCAGGGCCCAACCGTCTGATTGGGAGGGGTATTACCAATCACTATTGTGAGTAGGTGTCTTATTTGTACTGCTTTAAAATGTGAAAATGCCGGGATACTAAATTTCCAAATAAGATCACCTACAGACAGCCATTGCCCCTCCTCATCCACAAAAGAAAATACTATCCCATCGCCCAGTTGGGGCAACCAAGTGCAGGGAATCTGCTGCTTGTTTGTAGTGAAAGATGGGGAGTTCCAGATGGATTGGGCCAGATCTAACTGAGGGGTATATTGCAAAAAGGAGCAAAGTTGCGCATATACCTTTAAAGAAATGGCAACTGTGGGACACTTCTCAGCAACATGCACCTGAGACATTTTTACATAGAACAGAGTTAGGGGATCCAGATTCATAGACCGAATTGAGTCCAACTCTATTCTAAGCCATGTCGGCCTCACCTTTTCAGGACCTGGACTTCCCCATTTCAGACATTTTGCCAAATGGCTAGCCCAATAATATATAGCCAAATGAGGAATCTGCTGGCCCCCCTCAGATTTTGGAGCAGCCAGCTTATAATAAACCAGTCAGGGGTATTTGTCAGACCAGATAAACTTGGTAAAAATACCATGCAATTTCTTAAGCCAGGATAACTGGATAAAAGTATTGAGGAGAGATAGAGGGTAGAAAATCCTTGGGAAGATATTCATCTTGATTATGCTCTGGTTCAGATTATAGCTAGTTCTGCCTTTTCCCGTAACAGCTCTAGATATCTATCTATCTTTGACCCCCAAGAGTCTCTTCTTGTCCTCATTAGAGGAATTGACAGAGAGATTCGCTTCAAGGGACCGAATTTGGGACAATAATGATAGTAGCTCTTCCTCCTGTACCCTTTCCCTTTTGGCTGCTATACTGATAAGAACCCCTCTCATGTATGCTTTAAAGGCCCCCCATAGAATGTCCGGCTTTGCACTGTCTAATGGGTTAGATGAGAAAAATAACTCAATTTGCTCTCTTATAAGCTTACAATACTTGGCATCCTTAAGAAGCTGCTCATTGAGCTTCCATCTGGTCTCCCTTTTAGGTGAGTTAAGGAATGTCAAGTTACATAGCACAAGGGAGTGGTTGGAAACAGGACCAGGTTGGATCGAGGTGGACTTGACCCTGGGCAAGAGACCCTGAGAGATAAGTATGTAGTCAATGCGAGACTGCAAGACGTGCACCATTGAATTGAAAGTGAACTCCTTGGAATCAGGATGCAACATGCACCAGACATCACAGAGCCCACACTGATCTACTAAATCCTTAAGTGCCCTCTGCCCCGGGGACATCCCCCTCAGCCCACTACCTGACCTATCCAGGTTAGAGTCTATGACCTGATTGAAGTCACCCCCATAATGATCCTGATGGGAAGCATTGGAAGCAAAATAGTTATCAGCCTCATAAAAAACCCTGGGTCATCAATATTGGGTCCATGTACACTACCAAGTAAAAGTGGCACTGACCAGAGAGTGCCTTTGACTAAGACAAATCTGCCCCCTGGATTCTTGATAACCTGCGTGGAAACAAAGGGAATGTCTCTATTAATAATTAGCATGACTTCACAACTTTTAGTGGAGCCCTGAGTGTCATAGACCTGACCGACCTGTTGTCTCCTTAATTGTAAAGCTTCAGATTCTAGTAAATGGGATTCCTGCAAAAATGTTATCTGAGAATGCAATAAAGTTAAATGTTTAAGCACTTGATATTGTTTGGATTTTTTCCTGATCCCCTTAACATTCCAGGTAGCAAAAGTCACATCATTAGGCATCTAACTAAGATTAATGAGCTTAATATCCTCAGCCCAGTATAACAATATTGAGAAACATTCGACTAGATTCCAAATATTACTGCTGTATAGTCCTCCCTTCCCCACCCCATCCCCCCACGATTATCCCTTCCCTCCCCCATCTCCCTTCCACTTGCGTAAAACACACCAATTTAATAACCCTCACCCCCACCTTGCTGTCACAAACAACGTTAGCACAGTACTGTGTTCCTTCCTCACCCCCAGCCTCCCGAGATAACCCCTGTCACAAGCATAATGACAGTCCTCCCATGCGAGTGAATACCCTCAAATCCTGAGAAGAAAGAAATGAAATTAAAGTACATTAACAACCCCCAGTGGCTTACAAAGAGTGTTAGGCCATAAACAAGAGTGTATCTCATTTGTGAGATCATAAGATAAAGAGATAAGGCACCTAGAGAAGCGTGACCAGGTGCCCAGAGACCCCAAGAAGTGAGAAAGGAAGTGGGTCTCCAGTGCCCCTATAGAGAGGACTCTTGCCCAATAGCAGACCTGAAGAGAAATTGTACAAAAGGGAAAGGGAAAATGCCCTTTCAAACCAGAGTTCAGTGGCCTGCTTAACAAATTGGACCCCAACACCTTGGACCTTGTGCGTTAAGTTAAGTTTGGCATTGGACATCATTACGTCGGCACCGTGTCAGACCTAATGCCCAGAAGGACAAAATTGGGGTATATGATGTCCCCAGCCAAAACAGGGAGCACAATCACCAGGAGGTCATCCCTATGGTTCCTCTATCATTGTCCTGGCATTTCTGCATGCTGAGCTCCCTCTTGTGGTTACTAAACCACCACTCCGCATATATATATCTAAGAGCGAGGGGTTAGCCAAGCACAGGCCCAAAACTCAACCCTTTTAAATATGATAATGCTCCATTAACAATTCAAGGCATTCCTTCCCTCATTCATAAAAGCCTGCACATTGGGCAAAATTAAAATATGAGAAACCTCCTTTCCCCCTGACTAGCATAATAAACATTTCCACCAAACATTAAGCAAGGTTACAAGCACGGTTCGAACAGACTAAGGCTTGAATGTCCCAAGCAATTGACTCCTTAACATATAGGTATGTCCGTTTAGATAACCGGAGTTTCTAGAGGCAAACCATCATTCCAGGCATCTTGAAAATAACTAAATGACAGTTCCCACATAACAGCATGAGACTCCTTTCACCAGAAGAGTAAATCTTGTCATGGATCCCAGAATAGATCAGGCATAGCGAGCTTCAGACCAGAGAGAACAGATTCAGGATCTTTATAGGTGAGCCAGGAACCATTCACAAACACCTGCAGCCTGGCCGGGTACCCCATCCTGAACTTGAACCCTGCGACAATAACTTTAGACACAACGGGGTGAAATGCTGTACGTTTCAGCCTTACTGATCCTGGCAAGTCCTGTGCAATTCTCAGCTTGGAATTTTCCCAACGCACCTCTTGTAATGCTCTCACTTTTATCAGAAAGTGTTGCCTTTCTAAGAAATTCAGGAAGCGGCATATAATGGGATGGGGCAGCCCCTGGTGGTGGCTTTGGCCACAATGATCTATGCGCTCACTCAATAGTGTACGCAGGGCCAAAGGGAGAGGGACCAGCAACCGTTTCACCAGCTTCTGCATGCAAACCACTGCATTCTGGCCCTCTTCCCCTTCAGGTAGCCCTAAGATGACCACATTGTTTCTGCGGCTGCGGCCCTCGAGATCTTCTTGTTTTGCCTCCGCCTGGGTGAGCTTCTGCCTGATCCCTGCCAATCCGGGGTCCACCCTGTCTAAACGTTGCTCCAGGGAGACTATGCGAGCGGTATTATCCAAGGCCATCGTTGAGACCTCATCCAACTTTTTAGATAGGGCTTTAAGATCAATTGCCATCTCTTTCACTTCCTCCTGAAAAGGCTTGAACTCTTCCAGGAACCTGTTTAAGGTTACGGGTTCCTGCTCCATTGCTTGACTGAGGAAATTGGATCTATCAGGCCCACTTGATGCCTGGATTTCTTTGGGGTCTTCTCAGGGGTGACTGGAGGCGTATGTTTTTGTGAGGCTTTTTTCATGTAAGCCTCCATTAGTACTCAAATCTTGCTCTTCAGAGGGTCTGGAGCTTTACATAACCGGATCCTTGTAGAACAGAGGGTTTTAAATGGTTTTGGTGTCAAAAAATACCGATTATAAAATTGGGAGTCTGGAGCTACTCGGAGCAGCTGCTACTCAGCACTCTGCATCACGTGGTCCCCCCCTCTAAACTCTTCTAAACCAGCATAAGCCATGTAAGTCATTTAAAATGGCATATTAACACCAGAGTCTGGGCCTACATTCAAGACAACAAATACAAAAAACTTTACAAACAAAAATCTTTGCGAAAGTCAAAAAGTCCCACAGCCCCACAAAAGAGCAATAGAGTAAAAGGACTTTTTTCATCTTAAAAAAAAAAAAACACAGCTCCAAAATAGATACTCCCTGATAATATTAAAATGTTGCAAGGTGGTTAGAGACTGAAATCCTGAAGTCTTTTCTCAGGAACACTTCTTTTTCCAAGTGCAATCCTCTCTCCGCTCAAAAGCAGTTCCTTCAGCCCTTCTTCATTTGCTGCAATTTGGCACATCTTCAGGCCCCCCGAGCCACGAGCAGGCCTTTCTTTTGTGAACAAGGAAGAAGAAGAGGCAGGAGAGGTGCACAACAGGGGCCAGCAGTAAGCTGTACTGGAAAGGAGATGTACTCAGAAAAGCATAGGTGGCATATCTTTTAAAAAAAGAGTTAAAGCAGAATCTCCCTGCTTCTCTATTCTTTTTCTCCTCAGAATAGAGAGCGCATAGCCAGCAGCCATTTCCGTCAGTCTCCAGATGGAGTATGAGAAAGTCCGACCTGTGTGTGTTTCATTCTTAGAGACTCAAGAACATGTATTTAGTGACTGCCCCTGTGTGGTAGAGCTATGGAATTTTGTGGCCCAGGTTTTGCTTTTATAAACAACTTGTGAGACTTAGGATTCCTCCAGAATATCTTTCTACAATAGATCTAAGATGATTAAATCTTGTTGACACGTGTTATCCTTAATACTTGCGACACCTTTCCAACACATATGCAGCAGAATGAATATATTTATCTTTAATTCTTAGATCCTACTGTTCACCTTGAGAACTTTAAATAATTATTTTATGTTGTTATTAACTTATCAGTTCTTTCTCCTTTTTCTCTTTTTCTATAAAACCTAATGGACCCCATATTTAAAAGCCTGGGTTGTTCTTTCAAAGAAAGACTAGACAGATTCCTGATATAGGATTGCATTGGCGATCACATAGCACAAGTAGGGATAAAATTCTGACTTTAAGCTTGGATGTGTGTCCATACTCAAATTAGGTATACTCTGTGCCATGTGGCAGGATAAGCAGACAAGATGGACCCTAAATACTGCACCTTCTGTCATAACTGTAACATGTTACTGTGTTATGCTCCAGCTTGAGTATATGTGTTTCACGACTCCTCATTGCCAGTATTGCCAGTATTCTTGTATAATTTGCATCTTGTAACACTTGACTAGCTATTACTGTTAATTGGGCACCTCTGATAATGCTAGATATAGTTTTAGTATAAATAAGCTCACTTGAAAGAGAAGGAAGGAAGGAGGAAAGGGAGGGAGGAAAGAAAGAGAGAAAGAAAAAAGAAAGAAAGAAAGAAAGAAATAAGTAAATCAGACACTAAGATCTCAACCATTAATACATTATTAGAGCTCTAACTGTGGAGAACAGCGAATTATAAGACGGGTAAGATGACACCCATTGTGAGACTATTAAAGGAAACTTTTATGATAACAATGTATACTAGTTATTTTATTTATCACACTAAAGCAAAATCATGTTCTTTCTTAAGGAAAGACTTTGGAATACAGATGGTTGTTAAGAGAAAAGGTTAATCTGGAAGAGACATGAGCCTCAATTTAAATAATATTACCACAAAGTGCAAGGTTATGCACTTGGGGATAGGGAATCAGAAAAATGAATATCGGATGGGTTGGATTTAGGCTAGTGCAGACCTCAGAGGAAAGGGGTTTGGAAATAATGCCTTCCCAAAAAAGGTCAAGGATCACCTTATGTCGACCCAGAAAAGAGTGACCAAAGTGATACATGGACAACATAGGAGGACCTATGAAGAAGGACTGGCTGACCTCAATATGTATTCCCTGGAGGCATGGAGAAAGGGGGTGGGGTCATGATTGAAACCTTCATGTACAGAAACATAGAAACATAGATTCTGATGGCAGATAAGGACCACTTGGCCCACCTAGTCTGCCCATTTCCCTACCTATTGGATAAGCTGCAGATCCTTGTTAACCAACAGACTACTTCTTCCTACTCCCCACCAGAATTGCCTTATGTCTGTTCCATGCATTCTTGAATTCCACCACTGTTTTTGACCCCACAACATTCTCAAGAAGGCCGTCGCATTTGTGTCCATCACCCTCTCCATGAAAAAATACTTCCTCATATTGCCCCTGAGCCGTCCCCCCTCTACCTTCAAATTGTGCTCCCTTGTTCTTGCACATCTCTTTTTCTGAAAGATGCTACCCTCCTGGACTTTGGTGATTCCCTTGAGGTACTTGAAAGTTTCTATCATGTCCCCCCCTCCCTTCTTTCCTCGAGGGTATACATGTTAAGCTCCTTTAGTCTCTCTTTGTATGGCTTCTGGTGCAGACCCTGCACCATTTCAGTTGCCCTCTGTTAGACTGCCTCCATCCTGTCTATGTCCTTGCAGAGATGGGGTCTCCAGAACTGCACACAGTACTCCAGATGGGTTCTCACCAACTGTCTGTACAGAGGGATAACAACTTCCTGTTTTCTACTGGTGATGCCTTTTCCTATACATCCCAGTATCCTCCCAGCCCTCCTTACTGCCTTGTCACATTACTTGCTTACCTTTAGGTCATCTGATTTGATTATCCCCAGGTCCCTTTCCATTTTTATTGTTGTTAGTACCTCCCCCCACATTGCGTACTCTTTCCCTGGGTTTTTGTTTCCTAGGTACATTACTTTGCACTTCTTTGCATTGAATCTAAGTTGTCATACTTTTGGCCATTCCTCCAACCTTGCCAAGTCCCTTCTCATCCTTTCCACCTCACTTTTGTATCTGAGGAGAATACACAGGGTGGATGGCCAACAACTGTTGAGGCTAAAAAAACTTGTGTACCCAGTTAAACTAGCCACACTGTGTTGACTGGAGTGCTTAAATTAGCTTAGTTTAAGTGATTTTGTGAGAAATGAATTGCTTGTGCTTAAATTTATAACTAATGGAAATTCCCTATGGGCAGTGCTTTACATGTGCCTTATTGAATGTCTGTATGTCGCACGCAAGGGAAGGACTTGACGTAGTGGGGGGAAACTGCGGGTTTCCGAGTGAAGGCTGCAGCTGACAGGAACTGTCAGTACATGCTAAAAATCACTAAGCTACTGTATCATGCTGTTTGTCTCATTACTGTAGTATGAAAGTGGTTATGATAAAGAGTTTTAGGGAAACATAAAATAAAACTATGACCGGTATATAGAGGTAACTGCAACAGTCAATATGCAGCTGTACCTCATGGCTCCTTTTCCCCCCCCGACTGGACTGACAGTTGTACAGACCAAAAGTGACATATTAGGGGGAATGCACTGTCATTTTGAAATGCATTTAGCTTGCTACACACTTCACAGTATTACAAATTTCCCCAACATCCTGCCTGCTGCCATACCTCGCTCCCCTCTCCATATCTGGCCATTGGTGTCCTACCTAAGGATCTGATCAGAGAAAGGTTTACAGGTAGGTAACAGAATTCTACTTCAGTTTTCTTCTGGGTTATGGGAATGAAACATGGTGGTGGGGGGAGTGGAATGGGAAGGCCTTCATTTGATTGAGCATGCTGTTCAAGTGCTTCTACAGCTTGACTGCTGTATAAATTACAATATTTCAAATGCTGGACAAAAAAATGAAACATGAAGTACGAGTATGGGCTTAGAGGGCTTCAGAAGAGAAATGTGAGAGGCGGACAGGGCAACAGTGGGACATTGAAATATGCTTCTAAAGATTGAGTGCCCTTGTACTGTATAGAAAACTGTATAAGCTTACCTTTTGCATCCCCCTGTATCTCAGAACAGACACTAGTGCATGCAGCCACAGAGCAATCCTTGGCTTTTTGTAATTTACAGTATTGATTCTAGGCACTCCCACAATTAGCACTGGGATTAAAACACTACTGGCGTGTTTTGAGGTCCCACTTTTGCACCACCTGCATGTCACATTTCTTTTCTGAAACCCTCTGAGCCTATGCTTCTACTTCACGTTACCTTTTTTTGGCCCTACATTTGTGTTATTGCTATTTATTCAGCAGTTGAGTCACAGAAACACTTGAGTGGTATGCTCAATCAATGAATGCCTTATGGTCCCACTCCCCACCAACCATTGTTTTATTCCCCTAACCCAGAAGAAAACTGAAGCAGCATTCTGTCACCTAATCATGTCTCTGATCAGCTCCTCAGGTAAGACACAAATGGCCAGATACGGGGAGGGAGGTATGGCAGCATGCATGATGTTGGGGGAATTTGTAATACTGTAAAGTGTGTAGCAAGCTAAATGCACTTCAAAATAACAGTGCATTTCCTTTATTACTATTACAGAAATGTGAGAAGCAGCTATTGTTCTGCACGCTAAATGCACCAGCAGCAGGACTGCAACAGAGGAGGTAGGTAGGACTTAAAAAGAATAACAACAAAAATAGACATATTGTTTATATTGTGACATCAGTCTCATCGTACATTCATTAAGTAAAAGCCACATTTTTCTGAAACCCAGACATCACAATGAGTCATTCATTACAAAAAAATGGCAAATCCTGTAAGATTTTATACTAACAGCTTTATTATGGATCGAGTTTAAATAGACTGGTGTCCCCCCCCCCCTCCATTTTGTCACTTCCAGTTTAGACAGCAAGGAATGGCACCAAGCATTTCTTGAAGCAGCAGCATTTTGAAAAATGTAAACAAAATCCAAATCAATTCCACACAGGCCAAAATGGCTTACTACGTTAAAAAGCTTTGGACAGAGTCAATACGACTGCTCAGAGCAGCAAGGGTGATGAAAGGAATACTGGGTACTCTTGCAGCATCAGAGTCAGCTGTATCGAAGATGACAATCATGACAGAACTGAACATGTGTGATATTCATGCATGCACAGTTTGCCCTGGAGTCAGCCATACTAAAGATGGTGGTGATGACAGAACTGCGCAAGCACAATTTGACCATGCTCACTTTTCATCGGTGGCTTCATGCGCATAGCGGCCATCACTGCTGCAGCTGTAGAAGAAAAAGTAGTGCCCCAAGAAGTGGGTATGTTACTGCCAAGCTTTAGGCACACCTGCCACAGATGGTATTTCTACTCTGTCCACTGATAGATAGCTCCTTTGCTTCTTCTACAGGAGGGGCAGCAGCATTTTTTTTTTTGCAGGAAGTGAGACTGGAACTTGCTCAGAAAATCCTTTTGCTTGGTTAACAGAGTTACTTCCCTTCTAACTCTCAGCCAAGATGACTGCATAAAGTGTACACATTAAGTGAGTGATTCCTGGCATTAGAATGAATAGCTAAGGGCCGGTCTGGTGGTGCTGAGGGATGAAGCACTGGATGCCTTATCTCGCGGCATGCCAGTGACCCAGGTTCGAGAATGAGCCTGGGCCATCAGAGGTCGGCCACGGGAGGGGAAGGCGGAGCTGGATGGAGCTGCTGACAGGCAAGCTCTCCTCTCTGGGAAGGTGTAAAGGCTTCCTCCGGATGATGGCTGCCACCTGGTGGAGTCTAGGGACAGCACAGGCCAGGAGGAGCCAGGCGCTAGGCCTGGGGTGGGAGGAAAGGGGCTGTTACCCAGGCTGTGGGACTAATGCATGCTTCCTCATGCATGCATACCTACTCCTGGGGCCCCTGGGCATAAACGGAGAAAAATCGCTGGCGGCAGGATGGCGACCGACTCCCCTCAGGCTCCGCTCCTGGGCCGGGTGTAAGGTAAGTCCCAGTAATTCCGGGTGAAGGGGCTGGGGGGGTTGGTCAAATGGGGGCTGTCCGGGGGCGCAAAAAGTATTCAATGATGAAAAAAAAATGACTAGCTAAGGAGATCAAAAATGGGACAAGACCTACTTCAGGTATGTTTGGGGGGGCAGGAAGAAGGGAGGGATAGTGAGAATCAGGAGGGTAGGGGTAGTACACAGAAAATCAAGAGAAAGTAAAAATACTAGTGATTACTTCTGTTCGGTCTTCACAGTAGAGGATGGGGGGACCAGCATGCTGCAGTAAGACGATCTACTGTAATTGGTTAGCAAATCAGAATCATCTCCACATAGTCATAACATAATGGGTGATTACCAAGCAGTATCAACCCCACCACAGTGGCTGGCAAAACAGCAGACTAACCCCTCAGGAGTGCTGGCCTTGTAAAACAGCAAGGCCAACTCCCACTCTCTCATAGCAGCAGAGCCCAATGACATTAGTTGGGCTGAAGTCTCCAATGAATCAGGACACAGTGACAGGGGGCTCAGCGATGCCACTAAATTTTATTTTACTGCATATTTCAGGTCAATTATTGTCACTGGGATCTGGAAAGGCTTAGCAATTAAAATTAATACTGGGCTGGAAAATTCTGTATTAATGTGGGGCCTTAAAAAGGGGGGGGGGCTATTTCAAACTAAACACACAAAACAATATTGTGAGGTAATAAAACAGACTTCACATATGTTATAATTTACACTTCAAAATGTGAACATTATGTTCTCTTCAATACATCTACTGTGTACTGCACAGTCTCCCATGTGCACTCCAACCGGTACAGCTATACAGGAAGAAATGGCAGTGAATGTTCTTTAAACGGGAGGGGGCTTCAGGTTTGAATTTATAGCACATGCACAGTCTCAACAAAAATACGGGGCAAAGTTCGGGGCACAGAAACATAGAAACTGACAGTAGATAAGGACCGCTAGGCCCATTTTCCCCTGCCTACTGTAAAAGCCACGGACCCCACTTGATCTCCGTCTTTACCTCCTCGTTTCTATTGCTAGGGTTTCCCTACGCCTGTCCCATGCATGTTTGAATTCCCCCACTGTGTTTGCCCCCACCATCTCCACCGTGAGTCTATTCCATGCATTCACCACCCTTTCCGTGAAGTAATATTTCCTCACACTAGCCTTTAGTCTACCCCCTTCTGACCTCATGTCATGCCCCCTCATTCCTGGACATCTCCTTTTCTGAAAGATGTGAGCCTCAGGTACCCTATTTCTGCCTTTTAGAAATCTGTAGGTGTCTATCATATCTTCCCTGTCTCTCCTCCAGGGCATACATATTGAGGTCTCCCAGTGTCTCCTCATATAACTTTTGATTCAGTACCTTACAGTTTACATGCTGCTGAGGCACATTCAAGAACTGATGTTTGCTGGTGTAACTTTGATCTGCTGCCACTGAACTGACTGAGGTCACAAGTAAGGCGCTATGGACTCCATATTTGAAAGTCTGGGTTTGCTCCTTGCTAAGGCTTTAACCTGTATGAAAATTACATAGTTATATAGATACATAGATGTTGTAGGCAGATAAGGACCACTTGGCCCACCTAGTCTGCCCTATCCATCCCTTACCTATTATGAGACCTGATGCCCAAGCTGAACTCCGGAACACCCCCCTCTTACTTCCAGGATACGCTTATGTATAGCCCATGCATCTATAAATCCTGCGAATGTTTTAGCACTCCCACCTCCTCTGGGAGGCTATTCCAGGTGTCCACAATCCTCTCCATGAAAAAATGCAGTACTTCCCTTCCTCACGTTACCCCTGAGCCTTCCCTTGTCCAATTTAATACTGTGCCCCCTTGTCCTTGAGCATGTCTTATTTTGGAAGATGCTCCCTTACTGTACTCTGTTTATACCCGTGAGGTATTTGAATGTCTCTAACATGTCCCTCCTCTCCCTCCTTACCTCAAGGGAATACATATTTTATTCCTTTAGTCTTTCCTCATAGGTTTTCCCATGTGCGCCCTGCATCATGTCTGTCTTTTCTGAGATGGCTCCTCCAGAACTAAACACAGTACTCAAGGTGAGGTCTTACCAGTGTCTTATATAGGGGTAGAATTACCTCCCTCTTCCTGCTGGTGATACCCCTCCCTATGCATCCAAGCATACGGCTAGCCTTTCCTACCACCTTGTCACACTATCTAGCTACCTTTAGGTCATCCAAGGTAGTAACTCCCAGGTCTCTTTCCGGCTTCGTGACTGTCATCATTTCCCCACCCAGTTTGTATGTTGCCCCCGGGTTCCTGTACCCTATGTGCATGATCCTGCACTTTTTTGCACTGAGTCCTAACTGCCATATTGCAGACCATACCTCCAGTTTTTTAAGGTCCTCCCTCATCTATTCATCCCCCCCACGTGCCCACCCTATTGCAGATTTTTTTGCTATCTGCAAAAAGGCATACCTTCCCCTCCAGTCCCTCCACAACATCACCAATAAAGACATTGAAGAGGACAGGACCCAAAATGGAGCAATGTGGCACCTTGCTTGTCACCCTTCCCTTGCCAGAGTGTACCCCATTTACCACCACCCTTTGGTTCCTGCCAGTGAGCCAGTTCTCTACCCATTTCACTATTTTAGGACCCATCCCTAGATTGCATAGTTTATCAACCTTCTATGAAGGGCAGTTCTGAAGGCCTTTCTGAAGTCCAGATAGGCTACATCCACCGCACCTCCCTGGTGCACCACCTTAGTCACCCAGTCGAAAAACTCTATTAGGAGCATCTGGTCCCAAAATTTGATACATCTTAACAAGTCCAGAGCACAGTATGAGTGCAATAAACTTGTTCAAATATAGCCCCTACAGCATACCCTAAACAAAGACCCTAAAAGCCCAGGTGTTCTCAGCACAAAGCATAACCCCCTGATGGCCACAGAGAGATATATGCCTATAGTGGCTTTCAAGGGGCAAATGTAGGTGGGATGTTCCCAAACATGTTAGTGCACCTGCATAAACTTGTTATATTCAAAACATCACGTGCAAATGACTTCCCTGTCCATGCAGGATGCTATGAGGCCATTTGCATTCCTCTGTGGTCTCATTATCTTGTGTGGACATAGCTTTTGCTCCCCAGATTGCATGAACTGTCTCCCCACTCCCCATCAATGGTGCTCGATCTGTTATGATCGAAACCTTAGATGCCCTTCGCTCCCTGAATCCCACCAAAGGAAAATCTCCCTACGGTCTCGACAACAAACTCCTCTTCCTATCTGCCCCAGCCATAGCTACTCTCCTTGCTGCTCTGCTAAATCTCTCATTCATCACTGCATCACTCCCCACAGAGTGGAAACATGCCACTGTCCTACCACTACCAAAGGAGGTGACCCTACCTCCACTGCTAACTACCGCCCCATCTCCCTCCTCCCCACTCTTGCCAAACTCCAGGAACACCTAGTACTGTCTCAACTCTCCCACTTTCTCTCTGAAACTAACTTCTTCACTCCATTCCAGTCCGGTTTGGAAAAAAACACTCCACCACCACCTCCCTACTAAGATTCACAGATTCCATCCTCTCTGGGATGGACAAAGGACAAATTACATCCGCTATTTTTATAGATCTAGCCAAAGCTTTTGATACAGTATCCCACTCCCTCCTAATTTCCTGCCTATCAGGTGTTGGGCTATCGGCGTCAGCCACAAATTGGTTTAGAGCCTATCTACAAAATAGAACCCAATCTACAAAAATAGCTGACTGCACCTCTCCCCCGCTCCCTATTACCACCGGCGTTCCCCAGGGCTCAGTCCTTGGCCCCATTCTCTTCTCCATCCTACTAAATGATCTGCCAAAGGCATGCTCCACTACCTCAATCCACATGTACGCTGATGACACGGTCCTCCTTACTTCCGGCTATACCTACGAAGAAGTCACCTCTAATCTCCAGACCAACTTCAACAAAGTACAATGCTGGTTTAACTCCAACCAACTCTCCCTAAATGCCAAGAAAACAGTCTCTATGACTTTCGGCGCTAGACAGAGGCTATCCAAACTTATATCCCCTCTGATCTTCCGTACCCTAAATAACACCATCCTTGAAGACATGCCCTCCTTTACGTACCTGGGGGTTTGGCTTGATCGCCACCTCTCCTTTTCCACATACATGGATGCCATCCTGTCAAAACTGCGCCCTAAGCTCGGCGCCCTCTATAGAAACTGCACTAGTCTCCCACTTCCTGTGAGACGTGAAATAGTCCAGAAAATGATTCTACCTTCCTTCGACTACTGCGATGTTGTCTACTGCTCTGCCTCCAAGTCCACCTTATCCAGACTGAACCCCCTCTTCAATGCTTTCTACCACTTTGCCCTTGATGCCCTCCCCTGTATCCATCACTGTGAGCTCTTCCATTTGTTGGCCCTTCCATCCCTGAGCAACCGGCGCCTACTTCACAGTGCTAAATTTGTTTCTAATTTCTGGCTCGGTTCCCTTCCGCCCTACCTTGTCTCCTCCCTATCTTCCCCGCCAACCCCCACCCACTCCCTCAGGTCTACTGACTCCAGGATATTAGTAATCCCTCACTGAAGGACCTCTGTAGGCCAATCGGCTTTCTCTTACCTCCTCCCTAAGCTCTGGAATGACCTGCCAGCCCAAATCTGTCATTCCTCCTCCAAACACTCTCTATCCTCTGCCCTCACTAACTTCTTTGCCCCCAATTGTACATGCCTCTGACCCTCACCTTACGCACCTGACCAGCGGCTTGGCCTTTGCCCAAATGACTGGCTTATAAATTGCCCTAAACAACCCATGAACTAACCCTCTCATGACACTTCTGCTATCTCCCTTCTTATTCCCTGTCAACGGCTTCCCTAGGTCAACCCTCTCATCTTTCCCTGTGTATACTACCCAGACCTGTCACCTCTCCCTGGCCCCAAGCTCAGGCTTCCATTTCTCTCTGCCAGCTTGGTGCATTATACTTCAAATTAATCTCTAGATAATAGGCACTTATGTAAGTATGTATAGTTCTAGATGTGTAATCAAGTATGATATGCCACCCTCCTTGTGGCACATGTATGTAGTGTCTCCTCATGTAACAAGTTTGTAAAGCCTCACTTAACTATGTAACAACTGTTTGAATTGCTTGACTCCAGGTTCAACCTATTGATTGTTTTATGTATACCCTCCTCCTTTGTACCCCCCGGTCGCACCGTGAGACGAGCATCTTGTTGCTCAGTGTGCCTCTCCTGGTGAAACATTTTCAATAAATAAATAAATAAAATAATGTGAGGTGCTGGAGGGTGCACAAGGGAATAATGGCACTGGGCACTGCGGATAAAGCCAAAGGCCAAAGGCTGAGGTCTGTATCCACTTTGCCCAGTGCCACCATTACAGAGGACTAATCCTCCAATATACCTCACATTACTGCTACTATACTGAAGTGCTAAAACCGAGCGTTAAGGAGTTTACAAGAAACACCTTCTTATTGTCTGCCACAAAACTGACTGAATATTTACACTGAAAACAGAAACTATAACAGAAACTCATTTGCATACCTCGAGCATCTTTTTTGCTAATTTACGTATTTCAAATGACACTACAGCATCTGCATACTCAAGCTGCCTTCATTTTTTTTTTATTTTATTACAAAGCACTGTCACTAAATAATGTTTTGCAAATAAGCAATATGATTGGCACATGGGATGCCACTTCAGTATCATCCTAATTGTAAACTACTGTTCAGCACACCTCACCTGATCCCTGTCTTTGTGTTCTTAATTTTAATAATCCTTTCCTTGTAGTATAGTAAACCCCCCATCCTTTTCAGCTGATGCCTACCTCCTACTCCTCACCCAGCTCTGTCCTGGTGACAATGAACAGATCATACCCCAGCATTCCCCTGTGTGATAGGCTGCTGTCTGCCTCACACAACTACTGTTATAGCTATACAGATCAGTATAATGATACTGTATTTGCTGGGCATCTATTACGAAGATATTTGAGGGTGGGCATGGGGTACCAAGCAATGAATTTGTTTCAAAACAAACAGGATTCAGGTTGAGCAAAAATTAGCATTTGAAGTGCAAAATGGATAGCCTCCATGCTAAAAAAAATCCAACAGTCAAAACAGCTCACAAAAAAATACCATGGTGTATACAAAAAATGCCTAGACAACCCAGAGAGCAACAGGGCTAAGACGAAACCACTTTTTGCCCAAGCCCAACTGAAAACCAGCCTTTCACCTCCCATATCTGCCATTCACCCATACAAATGTTTTATACAATTGCCCTTGTTGACCCCCTTCTAAACTTTACATACGTGCTGCTCGTCTGCAACAGTAGGGCAACCAACAGCCGCGAATCTTCCAGCATGGCTATTGAAAAAATGAAATCACAGCAACCCTTTGCTTCCCATGAGGTGAAAAGGGCACTACTTGCACCAGTACCTGTAGTCTTTACAATACTTAAATAGTTAACACAGTTTAAAAAAGGTGGGAAGTAACCAAGACACAGCAACAGCTAGCTACTCTGCCTCAATCGCCAGGCGTTGCCAAGCATGACGGGAGGGGGGGGACAATCTTTTTTTCCAGAGAAATGGAAGGGACATCCTTCTCCCATTCTTAGTGCAACATCCCAGTATGCAAAAATGTTTCATTTCAAAGTCACGCAGCAGCTGTCCGCCATTAAGTGACCACCATGGGAGAGATTGCTTCGAGCTGGCTATCGCCCACTAGGAGCTGCTGCAGCACTGTTGTCCAATGCGTTGTCTGCTTGCTGCAAGGCCTCACTCATGCCCCTGGGCTTGGATGGAGGGGGGACATGATGGTCAGGTCAAAGGCAGCATGGCAGTTTTGGGGCTGACAAGGCTGGAGGCCCAAGTCTTACTGGACCCTGCACAAGGGGCGCCCACAGATGCTCTCTTCTAAAAGTAGTACCCCAGGACATGGCATCAGGGGCAGTGACTGATAAGTTCAACTCAGCTCAACAACAAACTAGGATCACAGCATTCTAACTCTGTTGCACTACTCCCTTACTGCTGCAGTGGATGATTTTGACAGTTCGTCTGATGAACAGGATTTTCTCAAGTAGGCCGGTGTTCATCATTGACTCCATCTGCCAAGAACTGACAATACTAAAACTGAAATCTTCTACGCCACTAACAGAAACTCAAGATAGCTGCAGAAACCACCAGACTTTTAAAATAACATGCACCTGCACATGCGCGATACTCACGCATGTGCAGTTGTACTCACGTGACCATCTTGGGAATGGCGGCTGTCACTTCCACAATTGCAGAAGAAAAGTAGTGCCCTGAGAAGGGGTGTTGCAGCCCACAGAGGGAAAGAGCCGTGACAAACACAATGGCTGGAACTGTGCCTAAGTACTGTGAAAGCACACTGGTCAGTGGTCTGGTCAAGTGCTTCCACAGTGCTTTTACAAAGTAATGTGATGGCAATACATCTATGGAACTCTGCCAACACAGCTGTAAAAATGATGCTAGTCATGAATTGTTTACATTGCCTAACTAGAATAAAGGTATTATTCAGTCCACTAGCTCTTTAACAAAAGATGCAAGGGGGAATAACTATAAACTTGTAGGGGGGAATTTAGAAGGGAAGTGAGAAAATACTTCTTCATGGAAAGAGTGGTAGAGGAAAGAAACCTTCTAACAATAGAGCTGGTTAATGACAAGTACTGGTGTGCAGAAATTTAAAAATTTCATCAGAACAGAATTTTGCAGAATATCCCCAAATTCTGCCAAAATTCCATTGAATTTAATTGGAATCAGAATGGTGGAATTCTGCAGTGGAATAATGCTGAATGGGTTTTCCACCACATCTCCACATAATTAAATTATGTGGATCTCAATATTTTTCATGGAAATGGTTGCAGAATGATTCACAGCAGTCAGAATGACCTGTGAAATTCTGATGGAAATTCTGCCAGCAGAGTGGTCATTTCATATTAATTCCACCAGCAGAATTCTGCATTCTGCACAGCATTAATGCCAAGACAATTACATGCTTCAAGAGCATGTGAGATGGACACATGGAGTTGACAGAAATGATGGGGGGGTGGGAATTGGGGCAGTGACACAAACCAAATGGAACTACTGGATGGAGACTTGGGGAGTGCTGCATAGGACTTGCCAGTGCCATACTGGTGGGGACTTAAATAGGCACAGTACCAGACAGAGTGGATTGACCATGAGTCTTTTTCAATCTATAAATGTCTCTGTTTCTATAGAAAGTGAGGTAAACTAAGACCTAATTAATTGGGCAGGGGGCAGAGACTTTTTCCTCTTCTGAATTGGGTATGCACATAATGCAAACTGTTTCAAAACCAGTGCATATGCATACAGTACTGTAAGTTATTAAACATGACAATAAATACCATAACTTATACAAATATATTATTAGAGTACATATATCCAGTCTGCTATTCACTCTGTATTTGTTCTACTTTAAATCAGAATGTTACTGTTTAGGTCAAAATAAAGACTGTACCAATGATCTGTTCCATGGCACAAACATACATACTGTACAGTAGTAGTGTCAGACAGGAAAACCCAGATTTGGAAAGTACCCAGATTTTACTTGTTTTCCTATACATCCGCATCTGATGGAATTGAAATAGTGTTTGTCCATATTTGCTTTGGACTAATATGTTGTATTATTTTAGTTTTGGTATGTATTATTTCAAGCAGATACTTAAATGGTTTACACAAAGCGCTGTGCATCCCAGGACAGCTATTAAAGCATGGCATGTTTATTTTTCTGAGGACAACCTGTTAAAGCATGATATCAGCAAGTCAATAAATAATCTGTGCCTTTATAAGATGTCATCTCTGCCAATAAAATTTGCCTGTCAGCACAGTTCATCACACACTGTTACTGGCCACAGTCTAAATGCAAATAGAATTTGGTTTTATCACACAGAGTGAACTATGACTGTAATAGCTCACACTCAAAACAATTATGCTGGATTATGGAAATGACCTCAGGTACTGTTTTAATGTCAGAACAAATTATGCTATTATTAAAGATTTAAGTCCCATGGTAAATTAATTTAGGAGAATAGCCATAGCATAGTATTACATTTAGACAATTTTTATTGCAGTCATTAAGAAAAATTATAGCTTCTTTCTGGGCTAGCAATGTTATTCTTCCAGATAAAAAGACCAAATGTATGTTTTGGCAAGTGACAGCGAACAGATAAAGACTATTACAAAGAAATAAGACAGTAAGGCTTTAACAGCATACTTTAGGAAAATATATAGCTTTCCTTTTATTAATGTGAGTAAATGCTTGTAATAACAAGATTATTTTAACCTTGCCAATGTGTTGTCAGGGTTAATTTTTTCAAAAGTAGGAAATAAACAATGGACTATTATTAAATGGAAATCAAGCTGAAATACTTAAGCTTTATTGCCTGAATAAATTCAGTTAAAATTTAAAGCACTATGTCCAAGTGATATTCTGGCACACTTTGGTAAATCATTAAAGGACTCATAAACATATCATTGGGATATGCCCGCCAAAAAATACAGCACCGTAGGTCAGAGGTTTGCCTACCTAATGCTGTGTTCAGTTTTCCTCTGAAAGTGTATAAACCCATAGTCGCTAGTCCAGAAAGGTATTGGAGAAATATGTACAAAGACCAGGCTCCCGTTTAAACTCTGTGCCTCAGTAGCTCCCTAAGATGGTCGCTAGATGCGTACATGATGACGTCATCAGAGCAACAAGAGCTCCAAAGTGGTAATGCAGGCTGAATGGGGATTTAAGAGTAAAGTATTGAAATAACCTTAACGGAACAATTCTCCTCCAAATCATTTACCTGTGCAGGTGTGAAATCAGTGGTCACATCTGTACAGATAAAGGATTTGGAGGAGAATCACACACACACACACACACACACACACACATGTTAGTTATCTATCTATCTATCTATCTATCTATCTATCTATCTATCTATCTATCTATCTATCTATCTATCTATCTCGATGCTAAATATTTTGCATCCCAACAAGACAGGTCCCAGCTCTTAGAAATGAGAACTAATGATGTTAACACTATTGATAAATTCAACTTTATCACTGTTTCCAGTCCACAACCCTTTTTTAGAGAAGATTTTAAACAACCTCTGTCATGTTTTGGGGGAGACCTGGGAGGATAAGGAGCTGTATGCTAGAGATAGACTCCATCTCAATTTGGAGGGGAGGGGAATCCTTAAGTTGAAAATAGAGAGGTTCATTGGTGAAAAGTGGGGTTTAAACTTGTGAAAGGGGCGGATGGGAGAAAAGGCTGTCAAGGGGTGCCGATAAAGGAGGGACTCTGTCTCCACCCCTCGGGAGCTGGAGGATCATAAGAAGGACAACTGGTAAGTGCAGACCAGGGAAAACAGAATCCCCATGGGAACACAAGCAGGGGAAATGGAAGTATAGGGAAAGGGTGGAAGGTAGTCCTGCTAAGTGCCAGGAGCTTGGGAAATAAAATGTCTGAGCTCCAGGCGATGCTAACTGAGGGAGCAGTGGATGTGGCAGCGGTGACTGAGATCTGGGCCACTGCAGGACATGACTGGGACCTGAACCTGGAGGGTTACACTATGTTCAGGAAGGACAGGGGGGAGGGAAGGGGAGGAGGGGTAGCAATGATGGTCAAAAACTGCATTGGCATAGGGGGAGTAGAGGAGGCGGAGGGAACCGTGGAGGCGATTTGGGTCACCTTGATAACAAGGGGGGGCAAGAGAGTAAAAATAGGAGTGGTGTATAGACCCCCTGCCCTGGCGGAGGAGCTGGAGAAGAGTCTGGTGGCAGATGTTGGGAGACACTGCAGACTGGGCAGAGGAACGGTGGTGGTGTTGGGGGACTTAAACATGCCAGGAACAGACTGGGAGACTATGACATCTTCTGTGACCAGGGAACAGAGGTTGTTGGATGTCTTTCAAGACGCGTTCCTAACTCAGCAGGTGGGGGAACCGACCAGGGAGGTGTGGTACTGGATGTGGTCCTGGCAGACAGTGACCAGATTAGGGGCCTGGAGGGCAGGGACCCATTGGCAGGGGTGACCATGCCACGGTCTGGTTCTGCCTGGACCTAGGAGGGCTAGAAGGCTGCACAAAGATGGAGGTAACTGACTTCAAGGGAACGGATTTTAAGAAAATGGGAAGGATCCTTAAGGAGCATTTGGATGTGATTGGGTCAGACATGGACATTGATAGTAGGTGGGAAATCATCAGGAGAGGGGTGCAAGATGCTACCAGCACCTATGCAAGAGTAAGACGAAAATGCGGTAGGGCCCAGAAACCCTGCTGGTGGACCAGGGAGGTCCAGGAGGTGGTGCGGGGAAAGAAGGCAGCCTATAGGCAATTCAAGTGCTCAAGGAGTGAAAGGGATCAAGGGAAGTATGAGCTTATGGCTAGAAGGGCCACTAGGGTGGTGCGGGCGGCTAAGGCAAGGAAGGAGCAGAACCTGGCCCGGGAAATTAGGAGAGGGAACAAGGGGTTCTTTAGATACATTGGGGAAAAACGAAGGGTGAAGGGGCAGATTAGCAGGATTAAATCAGAGAACAGATGGGCACAAGACCCGGGGGAGCAGGCTGAGGTACTAAATGAGTGCTTCACCTCAGTTTTCACCAAGGAAAATGGGGGTGCTGCATCATACATGGGAGGAGACAGAGAGACTAAGGAGGGGGCCCTTACTGATCAGCGGGTCTGGGGAGAGGGGGAGGCATCACTGGCAGGAGGGGGGAGGGCTAAGCAGGGAGAAGAGGTACTGGAAGTGGAAATCACAGCAGAGAGAGTGAGGGAAGCCCTCAGCTCCCTTAAGATGGAGAAAGCACCGGGGACGGATAAATTACATCCCAGAGTGCTGAAGGAACTTGCAGATGTCCTGGCGAAACCCCTGGCAGAGCTTTTCACCATCTCTCTGAGGACAGGGTGGGTGCCCCAGGACTGGAAGGTGGTGCATATAGTGCCTATCCACAAGGGGGGATCAAGGGAGGTGGCAGGGAACTACAGGCCTGTCAGCCTGACATCGGTGGTGGGCAAGGTGATGGAGGGCATTGTCAAGGAGAGGCTAGGGGGACCTGGAAAAGTCAGGGTGCCTGGATGATAGACAGCATGGATTCATCCCGGGGAAATCATGTCAGACAAACCTTGTGGAGTTCTATGACTGGGTGACAAGTGCCTTGGACCTGGGTAGACCAGTGGACGTCCTCTTTCTAGACTTCAGCAAGGCATTTGACTCTGTTCCTCATGTGGGCCTGTTGGATAAGCTGGGAGAAATGGGGGTGGGGAACCAGATGATCAGATGGATAGGCAATTGGCTCCAGGACCGGACCCAGAGGGTCGTAGTTGGCGGGATAGTCTCATCCCCAAGGAGGGTCATTAGTGGGGTCCCACAGGGATCAGTCCTTAGGCCACTCCTGTTCAACGCCTATGTCTCTGACATAAGGACAGGAATCAGGAGTGAGATGAGTCTCTTTGCGGATGACTCAAAACTGGGGGTGGTGGTGGATAGGCTGGGGAGGAGGGGAGGGTGGCCCTACAGGGGGACCTGGAGGCTCTGGGGTATGATGGTCTAGAAAGTGGAAGCTGAGGTTCAATGCAGGGAAATGCAAGGTACTCCACCTGGGGGCCAGAAACCCGGCCAAGTGTACACCCTGGGGGGAATGCTACAAGTCTCGATGGCTGAGAGGACCTGGGGTGGTGGTGGATGTCAAGATGAACAACTCGGAGACTTGTGGAGGCAGCAGCCAAGACCAACAGGATGCTGGGATGCATCGCTAGGGGATCACCTCAGAAGGAGGAAGTGATACCCTCTGTATAACTGCTTGGTGAGGCCACACCTTGAGTAATGTGCAGTTTTGAGGCCACACTTAAAGAGGGACATTAAACCCTGGAGAGGGTCCAGAGGAGGGCAACCAAAATGATTTGGGGCTTGGGGGACAGGACCTATGAGGAGAGGCTCGAAGAGCTAAATATGTACACATTGGAAGAGAGAAGGGACCGGGGGGACATGATAGAGGTCTTCAACTACATGAAGAGGGTAAATAGGGGAGGAACAGTCAGGGTGCTTCGAAGGAAAGAGGAGGGGGCCACTAGAGGGCATGGGTGGAAGCTGGAGGGGGGAAGATTTAGGGAAGAGAGGAGGAGGTGCTACTTCACTGAGAGGGTGGTGGAGCCATGGAATGCACTGCCTAGGGGGCTGGTGGAGGCATAGACAGTGGAGGGGTTCAAGAGGGGCTGGGACAGGTACAGGGGAAGGGTTCTGGAAGCAAAATCCAATGCAGCAAGAATATCCGGAACTGGGAAGGGAGAAGCCAGAGAAGGCGAGGGGGGCAGCAAAGTCAGCACCCAGGGTGGGGGCTGACCAATCGAGCAGACTCGAAAGACTGTTAGGCCTATTCTGCTGGCATTTTAGTATGTTAGTATGTTTTATCTAGTGACACTGGTTTAAGATTGTTGATACAATGGCCCCCTAGAATGTCCTATAGGAGGGCACCTACATAGCCATTTGTGGATAAGAAGCCAACTACTTGGCTTAATGAGAATAAGGGCTGTTACCAATGCAAGAACTGTATTTATTGAAGATATATAAAAACCTGCAAAAAATTCACTAGTGTTAATGCAACATGTGAATTTAATATTAATCATTTTACAATCTGTAACTCAGTGGGGGAGTGTATCTAGCAGAGTGTACTTGTCATGCTTTTTATGAGGCAAAACCACAAGAAATTTTAAGATTAGATTGGGGGAACATATTAGAGCAATTGATTGTGGTGACATCACATACTGTATACCGCAGTGGCACATGTGGTAGGGATCAGTAACAGTTCTGAAAATGCAGTAAGTTCACACTCACAGTGATTGATAAGGTCAGCCCAAATCCCAGGGGAGGCAGCTTCAACAACCTATTGCCAAGAAGGGAAACTTCTTGGATTCTGAAGTTAGGTGCAATAAGAGTGCTTGGATTAAACAGAGAATTTGAATTATGCCTGTATTTAGAGAAATGATGAATTTACAGAGCTTTTATTTCAAGTCTGCAGTTTGCAGCAAGTACCTTAATAAGAATGCACAGCACTTATAATTTTATATGACCAATAAGTTCTTTATATTATTAATGATCTAGACTTTAGCATGTCTTTTAGTCATTTACGTTTTTACTTTGTTATATATAGGAACTGTCATGCATGTGTTTTATATGACTGCGGTCTCTCAGTCTGCAATCTGCAGCTAGCACTTTAACTGAAACATGTAGCATGTTAAATGTTATGAGACTGAAATATCAGTTCATGCATCAGTGTTTTAAATTTTTGCTACTCACAGTTTTAGTGCTGTACAGCAATTGTTCTTTATGTGTTTGATTTGACTTTGGTCTCCTCATGTCTGCATACCTTTTCAAATCCCCCCCCCCCCGCCTTTTTATGTTCTCTAACCTGTCTATTCATAGCATTGTTTGTCTCTGTCCACTTAACCTTTACCCTACTTGGGTCACAGTACCAAGATTTGGCGACTGACAAAAATGTGAACTTTTAATTGATTTTATTGAATGCAGTTGAATTCTCAACCTATCAATTCAAACTTTAACTGTGATGTCATAATTTGTTGGTTTGGATTTTGACTATTTGAGATGTCTGTTTAGTGTTCAACCTTTGCCTTTGATAAAGGACAGTATGTTAGAAATGTGTCAGGTGGGCACAGTATGTTTCACATTGTGTTTATTTTTCAACATGGGTGTTTGAAAATAAAACTTTGAACAGTTCCACTTTGCTGTCCTACTTCAAGAAGTGGTGGTGAGTGCCCAAATCTCAAGTGTGGATTGATTGATCAATCTATCTATCTAGCTATCAATCTATCCTATACTGCATATATTTCCCCATGTATAGGTAACCAATTAGTGTTTTTTGATGACAATTAGCTAGTTATATTGCATTAATGTGTTATTAACACCTTAATAACACATTAATACCTAACAAGGACTATATATATTACCTGTCCCTGTGTGTGTGTGTGTATATATATATATATATATATATATATATATATATATATATGGGGTAACCATTGCCTCAGTGCTTGCGCACTGGGGTTCTTTTTCCTTTAACTTGTTTTTTGTTTTTAATGGGTTCACCACAACATAACCCAGATAGACCATCTTAGGGTAGCTGGTTCATTCCACTGGGGTGTCAAACAGACAAGGCACACTGATGAGTCCTGGTAGGATGAAACATGTGTCTGTGTCTTCTGCTGGCACCCTTTGCAAAGTGTGTGAGAGGCCTTTCGGCACCATGCATTTCTGCTTAAATTTGAACCAGCATAATATTCTGTGGTGATTTGCATATGCAGCCCATGATGCTTTGCATTATGGGGGTATGTGTGATTTTGTATTTCTTTGAAACTTGGCTTCCTGGCCAAATGCCCTTTGGGGTAACCATTGCCTCAGTGCTTAAGCACTGGGGTTCTTTTTGTTAAGCACTAGTTAGGGTTAAACTAACAAAGTAGGAAAATGTGATGCTAGGGTTGCCAACCTCCAGGCAGCAACAGGAAAACCATTACAGTTTTTCCTCTGCTACATCTTTGCTAATTAGGCATGGTGTGTGCCTTGGAGTTGTCAGCCCTAACACTCACCCCATTCAATCATGAAAGAAGCTGAGATGTGTAGAGTACATGAGAATGGGGTGAGCGTTTGATCTGATAAGCCCAAGGCAAACCCCATGCCTGATTAGTGAAGACACAGGAGATGTGAAACTGTAATGTTTTTTTCCTGTTGCTGCCTGAAGAGTGGGAATGGGTGTTAGGGTTGAAAACACTAATGCCACATTTTACTGTTTTTGTCTGTTTAACCCTAATTAGTGCATTAATGAAATTTTTAACAAAGAATGTCCTTACTTTCTGAGATAGTCTAATCATATCCCCATTTGCCTGTGGGAGCACAGGGCCCTCCGGACCCTGCAATCCTCATTCCATGGATACATACTAACATAGAAACATAGAAACATAGACTTTGATGGCAGATAAGGACCGCTTGGCCCATCTAGTCTGCCCATTTCCCTACCTACAGGATAGGCCACAGATCCTAGTTAACCAACAGCCTATTTCTTCCTACCCCCCACAAGAATTGCCTTATGTCTGTCCCATGCATTCTTGAATTCTCCCACAGTTTTAGACCCCACAACCTCCTCAGGAAGGCTGTTCCATGCATCCACTACCCTCTCTGTGAAATAATACTTCCTCACATTGCCCCCTGAACCACCCCCTTCTATCTTTAAATTGTGTCCCCTTGTTCTTGCATGTCTCTTTTTCTGAAAGATGCTACCCTCTTGGACTTTGTTGATTCCACTGAGGTACTTAAAAGTTTCTATCATGTCCCCCCTCTCCCTTCTTTCCTCAAGGGTATACATATTAAGCTCCTTTAGTCTCTCCTCATATGGCTTTTCATGCAGACCCTGCACCATTTTAGTTGCCCTCCTCTGGACTGCCTCTATCCTGTCTATGTCTTTGCGGAGATGGGGTCTCCAGAACTGGATGCAGTACTCCAGATGGGGTCTCACCAACTGTCTGTACAGAGGGATAACAACTTCCTGTTTTCTGCTGCTGATGCCTCTCCCTATGCATCCCAGTATACCCCCAGCCCTCCCTACTGCCTTCTCACATTGCTTGCTAACCTTAAGGTCATCTGATGTGATTACCCACAGGTTCCTTTCCTTTTTTGTTGTTGTTACTACCCCCCCCATTGTGTATTCTTCCCCCTGGGTTCTTGTTTCCTAGGTGCATTATTTTGCACTTCTTTGCATTGAATCCTAGCTGCCATACTTCTGGCCCATTCCTCCAACCTTGCCAAGTCCCTTCTCATCCTTTCCACACCTCCTTGTGTATCAACCCTGTTGCAGATCTTTGTGTCATCTGCAAAGAGGCATACTTTTCCTTCCAGTCCCTCTGCAATGTCACTTATGAAGACATTAAAAAGGACTGGACCCAATACTGAACCCTGTGGTACCCCACTAGTAACCCCTCTTTCTTCAGAGTGGACTCCATTTACAATTAAATTCTGTGTCCTGTTGTCCAGACAATGTTTTACCCAGGCTACCACCCTGGGACCCACTCCCAGGCTGGTTAATTTGACTATTAATCTTTTGTGTGGGACTGTGTCAAATGCCTTGCTAAAGTCTAGGTAGGCCATGCCCACAGACCCTCCCTGGTCTACTACTTTGGTCACCCAGTCAAAGAAATCTATTAGATTCGTCTGACATTACCTTCCTGCTGTGAACCCATGCTGCCTTGGGTCCTGTGCCCCACTGGCCTCTAGGTACTCAACTATTCTTTCCTTCGAGTGACTCCATCACTTTCCCTACCACAGAGGTCAAACTGACAGGTCTGTAGTTTCCTGCCTCTGTCTTGGTCCCACTTTTGTGAAGGGAATCACATCCGCCTTCCTCCAGTCCTCAGGTACCACCATCCTCCCATGATTTATTAAAAGAGTAGCCAGTGGTTTCATTGGTTCCCCCCTTAATTCTTTTTGGAATTCTGGGTGAATTCCATCAGGCCCCATTGCTTTGTCCACCTTCAGTTTTAGGGTTCTTGCAGAACCCTTTCTTCTGTGAAAGGACTGGGATCGACTCCCCTATCAAGAGTGCTTCTGTTAATTGGATTAGGCACCTCCTCCTCTTTTGTAAATACTGAGCAGAAATATTCATTCAGTATCCCTGCTTTTCATTGTCCCCTCTGCCCACCTACCATTCATTCTATTCAGCCTCACTGTCCCTCCCTTTGTCTTTCTACACTCACTGATGTACCTATAAAAGGTTTTATCCCCCTTCTTAACCAAGTTGGCTATCTTTTCCTCAGTCTGGGCCTTTGCTATTCTGACTTCCCTCCCTGCTTCCTTCTGCCTTAACTGGTACAGCTCTCTGTCCTGCTCCTTCTGTGTTTCCTTATACTTCTGGAATGCTATCTTTTTCTTCCTGACTTTCACAACCACCTCTTTTGAGAACCATAGTGGCTTTTTCTTTCATTTTGATTTGTTTATTTGTGACACACAAAGGCTTGTTGCCTCTGTACATATACAGTATGTTGCTTTGGCATTTCTGCCAAAACAACAACCAAATTGTTAGCATAGCCTTGTAATTACCTAATGTCATGAACCCGGTGCTAAGAATTTTCAAATACCCACTGAAATGTCATTCCATAGCATAGAAACATCATTCCTTGCCACAGGTGTGAAAATACATTTTAGCCAGTATTTGAAAAATGACAGTTGTCACATTCCTGAGGTGGTATAAAAAATGGTTATGTTGAAAATGTGGGGTCAAAATATTTAAAATCACCAAAGTTACCACCAAGCGTAGTAAAATTTCAATGTATGCACATAACTTTGCCATTTTTGCATATTTTGACCCTACATTTTCAACAAAGCTGACCCCACCTCATGAACAAGGGCAGTGAAAATATTTAAATCCTGCATGAAAGGGGATTTCATCAAGCAACCGGAAATGACCTTTTGTTCTGGACTTGCATTATTCCACCACAATTGTTCATGAGGTGTACTTAGGGGTGTGGGGTGGTGGTTGCTGAGTGGGAAGTGGGGGTTGGGAGGGTCACATCAGTGAGGGACCATTTTCTTTTTTGCAGGCTGAACAACAAAAACAAATTGAGGAACTGTTTTATTTTTATCAGTCCAGGACAGCAATTGGAGGGTGAGGGGTGCCACTAGACATTAGGGAAACATTCATTATTTACTGGGATGGTGACTGGAGGATGTAGGGTGCCACTAAACACCAGGGGAAGAGTCATAATTTATGGGGACAGTGATCGGAGGGACAACTAGACACCAGGGAAAGATTCATAATAAATGGGGATGATGATCAGAGGGTGTGGGGGAGGTGTCACTAGACACCAGGGGAAACATTTGTTATTTTATGTGGATGGGGATTGGAGGGTGTGTGTGCCACTCGACACCAGGGAAAGATTCATAATTTATTGGGACAGCAATCAGAGGCTGGGAGGGGACCACTGGACACCAGGGCAAGATTAATAATTTACAGGGATGGCGATGGGAGGGTGAGGGTTGCCAGTAGACAACAGTGACATATTCATTATTAATGGTATTTTCTAGTACCACTAGACACCAGGGAAAGATTGTCATTTATATGAAAATTTTCATATGAACATCTGTACAAAAAAAAGTATGTAAGTCATGAAAAAGGGTTTAAAATTAAATACAAAATTGTGCTTGTTTCTCCAACAGTTAAGTGCAGGATCCATCTAACGGAATCCCAATGAGCAAGATACATGTGTTGGTCTGTCTGCAGGATGTCATTTTTCTGGGTTTTGAAATAAAAAAAATGGAAAACAAGATGGTGGTAAATGAAAAAGTATTTTTCCCCTCATGAAAAAGGATTGGCACCAAATGAAAAAGGATTCTTTTTTGTTTCATACAGCTATTTTGAAGTACTTACAGAGCATGCCCGGAACCAGAAATTTTAAAATTTAATTACTTTGGAACAAATTCATATTTTTTTCACCAAACCAGCAAAAAGGCACATCTGAGGGCCATCCTCTTTCTACCCTGAAAATTTCAGAACAAAATTCTAAACTGTCTGGGCGCTACAGATGTCACCGTGAAAACAGCAAAAACTCCCTGAAAATTCACTTTTTGCACTATCCGGACCTTGAAATCTGCACATCTGACTGGAGCAAAACTTGGCACATCCAGAGATCTATCCTACAAGACTGTGCATGCATAATTTCATGCAAATCTGTTGAACAGTTGCAAAGTTATTAAAGTGCAAATATTGGAGTTTAGCATTGAACACCCTACTCAACCCTAACTATGGTGGTGTGACTGCACCACTATAATATCTCTCTATCTATCTCTCTATCTATCTATCTATCTATCTATCTATCTATCTATCTATCTATCTATCTATCTATCTATCTCTGTATCTCTGTCTGTCTATATTCTTTGCAAAAAAAAAACTCATTAATACACCAATAAGGTTCAACTTAATGCCATAAAAGTAGGGAACTGTGACATTAGGGTTTCCAGCCCAAACTCCCCATCCCCACCCCCAAGTTACAAAAGGAAAAAAATAGGATTTTGGGCTTCAGAGTCTTGGCAAATCAATGGTGGGGTCTTTCTTGGGGATGTCAACCCTAATGCCCACCCTGTTCCCTAATCAAACAGCATCAGGTGTGATCTCCTTTCTTCATGCAGACCCCCAAGGCACACATGAAGAAAGATACAACAGATTGTGTTTGCAATATATGGCAAGACATACTTCCTACCTTTGAAGAGTATATAACTATGAGACACTGGCTAGGAGCTGCAGCTTTTGCTTCCAATAGGAGGCTTCAGGCTGTGGGAGGAGTGATCCTTAGAGATGACAGCCCCACAGAAGACCCCACCACTGATTCACCGAGAGTCCGAGGTCTGAAAACCCTAATGTTTTTAGGGCTGCAGTAGGTGGAGCCCTGCAGAACTCTTGCTTTGAGAAAATGGACTCCCACATTCCTTGAAAATGAACAACATGCTGGAGTGACAAAAAAATTCACCTCCGTGTTGGAACACTCCATGCTGGCTCTATTTTGTTTTTTTTACTTTTGGCAGTCTGTGACTGCTGAAATGCATAGCTCCCCACCTGACCCTCCTTTTCAGCACCCCCAGAAACATAATAGTGAAAGTGGGGTGCCCAATCCCTGTGTCCCTATTACAAAATCCACCCCTCCACTACCGCTCATGTGCTGTTCTGCTTTTTTTAACTATATATTTTTATAATTTCCTTCCACCCAACCCTCCCTCTCAGCACTCACCACCCCACTCACCCCCAGAAATGTAACAGTAGCACTGGAGGGTGCCAAATTCTCCAGCGCAGGAATCCTCATTCCTCCCCTCCACTACCGCACATGCACTATTATTTATTATTATTGTTTTACTTTCATCCCCCCAAATGACCCTACCTCTCAGCACCCACCACCCCCCAGAAACATAACAGTGACACTGGGGTGCCCAATCCCCCAGTGTCATGACTGGAATCTCTATCCTGTTTTTTGTTTGTTTTAGCCTGTAACAAGAAAACTATCCATTGATGTCTTTTGCACCATTTCTGACCCCCCACCAGACCCTCCCACCCAGAACCCACCATCCTACACCCCCCAAGCCCTTACTTACCCACTGGGGGTCCAACACTGTAATCCTTTCTGGACTGCAGAAACGTCTTCGCTCTTCACAGCCAAACTGCAAACTGAAGAAACAGGTATGCTGTTCAATGTAATTCAATGGGATTCTGAACTTATTGTATTTATTTATTTTATTTATTGAGTCTTGGATTACAACACCTTTGAGTAATACAACTCATTTACAAAGGTTCCATGTCAGTAGTACAAAAACAAAACAAGGTAAAGAATAAATAAGTAAATAGTGGACATCAAGAATATACTTTAAAAAACTAATACACCGAAAGCAATCAAAATAGCACTGAATGTTACTCAACATAACAGTAAAGAGGGCTAGAGGAGTACTGTAGGCAGCCTGGGAGGCCTTGTCAAAATCTTGGAGAGAAAGTAATGTGCTATAAGGTGTGGGGAAGGGAGAAACAAGAGGGGGAAAGGAGAAGAGTTGTGCTGGAGGTGGAGGAGGAAGGAGTGGAGTTGCAAAGGAGGTGATGGGGATAGAGAGATGATGGGAGGGAGGTGAAAGGAAGGAATGGGAGAGTGCAGAGAGAAGGGGGAGTGCTGGTGAAGGGAGGGGGGGAGGGAGACAAATTAATAGTAGAGGGAGAAGAGGTGGTGTTTAGCCAGGGAAGGGGGCAGCCTAGCAGGCCTTGTCGAAAACCCAAGAGACAGAGAGAGAGAGAGAGAGAGAGAGAATAATATGGGTGGGAGAAAAGGTAAGACAGAAAAACATATGGGGTTGAAGGGAAGAGTGTTGGAAAAGAGGTGGCATAAGATAAGAGAATGGATGGGGGAAGAAGGGGGGGAAGGTGAGAAGGAGCAGGGGAAGAGCATGAAGATGCATGACCAGGGAAGAAGCAGGGGTGGAGGGGAAAAGGCTCGAAGGTAGGACTGAAATGAAGTGCATAGAGTAAAAGTGCCAAAAGGTATAAGAACAAAGATAACGTAAGCAGAAGGCTGCTAAAGGCAGAAGTCACATAGACTGTTTGCTAATAGATGCTGCCAGAGTTTGTGTTTGAAAGGGCCTAGTTTTGATTCAGCACAGATGTCCCTACCCAGGGAGTTGAGCCAGAGGAGGGCTGTATAAGTGAAAGACTGCTGACCTAAGGTGATGCGGCATCTGGGAACGATAAAGACCTGAGTTGCTGAGTTGCGAGTACAATGCGTACCGTTACAAGAGCTGTTGGACCCCAGGGGGTAACAATCCAAGGTGTGCCTTCTTGGCAAGTAAGCAGGTTTGATATTGGATCCAGCAGAATAATTGAAGCCACTCAGTCTGGGCATATAGGTCACGTGTGTGTGAGGCGGGCAGCCTCAGTAAGGAGTCTGCATGCTTTGTTAAGAGCAACAGTGATCCTTAGAGGCATAACTTTTGCATTTTTGCATATTTTTGGCCTAAATGTCCAACATGCCTTCCTTGGGACTTCTCCTCATACACAATGTCACTGACATTAGGCAACTCTGTCCCAAAGGGTGATTTCACAATCCCTGCACAAAATTACCTTTCGGGTAGCAGTTGAACATTTTCTCTGCCCCTGTTCATGAGGTGGGATCATAAGAAGGCTATGTTGAAAATTTGGTGTAAAAATCTTAAAAAAACAAAATTATAAATCTATGTTGAATTTTGGGAACGCAGCCTCATAACTTTGGTAATTTTCTATATTTGTACCGCAGATTTACAATATAGCCCTATCTTTCCAGCACCTCATGAATGTGGTAGTGAAAGGAGAAAGTCCAGAGGGGGGTATATTAGTGAAAGGAGAAAGTCCAGAGGGGGTATTGCTAAGATCAAAGAGATAAGGGTGTGTGTGAGGAGGAGGACCATGTAAAAGTATCTATCCTAAATAGATACTTCTGCTCAGTATTTACTGAAGAGAAGGTAGGGCAGGACCCACAGCTCAGCACCATGGACACAGTGGGGAGGGAGGTGTGCACTAGACCTTTCACAAAAGAAAGGGTCCTACAAGAGCTTGATAAGCTCAGGGTGGACAAGGCACTGGGACTTGATGGCATACATCCCAGGGTACTAAAGGAGCTAAGGGTGGAACAAGCAGAGCCATTATTAGAATTGTTTAGTGAGTCTCTGAGTACAGGAGAGGTCCCAGAAGACAGAAGAAGGGCTCATGTGATCCTGCTCCACAAGAGTGGAAGCAAGGAGGAGGCAGAGAACTACAGATCAGTCAGTCTTACCTCAGTAGTGGGCAAGATTATGGAGGCACTCCTTAAGGAAAGGATCATGCAATACCTGGAATCCATAGGAGCACAGGATCCAAGACAGCATGGGTTTACAACAGGAAGGTCCTGTCAAACTAATCTCATAGATTTCTTTGACTGGGTAACCAGAGTGGTGGACCAAGGGGGAGCAGTTGATGTTGCCTACCTTGACTTCAGCAAAGCTTTCGATACTGTACCACATAAAAGATTGATTAATGAACTGGGTAGGCTCAGGGTGGGTCAGATGTTGGTCCACTGGGTGGCAAACTGGTTGACGGGCAGAAAACAGAGAGTGGTGGTAAACGGTATCCAGTAAGAAGAGATGCAAGTCACAATTGAGGTACCTCAGGGATCAGTCCTGGGGCCAGTCCTCTTCAATATCTTTATCAGTGACATTGCAGATGGACTGGAGGGTAAGGTTTGCCTGTTTGCAGATGGCACCAAGATCTGCAACAGAGTAGATGATCCAGATGGGGTGGGCAGAATGAGAAGAGATCTGGATAAACTAGCAAAATGGTCGGAAGAGTGACAACTGGCGTTTAATGCAAAGAAGTGCAAGATCATGCACATAGGGAAGAGAAACTCTGAAGCCACCTATAGGCTGGGAGGGGAGTTGCTGGCTGTCATAATGGAAGAAACAGACTTGGGCATCATCATCACCGATGACCTGAAATCATCCAAGCAGACCACTAAAGCAGTAGGTAAGGCTAGGGGGATGTTGGGGTGTATTAGTAGGGGTATCACAAGTCAGAAGAGGGAGGTAATAATCCCTCTTTACAAGACACTGGTTTGGCCCCATCTGGAGTTCTGTGTGCAGTACTGGAGGCCACTCATTTACAAGGACATTAACTAAATTGAGGCAGTTCAGAGAAAGGCAATCAAAATGGTGCAGGGACTGCATCAAAAAACATATAAGGACAGATTAACGGAGCTCAATATGTATACCCTAGAGCAAAGGAGGGAGAGAGGTGATATGGTCGAAACATTCAAACACCTTAAGGGCATTAACAAGTTGAAAGAGTATAACATGTTTCAATATAAGAAAAATAGCAGGACAAGAGGACACAGAATGAGATTAGAGGGAGGCCTATTAAGGGGCAATGTGAGGAAGTTCTTTTTCACAGAAAGGGTGGTGGATGCATGGAATGGCCTAACTCAGGAAGCGGTGGATATAAATGCAGTGCATACTTCAGACAGGCAGGGGATAGGCATAAGGGAGCAATACAGATGGGTATGAATATATAGGCCATTAACAGAGCAAAGGCCGATGGCACATTTATAAGGTAGAAAAAGAAATGGGCAAACTGAATGGGCCTTGTGGTCCTTATCTGCCGTCAACTTCTATGTTTCTATATTTCTGTCATTTTTCAAATCCTGGTCAAAATGTTTTTTTTTTTACATCCTGAAAGGTGATTTCACAGTCCCTGTGCAAAATCACCTTTTGAGCAGCAGTTGAAACTGTTATCTGCCCTTGTCCATGAGGCGGGATCATAAGACGGCTATGTTGGAAATTTGGTGTAAAAATATTAAAACTCAATAAAGTTATGAGCCTATGTTGAATTTTGCGAATGCAGGCTCGTAGTTTGGTAATATTCAATATTTTTACCCCAAATTTTCAACATAGCCATTTCTTTACAGCAGTTCATGAATGTGACAGCTGTCATGTTTAACTCCTGGCCAAAATGTGTTTTAGCGTCCTGAAAGTTGATTTCACAGTCCCTACACAAAATCACCCTTAACATAGAAACATAGAAGCTGACAGCAGATAAGGACCACAAGGCCCATCCAGTCTGCCCATTGTTTCCACCTTATGAATGTGCCATAGGCCTTTACTCTGTCAGTGGCCTATTTATTCATACTTATCTGTATTACTCCCTTATGCCTATCCCATGCTTGTTTGAAGCCCTGCACTGTATTCATATTCACCACTTCCTGAGGTAGGCCATTCCATGCATCCACCACCCTCTCTGTGAAAAAGAACTTCCTCACGTTACCCCTTAATCGGCCTCATTCTAATCTCATGCTGTATCTTCTTGTCCTGCTATTTTTCTTATATTGAAACATGTTAGACTCTTTCACCTTGTTATGTCCTTAAGACGTTTGAATGTTTTGATCATGTCACCTCTCTCCCTCCTTTGCTCTAGGGTATACATATTAAGCTCCGTTAATCTGTCCTCATATGTTTTGTGATGTAGTCCCTGCACCATTTTGGTTGCCCTTCTCTGGACTGCCTCCATTTTCTCAATGGCAACAATCCCGGCAGTGACTCACTGGACCCCAGCATCCTCAGGTTGGTGCTAGATGAAGTCCTTGCCCCACTCACCAGCCTAATTAACCAGTCACTCTGCCTGGGACAATTTCCCACAGCTTGGAAAACAGCCATTATCACACCTATTCATAAAGGGGGTGACAGGTCATTGGCCAACAACTACCGGCCAATCTCCATCCTCCCCCCCCTCTCTAAAGCCCTGGTAAAGTGGTGGCCATTCAAATCACTGATTATCTGGCTAAGCATAACATTTTATGCCCAGAGCAACATGGCTTCCATGCTGGTCACAGTACCAGCACTGCCCTTATTGAATTCTCCAACTTTCTACACTCCTCCTTGGATACCAGCTCCTAGCTGGTGCAGTGTTCATCGACCTCTCAAAGGCTTTCAACATAGTCTCCCATCCCTCCTGCTGAATGCACTCTGCCACACTGGTCTCTCAGCTGGCCCCTAGCATGGTGCACTAGCTATCTTGACACTCAATCTCAGTGTGTAAGAATTAATAGCACACTCTCCAATACCCGTCCCATTCTCTCTGGGGTCCCCCAAGGCTCCATCCTGGGCCCCTTCTCTTTGCTCTATCTGAACACCCTGCCAGTGCATGCCCTGGCAAAATTCTACTGTATGCAGACGACGCTGTCCTTTTTGCCACCCACCGCAATCCCATCTCCCTACAGGACTCCCTACAGCAGTCTTTCAACAGTGCCGAGGCTTGGTTTAAGGAGCGCAGACTTGTCATCAATCTTAATAAAACCAAAGCTATGCTCTTTTCCCACCCCCAAAGCAAAGCTAGCAACCACCCACTCTCTATCCTTCCAAGTACCAATCAGCCACTGGAACAAGCCTGCTCCTACAAATACCTTGGGGTTACCTTCGACTCAACCCTCACATTTCACAACCACATCGACACCCTAACATCCGCCACTAACACATGGCTTGGCATCCTCTTCCGCCATAGAACCTGCCTTCCCCCAAATGCTCTCCGGCTCACTGTTACATCATCCGTTCTGTCCCTTGTAGACTATGGTCTACCAGTATATGGTGCTGCCGACACCACTGCACTCAACAAAATTCACTTAACCCTGAATAAAGCCTGCAGATTGATTACTGGTGCCCCCAGGCTCACACACACACCTGTCAGCTGTATGTCGAGGCTAACCTGCTTACCCTGGATGAACGGCTCCGATAACAAACCTGTCTCCTCACAAAAAAAACCCTACTCGGGCTCTCCCCCCCTGGGGTAACGGCATCCATCCACCAGAGCCCTCCCACTATTGCAACACGGTCTTCCTACAAGACCACTCTAATGGTCCCCAGATCAAGAACCAGCCGTTGCCAGAGGTCCTTCTGCTATAGAGCCCCAACCTGGTTTAACTCTCTCCCTGCCCCCATCACCAATGCCACCACCATCTCCAAGTTCAAAACCACCCTTCGGAACCACATCATCAGCACTCGTAACTGCTCCTGTCTCTGAACATAGCCTCCACCTCTGCTACCTTGACAACGCCCGGCAGCTCTCCACCTAGCAGCTCCACCCAGCCATCCCCACCACCACTTCTTTGTACACCATGCCTCTGTTTAACCTGGCCAGTGCCAGCTGTTTCAGTGTTTACCAACTAGATTGCTCACTTGATACCAACTTGTGTAACATCTGTTATCAATTACATGTACCCTGTAACCTAATTGTATTTGTCTGACCACAGTGTGACGTGGCACCTCTGTTGAATGCCTATTGTTTTGCAAATTTATGCTATGTAACCAAAAACACAATGTATGTCTTTATGTGACGAAGTACCTTTGGAAACGAGCCTCTGGCTCAAAGGTTGTAAACTGATTCTTAGAAATAAATAAATAAATAAATAAATAAATAAATAAATAAAATGTCATTGTGCAGGTGTGGCCTCCAGTACTGCACACAGAACTCCAGATGGGGCCTAACCAGTGCCTTGTAAAGAGGGATTATTACCTTCCTCTTCTGACTTGTGATACATAGAAACATAGAATTTGACAGCAGACAAGGACCGCTTGGCCCACCCAGTTTGCCCATTTCCCTACTTAATGGATAAGCTGCAGATCCTAGTTAACCAGCAGCCTACTTCTTTCTATCCCCAACCCCTAGAATTGCCTTATGGCTGTCCCACGCATGCTTGAATTCAACCACTGTTTTTGCCTCCACAACCTCCTCCGGAAGGCCGTTCCATGCATCCAAAACCCTCTCTGTGAAAAAAAACTTCCTTACATTACCTCTGAGCTGCCCCCCCCCCCATCTTCAAATTGTGCCCCCTTGTTCTTGCACATCTCTTTTTTGAAAGATGCTACCCTCTTGGACTTTGTTGATTCCCTTGAGGTACTTGAAAGTTTCTATCATGTCCCCCCTCTCCCTCCTTTCCTCAAGGCTATACATATTAAGCTCCTTAAATCTCTCTTCATATGTCTTCCGGTGCAGATCCTGCACCATTTTAGTTGCCCTCCTCTGGACAGCTTCCATCTTGTCTATGTCCTTGCAGAGACTGGGGCTCCAGAACTGCAGACAGTACTCCAGATGGGGTCTCACCAGCTGTCTGTACAGAGGGATAACAACTTCCTGTTTTCTACTGGTGATGCCTCTCCCTATGCATCCCAGTATCCCCCAGCCCCCCTTACTGCCCTCTCACATTGCTTGCCCACCTTTAAGTCATCTGATATGACTACCCCCAGGTCCCCTTCCATTTTTGTTGTTGTTAGTATCTCACCCCCCATTGTGTACTCTTCCCCTGGGTTTTTGTTTCCTAGGTGCATTACCTTTCACTTCTTAACATTAAATCTAAGCTGCCATACATTTGACCATTCCTCTAACCTTGCCAAAACCCTTCTCATCCTTTCCACCCCACCTTGTGCATCAACTCTGTTGCAGATCTTTGTGTCATCTGCAAAGAGACATACTTTTCCTTCCAGTTCCCTCTGCAATGTCACTTACAAAGACATTGAAGAGGACCGGTCCTAATACTGAACCCTTCGGCACCCCACTAGTAACCCCCCTTTCTTCAGAGTGGACTCCATTTACTATTACCCTCTGTGTCCTATTCTCCAGCCAATTCATTACCCAGGCTATCATCTTGGGACCCACTCCCCAGGCTGGCTAACTTGTATATTAATCTTTGTGTGGGACTGAGTCAAATGCCTTGTTAAGTCTAGGTAGGCCATGTCCACAGCCCCTCCCTGATCTACTACTTTGGTCACCCAGTCAAAGAAATCTATTAGATTCATCTGGCATGACCTTCCTGGCAGAATCCATGCTGCCTTGGGTCCTGTGCCCCTCTGGCCTCTAGGGTACTCGACAATTCTTTCCTTCAGAAGTGATTCCATCATTTCTCTATCACTGAGGTTAAATTAACAGGTCTGTAGTTTCCTGCTTCTGCCCTGCTCCCACTTTTGTGAAGGGGAATCACATCTGCCCTCCTCCAGTCCTCAGGTACCACCCCATCCTCCAATGATTTGTTAAAGAGGGTAGTCAGTGGGTCACTAGTTCTACCCTTAGTTCTTTTACCCCTACTAATACACCCCAACATCCCTCTAGCTTTACTTACTGCTTTAGTGGTCTGCTTGGATGATTTCAGGTCATCTGTGATGATGATGCCCAAGTCTGTTTCCTCCCATGTGATTGCCAGCAACTCCCCTGCCAACTTATAGGTAACTTCCGGGGTTCTCTCCCCTATGTGCATGATCTTGCACTTCTTTGCATTAAATCCCATTTGCCGCTCTTCTGGCCATTTTGCCATTTTTTTCAGAACTCTTCTCATTCTGCCCACCCCATCTGGATCATCTACTCTGTTGCAGATCTTGGTGTCATCTGCAAACAGGCAAACCTTAACCCCCCGTCCATCTGCAATGTCACTGATGAAGATATTGAAGAGGACTGGACCCAAGACTGATCCTTGAGGTACCCCTCTTGTGACTTACATCTCTTCTGACTTTATACCATTTACCACCACTCTGTTTTCTGCCCGCCAACCAGTTTGTAACTCAGTCGACCAGCTTCTGACCCACCCTGAGCCTGCCCAGCTTATTAATCAATCTTCTATGTGGAACAGTATCAAAAACTTTGCTGTAGTCAAGGTAGGTGACATCAACTGTATTCTCTTGGTCCACCACTCTGGTTACCCAGTCAAAAAAATCTATGAGATTAGTTTGACAGGACCTTCCTTTTGTAAACCCATGCTGTCTTGGATCCTGTGCTCCTATGGATTCCAGGTGTTGCACTAGCCTTTCCTTAAGGAGTGCCTCCTAATCTTGCCCACTACTGAGGTAAGACTGACTGGTCTGTAGTTCCCTGGCTTCTCCCTGCTGCCCCCCTTGTGGAGCAGGATCACATGAACCCTTCTCCAGTCTTCTGGGACCTTTCCTGTGCTCAGAGACTCACTAAACAATTCTGCTAATGGCTCTGCTAGTTCCACCCTTAGCTCCTTTAGTACCCTGGGATATATGCCATCAGGTCCTATTGCCTTGTCCACCATGCACTTAGCGAGCTCTTGTAAGACCCTTTCTTTTGTGGAGGGACTAGTGCACACCTCTCTCTCCCCTCTGTTTCCATGGTGCTGAGCTGTGGGCCCTGCCCTACCTTCCCCTCAGTAAATACTGCACAGAAGTATCTATTTAGAATGGATGCTTTTCTTTGGTCCTCCTCCACACACTCCCCCTTATCCCCTTTGATCTTAGCAATACCCCCTCTGGACTTTCTCCTTTCACTAATGTATCTATAGAAAGTCTTGTCCCCTTCTTTTACTGTTTGTGCTAGTGTTTCCTCAGTTTGGACCTTTGCCTGCCTTACTGCCTTCCCTGCTTCCCTTAGGGAAGTTTGGGATGACTCCATATCTTCATCCCGCTGCATTACCTTGTATTTCCTGAAGGGCAACCTTTTGGCTTTGATCTTTTCTGCTGCTGTTTTTGAGAACCAAAGTGGTTTCCTCCTTCTGTTGCTCTTGCTTTTCTTCTTAACACAATGGGATGTTGCTTCAGCTATTGCATCCTTAATGCTTGCCCACTTTGCCTGTACTCCCTCACCTGTATTTCTTCTTGCCAGGGCTAGTTTAACTCTGTTGGCCATCTTACCAAAGTCAGCTCCTCTAAAGTTCCATATATTTGCCTTGGAATGGAATAATTTAGTTCTAGTGGCCAAATTGAACCATACCATGTGATGGTCACTGGCCACCAGGTGCCCTTCTACGTGGAGATCTGTGATCCTTTCCCAGTTAGCCAGTGCTAGATCCAGGATAGCCCTGTCTCTTGTGGGTTGTTGTACCAATTGTTTGAGGCCCTCCTCCTGAAGGCAATACACTCTGTGTCTAGTTCTGGTGGATGTTCCTGCTGATATTGACAGATCTGTATCAGAATCTCCCCTTTAGCTGTCATGTTTGTATATCTTATAACAGTAATGTGCCTATGTCCTTACCCTGGTCTGGAGGCCTGTAGACAACCCCAGTTTGTATGGCTGTCCCATTTGCTGTTTCCAGGGTGACCCACAATTCTTCTGGCTCCTTATGTGTATTCTGAATTTCTGTAGCTTTGATATTTTCATTGCCATAAAGGGCCACTCTACCCCCCTCCATCTGCACCTCAGTCTCTTCGGAACAGTACATAGCGAGGTACTGAAGTCTTCCATGTGTGGTTACTGGTGAATCATGTCTTGTTAATGGCTGCTATGTCCAGTTTAACCTCTGTCGTTGTGTAAGGTAGAAGTTGAACATTTTCTCTTACCATCAAAATGAGGCAGGGTCATAACAAAGCTATGCTGAAAATTTGGTGTAAAAAATATTGAAAAACAAATTTACAATATGTTTGCTCCAAATTCCTCAGCTGCAGCTCTATGGGCACTGGCCAGAGTTTGTTTTGTTTGTTGCTTGGGGGTGGGGAGTTAGGGTTGGAAACCCTAATGCCACATTTCTCTACTTTTGTGGTGTTAAGTTGAACACTAACTGGCACATTAACAAAGTTGTTTTGCAAAGAATATTATATCTATCTATCTATCTATCTATCTATCTATCTATCTATCTATCTATCTATCTCTAAGGGGTATGCAGAGAGGGACCCGAATGATACATGATTTATGAACACTGGTGCTGTTTGACCTTTGGTAACCCCACGAGTGGTGTAAGCCACTCATTACTCATTAGGTGTCCAAGGTCAAACACCACCAGTGTACATAAATCATGTATCACACAAGGTCCCCCCTGCATGTTCCATTTACTCAGTAGGAGAGGACCTCATGTGATAGTTTAGTTTAATTTTACAGTTTGCCATTTTTCTGTGTTTTTTAAAAGTATATGGGTTTATCTTGTTAAAAGAAACTGCTCCATTTCTTGTATGCACCATTACCACAGCTGTTACCATGGAGGTACCATGAAGTTATGCTGCAACATGTACACTCATTGGTGGTTGCAGTGGTAGATCAAAACAATCTTAGTCAACATGGTGGCCAACTTTTGCAAGGGAGGCAGAGGTGAACTTTTAGCAGACTGTCCAAGTACTTCTGATGTTGTTTTCTTCTATTTCTCTTTAATTTCATTGAGCATGTTTGGCAGTGTTTGTAGCGATGGATGAGGCAGTGATGTGCTGGATACCACTAGTGGAGTGACTGGTACTGGCAGCTGTGGGCAGAGATTCTCAGTAAGATAGGAACAAGCAGTTTTCCTTTTCCATTGAGCAGTGTACCTTTTTATATACCATGCTTGCTGGGAAAAGAACTGATAAGGGCAAAGGATTGCTGGTGCTCAAGGACAAGCTTTGAAGAGAGAGAGAGAGAGAGAGAGAACAGAGCAGATGAAGTGAGGACCAAGCGGGTGAGTAAGGGAAGGGTGTGGGTGGTGGACTGGAGGAAAAGCAGACCTGAATGCTGCTCTACTGTTCCCATTTTTAGCACTGTTTTTTTAAAGTAATTGCTTATTTGTTTCCTGTGGAGATTCATCTCATTGCAAGGGTCTGAGAAGCTGGGGCAGGTGTGTGTGTGTGTGTGTGTGTGTGTGTGTGTGTGTAAAGTGAAAGTAGTACTGGCTGGCCAGGGGGGGTACAGATGATGATGTAGAAACTGTGTACATAAATAGATTGTGATATAGCAGCTATCTACACAAATAAGTGATAGCATAGTAACTCTACACAGAAACAACATTTATGCACACAGTTACTCGGATTTATCATAGTCCATACATATTTCATAAAGATATCTATGTATCAATCAGTCTATCTGTCTCTCTGTCTGTCTGTCTGTCTATCTATCTGTTGAGACTAACAATACTTTAATGTGTTATTAGCAGTTTAATAACCTACCCAACACACTACAAACCACCCTAATGACATATCTAATATGCCCCTTAAAAAACAAGTAATAAGCCCTTTAATCTCTCATCTAACATACCTTTTAATAACACATGTAAGAGCCACCCTACTCTCCCAACACTATGGAAAAATAGAGGACACAGCACAAAGTGTCCAACCTAATGCATTATATAAAACAAAATATGGCAAAGTCTTGCATACTCGCACAATAATACCATCCTGGAGTCAAACAAGCTCAAAAAGGCCACTCGCCCTTCAGGTTCATGGCTTTATGTGTTGTTTGACCCTTTGATTGTATTATTTCCTTGTATACCATACTTTGCCATCCATATATACAATATATTACAGATATCTATCTATCTATCAATATTTTTTTATTGCAAAAACTCCATTAATGCATCAGTTAGGGTTTCTATTACAGTGACAAAAGTCTAGAAATTCGAATTTAGGGTTGCAAAACCTACCACCCCACCCTCATCCTCCCACCTTCAACACCCTAACAGGTGTTGGGTTGTGCCTTGGGGTCATTGGCCCTAACTTTCACCCCATTGCTTGTGTAAATAAGCTGATATGGTACAGTATAGAAGACTGGGGTGGGAGTTAGGACCGATTACTTCAAGGCACAACCCAACACCTGTTGGTGTGTGGAAAGTGGGAGGATGGGGGTGGAGTGGTAGGGTTTGTAACCCTAAGTTTGAATTTCCTGACTTTTGTCACTGTAATTGAAATCCTAACTGATGCATTAATGAAAATTTTTGCAAATAATTTCCCTTCTTTTTGAGGTAGTATAATAGTATCCTTATTTTAATGCAGTAGCGAAGGGTCCTTTGGACCCTGTGTTCCAATCTCTCCATGGATGAGCATATGTATGTAGCTATGGAATCAAAGGACCCACTGGGCCCTGCACTTCCATGTGCCAAACAGTGACCAAACTGTCAGCATAGCCATCGTATTACCCTATCTCATTCACGCCAGTGAATAGAAATTGTGAAATGCAAGACAAAACATAATTATGCACAACTGCAATGCCATTCTGTGCCACAGGCACTAAAACACATTTTGGACAGGATGTGGAAAATGACAGCTGTACTGTTCATTAGGTGGTGTGATAAAACAGCTTTGTTGAAAATTTGAAAATGTGCATGTGTAGAATAAATTCAATGGACACATGTAACTCTGGCATTTTCAAGAATTTTATCACCAGACTTTTAACACGGCATTTTAGGGACCCCCCTCATGAACACTGGCACTGTGATTTCATTACTCCATCCTGAAAGTTTATTTCACACAGCGATGGCGCCATTCTATGCCACGGATGTGAAAACACATTTTGGGCATGATGCGAAAAATGACAGCTGCACTGGTCATGAGGAGGTGTGAAAAAATGGCTATGTTGAAAATCTGAAGTGAAAATTTTAAACATTTGGTGAAGTTACAAGCGTGCATAGAAACTGAACAACGCATACTCATAACCTTCCCCTCATGAACACTGGCACTGTCATTCCATTAATTGGTCCTGAAAGGTGATTCCACATAGCGACCATGAAATGACTTTTCAGGACTGAGTAAAGAGATGACAGTGACATTGTTCATGAGGTGGGGTCCCAAAAACCCCATATTAAAAATGTTGGTGTAAAAATCTCAAAAAATGGCTGAGATATCAACATAAGTTGAAAACCCCATTGACAGCATTTATACTGTGCTTACCTGTATTCCTCAGTTTGTGGTTCACCTTTGAAGAGTGCAGACATGTCCCAGTCCAGACAAGATCACAGCCACCGACCTCCAGAGGTAAGTATGGGGTAAGGAAAGGTGCATGCACAGAGGGAGGGTTGGGATGGGGAAGAAGGGATGTGGGGAGATGGCCAGGGACTGTTTTTTTCTTTCAGTTTTTTTCATTAAAAGACATAGTGGGGCTGTTTTCTTTATCTCAGGCACTACTGCTGTTGACTGCTGTTGATGGAGGGGCATGCTCCATCTGGGGGCACTGGGAGGGGGCTCCCCAGTGTCCTGCTTTGGTGGTGGGGCTACCACCGACATGGGGATTGGGCACCCCGTTGTTGGCCATGGTTGTTTCTGTTGAAGACACTGGGAGTTTTTTCCCCCATGTCCCGTACTGGTGGAGGGGTGGGTCCTCTACTGCTGACATGGGGATTGGGCACCCCATGTCAGTATAAATAGTGTTTTTTAATAATTTTTCCTATTTTTGGCTCATGACCTAGGATCCTAGGTTGTGCAAATTGCCTGGTTGACAGCCCAATACAGGTGTGCTTTCTGTCCCCTAGGAAGAAAGCTATAGGTGTTGCCAGATTGGAGGATGCCAAGTGGCCCTTCAGAAAGGCCTGAACCTGCACTGGCAAGTGAGGAAGAAGAGGTTATGGCAGGAAGACTGAAGGAGAGAGGAGAGACAGAAAAGCTGAGGAGCATGGAATTAAAAGGGGAAAACACAGAGACATAACAACTGAAACAACCACGAGGCTACTGGAGTCAGTAAACTGCAGGTTCAAGGCTGGCACACAAAAGCTGCCAACAATGTATGCAAAACAAAATTAGAAACATAAGAAGATGGGTAAGAAAGAAAGACAAGGTAAATGGGGACAATGTCACAAATAAGTGCAAGAAGTTCTGAGTAACTATAACAGTAAAGCCCTATGGATAATTATGTACATTGTCTTGAAGTTTTTTCCCACACCACTGATGGCTGCAGACTTTCAGCATTTTAGTAAACATTATGCTGAGCTACTCAAAACTCAGGGCTATAGGTGGGTAAATGCAAATAAGGAGGGTCAGATGCCTTGAGTGGTGCAGCAACAAGATGTGGAGTAAAAAGAAAAGGGGCACAGCCTTTTGCAGTAATACAGCATTTATAGCTAATATAGTGTAGTTAACTCCCCCAAGGCAGGATTTGTGAAGCATTTTTTGAAGCATTTTACCCTGGATGCTAATTATACACTATATTAGACTCCGTATGGACTTTAAGGAACATTGAAGGAGTTTCCCTTCTCTTTTTTAGTGCAATGTAAGCCCTGACTGCACTGACAGTATTGATAGCACTTTAAAATACTTTCATTCTTTAAGCACTTTAAGCAATTTGGTCTATTAGGCCTCGTGAACATTGTGAACATTGAAAACATTGAATGAACATAATATATGATGGCAGATTACATTGACTGGCTCACAAAAGCCAATAGACAAAGTAGATAATACACATTTGTTTGCTCAAGTACAGTTGTGCTTTCATTTTGTGTTTGTGTTTTTTTCTCATGCATAAGCATGGTCTGCTGCCAGACTATAAGCTAGGGGAGATATGCAGGATGTATAAGAGCCACAAACAACAAAGAACAAATGCCCTGATTAATGTAGCAGTAATCAAGTAGCAATTAAGCAACTAATTGATTAAATAGATAGCAGCTAAGTAATTAAATAATCAGATTTGTAGCTTGAGCATCATTATATCAGCAGGTATTGCTATACTACCTAGTGGCATCAAGGGCATCACTAAAGGTTTGGATTACACCTATTAAGCAATGTACTATTACAAAAGTAGGGTAATCAGTGGATGCCCAGAGAGCCCTCTGTGTTGAGTTTGAGTATTCAGCATCAGAAGGTCTAGATAGCAAAAGATATTTTGAGAGTTATTTAAAACATTTCATGATTGCAAGTCAAAATTGTTTTGGGGGTCTAAAGTAGCTTGACAAGGTAACTCGTGCTGAGCTGAGATGTGTTGCAATTTGAGAATGGGTATAGACAACCACACCCTTCACTTCAAATCAAATCAAGTAAAGGTGCAATAAGTAGTGCAATAAGTAGTAAAGCACTTTAAAGCACTTTAAGCACTTTGAGGCACTTTAAAGCACTTTTAAAAAAGGATATAAGGGTACAAGGGATATATATCCAGTTGAGGGTGTTTGTAGAAATATTGACAATATAAGGCATTAGGAATTAGGCAACAGCGAACAATTTTTTTTGTTTTTTTCTTCTCTACTAAACCAATTGGTGTGGAACTAAAGATAAAAAGATATACAAAAAACATTAGTACATTTTTATATACTTGTGCATAATATATTTGTTATTTTTGAACTGACAATTAGAAACCGATATTATATGGAAAAAAAGTTAAATCTGTAAGTGATTTACTTGACTTCTTAGACTAAAGTGGGCCAAAAGAAGAAATAAAATACATTAAATAAACTTTAAAAAGAACAGGGGAAGAACAAATGGAAAACTATCTGCAGTTACCCCCCCCCAGCCAAAATTGGTCCAGGATCCATCCAAATAATGGACAAACAATGCCAGTAGAAACATGAAGTGGAAAAATGGGGAGTGAATAATTTGAAGAGTCCCAAAACAAGAAAGATTATAAATTACAGGAACAGACAGAAATAAGTAAAAAGGAAAAGGCTTATAAAGTACATAATAAAAAATATATACAAAAAAAGTGAATAAACACATGATAAAAGAAGAAGCAGTCACAACCACAACCCAAATCACAACCTATACTCCAATGGACAAAAAAATTTGGATATGAGGCAATTTTTGGAAAAAAAAAAGGTAATTATGGACAAGACAAACAAAGTATGGGCAAGAGAAGAATGGGTAGGGATAGAGAATATAACTGAACTAACTAAGGCAGAAGAAGTGAATAAGAAAGACTACACGGGGTACTAATTAAGTTTAAAACCCTCAGCAAAACAGTAGGAGACATGAGAAACACATTACAATACTCAATCAACATAAATAAGGATCTGAATAAGACTGTGACAGGACAAAAAGAGGGGCAAAAGGAAACCTCTGATAACAACCAGGAGATTAAAGCAGGGACATTGCAAAAAGAAGAACATATAAATGGTAACATTAATGATACAAGTAATTCCACAGATGGGGAATCTAATCATAATCAAACAATAAGCCCAGAAGCATCAGGAGATGAATCACACTATATGACAGACAACATTACATAAAACATGGCAAGAGGAATGCGTGATCCTTACCAGGCTAATATTATAATATTTCAACAAATCACAAATGTTAAACAATAAATATCATTTATCAAAGGCATCTGCTTGGAAAACAGGTTACTATTAGAGATTTATAAAAAAGAGAGGGGAAGAAGAGAGTGATAAAAAGGACACATAAAGGAACAAATACAAAACTGGAAGGACACATGGGAAAGAAAGACAAGAACTATAAATAAAAGTACAGAACTAGTAAAATTAAGTGATGAGGAAAGTGATAATAACAAGGAGGAAAATGAATGGGGAGATATAGGAGGAGAAGACAGGGAGGAGGAAATCAGAACAGCCACAGAGTCAGAAGCTGAATCTGAATCTGAGCTAATAATGCTACCAAGGGAAAATATCAGGCAGAATAGCATAGTAGCTGTTTATGGCAAAAAATCCCATTTTATGGGAAAAAAGTGAAGTTCAAAGTAAAAAGGAACATAAGAAAAATCAACAAAAATATAATGAAAATAAGACTAAAAAAGAAGCTGGGATAAATAAAGGGAACAAGGGAAAGAATAAAAAGATGAAAAACAAAGATCTAAAGCAAGATAAAGGAAACAAGGGAAGATCAAGTCAAGACACAGACAGAGGGAAGGTACAGAGAGGGGAGAAAAGGAAAAAAGGAAAAAAACAGTGAGAAAGAAAGTGTAGGAAGTAAAACAAATTCTAAAGAACACATAAATATCCATAAAGACAAAATAGATGTAACAGAACATAAAGAATATTTAATTACTGAAGAAAAAAAAACAGAAAGAAATAGCGACATAATAATAAAAACAAAAAAAGGAGAAGGAAGTGGAGGACATAACTCCTAACTAACAGAGATAAGTAATGATAATATTCATAAATTTTTGAAAAAAACAAAGGGGACAGACTTTGTACTTCTGCTACATAAAGCAGGGATACTACCAAATGAAGATGAAGAAAAAATTAAGTAACATGTTGAAGAAAGTGCTGGCCTTAGCAATAATGGAAAGCATCAATATTACACAATACATCAGTGGATGCAGACTGATAAATAATATGGAATTAGTTTTATTGGTGTCTGATCAATTCTTTATATAGAAAGCCCTAGAGAATGGGTCAGAAAAAATCAGAAATGTGGGCATAGAAGTTGGCAGTGCCACTTCTATGAAATTAACATTCCCAGAATATTATATAGCAGAAATTGACTTTAAACAACAAAAAATAGATAGAACTCTATCTATATTTGGAATGGAGCAGATACTTAATGAAACAAAGCAAAATTTGAAAGCAAAGATAAGTGATTTACTACAGAATATAATGAAGCTGAAAGGTTTAAGTAGTGCTCTCAGCAAATTGATCAGGTGGGATAAAGATGGACAAGTAATAATGTGGATAAATAAAGAGCAAGTGTATGAAAATATAGTAAAAAAATCAATAGTATTAGATCAGCTAGGGATATACGTTATAGAGGATACCCCAATAAAATAAAAGACAATAAATATTGAAAACTCAGAAACATGGATAAGTTGGATACAGCCTACTAATAGATTGACACCTCTGATGACTCTGAATGAAGACTGACAGAATGGAACAAAGGGTATTAAGGAAATACAGGGGTAAAGAAGGAAATACAAAAATTAAGCAGTGACAACATTTTAACCTGGAATGTATCAGGTATTAAAAATAAAATATGTGACCCAGAATTCATAGAATATATAAACATATTTGATCTAATATGTCTGCAAGTGACTTGGTCAATGGAAAAAATAACTATGAATGGATATACCTCATATCATAAAGCAGCTAGCAAAAATAAAAAAAAAATATGGAAGGATCAGGGTGGAATATTAACTTTAAGTAAAAACAAAAAATGAGTTAGAACTAAAGAAATAGAAATTAAGATGAAAATATAGTGGGAGTGAGAATATGGCAGGGGGAGCATGAGATATATCACTCTTGAATACATATTTTTCACCAAAATCAAGAAAATTCATAGAAAAGAAGATATTAGAAGGTCTGCAACAATTTATAGAAGAAGAGATAAACTCAAACCCACAATATAAAATAACAATTATAGGACATTTTAACACAAGGGTAGGACTATACTGGAAGCCACCAGAAGAAATAGCAGAAATAATAAAGGATAATAAAAAATTAAGATATTACAGAAAATCAGAAGATGGTAAAAATAGTGAAAGAAGGACACATCTGTATGAAATATTGACAGACTGGAATTTTCTACTCTTAAATGGAAGATTAGAAGATGACTATAATGGGAAATACACATATATAGGAAATAATGGTGCATCAACAATAGATTTGGTATGAGTATCATATAATATGATACCAATGTGTAAAAATATTAAAACTGAAGCAAAGGCAGAAAATACTCATGCACCAGTAGAAGTAAGATTTGAAATAAATAAAAAAATTAAAAGGGAAGTGATAAACAAAAATGAAAGGATTAGTAGAGAAAGAAATTGTATACAATGGGATGTCATAAATAATAAAAGCTTTTTAGAAAACTTGCAGAGATATGGCATTATAAGTGACATTATAAATATTATCGAAAGTAAAAATGTAAAAGACTGCTTAATAAAAATGGAAAACATCCTCAACAAGATAGTTAATATTATAAACAAAGATAAGATTTGCTATACAAGGATAGGGTCCTGCTGGTATGACAAGAAATGTAAATCAGCCAAAAGGAAGTTGAATAAGCAGCTAAGAATGACATGACTGAAACCCAAATAAAGAAAATATGAAAGCACTTAACAAAGAAATATATCTAATAACATAATAAAATAAAAAAGGGAATTATATAGGGACAAAGTATGGAGGGAATCTGAACAGACTGTATGAGAAAGACAACAATACATTGTGGAGAAAGACCTCAAAAGGGATAGACAACAACACAGAAGAAATAGAGAACTACATACAGCAAAACATCTGGGTACAATATTACAAAACTTTATTAAGTGGAAATAACCCAACAAATAGTCCACAAATAATTAAATGGACACCACTGGAAAATAGAATAACGTTAGAGGAAATAGAAAAATCTATAAAGGCGTTTCCAAATAGAAAAGCACCCAGGCCTGATGGGGTACCAATGGATGTATTTAAGAATGGAATAGAAATTTGATCAAAATGTTTATTGAAGATATATAAATATATAGCCGAAACTAGAAAAATGCTGAAATCATGGCTAGAAAATATTATAATTCCAATATACAAGAAAGGAGAAAGAAACAATCCAGGTTGCTGCAGACCAATTAGCCTGCTGGACAACAATCAAATTTTTTTACCAGAATCATTAATAACATAATTTTGGATTGGGCAAGGGAAAACAAAATCAAAGATGAAGCACAGGTGGTATTCATCCCATCACACTCCACAATTGACCAGTGCTTCACCCTCACACACAATGGGCCAGATATTCAAAACTTTGCCCCAGGGCTAAATCAGCACTGTCCAGTATGTTAAATTAGCCCGGAGCAAATAGTCCACTATATTCAAAAGGAATAGCCCGCTGCTACATCTGTTGAATATAGCATGGTAAGGAAGCCGGGCAAACTGGGCAGTGAGTGCAGGGCAAAAATAGCTTGGGAATAAGGCAGCACTCAATATAGCAAATAAGACTGCACTGAATATAGCACCCAGCCAGGCAGTGCAAACATGCGCAGAAACACAGTGCAGAGGTGAGACTGCCCTGCCCTGGAACACATGCAAAGAAATATAGCCCTGAATGTGAACACAAGAGCAGACAGCAGTGCAGAACCGAGAATAACACACACACACACACATGGCTATGTGAATGCTAAGGAACACCCAGGACCCACATGTGACAACCACAGAACAGTACAAATCGACCAAAATACCCAAGCACCCAAAAATTACACAGGACACAGGGATGTCATGAAACTGTGGTTTATAAATAACAAAGGCAACACAGGAATGCAAGAATAACAGCATGGCAACCACAGAAGAACACAAAAAAATGCAATAACAGGAACAGAAATGTGAAAGCAAAACTATGCCCAACCACAGCAACTACTGACAGTATGAAATCTAAATAGAGACAATGGAGATAACAATGTCTAACACAAAAATAGGAAATGATATTGTAAAAATAAATCACAGTAACTAACTGAACCCCAGAACAACCATCCAAACAAGTACAGGAAGAACACATATACAATATATACATATGTACAAGATGGCAGCAAGAATGTAGGGGAAGGGGAATGGGAAGTGGACACAGACAGCAATGGATGGACAAATGAAGGGAAACAACCATTGGTCCAGGTGGGGGGGTGGAGGAATAACAACTAAAAAGGGACCACAGCTATGACTGTGCATTGGATGGTGCTGGCAGATGTGCCTCCAGGATACCTACCACCCTCCTGGTTTCTGAAATCAACACTGCCTGCTGCCCTAGCAGTGTTCATTACTTGTGCACTATCCTGTGCAGGAGTTCATTGCTCCCCTCCGACTCCTCAGGATGTGTTGCCCACAATGATGAATGATGTGGATGTACAGGAATAAGGGGGACCATGTCAGGATGGGATACCAAGAAGGAGGCACAATGCAACCCCAGGTGGCAACCCTGGGATGGACAGCACGTCCCAAAACAATGCCCATGTGGTGATACAAAACACAATGCAATGCACACCTGACACATGCCTGCATGAAGAGGCAGGATGATGCAGGCAGCAACCACCATCCCAATGTACATGGTCATGTGTTGAAGGCCGCTGCCAACACCACAGCATAGTGGACACCACCTAACCCAGCAGTGCACACAGTGATACACTGCAACTAGACAGCCAGTCCCTGAGATGACAGCAACAGTGGGCCATGGCATGACAAACACATGGGATGGCACATGTTGGGACATGCTGCCCATAGGAACAGATCTATGATACACAACGCAGAGCACACCCACCAGAGAAATGGCACAGCCACAACACAGTATGATGGTATGCAGCCTGCACTGTAGCAGAGCATAGCATGTGGTGGTGCCAACACCCACTGCAGCAGCGCACACAAGGCAGACATGCATGGCCACTCTCATGGAACACAGGGGCACAGGCCATTGGCCACCAGTGGCAGGACAACAGTAGGCCTAACACATGCCCAGTACAGTGCCACACATGTGAGCATGGTATGGCAGGTGCCCCCCCACCAAAGGGTACTATGCCATCCACATGGGCGGAACCACTGCACACCATGCCACCACAATCAACCAACCCCTGCACCCCCCACACATGACTGATGTACACGCACCAGGCACTGCAGGGACAGGGGAACACCAGTCAGTAGAGAAACATGGCCCTCCACCCCAGCACTAAGCAACAGACACACATGATGGGCAGAGCTACACATGCCTTTACAGCACTAGGGCCCCAGACCACCCCCCCAGCAAGCACAGTGTATGGCCACCACCCATCCAGACCCAGGGTCCACCATGCCATACCAGTAACTATAATGCACTGCCCACACACTAGCAGTGTGTTGCAGTCTAGACACCACCCTACAACCCCCTGTAAAGTACATTGTCAACAACACCAGCATGCACCTACATCATGCCTTGCAGTACCTCATAAACCTTAGACCAGGTAATGATATACTCACATGCCATGTGAACAGCAGAACAGTCAAGCAGGGCTATATATGGCAATGGTAACATGATGGGCAGAGCAGCACATGCCAGTACACCACCACATAGGCCCCAGACAGCCCCCCCCCCAGCAGGCACAGTGTACGGCCACTGCCCACTCAGACCCATGGTGCACCCTGCTACTCCAGTGGCCAACACAGTACCACGTAGCACACGCCATGGTACCAGGCACACAGCCTGAACAAAACAACAACCCACACAGCATTCACTGGAACAAATCTACAACCTTCAAATAAGCAACAAAAATCATGATTGCCAAAAAACATTTTTAAAAAAAGAAGGAAGGGGCAAGAGACAAACCAGGCTAATCACTTACAAATGATAAAACAGAACTGCTATATGCAACCAGTACAATAGGTCTCCAGAATCCAGCTGCACTACTGAACTTGATGGTCAGGAATTTTAAAAGTCTTAGATCACCACAAGGCCCGGTGCACTGATGATAAGGTCCATGGGGTTTGTGACAATCTAACGGGATATTCTATCCTGTGCAGCAATTGACACAAGTTAGACCAACTTTTTCTGACCTAACTTGCGGCAATCCTGGTGGCTGTTTTTATGGAACTTGCACCAGATAGTTGGTGCAAGCTGTCGTAAATCATGGAACCCATTGCAACTGTGCCTACGATTGTAAAATCGCTTGCAGTTGTGGTGAAGGGTTTGGCACACCACCAGAACCTAAGTGTTGTGATGCAGGGCTAGACACAAGCCCTGTACCATGCTTTGAAAATCCTGGCAGATGTTTTTCAGCCTGGGGCTTCATTTTGCATTGCGCGCCATAGTGCAATATAACCTGCAACGGGGACACATAACACCGCTCAAAGATGCAGAAGGCCAAAAATATTTGGAGTACAATGGAAGGCAAACTAAAATGAGAATAGGTATCAACCCAAGAGACGTACAGATAACCAAACCAGAGCCATATGAAAACAACATCAAATAAGAAAGATACAATCACAGCATATGAAAAATTCAGCAATCAAAGACCACCCCAATGAAAACACCAGATTCGTCATTTTATCTGGCTCCAAATACAAACCACAAAGAACAATCACTGTGGTTTAGAAACATGAAAACAGGCCAAAACAAAATAAGAAACATAATGAAGGAAATAAAACAAATGCAGGACTACCAGCAGAAAAACAGATCACTAACCACAGCACTTGAAAAACATCAGTTCAAATGCTTGTAAATAATAACCCACTCAAACTGAAATTGCAAAATATCCTTCCACAAAAATCTGCAATCCTATAAATATCTACTCCATGCTTTCAGATCTGAAACAAAAGCTAATATCGAACATCTTGGCACATCAACAACCACAAACAACAGGGAAATCCAACACCAAGCAGGAAACTGCAACAGAGTGGAACACATTCTGACTTTTCAACCTGAACCAGAAACCTGGGAAAATTTAATTTTAACTTGGCATATGGCATCATATAAAACTGAAGAATCAGAAACTTCAGCAGCTACAAGAGATGTCCTGGAAATGAAAAAAAAAAACAGTAACAAATGGAACAAAAAAATAAACCAAATAATCACTACACCTAACCATGCTGACAAAATTGAAACAATGCCTCTTCCCAAAGGATGACCCGCGGCTCAAGTAGCCACTTATATGCTACAGACAAATTCAAATCTTTTCCCAACAGCCAATTACATCGCAGGAACTGATTCTGAATACCAGATATGTGATGCACATGTCATGCAAGCAAGACACATGACACATGCTTAAAGCAGCCATACACTAAGCAGCAGACATTAAAATCTATAACACAATTACAATGCATCATACATTAACATCTATGACAACACAGTCAATTATGATGTAGCATGTGTCAAAATCTATAAGTCCCAGCAAAGGATCAGAAAACTAGCTGATGGAGCATATTGTGATGGCACAAACAGTACCTGATTTGCGCATAGAGCAGCAACAAAGCACACTACCACCAATGTACTGATGCAACTAGGAAGGTATATCCTCCACTGCATGCGTCCCTCAGCCATAAAACATGATGCATGCGAGATGCAACTGCGACATATGATGCATACATAAACGCCGCTTGCAGTAACAACCAAAATGCCTAACCCCCCCAAAAAAACAGAAGCACAAGATAATACACAAAATGCAGAGCCAAATACTCCACTCTGTTTCTACACCTCTCAAACCTCCTCAGATATCATGCTAACAACACAAGGAAACAAAAACATAACCTTATTGAAAGCACATTTAACAACTATGGCAACATGAACATAAAACCATAAAACATCACTAAAAGAAAAAGAAAAAGTAAAATCAAACAAAATTGTTGAATTTAATACAGTGACTAAATAACTGATAACATACACATCAACGTTAGAGAAAATATCTAAAATAAAAACACTAAAAATCCTCAGAGCGCATTAACTGTTGAAAGAAACGTCTTAAAACGTCTTTCTTGTTAACACCCGGAGCTGTAATTGCCACTAATCAAAGCTGTACTCAATACTTATGACAAAGCTTACTACTAAGCTGCTAAGGACAACATAACTGGTATTGTTTGCATCAATCCTACCTGTACCAGCTTGTTTGTATCTATGTCTTAAGTTACTGTTATACTGTGTTATACTGTTATACTGTGTATTTTCGTTTGTCTTACTGTGACAAGGTACCTTTGTAAATGAGCCTATGGCTCAAAGGTTTTCCAAACTGCTGTCTAAATAAATAAATACAAACCTCAGAGTGCTATTACTTGCTGAGAAATATTATTTTTACTTTCTGCTAATCAGTAACAACACTGCAAACGATGTAATAATTCATTAACTGCAAATGGTCTGTCTTTTGCTACATAGTGGGCTTGGTTTTCAAAGCCCCGTGAATGCAGCACGCTCCTGGTGCACTGATCATTTGGCACACAGGGCTTACAGCATTCTCCTGGCCAGCGATTGGGATTTTCAGTGTTAAGTGACAAATGTCACAAGTTAAACCTGTCTAACTTGTGCAATTGGTGAATATTTTTTATGGGTCTTGCTTCAAATCTTTGGTGCAAGCTGCCATAAAATGGGGAAACTGTCGGAATTGCACCTGACATACTAAAATCGGGTGCAGTTGCATCAAAAGAGTTTGGTACAGCTGCACAAAAAACAGGTTTGATGTAGGGCTTGACGCAAACCCTGCATCACCTTTTAAACATCGAGCCCACTGTCTGAATCTTTACCAGACAAATATCACAATAGCAACCACCCACATGCATTTTAAGTGCCAGGGAATTGTTGTGCACTCATGATATAATTTCGTCTTCAGAGGGCTAATTGGTTCATAATAACACTCACCCTTCAGGCTTGTGGGTTATTGAGCTAGTTAGTCTCCCTCAATGGAATTATATCTTTGTATGCCACAGCTCCCTAATTCATTGCAAAAAAAACTGTGTTAGTGCAAAAGTTATAGTTCAATTTAATACAACAAAAGTAGGGAAATGTGGTGATAGGGTTTCCAACCCTAACTCCCCCCCCCGCCCCAAGCAGCAAAAGGACAACACCATACAAGCTTCTGCAGACAGCCATCATCTGGTAAGACAAATAAAATGCAACTGTTTCCAGATGGCACAAATGCAGTAGCACTGATGTGCCATCATTGTGGATTTCTATCTGTGGCATACACATTGCAAGGCATACACATTCAATTGTCACTGCACATACAAATCCATGATACTCAAATCACAACATTGCTTCTGTATGTAGAAGCACCACCCCTGCAGCCATAGAAAAAAATCCATGATACTCAAAGTAGAAGAATTCTTTTGTCTGCAGAAGAACACAATCCTCTGTCGCCTCAGATGCTCATGAACACTATAACACATACACATGCTTGATAGGCCTGTACTTCTGCAGCCACAGGTGTAAGACATACACACCTCTCTCTCTGGCTGCAGAAGCGCAGGTGCCACAAAATCAATGATACCATAATTGCGACACTGCTTCAAGCTCCTGATGGGCCTGCACCTCTTCAGCTACAAGTCTAAAACATACTACTTTTTGCTTCAGAAGGACAGGTCCTTTTAGGGCCTGTAGCTATGCAGGGGGAAGTACTGTCACAATGTGGGTATAATGCTTTCAGCAGCGGATATAGAAATTGTTCAAGGAGTTAGCAGTTTTACAGTTTAGCAGATGCATATATAGAAAAGCATGCATTAACAGCTCATGCTATCAAGCAAGGTAGCTTATATAGCATGCATGAGCAAAGTGGAGCCAGACATGATGCAACACAATACCTTTTAGTAAATGACATGTTACAAAATACTGCAGTACAAAAAGGGCTTAATTGCCATGAATTACACTGTTCATTATAGTATACTGCAGCATTTTTGTGATATACTGCAGCATTACTGCATTGCATCCTGGCTGGTGCCACTGTACCTCTGGCTGCAGAGGCACAGGCCACATGAGGCCTTCAGTGTACTGAAGTGGAGGCCACATGGAGTCAGTGCTTCTGCAGCCACACATGCGTATGCAGTGGTATGGCATACACATACAGGTGTGGCTGCTTTAGCACAGTTTCATGTGGGGTCTGTGCTTATGTAGCCCCAGATACAAATCTACATGCTACTGCATTTGCGTCATCTGGAAACAGTTGTATGTTATTTGTCTTACCTGATTATGGCTGTCTGTGGTTGCTTGTGTGGTGTTGTCTTTTTGCTGCTTTGGGAGGGGGGGGTGAGGGGTTAGGGTTGGAGAAGCACACCCCATATTTACCTACATTTCTTGCATTAATTAGAATCCTAACTGGTGCATTAACACAGATTTTCTGCAATGACTTAGAGAAGTGAGTAGATTCATTTGGCTGCTGTAGTGCAGGGCCTTCCATGTTGCTGCAGATAAAGACATACCAAGGGAGGATCTTCTCTGGGCCCAGTGCTTCCATGCAGCTACAGAGCCAAACAGTCAATCTACCTGCAGGAGCACAGGGCCCTCTAGGTAATGTGCTTCCATGTGACTACAGATGCCAGACACATAGGGCCTTCTAGTCCCTTCTCCAATGAGGAGTCTGTCTTGCTCTGGAAGCCCAGGGCCCTCCAGGCCATGTGCTTCCATGCAGCTACAGATACAGAAGGGCAGGGGCCCTTCAAGTGAGGAGTCTATGTGGGTGAAGAAGCCCTGTGGGCCATGTACTTCCATGACAATTGAGGAGTCCATCTAGTTGCAGCTACAGATGCAGACACATAGGGCCCTTCCTTCTTAACTCTGTTTTGTAATAATTTGACTCCAGATTTTCAACATAGTCTTTTTATGACCCTCCCTCATGAACTAGTCAGGTAAAGTTTTTCAAATCTTGCCTGAATGGTGATTTCACAGAACAACCGAAAAATAACCTTCAAGACTGGATCTGAAATATTTCACCTTCCTGGTTCATCAGGTGTCGTAAAAAAGGCCATGTTAAAAATTTCAGGTAAAAATCTTTTAAAATGGCCTTGTTATAAGCAAACGCATTTCCTATACAAAGTTATTTCACAAGCAGGTTTTCTTCTTTTGTATAGTCTCACAAAACAAGATCACGAAAGCAGAAATCACGAAAGAAAATCACAAAAGAAGAATCCACCTCACAAAAGAAGAAATTTCATGAATGAAGATCACAAAAGAACAATTTCACTCTTATGAGAGAAATTCTTCTTTCATGAGTGTCTTTTCATACAAAAGAAGATAAAATAAGAAAGCTCTCAAATAAAGCTCATAAATGAAGATCATGAACTAAGAAATGTTTTGTTTTTGTGAGATAAAGGTCTTCTTTTATGAGCTGAGATTTCTTCATTTGAGAGACTCATGAGAGCAGAATTTCAGCTTACAAAAGAAGAATTGGGAGACCTCACAAAGCTTTCCACCTCGGATTTTAGGGATGCAAAAATCATATTACAGGGTCATTTTTTTGAGAAAACACACTCAGGAATTGAGCTAAATGGGTTCCATGTAGCTAGATTCATGTGTTTGTTTTTCTCTAGGCTACAATTTTTCTGGGTTTTTGATCTTTTAGAAAAAATAAAAAACAAGATGGCTGCCATATGAAAGTGCTTTTTTTTTACCTCACAAAATAAGGCATTTTTCTAGGGCAAGCCCCTTCTTACCTGAAAGTTTCAGAACAAAACCCAAACCATCTGTGCTGTAGTTGAGAGCAAAAAAGCCCCAAACCCTGATTTGTCCACTTTTTGCATTATCTATATCTCAGAATCTAGATATCCAACTGGCACGACATTTGCCAGATCAAGAGACCTTGACTTCCAGACCACGCGTGCAAAAGTAGCCAGCCCACCAGTGCAGCGGTATTGCTACCGTTCATGATCGACCAGGTTTGGAAGTGAGCCTGAGGTGTTGGAGGGCCAACCAGGGGGAGGAGAATTAAGCATTGACAGGACTGCTCCCCTCCTCTGCGGAGAGGGTGTGCAGGAGCTCAGAGCTCAACTGACCCCTGGTGGGAAGATGCAGCCCAGGCTACAGAGGTAGGGAGACATGGCAGACATTGGCATACACACCCTGACATCAGTGCATGTCATGTCTTCTGGTGGACTAAACACAGAAAAATACCAGTCGCACAAATGACCTCTGGCCTCTGCAGGCCCCTCACCCTGTGACTCAGGTGCCTCCTGAAATGTGGATCTGGTGCTGGCTGCTCAAGGGACTCTCTAACCCCTGCCATGAAGGGTAAGCAATGGGGGATCCAGGAGAAGTATGTCCTGGGAGAAGCCAAGGTGACGGGGCTGGGAGGACCAGCAGGAACAAGGGCAGGCCAGGATGGGGAGGAAAAACGAAAAGAATGGTGGCAAAGCTATTAAGGTGCAAAGTTAAGGGTTTAATAAGGTTTAACATCAAACACTCTAGTTAATCCTAACTATAGGGGGCATGGAGATACAGTATGCATATATAGTACTGGTGCGGTCGCACCAATATAGTTAGGGTTGAGTAGGCAGTGTAATATTAAACTCCAAATTTTGCACCTTAATAACTTTGCGACTGTTCAATGGATATGAACTAAGTTTGGAGTGCGTGGTCTCGTATGGTACTTCTCTTGATCTGCCAAGTTGTGTTTCGATCGGACCTGTGATTTTCGTGCAGCAAAGTGTCCAAAAAAGCATTTTTTGCTTCTTTTTTTTGCATTTTTTTGCTGATTTTTGCCTATTGTGCTGCAGCCACACCATATGGTATTTTGGTCTGAACTTTTCAGAGTAGAAAGAAGTTTGGTCAAAGAACAATCCAGCATGGGTTTGGTGAAAAAATATTAATCTGTTTCAAGGTTATTTAATTATGAATTTTCAGGTTGTGAGCATGCTCAGTTCAGTCTAAGATTTATATGTATGTTTTGCAAAAGGGGATTGGGCCCTCAATCAAGGATTTAGTCACCTTGCAAAAGGGGATTTATAAAATCCCCATTCCATTTGTGAGGAAAAATTCCCCTTTTGTGAGCCACCATTTTTCCCCCAAACAAAATGTTGTAGCTTGTCCCACAGCTGACTTCTTTTGCAAATGAAGACTGGGTTTTGTTCAGGGTGATCCCCTCTGCAAACTAGTGCCTTTGGTTCCCTTTGTTTTGGCCAAACAAAACGGCCATTTTAAACTTTGAAATTTTTCATTCGTGACTCACTTCTGATCCTCGTTCACAAGGTAACAAAATGAGGTAACAAAATCCCCTTTCGCGAGCCGATCCCCTTTCATGAGGTAACAAAATCCTTGACCAGATGGCCCTATCTCGCGAACAAGGAATGGCTCACAAAAGGGGATTTTGTCAGCTCACGAAAAGGGATTGACTCGTGAAAGGGGATTTTGTCAGCTCGTAAATGGGGATTGAGTTTTTGAATTCCCTTTTGCATGCTGACAAAATCCCCTTTTGTGAACTGACAAAATCTCCTTTCATGAGCTGATCCCCTATCACGAGCTGACAAAATCCTTGATCATCATTTCCCAATCAGATGGCTCTTCTCACGAACAAGGATTGGCTCGTGAAAGGGGAGCGACTTGCAAAAGGGGATTTTGACAGCTCGAAAAGGGGGTTGGTTTTTTAATTCCTCATTTGCGAGGTGGCAAAATCCCCATTCATGAGCTGTCAAAATCCACTTTTGCAAGCCAATCCCCTTTCGTGAGCTGACAATCCTTGATCACAATACCAGACCAGATGACCAAAATCTGACAATCAAAGATTTCTCGCAAATGGCAATTTTGACAGCTCATGAATGGGGATTGACCTTGCGAACAGGGATTTTGCCCCCTCATGAATTAGGAATTTAAAAACTTTGCCAATGCACTGTAAATAAATGGTTTGGTCTTTTGGCTTGAAATTTGCAGGGTATAAAGTGGTGTCCCAGAGATGCAATTTATGCTGTTTAGGTGTAAAAAAGTTAATAACATCCATAGGTATGCCATCACAAAGTTGAGATTTTTCCCATAGGATAACATTGCAGCACCCACAGTGACTTTCGGGTGCCCACATCGTGGAAACAATGCGAGATACAGATTTTTTGCTATCTGCAGCTTAGTGGACTAAGTATGCATGTAGGTTTCGAAGTCGTGATTACAACTGCAGTGGAATTTTTTTCATAGCTTATATGGTTACTGAGATATTGGCAAATTAGTGTTACGAAGGTTTTTTTTTTAAGCCCTATAGGGCTACTGTATGGCTCTGTTGTTATGTGTAAATGGGAGCAAAGGGTCCAGAGGGCTCATGCTCCCACAGAAGCATATTGTTATGCACAAATGGGCAGCTTGGTGGGAGCACAGGGCCCAGAGGGCCCGCGCTCCCACCAACACATATCACTTACTAGTTACATTACACTTTCTCAAAAAGTAAGGAAATTCATTGCAAAAAATGTTGTTAATGCATCAGTTAGGGCTAAAGTGACAAAAGTTAGAAAATGAGATGTTAGGATTGAGCCCCTAACCCAACATCCTACCACCCCACTCCCCCATCCTCCACATACCAACAGGCATCGAGGTATGCCCTGGGGTCATTAGGCCTAATTCCTTACCCCATTCTACTATGCTGCACCATGTCAGCCTCATTACACATGGAATGGGGTGAGAGCTGGGCCTAACAATCCCATGGTACACCTCAATGCCTGTTGGTGTGTAGAGTATGGGGATGGGGTAGCAAGGTAGGGGGGCTTAGGGGCTCAAACCTAATGTCTCATTTCCCTACTTTTGTTACTTCAACCCTAACTGATACATTAACAAAGTTTTCTGTCAGTGTGTGTGTGTGTGTGTGTGTGTGTGTGTGTGTGTGTATAGATATATAGATATATAGATATATATATATAGTTAGGGTTGTTCCAGAGTGACAAAAGCAAGGAAATTTGGTATCAGGGTTGAAAACCCTAACTGCACATCCCCCCACCACCACCACACACACATAAATGCAAGCAGGGGAAGTACCAAGGCAACACAACCAATCACACACAGCCAGCAGGAGGTGTATACCTGTGTTACCATAGGAAGTGGAGAAATCCAACTTCAGGTATCATACATTGTTTGCAAAGTTGTTCTATGAGGTTAGTTCACCTAAAGTTGAACCAAGCTGACAGTAGCGAAAGCGGTGTACTTCGCTTCGTTTTCAACATATGGGTGGTGAAAGGCATCATGGGCACCGCAATGTTAGTCTATGGCAAATTGCTCAATTTTGGAACAGTGTAACTTTGACATCCTTAAGTATTTTAGCACCAAAGCAGGAAAAGGCACATCTGTGGGACCAGGGTTTGCCACCCTGCAAATTTCAGCCCAAAGGCCCAACATTTGCTTGCAGGATGATGGCAAAGATGTGCAGTTATCAGGAGCATACTTTTGCAAAATACTTTTGCAAACACGAAAGTGTCGCAAACGGAAGACATGACAGCGTCGCATTTGCAAAAGCATGCAAAATAGTGTCACAAAATACTGTCACAAACACAAAAGTGTTGCAAATGCATAGCACAACACTGTCACATTTGTGAAAGTGATTTTCAAAAGTATTTCAGGGAATGTGCAAAATTCTGTTTTGGACCTTGTGAACCCAAAAATACCACATATGTAGTCTGTGTTATGTGTTGGTGGCAGCCTGTGGCTCAAGATGCCCAGTTGTTCATAGTGATATGTGTTTTGTGGTGCATGGAATGTCTGGGATGAGAGTTAGCAGTGATGACTCCATGCTACAGCCCGATGGGAGCATGGGTGTGTGGTTTTGTGGTTTAGATAGTTGTATGTTATTTCTGTTACCTGCTGCTGGTTGTGTGTGATTGGTTGTGTTACCTTGGTCCTTCCCTTACTTGCATGTATATGTGTGTGTGTGTGGTGGTGGTGGGGGTGGCGGGGAATGTGCATTTAGGGTTTTCAATCCTAACACTGAATTTCCCCACTTTTGTTGCTGTGGAATGACCCTAACTGATGCATTAAATGGAGTTTTTTTCCATGAAATTCCCTTCTTTTTGAGAATGTGCACTATAAATTATGAATGGAATGTGGTGGTGGGAGCGCAGGCCCCACTCTCCCACCATATGAATTGTTGTCACTTCGCTGCACAAAAACTGTATGGCTGACTGAGCTGAAAACTGGTAAATGAAGACATGTACCATACCACAACATGTATAACAAATGTTATCTGAATCTGTTCAACAGTTGCACAGCGTCACGCCGGGAAAAATGCACAGGAGTGCCGAAAAGAACATTTTTGCCACTTCGCTGCACAAGAACCACATATGAGACGGAACCAAAAATTGGTAAAAGAAGACATGTACCATAGTAGACCGTGTGTCCAGAATTGTGTAAACATCCATTCAACGGTCGCACAGCACCACGAGCAAACAACTGTGCAGGCACAATTCAGCAACTGTAAGTGCCAGCGACCCAAAAATTGTCACAGTCAAATATCTATTATAAATGTTTCTTCATTCCAAATGCAGGCAAATTGGACACACGGTTCAGAAGTTATTGAAGCGGAATGAACCAAATTTTCATTCATCGGAGTGGCATAATTCCACACCTGTTTATGTTTTACACACCAAACCACTGCAAGCCACCTTCTGACCACTAGGGCAACCTACGCTATAAATTTCAAGCCAGTAGCACCATGCAGAACGCTGTGTGCAAAATGTTAACTGTGTCACGCAGTATTTCTGTAACAAATTATTTTTCCAACATATAAACAAATAATTCACATCTCCAGTACATCCACTCAACACCCTCCAAATTTCATGTAAAAAGACCAAACCGTTCCAGAGATATTCAATTTTTACATTTCTGCACCTTTAAGAAGTCTTCCAATACAAAATGGTGGAAATCACGACCGAAAATGCCCTAAAATTGTGGACCTGGAGACTGAAAAATCTGTAACTGTAAGGAGGGCCAACTTCAAATGGCAATAACTCTGGAATGGAACAACATGTTTTCACCAAACAAAAACTGGCAGGTGCCTTGAATTAAGGTCAACGTACCAAGTTTCAGACCAATCAACCACACACTGGCTGCGCTATGCATCATGCAACACAGTGCAGAACAATAGCACAGGAGTGCTGAAAAGAACATTTTTGCCACTTCGCTACACAAGAACCATATATAGGGCGAAACCAAAAATTGGTGAAAGAAGACATGTACCATAGTAAAGCGTGTGTCCAGAATTGTGTGAACATCCGTTCAACGGTTGCCCAGTGCCATGAGCAAACAACTGTGCAGGCACAGTTTAGCAACTGTAGGTGCCACTGACCCGAACATTGTCACAGTCAAAGATCTATTATAAATCTTTTTACATTCCAAATGCCAGGCAAATCAGACACACGGTTCAAAAGTTATTGAAACGGAATGAACCAAATTTTCATTTGTTAGAGTGACATAATTCTGCACCTGTTTATGTTTTAGACACTAAACCACTGTAAGGCACCTTCAAACCACTAGGGCTACCTATAGAAACATAGAAACATAGAGTTTGATGGCAGATAAGGACTGCTTGGCCCACCCAGTCTGCCCATTTCCCTACCTAATGGATAAGCTGCAGATCCTAGTTAACCAGCAGCCTACTTCTTCCTACCCCCACCCCCTAGAATTGCCTTATGACTGTCCCATGCATGCTTGAATTCCACCACTGCTTTTGACTCCACAAACCTCCTCTGGAAGGCCGCTCCATGCATCCACAACCTCTCTGTGAAAAAATACTTCCTTACATTACCTCTGAGCACACCTCTATCTTCAAATTGTGCCCCTTGTTCTTGCACACCTCTTTTTGAAAGATGCTACCCTCTTGGACTTTGTTGATTCCTTGAGGTACTTGAAAGTTTCTATCATGTCCCCCTCCCTCCTTTCCTTGAGACTATACATATTAAGCTCCTTAAGTCTCTCTCTTCATATGTCTTCCGTGCAGACCCAGCACCATTTTAGTTGCCCTCCTCTGGACAGCTTCCATCCTGTCTATGTCTTTGTGGAGATTGGGTCTCCAGAACTGCACGCAGTACTCCAGATGGGGTCTCACCAGTTGTCTGTACAGAGGGATAATAACTTCCTGTTTTCTACTGGTGATGCCTCTCCCTATGCATCCCAGTATCCCCCCAGCCCTCCTTGCTGCCCTCTCACATTGCTTGCCCACCTTTAGGTCATCTGATATGACTACCCCCAGGTCCCTTTCCATTTTGTTGTTGTTAGTATCTCACCCTCCATTGAGTACTCTTCCCTGGGTTTGTTTCCAGGTGCATTACCTTGCACTTCTTAGCATTGAATCTAAGCTGCCATACATTTGACCATTCCTCTAACCTTGCCAAGTCCCTTCTCATCCTTTCCACCCACCTTGTGCATCAACTCTGTTGCAGATCTTTGTGTCATCTGCAAAGAGACATACTTTTCCTTCCAGTCCCTCTGCAATGTCGCTTATAAAGACATTGAAGAGGACCGGTCCTAATACTTAACCCTGCGGTACCCCACTAGTAACCCCCCTTTCTTCAGAGTGGACTCCATTTACTATTACTCTCTGTGTCCTATTCTCCAGTCAATTCTTTACCCAGGCTGTCATCTTGGGACCCACTCCCAGGCTGGCTAACTTGTATTAATCTTTTGTGTGGGACTGTGTCAAATGCCTTGCTAAAGTTTAGGTAGGCCATGTCCACAGCCCCTCCCTGATCTACTACTTTGGTCACCCAGTCAAAGAAATCTATCAGATTTGTCTGGCATGACCTTCCGCTGTGAATCCATGCTGCCTTGGGTCCTGTGCCCTCTGACCTCTAGATACGACAATTCTTTCCTTCAGAAGTGATTCCATCAGTTTCCTACCACTGAGGTTAAACTAACAGGTCTGTAGTTTCCTGCTTCTGCCTTGCTCCCACTTTTGTGAAGGGAATCACATCTGCCCTCCTCCAGTCCTCGGGTACCACCCCATCCTCCCATGATTTGTTAAAGAGGGTAGTCAGTGGTGTCACTAGTTCTGCCCTTAGTTCTTTTAGAATTCTGGGATTAATCCCATCAGGCCCCATTGCTTTGTCCACCTTCAGTTTTGAGAGTTCTTTCAGAACCCTTTCTTCTGTAAATGGGCTGATATCAACTTCTGTATCCAGAGTGTTTCCTCTGTTTGTTTTAGGTACCTCCCCCTCTTCATTTGTAAATACTGAGCAAAATATTTGTTTAGTATCTCTGCCTTTCACAGTCACCCTCTGCCCACCCTCCCTCCCCTTTATTAAGCCTCATTATACCTCTCTTGGTCTTCCTTCGCTCCCTGATGTACCTATAAAAGGTTTTATCCCCCTTCTTAACTGAGTTGGCTATCTTTTCCTGGGTTTGGGCCTTTGCTGTTCTGACTGCCTTCCCAGCTTCCTTTTGCTTTAACTGATACAGTTCTCTGTCCTGCTCCTTTTTTGATTCCTTGTACTTCCTGAATGCTTTCTTTTTCTCTTGAACCTTCACTGACACTTCCTTTGAGAACCTTAGTGGTTTCTTACATCATTTCATTTTGTTTATTTGCTTCACACAAAGGCTTGTTACCTCTGTGATGGCAGTTTTGATTATTCCCATTGTTCTTCCACCCCTCCTTCCTGCGCATTTGCTAGTGCATTCCTTAGGCACTCACCCATTTTAGCAAAGTCAGCCCTCCTAAAGTCCAGTACTTTTGCCTTTGTATGGCTTGACTCTATTGCTGTGTTTATTGTGAACCATACTGTTCGATGGTTGCTAGTTCCCAGATGGCTACCCACTTCTAAATCTGTGATCCAATCTTCATCTCCATTTGAGAGAACCAGGTCTAAGATTGCTCCCTCTCGAGTGGGCTCCAATACTAGTTGTCTAAGGCATGCCCCCTGTAGGACATTTAGAATAACCCCACTCTTCAAAGTGGCTGCTGCAACTGCACTCCAGTTAACATCTGGCATATTCAGATCACCCATCAGCAATATCTCCCCTTTTTCTGCCATTCTAAGTATACTTTCTATTATTTCCTTGTCCATTTCCTCCCCCTGTCTGTATACAACCCCTGTGCGGATTGTGGTTCCATTGCCGGTCTCCAAATTTACCCACAGTGCTTCTTCTCCTCCCTGTTTACCCTTTTGTTTTGTTGCTTTGATTCCTTCCCTTGTGTAAAGAGCTACTCCTCCTCCTCTTTTACCCCACCTGTCCCTCCTGTAGATAGTGTTTCCTGGTATGTTTACGTCCCAGTCATGGTTTTGTGTGTACCATGTTTCTGTGACTGCCACGATATCCAGATGTTCCTCCTCCATCAAGGCCACTAATTCAGGAAGCTTGTTACTCAGACTAGGGGGATTGGTACTCATTGCTCTCCATTTTTTGATGGCTTTACCTTCTGTTGCAGCATCCCCCACTGATCTTTCTACCTCAGTCTTATTCTCATTTAGTACCCTGTTTTGTAGGGAGAGGCTGGGATTTTCCTGTTGCTTATCAGTGCCTCCCCCCCTTGACTAGTTTAAAAGCTTGCCAATGAAGCATTTAAACCGATTGCTCAAAAGACTTGCTCCCTTCCTGGACAGATGCAGACCATCCTGCCAGTATAGGCTGGTGTCCCTCCAGGTGGAACCCCAGTCCTCAAATAAGCCAAACCCCTGTGATCCACACCATTTTTTCAACCATTCATTAAACTGCATGGTGCAAAGTACCCTTGCCTCACTCATGCCATTGACAGGCAGCACCTCTGAGAAGGATACTGTGTGTGCTACTTGTCTTAGGCCCCTCCCCAATTCTACAAAGTCCTTCTGCTCTGCTCAAATCTCATGATGAGCCAAGTCATTTGTCCCTAAGTGGACAATGACGTCCAGCTCAGACTCCTGTGCAGCTGTCCTCATGATCCTGAGGATGCGCTTCCTGTCCCTCTAAGCCATGGCACCAGGCAGGCACCTTACTTCAGTTTTCCCTGCTCCCCCAGTTCTATCCCCCTAATAATTGAGTCCCCCACCTTTCCTTGCTTCCTTTCCTTGTGGTGTCCTCTGCCTCCTTCCTGTGGGCCTCCCTTGTGACAGTTGTCCTCAGCCTCCTTAGTCTCCTCTGTGGGTGCATCCATAGGGGAGCTATGCTCCTCCAGAATGGTGTATGGATTGTGGAGTGGAACAACTGACTAGGTGTGCCTCTGTTCTACCATCCTCACCCTCCCTGAGCCCACTGTGGTCCAACTGCTGTGCTTTCTTCGCAACCTCTGAGGTAGTGGTGCTGGCTCTGGTGCTCCCTGGATGGGGGAGGTTCCCTTCCTACCATCCAGTGTGGCCTGAGAGAATGTTTCCTTACTACCTTCCAGTGTGGCCTGAAGACGGGCAACTTCCTCCCTCAGGGCAGAGAGTTGTCTGCAAATATGGCAGCATCTCAGCCTCCAGAAAGACTCTCGGAAGACTGCTGCCCCACAGCCATTACATTGCACTATTCCCCACATGTTTATCTACCTTTTGTGTGTGTGTGTGTGTGTGATTGGTTTGTTATATATGAAATATATATATTATACAATGTGTATGCTTATATTGTCAGTGCAGTGTGCTAGAGAGGATATGACAGTGATATGCACCTTGCACTCTTGAGGAAATGATGTCAGAACCCCAGGTATAAAGGAACTATTTCCAGGGGTGGGTGGGGTGAGGGTGAGAAGGGTTGGCCCAAACTGTGCCCTCACAAAACAATCAGCTAAAAGCTCTGACCCGCCACTGCAATGAGTGCCTTTCTGTCAGCAAGATGCCCTACACAACAACTTGACAGAGAAAATACCCTGCTAATCAAACAGAGAAAAATCCAGACATCCAAGTCAGACAAAGGTAAACCTCCCCAGCCCCAAAACATTTCAAGCCAGTAGCACCATGCAGAATGCTATACGCAAAACGCTAACTGCGTCATGCAGTATCTCCACAGCGAATTATATTTCCAACATGTAAAGAGCCTAATTCACATCTCCAGGACATCCACTCAACACCCTCCAAATAATAGTAACACTAACGGTAATGCAAACACAAGCGCAAACGGTAACGCACACGGTGATGCAAACAAAAACGATAACGCAAACAGTAAGACAAATGCAATCAGAAACATAAATGCAAACACAAATGGCAATGCAAATGATAACGCAAATGCTAACGGAAACACAAATGCAAATGGTAACAAAAATGCAAACGGTAACAGAAACGCAAACAGAAATGCAAACGGTAATTTCAACGTTGATGCAGAAGGAATAAGTAATGCACTTGACAACGGAAACGCTACCAAAAATGAAAATGCTAAGGCCAATGGAAACACAAATGGTAATGAACACACAAACGGTTATGGTAATGCAATTGGAAATGCAAATGATAATGGTAACACCAATGTTGGTGCCAAACCAAACAGTAATGCAAATGGAAACGCAAATGCAAGTGTGTATGCAAACGCAAATGGTAACACATACAGTGACGTAAAAGTCAACGCAAACAAAAATGGTAACGGGAACACAAACAGTAACAGTAATGCAAACGCAAGTGCAAATGTAATCCCAAAGGGCAATGCACATGGTTACGTAAACGCAAATGGTACAGAAACGCAAGTGGAAACGCCAACGGTAACAGTGATGCAAATGCACACCCTTTTTTCCAAAAAAGGTGCATTCAGAAGCATAGTGAATACAAAGAACGTATGCATAATAATGGCCCTCTGAGCAAAAAATGAGCACTTGGAATACTAAACTCCTTATATCTCAGGAACCGTACGATGTAGAAAAAAAATTAAAATCTCATATTATTTATGACTTTCCAGACTAATTTTGTACTTAGCCCCCTAGTGGGGGATTAAGCAGTCTTCCAACAAAAAGTCTGTATCTTGAACCGTTTTTGAGATACAGGCCCCGAAAAACGCGGCAGACGCCGTAATGTTATCCTATGGGAAAAATCATCAAATTTGGAGTGCTGTAACTTTGCAGCCCTCTAATATTTTGTCACCAAACCACCAAAAGGCACATCTGTGGGATATTGGCTTTCTTCCCTCCAAATGTCAGCCCAAAATACCAAACATTTCTTTTACAGCAGGGTGGCAAAGATTCCCTATTGTTTTGGGCATAGTGTCACAAAGTAGTTTCACAAATCATGACACTTTTGCAAATGAAATCACAAAAGTGTTGCATATGTGAAAGTACTTTGTGGCACTACTTTTTACAAAAATTTGAAAAACATATTTCTGGGGTGTTTTACCCACCAAAAAAGACATGGCTAGCATCCTAAGGGCTCAACTAGGTGAACACAACAAGAATTGTGTCCCTAGAGGGTCCCACATTTAAATGCCAAGCATTTCTGTGACCACCAACTGAAAACAAGATGGCTGATTTGTGACACTACAAGGGTCATTTGCGAAAGTAAAAAGTACATTTGCGACACTTTCGCATACTTTGTTAACTTTCCCCGTAGACTATAAAGGGAAACTTGTTTTTTTTTATAATTTTTTCATGAAATCTTCGAAAGGCACATTGGGGACTCTGGCTGCATGTTCCCTGAAGGTTTTGGACTAGTCACACAAATTGTGCAAGCTGTAGGCACGCGCAAAGAATGCGCAAAAATGCACAATTTATGTGTTTTTTTAGTGCTCTGTAGCTTCGCAACTGTATATCTGACCATAATGAAACTTGGCAGGTCAAGAGACCTATGGACCCAACCATGAATGCCAAATTTTAGGCAAATATATCACACAGTGGCAAAGTTATTAAGCTGCCAAATTTCAGATTTAACCTTAAATGGAGTACTCAACCCTAACTATAGTGGCACTGCCGTGTCACTAATATATATATATATATATATATATATATATATATAATGAAAAAAACAAAAACAAGGCGCTGTGTCAGCATGTGGTCTAAAAGCAAAACAAAATGGTTATATTAAATGCACACTGAAAATGGAAAATAGAGTTAAAAATCTATGTTACGACCTTAGATCTTCTTCAGGAAATATCTAAAAGAGAAAAAAAAAAACTTTGTTTTTTTGTTGTTGTTTTTTTTTTTCTCCTTTAGGTATTTCCTGAAGAAGACCTAAGATCGAAATGTAGATTTTTAACTCTATTTTCTATTTTCAGCATGCATTTAATATAACCATTTTGTTTTGCTATATATATATATTATGTGTGTGTGTATGTATATGTATATGTATATATAGATAGATAGATAGACAGATAGACAGATAGATAGATAGATAGATAGATAGATAGATAGATAGATAGATAGATAGATATAGATATAGATATAGATATATGTGATACATGATGGGCAGGAGTGTGATATGGAAAATATTTTCACTCCTACAGAGTGAGCTCTGGATACTCACGAGTATCCAGAGCTCACTCTGTAGGAGTGAAAATATTTTCCATAGCACACAAGCTGCACATCATGTGTGCTATTTATACAATGGGGTAGAAGCTTCAGAAGTGTTGTTATGTTTTGCTGTGTCCTTTTCCTGTTTCTGTTTTTTCATTTTATTTTAGTCTTTGGTAACAGGGTACGTTTTCAGGGGTGATCTGGGAGCACTGGGCAGTTAAGTGACTTGTTTCAAGTCACACAGTATGCAAGTGGAGGTTGTGAGAATCAAACCCAGGTCTGGTCTGCTGGATGTACTAACTTGTTCACAGCTCATTACTCTAACCTCTAGGCTATACTGACAGCACTGTTTGTGTATGGTCTGAGTGTGTGTGAGTGTTTCTGAATGGGCTGGGAGTGTTAGAAACACTATGGGAAACAGGTAAGTGTGTTTTGCAATGCTAATTGAGTTAGTTGCAGCTAGCAATGAGAAACAGAAACTGTGTGTTGAAGCACTGTCATTTAGAATGCAGGTTTCTTGAAGCTGAGAGTAGCATAGTAATGGGCTGGGAGTTTTAGAAACAATATGGGAAACAGCTGAGTGTCCTTTGCAATGTTAATTGAGTTAGTTAAAGGTAGCAGTGAGAAGCAGATTTGTGAAGCAGTTCAATTTAGAATGCAGGCTGTAGTGAGTGAATGGTGACATCAGCAGAGTAGGAATATTTGTCAGATATTTTAATTCCGGTGATGTCATCGTCGGATATCTCACTGCAGTGGAAATAACTGAAATTATGACACTGATATTGCTCTCACCACCATTGTATAAATATATATATATATATATATATTTATATACGTCTTGGTGAATCAGTGGTGAGGTCTTCCCGGTTGTTCTTAGCCCTAATGCTCACTCCATTCTGATATATTTTCAAATGTACAGAACTGTGTTTCCCCACATATTGCCAACAACATGTGGGCCCTGCCTAAAGAAAACAGATCACATCTGAACTTATTTGCTCAGGGAATGGGATAGGCATTGCGTAGAGAACCCCAGGAAGACGCCACCCTGATTTGCCAAGACTCAGGACAGCCAAAACCATAATGTTTTTTTCCTTTGCTGCTGGGGGGTAGGGTAAGGGAGTTAGGATTGAAAACTTTTATCTCTTTAATCTGAACCCTAACTGGTGCACTAACATATTTTTTTTTGCAAAGAATATATATATATACATATATATACACACACATATATGTTGCAAAAATATCATTAATGCACTAGTTAGAGTGCCAGTGACAAAAGAAGGAAAATGTGCCGTTAGGGTTTCCAACTCTTACGCCACCTCCACCCTGCAGGCAGCAACAAGCATGGGAGTGTGCCCTGGGGTTGTCAACACATGATTTGATCTCATGAATATGGATTTAGTCTCATGAGAATGTTTTCAGTTTCACGAGAACAAAATCCTTTTTCATGAGGAAAAATTCCTTTTTCACGAGCCACCATCTTGTTTTTTTTCCTAACAACTAAAAAGTCTGGAAAGTACATAAAATTTTTGTCCTTTTAAAAATCAAACACCAGAACTTAGCTAAACAGGCTCCATTTAGGTAGATTTTGGTGTTTGCTTTTTACAATTAGGGTCAGAAATACTTTCTCTGAGCACCTGAAATCCCAGGTGCCCTGCTTAGCAAGAGGAGCTTTTTGCCACATTCCCTGTATGAGAAATTAAATGTCAATGCAGTAATAAAACTGAGTATGATCTAAGGTTTTAAAAATGATATTATGACTGGCTGTAGTTTTATGAGCCTCAGCGAACTGTCAATGGCTTTGACCGAACTGCTGAACAGGACACTGTTGCATAGCAGATGTTTGATTTATGTGACTTCTACTTAATTAGGCTCTTGTTACTGAAGGCTTTCCATGATTCCCCTTAAAAGTGTACAGCTTTGTAGTACACAGGGAGTGGGACACAGGTAACTGCAGCACTGTAGCTCTCAGCCGGATGTCCTGCACCATCTCCCCCAACCCCCACCACAATGACGTCTGTCTTCAGAAGGAGAAAGAGCTGCAGATGATTTTGTGCTGTACATTCTGTGTCAGTGAATTGTGAGGGCACTGCACTCCAGAGAGAGAGTGAGAGTGAGAGGAAGGGAGATGGACATGGATAGCTGGTAGTCAAGCAGTGTGTGCTGTGTCCTCTCTCTCTCTCTCTCTCTCTCTGTCTTGTACAGCAGAGCATCACATGTGTGTGTGTGTGGCACATTTCTTATCCATCTATGTAGACAGAGAGAGAGAGAGAGACCAGTAACAATTGCAAACTGTTTTCTAATTTTGAGTTTTACTGAGTTTTTTACATCACAGACACAATAGCACATTTGGAAATGTCCGCTTCTCGGAAAAGGAAAAGGTGGCTATGACAGGGTTGAATATAGCCTTGTCCCATTTGTTATGGAGGAAGAGTAAATGCAAGGATCTGTTCTATTCTCTCCTATTTATCTCTTCTCTGTCTGGTTGTGCAACCAAATTTTCTCATGAGACCTAGAACTTGATCTCCCAGATGGTCTTGCAATTTTCTTCCTCTCACTATCTCTCTACCCTCACTTGCTGTTCTGCCTTTTCACCCCCCCTTTGCATAGCTGCTGGTATAAAAATATATGTGAATCATTTTGTGGAAATGTCACTGATACTGGGTTCCCTTTGTTTAAAACTGTATATAGTTATACTGTTAAAATGATTGCAAAGCTAAAACTGTATATAGTTATAATGTTGAAATGATTGCAAAAAGCTATCTGGAACTCAAGGGGTTCACCTGAAATGCAGTTTTTAAGCCTCTTGCAGAGATGTAAACAAGAGGTCCATTCTGGGTCACAATGTTCTTTTTGTTGCACCTGCTGAAACTGACAAGAACACTGTGCGAGAAGAAGACTAGGTGGGCCAAGCGGTCCTTATCTGCCATCAAAGTCTATGTTTCTATGTTTCAGAATGTTCTCTTAATGAGCTCCTGCAAAGACTTGCTATAAAAAGAGCTGCAATCTTTTGCAAGAGAGAGAGAGAGAGAGACACAGAGACAGACTGAGATTTGAAACTGAGAAGAAAAAGGACTCTGCTTTCTATGTGTGTACTGCGATTGTAAATAGTTATACTGAACAATTTTTTATTTTACTGTTATTAATAATAAAACACTTGTTGCAAATTTTGCCACTGCTCCTGGTTTTCCTATGCTTCCTGACCTGTGCCTCGACGACAGATGATGTCAGCCTAAGTAGGATTTACGCTGTGCATACTCTAAGCAAGTGGTTTTGTCCATGGGTACTAGACCTGGTACCAGGGAAGCATAGAAAAAAGGTATGAATTCTGCAGCAGCAAGCCCGGAGTTGTTAACAGGAGAATGGCAGCCAGACCACGGTAGTAGTTACAGACATTGCCAGCTATTTCCTAAAATTTCTGTGATATATCTAGATAAATCTCCTGCTTTCTGCATTTCCACACTAGGAGCAGCAGAGAGAAACTCTTTAGAAATTTCACAAAATATCTGGAAATAGCTGGCAATGTCTGTGGCTACTACTGTAGCAGAGACAGAAGTACATGCTGAGACTGTACAGCTAGCACCAGTTATAGAAAAAGAACATGCAGTGACAACCTGAAAGCCTGACTGCCTTTTCAAAAGGTGGGCTATACAACAAAAAGAAATGGAGAAACAGAAAAAATAAGAAATGCAACAACTCGAAAAGGCAGAGAAAAGAAGAGATGCAGCGACAGGAGCGGCAAGAGAAGAGATGCAATGATGGATGGATGCCTTGCGAGTTATCAAAGCTGGAGGATCTGGCACTGGTCCAGCAGGGCAACAAGACACAAGCAATTTAAAATACATTAAACTTACAAAGTTGTGTCCCTCAGATGATATCAAAGCACATCTGACAACTTTTGAAAGGGTTGCAGCAGCCTGCCAATGGCCAAAGCAGCAATGGGCAATTTGACTGGTACCTTTCCTGACAGGGAAAGCCCAACTTGTCTACAGCAATATGGACACTTCACAATCAGAAAACTATGACCTGGTGAAAAGTGAAATCCTGAAAAGATATGACATCCCAAGAGAGACCTACAGGCAGAGATTCAGTCTCTGAAGTGCAATTCAGTTGACAATCCTTGAGAAGCCTTCACCTGACTCGGAGAACTCCTCATAAAATGGCTCCAACCAGAGGGAAAAACAATCCCACAGATCATCAACACATTTGCAATGGAGCAATTAATCAACATCCTGCCTACAGATGTGCAGCTTTAGTTGAAAGAACACCAACCCAAAAGTGGGGAAAAGGCTGTTTCTTTGGCCAAAGACTACCAAATGGTCAGACAGACACCACAGCAGTGGGATAACAGCCAAGCATTGGTAAGACACATTTTTTCCCATTTAAACTCCAAGTCTGATAAGAACTCTGGTGGGGGTAACAAATCTACACCGAAAGACTTTATTTGGTATAACTGTAATACGCCAGGCCATATTGCAAGAAATTGCTGTAGTAAGAAGAGTGACACTGGAGCAGATTTGTCCTTAGCAAATTGGGGCAAGTACTTAACAGATGTGAAGGTTGGAGTTAAGACTGTGAAGGGACATATAGATTCAGGAAGCAGACAGACCCTAGTACATATTGAAGTGCTGGGAAAAAAATGTCCAAAAGGATCAGATACTGGTGTCATCTGCATCCATGGGGACACAATACTATCCCACCAGCCAAGTGACTCTGACTATTAAGAGTGTATCACACCAAATGAAAGTGGTGGTAGTACCTAAGTTACCTATCCCTGTGATTATTGGAAATGACTTTCCAGGATTTACTAAGTTAATCAAAGAGGGAGTAAATCCTGATGTTTCAGCAGCTGTGGTGACAAGAGCTCGGGCAAAGAAAATCTCAGATGGTGAGGACTCTTCTCCTTTCGCTGACTTTGATTCAGACTTGTTTGAGTACAGCTCCAAGATCCGGAAGTCCAAGAAAGAAAGACAACACCAGTAGAAACAGTGGCAACAAAATATTGATAGACGTAAGAGCCCAGATATTCAAAAGGGTTGCGCCATGCGCAACAGGGTTGCGCATGCGCAAGTCCAAAACTGCGCCATTTTGCGATATTCAGAGGGAGGCAGTTGCACCCCCGAAAACATGCTGAGCAACACCGCAATGAAAATGAAGGCATGCACAACTGAAGGGGGCGGATCCATGCATAAAGACCGCAATGCGATATTCAAAGACTTGTGCAATGCGCAATAGCGGCACAGCCGGAAATTGCGCACTAGCGGAAATGAGCCAAAATAAAAAAGGCTCAAGGAAGCGGCGCAAGAACGCTACCAGGCTGCCAAGTGGGGAGAGAGAGAGACAGAGACAGAGACAGAGACAGACAGACAGCAAAGGGCAGGCAAGGAAAGTGTGTCCCATAGTCTGTAGAGGCCAGCGAGGGTGCCCGTGCAGTGGAAGTAGCAGTCAGGACAGTGGGGTAACAGCAACACCAGCCAGGGGTCGGAAGCCAGGGAGATGGACAGTGCCAGTTTCCACATGGAAGCTGTAATGAGGGGTGAGAATGCATACTGCAGGGGATGTGGCCGTGGAAGGGCCCGTCGTGTACCGGCCAGGCGGTACCGTGCCCGCATCAGCTTTGAGCTGTACACAGATGTAGAATCGGGCTGTACCACCTGAACAGGGCAATACTGAGATGGCTCTGTGAGCTGTGCAGTGATGTGATGCAGGCACCCTCCACGGAGTCACGCTCTGTCGGTGGAGACCAAGGTGACAGCCTGCATGTGCCTGCTCACCACGGGCACCTTCCAGAGGCTGACAGGGACACCACAGGCATCACACAGTCAGCCACGCATGCATCCTCACCCAATTCCTCAGCGCACTGCTGCCACATGCTGCGGAGTACATCCATTTCCCCGCATTTCCATTGGCGAGCCGACAGCAAACATGCAGGAGTTCCACAGGTATACGTGATGCCTGGCGGCTAGAGGCCATAGACTGCACCCATGTGGGCTATCCGCGCCACCTGGCCCCAATGGCCACGCATATTGGAACAGAAAGGATTCCCTAGTGTCAACTGCCAGGTGGTGTGGGATGCCACTGGGCGTAGAATCAATGTCTGTGCCACACATCTGGCGGAGCACATGATGCCTTCATATGGTATCAGTCTGCACTGTGCCATCGATTCGAGTGGGGACATCCCACAGGACATCTAGTGGGTGAGTACACATGTATGGAATGCAAACTCTGGGCAAGGGTGGGAATGCCACAGGTGCCATGGTAGTGGCACACAGGAGATGGCCAATATGGACCTGAACATGACACTGATCTCACTATCTCCACACAGGTGACTGCGGATACCCTCCGTCCTTGGCTGCTCACACATACCGGTGCCCATGACCCAGCGCAGCTATGCTATAATGAGGCACATGCTGCAACACGCAACATCATAGAGCGGGTGTTGGGATGCTCAAGGCATGCTTCCGATGCCTAGACACCTCCGGCGGTGCCCTACAGTACAGCCCCAAAAGGCCTGTGGGATATTCCTGGCCTGTTGCATCCTGCACAACATGGCCAAAGACCATGGGATAGCTGTACAGGTCGAACAAGGTGACAGCGATGGGGACGCTAGTGGCGCCGGTGATGATGGTGATAAGCAGCCCCCCTAGGACGGAGGGACCCTCGACTGATCCGGCAGGCCCAGCTGCACCGGGACACCATCACAGAGGAGCACTCACGACAACACAGGTAAGTCAAGGGACATGCAACCAACACTGTCCATGCACAAACCACAGGCACACAGGGAACACACCAGGGTGCATGACGGTCAGGGAGTGGAAGGGTCCAGGCATACAAACACACCATCAGGAGGGGTGAGCACTCATATGGACACACACACCAGGCACAGAGTGTACATGGGCAGATGCACAGCACTGCAGAACCGACATTGCTAACACACAGCACCACTGACCACCCCCACCACCGTACTGGCCAAGTACGTGTGTCAGAACCTGGGCACCCTTGCACCTTGGTGTACAGTGCAATGCAGGCATCATCATGCACACGCACCTGTGGACAGCAGTTGGGAGGGTGTGCAGGTGGTCCGTGTGTCGGCACGGTGAGCAGAGCACCCAAAAGTGCACTGCCCACCATGACACACATTGCACACATGGCAGCACCAGACAGGGCCCGCACTGGGAGACAGCTCAGTCATGTAGCACTGTCCCACGGCCACCATGGATGTGTGGGTGGCCCCGCCATGACCCAACAGCACGGGCAGGCTGAGCAGGGTCCACATGGGGTGACGCTGTTGCACCACCAGGGGTCCCACTGTGCGAACACGACCTTGCCCGCACAGGGGTCTGCAGCATGCCGAACAAATCTGCACCAGAGGTGCTCGGGATGCCCACAGCAGAACCCGCCATCGACAGGCCTGGTGTCGCACGACGCCGGGAATGGGGAGTGGAGAGTGCACTGTGTGGGGTGTGTGGTACAGGGGCACCTGACTGTGTGCCCAATGCGTCCACGACAGAGACCACTGCCTGGGTCAGCCTGTCAATGGCGGCAGTCACATCCATCCGCATATGGACCAGCTCCGCTCGGTCCCGAGTACACTCCCTGCTGTGCCACTCCACGGACACAGACAGTGCCTCCACGGACCTTGCAACCCGCCTCTGCAGCTGTACTGATTCCTGCAGCAGGCGGGTGTGCTCGTCCAATGGGTACTGTGCCCCAACGGCATCCTGACCCCCAGGGTGTGGAAGGTCATGATGCACAACACCCCTTGAGGGTGGGCGCTGTTCTCCAGGACCAGGAATGGGCGGATCAAAGGGCGGCAGACATGTGCCACTGCTTGACACTGTACCCCCAGACCTGGTGTGCAGCTGCTGCTGCTGCCCCTCCAACCGCTGTGCCCCCGGGTCCACTCATTCCACCGCTGTGCTGACGACAGTGCCAGACACCTGCACAGCCACTGGTGCCCCCACTGGTGCTGACAGGCACAGCCTGGGACTGTGCCAGCATGCTGGCACATGTTGGAACCAGACAGGCCCAGGGCGCGTGGTTGCCTGCCGTGTGTCCGCATGGGACACACAACCATCACTGCCCATTGCAGGCCTTCTATCATCAATGGTGCAGGTACGTGCTACTGCCATGGTCACAGCGTGCTGGCATGCTTGCATGCCAGACTGCTAAGACACAGGCTGTGCACCCCCCGCACCTGTATCACTGACACCAGAGTTTGCGGCCCAGCGTGCATGCTGCTGCAGTGCCTGCTGGCTGGTGGTGGAGGTGGATGGACCCTCCTCCATGTCCAGCAGGTCAGCATCACTGTCTGGACCACCACCACCATCTCCTGAAGACGACAGGATCTGTAACAGAAAGAGAGTACATGTGAGTGCATGTGAACAACGCCCCAAAACACCACCACCATGTCATACCGTGCAGTGATAGGCTTCACCTGTCTGGAATCACACCTCCGCCTGAAATCCCTCAATGGTGCTCGGCTGCTGGCTGACAGTGTCTCCTCAGTTGGGGTCAGCTGCAACACCACTGGCGGGCCCCGCCAGTGCCAGCATCGCAGCCCTGAAGGCTGCCACCTTCTCCTTCAACCTCCTGCGGTCTGTTCCCATCTTTTCTTCATTCCCACGGAGCACTGGTGGCTTCCAGTAGGTTAACAGCCTGAGTTACTCCTCCCATGCAGCCGCATGGACTGAGGGGGTGCCTCCGTCTACCTCAGCACTGGCTCCTCATCCAGGTAGGCCTGGAAGAGAGCCTCCGTCTCTGCTGCTGTAAAGTTGGGCCTCCTCTTACGCCCACTGTCCTCACCCTCACAATGACTCTGCTCGGTCATGGCGATCTGTATGGGGGGAAGTGGACACCTGTCACTGTGCAGTCTACAGCATTTTCCCATGACCATCTTCCTGAACATCACACAGCATGCAACTCACCTCTCACCTGCAGTAACCAAATCTGGCTAACGCAGCCCAATGTCGCACATTTATAGCGCAATACATGCAAATTAGGAGTGGAGCAACTATAATGACATGCAAATCGCGCCACTGCGCCCTTGAATGGCTGATCAGATGATTTGCATGTGTCGGCTGAATGTCGCGACTCTGCGCTTTGGCGCACGGAAGAGTCGGCTGAGCCAATGGCGCAGATCTGGTGCCCAGTAGCACCGTATCGCGCATGCCCAGATAGCTTATGCAGGCGCCGTCGGTACCTGCTGACGCGTTGAGTGCGATCGGGCAATTCAGGCCATGGTCACCATTGTGCCAGTGGCGCTACAGCAATGGGCACTGATAGGCACTGTGGCACTACTGTGCAATACTCCACTGTGGCACTGGTACGCAGCTGGTCGGTCACGCAGGATGCCTATACATCAGATGGTGCTGTGCGTAGCCTTGCATCATTGCCCATGACCTTGTGTATGACCTTTGCCCCCTGGCACTGTTCGCCTGCCATGTGTACGTCCCTATTGCACTGTCTGTTGACAGCGCTATGTGAAGTGACGGCGCTGTTCAAACAGCACGATTGGAGCCTGAGATGGTCTATTGCGCAACATCTCCACGTGGGGTTATGGCGTAGCTGGGCGCCATATTGCCTGCTGTAAAGTTAGTGCCATGGCTTGGAGGAGGGCTGTGTCCTCAAGCCAGCTGGAAGTGGCCAACCTGGTGCCCTAGTTGAGCCACACTATGATGGCCTTTATAGTGAGGTGCCCCTCACCAGTGCAAGGACTGAGGTGTGGCAGCAAGTGGCCACTGACCTGGTGGGGTTACTGGACAGTGCCGTCTGCTGAGCAGTTCCGGCACTGGTACAGTGACCTCCGCTGAGGAGCCAGAGCTTTAACGCGCTGCGCTCACGTGCCAGGTGGGGCGGTGCCTAGGCTAGGGGTGTGCCATCTATGCACCTGTATTATCTGTAGGGTGTGTGTGTGTTTTGGTGGCTGTGCATAGTGATGGCTCGGCCACGGTTGTCTGTGTCAGTGTGTGCAGCTGTGAGATGAATGGGTATGGCTGTGTGGGCAGGCACTGTCACTGGGGCAGGGGCAGTCTGCTTTTGAGTCACACTGATGTTTGTCTCAACATATGTCTCCCACAGGCCGGGATGTGAGGATGCGGGCAACAGTGATGAGGGCCGTGCCAGGACCCGGTGCCAGCAGGTTGGACCCCACCAGCAGCAGCAGCGCCAGCAACAGCGCCAATCAGAGCTGCTGAGCAGTGTGAGTATCATGACTTCATGGATGCTATTGCATGGTGGGGCCAGTAGCCCTGCACAATATAAACATGCAGGAAAGGAGGCTTAATCTCACCATACAAAGACACTAGTGAGGCCCCACCTGCAGTACAGTGTACATTTCGAGACCATACCTACGTAAGGACGTAGAGTGGGCAGAGAAGGTTCAGAAGAGAGCAACAAAGATGGTGCATTGCTTGCATCACAACTCCTATGGAGACAGGTTGAAGAACTGAACCTGTACTCCCTGGAGGAGAGGAGGAGAGAGGGATATGATAGAGACATACAAGTATCTTACAGGTGGAATAGGGTGCAGGAAACACTATTTTGAAGTGCAAAAGATGTTCCAGGACTAGAGGGCATGGGATGCAGTTGGAGGGAGGACGATTCAGAGGAAACATGAGCAAGACTTTCTTCACAGAACGGGTGGTGTACAAGTGGAACACCCTGCCAGAGGGAGTGGTGGGGGCTGACACACTCATGGGATTTCGGACTGCACGGGATAGACATAACGGAATTCTTGAGGTCAGGGGTTAAGGGCAACAGACTTCTAGGTAAACAAAGTAACTTACAGGCTGAAATGGACTGACTGTGTGGCCATAGGCCTTATCTGCTGACACTGGCTATGTATCTATGTCTGTAGGCATGACACAGTGACATGCATCACTGTCCAGTTTCACAACACGCCTGTGTATGCATCACTGGTGGTCCATGATGCACTGGGCACATAGCTGGGCAACTGGCATCGCACCACGTTGCTACATCACTTGCCAGCCTTGTTTGTGCTGTGATGGACATGGGCAGTGTGTGTGTGTGCAGTGGTGCGAAGCTGGTGCCGCCTGTTTGTGATGGCCATGTGCATGTTCACTGTGGGTGGGTGCATGCCATCACAGGTGCGGACATTGGGCCATATGGCTTGCAGGTTGGGTGGTGTTCAGGGTTGTGGTCAGTCACAGCCATTGACTGTGTTCCCATTTTCCTAGGCCTCGAGGTTCTCCATCGGATGGCGAGGGATGTCAGGCCATCCGACAGCTTGTGGCCCAGAACAGCGACATCCTGCAATCAATACACCGCCATGGCGTCTGGGAGGGAGGTGGCAGGGAACTGCAAGAACACCAGCAGGAGGACGGGCGGCCGGCTGGCCATGACCTCTTCCTTCCAACTTCTCCCATCCCTACCGCCCCTGCCTTCCCTCTCCAAGTTTGTCATCCCTACCCTGACCAACCCTACCTTGTACCGTCCCCCCTTGTAAATAGTTGATACTTGTTCTTGTTAATGTTTGTTGTTGAAATACATTTGTATATTTTATATGAATAATGTGTTGGTCTCTGATTTGCAGCTGCCTATGGGTGCTCAGTTGCAGGGGTGTACATGCCATCTGGGCTGGTATGGTCCTGGGTATGTGTGTGTGTGTGTGCATGTGTGTGCATGGGGAGATATCTCCAGCGTGGCAGTGACTTTCGGTTGGTCTTGCCGTCTGCTGCCCCCAACTGCTGGGTGCACAGGGTGTGTCTGGCTTGTCGGCTTCTGTACTGCACGGGGTTGATGTGTGCTGGGGGGGATGCATGGTTTCTGCAGTACTAGTCACTGCACATAGGTGGTGTCTTGGGGTCACAGTGCAGGGTGTGCTAAGGTGACGGGGGCTGATGTGCACTGTGGTTGTCAACCCCTGTGTGTGGCACTCTCAGCCTGCCAGTGGTTGTGCTGGGTGTCATGGCTCTGCTATGCTTTGTTGGCTTGTCCCCATGGGCAAGTAAATCATCCGTCCCACCCCCAGTGATGCTGTGCTTGGGGTGTGCAGGTGTGGTGTGGGTTCTGCAGTGTGTTCCTGTGCCCATGTGTGGCATGGCCGGCGGTGGGCCCCAGCCTGCCTCCCTGGATGTGCAGTTCCATTGCTCTGGGGGGAGCTCTGCTTGCGCTATAGCACCTCTGGAATGCTCAGCTGGGCTGCCCTGGTTGCGCCATAGCGCAACTTGTTTCGGCTCAGCTTCTCCTTCCTGGTTTGCGCTGCCGGCACGGTATGTGCGATATTCAGACGTTGGTTGCTTGCGCAATTTGTTCTGCTCCATGTTTGAATATCGCAGCTGTTGCGCATTTGCGCAACTGGTTTGTGCTTGCTCCTGCTGTTGCGCTCATTTTGAGTGCAGTTTGAATATCTGGGCCAAGGAGTTAACAAATGAAAATGCTGCAACCAAACTGATCGCTGATTGCGATATTCTGTTAGAACAAGCTAACAATGGTTCTCTCCAGGGTTATTTTAAGCAGCTGGGGGTGAAACCAAAACAGAGTGAATGTATGATTAAAAAATGTAATGGGCCACTGTACAGAGCTTGGGTTAAGTCTCAAATGCAGGACCAGACAGAACAATTGGTTATACCACAAAAATATAGATCTGAGTTGTTATAGATAGCACATGATAGTCCTATGGCTGGTCACTTGGGGAGGGATCATACCCTTGCCAGATTGCAGTACAGATTTTACTGGCCTGGAATTCATGAAGATGGTGCTACCTATTGCAGTTATTGTGCTGAGTGTCAGAAAGTAGCCCCAGTGACTAAAATGCACAAGGTGCTCCTTGTGCCCCACCCTTGATAGATGTCCCTTTTGAAAGAATTGCAATGGATGCGGTTGGCTCCTTAGACAAAAGTAAAAAGGGTAATCAATTCATTTTGGTAGTATGTGACTATGCTACTCGATGCCCAGAAACAGTTCCAATGCATACTGTCACAGCCCCAAAAGTGGCAGCAGAGCTTGCAAAGATTTTCAGCAGGGTAGGCATACCAAAAAAGATTATTACTGATCAGGGTAGTAATTTTGGTGCTGCATTACTGAAGGAGCTGTACCGACTACTAGGTATCACTGCCATAAGAACTTCCCCTTATCACCCTCAGATGGTCTTGTTGAGCATTTTAATCAAATCCTAAAATGCATGTTAAAAAGGTTTGCAAAAGGGGAAGGGAAAGACTAGGACCGATACTTACCTTTCCTGCTTTTTGCTTACAGAGAAGTGCCACAGGCATCTACAGGTTTTTCACCATTGAAATGCTGTATGGTAGACAACCTAGATGGACACTAGATGTAATAAAAGAAACATGGGAAGATGACCCCCATTAGAAACAATCTATTACATCTTATATGCGTGCCATGAGAAAGAAGCTGGCAACATATGTTGAAATTACCCATAGTAATTGGGAATAGGCCCAAAACCATCAGAAGATGTATTATGACCATGGGGTAAGAGAAAAAGGTTTTGAGCCATGTGAAAAGGTCTTGCTACTATTACCCACTACAGAAAATAAACTATTAATGAAGTGGCAAGGGCCTTTTAAAGTGCTTAGACATACTGGCACAGTTAGCTATAACATTGAGACCCCTGATAGGAAAAATCCTACTAAGACTTACCATCCTAACCTCCTCAAGAAATGAGTTGAAAAAACACCAAAAGCTGTTTTGCTAGTTTTACCAGAAACTGATAAAGAAGATATTGATGTAGGTTACGGTAGACTGGAACAATCTGTTACTGCTGATACTGTAAAGGTGAATGTTTCCTTAACCTCTGAACAAACCGCAGAAATTCGTAATTTGCTAAAGACATTTAACAGTACTTTTACCACAGTACCAGGCTGAGCAAAAGGGATCGAGCATGTAATAGTGACAAGGAATGCTCACCCCATTAGACAAAAGACATGCAGATTGCGGGGGGCATGGCTAACCACTGAACCTAATGGGCACTTGAGCCCTGAGCTCTCCGAAACCCCACTGCAAATCCCTGCTTAATCCATTACATTTCTACTTCTCGGCATGATTAAGGCCGTCAGTACCTTTCCAGTACTCACTCGTCCGGTGGCTCTGTACCCTTTATCCTCTACCAACATGGAAAGCAGCAAATATATTCACCATCTGAGCTCCTGTCTGGGGCCTAGTTTTCACTGCCGAGATGGAGCCCACTCTACCACCCCTGCAGCAGTAGGGCAACCTGGCAGAGATTCGGTTAATGTTCACTGAAATCCTTCACCGCATGAATAACTTGGATCTGGCTACAAAACAAAATACTGCTGATATTGTTGACCTTTCACAAAGGGCATGCATCTCTGAACATAAACTTGCTGAAGCGAAGGATGGTTGGCGCAAGGCCAGGGCAAAACTGCAGGAACAGGATCGGATGATCCATCTACTCTGGATCAGAGTGGAGGACTTAGAGAACTGCAGCCGTCGGAATAACTTAAGGTTTGTGGGATTCCCAGAAGGAGGCGAAGGGAACAATACTATTTCATTTCTTCAAAATGAGCTACCCTCCCTACTAGACTGGTGCTGTGATGTCCCACCTGAGATAGACAGGGCCCACAGAACTCTTGCCCCTCGACCTGCCCCAGGGATTGCCCCCATACCATTCTTACTCACTTTCTCAGGTTTCAAGACTGGGAATCAATTACCAGATTGGCTCGCCAAAAAAAAGAGCTCATCTGGAGAGGGCACAAAATACAGATCTTTGCAGATTATTCCCAGGAGCTCACAGCACATTGCAGGGCCTTTACAGCTGCACGCAGAGCCTGCGCCAAACTTGGATTGGAGTACTCCCTAAGAGACCCTGCTTCTTTACGGATCATGCTGAATGGTTGCCCGTGGTTATTTGACAACCTGTCAGCCACAGAAAAGTTTCTGGCAGCTCAGGCCCCCAAGCTGAACTGGGGTACATTAAGAAAAATCTGCAAGCCTGGGGCCACATCTACGGGTCCTTCCCCGATGCAGACCTCTCTGCAAGAGCCAACTATCTCAACTCCTTTGCCCGCCACACACCGAGCTCCACAACCACGGACTCCGGCTCATTCTGTTTCTCAGAAATCCCCGGGGAGCAAGAATAAGAACAGTAGGAGAGCCCATATTGAAGGGGCGTACATCGACAAAACTCCCCGACTTTGATCTCGGAGCCATAGTGTGAGACCTGACTCAATAGCCTCACACTCTTCCTTCACTCCTGACATGAGTAATAATCAATACAGGGCCTTGATGGACCTACTGTCAGATGGCACATTGCAGAATCCTCCTTTGCGCCCCCAGCAATCTCTTCACAAGGATAGCAAATCCCATGCAGCAAGAGCCCTTTCCTGGGCAGAGGACACAGAGCTCATTTCTACTGACACTGTGCTTGCTGAGCCGCCATCTGCTTGTTCTGGGGTGGCTCCCCACCTCCTCTTCTGCCTCAGTTGGATGAATAAGATGAGGATACGTCTCTTTGGTGGTAATCGTCTTTTTGGGTCCAGGGTAACTGGCTACACCGCGAAGTCCTCTTCTTCCTGCCCTATGAACAGCACACTAAGACTGCATAATCTGTTTCTGGTTGCTTGTTATTTCTTATGTGTGTACTGTGGTTCCTAAATGGGCTTTTAGGTTGAAAGAAGGGCTTGAGGTGTGTGATTAACACTGTGGTCCCTACTTGGCCCCTATCACATTCTCACTCTGATAGCCCTTTTCACACAGACAGGCTATGCAGGGTGGCCCTGTAGATATGGGAGGTAATGTAGAGACCTCCCTTGTTGCCACCTTCAGTGGCCTACATGTTATCCACTCCTCGGAGCTAACAATAAGGGTTGGGGGGGTTGTTACTTCAGCTGAACAGTGTGCTTTAATGCATAGGTGTTAGTTTAGTACACTGTGTATGCAGAAATGTTTTTTTTTTCTCTGGGTAGGTGGGGATGATGTGCAGAGAGACTCTAGGACATTTGGGTGTCCTATCTCTCACACCGTAATTAACCAACATCTACCTCCCAGCGACCTCCGCTGGCATCTGGGCCGCGAGTTGGCCGATGCATGCAGTGGAAGCAGGTCTGTTAAGGGGAAGGGTTTTGGGAGGGAGGGGAGGTGGGAGGAGAGAGGGTCATTTGTATTTATTGTTTGATACTTTTATTGTTGTCGGTTGTTTTTCCTTTTCAGGCACAATACTGCAAATATAGGAAATGTGCAAGGTTGTTTAGAGTTAGATGTTTTGGCATTCTGATCTTTGAGATCATGATCAGACTCTCTGCGAGTCTAACATGGGGAGATTATAATTATAAAGAGGACTATAGTCCCTTGTCCTAGTGCTTCCGGTTGTCTACCCTTTCGGCCATGATTCATCACAGACCAGATGGAGACTAGACTCATTTCCTGGAATGTCAGGGGTCTTAATTCACCTATCAAATGGAAAAAAGTCTTACTTCATCTGAAAAAGTTAAGTGCCATGGTAGTTCTCCTGCAGGAGACAAAGCTATCTTCTGGTGACGCTAAGAAGCTCCGTCAGGGGTGGGTGGCAGAAGAACTTCACAGTGCGGCTGGCTCCCACAAATGGGGAGTATCTATACTATTACACAAAAACCTAGGGTGTAAATTTAAAAGGTATACTCAGGATAAAGATAGGAGATGGATCATGGCCGAAATGGAGACACTGGGGGGCTCTTTGATTCTTGACCAGTCTTTATGCCCTTAACCAAGATTGTCCCCAGTTCTTTCACTCGGTAAATCTGGCCCTTATGGACTTTAATACAAACAAGGTCCCAGTCCTACTAGAGGTGATTTTAACCTGGCCCTCGACTATGCTATGGACAGAAGCAATAAAGTCCCTGAGCCACATAGGCAAGCTAAGAAAGCTCTTCAGAGGTTCATGGCAGAGCATAGACTGTTGGATGCATGGAGAGTCATGCACCCTGGGATGCGTGATTACTCATGCTTTTCACAGTCTCATGGCTCATCCAGCAGACTAGACCTCTGGTTGATATCCTCTGGGCTTTATGACAAGGGTGTTACCTCCCATATATACCCAATGTATGTGTCAGACCACGCCCCCTTGGAGTTACTGTGTAGACTAGGGCTGGACCCCCCTCAGTCTCCTTCCTGGCAGTTGGACCCCCTCCTCCTTGAGGATCGGGAATTCCAGCAGTGGTTAGGCCCTGAAGTGCAGGACTATTGGACTAATAATGACAATAGGGAAGTTTCTGATACGACCTCTGGGAAGCTTTCAAGGTGACAATAAGAGGCAGAATAATTGCATTTGCTTCGGCTAGGAGACATCACCGAGAAGCTGACCAGAGGGCCCTAGAGAAACAATTACATCTTTTAGAAACCCAATATAAATCCCTTAACTCTAGGGCCCCATCTATGCCTTTGCTTGCACAACTGGCTAGCACTAGACTAGCATTGGATGCCCATTTAACCCACCAAGCTGAGTTGAATCTCTGGCAGATGCATCACGCCTACTGGGAGGGAGTGAAAAGGCCAGTAAACTCCTGGCATACCACCTTAAACATCAACAAATGTCCAAGAGGATACATGCTTTAATGGATAGCAATGGTACCCCTGCTATTCTGGCAATCAGGTGAATGAGATCATGACACAGTTCTACGCCTCCCAACATCCCCCAGATCTGCTTAAAATTCAGAACTTCTTGGCCTCATTACCCATTCCCAAGCTTCCCCTAATGGATTCCAAATTACTGGAAGCCCCAATTATGCTGGGAGAAGTGGAGAGGGCTATCAAGTCCATGAACCTCTGCAAAGCCCCAGGAACAGATGGGCTGCCCATGGATTTTTATAGAGTCCAGGGAGTCAACCTTGCACCTTACTTGGTCAGGGCTTTCAAACATTCCCTACATACAGGACATCTCCCCTCTTGCATGAGGAAAGGAACCATTACAATTCTCCCCAAAAAGGGGAAGGATTTACTATCCCTGGGCAGCTATTGCCCTATCTCCATTATTAATGCAGATGCCAACATTTTGGCCAAGGTCCTCGCCAGTAAGCTTGAACCTCTTCTTCCAGGTCTCATTCACCCTTCTCAAGCGGGGTTAATTAAAGGCCGTCTGGGGTCAGACCATCATAGGACATTGCTTTCGTTAATGCACTGCGCCAAACTGTTCAAAAAATTATCTGTAGCCTTAGCCATTGATTTTGAAAAGGTGTTCAATTCCATCGAATGGCCCTTCCTTTTTCATACCCTCTCCCTAATGGGCATGGGACCAGGTTTTCTTTCCTGGATACAACTGCTTTATGCCTTCCCCTTGGCTAGGATACTGACGAATGGTATGATGTCCCCACCATTCCAATTGTGGAAAGGTATGAGACAAGGTTGCCCCCTCTCCCCCCTGCTGTTTATTTTAGCCATCGAGCCCCTGGTTATAGCGCTCAGGGAATCGCACTCTATCCCTGGTGTACAGGTGGGTGATACCACCCTTAAAACTTTTCTGTACACCGATTATCTCCTTGTCACCACTGAGTGCACTCCACAAGTGATTCAAACTATCCTTACTATCCTGTCTGAATTTTCTAAGATAAACCAATTCAAAACAGAAGTCCTCCCCTTGAACGCTGTACCTTCTACTACAGACTTTGCTGCCCTTGGTCTTAAGTGGTCCCCTAATGGTATAAAATATTTAGGTATCACCCTGCATCTGAAACTGTCAAAGATGCTCACAGTTAATTTTACCACTCTGGTGGAGTCCCTCAGACAGGACATGGAGTGCTGGAAGGCCTTGCAGCTCTCTCTTGCAAGCAAGATAGACTCCATCAAGATGATGACTGCCCCCAGGATATTATACTTGCTGGCCCATCTCCCTATGTCCATCCCACATAAATGGTTCTTGAAATTAGAAACTCTGATGGGCAATTTCCTATGGGAAGGATCCCGACCTCGATTCAGTAAACTTAAACTCCGTCAGCACTAGAGCAGGGGTGGTTGGGGACTCCCTTGGCTACAAGGATATCATATGGCCTTCATCTCAGCCCAAACTACCAAATGGTTTTCTAGAATCAGGTATACCTCCCCCATCTGGCTCCCATTGGAGGCATTATTGCTTCTGGCACCCTCTCCGGTGGTGGCCTTATATAATAGGAAAAATGTATGACCCAAACTCCCTCCTTCCATCCTGCTGTCAATTTGATATTGGCAACGAGTCCTAGCCCGCTTGGGTCATGACCCGGCACTCTAGAACTACATGCCCATATGGAATAATCGAACATTGGAAGTGGGTAGAAGTACAATCCACTGGAAAATGTGGGAGGTCCATGGTATCTCCCTAATACAAGATCTATTGCTCTCTAACTCTAGCACAATTGATACTTTTGAGGCACTACAAGCCAGATACCACCTCCCGGCTTCACATTTCAGGAGATTTCTTAAAATAAGAGATTCCATATTGCATCTACTTAACTCCCCCAGAATCAATGGGGCACAACAAAGCCTGAACCCCTTAAGCATATGGCTGCACCACTCCAGGCACAGAGCCAGTGATATCTATAGTGCCCTCAGGGATGCCTCTGCAGATCCCACCCAGTCAGCCAGAACTCAATGGGAGGAGGATTTCCAGACACCTATCTCTAAGCGCCAATGGGGTCATGCATGGGTAAGAATACATCTGGCTTGCCGAGATGGGCACACCTGCCTTATTATGAACAAGACCCTCCATAGATGGTATAGAGAGCCGGTTAAACTCTGAAAGATGGGACTCATTCAGACCAACACTTGCTGGAGATGCGGCAATCCAAGGGCCCATCTGTTCCATATGCTATGGGACTGTCCTAATCTCCAACATTTTTGGGCATCTATCCAAGACATGCGTAGTCAGGTGTTTCCCCAAATAGTCTCTGACCCTCTTCTCCTTCTCTTAGGAGGTGCTCGACCCACTATACCTAAGCATAGTCCAGGGGCCCTATGGTACACAGCAATGGGGGCCATAGCTAAAAGACTTATTTTAATGAAATAGAGATCCCCAGAAGTCCCAACTTTTCATGAGTTTCTACCTGCACTTACTCAAGGGGCTATATTTGAGAGACTATCTAGTTTCGCTGGGGGCACCTTGGTTCAATTCGAGAAATGCTGGCAGCCCTATCTACAATCTAAGTACTGTCATAATACTCATCCCCAGGCTGGCACCTAACTTCTCAGGGTTTCCTGATTCTGTTTTTTTCCCTTCCCTCCCTGGATGGTTTCGGACTCCCCTGTTATGCCTTCCACCAGGGTCACATTTGAATCTCAAGATCAGATTGCCATTTGTTTTGTTTGTTTTCCTTGTATATAGTTACTAGTACATCATGCCTGTTCAAGGACATACCATTTATTTATTTATTTATTCACAATTTGGATTTACAACCTTTGAGTCAAAGACTCATTTACAAAGGCACCTCGTCACAGGGAGGGTAGACAACATATTGGTGGAGCAAGACAGTGGAGAACAATACAGGTGAGATACAAAAGAGTATACAAAGCAAGGCACTTCAGTGAACAATATAGGTTAGATACAGAAGAGCATACAAAACTAAGCAAAGCAATTTCAGTGACACAGTGGAGCATGCAGGTTAGAGTGCATAGTGTACAGGCTACAAGAAGCTATTCTAAGTAAACTAATACATACATAATACTATAAGAGACTAGGAGTACTAGGTGGTAGCTGCCGGGGGGGTCTATGTTTGCAGATTGGGTCAGAAATGGCGCTCTCAGTAAGGCTCTATAATGGGCATTTACAGCTCCTAGTGTCAGTGAGGTGTTTTTGTAGGGCAATTTTGAAGGGTCCGATTTTGGAGATGTTAGTAATGTGCATGGGGAGGGAGTTATACCAGGATGGTGCTCTGTAGTGGAAAGACTTTTGGGTGAGCGAGGTCCTGGCTCTTGGCACCTGGAAGGTGGCTTTTGTTGTGTTTCAGGTGACAACCGAATGGGAGGCCCGTTGAAGGGATGTGGTGACTCCTGGGGGGGAGAGCCCAAGTAGAGTCTTTTTTGCTAGTATACATGTGTGGTATTGCAGGCATTCTTCAAAAGTGAGTAGGTTCGAGGCGGGGTAGAGCTGGCATGTGTGGGTTTTGCTAGGGGTGCCAGTCAGGGGCCTGCAGGCTTTGTTGATAGAGGTCTGGACTTTGGTGAGGGCAGTGGGGTCAGCAGCTGCATAGGTAGTGAGTCCATAATCAACCAAAGACAGGATGGAGGAGGTGATAGCCAGCCATAGGGCAAACTCAGGGAGGCAATCTTTGTGGTGGTAGAGGAGTCCAATCTGGGCATTCATAGCAGAGGACAGAGAGTTAAGATGGGCATAGAAGGAGAAAGCTGAGTCGAAGGTGATGCCAAGGTATTTGTGTGTTGATACCTGTTCAAGGGGGTGTAGGGTGCTGGGGATGATGTGAAGGGGAGCATTTCTGGAGTTACTTTGGTGGTGTGCAAAAATCATAGATCATGGCTCATCCTAGGTCTACTTGGGCCTCCAGGTTCTATGTATTACTTTATCACAAGCTACTAACGTATGGCTTTCCCTTTTTTTCCCATGAGGGTGAGCAGACCCATCTAGACCCTGACAACCTTTGTAACCTGATATTATGCTTTATACTGTACCATATACCTTTCAGCATGATATTTGTAGTACTTTGAAGTACTATTTTCATGCTTAAGTCAGTTCCTTGCTCCTTCTGTTCCTACCAAATGTTGCGGTATGGTACAGAATACTGTCACATTGTCCTGTGCATATGTATGTGTTCTGATAAAATAATAAAATCTTAAACTTGGAAAAAAAGACACACAGATTACCAGGGCAGTTAAGAGCAGACGTGGCTAAGAAAATACAAAAAATGAAAGAATTGGGTATCATAGAAGAGCCTAGCAGTGCTTGGTCATCACCAGTTCTGATTGCAAACAATAAAGAAGGGGGTGTAAGAATCTGCCTTGATTTTAGGAAACTTAATCAAGTGTATGAATTTGACAGTTATTCTATGCCCAGAATAGATGATTTGATGGACAGACTGGGCAGTGCCAAGTAGATCAGCACCCATGATCTCACCAAAGGTTACTGGCAAAGCCCCCTAGCTAAAGAATCCAGAGACAAAACTGCATTTGCCACTCCTATAGGTTTCTATCAGTTCACCACAATGCCGTTTGGTTTACATGGAGCACCTGTATATTCCAGTGGTACATGGATGTAATTCTATTCCGTCACACTGGTTATTGTGCTGCGTACCTGGATGATGTCATGGTGTACAGTCCAGATTGGAAAAAACACCTGGAACACCTATGAGTATTTATCCAATCGATCAAAAAGGCAGGTCTGACAATTAATCCTACCAAGTGTGCATTGGGCATGCAGGAAACCAGATAGTTGGGCTATGTTTTGGGAAATGGAGAATTCAAACCAGCGGTTTTCAAGATAGAAGCTGTAGCTAACAGCCCTGTCCCCAAAACCAAGAAACATGTCAGGTCATTGTTAGGGCTGGCTGGTTATTAACAGTGATTTGTTCTCAGTTTTGCTAAGTTATCTACTTCCCTCACTGAACTCACAAAAAGAAACAGTTTCCAAATAATGTGAAATGGACCCCAGAGTGTGACGAGGCTTTTCAGGCCATTAAGGCTACTTTATGTTCAGCCCCTGTTTTTAGAAGCCCAGACTTTGAGAAACAATTTTCTGTTACAGACTGATGCATCAGAGGTAGGCCTAGGTGCTGTCTTGAGTCAACATATAGATGGGAAAGAACATCCTATTCTATACATAAGTAGGAAGTCGCATGACAGGGAGAAAAGGTACTCCACCATTGAAAAGGAATGTCTTGCAACAAAGTGGGTCATGGAGTCCTTTAAGTTTTACTTACTAGGAGCTGACTTTGTACGTGTAACAGATCACAATCCTCTCTGTTGGCTTAAACAAATGAAGGATAAAAATTCTAGAATCACACGGTGGTACCTGGCACTACAGCCATTTAAATTTAAAGTGATTCACAAATCTGGGAATGAGAATGTCAATGCTGATTTTCTGTCAAGACATGGAGCAGGAATTGAGAATTTCGACGGTTGAAAAAACAAATGTGTGAGTTTAAACTTCACTATCTGCTGTACTATTGTTATGGAAAAAACGATACTGCATATGCACAGAACTGTAAAGGTTATATGTTTATTTTAGGATGAGAATTACTAGAAAGTTTTGGGAACCTGTTTTTGTAAAACAGGTTTCCTCTTAAGGGGGGTGTGTGACAGGGTTGAATATGGCCCTGTCCCAGTTGTTCTGGAGAAAAAGTAAATGCAAGGATCTGGTCTATTTCCTCTTTTTATGTCTCCTCTGTCTGAATGCACAACAAATTTTCCCATGAGACCTAGGACTTGATCACCACGACAGTCTTGCAATTCTCTGCCTCTCACTATCTTTCTACTCTCACTTGCTCTGTCTTTTCACCCCCTTGCATATCTGCTGGCATAAAAATATGTATGAATCATTTTGTGGAAACGTCACTGATACTGGGATCCCTTTGTTTAAAACTGTATATAGTTATACTGTTGAAATGATTGCAAAGGTAAAACTGTATATAGTTATAATGTTGAAATGATTGCAAAAAGCTATTTGGAACTCAAGGGCATTACCTGAAATGCAGTTTTTAAGTCTCTTGGAGATGTAAACAAGAGGTCAGTTCTGGGTCACAATGTTCTTTCTGCTGCACCTGCTGAAACTGACAAGGACACTGTTTGAGAAGCAGAATGTTTCTTAATGAGTTCCTGCAAAACTTGTTATAAAAAGATCTGCAATGTGTTCTTGGAGGGAGGGAGACAGAGTCTGACTGAGATTTGAAATTGAGAAGAAAAAGGACTCTGCTTTCTATGTTTGTACTGTCATTGTAAATAGTTATACTGAACAATTTGTATTTTTTATTTTACTGTATTAATAATAAAACACTTGTTGCAAATTTTACAACTGCTCCTGACTTTCCTATGCTTCCTGACCTGTTTCTCAATGACACTGGCAATGTCAAAACTGATTTAGGTGTAACATTCTCCTCATACTGCATACTGCATAGTATACACACATATCATATATTGTGAGCTACCTATACAGTACACAGCTCCCCTATTGTTATTTGAAAGTGAATTAAAACTTATCATAAAAGTATTTTTTTTTTAAAGAAAAGGTACTGTGGTTGCTATAGTTTTCCATAACAAAGCTCTGATCCATAAGAACTCTACTGTTCTATATTACTGCTAGCAACTGAAATTTACCTAGCGTCTTTAGAGCCAACTCCATCTATAGCTGACTTTATTTTAATTATGCTTGTAATGCTTGCAATGCATGTTTGGTATTCAGTCAAATGCTGTTAACATTTTTGAACATTTTAGAACCTTTATACCCACTAACCAACACACTGTAGTTTGCCACCATCTCAGCTTTCTGGTCTTTGATTGTCCTTTTCAGCTGGGTGCACCTCTGGGATATATAAGAGATAGTATCACTATACCTGTTTTGCTAAATATCTTGGGGTATGCTGCTAAACTCATTTGTACCTTATTTAAAGGTCCTATACAAATTCTGGTTTTAGGGCCTCCCATGACGCTTCAGGCTTTTTTGTGTCTGCCACAGCCACTGGATCTGGGGCCATTACAAATCTCCTCCTTTAGGCGATTGCCTAATCCGCTGTTGAAGATTATTGGAGCACATACATTTTACACACACATTTTAAATACTAATGTTCGTATATATGTTTATATTTTATCTTTAGTTTATAGATGTGCTACTACTTTTTAGTCTTTTATGTACAGAATTATCTTTTTACCAGGATACTTTTCTTTGCATGTGTACAGTACTCTGTTAAATCACCATTCACTACTGATTTTCTAATTTGTCAGTAGCCCTGACTAATAGATTGCAATTTCATTTTGAATCACCAGTTTTTATTTAAGGGAGACCCTGAGCTGTTGGCATATATATACTTATAATGACAGCTGCAGATTACAGTAAGTCTCTGGTAGTAATCCAACCATCTGCTTGTGCATTCTGTTTTCTGCCTTTATACCCCATAATATGCTGCCTGGGTTCTGATGGCCCTGCGAAGTGATATTAAGTATCAGGGGTGCCAAAAAAGATAAAAATAAAACAACAAAATCCACCAAAAATAAAAAGATTAGCTGTGAAAAGGAAAGCATTACTTCCTACCTACTACCACCATTCCTCTCCAATAGGAGAAATCTTAGAAGCAATCTTAGAACTTATGAAAGGAAAGGACTTCAGAATAACTTTATACCAAAAGCAACCTCATTTCCAGCTAACAAAAATGATAATAGTAGTCCCCCAGTTTTGCAACAAACCAGAGATCTGGAAAGATCAAATGAGGGAGTTATCAACAAAGAGCAGCCAGCTAAAACAAACCTATGAGACATTTCTGAGTTTGCATCGTATGCTTACACTCCCCCCTCCAAAAAAAGTGGATTGGAACAGGGGTTAAATAACCACTAGACCACTAGACAGGTGAACTGTAAATATCATTATTACCTTACAAGACTTTCTCCAAACTACCAATGTACTACTTCACCAGCTTTACAATACAGAATGCTTAGAAACTAATAATAAAAGTGCTTGTGCTGTATCTACACTGGTAAGTTAACATCGGGCTAGAAGGAAGCACTTAAAGAGCACTGAACCTCAGTCACAGTGTGTAAAGGTGTACAATGGAGATCTTTGCCTCACAAAAGAATTAAACACTTTAAAACTAAAATTTAGCTAACTCATTACTCCGTACTGGACATTGTATGTCAGATGTTGATTTTTATGTGATCACAGCAAATGTCATTATGCCAAATTTATTTTATTTATTTATTGAGTCTCGGAATTAAAACCTTTGAGACAGGGGCTATTTTACAAAGGCTCCATGTCAACACATGGAAATTATACAAGGGAAGGACTAACAGACACAGCTACACTGGGTACAAATAAACAGGCACTAAGCAGGATAAATGACACACAAAACTATTTTACAACTATTTTCAAAACTAAAAACTAAAGATTAAGTGCTTGAAAAGGGAATTCAGGTGTTGGTGGATGGGTCAAGAAATAAAGAGAGCCAGAATAGAGGTAGAATAGGACAGTAATGAGAGCAGCATTAGACAGGCTATAGATGGAGGAAGAAAAGAAATAGTTGAGTGGGTGTAGTGGATCCCTGAATAAAGGGTATAAAATTGGAAGAGTCGCTGAGTAAAGTATGAGAGCATTGTAGATGATCATGGACTCAAAGGTCTCAACAAAAATAGAAGCCTAAGGGTGGCATTGTCAGAAGAAGGCTGGCAAGTTATAAGCAATGGGAACAACAAGGTTAAGTTTGGCAGTTGCAGCTGCTGAGGTTTGCTAGGTGTTGTCGAAGACAGTTCTTGAAGGTATCAATTTTGGTATTGGATTGGATATTTTCTGGGAGATTGTTGAACCAGTTGGGCACTCTGTGCCTAAATGCTCTTTGCCCTTGGGAAGTCTGGCTTTGCAGTACCTGGAAGGCTTGACTGGGCCCACTTCTTGTGCAGCGCTAGTTAACAGGGGCCCTCTTAAGAAGCTGCAGAATGGGGGGGGGTGGGGCTAACTCCAAGGAGATCTTTTTGGCCATAAGGCAGGTGTGATATGAGATTCTGTTTTGGAGGTTGAGCCATTTGGATTGTGTATAAAAGTCACAGGTATGCGTGTCCCGGCTAGCACCAGTAAGTAACCTGCTAAGAGTGACCCCAATCCTTAAAAGGGCAGTGGCAGAGGCAGCTCCATAAAATACAATGCCATAGTGAATGATAAACAGTATGGAGCCGGTCACAGTGAGACATACAGCCTCTTGTGTCATGCAGTGACGATGTCTGTAGAGGAGGCCTAGCCTGATATTAACAGTTTTAGAGATGTTCGAGATGTGTTCTTGATGGGAGAGTGTGCTGTCCAGGGTGATTCCAGATACTTAAAACTGGCTAACTGCTCAAGTGGTGAGCCAGTGTTGTTGGAGATCGGTAGTCAGGCTGTTTCAAATTTGTTATGCAGTCCAGCAAAGACCATAGATTTAGTCTTTTTGTAGTTCATAATTAATCTTTGTTCAGAAAACCATGTTTCAGTGGAGATAATACTATGTTGCAAGTCGCAGGTAAGGAGTGCAGGGTCAGGCTGGCTTGTATAAATCACAGCATCATCTGCATACAGTAGAAGGTTGCAAGGGCAGGCTTGGGGGAGGGTATTGAGGTAAAGACTAAATAGTAGGGGGCCCAGGATTGATCCCTGCAGGACACTGGATTGTATACCAGCTATAACTAGTGTTTTCCCACATTTATTTCATTTTCATTTTTGAACTTTCAGTGGAACACATCAGGTTGATTAACTAAATATACAGCCATATCTGGACTCATCACTAGATAACAGATATTACATTTTAACAAAGAAATAACACTTTCAGCTACAGCAGATAAGTAAGATCATTCTTAACATTTCAGTTCCTACCGACACAGTTAGAAGGGAGGTGACAATGTGGTCATCTCTGAATACATAAAATAGTATGTCCACATTTTATAAAATAAATCTTTGAAGGTCATGAGAGATGGGGTGGGGGAGCGGTGCCTCTTTGATTATCAAATATGTTGTGGAATACATAATGAGTTGCAGTGGGATAACATGTTTATCCCCAGTAGTATGGAGCTGGACTCATAAATCATCAGTAGCAAAACCACAAGTTAGTTATGCATTTCTTACCGCTGCTGTGGAGAAATATGCGTAATAAAATGTCAAGAATACAGTAACCTTATTTGTGGGATCATGTCATCTGACCATGTTTTAAAATACTATACTTGCAGGTTCAGGCATTTGCCCCCCCCCCCCCAAAAAAAAAACTGTTTGTAACAAATCCATTCTATAAACCCAGTAATACACTCCAATGTGCATTAAAGCATTTGTCATGGCAAACAAGAGTAGAGCAGGTTCCTTACTTAGGAAGGACCTAAAATCTTTCTTGATGCAGCTCAGAGTCACATCCACCATAACACTGTTTATGCTAATGTCTTGCTGGAGAGTTGGCTGGGGTGTTGGGGGCGAGACCAGAACTCACATAACTGAGAGGAAAGCCAGGGTAAAAACTTAACTCCTTCTTTTGTGTTTTTACAACACATTAAAATGCAGAAGGATGAGTGGGGAAGAATGAATATACAGAGGGACAGACCAGGCTGAAATGCAGGAGGGTGGGTGATCAGCCTAAAAATCTTCAGTGACGATCTCATTCTGTTTGTTTGTTTCCTTGGTTTTAGGTCAGTCACTGTGTTTATGAATGGTACATCGGGGCACACAAAAATGCTGGGTGAGGGGAATGACCTGATATGTTTTCAGCAGGGCTCCCAGTGGTAACCTCCAAAATGCAGAAGGATGACTAGGCCACAATGGGGATACAGAGGTAGACAGCAGGCTAAAATGCTGGGGAGGGGAAGGGGCCTGAAAAATCTTAAGCAGCACTCTGTTTCTCTATTTTATTTCCTTCACTGTAGTTGTTTGTCAGCCCTAATACAGTTTGAAAGTCGGCCCACACACTTATGCTGGTAAGGGAACAGCCTGAAAATGTTTCACCAGGGCTCCAGTAATGTCCTCAGTGGTGAGAGAGAGAGGAAAGGCACAGGCTTCAGTAAAAAAAAAAAAAGGAAAACTCTTTTGGTCTTGCCTATACAGGGAAGATCACAGGGACACCTAATCAGATACACAGCCTCTTCTGTTTGATAGGTGATGATTAATTTTATTTCCTGAAATCTCTATGGACACTTTAATTTTTAAACATTAGGTGGTAACTCAGACCACAGTATTTTGGAGGTAATCGTATTCTTTTAAATTGTAACAATATAGCATGGACATTTAAAAACATTATATGAGACTGTGGTGATGACACAATGCATGACTACTAATGTGATCCTCTCCGTAATAATGGTGACAGTTAGAACAGTGTAAGGGAGCACATGTGGAACATATTAGAACCATAGCTTATATCTGTGATAGGAATGCTTGACAATGTCTCCCTGAGGCAGCACCCTGTCATATGACTGTAACCATGTGCCTCAACCACTATACTTAGCTACCACATGTATAGGACAAGTACCTTAACTGGTCATCTGTATACACACTTGTATGACACCTTTCTGTAATCAACTGTTACAATTGCAATCTTGTTATAATCAGTTGTTGTTTTTGTCTCTTACACTGCACTTGATGTGGAGCCATTGGAAACAAGTCTATGATTCAAAGGGTTGTAATTCCTATGTTCTTAAATAAATAAATAATTGTACAGGGGATACTGTGATCAACATCTGAAGTTTCTAAAAGACCATACACCTATAAACAACATATTTCAAACTTCAGTGGGCACCTTTTATTTCTCGCCATAATATTAGGGGAAACCCATTGCCACAATGTATCCCTATAGTGCAGCTGCATCCGTCAGTTACTGTGTTCGGAAGTTGTGTAACTGTTTAAATACTGTCAAGAATAAATAAACTGTAAATCTAGAGGACATTGTATTAATCCATGTTGAAGTCTTTAGGGAACAATGAATGATTTGAATAGTGCATATATATTATTGTAGTTCATTTATGTACACGTGATTTAAAGATTGTTGACTTGAGATACCCATATCATGTGGCATTGGCAGGACTAAAATGGCAGGGAGAGAATAACATGCTGTTTAAGAAAAAAAAAATTAACTTGACACATGGTTCTCCATGCAAATAAATGGTGGTGCCAACTCTCATAAAGCAAGTGTGAACACCCATCTCCTCTTAATTGGGATCAAAGCCCTATTTGAAGAAGGGAGGCATCCTATAGTAACCAAATTGCAAGAGAATGAGTTTCATTTCACATTATGAAATATATAAATAGTGTATACAAGGATTGAAATCAGGAATATGATCTATCAGGAAACATCAAGTAAAAAAAAATCACACACAGACTCCAAAGTTGTTCTTTGTATTAAAAGGTTCCATAACAAAGATGTGCTGCTATGTAATGCTTACCAGTTTATAACCTATCTGGTCACTGATGCAGAATGGATTTGTCAGTGTGTGATTGAAGACATGGAGGCCACAACTTAAACCTGTGTGTCTACACTCACTGCTGCCTCTCAGCGGGATTCTGAATAAGGGATGGCATTAGACATGAATAACTCAAGAGACTGAGATAAGACTTATCCAGTGAAAGAAACTGCATCTTTTTCCAAATAATACAACTGTTAACATTGTAGGTTGATATAGTTTCTGTCACACTGTTGAAAACTGCAATTGTTTTTAAATTCAAATGCATTTCCAGCAGCACGTGTGATGACTCGAGGACACACAGAGTCTCACTTTTCTAATGCACACAGTGTTAGTCACACTACCTGCCACTCCTGTCTGCCTACAGATCTTTCAACACCTAGAGCTGTCTTTTTTTGGCTGTGTGATCATTACATTATTGGCATGGAATAGTAATCAGTATACTTATGGGGGAAAAGACTGTTATTGTCCTGTGTGTGTGCACTTGGTGATACATGCATAGTCTGATGCTCCTAGCTAGCTCCTGTCTACTAACTTATGTCACTTGCCATAACCGATTTCTAATTCAATATTCACTCAGTATTATCACTACCACTCATTCACAGTCAACCATTTTTATGTTGGCTTGCGCTTGAGCAGCCAACATCTTGCAGTAGTAGCAGATTTGGAGGCACTGTCACTGTTGGGTCGAATACAGGGCATGCATCAGAAGGTGCGTCCCTCATTCCCCAATCAGTCAGCAGCAGGTGGTGACCTCATGCATCCTTAATGAGGCTACCAGATCTAAGAAAAGGTCCACTGCAATGAGAGTGAAGTTCTCATGCAGAGGGACCACAACACGCCTCCCTACGTGCAGGCAACATGGCAGCAGTGACTGCCGCCACCGCCTGTCACAATGCCGATGGGGGAGCCCACTCCCCATTGGCAAAATTACCCTCCCATGTACAATGTAAGGACAGGGGTGCCTAATCCTCAGCATCATGGGCCCCCTAACAGTTTTTCTTTGCCGATGGGGGGGCCTAATCCCCATTGGCGCTTATCTCCTCATCCCCTTGTATTTTGCCAACAGGGGAGCCACTCTCCATCGGTACATTATGTCCCCCCTTTTGTTGCTTGCCGAGGGCTGCCCAATCCCCTCAGCTCGTGTCCCCCAGTATGTGCTGATGGGGTGCCCAATCCTCGTTGGCTACAGAATTCCCAAAAAACACTTAGGTTGAGGCAGCAGCCGCTGGGAGCCCACCCCAGCATGCCACATGCCCTGCAAAAATCCTGCATTTTTTTTTTTTTAACCTGTGAAAAGAAATAGTCCTCACTGCCTCCTGCCTCCCTGCAACCCGCACCCACCTCTGCGACCCTGCCTCCTGCACCTCCCTCACCCCATACTTACCTCCAGAGTCTGGCGCGATGATCTTCGGTGGACCAGGAACATGTCTGCACTCTTCAAAGCTGACCGCAAACTGAAGAAATGCTGGTAAGCTGTATAATGGCATAAATAGGGTTTTTTCAACTTTGGTGCATATCTCGGGCATTTTTTGAAATTTTTGCACCAAATCTTCAACATGGGGTTATTTGGACCCCTTCTCATGAATTCAGTCACTGTCATGGCATTATTCAGTCCTGAAAGGTGATTTTGCAGTCACTGCGCAGAATCACCTTTCGGGACTGACTAAGAAAATGACAGTGCCACTGTTCATGAGGGGGACTGTCAAAAAACCTATGTTGCAAATTTGGTGACGAGCATGTGTTGAGCTGTTTCCACGCACGCTCGTAACGTCGTGAATTTGTAATATTTTCAATCCAGATTTTCAAAATTGGCATTTTTCCACACCTCCTGATGAACAGTACAGTTGTCATTTTACATATCCTCCCTGAAATGTGTTTTTGCACGTCCGGTGCAGAATAGCATGGTCACTGTGCAAAATCAGTTTTCGGGACAGTTTGAGGAAAATACACTGACACTGTACATGAGCAGAGGTCCTAAAATGCCTATGTTGAAAATTTGGTGCTGAACATCCATAAAATGACTGTGTTACAAGTGTGTGTTGCGCAGTTTCCACGCACCCTTGTAACTTAACAAATTTGCAATATTTCCATGCCAGATTTTCAACACTGCCATTTTTTCACACCTCCTTATGAACAGTACAGCTGTCATTTTTTACATCCTGTCCAAAATGTGTTTCCGCACCTGTGGCACACAATGGCATGGTCGCTGTGGGAAATTAACTTTTGGGACAGATTAACAAAATCACAGCACCACTGTTCATGAGGGGAGGTCCCAAAATGCCTATGTTAAAAATGTGGCTAACAAACTCCCAAAAATAATTGGGTTACAGGCGTGTGTTGAGCAGTTTCTATGCATGCTCATGACTTCACCAATTTTTCATATTTTCACTCAAGAGTTTCAATGTTGCCATTTTTTATGCCTCCTCATGAACAATACAGTTGTCATTCTCCACATCCTGCCCAAAATATGTTTTTGTCCCTGTGTTGCCAAATGGCATAGCCGCTGTGCAAAATCACCTTTCAGCTAACAAACTGATTGTGCCACTTTTCGTGAGGTGGGCTCACAAACAGCCCATGTTGAAAATTTGGAGTGAAAATACCACCACATGCCTACGGTGTTAGGGTTTCCAACTGTAGTACCCCACCCTGTACAGACTGACAGGCACCAGGGGTGTAACTTGGGATCATGGGATGTAATGCTCATGCCATTCCACCCCCACCCTGCAGCCACTGACAGGCATCGTGGTGTGCCTTGCACTGTTCGGCAACAAAATTCACCCCATTCTCCTATACTGCACCCACATCAGTGTATTTCCTTATGGAATGGGGTAAGTATAATATCCAAAGACCCCAAAGCACACCACAACACTTGTCAGTGTCTACAGGGTAGGGTGAGGTACAATGGCATGTGCGTTATAGCGGACGACCCAAAGGCACACCCCAATGCCCGTCGGTCTCTACAGGGTGGGGGTGGGGTTGATGTCACTTCAATACTTCACTGCCATTCCTATTATGCATCTCTACCTCTGGCACTACCAATGCCAGTGAGACAACATTTGGCATTGACAAATGCTTCTTTTCATTGTTACAGAACCACATCAGTGATGGATCAAAAGCTGTGGGTTTTTCTTCATATTTCCTTATCACTTTTCTGTAAATCCAGATTTCATACAGCTGGAAACATGACTGGTACCATATGATCTGCCTGTTACCAAACTCTCCCATCACAGTCAAGAGGTGATCTTTAAATCAAGCCTCATGGGGACCAAAGAAAAAATAACTCAAGCCCAGTGTGTATCTCCAAGTGCACACACTCTCGAAGTGACAGCCTTTCTCTCTACATGCTCACAATATTACAGTATACTGCTGTAAATTTCACATTGTCAAAAGGAAAATTGTGTCAGTATCAAAACTGGGATATTAGAGTAAAATAAAGGGTGTGATATTAGTGAACAAAGATCTGTTAGAAATAAGTCAGCCAGAACATCGGGTAACACTGGCATGCTATGAGATGGAACCTCAGGAATGGGAAATCAAAGTAGCCAACATCATCATCTGACTCATATTTCAGAGTGGCCAGGTTATCATACAATAAATAAAATATCAGAGTTTCTGAGGTGCCTTGGGTTATCCTTGTAAGTCAGGGCTTGGGGGAGTTCTTTAACTTTTTTCTGTGAGGATTTTTTTAATGTCAATAATGTAACAATCACTCAGCCAAAAAAGACAGATCTAGGTGTAGAAAGAGCTGTGGACAGACAGGAGTGGCATGTAGTGACGGACAGTGTGTTTATTAGAAAAGTGAGACTTTCTGTGTACCCCTGAGTCATTAAACACGTGCTGCTGGAAATGCTTTTGTGTTTAAAAAAACAGTTTTTAATAGTGTGACAAAAACAGTATCAAACTACAATCTTAATAGATGTATTGTTTGAAAAAAGATGCCGTTTCTGTTACTGTTTAAGCCTCACCTCAGAGTCTCTTGATTTATCTATGTATATTGCTGTCCCTTATTCAGAACCCCATTGAAAGACAGCAGTGAGTACAGGCACTCGAGTTTCAGTTGCTGCATCCACATCTTCAATCCTGCACTACAGAAACCATGCTTGCTCATCCCCAAAGGCTGCCTTGCATCACAGTTGCTGTGAAGATGCACATTTGTTAGCTGAACCGTGGATATCAGGTGACCTGCTCGTAAACCTCTCTGCATGATAAAAACACATGGCAGGTATTTTTTTTTTTTTTACAAAAAAAGTTACAGCTCATAATAAAACACAACACTATTTTAGTTTAATACTGTTACTTTATTCATCTTGAGCAAAAAAAAAATGAGCACAGATAGCAGACACTCTCTCTTTAAGTTATGGTGGTTGACAATATCCCTTTAAATGTTAGCTACATAAGGTCAGATAACCTGGATCAAACATTCATGTTATCTGAACTGAGAATCTGGAAGATCGGGGGTTACATAAAAATTATTGTTTAGATGCACTTTCTGGCATTATTGTATTCCTCTCCACTCAGCACAAGCCTCACACAGCTCTCATAGCTAGGGACAGCATGGACCATGGAGCCTTAAAGGTAATCTTTCCTCCCTCCTGCTACTCTGGTGTTAGGCCGTCAACGCTTTGCATCGATGGCCCTTCCCACCCAGGGGTGTCCCTTAATTTATTGACATCTTCCTGTCATGTGACCCTCTTTTTTTTAAGTGTCTGTGCATCCATTAGCAGGTTATCTCTCTCTACCACCGGATGGTAGTAGTGTGCCTCACTCTTCCCCTTCCTTTCTCTCCCAAACTCTCGACCTCTGCTTCCCTCCTCCTCTCCCATACCTCTAGTCCCCTCCTCCCCTTACTGGTTACTTCCCTCTTCGACCACTAGGAGTCAATGTTGCCCCAGTTTTTCCCCTACTCCTCCTCCTCCCCTTCTCCCCTGCCACCCTTATCCAGCCCGCCACCCCTTTTCCCTATCTCTCTCACCTCACTCCTCTACAGCCTACTCTTCCCACCCCTCCCTCCCCAGCCTTGAACCCTGCACCTTCTGCACTGCAGTTCATTGCCCTACCTCTACACCATTTGTGCTGCTTCCTTCCTGGGTGTCCACTAGTACCTTTTCAGTCCCCTCAGTCCCTGGCTCACTGTCAGTCTACCTATCATTGCCACCCCCACCAGGCCACTCTGTCAACCCTATGCACTCCCCTTGTTCTTCTTCTTCTTGACTACTCCCCTCATAGTTCACCCTCCTGCCTCCCCCCAGATGGCTGTATCACTCTCCCCAGTATCTTCACACTATTTCCACCATGCCCCTCCATCTACTCCCCCACCCTCCCCATACCTCACTTCTTGCCACCTCCAGTCCTGACTCGCTATGGCCTCCCCTCTTCATGGCTATCTCCCTCCTCCATGCCCTACCCATCCTGACTGGTCTCTCTCCCAGCCTACCCAATCACATTCCACCGTCACTGTCCGTGGTAGGCAGCTAGCCCATATACTCTTCAGAATACTTTCCCTTCTTCTCTTGATGTCTGGGAATATACATCCAAACCACGGTCCCCCTACCACCTGCCCCCTCCCAGCACTGCTCCTCTTTCTTTGGACTTCACAATTGCATCTTTAAATAACTGTAGCCTCCTGAAGAAGTTTGATGGCCTCTAGGAGTGGATGGCCCAACACCAACCTGACATCCAGTTTTTTGTTGAAACTTGGCTCTCTAAGATCCCCCTTGATTTGACTATCTCTATTCCTGGATACACCTTGTTCCGGGAGGATAGAGTCAGGAAACATGGGTGTGGTTGCAGGATCTCTCTCTCTATGAGTCTTTCCAGGGCTATGCCCTCCCCAACTTAAGTCTGGAGCCCAAGCACTCTCACTAAAAATCCCCCGGCATGTCCAGGGCCCTCTGTTCATCATCTCCATCTACATTCCCTCATAACCAGAAATATGCTTTTAGGTCTATAACAGTCTACCTATTGAACCTTCCCCCCAAGTCTGAACAAATAACTCTTGGTGACTTCAACATAAATTGGCTCTTTAACTTTGCCTCCCCCTACAAAGATGCTATTGCGGTAGTTGACCTCACACAACTTGTTACCTTCCCCACCCGCATCAATCCCACTAATGGTACCTCTATCCTGCTGGACCTTGTCCAGTCCAACTGCCCCCACAAAATCACAGGCATCATTGTGCTCCCAAACACCCTAAGTGACCACTCACCAGTACTATGTACCTGGTCGTGCAAGGTTAAGAAACCAGCCCCTAAAACTTTCTTCCTGCATCGGCTCAAACCAGGCAAACTGGGACCGCTAAGAGACCACCTTGCCCGCTGGGATTGATCCCCAATAAACCTTGCCCCTGATATTGATGCTGCCCTTAATTATTTCATCCATTCTTTCAACTCGGCCTGTGACCTATATGCTCCCCTCACCCAGCATGTTATCAAAGATCCCAACACCCCCTGGATCTCACAGACCCTACTTGAGCAGATGTGCCACAGAGACAATCTCTGGCAAAAAGCCCTAGACTCTGGAAAGCCATCAGACAGGCAATGTTACCAGGCCACAAGTAATAGGTGTACCTGGGTCATATACAAAGCCAAAGCTGAATACTATAGAGCTTCCCTTGCCTCCACCTGGGGCTCTGGTCACACGTTCTGGAACAATATGAAGGAAATTAATGGTAAACCCATAGCCCCCCCCCCCAGCCAGCTTAACATTAATGGTACCATCTCCACCAACCTGTAACTCATTGCTGTTACCCTAAATTCCTCCTTCTCTGACCTCAGCTCTGTTCTTCCCCCCAGCTTCTTTGATTCCTTTCCCACCTCTCAGCCCCCCCCCACGCCCTCACCCAACCTTTCCTTCAGAGCTCACTTTGTGCAGGAAGCTAAGCCTTACCTCCTTAAAGCCCTTAGTGGCACTCGCTACAGTAATGACACCCTAGACCTCAGATTCCTTCACTTGGTATTGGATGTGGTCCTCTCCCCCCTTACCAGCCTTCTCAACTGCTCCCTATGCCTTAGTAAGTTTCCATCCATTTGAAACCTGTTGTCATCAACCCTATTCACAAAAACGGTGACCATACCTCCCCTTGGAACTATTGCCCTAGCTCCATCCTTACCTCACTAAATACGACCTTCTCTGCAGGGAACAGCATGATTTCTGGCAAGGCCACAGCACCACCACTGCCCTTCTAGAATTTGCCAGTTTTATCCACTCTGCTCTTGACAATGGGTGCCCGGCCAGTGCGGTCTTCATTGACTTGTCAAAAGCCTTTGACACCATTAATCACACCCTCCTCCTATCTTCCCTCTCCCACTTAGGCCTCTCTCAGGAGGTTATCACTTGGTTTGCAGACTATCTGTCTACTAGGTTCCAACATGTCAAAATAAATAGCATTCTCTCTACCTGCCTCCCCGTCCTATCGGGGGTTCCTCAGGGTTCCATCCTGGGACCCATTCTGTTTAGTCTATTCCTTAACACCCTACCCAAGGCTTGCTCTGAAAAAGTCCTTTTATATGCTGATGACCCGGTCCTCTTCTCCTCCCACACAGACCCTATCTCCCCTCCAGAATTCCTTTAGTAAGGCTGAAGCCTGGTTTGCCAACCATCGGTTGTTGGTAAACCACAAAAAGACCAAGGTTATGTTGTTCACCCACAACCAAAGCAAACTCAAAGGAACCCCACTCCAGATTCGTACTAACCAACTCCACCCCCTTGAGCAGATGAATACCTTCAAATATCTCAGGATCACCCTCAACTTTGCACTCACCTTCCATGAACATATTCACCTCCTCAGCACCACAGTCAACTCTAGGATTAGCCTGCTCTATCGCCACATGAGCTGCCTCCCCCGATGCCCTCCGGCTCACAGTCTCTTCCTTCATCCTGTCCCTCATAGATTATGGGATCCTGATCTATGGGGCTGCTGATAACACTGCACTCAGTGGTATTAAGGTCTCCTTAAATAAAGCCTGTGTCTAGTCACAGGTAGTGGCAGGCTCACCCACACCTTCGCACTATACAATTGTACAACTTGGCCAACTGGCTCAACTTTGATGAAAGACTGAGATATAAGAAGATAACCAGTGGTCTTGCCCCCCCTGGTATATCCACTCTCCTCCAACTGACACCTTCTACTGTAGCCACCTGGAGTTCCTCCAAACCTACCCTCCTAGTACCATGTTACAGGGCTGCCTTGGGACAGAGATCCTACTGTTACAGACCCCTCCTCCTGGTTGAACTCCCTACCCAGCTTTATCACACTAGAAAGCAAACTCAGTCACATCAAATCTCTCCTCCGGGACCATCTCCTTACCTCCTGTATCTGTAATTGTCCTTAGTCTCCCTAAGAAACCCCTCATCTCTTCTTGCCCTTTTCTTCTCTATAGTTGCGTACCTGCTACCACCTACTTCATGACAAGGGAATCCTGTCCTGCCTATCTTTCTTTTCTGGGTTGCACCTTATTCTGAGCCTGAGTGTCACCATGCTTCTTGTTGGTAATGAATGACTGCTATTTAATAATCTACCTGGTATCTTGTTCACTGTATTAAGTACTATGTCTGTTAGAAAACTTTGTTCCCTATTCAATGTTTTGTTTGAAATCTGTGTACTATTCTGACATGGAGCCTTTGTAAAAGAGTCTTTGATTCAAAGAATTGTAATTCTGATATTGTTAAAATAAATAAATTAAATAAATAAATTCTCTAATACAGAATAGCACAAAGCAAACTAAGCGAAAACACATATCCCTCTCTGGATTGAAACCCCACTTTGATTTTCATGGATTGCTATTTGCCAAAAAACTGAACTGCCAGACCTTGGTTTTATCTCACTCTATTGTCCCATGGAGATTTAGCTGCTGGACCACTTGCTACCCAGTATACAAAACAGAAAACTGAGCTGATCTAAGCTGCACTACTGTAAAAACCTTAGGCCACTGCAACTTGTGGCTGCCCTGTGTTCACTTTGTCCACTCAGCTGTTCTACAACCTGATTTGAATTGAAATTTTACTCATGTCTCTCCTGAACTCACAAATGGAAAACATAATGGGAAATGCTGATAGCGTTCAGCATTGCTGATCTGAGGAGCTGCTGCTGTTCAGTACCGACTGGTTTGAGACAGACTTGGTTACAATATACAAAGGGCAAGATTTCCAGCAGTTACAGTTGCTTCTGATTCACTATTTTCAGTGCTGTTAGGTTTAAGTTTTTAGCTCCATGTGGTCCAACACCATAGTTCTACTGATACAGCAGAGCACAGTGAGTTAATAAAATTACAGTCTGTTGGTTCTATTTTTCTGACAGACTGTGACAGTGGTACAATTGGGTTTCACTTGGGAGGAGGTATGTGTTTTAACTTAGTTTGCTGATGTGTATTACAGCTTAGTTTTTGCCGTAAAAGCAGAGTGGCTCAGTTTCAGCAAACAGTGATGGTCTGAGGAGCTGCTGTGATCTCTACATCCAGCAACTCTATCTATACCTCCAGCACACCAGAAGGTACATAATCAGAGCTCCAAGCACTTAACGAACACTAACCACTAAAACTGTGAACATAGTACTTCACTGTATTGGAGCATGCATCCCACAGACTGCTGGCTCACTGCTGGCACTCATGTCAGCAGCACATCTTTATCTGTGACTGCAGATGTCAGGAAAGTCCCTCTGTTCTTATACACAGAATAGTGATGAATGGCTCTTCTTGCTAAGCTGAGCACCCTGTATTTTGGGCTCCCTCCATCTGTGTGCTGTCCACCCCCACCCTCCGTTCCCCATCCCAGAACCTGGAATTCAATTAGACCATCCTGCTCCCTGCCTCCCTCTGTGTGCTGTCTGCCTCCACCCTCCATTTCAGGTACTGGCACCCAGCCATCAATTAAACCCTAGACAAGGTTTTCACTCACACTCCAGAGCCAGGAGTGTAACCTCCAACAAAGTTTTCAAAGATAAGAGAAAGCAGTTTCTTGAAGAAATTCACACATTTATTCAGTTGGTGGCTTACCAAGATGTTGCAGTAAATACCAGATAGGTTACAGACATTCAACTTCATTGAAGGTTGCACTCCTGGCTCTGGAGTGTGAGTGAAAACTTTGCCTGTTGTTACTGTTGTGGTTTGTGGCCACTCACTCGCACCCTGCCCTGGTCGAGAGTACAGTACCTATTTTGTCAGTTGCATTAATTAAACCCTCCTGCTCCCTTCCTCTGTGTGCTGTCTGCCCCCATCCACCATTCCCCGTCCTGGCACCCAGCTTTAAATTAAACCCTCCCGCTCACTCCTTCAGTGTGCTGTCCACCCCCACCCTCCGTTCCACGATCACGGTCCCCTCTTGTAAAAAAGGAAAACATCCCTCTTAAAGACATGCATATGCTGGGTGCTAAAGTTGAGGCTTATAATAGCTGCAGAGCTGCTCTATAGAATAAAGATGAGCCCACCTGGGAGGTGGCACAGTCATCAGTTTGGTAAAGCTGACAAGACACTGCCTTCCAATTCAGCACTTGTACAAGAAAACACATTCTTTCACCACTGATTGGAAAATTTAGAGACTGTCAATGGAGAAAAATATTTGAAACTTGGTCTGCCTCGGAAAGTAGAAGACATAGACTCAGAGCTTCATGGCAATGTGGTTGAAATCTTCACTGCAGATGGAGCACAGGCTGTGAGTGATCTGAGCCTACAGAATTATTCCCCAGTGTGCTGTTTTGGCAGAGCAGTCATCCAATGCGCTGTTGGCTGTGCTGGGAGACATACAGGAAAGAGATACTGTCCTGTTCTCAGCAAAGTTAAATGGTTATATGCACTATGAAAATTTCCCAGCAAATATTAATCACATTCTCAGCTACAGCACAACACAGTGACATAATGGCTTTGACGGACTAAATTATTTCTTGTTACTGCCAGCACATCATTAAGTGCATGAGGGAAAAGATGTACTTATTTTATAAACCTGGAGAATGCAGGAAAGTTGCTTCTAAAAATCAAAACGGAATTTGATTCCCAATGTGAAGATTTGTCTGAACTGGATTAAAATGGTTTGCCACTGCATACATGTTATGGACATATGAGCATAATAGACAGTTGCAGGATGAGTGGTGGGGGTGCTGTCTGTGTTCAGGGGCTGGGATATATATGTATTTTGTTTTACTACCTGAGGCAGCTTAATTGCTATTATGCTGGTTCCCATGCTCCTTTCCACTAGATAATGATCTCTTTCCCATTCCCCCCCCCCAGCTGATGCCAGTTTTATGTACTGGCATTGCTTCCGTTAACTCTTGGGCCGACTTCCATAATGCTATGCATAAATTTTCACCACTCACTGATCCTCATATATGTAAGAATCTCCACTCTCTGACCCATCCTGTTTATGTAAATATTTGATGTAAGTGTATCTGTAAATGGTGCATTTTGGAAATCTGCAAACAATGTAAATATAACCACTGTACCTGCCATGTCTTATTAACCTCTACATGTTCAGTCTGTGAATGTTTCTGTAAATGATGAATTTTTGTAAATCAGTGAATGTTATAAATGTTTCCACTGCTACTGCCATGTCATTGTCCATGTACTGCACTTTCCGGGTTTCCCCTGAAAAGAGGACTGTAATATCTCAGTGGGCTCACCCGATTACCAAAATTCAAATAAATAATTTCTCTTAGGGAACTTTTTATGTAATGATTCACTGTCTAAGGGCTCTAAACCAGGTATAAATCAATAAGTTTTGTTTTCCCAATTTCATATTTTATGCTAGTTATTTTACTGAAGTTAACCTGGTCCTAGTATTTTGGCTGCTAGTCTAAAACGTGTCAACTACTTTGTCAAAAATCTAGTGGCATCCCTCCCTCCCCATGCCATCTGTCCCTGTAAAAAAAAAACTCTTGATTTTTTTTTGGGGGGGGTCTGCAAAAAGGAAAAAGGTCAATTGACGATCAGCACCCCCAACCCTACCTCCCACTTAAGCACCCACCACCCCACACCTCCCAGTACCAGCCCACACACCCTCACTCACCTGAACAGGTCCCAGGTTTGAGATGCACTCTCTGACTGAAGACACATCTTGCTGCTGGAACTGGTGACTGCAACTAAGGAAAATGTGTTTCAATGTTTTTCAATGGGGGTTTCAACATTAATGCATAACTCAGCCATTTTTTGAGATTTTGACCCCAAATTTTCAACATATCCTTTTTGGGACCCTACCCCATGAACAATATGACTGTCATTATGCAACTCCTGCCCAAAAGGCAATTTTGTGGTCGCTTGGTGATTTTACCTTTCAGGTGGGATTTGCATGATGTCAGTCATATTGTTTATGAGGTAGGATCATAAGAAGGCTATGATGAAAATTAGTAGTCAAAATATATAAAAATGGCATATTATGACCATTCATTGCAATTTTGCTATGCATGGTCTTAACTTCGGGTATATTAAATAGTTTGACCCCAAATTTTCAACATAGGCTTGTAATTAACCCACCTCATGTACGTCACAGCTGTCATTTTTCAAATCCTTGTCAAAATGCCTTTTCACACATGTGGCACAGAATGGCATTGCAGTTGCACTGAATTAAATTTTGGCAGGAATTCAAAAAATGTTCAGTACCGAATACATGAGTTGGGATAATAAGATGTCTATGCTGATAGTTTGGTCACTGTTGTACTATAAATTGAAGCATTGGGCCCTTCCACAGCTATATACATGTGTGCATTTATTCACTAATAAATTAATAAGTAAATTTAATAAGGGCCCCGTGCTCCCACAGGCAACTAAGGCTACAATTCTACTATCTCAAAAAGTAAGGAAATTCACTGCAAAAAACTATGTTAATGCATCAGTTAGGGTTGCTATTAAAGTGGCAAATGTATGGAAATATGATGTCAGGGTTTCTGACCCTAACTCTGCACCCCCCCCCCCCCAGCAGCCAAAGGGGTCAAGGCAACACAAGCAATCACAGACATCCATCATCAGGTAAGACAAACAAGATGCAACTCTTTCCACATGACACAAGAGACATCCATCATCATAGCCCAGCACTTCTGCAGTCATAGATAGATATGCCACAGATGGTTGAAGGCACTCACCACCTGCATGCAGTCATCCATGTGGGCATGGAAGCACAGGGTCCTTTGGCACCTGAGGAAAGACATCTGCATTTCCCAAGTGGTTGTGGCACTTGGATGTTCCTCATGCCTCACAACCCAGCTGGGGCATGCAGTAGTTTAGCATTACCACACACCCCCTGTTGTGTGTTATTGCTTACTCACAATTTACAATGTGATACAAGGGGAATACTATATCACACTTCCCATGTGGTTGAAGGCACTTTGCTGTACTTCATGCCCGAAAACCCACTTGGGGCATGCAACAATTTAGCATTGCCACACACCCTGCTGTGTGGTATTGCTCACTTAAAATTTATAATATGATCTTATGCAAATTATATGCTGCACTTTAATGATGGTTGAAAGCACCCAGCTCTGCCTTGTGCCTCACAATCCACCTGGGCATGCAACATTTTATCATTACCACACACCCTGCCATGTGGTATTGCTTACTTACAATTTACAGTGTGATCCTATGGTAATTTTATATCACACTTTCCAGGTGGTTAAAGGAACTTAGCTGTGCCTTATGCCTCATAACCAGCCTGGAGCATGCAGCAATTTAGCATGAAAACATATCCTGCTGTGTGGTATTGCTGACTTAAAATTTATATTGTGATCCTATCAGAATCATATACTGCACTTCCCAAGTGGTTGAAGGCACCTGGCTGTGCCACGTGCCTCACAACCCACATGGGGCATCCAGCTATTTAGCATTGCTATTTAGCATTGCTGCACACCCTGCTGTGTGGTATTGCTTGCTTACGGTTTACAGTGTGATCCTTAGGGAATCATAAAACACACTTCCCAGGTGGCTGAAGCCACTCAGCTGCACCTAATGCCGCATAACTCACCTGGGCAGTGTGGTAATATAGCATTATCACACACCCTGTCATGTGTTATTCCTTACTCGCAATTTACAATGTGATCCTATGGGAATTTTTTACTGCACTTCCCAGGCGGTGTGCACTTCTGTATGTCTATCCATGGCTACAGAAGTATTGGTCCATGATTATGGATGTCTCTTGAGTCATGTGGAAAAAGTTGTATGCTGTTTGTCTTACCTGATGATGGATGCCTGTGGTTGCTTGTGTTGCCTTGCCCCCTTTGGCTGCTGGGGGGGGGGGTGGATGTGGAGTTAGGGATGAAAACCCTAACATCATATTTCTATACATTTGTCGCTTTAATAGCAACCCTAACTGATGCAGTAACATAATATATTTACTGGTTAGTACTTATTAACCACTGCCAGTGGCACCTCAACAGCTCCGTAATTCACATATGTGAATTACAAAGCTCTATAAATCACAACCACAATAAAATCAGAGCATCACCCACAAAAGCCGTCTGACAAGCTGTTCTCATGCTGCATGTCCACTAATGCTAGGCTTTCAAACAATCTATATGAGAGACAAACTTGACGGCCAATCAGAACCTCACAAAGCTTAAAATCAAAAGACCCTAAATTATTTTAAATAAATATGGCAAACAGGAGCAATAACAATAGATGACCTTTCACCTGGCATGTCAGGGTCCGACTTCCCATTCCAAACGATGTGGGTGAAGGGCAAGTAAGTGACCCACCGCCTGGCAATGTTTCAGGACAGGGACAAGATTGGCAGGATGGCAGCGGGGTGCTCCCTGAGCTTCCAAGGGTGCAATTTCTTCAGGTTGAGAGGTAAGCATAAGGCTACTCCATCTAGAACTACGACTGGGATCCAGCGCTTTTACGGTGGGGGAAAAAAGCAACACAAGACTATGCAGCATGAGTTTCTTAAAACCAAAAAATATAAAAATTAAAACATGGGGAAAGTGTGTTTAAGGGGATTTTATGCACACCCTCGGTGTGTGTGATTGCCCAGATAAACCCCTTGGGTTTTGACCTTGAGTGGTTATAGGGCATCACACACCTCGGGTGTGAAAAAAATATGCATAAACACCTCCCCATGCATTATTCTATATTTCTTGCAATGAATGTATGAAAACACTTTAGGTTGCCTGGTGTTGGTTCGCTAGTAAGTCTATATCACCAATTTGCTTTTCAGCAATATACATTCGCCATAATAGTGATTGCAATTCTGCGTTCACTATTATGGCATAGAACCATGATCCAGCTGGATGGGGTGAGGGGGTGGGGATGGTGTTGTTATGCAGCAGTCCTCCCAGCCAGGAAATGAAAGGTGCAGGGTTGTCCGCATGGGCCTGGGTACCATACAGTGAAGACAACTGTCCTCTTGGCATAGGGCCTGGAACTTCTCCCCCTTGAGTGACAGAGGGCTCTGTGCATTGGCCAACAGATGCACTCTTTGCCCTGTGCATCTGTAGCTGGGGCCACATAGAAGTGAAGGGACCATAGGGTTCTGCACTTCCACAGCCTACCACACAGCCCCATGAATTCTTCACATCTGTCATTGCATCAAACTGTAGGGCCCTAAATTTGTTTGCCCTGCACTTCTGCAGGTGTACAGAGTCTTCTCTTCATGCAGGGTATCTGCATCTGTTCATGTAGGTCCTGAAAGGACCTGAATGAATTAGGACACAATTCCACTACCTCAAAAAGAAAGAAAATTATTTGCAAAAAACGTTATTAATGCACCAGTTAGGGTAACTCAATGCCACAAAAGTAGGGAAATGTGGTGTTATGGTTTCCAACTCTAATGCCCCAACCCAGCCCCAAAGCAGCAAAAGGAAATAACCTTAGGGGTTTGGGTGTCCGGAGTCTTGACGAATCAGTGGTCGGGTCTTCCTTGGGGGTTGTCAACCCTAATGCTCACCCCTCACCCCCAGTCCCAAGGCTCCAATCAGAACACAAGGTACAGCTCTAAGCCACTGTTTCTGACTGATCCACTCTTCAAAGGTAGATAAGTATGCCTCACCACAGGTTGCCAACACAATTTGTTGCACCTTTTTTCATGCAGGGCCCAAAAGGAGATCATGTGTGATGTTGTTTTCTCATGGAATGGGACATTTGAAATTAGGCAGTTCATTTACTTTTCTAGTTTGGGGGTCATCTATTTGGCAATGTGTGAATGTAATGCCTAATGGGAAAAGGACCAGAATGTTAAAATAGAGGATGGTGTTATAAGGTGTAAAAATGAAAAGAATGTGTTGGCAAAACATATAATGGAGGCCACAAATGGATCACACAAGTTCTATTTTTTGTGGAATTGAAGAGGTTACCTTGGGGCCTTGAGGGGGTGATTGTGAAAACAAAATTTTATACAAAGAAGCATTTTGGATCTACAAATTGGGTGTTCTAAAACCTCTAGGGTTAAATGATGCCTTTGACATCTCTCCATTTCTTGGAAAGTGATTTATATGGTACCTGGAGAGGTAGCTTTTTAATTGTTTTCTGTTCAGAATTATGACTGCCCCTTGTCATTCAAGTCCTGTACTATTGTTTTTGGTAGCATACTATAATAATATATTTTCTGTTTTTTCCTTTAGCAGCCATGAATGTTCACAATTGCCTTAGTATTGTAATAGACAACTAGAGGAAAGATGTGGCACTTTGTGTGGTTGTCCTGGAACACAAGTTTTTTAGTGTCACCTTTTGGAATTCTATAATATTTAATGTCAGTATTTAAGTAAAAATGTAATAATTTGGTGGCACCATTAGATTTGGCACTTAATACTGTAACTGGATTTTAGGTACTCAGAATATTTATATTCCTTATTTAAATTAGTATTTTAGCTGGTTAATTGTACCAAAATCATTTTTTTCATTCAGTCTTCACAAGGTTTTTAATTGCACTGTCACTTTAAGGCATTTTACTATTTATGTGAATGTGTAGACTGAGAAAGGCCATCATTGAGGAAGCGTGCATGCGTAAAACTGGTCAGGCCCCTGTGTGAGTGATGATTGGTGTCACCTTTATGGCACTTTCTGGAGTTTACTGGACTGTTTAGAATTGATTCATGTGAGTAATAAATCCATGTTCTAATTAAAGCAGATTGTGCCGTGCTTTTTTGTTCTTCCATACAGGTTAATCCAGCCTTCAAGTTCTTGGATTTGGGCTCTAAGGCTGCTTATATTTAAATGCACCAGTTTTAGCCCTCCTGTTTTGGACCAGGACCAAGTACCATTGGGGGAGCAGACTCTGTAGTTAAGTGGGGTGGGACCAAGATTCAAGTTCTACATTCCCAGATAGGAGCAACCTAAGGATGAGAAGAGTCACCTCAGCACTATAAAATATACCAAATTAAAGTTAACCTTAACATCCTCAATGAAATAGAACATATTATGGCAAATTCTGTTACTGTACAATCCATCAAGTATTAGCAGGAGAGGATTCCACTCAGAGGAGCCCAGGAGAAGTACTTGGGAAGGGCTCTGCCTTACGTTTTACTGCAGGTGGGGGAATAGCTGGAGCTAGCGTAACCTGGTCCATAATTAGGGCAACCCCTTCAGAGCCGCTATGTTGTATGGGAAGTGTGGTGCTACAACTACTAGATATTTGAGGCACACTGCGTTTGAGCAATAAGTAAGGTAGTAGGGAACAATGGCAATGAATTAATAAATAGCTCCTATTCCAACAGGGAATTGACCAGAACCACTCAAGGGCAGTATTTTATACATTGATCAGAAGTGAGGCAAGATGGAGTATTGCATTACTAAGTTGCATATTTTGTAACTGCAGCAACCATTATAGCAGCCATTTTGTACTACTACTACTACTTACTACTACTACTACTCCTATTACCACTACTACACAGCTACAATTAAAGCATACCCCAGACAATAAGGGAAAATAGTTACAGAATCTAACACTGATACCATAATTTGAGACAGGGCAGGAGTCTATCCATTCAGTTCACAGTAGATGGCCTCACACTTGAACACAGGTTATCCTATCAAGTTCAGCAGAGCTATCAATATATAGTATAACCCCTCACTCCGGTCTTTTTGCAAAAATGACCGGTGGCATGCTGTTGAAGCTGACAGCAGTACCTGGTGGGGACTGGGTTCGGGGAGGATAAGGTTACTCGGTACAGGGGGCCTAGGTTTGGTTACTCTGCACAGGGGCACCCAAGTAAATCCAAACACAGGAAGCAATAACTGTAATGTCTAGAACCAGGAATGGGATTCTAAGTGTGGCTTTTATTCACATCCAGGCTGAACAAACAAAGCATAGATGGACCCCACAGGGGCTACATTCCTGGTAAAGCAGATTAGAGACAACAGAACACTTCTTTACATTTCCAGCCCTCAGGCTCTGAACCCTGAGCACAGCCGGACTTGCATGCAGCTTTGGGTACCAGCCCGACTTGTACGTGCCAGGTTTTCCCCACAGGCCAGCTCCCCATGGCCACTTGATCCATGGTCCATTTGGGAAATGAACCAATTATCCTGTTGTGGCTCCCAAACCACCTTAGAGCCTTTGACTCCTAGAGAGAATTTTCCTTCCAATCCCGTCTGGGTACTTCCCTCATCACTGGCCAAGTGCATGAGGCAAAGCAGAAATCCACAGAGCAAATCCATAGAGGTGGACCTGGTCACTAAAGATTGGGGGTCTCCCACCTCCAGCTCCCACAGTCCATACCCGGCCATTTCTCTGGAAACTAAACAACTCTTTTACTGAAAGCTTGGTAATGTAGATTCCTGGGTAGACGTATGTCACATCTCCTCTACATGTCTTTTGACTTCCCAATAAGCTCTGGACTTGAACATACTTTTACTTTTTGGCTAAGCCTATTACTCTAGGCCTCCCACTATTTCAGTAGTCCAATCCCCACATGTCACACAAGTCCCAGGGTGAAAAACATAGGCCCTTTAGTAAGAGCAGACACTCACCCTCCTGTTGCAGGTGCCCCACAGGCGATTCACAAGTCTTCATGTTTTCCAAAAAACTCTGGAACAAATAGGCAGCTTCTTCAATAGTAGCAGAACCAGGGGGTTGCCCCAGGAATATGCAGGAAATCCTTTCCTGCCCCCATCCCTGGAGGGGGGGCACCGAGACCCAAAACAGCGGTCTCCACCACTTACAATTATCTTGTGTCTCTCTTTTGGTGGAGACACACACCCTTTTACCTAAATGTAGCCCTCTGCCAGGGATGAGGCTCCAAGACCCTACACTGAGCTGCTGTGCTGCTTTCACAGCAAGCTCCCAACTCCAACTGACCTATAGACTACTGTTCAAACGTCCCAACATTCTATTCCAACTCCCTGCTGCAGATTCCATTGTGGCTCATGCAGCTGCGATAGTTCTATGGTGATGTCATCCCTCAGTCTCAGCTGAGACTGAGAACAGAGTGAGACAGTGTGAAACCCATTTAACTGGAGTTTCACAAGCTGCCTTCCCTGCCTACCATTAGGTCTTACTGGGATTCTAGTAACCCCGGGTAACAAGGGGGTTACATGTAGAATACTTATAGAACTCTTTTATAGGAGCAGGAAGAGTGGGAAGAGTCTCCTGTCATCCCCACATCACTCTTTGGTAACTCTTCTTGGGGACTTCCACTCCTGCTGTGCCACTCACACTGGGATTGCTTTGCTCACATGGGGACCGCTAGAGAAAACTGGGCTTAAGAATGCAAAAAGTCCTGCCTTCTTTGGAGTGATCATGCCACTGATTGGCCGCCATCTGTTAGGCAGCTCCTGCAGTTGAGGGTGAGTATGGGGCTCAGGCAACCTGGCAGATAAGCCCAGGTGGATGGCATAGTGGTCCCTGGCTTAAGATGGTGGCTGGGACCTGGCTGTAAAGGTTGGGAGGCAAGGTGGCATCCGGGGGCTCTCTGCAACTGCAGCAAAAGTCAAGTGGCTTTACTTTTCTGATGTCCTGCCCTGTTTGGCGTGATCATGCCCCTGATTGGCTGCCATTTGTTTGGCAACTCCTGCAGTTGGGGGCAATTCTGGGGCTCAGGTGACCTGGTAAATGAGCCCAGATGGAGGGCATGGTGGTCCCTGGCCCAATATAATAGCAAGAACCTGGCTGGAAAAGTCAGGAGGCAAGGTGGCATCCGGGGCTCTCTGCACCTGCAGCTACAGTCAATCAGCATTTTTTTTCTGATGTCCCACACTCTTTGGAACAATCATGCCCCTGATTGGCTGCCATCTGTTAGGCAGTTCCTGCAAGTGGGGGGGTAAGTCTAGGGCTCAGGTGACCTGGAAACCAGCCCAGGTGGATGGCATGATGGTCTCTGGGCCAAGATGGTGGTCAGGACCTGGTTGCAAAGGTCGGGAGACAAGGTGGCATCTGGGGACTTTCTGCAGTTGCAGCATAAATCAAGTGTTTTTTCTTTTCTTATGTTTTGTCCCCTTTGGAGAAATCATGCCCCTGATTGGCCGCCATCCTTTATGTAGCTCCTGCAGCTGGGGGTGAGTCTGGGACTCAGGCAACCTGGAAAACCAGCCCAAGTAGTGGTGTGGTGGTTCCTGGCCCAAGATGGTGGCTGGAACCTGGCTGGAAAGTTTGAGAGGCAAGGTGGCATCTGGGGGCTCTCTGCAGCTGCAGCAAAAGTCAAGCATTTTTTCCTTTCTGATATTCTACCTTCTTTGGAGCAGTTGTGCTCCTGATTGGCTGTCATCCGTTAGACAGTTTCTGCAGCTGGAAGTGAGTCTAAGGCTCAGGGAACCTTGCAGAAAAGCCCAGGTGGATGGCATGGTGGTCCTTGGCCCAAGATGGTGGCCAGGACATGACTGAAAAGGTCAGGAGTCAAGTTGGCATCCTGGGGCTCTCCAGTGAATAATTATCATTAATCATTTAAAGAAATATACATTAACTTGTATTGAATACAACACATCTGCCTCATCCAAAATGAGGTGGAAGAGTCTCCTCCCTCCTACACTGCCATGGTCATTTTGAAATAAATTTAATTTTCATGAATCATTTAAAGAAATATACATTTACTTGAATCCACCTCAGCACATCTATTTTGTCTAAAATGAGGTGATAGAGTCTCCTCCTGTATTTACACTCGCAATCATGGTCACTTTAAAAGAAATCTAATTTTCAGTAACCATTTCAAGAAATATGCCTTTACTTGAATCAACTACAACACTTCTACCTCATCCAAAATGAGGTGGAAGAGACTCCTCCTTTCTTCAAGGTTACAGACATAGTCACAGTCACGTTAACCTAAATTTAATTTTCATGAATCATTTAAAGAAATATACATTTACTTGCTTCAAATCCAACATGTCTGCCTCATCTAAAACAACGTGAGAGTCCACACCTGTCTTTACGATCATGGTCATGTTAAAATAAATATTTTCATTAATCAGTTTACAGAAATATAAACTTACTTCATTGACTACAACACATCTACTCCATCCAAAATGAGGTAAGATAGCATCTGTCTCCTCAATCATGTTTTCTGAGTCAAGCTTCTCTGTTTCCTGTGCAAGATGTCAGCCCATGTGGTTGATACCAACTTCTCAGAAAAATTCAGGAGCTCTGATTTCATATCTGTTTAACGTTTTCTGCGATTTCCCAAAAGCGAAGTACAAGAACTGTGTTATGAGTGCTAAAGCACAGTGTGACACCATGTAGCAGCATGCGGCAGCCTGATATATATTTTTGGGGGCCCTCAGAAAAATTCAGGAGCCCTGATTTCATCTCTGTTAACGTTTTGCACTATTTCTGTTAAATTGCAGTTGAACTGTGTTGTTGGTACTAAAACACATTATGGCATCCAGAACTGTGTTGTGGGTACTCAAACACATTATGGCATGATGTAGCAGCATTTGGCAACCTGCTATATTTTTTTGAGGACCTTAGAAAAATTCAGGAACTCCGATTTCATCTCTGTTTAGCATTTTGTACCATTTCACCATATAGCTTTAATTAAGTCTCTGCAGTACTGTTGCGCTGATGATGTCATCACGTATGCAAGTAGCTGCCATCTTAGGCAGCTACATGGGCAGCATGTTTAAATGGAATCGAGGGTTTGTTTACATTATATAGAGCATTTCTAAACCTAGTGACTCAGAATTAAAGGCGTTTGTAAACAAAAGGACCACAACGTTTTGTAGGTAAGTCAGTAACCTACAGTGCTCTGGGTTTTGTTGGCCACAACTTCGTTATGCTATTTATGAGTCCTTTAAGCCACTGCTAGATCACCTGTTTATTGTTCTCAGGTATTGAGACAATTGTTAATGATGAGAAATTGTGTGTACACAAGGTGATCCAGCCAGTGGCTAAGCTCACCTTTTGATAAAGGAGCTGATCTGAAATGCGTCAAGGCATGTTTTTTTTAGTCAGGACACCTCAATAAAATTGGTACTCTTTTGATATCAGTAATGAGAGCTGTGTCTTTTTACTAATGTTGGTGAGTGCTAGAATTTGTGTTTGTAGATATTTCATTTACATATTTAAGCACCCCATCCTAGTGCAACCTCCTGTTTAGTGTTATTAAAAAAAATACTTAACTTCTCTGGTAGGAAAAACTATTACGTTAAATAACCAGATCCAGACTGGACCCACATAGCAACAGGATTTCCTTACCTTCATGATAAATACCTGAAAAGAGAGAAACAGGAACAAAATATAATTGGAAAGATACTCCCCCCCCCCAAACAGGCTGTAAAGTAAAAAGTTAGAAATGAAATGCTTACCTTTGCTAGTAGGACAGAAGGTGATACTTGAAGCTCATCACCTGTATCAGTGCCAGAAAGGGGCATTATCATTTCATGCAAAAACATGCAGAACTTCTGGTCACTAATTTCCGTGAAACTGGTGGTGTGGGGACTGAGACACAGCACAGCACTTTATAGCAGCATCCAGCAGCCTGAAGTATTTATTCTGATAGTTAAGAAAAATTCTAGGAACACAAAATTGATGTATGTTGTGCTTTTCTTACAATTTCCACTAAAGTGCCTTACAAGAACTGTGACATGGAGAATGGCTTCTGAGACATAAGCCAGTACCATGTTTGCAGCAGTAGCATCACTACTGCATTACCACCGTTTCATAATTTCTTGTTCGGTAAAAATAATTCAGGAAGTGAGAAATGTATACAGTATAGCGTGCCTGAGCACTTTTCTCAACTTGCTGTGACTGACAAATATTGGGCCTTATTCACAAAAGCACATAACCACATGGAAATGTGACGTAGCACGTGCGTGTAGCTATGTGCCCCTGCTGGATGAAAAAAAAAAGCGGCATTCACAAAGGCAGGTGCAGTGGGAGACAAGGCAGAGATGGGGAAAACAGAGGCACGCAGTGCGGTGTACAGAGACAACAGGGCATTCCAAACATACATATCCTTGCCCCTTGACCTCACCATATATGGGCATGGTTACCACCCTGTGCAGACACAAGGAAGTGAATACCATAATGGAGGAGCAGCAACTGCTTGACACAGAGGCATAGGTGCTGTACCCATGCCATATACACCCCCACAAGAAGCTGCACATCATAGCTAGGGATGGGCTGTGGGCAGTGGGATGCGGACATCATGGGGGACCACAAGGGCCCAGTTCAACAACTTCACCGATGGTCGGGTGGCAGCCATGGTCTCAGACATCCAAGACAACTATGGGGTGCTATATGGTGGGGAGTCCCTGAAGACCCCAATGAAGGTCAAGGCCAGGATATGGCTTGACATCCAGACTACCATCTATGCGGCTAGTCCAGAGGCACAGACACTTGTGGCAGTCAAGCACAAGTGGTATGACCTCCAGTCGACTGTGAAGAGAAAGCTTGCCTCCATTGTATGGGCACAGCATAGCACAGGTGGGGGAACACCAATGCAGGTGCCGACACTGTTGTGCATCAAGATAATGGTGACTGACACCCTCTCTGAGGTCAGCCAACAAAGTGAGATGGAGGGCATTGACACCATGCCACATATGGGGCATGGTACAGGGGACACAGGGTGGGAGGCATATGACTGAACTGCATAATCAACAGTCCTGTCTCATACCCTGCAGAGCAGGAGACTCTGGACAGCACCATTGTGCCACCGGTGACTACCATAGAGAAGGATACACAGAGGGACACAGACACAGATGGCACAGGTATGTGGTTCTCATCACAGCCGGCTGAATGCATGCTATTGCCTGCCAAGGCAACTGTACATAACCAGCCAATATGCTCTCATCCACAGGTACAGTATAGGTGACATAGGACATGGTGCAGGAGATGAGCACTGTGAAGGACACAGACTCTGAGACCCTGCTGTGGACACCCAGAGGCCACACAGGACCTGGACCAGACACCTGACAGAAGCCAGCAAATGTCTCCCCACCCCAAACCAACCCCACAGCCACCACACAGCTGGCTATCTACTGCCGTGGGACAGTACACTGAGGAGCAGCCAACACAGCCCTACACACCTGGCTATGCAGGCAAGCATCCAATCCCACATACACAGTCTGGGGAAGTAGGGGGCCAATATGCCACCCCAGAAAGGCATGCTGATAGCAGGCATGAGGGGCCCACAGCACGCCTGACCTGCTGGGTGCACAGGGCAGCAACACAGTCCATCATGCAAACCGGCAAAGGTCATAATGTTGCAAGACATTATGCCACATGGCAAAATCGTGCTGCTAAAACAGCACGATTTATGCCATGAGGCATAAGACTTTTTTCTGTCAGAGGCTCTGCCCTCCCACACCCCCTGTTATGGCGGCTGCACCCCCCCGGACTACCCCACTAAAGATTCTCAACTCCGGGGGGGTCCAACTCAGGGAGTGCACAAGTCGTAAAAAAATAAAAGTATCTGGGACCGGAAATGAAACCCGGTCCCAGACGCAGCGCCTGGGATCCTATTGCTGTGGCTCAGTCCTGTGAGCCATGGTAGCTGCTCGTCGAAACCTGCTACCAGCAGAGGTCTTATCCTCTGCCTGGAAAAGCACTACTGGTGCAATATCGTGTAAAGCAGTATACGTGGTATTGCACCAGTAGCAGTAGCACACTGCACTGTACTGGGTTAGCCATGATGTTGTACGTTATTAAGCATGCGACATTATGACCCGGTAGGATGCAAACCTACTACCCAGAACTGCGGCAGCTGGAACGGGACCACCTGCAGGCCCAGCAGGACAGTTGTGATGCCCTGTGAGACCTGTGGTGCAATGGCTGTGGAATACCCATGAACGAATTTGAGACCTCATGAAGCAGATTTCAAACCATCTGCTATCCATTGCCAGCAAAGCCAGACATGCTGTCCCCTGGCAGGCCAGGATGTGGTGACCCAGAGCCCGCACCAGGTGGGCACACATGGTCTGGGGCACAGCCACATGCCACCACCCTGCAGACACTGACACATGACCCAGTCACTATTGCACAGAGTGCTGGGCCACACCGGCAGCCACCCACCTGCTCCATAGGCCCCAGGACATCCATACAGGGTGCTGACATCAAGGCATCTGCCAGCCCAACAGGGACACAGGAGTTGGGGTGGTATCCACATCCCAGGAATTGAAGCCCACAAACATGCCAGGAGACCAGGGAGACGCTCTGGGGCAGCTGGGCCCAGGGCCATCTGGGGACTATAGGCAATATAAGGGTGAGGCAAAGGTACAGCCATGCCAGCAGCACACACATACCTTTGCACATCTGGAAGGAACACTGCAAGGAGGCTGTAATGTGGCCCACTCACAATGCACCATGACACATATGTGCCTGCACCCACCCCTGATACAGCTTCACCACACAACCCTACGCACACACACCTTGTCCCAGCCCCCCATGATCGCACTGTGCACCTATGAACCCCACCCTCAGGGACGGGGCCACACACATGAACGCTGCCCCCCGGATGGTGGGCACACACATGAACCCCATCCCCCAGGGTGGGGGCCACACACATGAATATCACCCCTTTGGATGGGGGGCCATAAACATGAACCTGCCCCCAAGAGAGGTGGCCACACCCCTTATGGTGCTCAGAGCACAGGCATTATGGTGCTGGCCAATCAGGGCATCAAATGTGGGATTTGCCACCCCCTCTCAGAGGTCCACCCCCCCAGAGTAGGAATCTTTAAGTAGGGGGGTATGGGGGTGTGTAGGAGTCGAAGCCCTCCCCGCAAAAATTGTGATCAGCGACATTACCGATTGGAGCCCTAATTGCCAAATGCTGGATCACTGACACATTCTGAGGGTGGAACCGGGCCACACACATAAATCCAGGGGGGCCAACTATTGCCACCTCAGATATGTACAATTGCTGCAAGTACCCATTCCACCCATCATGCAACAGCTGGACCACCACACAATGCCCCCTGTCACAAACAGAACCATGCATCACACATGGGGTGGGACACCCACTCCTTCCCCATATGGGCACTCAGGACAATAGTGATGTGGGTTATCATTGTGATGCTTGGCCAGATGGTTATGATTATTGTATGATATTTATAATATAAAAATATAGTATGTGATTGTCTCACATAAGACAGCCTGTGCTTCCATGGGTGGCCCCCCAGGTTTCAGTGAAGCTACAGGATATGTCAACTGACCAGGAACCATTTAATTAACTGACTTCCTTCAGAACTGCATTTTATTACCTTTTTATGACATGCCTAGGCTTTTTGAGGTGCAAACCAAATGTGACTTTATGACTTCAGAAAGAGGACATCATTAGGCTGATTCCTGTTAGCTTTTTTAACACATTGGTGCCAGTGTGGGATTGCTAAGTTCAAAGGAAACATGTGTAATTAAGGAGTTATATATAGGAAATGTCTTTTTTCTTCTGATGGCACCTTTATTTAAAATATCTCCTGATAGGAAATCATTTTTTTTAATTTTATATTCTAAAAGGAGGAGATAGATGACTCATAGAAGGGGTGTGGAGAAATAGAGTTTAAACTGATACTTGTGTCTGAAATGTAGGTCATATCATCTTGGAACTCTAGAGAGACACAGCTCTCTGATCTAATTTTAAAATGCACTTACCTTAGATAGCAAACCTCTAACTGTATTGTGGTATGAGTTTTGCTTTGTAATTTTCCCTTGTTCTTTTATGTGATTGTGAGCTCTTTGATATATTGTTCTGTGTTTACATTTTTCATATTTTTATCATCTTTTAGTAAAGTACATTTTCTTAAGATACTGCCTGGATGTGTCTCCCAAGTTCTTTTTGCATGTGATGTATACATGGTTAAGTCTGACAGCAGTTTGAAGGGCTTGATGGTGTTACTAAACTGAGAAAAGGTAAGAATATCCCTAAGGTCTCTTATAGAGTTAAAAGGGTTCATTTTGGAAGCCTGGCTGGGTGCCCCTGGCAAAAGATTCTACTGCAATCCCCAAAGAGGGTACGTATCTGAGCCTGTTATTGGGTATGCCACCATAAGGTTCACAGTTTGAATCCCCCCCAGAACTTGAGACTAAAGGTGATTCAGACCCAAAAGCAGATGGGGGGGGTTACCCTGTCTGTTACCTGTTCACATTATTGCGCTTAGAGGTTGGCACTGTGGGAGCAGAGGGCCTGACCTGCTGAGTGCATTTATGACTGATTTGGTTGGCAGCAGTGTCAAAAAATTTGGTAACACAAGCTTTAACTGTTCAGTGTGTCAGCTTAATACTATACAGCTCACTTGCAAAATAAGGCAGTGATTTATTTTTAAAAAGAAATAGAATCATATCATTTTGCTTACAGTCAAAGTTCCTACCTGTTTTATTTTTTTTCTGAAGTGCAAGTTAGAGTAGCTGTAGTTACGGAAGAAGAAGATGGCTTCCAACTACAGGGGGTACACTGCAGACTATTTCAGGCAGTTGTGCCAGGACAGAGGAGTCCAGTATGAGGGGAAAGCCAACAAGCAGAACCTCATAGATGCCCTGATGGCAGCAGATGCCCAGATCATCGAGTCACAGACTGTGACTGTAAAGGACCAAACATTGGGCATGGAGGGGCCAGCGACCAGTGCAGTGTCCAGATCCAGTGAGGAGGACAGCAGGGCCAATGCAAGCCAAGGGCCACAGCACCAGGGGAAGGTCACCAGCATTATGGAGCCAGAAGCAATCAGGCTGCAGATTGAGTTGTGCAGAATGGAGCTGGAGTTCCAGAGGGAGGTTGAATGAGAACAGCAAGAGGCGGAGTGAGAACAGCAAGAAGTGGAGCAAGAGAAATGAACCGCAGAGAAGAAGAGGGAGTGAGAACAGTGGGAAGCTGAATGAGAATGGCTGGAGACTGAGTGTGAACAGCGAGAAGCAGACTGAGAGGAGCGTGAGAGCCAGATACAGCATGAACTGGAGAAACTATGACTCCAACCACCAGCACCAGAGCAGGTAAGTGGCTTGGATTTAACTGGAACTACAGGACTGGGTTACAAATTAAATTCCAAATTGATAGCTGAATTTAAAGAGGGGTACAATATGGATGCATTTTTTAAATTCCTTTGAAAAAATCTGTATTCAGGCAAAAATTCCTAGAGGATTCTAGAGTTTCCAGATATCCATGCTACTTACTGGAAAAGCTTGGAATGCATTGGATCAAATGGACAATGAGGACAGTAATGATTACAGCAAATGTAAAGCTGCACTTTTAAAAAAGTTTGATTTAACTGTAGAAGCATACATAGCTAAATTCTGTAAGCTCAGGAGAAGCCCTAACATGAGCTATGAGGAGCTAGCCATGAAACAATGCCAGTGTTTAAAACATTGGTGGTAAGGAATTGAAGCAAACTCTGTAGATAAAATAGAAAATGCTATATTGTTAGAACAGTTTTTTGGGGGCATGCTCAGCAGAGCTGAAAACCTGGCTGGAGGACCAAGATCCCAAAACAGTGCAAGAAGCTGCTGAACTCTTGGACCACTATGCCAAGGGCAGACCTGCTCTGAGAGCGAATGGGGTGGGTGTGGCAGCACAGAAAGGGAAAAGCATACCTTCAGGGCAGCTAGAACCCTCACTGCCTCCACTAAAACCAGTTATCCCCAGGTTTCAAAGAAAATATTTTTCTGAGAAAAGAAACAAATGTTGGGTTTGCAAAGAAACTGGGCATATTGCCAGACAGTGTCCCAAAAGGATGAGCAATATGCAAAATGGGGCTAGAAACAAAGTGGGTTGTTTGTGTGTCCCTGGAAGCATGCCTGTGAACATGAGGGAATGCATGCATCCAGTCACTGTGAATGGTGTACAGACACAAGAGTTAAGAGACACAGAGGCATCCCTGATGTTGGTAAAAGGGGATCTGGTAGAGCCTGGTCAGCTTATACCCAATAGATCTGTAACTGTGCAAGGGTTCACTGGGGAGGAGACCACATTGCCACCTGCTAGTGTTCTTCTAGACTGGGGTGAAACAGGGGGAACTGTGCAACAGGTGATTGTAGCCAAAATGTTAGCAGTTGACGTCATCCTTGGCAACAATCTCAAACAGGGGATGGTGTGTGCAGTTACCTGTAGCCAAGTGGGAAGGGGAAATTGTAGTTCCCCGGACCCCATAGAAGCCATTGTGGAAACCACTGGGAGGCTGGCTCCCTAACCTGTGTCTCCTGTTATGGAGACTAATGAAAAGGGGGTAGAAATTTCCCTTAACCACACAGCTATGGAGGGTTACTCCAAAGCAGAAGGGGTGACCCATTGTCAGAGGGTTAGGGATGACAGTGATCCTGAATGCCCTGACACTAGTGCTAGGGACCCTAGTTTAGAGACTGAAGAGGACCTGTCCCATGCCTTGAGAATGTGTAAGGAGTTTGCAGCTGCTCAGAAAAGTGACCCTAGTCTAGAGAAGCTGACAGCTTGGGCAGACTCTGACGGAGCACAGGGAGGTGACAGAAAACATAAAGTTTATTGGGAAAATGGACTGATGTATACTCAAGATGATAAGACAGAGGGAGGGGTGATAGGCAGGCAGCTTGTCATTCCCCAGGGGTACCTTGAGCAGTTGCTCAAGATTGCACACGATATTCCCTTGTCTGGTCATCTGGGAATCACACACATTATGCAGCAGCTGGCTCAGAATTTCTATTGGCCCAACTTCACCCAGCAGGTGAAAAAGTATTGCAGGTCTTGTCACCGGCGCCAAGAAATAGGGAAGGCAGGTAAGAAAACCCAAGCTGCCCTAATTCCATTGCCTAAAGTGAAGGAACCATTCCAGAGGGTGGAAAAGGATATTGTGGTGCCTTTAAATACCCCCAGCTCCTCCGGGAAGAGGTTAATCTTGACTGTGGTGGATTATGTCACCCAGTATCCAGAGGCAGTCGCCCTATCCTTACTAAGGACAGACAAAGTGGCAGATGCCTTACTTGGGATTTTCTCCTGTGTTGGGTTTCTGCCGGAGGTTATCACTGATCGAGGGGTTCCTTCATGTTGGACCTGATGAAATGTTTATCGGAGAAGTGTAGGGTGGTGCAGAGGCGGATGACACCTTATCACCCAGAAGCCATTGGGCTTGTGGAAAGATTTAATGGTACCCTGAAATCAGTGCTCCAAGTGTTTGCTGAACAGCATGGCAGAGACTGGGAGAAATACCTTCCCCACCTGTTGTTTGCATACATGAAGGTGCCCCAAGAGTCGACAGGATTTTCTCCCTTCGAGCTCTTATATGGACACCGGGTACGTGGGCCCCTAGACTTGATCCAGGAGGACTGGGAAGGCAAGCACACCACCCAGAGCACTCCCATAGTGGATTACATCCTTAGGTTTAGGGACAGGCTGAAGGAGCTTATGGGAATAGCCCAGAGCCACCTGGCAGCTGCCCAACAGAAACAAAAAGTGTGGTATGACCACAGAGCCAGAGCTCGTTCGTACACGGTGGGTCAGGAAGTCATGGTCCTTATCCTGGTCCAGAAAGACAAGCTGCAGGCTGAGTGGGCAGGACCGTACAATGTAGTTAGAAAGGTAAATGACATGAACTATATCATAGAGTTACCTGACAGAAGATACACAGAAAGAATGTACCATGTCAACATGATGAAGCCATATACTAATAGGGCTGATTTGGTGTTTGCAGTATGTAGTCCTGGGGAGGGGACGGACAAAGGAGACCCCCTCCTGGACTTGCTGGAAGAAAGCGAGCAGGAGTCCTCTGTGGAGCCAGTTAAATTGTCACCCCAGCTGGCCCCAGACAAGATACAGGAAGTAAGGGAGGTTTTAGCAGACTTTGCCCCACTGTTTGGCACCAAGCCTGGATTAACCCACTTAGCAATGCACAATGTGGAGACAGGGACACAGACGCCCATACGGCGGACATCATATCGGGTGTCACAGGCTGTCCAAAAGAACATTAGGAAGGAGGTGGGGGAAATGGTGGATTTAGGGGTAATCCAGAGATCCCACAGCCCCTGGGCCTCACCTGTAGTCCTTGTGCCCAAGCCAGATGGCTTTACTCATTTCTGTGTGGACTATCGTGGACTAAATGCAGTCATGAAATCAGATGTCCACCCAATGCCCCGGACGGACAAACTTCTGGACAAGTTGGGAGGGGCAACATACCTTACGACTATTGACCTGACAAAGGGGTATTGGCAGGTAGAGTTAACCGACAGAGCTAGGGAGAGGTCGGCCTTCATCACTCCGACAGGCTTTTTTAAATTTAAAGTAATGCCTTTTGAAATGAAGAACGCCCTGACCACTTTCCAAAGGTTGGTGAACCAGGTGTTAAATGGTGCTGAGGAGTACACCGTGGCGTACCTGGAAGACATTGCCATTTTTAGTGCCAGCTGAGAGGAACACCTGTCCCACATTAGGGAAGTGCTGGGCAGGATACAGAGGGCCAGGCTCACTGTCAAAGCTGAGAAGTGCCAGGTGGCCATGGCTGAAGTGGCATACCTCGGGCATGTTGTAGGCCGGGGACAGCTCCGTCCTAACCAAGTAAAAATAGAGGTGCTCAAGGCATGGCCCAGACCAGAAATGTAGAAATAGGTCAAGAGTTTTATAGGGACAGCAGGGTGCTATAGGAAATGTGTATCCAATTACAGTGTCCTGACTGCTCCCCTATCTGACCTGGTAAAGAAAAGGATGCCTAAGAAAATTACCTGGGAACCAGCCTGTGAAAAAGCCTTTACCAGACTGAAGGAGGCACTGTGCAGTGCTCCTGTATTGACAAGTCCTGACTATAGCAGACCCTTTATAGTCCAGACTGATGCCTCAGATGTGGGCATTGGGGCAGTACTGAGTCAGACATCCAACCAAGGGAAAGATCACCCTGTAGTGCACCTGAGTAAAAAGTAACTTCCCAGGAAGCAGGCTTACTCTACTGTGGAAAAATAATGTCTTGCCAATGGAAAGGGACCTGGGGGTAATCATATCAGATGACCTTAAAGTTAACAAGCAATGTGAGAAAGCAGTAGGGAGGGCTGGGGGGATACTGGGATGAATAGGGAGAGGCATCACCAGCAAAAAACAGGAAATTGTTATCCCTCTGTACAGACAGTTGGTGAGACCCCATCTGGAGTACTGCATCCAGTTCTGGAGACCCCATCTCCACAAGGACATAGATAGGATGGAGGCAGTCCAGAGGAGGGCAACTAAAATGGTGCAGGGTCTGCAAGAGAAGCCATATGCGGAGAGACTAAAGGAGTTTAATATGTATACCCTTGAGGAAAGGAGGGAGAGAGAGGACATGATAGAAACTTTTAAGTACCTCAATGTAATCAACAAAGTCCAAGAGGGTAGCATCTTTCAGAAAAAGAGATGTGAAAGAACAAGGGGACACAATTTGAAGAGAGAGGAGGACGGCTCAGGGGCAATGTGAGAAAGTATTTTTTCACAGAGAGGGTAGTGGATGCATGGAACAGCCTTCCTGAGGAGGCTGTGAGGTCTAAAACTGTGGGAGAATTCAAGAATGCATGGGACAGACATAAGGCAATTCTTGTGGGGGGGTAGGAAGAAATAGGCTGTTGGTTAACTAGGACCTGCAGCTTATCCTGTAGGTAGGGGAATGGGCAGAATAGGTGGGCCAAGCAGTCCTTATCTGCCTTCAAAGTCTATGATTCGATGTTTCTATGTTTCTATAGTGTGGGCCCTAAAGAACTTAGAGCCATACTTATATGGGCAGCATTTTGAGGTACAGACTGACCACAACCCCCTGGCTTGGCTGACACAAATGGAAAAAAACTAATGGTAGACTATTAAGATGGAGTCTTGCCTTGCAAGGGTATGACATGACGATCTTACAAAGGGCTGGGGTGACCAACCAGAACACAGAGGGCTTGTCTCATCTATATGAGGAGTGAACTGACTTGGGAAGCTCATCCCATGCAGGGGATAGACCCCCCAAATTCAGTCTAGATGGGGAGGATCGTGACGCTTGGCCAGCTGGTTATGATTATTTTAGGATATTTGTAATATAAAAATATATTATGTGATTGTCTCACATAAGAGAACCTCTGCTTCCATAGGTATCCCCCCCCCACCAGGTTTCAGTGAAGCTACAGGATATGTAAGCTGACCAGGAACCATTTAATTAACTGACTTCCTTCAGAATGGCATTTTATTACCTTTTTATGACATGCCTGGGATTTTTGAGGTGCAAACCAAATTTGACTTTATGACTTCAGAAACAGGATGTCATTAGGCTGATTCCTGTTAGCTTTTTTAATACATTGGTGTCAGTGTGGGATTACTAAGTTCAAAGGAAACACGAGTAATTAAGGAGTTATATATAGGAAATGTCTTTTTTCTTCTGATGGCACCTTATTTAAAATACCTCCTGATAGGAAATAATTTTTTGTAATTTTATATTCTAAAAGGAGGAGCTAGATGACTCACAGAAGGGGTGTGGAGACACAGAGTTTAAACTGATACTTGTGTCTGAAATGTAGGTCATGTCATCTTGGGACTCTAGAGAGACACAGCTCTCTGATCTAACTTTAAAATGCACTTCCAGAGGTAATACCTTAGATAGCAAACATCTAAATGTATTTTGGTAGGAGTTTGCTTTGTATTTTTCCATTGTTCTTTTATGTGACTGTGAGCTCTTTGATATATTGTTCTATGTTTACATTTTTCATATTTTTATCATCTTTTAGTAAAGTACATTTTCTTAAGATACTGCCTGGGTGTGTCTTCCAAGTTCTCTTTGCATGTGATGTATACATGATTAAGTCTGACAGCTGTTTGAATGGCTTGATGGTGTTACTAAACTGGGAAAAGTGAAGAATATCCCTAAGGTCTCTTATAGAGTTAAAAGGTTTCATTTTGGAAGCCTGGCTGGGTGCCCCTGGCAAAAGATTGTACCGCAATCCCCAAAGAGGGTACATATCTGAGCCTGTTCATTGGGTATGCTAGCATAAGGTTCACAGTTTGAATCCCCTCCCCCCAGAACTTGAGACTAAAGGTGATTCAGATGCAAAAGCAGACAGGAGGGTTACCCTGTCTGTTACCTGGTCACACTATTGAGCTCTGAGGTTGGCACTGTGGGAGCAGAGAGCCTGATCTGCTGAGTGCATTTGCGACATACACCCTATCTCCTGAACGACCCATGCATGAGCACATGTCATGCTGCCCAGCCAGCCATTGTCTCAGGACAATAGTGAAGCCAGTTATCCCACTCCCCATCACCCTATGAGAGATCACCCTGGTGCTCATGCATGGGTAGCTATTTGTGAATGGTCATGTTTTGCAGCAAGGCACATGCAGTGATCTCTCTGCAGGGCTTCACAGGGGCCAAAATCATCTTGCCACTGGTGTGGTCCAGGCATTGGAAGTGCATCTTCAGCACCACAGTGATCCTCTTGAGAATGGCACATGTTCTCCTGTGCACCTCATTGTATGCCTCCTACTTTCTGCCATGCGGCATCAGGAATGGCATCTTTAGGTATGGTTGGAGTGGGTATCTGCTGTCACCTGGGCACTGGATACAGAACGGACACGTTAGTGATTTGTGGCAGTGTGCACAGCTGTGTTGTGCATGTGACATGTCCATAGTCACCCAGTAGCCAACCACTGACAACTCCCCCAAGCTGTGAGGTGGTCACTCAGTTTGGATCCATTGAACATGTATGTGTCGTGGGTCGACCCTGGGTACTTGGCACACACATTGGTGATGATGCCACCTGGCGTCACATAGCATCTGGCATTTGATACTGTGGAAACTCTTTCTGTTCCTGTACACCTCCTCCTCCATGATGGTTGCAAAGATGGCAACATGGGCACAGTCTATGGCACCCAGGACATTGGACATGCCATGCAAGGTGTGGAATGCTTCTTTGTTGCATGGATGTCTGTGTCAGCCATGGAGAACAATATGTGGTCACACATATGCTGGAGTAGGGCATCCATGACCTGGTGCAAGGTCCATGACACGGACAACTGACTGACACCAATGACATCCCCCATGACCCTCTGGAAGGTACCCATGTCACAGTATGACAGGGCACACAGGACTTTTGTTTCTACATATATGGCATGTAACCAATGTGTCAGGGGCCTGTAGCTGCTCCTGGAGCATGTGGCACAGCCCTGAGATAGTCTTCATCCAGGTGATACTGCTCAATTCACTGTCCTTCAAGGAGCTGGGACACGGTTGTACTGGGCCTGAATATTCTTGGTCTGTGTTGTCTCTCTGAGCTCTCTCCCTCTCACCCTCCCATAGAAAGACATTCATGAGAAGCCTAGGGCACATTCTCAGATCTCTGTGTGACTGATGCAACTCACAATCTGACTGCTACTACTCACTGTGCACCATGTCATGTACCATGTGGAGCAGCTTTGGCCACACCTGCAGGTCCCACTTTCAGTAGACCATGACTCAGCTCGCCCATGGGGTCAGGCATGCCGGCGGGTGTTGCCACCAGGTATGCCATTCTGTAGCTCAACACGGCAGCTGCAGGAGCTTTGCACTACGGTGTCGTGTTAGCTCCCAACGTTGGCCATGTGGGGGTGTACCCCCACAATCTACACAGATGGCCCCCTTGGGGGACCCTTTGGGAGGCAATAGAGCCCAGGGAGGTAAGTGGCTGTGTTCTTCCCTACTGTGTACTACTGTCCTGTCCATGTCTCACAGGTTCTGGACATATAGGACAACCATGTTGTGTGCAGTTGTTGCCTGTTGCACACTGACCTGTAGTGTATGCTTTTTGCCATCCACCAAGGGTGCCCTGTTTGCTGTGCCTTGTGTGTTGCCCCTACTGACTGCTTCTGTGTGTGTCCAGGGTCATTGTGTGCTCTGCTGCTAACCTTTTGCCCTCCCTTTGTGTCTCTGCAGAACTTCCAGGGGTGGCCAGATGAGTTCACTGTGGAGTGGCAGGCACAGCTGGATAGGGCTGCATCACTGGTGGTGGTGCTGCTGTGGCACCGATTGCTCTTTAATCTCCCTACCACCTGTTCTGGAAGGTGGGTGTGGTGGATGCACATTATAAAGATGAGGTGGGGGACATATGGGCTAACATGGAGCAGCCAAAGATATGTTTTGTCAGCACCTGTGATGCATTACTGTGACTGCTGTTGTCAACCATGTCCCCATCACTCATGGCTGTCTTCTCACATTTCTATTTCAGGGGTATCATGGACCACTCTGGTGTCTTGTCCTGTGCTTCCACAGCCACTCCACAGCCACTCAGACACAACTCCTCTAGGATCCAGCGGGGACTCGAAGGATGAGGAGGAGGACTGGGGGTGCAGTGGTGGATTGCTTATATTGGCCTGTGTGGCCCCTGTATTTTGTCCAGTACCATCCCATCAATAAAAACATTTGTTATGCATATGCTGTTGTCCTCTTCATTCCCAGTGGTGTGTGTCTGCTGTCTGGGTTTTTGGGAGGCACGTTATATATCTCGGCTAGAAGCCCACTGCACCTGGCACAGCCTGGGGCTGTTTGTGTGGTTGTGCTGCAGGGGGTTGCACTGGCCCTGCCTTCATCACTGTGGCCTGTGCTATGGTCACACCATTGTCTGCATTTCCATGCAGTTTATGTGCTTTCGTGAATAGGGCCCAATATTTGTCAATCACAGAGAGTTGGGACAAGTGCTCAAGCACACTATACTGTATTCATTTCTCACTTCCTAAATTTTTTTAGTAAACAAGAAATTATGAAATGGTGGTAATGTAGTAGTGATGCAACTGCTATAAACATGGTACTGGCTTGTCCAGGTCATGGGGTGTGTCCCTGTTCATCATGGCACTCACCATGTGTGGCAGCAGCATGCGCTGGATGTGTCCTGGGTCTATGCATGGTCCCTACCCCTGTGTTGGTGGCTGGATCCCGGGGGGGACACTTGCATCCATAATTTCCCATCCCCTGCTCTACTCTGCATTCCAGGAGCAGTGTTCTGGTGCATAGGCGAGGTGGGGATAGCCACCCACATCCATGTGTGCTGGCACCTCTGTATGCCCATCACACTGTGTCCACGGCACCCTCCATAGTGTTTACCATTGCTGTCTCTTGGACGGTGTGCCATATCATGGGTGTCATCGTTGGTGTCTGTCTCTTCTGCTATAGTGCTGTTCCTGTTGTCCTGCACATTCCCCAGTGCCAATGTCTGCCATGTCCACCACTGGGCAGCCTGTGGGGATGTTGCTCTGCATCCTGCATGCTGTGGGGTGTCCTTGCAGCAGCATCTGCCTGGTGCTGTGCCCCTGGGGCTATGCACGCCTGCCATTCCCTGGTGCACCTTGTGTGCCTGTGTTGAGCATCTGGGGTTTACAGATGCCCTCCACCCCACATATTGCTGTGCATCCTGGTCCACATGCCTGGGTGATGTAGTGTAGTTTATGAATCTGCATACAGCATCACATGCACACTACTATGCGGCCATGCCCCCAGATGTGTGCATAATTTCTGTGGCCTGTAGCTATGCCTCTGCCCTCCCTGCACTGAGCGTGCTGTTGTTTATGAATGCTGCCATGGCATAGTGTGCATGGTATACTGTCATTTACCACTGTGCATGTCACTTACCCTCCACGCTTCTGCAGCTAGGGCTTCATGAATAGGCCCCACTGTGTGCAATGGTGACTTGAACAGTGCAGCAGTAGCTACCACCAATTAATAGTTTCTTGTTCAAAAGACAATAGCTTTACAATAAAAAAAGTAGTGAGAGAGAAGGGAATGATATGCCACATAAACAGTTCCATTAAAGAAAATATACATCAAAAATTTAATTTTTTTGTTTTGTGTTTATCAAGGAGAGAGAGCTCTGACACAAATAAAGACAAGAAATAATCAAATGAAACAGTAAAAGCAAAAGACAGGAAAACAGCTGAGATTGTTCTAGTATTGTTGGTATTTTGCATTTTTTTATGTTTTTTGTTTGTTTTTTGGTGGGGATTTAAGAAAGAGGGAGGAGACAGACACTGCTGCACATAAGTCAAAAACTGCTGTTCTTTATATTGTCCCACACCAAGAGGAACTCACTCCTGCTTTTATACACATGCACGATCAGCTAAACCTCACGGCAATATGGGCCCTCATACTTTACCTATGCCTGGATGGGGACATCAGACCTAACCTAATCCCCCTTCCCCCCCCTCTCTCCCTCACCATGGTCAGGCCTCAAAGGGCTTAAAACTGCCCACACTAACACACACAGTATCCTGGCCAATAAAACTAACCTTGAGACCTGGGTGTCACACTACACTTAATCAATCAATTTTTTATTTATAAAAAGTGCAATTCCATGTGCTCAAAGCACTTGTACAATATAAAAGCATAGAAACAGAAATGCAGACAGATCCATAATTAAAAACAATACAGTTTTAAAACCTATATCAGCAAATCTAAGAGAAATCAGAGAAAGCTAGTCTGAATAAATATGTTTTGAGAGCGACCTTAAAGCTCTTGACAGTCATGCACTCTCTCACCCAATGATGTACAGAGTTCCACAGGGTAGGGGCCACAAAAGCAAAAGAATGGACCCCCAAGATCTTAAGCTGAACCCCGAGAACCTCTAGCAATCCCTTGTCAGAGGAGCGGAGTGTGTGGAGGGGGCAGTAGGGACAAGGGAGATCTTGCAAGTACTGAGGTCCCCGACCGTGTAGGGCATTATAGGTCAGTAATCTGACCTTGAAGGTGATCCGCCACTGTACTGGTAGCCAGTGTAGACTGCAGAGTACAGGTGTGATGTGGCAAGATCTTGATAAGCCAGTCAACAGTCTGCCCACCATTCTGCACCAGCTGCAAGTGGCAGATATCAACCCCCAGGAGCCCTAGGTAGAAGGCACTGCAGTAGTCAAGACAGGAGGTCATGAAGTCATGGATCTAAGTTGGAAGATCATCAGGTGGGACCAGATGTTTTATCTTGGCAATATTCCTCAGATGGTAAAAAGAGGTCTTGTAAATGGCCGACACCTGAGATTTAAGTGTCAGGTCATCATCAAAAATAATGCCTAGATTCTACACCCAGTCAGAGATCGGCAGCTGGACAGCACCGAGCCAAATCCCAGAAGGCTGTCCCATTGGCAGCCCCATACCCTGGTGACCTGGGTCCACCAACAACACCTCAGTTTTTTCCAGGTTCAACCACTGCCAGTTGACACTCATCCAGTCCTGGATCTTGGCAAGGCAATTGTTAAAAACTGAGACAGCTCGACCCTGTTTGGGAACAAATGACATGTATAACTGAGTATCATTTGCATAGTATTGAAATCTCAGTCCATATCACCTTATAATGTCTCCTAACAGCAGCATATACACCGCAAACAATATGGGTGACAAAATGGAGCCCTGCAGCACCCCGCAGGATAGGGGCAGAGGAATAAATCCCCAACACTACTCTCTGAGTCCTACCCATGAGGACAGATCAATAACACCTGAGGACTGTACCTGACAGTCCACAGATCAACCACAGGTGCTCCAATAACACACCATGGTCCACAGCATCAAATGCTGCAGAGAGAGATCAAGAAGAATTAAAGATCAAACGGGTCCTCCAATCTCTCACTATTAGGAGATCATTTAGTACCCGAACCAGTGCCGTCTTGGTACTATGCCTCTTCCTACAGTAAATCTAGACCGAAGAGGATCACAGACATCATGGGTGGTCAAATGATCATCCAGCTGCAATGCAGCCACCTTCTCAAGAACCTTACCCACAAAAGGTAGGTTAGAGAAAGGTCTGTAGTTAGCTAGACAGTCCGGGTCGAGAGAAGATTTCTTAAGGAGAGGTCTCACCACCGCCTTCTTCAGGGGGTCGGGAAACACCCCTGTCTTCAACGAACTCCAGACTATCTCACCTAGGACCAGGCTGATCACCTCAACACACCCCACAAGGAGGCGCGTTGGGCCCAGGTACAAAGTACAGTAGGTTGGTCACAAACTCTGGATGATCCTCATGATGTGAATGATTGCCAGCCGGCCAAAGTCGCACCAGGTAAACTGGGCACTCTCAACCTCCTGCCGACCTCCACAACACCCAATTGAGGGGACCAGATACTCCCAACATCCTAGGTATATCTGAATCGTGGCTCAAGCCCAGTGTTGGAAACTCACTCTGTAAGCTGAACAACTACTGCTTCCTTCAGATTGACCATCCTTCTCCCAAACAAGGCGGTGGTCCACTAATTTACTAAAAGTCTCATCCTAACCTGTCCTTGATCCCTTATACAGCTGGTTCTGGTACAGCCTGCAAAGTACTTCATGCTTCCCTAGTATTAGGCCACACCAAAAAACTCCATCTCCTCTGCATCTACAACCCTCCAAAATGTGATGTATGAAGTCTAACTGCCTTCCTTGACTCCATCCTACCCTCAGTTGGCTGAAATCAGTTAATTGTCACGAGTGACCCGAATCTTGACTGGCTAATCCCCAACTCCAAAACCTATGAACAGCTCATTAGCAAGCCTAGTCTCATCCAAATAATCTCTAGTCCCACCCACCTCTCACCGTGGTACTTCCTCCACTTTATTTGATTTGATGCTTATGAACAGGCCTGGCAGAATTCAAGCATCTGGGGTGCTCCCTGACTCAATAAGTGATCACTCATCCACTTTATGCCTATGGAATGTGCAGATACCAAATGTCCCTCTCAAGGCATTCCCCCTCAGGAACTTTTCAAACCTAGTCCCACTACCCTCAATGCCGAGCTCTCTCTTGTTGACTGGTTCCCCATCCTAGTCACCTTCAATGTTAACTCTGCCCTAAATATTTTTCAGTCCTTCATTTCCTGCCTAAGAGATAGGCAAGTCCCCCTCACTAAAAGAAGAGTTCGAGGCATGGCCACCCACTGGTTGCACAGTGACCTTCTCTTCCTATACAAAAGAAGAGACAAATGCTGGGCTGCATTTAAAGCCTTGTTCAAATTTCAAGACTGGCTTACCTACTGGCAACTGTGAAATCAACGCAAAAAGGCCTCCCGCTCAGCCAAAATCTCCTTCAGTAAGGAGAAACTTCTAACCTCTGCTGGCAAGCCATGTCATTTCTGAGGGCACATACACGGGCTCCAGGGAGCTCCTTCTAACGCCTCACACATAGATATGATCATTGATGGTGTACATTGTAACAACCAACTCACTATAGCAAGGGCTTTCAATGCCCAGTTCACTGATCTCTCCTCCTTCTCTGCCTGCTTTACTGCAGCCCAGGACAGCATCTCTTCTCCCCAACAGACTTCCCTCACACCAACCCACCCCTTTTTCTACCAGATAACTCTCACCAGAAAAGAAGTTCACAAACTACTGAACTCCCTATTCCTTGACTCTGTTCTGGGGCTGGACAGGCCAGAGCCTAAATTACTCAGGCTAGGGTCTCATGCTCCCTCCCTTCCTATTACCCATATATTCACTCTCTCTTACCTCTAGTGTGGTCTCATCACAATGGAAAGTTGCCAAAGCAGTCCCTGTCCCCAAAAAGGGTGACCTCAAAAATATTTCACAATATCAACCTAATACCCTTCTGCCTGTCCGCAGCAAGCTACTTGAAAAGGTAGTAGCCTCACAGCTAATGGATTACCTGCAAACCCACTGCCTGTTTACTCCATGTCAGCATGGTTTCCACAAAGAACACAGTACCACATCTGCCCTTATACAGATTACTGATTACATTAAATCTGCTATGGACAAGGGAGATCTTACTCAAGCCATCTTCATTGATTTGTCCAAGGCATTCTACCTTAGAAACATAGAAACATAGACTTTGATGGCAGATAAGGACCGCTTGGCCCACCTAGTCTGCCCTAACTTGTTGATCATACCCTTCTATCCTATAAACTAACTGACATTGGTGTCTCCCCCTCCATGCCAACACCTGGTTTACTAGTTGCTTGTTAGACAGGCAACAATTCATCAGATCTGGGGATGCCTCTTCCAGCCAGTTGCTGATTACCCTAGGCAACCCCCAGGGATCTTTCTTAGGCCCACTATTCTCAGTTTTCATAAATAACCTCCCCTCCATCTCCACCTCCTGTCCTGCCATAATGTACACTGATTTTGCCTTATAGCATGGAGTCCAGAACTCCCAACTCATCAATGCTCAAATTACAAAGGACATCACCCATATTCAAAACTGGTTTGTTGCCAACAACCTAGTTCTCAGTGCATCCAAAACTCTAGCAGTGTTATTTGGTTCCAGGGCTTGCAGAACTTCCTCCTCTCATCCCCACACCATCGGGTGTATAGACGGCTCTACTCTCTCCCTAGTCAAAGAATTTTACTACTTGTGCGTTACTCTTGACCCCGTGCAGGATTTCCATTTACACATCTCAAACCTATGCAAATCTATTAATTACAGAGTTGGTCTGACCTATGTCATCACCATTTTCTTACTCTGAAAGCTATCACACCAAGCATCCTGCTCCCTTGCATACAGTTTTGTTCACTTCTCTTTACTAATGCCCCCACTTCTTATCACCATAAATGGGATGTCACCCACAACAGAATACACTGCTTCACCCTTTCCTCTCCCTACCTCACACATCACTGTTCCTTTTGCTCTTCCTTAGGGTGACTGTCCCCCTCTACCTCCCAAACCTATGTGCTAGGCTGCTTCATTTACAAACTACTCCAATCTAACACCACAGCCACCCCAATTTCCCTACTTCATGGTGCTCACCCTATGTACATTCTCAAATCCTTGAACACTACCTCACTTATCACCCACAAATATTTGACCAAGCTGGGTGACCAGGCTTCTTTCTCATTTGCAACCAGGTTTTGGAACTCCCTCCCTTCCTTCCAATGACCTCAGTTCTCCCACCCTATCATCCTTCAAATCTGCCCTTAAGTCTCATCTCCCATTATCCATGACATGCAATTGCTTCTAGCCCCAACTACTGTATACTTCTATGTTTCTCATTCCACCCTACCAATGTACTCCTCAAATTGTTTTTCCTTTACTTCCCTACTAGCCTGTACCCTTGCATAACTTACTGTGCCTCAAATTTGCCTGCATCACAATATGTACCTGATCAACATACCTTGTATTCTGTGCACTTATTGTAATTTATAATAGTATCACCTAGGTACCTTTCCTGACCTTGGAATTGTGAACTCTCAAAATATGTCTTTATATTTGTTTGAAGACTTTTGTTCTGTACCCTCTTTGGTTGTACCTGAAAATAGGCATTCAGTTGCCTAGTGTGCTTACCCAGTTAACAAAGACCAAATACATAAATAAATAAATAACTAAATAAATAAATAAAAGAAGACAGAAAGAAGTAGATTATGCTTAGAGAAAAGGAAAGGGTATAAAACAGGGAGGAATGAGAAAGCACTGGGAAAAGAAAGATGGTGTCAAAATTTCAAATTAAGTGGATCTCATGGTGTGCCATTGCCAGATGGAGCAGCACCTGCACCAGTGGGATGGTGTGCCCACATTTCCTGGATGAGAAGTGCCAGGTTCTCTTTTACTTTAACCATCTTTTGTTCAATAGAACAAAATACTAGTGGACGTTCCCCCATCTTCTAGTTGAGAAATCCCTTCCATGGTGGTTTGCAGTGGTACAGGTGCTGTGCTGGTGCTGCTGGCCCACTCTCATAGCCATTACCATGCCGAGAAGAGCAATGATGGACTTTGCTCTCCCCCGTGAGTGGGTGCTCCAACTGAATAGAACAGATGATCCACCACCAACACCACCATTGGCCACCTCATGCCTGTCTCACCTTCAACTCCACTGGGTGGTGGATCTTTAAATGTGTCCACTAGCCATCAGTGCCTTGATGGGTCTCTTTTTCACCCTGACTGACACACATGTCACAGATAGTAAATTGGGAAAAACTGTTATCTTGGGGGTCCACTGCAAAAAAACTCCTATACTAGGGGAGACCATGGCTGCTTGGCTGTGGATGTCCGTGGCACTGAGGACCCCAATGAGGAGGACGAGCATGACTGCTCAGGGGGTACAGCTGGTGGTGGTACCACAGAGGGCCACAGGGATTCAGACTACTGTGGAGCTGGTGCAGGTGCTTCTGGCTGCTGCTATGTCTGCTGCTGAGGAATGGGGGATGAAGGGGCTGCTGCAGAACAGGGGACTGAAGTTCTGGCTGTTGCATCAAAGCTGGGGGAACTGTGGGCTTCTGTGGAGCTGGGGCTGGGAGTGAAACTTGCTGCTGCTGGACTTGGGGCAGCTACTGTAGTGATATGGGGGTCTCTGGATGGCATAGGTGTACAGTACTACCATGAGTCTGCACACAACCCCTAGGGTCCATCCAGAGAAACAGAGAAAGAAAGAGAAAGGAAAGTCTGATAGAATCAAATTGAAAAAAAAAGGGGAAATAGTGGTCTCTAAATAAAGTTTATAACTAAAAAAAAGGCAAAATATAGAAGAAGAAACTAAATTAGTACACTTCCAATTTAATTACAATAAAATAAATGAATAAGAAAAAATACATTAAACTAATGTAATTTGTTGTTGAATCCAACAATTTTCTCCACAAAAAGCTGGTCAGGCTCCAATCTCCTACATTAAGTCATACTGCAAAACCAAACGTGAAGGGGTCTTTCTGTACAGGCACGTACTGTGCCATGTAACCTGCAGTAGGTCTTTCAAGTGACCTTGAGACACATGTTTACTTGTAGAATCATTTGGACCAAAATTCACCTTGGTGTACCCCAAGGGTAAAGCTACAGGTAGAGCTGCCAGGCAAATTTACCGAAGACGAATTTGTAATTAAATAGCAAACATTTACAAATTTATCTGCAGAAGTCAGTTTGGCAAATTCATCTTAACTTCATTGGCGGATTTAAACTTAGCAACATCTCTAGTGCTGGGTCAGGATTGGTCACTCAGGGACCAACAGGCAAGGTCTCTTTAACCATGGAGTGTTTTTCTTGGTTCCATCTGGCTGAGTGAACTCTACAGCATCCTTCACCACACTCTGCTTAACCAACCAGGTCCATTGCTTGTAGACCTGCATCAGCTTCTCACAAAATGCAGGCACCTGCACATCATTTCTTTGCCAGCTTTGGGACAGCATCTTACACAATCTTTCCTGTACCCATTGCTGATGGTGCTGCTGCACTATATCTATTGGCCAAATGAGGATATATAGATAGTTGTATCCCTACATATCCTTTACTTTCTTCCCCACCTCTCTCTGTCCATCTTTCTGTTTCTCTGTCTCTCTCTTTTACTCGTTCTGTCTCTCTCAGCATAAGACAACTTAGTGAGGCCTGGGGGATAAGAACTTCAGGAACACACCACTACTAGGATTCCACATTAACCTCATCCTTGTTCTCTTTGCCAGTGTCCCTGTGCAGATGGAAAGTGCTGCTTGACTTGATGGACACTACACAGGTGGGCCTTTCAAGTTTCAAGTTTATTAACACACAAATGTATAAAATTCATATAATTTATAACATTCCATAATTAAAACATTACATTAAAATCTATTGCACATACACATAAGCTTGACATTTCTAAATTCCACATACTGTCAAAAATTTTGCAATACCAAATATCACATTCAATTTCTCTAATTTTAACATTTCCTTCTGGGGACCATCAATAATACCTGAATTTATGGCAATGGAAAGAGGAATCAGCCATCTACTTCTCTCTTTCTCCCATTTTTTACAATTATACATAGCATGTAACATCCTAGGGAGAGACTTATCTATACAATTACATCTCTTAATTTGAACATAGCTTTGCTTAATATTCATAGTATCTATACCTAGGATGTCCAATCTCAGTTTACATAAGATATTTCTATGCAGGTTATTTTCACAAATCATAAGATAAGTTTCTGTACCCCAATATTATTTAACTATTGAATATGGACCAATCTTATCAATTTCATGTATTTTCTCAAAATCCCTAGTAATTGCATTATCTTTTAATCTCATCATAGCACTCTCAACATATGGAACAGCATTACATTCTGCAGATAGCGATAAAAGCCCATCTAACCCCACACATTTTAAATTATCATTCAATCTTGAGAACCAAGTATTTTTTACAGTTTTTGTTTGCATTCAATTAATAAAATCTTTCCAACATAGTTTTGGTAATCTATCTTCATTCATACCTTTGATCTTACCCCAATAATTAACTGACCTCATTACCAATCTTACATTTAATGGAAGCATATCAGACTCTAACTGCAAAAAAGTGGAGGGACAGTCCCTAGGTAAAGTCAGTATAAGTTTAAGAAATCTATTCTGTGCTGCCTCAATATTATCAAAATGATCAGGGTATATCCCCTAGATTTCCCCACCGTACAAAAGTTGACTAACTGTTTTGGCCTCAAATGTTGTTTTTAATGATTTAAAACTATTTCCTGCAAACTTATTTGCAAATGCCAGAATAGAGCTAGTTGTTTTATAAGATTTGTTTTTAATTTCCCTCACATGTGCATATCAGGAATGTTTTCTATCAAATATAATCCCAAGATATTTATATGTCTGCACTACTTCAAGATTAGTACCATTTATATTCCAATGCTTTCTCTTATCATTTGTTCGACCCATTACCATAATTTTAGTCTTCTCTACATTCAATTCCAAATCCAAATCTTTTAGAGTTGTCATTGTTCCTAACTGCCATTTTTTGTGCTTTAAAATTTGGTTTGGGCAGGATTAAAGGATTTTAGTAGACGAATTGGGGATTCTGTGTTTAAATGTGGCTCTCTAGCCTGTAAGTGCAGGCATCATATTACAGGGGATTAGTGCTGATAGAAGGTGAGGGTTAACAGCCATCTTATTCAGTCTTCAGCTAGAGGAGAGAGAGGGAGAGAGAGAGAGAGAGAGAGAAAGGGCCTTTAGCTGCTGAGGGTGTTTGTAAGTGATTTAAAGTAGATTTTTTTGGCTGCCATTTCTGTGTGCTGGACATTGTATCTGAGGTCTGTTTACTGCAGAAGCAGTTGGGGTCTGGCAGAGGTTGTCCGAACCTTCTTTTGCTGAGCAGTTGGGGAAATGATTTAGTTGCTGAATAAGCATTACATTCTTTTTCAGTCTGTGAACTTTAGCTCAGTAGTGCAACTTTGTTTAATACAGTGTTTGTGTAGGGACCTTCTTCCAGAGGAGGGATCTTCCTCCAGAGGAGGTTGCAGTGCTTGGAGGGGCAGTGAGGGGCAGACACAGGGCTGATACACTCTCACAAAAGTGTGGTATGGGCCCTATTACAACCCTCCCCAACCCCTCCCCAGATCACAACTCCTTTATAGGGGAACACCTGCCCTGCAATTAGAGAAAAGGGCTTCAGGTGCAGCTGATGTACTTCTATCCAGAGATGCAGCCACAGGGCAGGAAAAAAGCATAGGTAGGTCTCAAATAGGAGTACAGCATCCACAGTGAGTTGCTGATAGTGTGATAGGTGGATATTGTGGGGGGCCTTCCACTGGAATATACCAGGTATTACTGTTAGAGGCTGTGCTAGGATTACTTAATTCTACTTGCTGTAGGGATAGTTAGTGTGGAGAGGCTGTGTAGGTAGTGTGGACCATGAGTAGGATTGTTGGGTGCAATGATTGTGGGGCAGCAATGCAGATGAATATACTGTGGAGGCTGGGAGGGTGCCCAATAGGCCACAGGCTAAGGAGGCTCAAGGAAGAGGGTCAGTGGCTGGGCAGGGAGCTGGGGAGGTTGAGGGATGAGAGGATGATTTCATTGGTCAGAGGGCTGACATCTGAGAGTATTTTGGGGGCACCACAGAGAAGGAACAGTGGGTCAAGGGAGGGGGCCAACTAGATAGGAAGCCACCTGATGAAAGGTGGACTCTAGTAGAACCTAGAAAAAGTGGAGCAGCAGTAGGCAGGAGGGAGGAGAAAGCGCACAGTAAGGCAAAGGGGATAGGGAACATATTTACTTTGCTAGAAACACATGGAAAAGAGGATGCAGGAGGTGATTATACAAGGGATAGCACTCACAAAGAAGAGGGTGTGGGGGCATTATAAGAGGAGAGACTGAGCATGGTATAGGTATGACAGGGGGAGGGATAATACTTGGAGAGGTGAGAAGGGAGAGGGAGGTTGGCAGTCAAACAGGTGGAGAGGGAGGGGTCTTAATTGGGAGGAATGGGGGGAAGATACTGGGGCACATGGTAAAAACACAGTCTTGAGTGGCTCCAAAAATGAGAACCTGGGTGGAGGGGTGGTGATGGGCACAAGGAAAAAGGAGGGGGTACTGGGGTGTACTGGTGTTGGGGGACTCCATACTCAAGGGGATCAGATGGGGTGGCAAGAGGGAGAGGCACAGTTGGATATGGGTGGAGTCCATACCAGGATTCAAGGCAGACATGGCAGGACAGGCAATCCTAAGGTGCATAAAGAGGGGTAGAAGGAAACCACACATTGTGCTACATGTGGGGACAAATGACCTAGCGAGAGAAATGGTGGAGGTAACAAGGGAGAGGACTGAGGAAGTGGGAAGGTTGTGTGAGGGGACTGGGGAGTCTGTGGCCTTCTCTGAAGTACTCCCAGTACCCTGTGCAAGCACAGTGAGACAGGAGAGGACTAGAGAGTTGAACACATGGTTGGTAGAATGGTGCCGAACTAAGGGGTATGGGGTTGTGGGCAGCTGGGGCAGTACCTGGGATAATAACAATATGTTTGCAAGGGATAGACTGCACTTGAGTGGGGAGGGGAAGGAGGTATTAAAGCAAAGACTGTAGAGGTATATTGCGACAAGGGTGGATTTAAACTAGACGGGGGTGGCAAGTGGACAGCAGGTAGGCAGGGATCCGATAGAAAGGAGTCACAGCCTACCCCCAAGGCTAGCAGGGAAGGACTCAGGGAGGCCAACAAAGGAGGGAGTAGAAGGGAAGAGATAGAGGCTAGTGAAGGGAAGGGGGCATTATGGAAGGTGGTCTCATTGAATGCAAGATGTCTAGGAAACAAATCCACTGAGCCACAGGCACTCTTAGCCGTGTGGAGGGTGGATATTGCAGCTGTCACAGAAACATGGGCAACTGAGCACCTGGACTGGGATCTGGCAATCCCAGGATACAAATTATACAGGAAGGACTGTAAGGAGGGGAGGGGGGTGCGGTGGCAGTCTATGTGAGGGACAGGATCAAATGCACAAGGGATGAGGGAGAAGAAAGGAGAACAGAGGCAATCTGGCTGCAGCTCCTAGGCTCAAGGGGTAGGAAACTAAGGTTTGGGGTGGTATATAGGCCGCCATCCCAGTCTGAGGAGCTTGACAGGGAGCTAGAGGGACAAATCAAAAAGGTATGTAGAAAAGGGAAGGTGGTCATCCTGGGGGATTTCAACTTGCTGGGGGTTGACTGGAGCATTCCGGTCACCTCCAGTGCTAGGGAACAAGTGCTCCTGGATGTGATCCAGGAGGGTCTCCTGACACAGTTGGTTACTGTACCCACTAGGGTAAAGACGACCTTAGATCTAGTATTGTCAAATGGGGAGGCAGTGAGGGAAATAAAGATAGAGGACCCACTATCTGACAGTGGTCACCAAACAGTGTGGTTTAATATCACGATGTGTGGGGAGCCAGAGAAATCGATTACCTAGGAGGCAAACTTCAGGGGGGTGGACTTTGGGAGGATGCAGTAAGTACTGAAAGGGAAACTGGAGGGCATAAGGCATGCGATGGACGTGGAGCTGAAATGGGATATTATTAAATGGGGGGTTAAAGAGGCAACAGAAGCCTGCACCAAGGCACAGAGTAAGAGAAGCAGAGCAAGAAAACCATGCTGGTTGAACAGCAAAGTTGTGGAGGTGGTGAGGGCAAAACGAGTGGCTCACCAGAGGTTTAGGAGGACAGGGAAGGAAATGGACAGGAGGAATATGCAAGATGGTCCAGGGAGGTGACCAGAAAAGTAAGAGAAGCCAAGGCCCCGAGGGAGCTGAGATTAGCACAGGGAATTAATGGGGGAGAAAAACTTCTTCAGATACATCAGGGAGAAAAGAAAGTGCAAGGACACAATAGTGAGGATAAAAAGGGTGGGGAGCAGATGGAAAAGGGGGAGGAGCAGGCAGAAGCACTGAATGAATACTTTTGTTCCGTGTTCACAGAAGAAAGGGGACCGCTATCAGCATGGGCTGGGAGGGTGGGGACAGGAGGATAGGAGGCGACAAATGGAAGAATTGAGGCAAGTAGAGTCCTAGAGGGTCTGAAGGCACTGAAGGTAGACAAGGCACCAGGGCCAGATGGCATCCACCCCAGGGTGCTGAGGGAAATGGTGGAGGTGTTGGCGGAGCCACTGGAAAATCTGTACAGCACCTCCCTGGAGTCGGGATGTGTGCCACTGGACTGGAAGATGGCACGTGTAGTGCCATTACACAAGAGTGGGCCATGGGATGAACTGGGTAATTATCATCCGGTAAGACTCACCTCCATAGTGTGCAAATTCATGGGAACAATACTAAAGGAAAGACTGGTGTTGTACCTGGAGGACAATGGCCTCCAGGATATGAGGCAGCATGGGTTTGTTTCAAGGAAGTCTTGTCAAACCAACCTGATACAATATTATGACTGGGCGACAGGTGAACTGGATATGGGTCATGCGGTGGATGTTCATTACTTGGACTTCAGCAAGGCCTTCGATTCGGTGCCTCATGGACAGCTTGGGGGGAAGCTAACTGGTGTAGGAGTAGGGGCAAAAATGATAAACTGGATTACAAGCTGGCTGAGTGGGAGGCTGAAACAGGTAGTAGTGAGAGGGGAACTCTCAACTCCAAGGCCGGTGATGAGTGGGGTGCCACAGGACTCTGTGTTGGGGCCAGTATTATTTGGGATCTTCATATCAGACATTGGACATGGGGTGGTGAGCAAGGTGAGTCTGTTTGCTGAAGACACCAAAATTGGAGCAGTGGTGGATGGAGAGGAGGGGTGGAAGCAGCTGCAGGCGGACCTAAGCAAGCTAGAGGAGTGATCAGAGAGGTGTCAGCTGGGGTTCATTGCAAAGAAGTTTAAGGTTATGCACTTTGGCATGAAGAACCCAAGGAGAGAATACTGGCTGGGGGGGGTTAAGCTGGGGATAACAGATGAGGAGGAGGAGAAGGACCTTGTGGTAATGATAACGGAGACCATGAACAACACTGCCCAGTGCAGGAGAGTGGCTGCAAAAGTGAACAAAATGCTGGGGTGCATAGCGAGGGGGTTTTCGTCCAGGTGAAGTGAGGTGATCTTGCCCCTCTATAGATTGCTGGTAAGGCTGCACTTGGAGTATTGTGTGCAGTTTTGCAGGCCATACCTAAAGTGTGATATCAGGCTGCTGGAGGGGGTGCAGAGGAGGGCAACAAAGATGATATGTGGAATGGAGGGGAGAGACTATGACAGCAGGCTGGGAGACCTCAATATGTACACCCTGGAGGATAGAAGAGACAGGGGCATGATAGAGACATTCAAGTATCTGAGGGAATCAATAAGGATGAGGCAGATGGAGTCTTTAAGTTAAGGAGGGAGGGTCACTAGGGGCACGGGCTAAGAATGAGGGGGGATTTAGGAGGAGATGAGGAGACACTATTTCACAGAGATGGTGGTAGCAAATGAATGCCCTACCAGAATTGGTGGTATCATGTAAATCTGTGAACAGCTTCAAAGGGCATGGGACAGGAACAGGGAGAGTGAGGGTGGGGGTGGAAGTGGGATGACAAAGGGAGGGGGGTTGGGGCAGCTGCAAACTAGGGGTGTTGGCTGCACACTCGAGCAGGCTTAGATAGACTGGGTGGTCTGTTTCTGCTGGCACATTCGTATGTTCGTACATTAATGATCCCTCTTTTCAAACCTAATGGGGTTCTTGATAAAAGTATTGCATCATCTGCGTAGAGTAACAACTTTATTTCTTCATTCTCAACCATAGGACCAAAGGTGTCAATATCCTTTAATCTATTCATTAAGATTTCAATATATAGATTAAACAAAGTTGGCGCTAACAAACACCCTTGTTTCACACCTTTTGAAATATTTATCTGGTTGGTTAGGGCTCCATCCCTGGTATAGCGTACCCTTGCTGTAGTGTTATTATGAAACATTTTAAGAATATTCAGCAAATGCAAATCAATATGCAATTTCTTTAGAATCTCCCATAATGTAACCCTATTAACTGACTCAAAAGCCACTTTTATATCAGTGAAACATATATATTGGGGTTCTTCTCACTTCTACATAAATGTCTATAATATAATTCAGCATAAAGATTAAATCTAGGGTACTACACTGTTTTTTAAATCCACATTGCCATTTGGAGGTTAAGTTATTCTCCACCACCCAGATATTTAATTTATCTAGAATCAACCTGGTATAATTTTTTTGTACTATTGGAAGAAGTGTAATTAGTTTGTAATTCTTAGAGTCTTGTTTATCTCCATTCTTTAATAATAGTATAATTATCCCTTGGTTCCAATCTTGGGGTAATAACAAACATTGACTTATCGTATTAAAAATTAGGACTAGAAGCCTCGGCCAAGCATCAGGATTATGGAGGAAAATTTCAGCCGATAAACCATCACGTCCAGCTGCTTTATTGCTCTTTTGGTTTAAAAATGGCTGATCTAACCTCGGCAACAGAAAATTCATAGGTACAGCTTAACTTATTTTCCAAAAAATATGCACAAACTTCTACACGCTCTGCTTTCAAATTACTGTTGTATATATTTTCAAAATACTGAACCCATAAACTTCCCGGTATCATACCATACAGATTATGTCTCACATTCTTCTCATCACAACCATATGCGACAAGTGTCCAAAATAATTTTGTAACCTTCCTCCATATAGCCTGTTGTAAATGAGACCATAATTCATGTTTATACAGTCTTTCTTTAGATACTAATAATTTCTTATACTCTCTTTTCAAATTTTTCATAGCACAAAGAACTGTCGTGGTTTTCAATTTCAAACTTAGTCTCCCAACTTTCCTGGTTTCTTTTTTCATTTTCCTACATTCTTTATCGAACCGGGGTTTATCCATTCCAACATTATTATTATTATACATTGGGCACTTTTCCATACATAATTGACTACTACAGTTTTTCATAAACATAGAAACAGACTTTGACGGCAGATAAGGACCGCTTGGCCCACCTAGTCTCCCCATTTCCCTACCTGCAGGATAAGCTGCAGATCCTATTTAACCAACAGCCTATTTCTTCCTACCCCCCACAAAAATTGCCTTATGTCTGTGCCATGCATTCTTGAATTCTCCCACAGTTTTAGACCCCACGACCTCCTCAGGAAGGCTGTTCCATGTATCCACCACCCTCTCTGAGAAAAAAAACTTCCTCACATTGCCCCTGAGCCATCCCCCCCTCTATCTTCAAATTGTGTCCCCTTATTCTTGCACATTTCGTTTTCTGAAATATGCTACCCTCTTGGACTTTGCTGATTCCACTGAGGTACTTAAATGTTTCTATCATGCCCCCCTCTCCCTCCTTTCCTCAAGGGTATACATATTAAGCTCCTTTAGTCTCTCCTCATATGGCTTCTCTTGCAGACCCTGCACCATTTTAGTTGCCCTCCTCTGGACTGCCTCCATCCTGTCTATGTCCTTGTGGAGATGGGGTCTCCAGAACTGGATGCAGTACTTCAGATGGGGTCTCACCAACTGTCTGTACAGAGGGATAGCAACTACTTGTTTTCTGCTGGTGATACCTCTCCCTATACATCCCAGTATCCCCCCAGCCCTCCCTACTGCCTTTTCACATTGCTTGCTAACCTTAAGATCATCTGATATGATTACCCCCAGGTCCCTTTCCATTTTTGTTGTTGTTACTATCTCTCCCCCATTGTGTAATCTTCCCCTGTGTTTTTGTTTCCCAGATGCATTATTTTGCACTTCTTTGCATTGAATCCAAGCTGCCATACTTCTGACCATTCCTCCAACCTTGCCAAGTCCCTTCTTATCCTTTCCACACCTCTTTGTGTATAAACCCTGTTGCAGATCTTTGTGTCATCTGCAAAGAGGCATACTTTTCCTTCCAGTCCTTCTGCAATGTCACTTATAAAGACATTAAAAAGGACTGGACCCAGTACTGAACCCTGTGGTACCCTGCTAGTAACCCCTCTTTCTTCAGAGTGGACTCCATGTCAAAAGTTCCTATCACATTATGACAACTTAGCTTATTTTTCAGCTTATTTTCCCCACTCCAGTCCAATACAGTTTTTAAACATTGGTTACAATCTATAATTTTATCTACTCTTAACTTGGTATACTCATTCCATACAATTTTTTTACTGTACTTTATAAACGTTGTATGGTTTATTTCCATCACACATTTCTTATTTCTATTAAAAGTTGTACAAATTATCTTGCTTTTACATTCTAGAGGAAAATGGTCACTGTCCCATACTCTATGGATTTTGAAAAAAAAATCTACATTTGGATATAGAAAAGCATCTTTTACAAAGTAATCTATTACACTACCCCCATTAACTGATGGAAATGTTATTTCTCACTCCCAATCATTCCTAGAGCAGCAATTTAATAATCGCAAATTATTTCTTCCTAAAAATTGTATCAAGAGCCTGCCATTTCCTGTAACCTTTTTATCCTTTGATTGTTTAATTGGAATATTAAAAATATCATCTATACCCCACTAATTTTGTTGTTCTTCTATCAAATTTCCTGTACGTGCATTCAAATCCCCAGCCAAAATAAATTCAATACCTGGATATTGTACTCTAACAGAATCAATATCACCCTCTAAAATCTAAAGTATACTCCCATAATCTTTCTGCTTTACTTGTGGGGGAATATAAATATTACAATGTGCAATGCATTTAGTTTCAACTTTCAAAATTATACACATAAAATCATTATACAAACTCAATTCAATACATCCTACAACATGTGAGTTATCAATAAAAATAGCCAGTCCACCCTTACTCCTTCCAAACCTACTTTGTCGAGTAGCCGGAATGTGTCACATATTATATCCTTCAATTAAATAATCATCCAATCTACCCATCCAAGTTTCCTGGAATATTAAGATTGGAAATTGCCTTAACCATTCCAGAACACCTTTGTCCCCTATTTTAGATCTTAAACCTGCCACATTCCAGGTTAACATGGATGGGTAGCTTTCTTTCCCTGAATTGCTAAGTCAATTATAACTATCTTCCAGGGATATTGTACTTGCCTGGGAGTCACTTAGTGCAGTTACATTATATATACTCAAGGAACCTTCCACACTGATAGTAGGATCTAATTCCATGATCACACTATTATTAATCCTATTTCCTAATATTTTTCTTCCTCGGATATAAATTGAATCTTCTAAATCACCTTCCATACTGATTTCAGTTTCTGTTGGTTTCATATATGCCGTGATTCTTGCTTGGTTAACTGATTTACCTTCTTTCTTATTTTCCTTTCCTTCATCTGACAGTCAGTTTTGCAAATTTATTTTCTCTTTTGGAACTATAGGCAACATCTCTTCTCTAATTGTGGAATCCAATAATATTCCTAGTCCCTGAAATTCTCTTTTTTCTTTTGTCAAACATAACCTTGAGTCTGCTTTTCTTAGCACCAAGCAGACCCAACCTTTAAAAGGGCTAGGTTTATATCCATAAACAGATGCAATATCCTGCCAGCCAAATTTATGACCCATAATACCTTTTATTGTTAACTTTGGAATATATGGATTTTCATTTCTTCCCTTTGGTACACCCTTTTAAAATACTGTTGGTAACATATCTCCCACCCTAATCAACGTATCTTTCACATCTTCTTCAACATCTAAAGCTATTTTTACCTTCTTTACATTGCTATCTATGTTTTTGTTAGAAACATCACTTTTCCTTACATGTACCTCCTCATTCTCTAAGCTAACCCTTTCTGCTGTATTAGTTTTCCTAGTATCCTAGTGGTTTTTCTTTAGAATTCTCCAAAATACCCTTTTCATGAAGTTTACAATGTTCACTAAGTCTTTTATGTTCCTTCCTTAGCTGTTGTTTTCTCTGGTTTAATTCTTGAATTAAGAGGTCTATTTCCTTAGCTTCTTTATCAGCTATTTCATTTGTTATAGTTTTCACTGATTTTGGTTCTAGACCTTCGGTTAACTGTTTATCCCCCTTTGCTTTGCAACCTGTTTACCCATAGTCCCCTTTTTTACATATTTGGAATTAGCAACCCTATTTTTCCATTTTCCCTGGTCCTGCTTCTCTGATTATCCTTTACATTTCTACCTTATTTCATAATAGAGGTTATTTTTTTCTTGCATGTCGGGAATTTTCACAAAATATTCCACAAATGATTTTAACAGAACACCCAGTTCCACAAGCTATGCATTACCAAAACAGATTTCTTTCCTAATTTCATTGAGTTTATCAATAAGATTATTACCACTATCTTGGTTTTCCAAATTACCATGGCTGTCATCATAATTATGAATATTTGGGCTTCTTTGATTCACTTGTTGCTTCTCCACTTCGGGACTCATATATCTTATTTTATTAATTGGGTTCTTTAAAATTTCTTTATGCCCATGTTTAATATAGGGTGCAATAAAGGAGTTGAAATCCGTCAAATAGGATCCTCTTTCACACTCAGATCTCTCATTATCAAACTCTCCAGCCCTAACATTCTGGTAAATATCCACAGCTTCTGGAGATAACACAAATACATCCAATCCATTCCTGCTGTTATCAGCATCACCTGTAACATTATCACAGTTCACATCAGTATCATTACCATTATTTTCACTCATGGTTTCATTCCTCATAGCTAATAAATTACTCCGAGACTTCACTTTATTACCACTTTTTCTGAATTTTTTGTTGTTGTCCAATTTCTCCCTCAAATTCTTTTCTACATTTTTCTCCTTTACGGTCTCTTCTCTATTCGTGATTCCTTTCATTTCAGACTTATCCAAATCTGAGTGATGCAACTCAGGACCAAGCTCGGGCACCTCCAACATCTCTATACTCCTTAACAGATCATGTTCTTCAAGGATTCTAATTTCCTGAAATAAAGAATGCTCAGTTGAACATGACTCTTTACTCCTCATACTAAGATCAGGAGATGACATAGATCTAGGTTAAAAACCTCTGTTAACCCTCTTATTACCCTTTAACTCTATCTGGTCTGAGACTGGTCTCATAAAATGTGTTATTTTGGAAATATCAGGCAAAACAATGCTCTTTAGAGCTTTTTTGGACAACTTGGATATATTTCCCATTTTTCCTTGCTTAGTGGGATTTATTTTACTATAGGTTTCATCTTTTTTGACATTTCACTGGCCACTAGAACCCCTCTACCTAATGCACAGACACCCAAGTATTAGTTGGGTTTAAATTGCAAAAACAACAAGCAAGCAAATGTTATTTCAAAGAGAGACTTAATATATTAAAATACTCCCCAATAGCAAATAATTCAGATCACTTAATCAGATCAAAAAGATGGATACCTGGTCTTTACATAAAAAGCACCCAATTACTAAAAGTTATTTAAGTGATGGATTTCCAACTAACTTCACTACATTCATTTATGGGTCTATGCATGAAAAAGGGCTACCAAAGTGTGACATTAGTGCCATTTTTTAAACTCTATAATATAACAATTATTCTAAGCATTTCTTAATGCTTTGACTCACCTTATAAAAATGTAGTGTGGTGTGGGATAACTCCAATTTCAGGGTCTGAGAAGAAGCCTCCAAAAAGTTGCATATGTAACAGGGGACATAAAAGCAGGGCTACACATGTAACAGGGGACATAAAAGCAGGACTACACATGTAACAGGGGACATAAAAGCAGGACTGCACATGTAACAGGGGACATAAAAGCAGGGCTGCACATGTAACAGGGGACATTAAAGCACCACAGGCACATCACTATCTGTCTGCACACAGCATGGAGGCATGCCACCACTCATCTATAGACAACATGAAGGCACACCACCACCCATCTGTGGACAACATGGAGGCACATCACCACCCATCTGCAGACAGTATACAGGCATTCAGCTAAATACCTGATGGAATCTTTCAAAGAAGTTCATCATTAAAGTATACATTCTAATCAGGATATCATCAGTCCATATCATCTAAATAATGGACAGTCCATGTAAACTGAACACAAACAACACCCACAGAAAACAGTATAGTTGGTTTTCACAGTAAGTTTTTTTTTTTTGCTAGGCAAAGTTGCATAAACCCACCACACACATGTATGATACGGCTGACCAATATGGCCCAGAGAATAATGTATGCTAATTAGGGCACCACAAACAGCATGGGGACAGTACTTTTAACATTAAACTCCACCTCTCCAAAAACAGTGACCATATGGTTTTGTGCTATGATTAACAAAATGCTGTGGTTACCCTGCGATTCAACCAGAAAATCTACGAAGGCACAATAATAAACACTATAAATGTGCAAAAAATAGAATACTGCAGGCAGCACCAAACAACTTAACTAATGCAGCAGCATCACCCAAACACCATCTGAATCATAGCACACAAACCAGCCACCCCACCAACATTAGTTGTTGCCTACTTTGGTGTACAACTCAGTTGTACATGAACAGGTAATTGTGTGATGGTATAGCAAATACATGTGTAATATGCACAACTGTTTGTTTTTTGGGAGGTGGGGTTGTGGACATAGTCACACACAAAATGGGTTTTGCCAAGATCACCAGCCCAGTACAAGCTACCTGTTTGAATACAAAAAGTGCACATCTGGGGTTGTTTGGTAATTTTGAAATTTAAACCAAAATAGCAGGGAGGGTTACCATGGTGGTGATGTCCAAGCTAAAAAAAACAACAAAATAATCAAATTCATTTTGTTCATGTTTTTGTTTTCAAATACCAAAATCCTAATCCAATGTTCAAACAATCACAAATTTACTAACAAAGCTGTTCAAATTACTAAATCACTTCTTAAGTGAAGACAAAAAAGGGGAAAAACATAATGCAATATGAGCCATGCATCATCCCATTTGCCAAAAAGAAAAAAAAATGGCAGCAAGCATACACCCATCTGGTAACAAAAGGAAGCCATGCATGCACACAACTGCAGACAAAATGAAGGTATGCAGCCATCCGTCTATAAACAAAATGGAGGCATGCATCCACCAATCTGCAAATCAAAATGGAGGCAATCAAACACAAATCTGCCAACAAAATGGAGGCATGCATCCACCCCTCTGCAAGTCAAAATGGTGGCAATCATACACAAATCTGCAAACAAAATGGGGGAATGCATCCACCCATCTGAAAGTCAAAATGGAGGCAATCATACACAAATAAGCAAACAAAATGGGGGCATGCATCCGCTCATCTGCAAATCAAAATGGAGACAATCATACACAAATCTGAAAACAAAATGAAGGCACGCATCCACCCGTCTACAAACAAAATGAAAGGAAGCATACACCCACCTGCAAGCAAAATGGAGGCATGCATCTAGCCATCTGCAAACAAAATGGAAGCATGCTTCCAGACATCTGCCAACCAAAAATGGAAACACACTGCAAAACATACCACAGGGACTCAGTCAAAAACTGTTATCAGACCTGATACACGCAGACCAAATTGTGCACCAACCCCCCGGAAAAAAAAAAAACATAATCGGTGACCACATGGTTTGGTACCCTGATTAACAAAAAATGCAGTAGGTGCCCTGTGATGCACAATGACAAAACAGAAGTGGTATACCCCACTAATAAAGAAGCTAGTAACAAACACATTATGCAATGCAATAGCCCATCACAACCAACCTCAAGATCGTGCCAGGCAAACCTACCACTTCACCTAAATTTGTGCTTGCCACCAGCCCAGTGGCATGGAGGGCTGAGGCATCTGTGCTTTACCTACTATCACACTGGTGACCAGCATTGCACGCTCTACCCAGGGGGAAACACAGGACAAGGAAAAATGAGGTCCCATATCAAGCAGGATGATGACAGCCACCCGCCACAGGCAACGACTCTGAATGGTACACCACAGAATCTGAATCCTAGTCAAGGTGAGCTTGAGCAAGGGGAGAGCTCCTCATCACCCTGCCATGGATGGTAAACTGTGGGGGGAAGAAGAGGTTAGCTGCCTGATGACAGGGTGTGGGACTGGGCAGGACACTGAAAGATAGATGCCGACAGGTGGGGACCCAAAAGAGAATCAAATAAGAAAAAAATAATAAAATTTGTGGTTACCTAATTTGGGCGCACCAAACTAACATGCACATCTGATCAAGTCACACCTCTCAGCTGTACCGCATTATGAGGAACAGGTTCTCATTTTATTCACAAAAGCTCCTTATTACACACTGAGAGGGTTTGTCCAACGTTCAACAACAACATTATAAAGCAAAAATGCATAGCAGTTCATATGAAAAAAGTATTGTTTATTTAACTGCGAACTTTGTGAGCACAGAGGCACATATTTCAACAGTGGTCTGAGCTTCTGAGTAATAGATTTGATGAAGTGTTCCACATTCTAAGGGGCAGTGTTTCACATTTGGGGGATGTACTGAGGTACAGTGCTCATACAACTCTTTGGTAGGAAGACGTGCACATTCAGGAGTGTTGGTGGGTTGTACTGGCAGTGCCCAGGTAAATACAAAAAAATGTTTTTTTAAATACCAAAAAACACAATAAATATCAGACATCACAATCAATCTTTTTAACAACCCCCAAGAAAAACAATAGTTGTAACAGCAGTATGTAAAATACCATCCCAACATATGAAAAGCACATTTAAAATAGAGCATTGGACCCAAAAACCAAAATAAATATCAGTATCCCAAAAATAAAGAGCCAAGGATTAAATACAGGTACCAAACCCTACCCATTAACCAAATAATGCAGTGTGCTAATCCCAGACACTTCACTCAGTCTCCATCCCTTCCCAAAATTGACTGTAACAGCAGCATGTAAAATACATTCCCAACATAAAAAGAACATTCAAAATACAGCATAGTAATTTAGAAAGTTGATCTATACAACCTCCTTATCAACTCCTTCAAGAAGACCTCATGGTGAACCGGGACATAAAGAAGTTTAAGGTCCCAAATTCACATTTTAATTCAAATGGCACCCCTTACACCAAATCAAGAAGGCAAAAAGGGAAATCCAGGGTATGGGTCCATCTGCACTAGTAATGAACCCCACCTGCCAACAACTTGCTAACATAATCAAAACTAGTAAAAAAACAAACAAAAAAAAAGTATTTTTGGCAGCAGACATTTACCTGCTTCAGTGAGGATAGTGATGCAACAAGGATCACACAGGAGGACAAGAGCTCTTCAGGACAAGACAGTCAATCACAGGAAAGGGCTAGAAATTGCAAGGAATATTCTTTTAAATCCCCCCCCATGGCCTGACCCAATCTCACACTGATATAAGTGGCCAAATGTTTTCACAAGGTGCTCCCCAGACCCCTGCTGTCATGTGTGAACGTCCGGTGGTGGGGACAGGAAAGGATCAGGTGAGCAAAGGGGACAGCTTGTGATCATGCTGTGTACTTAAAGAAACAGGGTGATGCACTGTAGTACCCTAAACATATACAGCAATTAACCTGAGGACAAAAATACAACATAAATAGCACCAAAGTGCAGATTATTACAAAAGATCAGAGGTAACACAAGGCGACATTAATGGTTACATGCAGGACCATATCTTTAGGACCCCCTGGAGGTGGGTGGGAATCAAGGTAGCACAAAAAGGAAGTGTGATAAATGAGAGCAGGACATGGAATTAGTTACAAAAATATTTTTATTGCCAGAAAAGTCTAGTTAAATGACACTGAGAGACTATTTCACACACACATGGGTAGCCATGTCACAAATTAGGACACACATTTTCATGCATTTTGACTAATGAAAGTGCATTTTTTTAATATGGAATCATCTGATTCCATCAATGTTATCTTATGTATCTCTCCACATAGGCTACTTAAAAAAGCCCATATCAATTGCTATATTATACTCAAAATCCTGCACGTGTACTGCATTACAACTTTAGGATCCATTGGTAACCCCTTTTTCATGCACGGAGCCTTATCACTTTCTTTCTCCACATGATTGTCTTTTGAGCTTTTCAAGCCATTATATATTCCTCCGTTTCTTTAACCAAAGTTCCAAACAGATCCCAATTGGATACATATTGCAGAAATACAATACATGTCCACAATTTCTTCTTGTATTCCTTAAATACCTCGTAATTAAGTCAATTAACAAGCAGTTCTGTCCACTGATCTGTATATGTTGTCCAGACACTGAAAAAAATAAAACACAAACAATTGCATATACCAGTAATTTAAGACAAAATTTTAGGTTAACATCAAACCGAATAAAACCATATAGAAATTTTAAAAAGAAAGCATAATAAAATAGCCGTAGCTATAATGATAGCAAACAAGTGTGTTTTACCCCCCCCCCCAGTAACTCTTTCTATTAAAAACAAAGAAAAGGGGGAAAAAAACAACTTACTTGTCAAGCTTTAGATTTAAATTCAATTTGGAGAGAGCTGAAAAAGCAACTACGAGTAAAGAATATTCCAATGTACAGGGCAGGGTGCACACCACATTTAACACTGGGACATTATTTTACAGACGGTCAACCCGCATAACCCCCACATAGAATATTAAGATTCAAGCACCAAGAATCAACTCAATGAGCAACGTACAACTTAAAGGAAGATAAAACCGAATAGCCAAACAAATGTCCTTGATGGCTCACAGGCATTCCAGGCATTCTGAGCAAAAGAGCAAGCTAAAGGAACTTTAGCACTTGTGCCTTTTAACTAGGGAAACAGAGGATCACATAAGTCAAAACACATGAAAACATGCAAGCATTTAATTAACCTTTAATTAGTAATTAATTGGAAAAAGCCGCATGCATGAGTTTAACTCAAGATTCAAGGTTCAGACCACAGAGCTCCCAATTCTCCAGAATATCAAAATTATCAGAGTGCTTAATTGATGCAGAGATATAAAATTCCAATCTAAAACAAGCACTAAACAGAGTTTGCATAAACCAAACTAACAAAAACTGTTACAAACCGCTACAATATAAAATTGCACCAATTTGCTAACAAAACCCAACAATAAACCAAGTAATACATACTCATATTCATAAAATCATGGAAATTGTAATAGGAAATTGTAAAAGGCACAAAAGCACAAAAGCACAGCAGCACGGAAGCACAATAGTAATAAAATAAAAATAGAACAAAAGTCCAAGTCGAAGTCCAGATTTCCTCTTAAAAATGAAAGTACCCAGCTCCACAGATTTTCTTTTTCTGTTTCCTGAATTCCTCTAGGCTCCAATACTCCAAAATATCGATTCTGAGATCTCAGAGCTAAAGACAAATCTACAAGCGCTCAGGCAGTAAGCTCCCTTTCTACTGGAGCAGAATGTAGAGAAATTCTAGAGCATTTCCCAGAGTTTTTCCTTAAACACTGAAGACTAGACTAGAGACTGCAGACTGCAGAAACTCACTCCACGAGCACAGCTTCTCCATAATCAGGACTTTCCAAAGGCCCCCCCGGCTTTGTCAATCCGACTTGGTCCACCACACAGGTCTTCTTCCTGGCAAAACAAAGGAGATGTGGTGAACAACATAAAGAGGACAGCGATAACATAGACTGGTAAAGACTACAGAAATTTAGGCAACTGTGGTTTGCCTTTTATTTCTTAAAAATAAAGCTTAGTAGTCCTCCTGCAGCGCATTACTCCACAACGCTCTGAGTGAAATGCTGACCCTCTCTCTACAGGTGGGCCTTTCCTTTTGTATAACCAGAAGACTGCTTCTTGTCAGTTTTCTCCTTGGAGAATGCTGAAAAAAACCTCTATCAAGGCCATTTAAAGTTACAGTACAAGGATTGGCATCTTCCTCAATATGTTTTGTAACCTCACTGACCTCTGGCACTGATTCTTTTTTTTGTCTTGGACCTTGTCACTTACCTCCACCTCAGTTGCTGCAAGGGTTGTGCCATCTTCTCAATTATGATCTCTGGATGGACACTGAGCTCGCACTTCTTCCACCCCCCCAGGTCACTTCTAATGCTGATTGCAGAAGAAGGTTGGATGGATTCACCTACTGTTTTACTGGTTCTGGTATTGATTCAGCTCATCTCTTATCCTGCACCGTTGGGAATATTGTGGCTGCTGTTGATCGTGTGGCTGACAAAGGCATGACTGACAACAGTGCAGCAATGGCTAAAGCAGAAGCCACCTGATCAAAGACAGTGGAAGCTAACTAAGATACAATGGAAGCCACTGCCTCAGAACCTAAGAAGAGACATATGGCAGTCAGCTGGAACACTACAGGCATCCATGCACCCATGCATTTCCCTTTGACCCCAGAGTGGGGTGCATACATTCCTCCTCAGCACAGAGCTTCCTCTCCACTCATTCAAGGAAGCCTATAATTGGGTCTGGAGGTAATTCCCAATGTCTGGATTTTACAGAAGGTGCACCTAGGAGACTCAGCACAGTGGGTACCTCATGATCATTTTAACATCCATGATTGGCTGCTCCCCTTTCCCCCCACAAGATATACATCATCTTACCTCTCATTGGAGTCACAAAGCACATACCTCTTGGAGCATAGTACACCACCATTTGTTGTTGCGTCAAATGTCTATTAGAAGTAATAGAGGGTCTGCAACTTGTAAAAGTTTAATGCAGTGGTAAAATTCTTTCTAGTTCATTCTAGTGTCAGATTATTGGTGATTATTCTTCCCCTTTACTTAAGTCAGGGATGGAAACTGCAGGAAACATGTGCTTAATACTGGTCAACTTTAAGGCATGTGTCCATGAACATGACCTCATGACCAATCAAAACACAGTACATTATTACTTAAAACATTCCTTAACCCAGTTATATAATGTTATATGGAACTAGGTAAGCTTCCCTAACAAGATACATTGAGAAAAAATGTAAAACCCTTGTTAGATAGAGATCTTTTTCCAAAAGTGTGGCCTTATTTTTTAAATTTTCTTCATAAAACTGTTCCCACTGAAGATTCAGTTGCCTTGATTAAATTTAACTTGACCAACTATCTGAGAAATCAATCTTCTTGTGAATGTTTTAATTTATTGTTGACACTGTATTTATATGGCCCTGATATTCAAAGGTGGTCATTTAGTGCCATGAAAACTGTTGCAGGGTGCGTGACTGTCATGATCCCATATTCATACAGGATGTATGCCCTGTAAGAATACTGGGCTGTGTTAGAGCCATACAAAGTTCATGTATATGGTTGTAACCCAGCCACCTGCTTACAATAGTCTCCCAGGAACAAAAGGGGAGAGCACATCCCAAATGGGATAGCACCTTTTCTCTTGGGAGCCATATGGTGTGGCCAGCTCACTAATGATCACATATGACATGCAAGGTGCTAAGGGAACATTTGCATGTCATTATATGGCCATTATTGGCTCTGAACAATGTCATCATGTACAAATGAACAGAGGCATTGTGGAAAGCCACAGCCACTGCCACCTGATCCCTAGTTAAGCAGTCTGTAGTAGTCTAGTGTTCCCCCAACCTGATTCCAGGTTATCTGCAAAAATAACCCTGGTGGTCTAGTACCCTCTCACCAGAATCCCAAGTTAACTGCAGAAATAGCCATGTTAGTATACTGCCTCTCACCCAGTCCCCATGTTAAAGGCAAAAATAGTCCTGGTAACCAACTGTTTCCCCTTCCTGATTCCCCAGTTAAGTACAGAAATAGTCTTGGTAATCTAGTGCCCCAGTGACCCATCCCCATCCTTGAGTAAAGTGCAGAAATATCCCTGGTAGCCAAGTGTCCCTCACCCAATACATGAGGTAATGGCAGAAATTGTCCGGGTAGTCAAGGGTTCCCACACTTAATTACCAAGATAAGGGCAGAAATTGTTTTGGTACTGTAGTCTATCACTCCATCCCTTAGTTAAGTGCATAAACATCCCTGTTAGTCTAGTATCCCCCTCCCAATACCCACATTAATTGCAGAACACCTGGATCCACTCCCTCTCTCTAAAGACCTTCAATCCAACTTTAACTCAGTTGAGACCTGGTTTGGTCAACACAAGTTACTCATAAACTGCAAAAAAACTAAGGTCATGCTTTTCTCCAGCCCCCATAATAAACATAAAACTGCTAGTTTAACTATTTATAATAACCATAACCAGCCACTTGAACAAGTCCAGGAGTTCAAATAATTCAGAATAACTCCTGACACTGCCCTATCTTACAATCTGCATGTCAACCTAATTACAAGGATTAACTCTAGGCTTGGGATCCTCCATCGATACCATTACTATATTACTCCTGAGGCTTTGAGACTGGCTGTTACAAGCTCAATCCTATCAATAATTGACTACAGTTCAGTTATTTATAGAGCTGCCTCCAACAATACCCTCAAAAGGATATCTCTTGTGCTGAACAAATCAGGCAGACTTGTCTCTGGGGCTGACCACACTTGTGAACTGTACAAATGAACCAACTGGCTTCACCTTAAGGGATGGGTCACCTATCAGACATGCCTACTTGCAAAAAAGATCAGCCTTGGCCTAACTCCTCCTCCTGCACTGAATCTCTTATAACTCCATCACCCAAGCCCCACTGCACACGTAGTACCTCCAAACAGATGTACCTCATCACTTTCTGCAGGACCTCACAGGGACAACGGACCTTCTGTTATAGGGTCCCTACATGGCTTAATGACCTTCCAGCTGACGTTGCTGCTGAATCAAAGTGTGACCTTTTTAATCTCAAACTGTGCCATCACTTCCTTACTTTAAGTAACTGTGATTGCAACACCTACCTTGCATCTGGCATCTGTCCTCCTAAGCATCTCTCTTTCCCTACCATCCTGTCTCCCCATCTTCCCTCTTCCTCCTCCTCCTCCCCCCCACTTCTCCACCTCCTTTTCTACGCCTCCCCTTTCCCTCCTCCTCCTCTGCCGCCCTTCTCATCCTCTCACCCTCCTATTTCACTCTCCTGCACACTATTCACCTGTTCCTACTTCCCTGCCCTCTTTCTTTTTCTCCTTTACCCCTCCCTCCCACCCCCCTCCTCACACCTTTTAAGGTTCTCTGCATCTCAATTCTTCCCATGTTCCTCCTTACCTCCTCTCTCCCCCCCCTCTCCTTCCACTCCATTTCAACCCCAATCTATACTCTCTACCTTGCACTTATATTGACTATGTCATTTTTGTGGCTGCTTTACTACCTGTACTAGCTGCACTTACTTGCCTGCCTTTCATTGTTTAATATTTTCAACTTGTTCATTCTCAAAACATTGTATTGTAACCTCCTTGATTGTAACCTTGTTATTGAACCTATCTTTGTTCAACACGGAACCTTTGTAAATGAATCCCTGGTTCAAAGGTATTTGTAATCGCATCTATCAATAAAATAAATAAATAAATAAAAATAAATAGTTATGAGAGTCTTGCATCCCTTGCCCAATCCCCATGGTAATGGCAAAAATAGCAATGGTAGTCAACTGCCCCCCTATCTGAGTCCTGAGTTAAGTACAGAAATAGCCCTGGTTGCCTAGTGTCCCCCACACCTGATACCCACATTAATAGCAGATATAACCCTGGTAGTTTAGTATCCCTCACCCAATACCCAAGTTATTTGCAGAAATAGTTCTGGTACAGTAGTTTGATGATGCCCATATGATTCCCAAGTTAGGTGCAGAAATAGCTGTGGTAGTCCAGTGTGCTCCCTGTCTGCTACCTGAGTTAACTGCAGAAATAGCCCTTGTAGTCATGTCCCCCTTGCTTGATCCCAGAGTTAATGACAGAAATAGTCCTGGGAGTCTAGTAATCCCCAACCAATCCCTGATTGAATAATTGATATCCATGTTAATCCAGTGGTACTCTCTCATCTTATCACATTATCATAATCATACCTCACCCCTTTGTCCAGCCCACCCTTAGCAACTTGCACTCCCCATCCACCTCAGACTGACCCATCCAGAGCTCTTCCAGGTCTGCCAGCAAACCTGTAGATGGCAACTGTCATAGACCTCACACACACCACCTTGGCTGGCTATCATCTAAATGACAGGGAGCAAACATGTGTGTACTGTAGAAGCAGTAATTTCTACAGTGCATGTGCACTCACTGGCTTTCATTCAGGTGGCAGGCAGATGAGATGTTATGTGTAGGGTCTGCGCAATTTGCAGTCTGAAGATCTGACAGTGGACCACATATGCTGCCATTTAATCAGTGAATCGTGGGTGAATGGGGGTGAGTATGGTGGAAGCTGAGTGTGTGAGCCTGGAAGGGGGCAGGGGAGTATGATTAGTATAATGGATCAGGAAGGATGTGGGTACCATTGGCCACCCAGGGCTGTTACAATGCTATTAGGAAAAGAGGGGCCACTGGAGTACCAGGATTTGATGTTTACTCAGAGATCAGGGGGACCAATAGACAACCAGGTCTTGTTGTTGAATTGGGAATGTGAGGGGACCACTAGACTACCAGTGTTCTTTATTTGACATCTATTTGAGGATGGGGGACCACTAGACTACCATGGCGTGTGACAATTTCTCATGGATTGAGGGTACACTAGACTACAAAGGAGTTTGACAGGTTCCCATGGATGGGGGGCATGTTTTTGTGGACCACTGTGCACGTGTTAAAGGGCACCGTTCCCAGTTCTTTTGACTTTCATGCACAAATTATCCCTTCTTGCATTGATTCTGGAATTGTATTTCATTACTGTCATCTGCAGTTAGTTTTTGCATTTTGAGCTGCTATAAACTGCAGGGTGTACCAGGGCTTCTGCAGCAAGCCTGGTGTTTCTGTGGACACAGGGCTGTACTGCTCACATTACTATATGGCAGAGGTGTTACTTGCACTGCAGTACAATGAAGTTGCAGCAGTTTTGCAAGGGAAAACTACATTGCTAGGTGAACATACTGAGGTTCCTCTTCACCAAGATACCCTGTTAGCAATGCATTATGCCAAAATCCATATGCCTTGTCAGTATGTTTTTTTTTTGTAAAACTAACTTCTGCCTCTGTAACAAAGCATGGGCAGTGAGAGAAGATCGAGTTGCTGTCAGCTGAGACAGCTAACTGTCAGTTTATGCATTGGTGTGATCAGTGTCTATACCTTAATCATTTGAAAGCAGTAATGCCTCCTTACCCATGCCATACTGGTGCCTTCCATGTCTTTCTGTAGTAAAGCACCTGACAGTCACCCTGATCGAAAATCCCTTACTGCTTCTCCATCCCATGCCTCCACAACATCAGTATGGTACCACTGAAATCCAAAGACTAATTTTGGTACCATATAATACCACCAGTCTGCTCATGCACGGAATCCCAGTTTCACTTTTCAAACAAGAAATTCTCTGGAAATAGCCCTCAGTTTTTAAAACCACCTCTACAGTGCATATATCACATCTAAACACATTGTTTGTATTATATGCTAGCAAAATTAGTCTCTGGAATTCCGTGGCACCATGCTGATGTTGGGGAGGTGTGGGAGGGAGGAGCAGTAAGGGATTTTCAATCAGGGTGACTGCCAGGCGCTTTACTACAGAAAGACATGGAAGGCACCAGTATGGCATGGGTAAGGAGGCATTACTGCTTTCAAATGATCAAGGTATAGACATTAATCACATTGATGCATGAACTGAAGCTGTCTCTCAACTGACAGCAACTCGATCTTCTCTCACTCCCCATGCTTTGTTACAGAGGCAGAAGTCAGTTTTACAAAACAACATACTGACAAGGCATATGGATTTGTACATAATGCATTGCTAACAGGGTGTCTTGGTGAAGAGGGACCATAGTATGTACACCTAGTAATGTAGTTTTCCCTTGCAAAACTGCTGCAACTTCATTGTACTGCAGTGCGAGTCACTCCTCTTCCATATAGTAAAGTGAGCAGTACAGCCATGGAGCCACAGAAACACCAGGCTTGCTACAGAAGCTCTGGCACACCCTGCAGTTTTTAGCAGCTCAGAATGCAAAAACTAACTGCAGAGGAGAGTAACAAAATGCAATTCCAGAATCAATGCAAGAAGGAGTAATTTATGCATGAAAGTCAAAAGGACTGGGAAAGGGGTTGAGAGCAAATCAATCTCCTCTCAATCCCCATGTTTTGTTACAGATGCAGATGTCAGTCAATTTTACAAAAACAATACTGGCAAGGGATCTGGATTTTGGCATAGTGCATTCCTAACACGGTGTCTTGGGGAAGGGGGGAACGCAATATGTACATTGAGTGCTGGCAGTTTCCCTTGCAAAATTGCTATGACTGCACTGTACCGCACAGTGTGAGTCACTCCTCTGCCCTATAGTGATGTCATCGGGAGCCAGAAGCCCAGCAGCTGAACATCAAAGGCAAGTGCAGCAGGGGTCCCAAACAAATCCAAATTATGAAAGGCAGAGTAAACCTTGGCCAACAATAACAAATGCACACAGCCTCTCAGGTCTAGTGCTGCATATAATGACTATAAGCTATAGCTTTTTGAACCATCATGAAAGGTGCTTTTTAAGTGAAGGTTTTTTTAAGGGGGCTAATAGCATTGCCCCAGTAGCCTTTTTCTGCTTCCAAAATCCTCTGAATATACTACTGTACCCTGTATACTAGAGTGTGCCCTTATTTGCATGGGTGCAGTGGTGTATTCAATGCAGTTGGGCTATTCACTGAATGCTGCCCACCAGGACCCTTTGAATACTGTCTCTTCCCAATTTGAATATGTGCTTCCCAGATAATGTAACACTAGTCATGTTAGTTCCATACTAACCTTCTGAAAAAGGATGCCTATGTTAGTTTTTTAAGATTCAATAGTAAAAAAAATCTAACAAAGCAGAAATTTACTTCATGGAGACATGTTGACATGTTTCTTAATTTCCAGGTGTATCACTTGACTAAGATTTAACAGAAAAATAAAGTTCGGTGTCATCTGCTTAAATATGAAAGTTCAGATTAATTTACAAATAATCTTGGCAATTTGGAAAATGCAGAAAATAATCAAAATGGGACCTAATCAAGACCCTGAGGAACTCGGCAGAAACAATATGTAGACAAGAAGTGCATGTTTTCCATGTGATTCATAAATGAAAAAGACAGCAAATATGAAGCAAACCAAGAGAGAGACCCAAACCGAGACCCTAACTGTAATCACACTGTGTTTGCTATTACAATGTTTCTTAAAATACACATAATTCAAATTATTTATTGGGTCCCAGGTTCTTTTTGACTCATGTGAATTTAAATTAAAAGTGGATGAACATCAGCATGTACATTACAAAAAACACAATACATGTGGCACTGTTACAGGACAATAAAAAATTAAGCATTTAAATTGAAAGTGAGAAGTGTCAGCTTGTGCAAAAACACAATACCTGTGACAGAGTTAACAATAAGTTATGAAACTTATTTAACTTGGAAGTGGATTTATTCATTTTAATTTAAATTTACTATGCTTTTCCTCCCACCCAAACTAGGCCACATCAGCCTGACCTCTGCCCCCAGCCCCATCCCCCATCCCCCGGGACTTACCTCCCTAGTGTTCTTTCCTGGCTTATACCCTAGGACAGGGCCTTTGGGGGGATGCCCTTCCCCAATGAGTCTTCTAGCTCAGTGTCTATAGAGCTCAACAGGGCAATGATGCAGGACCTGCATAGCGAGGCAGGTGACATACTGCATGGTTGTCATTTTCTGTGTTCAGTACCCAGGAGAGGTGGCATGCAATGACACTAGTAGCAATCACACCAATGTGTGTCCTGCCTCCCCAGTCTAGTAAGCTACAGCTGTTGGATCCCTGGCTTCTGTCTTGCACCAGCAGCTGATCTGCCATCCCCCCCCAGGAGGAGGAGGAGAGCAGTCCTTAGGATGCTCAATCCTCCTCCTCCTCCCCCAGCCAGCCCTCCAACTCCTGGAATTGTTTTGTAAACAGGGCACTGGCATTGCAAGAGGTAGCTCTACCCCTGCGATGGTGGGCCAGTTGTTGAGTCATTCATACAAGTTATATGGAATAAGGATTTCATATTCCTGAGATCTGGATGAAAGAGTTGAGAGGGACACTGCTTTTGCACATTTCTTCTTACCAAAAGACACACAATTTTAAAAAAGAAAATGCTATTGAATCATGGTGATTGAAATAATGAAATTCTATTTTCAATATTTGAAATACTGAGATTGCATCTGTGATTGCTAGTTTAATTTCCAGATTTTACTTGGATTCTACTGTTAGTCTATTATTATTAGTATGTGTATACATAATCTGAACAAAAGAAGGCTTAATATAGAGTACAATAAATAAAGCAAAATGACACTAGTTCAGGAAGCAATCTAAATAAAAATTAAAGTCCTGTAAATCTACTGATCTGGTATACAATGCTAAATTCTGTGAAACTCTTTGTTTTTGCTGGTGTGCAGACAGTATAAATTGTAGAATTTTAATGGGTTTTCCAGGTAAAGCAGAAAATCAGTGGCCTTGATTTGTATTTAAAAATCTAAATCTAATTTTACTTGAGGACAATGTCATACAACATTGAACATTTGATAGTAGGCTTGAGAGATGGAGCCCAGCCTGCTTGCATGCCACTAAGTAAGCAAGCAAAACAGATATAAAATATCTTAAAAGAGTAGAGATGTTCTGAGGATCATCCCATCTCATGCTACAGTACCTCCCATAACAAGCACATTAACTAAAAACACTGTCAGCATTGCCAACAGAGCAAAAACTACCCTCTCCAAAGAACATCAGGGAGGGCACCCCCTCCAACAAAAAAAAAAATATTTTAAATTGTGGATTGTGTCAGGCAGAACACAACAGGCAAAACAACTAGACATTTTTCCATAGTCATAATACTGTGTTGACACATGATTTAGTCCTTTCCACCACATGGTGGCAGCAGGAAAAATCCACCAAACTGTGTTGAATTTCTGTTATCAAAACATTATTCAAACATCAGGGACTATTGTTTGGATTATAGCTGAAATGGTAGCATTAATGAGCATTGCCATATGGCCAAATGGCAGAACAGCCAATACATCATGTTAGCACTGGTTAAACCCGCTCTAAAATTAATCATCTTAAGTTTGAATAGATCATAGCCTTTTGGGGGAAAATCAGCAATGACATCAGAACTGGGTGATGCTGTCTCGTTCACTCCCACTTTTAAAATATAGTACACTGTGTATGATAGAAGTCATATAAAACCAAAATACCTTCTGAAACAGAACCATTTATTCACTGATTTATTCATTCATTCATTAATTCATAGGAGTAAACCCTCAAAAGCAGTACCAAAGTAAATACAGGAAACAATGCAAAATGTCCATTCTTTGACTTGCTGCACTATGTGGAACATAAATACAATATAGCTTTACATTTCCTATGTAACAAATCCATCACCTTCCATGAGCAATAAATTCATTGCTCAACTTAATAGATGAAATATGAATAGTATGTTATACTTTCATTACAATATTCCAAGTGGATGTGTTGATATATGGAAAGCACTTCCGAAAGAGTTTAGCACAAAATAGGAAACTAGAATACGATGATCAGAACCAAATTCTAATGACCAATTTAACTGTGTCATATTTTCTTTTATTCTCATTTAGAATTGGGATTTTCTTAATTCCAGATTAGAACATTAAGTTCCAGCATGCATGATTTTCTCATGCAGATGTACTTCAACAAATCTGAATAAACTAGACGAATGGAGAAACTAGATGACTCTTTTAACTTGTTGATACAGTTGTACTAAGGCTGGGCTCCTTAACATTCAAAATTGATCTCTCACAGCTGCATAAACTAGTTATAAACTATTCAGAAATGGAAGGCCTCATAAACGTAAAAAGGACCTTGTGGGAGGTAAACAGTTATATTTAAATGTGAATGAATCCCCTCCCACCAACATACTAGAGCATAGAGAATTATGCATTTGATGAAAGAGACAATTTTCTTCAGCTGAAAACCTATAGAATTCCACTTCTTTCAGTTTAAATATTAAAGTGTTATGGTGATGCAAAGTTTACAGTCCATGTAGCTAGTAGTAGGATGAGGTAAACTGTTTATAAACTTGACAAGCATAATGCGAGTTTTGTTTACATAAATAATACATTTTTCAAGTTTAATGTCTTTCCTGTTTACTGTTCCACTCTAAAAGCATTAGCCTAATAACTTTACAGTTCAATAACTCACACTAGAAAAGGAAACAGGAGCTGTACTATTCCACAAGCAAAAGTAAACACAACTTAAACTAGATCATTGTCAGGTAGTACTGTACAGATTTACTAGATAATATATTCTAAGTTCAAACTGGCCATTTAAACATGTTCTACAGAAGCAGGATAGAGCAGTGAACTGTGAAGTTCTGCAAATTTCATGAAGATCTGTCTTCTGTAACATTACTGGCATTTTATTTGCCAGATCCTGTAAGAATACAGTATGAATGCAGTTATACTAAAAGCAAATTAAAGAAGGACTAAACAGATCTGAAAGGAATGCAGCATTACACATACTGTACCTCAGTAATGCAAAACATTATAAGAAACATACAAATGTTCATGAGAAAAATGGAACTGGTTGTGCTTTAAGCAGGAGCATATAACATCAAATGGCCTCTCACACAGTCTGCAGAGGCTGAAAACAAAAGACAAAAGCATGTGTTTTGTCCTTCTCGAGACTCATCAGTTTGGCCCATTTGTTTCTCAGCCCCTGGAAAGGGGAACCAACCTTATGATGGTGTGACTGCTATGGGTCATGGTGAGCCCAAAATAGGAATGCAGTCTAAAAGACAAATAGCATCACTGCACAATCACACTGAAGCAAAGATTACCCTGGAAGGGCACTGGCAATAAAGCTGAGTTTAAATAAATAAAAAGTCACATACGACTCAATTATGTAAAACATCATGGGAAATTTATACAGCCATCCTAAAAGAATGTAGACTGGTACTGCTTTAAGCAGGAGATAATGGTGCCAAATGGCCTCTTGTACAATTTGCAATGACTGAACAAGAAAGGTTATAGACTAGTCTTCAAAACTTTTTGTAAGAAACCTAAAGAATGGCAAGAAAATATTTGACTGAGAAGAAACCTAGATTGCAATTTATTCTTCAGTAACACTTTATAGTGAGTAGGCTGTGGCAGGTCAGCTGAAACTACACTTGGATGAACAGATGTTTTATTGTTTTCCTTCTAAATGTATTTTGTTTTGTTTTTTAATTTATAAATTGTGTATTTCATGATTACAGAAATGTCATCACAATGGAACTGATGCTAGTGCTATAGTGGGACTCATCTTGTGATTGCTTTTCATCAATCCAATTTTTTCTGCTTGTAACCAATACCTCATTTGTTTTATTTTTCTTATCATCTTCCAGCTTTCCCAAGTGTTATTTTATTGATAGTTTCTAATTTAGAAGAATTGTAACATAGTCATCAGGAATTAAATACGTTGCTGTTATTGTTTGCATTGTTATACAATGTGGTTAATTATTGAACCCTGCCCCACAGCAGAAGAACAGACTGTAACATTCAAGTTGTAAGATAAGAACACAAAAATGGACACAGTCTGGGAAAGTTACTGTTTGTTTACCACTACACTTGAACACAGAAGAGACCGAGGACCCAGATGGACTAAACAATTGCAGCTGAAACCAGAAGAGTTTATTAAGAGCTTATCAGGCTTCAAAACCCAAGTGTTACTGGAGAGTCTGTGTGTGATTTGTTATGAAGTTTTTTGAACCTCATGCCCAACAAAAGCAGCAGTTCTGCTAGCAATAATACTTGACAGGGTGTATGGTACTGGACTATACCAGACCACGCAAGCCATAATGAGACCTGACACCTCAGGCAGAGGGTCTTATTGCCACTGAAAGGTGCGGCATAGCCCATACTACCTTCCCTGGAGGGTATTATTATGCTTATTAAACAGCTTTTTGGCTAAATCTTAAATAAAATCATTTAAAAATGTTAAGAAAAATGCAGAAACTAAATGGAAAAAAAAATTAAAAATAGATAAAAAGGAGTCCTCCAGTGCTGGCATTGCCAGCAGAGGGTGCTGGTGTATTTAAGTGTAAGCTACTGTCTTCTCTACTGTCTTCTGCATTGTCCCTCCAGGTTTCATTTACATCAGACCCCCCCATGCTACCACCTCCAAGTAGCAGTCTCCCTAAGAAGCAGGTCCATTTCCAAGGCTTCAAGGATTATGTTTTTTTTTGTTTGTTTGTTTTTGTTTACTAACTTGATAGCAGTTCAACAGCATCAGCTGTGGGTAGGCAGTTGGGTTGGAAAGCTGATTAAGCACAACCTTGCATTAATGTGGTGCTGCTGTGTCGTCTCTAAATTAAAAAAAAATCAGATATAGTGGGGGAAGCAATGGGGCATAAATTAATCAGAACTATAATGGTTTTAGCCAGATTGGGTAGATGTGAAAACAGGAGAGGGCGGGGGTAAGCTCAGTCAGTTGCTTTGCTTAGGGAGGTGAAAAAAAATGGCCTTTGTTTATTTTTTCAGATTCTGTCTACAGTACATTGATTTGCTCTGTGAAAAGTCATTTTCGCACTGAAGTAGTTTCTACCCAGTCTGTGTTGCCACATAAATGTACTGCTAGGTAAGCAGCTCAACCAATCCAAGACCAGGAAAATTTCAACCCATTTTCTAACTGCTATGAGATGTTGGGTTATTGGGGTAATGGCTAGTTATCTGTTGTAAGCCATCTTTTGTTTTTTCATTTATATTTTATAGTTTTTTTACCCCGTTTCACAAACCCCCATCTCGGGCAATCACATGCATGTATGGAGGCACTTGCACGCTGCGCGACACCCTCCCTACGTGCCACCTCTCCCACCTAAGCTGCCACCAGACCTCCACCCAGTGGTGGCGTAACTACGGGGAGGGTGACAACCTGCCTGAGAGAGAAGAGCTGCCATTAGACTGCTCAATCCTGCTCCTCCCCCCATGCCAGCTCCCAATGACCAGAGGTAATTCCCTAACCCGGGTCACCAGCGTGATGCGAGGTAAGGCAGAATGCCTCAGCCCTCTGTGCCACTGGGCCAAACCACCTTTTTTAATGTTTTGATGAGTGGGTATTGATTCATTGCTTTATTCTTCAAGTAAGTTTGTTGCACAAGGAACAGAGACCCTCCTTCAAAGAAATCATCTTCTTGTCCTATAGGGACCCTGAATCTTACTAGACATATAGATTTTTAATTTTTAATTTGTTTTACCAAGTAGGTTATCTGGGACATGTTCATTTGCAATTTTTCCTCGCTTTACTGTTTTATAGAAAGAATGTTGGTTCTGAAGCTTTCCCATTTTACTTTTAATCTTTAATTACTGCACTCTTAACTATGTAGGTATTTGATATTAATTCAATTTTACATCTGCAGAACCTTTTCAACCATGATACTGTTGGTAGAGTATAACCAAATGAGCTATGTCCTTAAAGTACAAACTTCTGCCACAACTGTATTAAAAGTCCTAAACACACATTTGAAAATGCCTTCCTCGAAGTCTCTAGATGTAACTAAGTTTTTATTAATTTCAATGGGAGAGGGATTTCTAGCAGGAGGAATGAGGTGGTGTTACCGTTGTATCACTCACTGAGAGGCCCACCTGAAATACTGCATCCACATCTTCTTCAAGGATATCTCTTTTATCAGGCTACACATGTGGAACTATAGACATCAGGCACTGGGACCACATGGAAACTTTTTGAAAGCAGTCTACCAGGGGCTGCCCACAGTGATGTCAGACATTGACGTTCTCAGTATATAAACATGAGTGGCCTCACTCCCTCCTCAGTTCTTTTCCTACCATTGGCCATACTTGCTGGACTCCATGGAGAAGCCACTGCATCAATCAACTGCTAAATTCTCTTCTTTTATTATTTTATCACCCTAGTCACCATCACTTTATTTTAAAGTGATTTTCAACATCATGTGTGTTGACAAAGGATGTCGTTATACTCTCCTGATACTGCAAGTGCGGTGGAAAATTTACGCCAGCATTGACCATGGTGTCTGCTTGTGCTGTCTCAGAGAGGCACACAGTGTTAAGGCCTGTGAGATCTGCCTGAAGTTCAATCAAACTACCTGACGATGCCATAAAAAAGCCCTGCACTCTTTTCTCCTTGAGCAGCAGGTAGCCAGAATGGAGAGAGAGAGCTCTAGCGATTGAGCTCTGTCACATCACTGGCTCACTCCTCGGGCTCCCAGTTCTCTAGGGCTCAAGAGAAGTCTTCAGAAAAGCACAAACACCAGGAAAGGGAGTGAAGCAAGGATAAATCCCCCCTTGTATGTTCCTGGTTGCTGCTATGCTTGGCAACAACTGCTGCAGCATTGTCAACTGCTTCAGTGGTGATGCCTCCTGCTGCCCAGGCATCAGCACCCTCAAGACCAGCTCTGGCAGTGAGTTCCACTGGACCTTTCATGGGTGGCAAAGGCCCATCGATGTTGAGGCTGCCAACCCAATCGATGTCGCAAGCCCTGCTACTCCAACCTCACAACCCTCAGGTTTGGCTGTCAGTGAGCTCTGCTAGACCTACTTTGGCTGGCAATGGCCCACTGATGTTGGGGCTCCAGTCTCCCACGTGAGTGTCACATGGCACCCCTGCACTGCAGATCACCACCAACATTCAGATGGTGCTCTCCTCCTTTGTGGAGATATTACAGTGCCTTATACCTCCTCAGCCTACACCAGGCACAAAATGACGATAGGGCTTCTCAGACCAGCCACCACATTGATGCCTGCTCTGTTGACACATCCTACACACTCCAGGGCATCAACATCCTCACTTCTTTCCCTGTGGCCTCCAGGGCCCGTTAACGAGGATCAGGAATATAACCCTGACCTCATTCCACAAGAGGAGGAAGAGGAGGAGGAAAATATGGATGGGAGCCCCTTTGACAGCTGTGGCTTGACCATTTCCTCCAGGAGTGAGGACTCCACATTGTTTAGCCTGAGGTTCCCTCCTAATTACCCCTCCGTTATCTCTGTGATGAAGCAACTCCAAACAGCTATAAGGTTTGATATGGAGGAACAGGGCATGGTAACACCCTATAAGGGTGAGTATTATTGAGTGGCTTAATATGAGTGGCTCAATAATACCACTCCCATGTAGAGTGAGTGAAGAAAAGGAACACTGAATGGTTAAAGTGAGTGTAACACTGGGGCGTGGCTTGGACTCAAAGAAGATGGCAGCCTAACTCTTTCTCTCTACCCCAGCCTGGCAACTAACTGATTATAATCCACTAAGATACTGTACTGAAGCTCTAATATGACTACTGAAAATATTTCTCTCACCTCTGTCGCTACTGTGGAGATGTTTTCTGGGGGAAGCCATGCTCTCATCTTGCCATCTGCATCGAGCATATATCGGTGCTGCCCTATGTAGTTAGGCCGCAGAGACCCGAGCACAGACTCACGAGCTCTGTCCCACCCTCCCCGACTGGTTTAATAGCGCCCTTCCTGCTACACAATGGGCCGCAATCAGCAGATTCCTTTGACACAGAGGGGACAATACTCCACAAGCAGCTAACAAAAACAATGCTACCTGCTTGCTGTGCACAGGACCTGACAGTGGGATGGAGGCCTTGGAAGCCAAAATCACAGGGCCACCCACTCAGACCATCCCACCGCCTCCTGACCAGGCCCAATTGGGAGAAACCTTATCCAACATTACTAAAATGCTTGAGGCATTACTAACCAGAGTGGATACCATTGGTGCTTCATTAGCGGGCAATGTCGCTGATGTCAGCCAGTTAGAGGACCAACACAATGTCCTAGAACAGCAGATGGAAGAACTAGAGAGGCAACATATAAATGTGTTACAAAAATTTAGGGATCATGAGGCCAAACTGTCTAGGCTTTGGCACAAAGTGGAGGATCAGGAAAATCGAAGCAGAAGAAATAATATCTGGATACTAGGGGTACCGGAAGGAGCCGAAGGTCCAAACATGGAAAGATTTCTTAATGACTGGTTACCGCAACTGCTGGGTGAATGATGGAGGGAGCCAGTGGGAGTGGAAAGAGCACATCAAGTGTTTGGCAACCCAAGTAACACCAAGGGTTCTTGGACCATTATTACCCATTTACCACGATTCTCCATCAAAGAGCGGTTGCTCTGTGTCACAAGAGATCTTGGAGAGATTGTTTGGAGAGGCAACACTATTTCCCTTTATCAGAACTTTACCCAGGAGGTGGCAGCTAAACGGAGGGCATACAATCCTCTGAAAAAGATACTGATAGCCAATTCAATCCAATATCGCTTCAAAGGTCTCACTGCACTATACCTTTCAAAGAATGGCCAGTCCTTCCACGCAGACTCACCCAGGGATGCTGAGGCCTGGATCCAGAACCACTGGCCGGATATGCTAGCAAAAACTGCATCTCCCAGATGCCTCTGGCACCAAGGGCCCAAGTGGAACAGGGAACCACCAAGGAAGGGAGGCGAGCAACTGGGGACAATAATTCTAACCGGACGAGTCTGTCTAGCAGGTGATCCCCCACACACCTTCCAATATGGGCTTCACAACCTACGTTAGAAAGGCAACCACAGACCACTCCTGACCCTTCCATAGTACATGAGGCGACTGGTGCACACTTAGAAAACCAACAGCAAGAACAAGCTCTAAACTTCATACTAGCTCGACAGCGCCAGCACTCGAGAAGCCCTAACCCCCTGATGCCAGGCAATGCCACAGCTTCCCCACCTGCTAAGCTTCCAAGAGCTGACCAGCCCATAATGAAAGGGGCTGATGAAACGGACCACTCTGAGGATGAATCCACAGAACCCATGGATGATTTGGTCTCTCTGGACTGGGCATGGAAGAATGCGAAGCAGTGACTGCGGAGGTCTCTGGCTTGTTAAAGCCGGGACCTAAATCCTTTGCAGAGGCACTTGCTACACCTCCTAAGCCTGCTAGAACTGATCCACTATGCAAAACCAGGGTGCTCATGAAGGGACAGGATGGCTGGCTACATAACACTTTGGCCACTCTCTAAACCTGCTACATTGAAAATTCTGTATATTCCAGAACCGCCATGAGGGGGCGAGATGGCCGATCTATATTGTGCTCTGACTTTTGTCCTGCTATGCTGTGCCTCTAAATCACGGGCCTTAAAACTTATTAGGCTGTCCCTATCAACACACTCCCTCATATAGCAGATGCATCCCACTGCCTACATATGGGTAGCGTGTGAGCACTTTGGTTTTCGCTGCTGCGACCCCTCCCCACCTTTCTACATCATCAGCGCATAGAGTGTGCATGCTTTTTTTTAATGCAGATCGATAGATCATAAGATGTGGTAACAGGGGGCAACATAGCCCCCCCAATGCAGTTATCCTGCCTTAGTACTCTTCTCTCAGTGAGTTCCCCTGTTCACTATAAAACGTGGATGGCAATAGCCAGGGTACACCCAAAAGGGCACCCAGCATCTCCTAAGAGTGCTGCTGTACACATAGCATATCTGGCAACCCCTGTAATCTCTAGATTAAGATACTGCTTCCTCCAACTAAGTAAGCTAGCAGTGGAATGTGTGACTGACAGAGGTTCCCTCCCCTTCCCTTCCCTTCCCCCCATAGGCTTTCCATGCCTACTGCTCTTCGGCTGGCTCATTTATCCCCCTATGTCAGGGCGGTAATCAGCTGATAGGCATGCATGGCTTCTCTAGATCTGGCTTCACATCTAGATTCATGAAGTCAGGCTGGGACAGATCACCCATGATAAGTGTGACCTCTCCCTCTAAACTTTTGGTGTCTGAAGCAGTGTGGCTTAGAGAGCACATTTGCCTCTCTTCACGCATACACCCCAGGACCAACAACTGATTAACTGTTAATTGTTTCGTGGTTACTATAGTTAAAATACAGGTTTGTTACCAGGCAGTTAGATAGTGATTAACATATATTAATAGGATAAATAATCTCCTTTTCTTCTATTCTGACCAGATCCCACATAAGTAGAGGTAAGAGCGACTGCTACCTTCAAACTTCTCTCAGCATTTCCTGTTTGTGGTTTACCATTCACATGCACCTGCATACGAACCAGTAACAGGTTAACTTCCCTTTTATCTGCTGACTATCCTATTGCTATCTTCAGGGTTAGTACCCCTTCTCTTACTTAAGTATCTGGCGGTGAATGTCAATGGCAGTGCTACCCTCTGCTCTGCTGGGTTGGAGGTGCGTCTCCTGGATTGTCAAGGGGCTAAATCATCCAGCAAAATGCACCAAAGTTTTGCAATTTTTGAATACTACGGGTGCTGATGTGGCCCTACTTCAGGAGATGCACCTCACCAACCGTACGATGCAATGGCTAAAGAAACTCTGGGTAGGGTCAGTGTTAGCCAGCTGCACATCCACGAGATCCAAGGGAGTAGCCATCCTATTCCGAAAGTCAGGACCCTGGGTGATTGAAGCACAATGCTTAGACTCCCAAGGAAGAAGGATAACAGTTAGACTCTCCTGCCCGGGTGGCAAAGCCTTAGTAGCCAATGTGTATGGCTACAGTACAGACTCAGGAGAGATATACTCTGATCTGAGCCAAGCCTTCACAGAACTTACAGAAGGTGAGTCAGAGGTACCAATACTGTTGGTGGAGACCACAACTTAGTCTTAGATGTGTTTATAGACAAATCCCTCCCCACACCACAATCCCATCCTAAAGTGTTAGCAACCCTAAATAACCTAATGACAGAATGGGCCCTATGTGACCCCTGGAGGAATAATCACCCACAGGGTCGAGACTACACCTTCTACTCTAACGTCCATCATACCCACAGTAGGTTGGGTTTCTGGCTAGCCAATCATGCAGCTATGCCAGGGGTGGGAGACACGTCAATTGGTAGCAAAGTTGTATCAGATCATGCCCCAGTAACAATCTCATTTTCCCCTCTGGGCCAGAGCCCCCCCCCCCACGAGATGGAGATGTAATCTCTTAGTGCTGCAGGATGCAGCCTTCTGAGTGTATATAAAGCAGGAGGCCCACTCTTACTCCTCCATTAATACTACTGGAAAGACTCGAGCGACCACAGTATGGGAAGCTTTCAAGGCTGTTATATGAGGGAGAATTATTTCCTTTTCAGCAGCTAAAAACAAGGACCGAGCAAAACAAACACGCGTGCTCCAGGATGAGCTTGCAAAACTGGAGAAACAGTTTAAAGTCTCTGCCAAGAACCCACTTAACTCCCCTCTTCTAGCCGATATTACAGGTCTAAAATATCAGATCAATGTGTTACTGAACAGAAAAGCAGAGTGGCAACTGATTCGGGCCAAACATAAATCCTGGGGGAGGTAAGTTGTTAGCTTATTTTCTTCGGAAACAACAGGCCTCATCCAGAATACTTGTCCTGAAAAACAAACAGGGAAAAATAATATTGGCACCTAAGGCTATAAATGACGAGATGCTGAGCTTCTATCAGGAGCTCTATCAATCTCAGAATACTCTCTCAGATGAGGAGCTCTCCCAGCGGCTCAATGCCCTATGCCAGGGGACACCTCTTCCTCAAATTTCTATGGAGCAGTGTCACACTCTGGATGCCCCAGTCACCTCTGAAGCACTACAAACTGCCCCATCCCAAATGGCAAAAGGGAAAGCTCCAGGACAAGATGGGATGTTGGTAGAGCTTTACCAACTTCTTAAAGCAGAAATTACCCCTCCCCATTGCGAGCTCTACAGGAAGCTCAAAAAGATACAACTCTTCCCCCTACTATGTGAGAGGCTTTAATAACCCTAATCCCCAAAAAGTCTTCAGATGTGTTACTCTGTGTGAATTTCCTGCCCATTTCATTGCTCCATATAGACACCAAGCTGGTGGCTAAGGTTCTGGCAAATAGGTTGTCCCTAGTCCTACCTACCCTGATACAGTACATCATCACAATCCATATTTTCAAAGGGAAAATCAAGTGCAGACAACCTACATTTAGTTCTTAACCTTAAATGGCTCACCCTACAATCTAAAACCCCAATGGCAGCCTTGGCAGTTGATTTTGCCGAGGTGTTCGACTCCTTGGAATGGGCATACCTCCGTAAGGTCCTCAACCTATATGGATTTGGACCCTATTTTTGCTCCTGGGCAGCTACCTTATACCAGTTATCAGCAGCCAGAATTGTCACTAACAGGGACACCTCCCCCTCTTTCCCATTACAAAGAGGCACCAGACAGGGCTGTCCTCTCTCTCCTCTTCTCTTCCTTATAGCCCTGGACCCCTTGATTAGGAAACTCATAACCACTCCTGGCATCACTGGTATCCCGGTGAAGGAGTTGACCTATCTAGTCAATGCATATGCGGATGATATGCTACTCACACTCTCCAACCCCCAATCTTCCATACCCACAATCTTGGCAATCTTATGAGAGTTTGCTTCTTCATTCGGACTGGTAATTAATCAAAAGAAAACAATTCTCTCTCTCCATTGAATGGGAGGTGCGGCAGACACTGTCTTGCTGGCACAGACATTACTTGGGCCCAGCAAAGATTCTCTTATCTAGGAATCATTATTACTGCATCTTGGAAAGACTTAGCATCTGCTAATTTCTCCCCTCTTCTGGCCTCCCTAGTAGCCAAGGTCCAAAGATGGAGAAAGCTACAATTAGCTCTGAAAGGTAAGATAGAAGCTATTCGAATGTTCATTTTCTCCAGAGTTTCCTATTTACTAAGCAATCTCCCAATCCCACTTTCTCAAAAGCCATTTAAGGCCCTGGACAAACTAATCTCACTATTCCTATAGGAGGGTAAAGCTCCGAGATGGGGATGGATGAAGCTGAGGGCCCATTGGATCAAGGGTGGACTGGTGCTTCCCTGGTTCATAGGCTACCACCTTGTTTACAGAATGGCTCAAGCCACGGCCTGGTTCATTTCTCACTCTACCCCCCCCCACCCCAATGGGTACTCCTCGAAGCTGCTCTGTTAACAAACAATTCCCTTTTCTCCTTGCTATCCAGCAGAAAACCCACTGGAAACCAGATCACACCCATTATGACAGAAACGTGCAGATCATGGCATCGTGCTATGGCAATTACTTGGGTCCCGAGTACAGAATACCTTCCCCCTCTCTGCTATGCTCCTCTATGGAATAACCAACTTATAATGGTAGATCGTAAGCCTCTTAAATGGACCTCATGGGCCTCCAAAGGCATACGGGTGGTAGGAGATATCCTCCTCCTCCCAAATAGCAGAATACTAATGTCCTTTGACCGGATTCGAGATAAATATTGGATGCTATCATCAGATTTTTGGAAATTCCTTCAGTTACGGAGTGCTCTAACTCCCCTTCTCAAAACCCTGCCTACCCAGACTACATGGAGCTGTCTGACTGGTCTCCACCAACCTATGAAAGCCAAGGCCTCATAGGCGTCCTTTATAAAGTTCTTAGAGATTCACAGCCTGACACTACCCTAGCTTGTAGAGCCACCTGGGAGCGGAATCTTCTTCACCCCATATCCCAACACCAATGGGCAGAGTGCCTGAGAGTGGCCCATACAGCTTACAAAGACTCCAAGAGTCAATTAATACAGCTTACAATCCTCCTTAGGTGGTACAAGACCCCCACAGTTCTTCATAATCTTAAGATATTGACACAAGATCAATGTTGGAGGTGTCATTTCTCTCCTGCCCACTTATTCCACAATATGTGGACATGTCCAACCCTACAGGGTTTCTGGATGCAAGTATTCGATGACTGCTCCAAGACTGTAGGCAAATCACTCTCTCTTCAACACTATCCTCTTCTACTGGGAAACACTTCGGTACTAGATCCCCTCACTGCCCCCAGCAAGTCATGTGTCCTAGTGGCTGTTATGGGGCAAAAAGGGCTATCTTAATGAAGTAGAGACAACCCACAGCCCCTGTGGTCTTACAGTGGTGAGCAGCCATGGCTAAATTGGCCACCTTTGAGAGGTTCATGGCAGTGGCCAAGGGTCGGCTCTCTAGATACTTTAAAAAATGGGAAGCATACTTGCATTCCCACATCTGATGGGTTGCACCTCCACCGCTGCAAAACCCCACATTGTCCTGATTTATAATACAACCTGTTACTATAGTAACATGCTGCGACCATTGACTTGTACCACCCCTATTGCTACATACTATGCTCTTCTCTCTACTCCTGCTATCGCCTACTGCTACCTTGGAGAATCCTACATTAGGCCTCTAGGTATATGAAACCTGTAAAAACCTGACTGTAGTTTAATATACAACTTGAAAAGCAGAGGATGTGTTAATATGACCTCCGGGGTAAGATTTAGGTAATCCAAACTTGATATATGAAGGTTTCAAAATGGTAGTTTGAATATAGTCTGAGTTGTCCCAGACCATATAGGTATGTTACTTCAGGGTTTTATTTACCTCTAAAAATGTATTAGAGGTTTGCTCATAAAAGTTCTAAAACATTGTGCAAATGCATAGCACTTGCCTCACTGTGTTTAACAAACATAACACTTCTAGAAAACCTATATAAATGATTTCTGTACAGTTAGTATTGTCCCAAGAAAAAAACTGCTAATCAATTATTTAAAACCCTGTTACTTGTGTCAGTTTAACTCTGCCTCTTATAAAGGATGTATCTTAGCACACTAGAAGATATATGAGATGATTTGTATCCATGTTGTACTGTACTGAATTACTCTCTTGCCTGGTGTATTAATGCCATTTCCATGGTTTGTTGTAAATGAAAAACTCAATAAAACATTAAATGATAAAAAAAAAGTGAGTGTAGCACTGAGGGATACTTGCTACACTCATGAGAAAGGGGATAAATGTGTTAATTTAGCCAAGCCCTGCTGAGCTAGCTGTGTAGTGTAGTGGCTTGAGCTACTGCCCCTGAAACCTGTGGTGCTGGGTTCAGATCTTGGTGCAGGAAGGTATTTTTTTTCCAGGGGGAGTTGCTATTTTCTCCTAAGTCCGCTCTTCCTGTAGTTAACAATCTTTATTTTGGGGTGTGGTGTGGGGGGCTTGCCTCCCATGTTGGGGGTAGGGGGGCTTGCCCCTGCATAAAAAAGTTGATTTTCTTTTTTTCTTTTTTTTTTTATGAAATAAGCGACCATCGCTATTTGTGATGGTTGGTGTTCTGCGGTTCACCCTTTTGACGTTGGGCGGTTGTTGCGTTGCTTTATGTGTTTGGTGATCTTATAGACTCACTGTTATCACATAAAACCAATGGACATCACTATTAGAAACCTAGTAGAGTTCCTGGAATTAGAAGATTCCCCACCTCTGGTCATTCCTCCCCTACTGACTACATTCAAGGATGCCACCCTGGCCACCTGGCACAAACCAAGCTTGATCTCTGCCATGCCAATAAAGGCAGACAAGCTGTACCAGACCCCCTCAGGCAAACCCTTTTTTTATAGGTCTACCTAAGGCAGATTTGGTTGTGATAAAGGCAGTCCCTGATAGGTCAAAGGTGCCTAAACATCTCAGTTATCTCCTCCCAGATACAGAGTTGAGGAAACTGGACCTAATGGGAAAGAGAACTTCTGCCTCTGCCACACTGGGCCTTAGAATAGCAATCTACCAGGCCAATGTGGTTAGTTACCAGAATACCCTCTGGAAGAATGTTAAATCAGCGGCCCAGATCCTCCCAGAGGGTCCCCAGAGGGAGGAGATGCTCAAGGCCTTCCAGACAAGGGCTGATGTGAGTAAACACCTCTTAAGGTCTACCTATGACATTTTGGATGCTTCAGCCAGAGCAGCTATGACTGGTGTCTACATAAGACAGAATTCTTGGTTGAGGGTTTCAGGATTTGCTAGTAATGTCCAGCAATACATTCTGAATGCCTCCTTCAGAGGCTACAGGCTCTTTGGGGAAGATGTGCAGGATATCATCTCTGACCTGCAAGCCTCCAATAGGACTTTGAGGTCAGTCCATTCCCTCTACCACACTCAACTGAGAAGTCAGCAGAGAGTGTCTTTTCCCAGGGCAACCACTAGACCTAGGTCAGGGAACAGGCAGCAGAGTAAAAGCAGAACAGCCTTGCCAGCCCCCACCTCCCCCACAGATGCCCACTCCAAAGTTCCTATAGGAGGTGTGGTTGCAACTGCTGGATCTACCTCAGCATGACTCCTTATTAGACCCCCACCCTCCAGTACAAAATCTGAAGGTGGTGGTTGGGGGTCACCTCTCACTCCACCTGGAACAGTGTAGAGAGGATACAATGGCTGCTTGGGTCCTGCAGTTAATAGAACAGGGCCACACTCTAGAATTTCTGGAGTCGCCTCCAGACCTTTTACCAATTTCTTCATTGTATCCTCCAGACCACAGACCAGTTATACTAGAGGACATACGTACACTGCTGTGCAAGAGGGTGATAGAACCAGTTCCCTAGGCACAAAGGAACAGGGGGTTCTATTCTCATTTCTTCCTAGTCCCCAAATCCACAGGGGACTTAAGGCCCATTCTGGATCTGAAAACCTGAACTTCTATATTCAGTATACGATGGTCACTCTGCAAGGTCTGATGCCCCTCCTGCAAAAAGGGGACTGGATATGCTCCTTGGACATGCAAGATGCTTACCTGCATATCAAGGTTTGTTCACCCCACAGAAGGTACCTCCAGTTCCTGTTCTGGGGGAACACTACCTGTTCAGGATATCACCCTTTGGCTTGTCATCTGCACCACGGGTATTTACCAAATGCTTGACAGTTGTGGCAGCAGCTCTTAGAAGAGAGGGGCTCTATGTCTCCCCCTATCTAGATGACTGGTTGCTCAAAGCTCAGTCTCAGAAGCAACTGTCTCACACCCTAATGCACACCAGACAGCTGTTCAATGCCCTAGGAATCACAGTCAATCTGCCCAAGTCAGTTTTGACCCCTTGTTAGAATCTGCAGTACATAGGGGTAATACTGGATACTGCTCAGGGCTTAGCCTTTCTGCCCAAGGACAGGGCAGGGAGCCTCATAGCACAGGCACAGTTGCTTTACAACAGGAGGTACAGCATGTCACAGCCAGGACATTCTTGAGACTGTTAGCCTGATGGCGGCAGTGATTGTCATGGTACCCCTGGCCAGGCTGCACATGTGGATCCCTCAGTGGACATTCACAGTCCAGTGGGAGCAGAGCACTGACTATCTAGAACAGCAGGTTCTTGTGACCTCTCCTGTCCGCAAGGTGCTTCAGTGGTTCATGGAACCCAGCAACTTGATAAAAGGAGTTCCCTTCGTCATTCCCTCCTCCCCTCAGCAGATTGTCACCACAGACACTTCAGGAATAGGCTAGCAGTAAAGCCTAGAGGTTAGAGTAATGAGCTGTGAATGAGCTTGGTACATCCAGCATACCAGACCTGGGTTTGATTCTCACAGCCTCCACTTGAGTACGGTGTGACTCTGAGCAAGTCACTTAACCGCCAGTGCTCCTAGGTCGCCCCTGAAAACAGGCACTTGTGCCTAGTGGGTGTCTTTCCCCGGTTACCAAAGACTAAAATAAAAATTAAAAAAGATAAAAAATGGGCTGGGGGGGCACATCTGGGTTCTCATCAGACACAAGAAACATGGGCCAAAGTGAAGACTTCCCCTCCACGTAAATGTCCTAGAGATGAGGGCAGTTCAGTATATTCTGCAAGTCTTCCAGAACCATCTGTCACTGGGAATTCTGCTGGTGTAGACAGACAACCTCAGTGTGGTACACTACATAAACAAGCAGGGAGGGACTCATTCTTACCCCCTCTGCAAGGAGGCGGTTTGGTACTGGACTCTAGAACACAGTTTAAAACTGTTAGTTGTCCATGTTCCAGGCATCGAAAACATCCTTGCAGACAGGCTAAGCAGGTCACAGTCCAGAATACATGAGTGGGAGCTGCAGACCTCAGTAGTAGAAGACCTGTTCGACGGGTGAGGTTCATCCAGAATTAGACCTTTTTGTATCCCCACTCAATACAAAACTGCCGCTTTTCTCTCACTCAATCTAGTGCCTGGAGTTTTCTGGCAAGATGCATTGTCCCTCTCTTGGAAAGGGAAACATAGAAACATAGAAGCTGATGGCAGATAAGGACCGTAAGGCACATCCAGTCTGGCCATTTTTTCTACCTTATGAATATGCCATAGGCTTGTACTCTGTCAAAGGCCTATCTATTCGTACTCATCTTTATTGCTGCCTTATGCCTATCCCATGCCTGTTTGAAGCCCTGCACTGTATTCATATCCACCACTTCCTGAGGTAGGCCGTTCCATGCATCCACCATCCTTTCTGTGAAAAAGAACTTCCTCACATTCCCCCTTAATCGGCCTCCCTCTGATTTCATGCTGTGTCCTCTTGTCCTGCTATTTTTCTTATATTGAAATTATATTCAACTCTTTCACCTTGTTAATGCCTTTAAGGTGTTTGAATGTTTTCGATCATATCACCTCTCTCCCTCCTTTGCTCTAGGGTATACATATTGAGCTCCTTTAATCTGTCCTCATATGTTTTCTGATGCAGTCCCTGCACCATTTTGGTTGTCCTTCTCTGGACTGTCTCCATTTTGTTAATGTCCTTGTGCAGGTGTAGCCTCCAGTACTGCACGCAGTACTCCAGATGGTGCCTATCCACTGTCTTGTAAAAAGGGATTATTACCTCCCTCTTATGACTTGCGATACCTTTACTAATACACCCCAACATGCCTCTAGCCTTACCTACTGCTTTAATGGTCTGCTTCAATGATTTCAGGTCATCTGTGATGATGATGCCCAAGCCTCTTTCTTCCCTTGTGATTGCCAGCCACTCCCCTCCCAACCTATAGGTGGCTTCAGGGTTTCTATTCCCTATGTGCATGATCTTGCTGCACTTCTTTGCATTAAACCCCATTTGCCACTCTTTCAACCATTTTGCCAGTTTATCCAGCTCTCTTCTCATTCTGCCCACCCCATCTGGGTCATCTACTCTGTTGCAGATCTTGGTGTCATCTGCAAACAGACAAACTTTACCCTCCAGTCCAGCTGCAATATCACTTATGAAGATATTGAAGAGGACTGGCCCCAGGACTGATCCCTAAGGTACCCCACTTGTGACTTGCATCTCTTCTGACTGTATACCATTTACCACCACTATCTGTTTTCTGCCCGCTAACCAGTTTGCCACCCAGCTGACCAACCTCTGACCCACCCTCAGCCTATCCAGCTTATTAATCAATCTTTTATGTGGAACAGTATCGAAAACTTTGCTGAAGTCAAGGTAGGCAACATCAACTGCTCCCCCTTGGTCCACCACTCTGGTTACCCAGTCAAAGAAATCTATGAGATACGTTTGACAGGACCTTCCTGTTGTAAACCCATGCTGTCTTGCATCCTGTGCTCCTATGGATTCCAGGTGTTGCACTGTCCTTTCCTTAAGGAGTACCTCCATAATCTTGCCCACTACTGAGGTAAGACTGACTGATCTGTTGTTCCCTGTCTCTTCCCTGCTACCAGTCTTGTGGAGCGGGATCACACGAGCCCTTCTCCAGTCTTCTGGGACCTCTCCTGTGCTCAGAGACTCAATGAACAGTTCTGATAATGGCTCTGGTACTTCCACCCTTATCTTCTTTAGTACCTTGGGATGTATGCCATCAGGTCTCATTGCCTCGTCCACCTTGAGCTTAGCGAGCTCTTGAAGGACCCTTTCTTTTGTGAAGGGACTAGTGCACACCTCCTTCCCCCCAGTGTCTATGGTACCAAGCTGTGGGCCCTGCCCTACCTTCTCCTCAGTAAATACTAAGCAGAAGTATCTATTTAGGATAGATGGTTTTCCTTGGTCCTCCTCACAACCCCCTTATCCCCTTTGATTTTAGCAATACCCCCTCTGGACTTTCTCCTTTCACTAATGTATCTATAGAAAGTCTTGTCACCTTCTTTTACTGTTTGTGTTAATGTTTCCTCGGTTTGCACCTTTGCTTGCCTTACTACCTTCCCCGCTTCCCTTAGGGAAGTTTGGTATGCCTCCCTATCTTTGTCCCAATGCGTTCCTTTATATTTCCTGAAGGCCAGCCTTTTGGCTCTGACCTTTTCTGCTACTGTTTTTGAGAACCAAAGTGGTTTCCTTCTTCTTTGCTCTTGCTTGTCTCTCTAACACAGTGGGATGTTGTTTCAAGTATTGCATCCTTAATGCTTTCCCACTTTGCCTGTACCCCCACACCTGTATTTCTTCTTGCCAGGGCTAGCTTAACTCTGTTGGCCATTTTATCAAAGTCAGCTCCTCTGAATGCCCATATTTTTGTCTTGGAATGGGATGATTTAGTTCTAGTGGCCAAACTGAACCATACCATGTCATGGTCACTGGCCTCCAGGTGCCCTTCTACATGGAGATCTGTGATCCTTTCCCCGCTAGTTAGTATGAGATCTAGGATAGCTAGGTCTCTTGTGGGTTGTTGTACCAGTTGTTTGAGGCCCTCCCTCTGCAAGGAATCCACTATATGTCTAGTTCTGGCAGATGTTCCTGCTGGTATTGACCAAGCTATATCTGGCATGTTGAAGTCTCCCATTATCAGAACCTCCCCTTTAGCTGTCATGTTTTGTATCTCTTCTAACAGTAATGTGTCTATGTCTTCCCCCTGGTCTGGAGGCCTGTAGGCAACCCCAGTTCGTATGGCTGTCCCATTTCCTGTTTCCAGGGTGACCCACAGTTCATCTGGCTCCTTATGTGTATTTTGAATTTCTGTAGCTTTGATATTTTCATTGACATAAAGGGCCACTCCACCCCCCCCCCCTTTTTGCACCTTGGTCTCTTCTGAACAGTACATAGCCGGTACTGAAGTCTTCCAAGTGTGGTTACTGGTGAACCATGTCTCGCTAATGGCTACTATGTCCAGTTTAGCCTCTGTTATTGTTGCTTGCAGGTCGAAAACCCTGGTGTTCCCGTTGAACTCCAAATTATTCAAGTCTGAAATCACTGCGCTAGGTTTACAATGGAGCCCGCATAAGCTCAAATATTTAAGGGTATTTCTCATCTGGAGCGACTCTAAGATGGTCCAGCTGAACTTGGACTCGATCAAGACTGCAGGACCTTGCAAGATGGGCCAAACTCCCGATATCTTTATGGGGAAGAGTAAGTTTAACGAAAATGAATGTGTTACCTAGGATACTATATCCTTTAATCATATTGAACTGCTGGCTACCACTAAAGTGGTTTAAAAGTGTATACACTATTATATCAGATTTATCTGGCAAGGGAAAACCCCGCGCAGAGCCTACTATTGTATGGCTGCCCCTAGAGAAAGGCCGGATTACGCTTACCACATATAGGAATTTACTACTGGGCATGCAATGCCAGTAAATAACCTGAAATGGCTGGTAACATCCACAGAACAGTGTTCTCTGCCATACATTCCCTCTTGGGTCAACTTAGAACTGGAGTTGATAAAGGCAGCGGGGATTGATCCACTCGCCTTGCTTGATCACGAACTTATCTGAACATCACAATTTGCCAGGATAAGGCCTGAGGTCTATCAGTCTGCTCGAATGTGCAGCTAGCACCCTTATCTCTGCAGCTGCCCTCCCTTCCACCCTTCCCTTCATTAACCCTCCCTTGTCCTGTCCCATCCTCTTTGAAGCAGTCCACTGTTCTACTGCATACCACTTCTGCAGGTAATGCATTCCACCCAGCCACCACCCTCTGTAAAAGTGTCTCCTCATCTCCTCCTGAACCTTCCTCGCTCCAGTCTCATATCATGGCCCCTGGTGGCCCTCCCCTCCCTTACTTTGAACAGCCCCTCTGTACCTGTCTTGTTTATTCCTTTCATGTATTTAAAGGTTTCAATCATGTCCCCCTGTCTCTCCTCTCCTCCAGTGAGTACATGTTCAACTCCTTTAACCTCCTCTCATATGATAAGTCCCCCAGACCCTTGATCATCTTTGTCGCCCTGCGCTGCACTCCCTCCAGTAACTTAATGTCCCTCTTCAGATACGGACGCCAGAACTGCACGCAGTACTCCAGGTGTGGTCTAACTAATGACCTATACAGTGGCAGAATCACCTCCTCCCTCCTTGAGGATATACCCCTTGCAATACAACCCAGCATTTTGTTGGCCTTTGCAGCTGCCTTCCTACACTGTGCCGAGTTGTTCATTGACCCTGTGATGAGCACACCCAGATCCTTCTCCTCCTCTGTCTGGGCTAGCTGCACTCCCCCTAGCTGGTAAGTCCTCCTTGGGTTCTTCATCCCAAAATGCATCACCTTGCACTTTTTGGCATTAAAGCCCAGTTGCCAGGTGTCTGACCAGGTTTCAAGCTTTGCCAGATCATCCTGCAACCCCTGCCATCCCCCTAGGTCATCCACCACCGCGCCAACCTTGGTATCATCAGCAAACATACTGATCTTGCTCTTGATGTCCCATGATATGTCTGCAATGAATATCCCAAACAACACTGGTCCCAACACCGAGCCCTGTGGGACACCACTCGTCACTGCCCTTGGGTGTGAGAGCTCCCCACCCACCACCACCCTCTGTTGCCTTCCCTGCAGCCAGTTTCCTACCCATCTCACCAGCATTGCACCTGCCCCTGTGCCTACTAACTTCCTTCCCAGCCTTCCATGTGGCACTGAGTCGAATGCCTTACTGAAGTCCAGATACAGGACATCCACTGCATGTCCCCGTCCAGTTGCCTGTTACCCAGTCATAGAACCCGACCAGGTTGGTTTGGCAGGATCGGCCACGTGTGAAGCCATGCTGTCTGCTGTCCTGTGGTCGCTGGCCTCTAAGGGCCACCAGCCTCTCCTTCAGGATAGTCTCCATTACCTTACCCACGATGGATGTGGGGCTCACTGGTCTGTAGTTTCCCGGTTCATCCTTGGGGCCACTCTTGTGGAGGGGCACCACATGAGGCTCCTCCAGTCCTGAGGTACACACCCCGGGTAGTGAGGCATTAGATAGGTCTGCCAAAGGTCCTGCAGGACCTCTGCCAGCTCCTTCAGTACCCTGGGTGGATGCCATCTGGGCCTGGTGCCTTGTCCACCCTCAGTGCCTTCAAACCCTCTTGAACTCTGTCCTCCATGATTTCCCCATCTGTCACCACTTCCCCCCTCGTCTGCCATTTTCACCCATCTTGGGTGTCACCCCCCTCTTCTCTTTAGTAAATGCCAGGCAGAAGTACTCATTTAGTGCTTCCGCCTTATCATACCCTGCTTCCACAACCCCCTCCTTCCTAATCCTTACTATGTGGTCCTTACAGCTCCTTTTCTCCTGATGTACTTAAGAAGTCCTTCTCCCCTTCTTAATGCCTTGTGCCAGCCTGAGTTCGTAGATGCTTTGGCTCCTTACTGCCCTTGTCACCTCCTTCGATTCTGTCAAGTACTCCTCTCTGTCCTCCCCTCCCTGTTTTCTTTGTTTCCTAAAGGCAGCTCTTTTCCTCCTTACCTTTTCCATGACCTCCTTGCTCAACCAGCTCGGTTTCTTGCTCTAGCCTTCTTGCTCTGGGCTTTGCAGCAGGTTTTGGTTGCTCCACTATCCCCAACTTTATGAGCTCCCATCTCTGGTTAGTATCCATACTAGATTGAATTCTGGCCAGGTACCCTTTACCACTTTCCCCATCCTCCCAAAGTCAGCCCTCCTGAAGTCCAGCACTCTTGTGCCAGATTCCACTCCTTCCTTGCCCATATCCAATGTGAGCCATACTGAGTGGTGGTCACCCCTGACAGCGGTTCCTCCACTGTAAGTTCTCTACAAAGTCCCCATTTGCCAGCACAAGGTCAAGGGTATTACCTAACCTGGTTGGTTCACTGACCATTTGCAGCAGGAAGCTGTCCTGGAAGGCATCCAGCGGTACCTGCTCCTTCTGTTCCTGGTTGTTGGGGTGCTCCAGTCCACTTTGGCATGTTGAAGTCCCCACAATCACCACACTACCCTTCTCGCAGGTCCTCCTGATCTGTCCCGCTAGTTTCCTGTCTAACTCCTCCATCTGAGATGGTGGCCTGTACACCACTCCCATTCTAAGATTCCTATTCTTGGAATCCTGGATTTGCACCAAAGTGACTCTGTACTGCCCTCCTCCCCTTCCTCCCTTACACACTTCAGTCCTTCCTTCACATATAGTGCCCCTCCTTTCCCAGTCACCCTGTCCCTGAAAATAACCTGTACCCTGGTACAGACAGGTCCCAGTCATTATATTGGGTGGCCCATGTTTCGTGATGGCTGCAATGTCCACCTCTCCTCTGCCATGAGAACCTGCAACTCTGCAGTTTTCCTCCCAAGGCTCCTAGCATTAAGGGTAACCACCTTCCACCCTTTTCCCTCCTCCCATCCTGCCCTCCTTTCCTAGCATCACCAATAGTACTTGCCATTTGTCCTTTGTCACTGTTATGGGGGTAAGCTCATATGATTTCCCAACCTGTGGTCCCTGCATATCTCTTCCCAACTGCCACCCCCACTCCTAGTTTAAACTCCAAACTTCCTCTATATATTCTTCCATCCTCTGCTTCAACACTTTCTTTCCTTCCTCACTCAAGTGTAGTCTGTCCTTGGCATAGAGACTACTGTCCTCCCAGGTCCTCCCACCCCACAACAGCCCATACCCTTTGCACAACACCAGGTTCTTAGCCATCTGTTAAATTCTCTATTCTCAGCTTTTTTGTGTTTGCCTTTTGGCACCGAAGTATCTCGAAAGTTACTGATCTTCCTGCCCCTCACATAATTGTGCTAGTTCCTCAAACCTCCTCTGACTATATCCACTGTCTTGTCAGCCAGGTCATTTGTCCCAAGATGTATAATTAAATGAGGCTTGTCCCTACCCTTCTAGCATATTTCAGAACAGACTGTCCCACCCTTTCCGCTGTCATTCTGGCAAGGCCTCCACCCAAATGCGACTATGCCTCTCCGCCTTGCTACCCCACCTAACTCCTCTTAGTATTGAGTCCCCAGCACTAAGATTCCACCCTCTTACTCCCTGCTTGCTTCCTTTCATCTCCTCCCTCACTTCCAGCCTCTTCTTCCTCCTGCACATTATTATGCCCTTTTACCCCTGTTGCAGTTCTCCCAGCAGAACTTCCCCCCGCTCCAGTTTGGTCCAGGCATTTATCAATTACTCCTCTAATTTCATCACTTCCCTCCTCCACCTTCTTCCTCTCTAGCAGTGCAAAACTATTTTCTGAAGATCCTTCACAAATGCCCACTCCCTCTCTCTTCATATTGACCTGTTCTCTCCTTTCCACTCCATGACTTTTGCCACTTCTTCGCCTCCCCTCACAAGTCCCTATTGCCTCCTTCCATTTGACTTTTGTCTCCTGACCTGGTTTCCGCAATCGCTCTTCCTGGCCTGGGCCCCTTGTCTCTGCTTCCTCTTCTGAGCCTCCTCCTCACCACTGTTGGCTTAAATTGCCCTCCCTCATCTCCCTTCCTCCTCCCTCCAGTATTGGGCTAAACCCACCCCAATCTGCCTTGCCTGTCTTAGTTCCTCCTGCAGACCCTCAATCTCCTTTTTAAGTTTTTCTATGTGGTTGCACACTAAACATCCTCCCACTCTCCAGGCAATGTTTAGAAAGATTGGTGCACCGCAGTTGTTGCAGCCTACCACCCTACCCATATACATCACCAAAGTCCCTCCCCTCTGGGTTATTCCCCACCCCAATAAAAACCTCTCTAAGAATCCATGCACAGCTATGCTCATTTTTAAAATATATCCCCTCTAAAGATAGTCACCAACCTTTGTGCCGGAATCCGAACTTAAAAATTGGGGGGAAACTAATTCAGGACTCTTGGATTCCTGAGATAAAGAGCTTAAGGGTAGCAGATCTTCTTCAGGAGAAAAATTGCTTGTCAGTTCCAGAATTAATTAATAGATATCGGGTATCTCCTGGTCAAATATTCAAGGTTTTTCAGCTCAGAGATTTAATGGTGCAATCTCTCAGGAAGTTTGAGGGACCTCAGCCATGCGAGGGCTTAATTGAAGGTCTTGCCCAGACGGTATGGGAACCACATGTGGTTTCCAGATTTTATAACAGCCTATTCAGTCAAGCGTATCGGCATCTTGACGGGGTTTCCTGTTACTGGAATACTGCTTTCGGGGGGATGGAGAGGGACTGGGACTTAATTTGGCAAAACACTTATAGGTATATAACCCAGAACAGATTGAGAGTTATGCATATCCAATTTTTAAATAATATTTTTTGGACCCCCTCAAAACTAAACAAGATTGGTAGTATTCCTGATTCTAATTGCAATGCTCGTCACCAACAGGAAGGGACTTTATACCACATTTTCTGGGAATGCCCTAGAGCGAGGTCCCTGTGGGACAAGATTAAGGAATGAGCAGACCCCATGCTGGGACTCCAACCTTTTTGTAGTCCTGAGATTTGCCTATTAGGTGAATATTCCAGGATTACGATAAAGGCAAGGAGGTATCACATGGCCATTATTTCATCGTCCCTTAAAAAAGTAGTACTAAAACATTGGGTGGATGGTACCTCAATTTCATGTACAGAGTGGTTACAAGAGTTACTTTTTAATTTGAACATGGAGAAATTCAGTGCAAATAGAAGAGATTGCTTGCCGAGGTACTGTAAGATCTGGGAAAAGTTACATGAGCTGTATATACTCCAGACAGCTGCTCACTCATCTTGGGTGCAAGACTAACCGCATCAGTGATTCTACGATATGTGCCCTGTAACATTGTTCTGCCTGCTGGGGGAGGGGGGTGGGAGGAGGAGGGGAGCAAGAGACATTTAGAAAATGGCTTTGGACACGCTTACTATCATATCTGATTGTACTGTGTATGGGTTTGGTGTATGTAATTGTTTCTTGCTCTGTAAATGGAAAATGTTGAATAAACTTAAATTAAAAAAAAAAAATTGTTGCTTGCAGGTCTGGGATCTTGTTTCCCAGACTGCGAGCATTTGTGTACATGATTTTCCATTGGCTAGATTTCGGTGTGTTAGTTGTTGGGCAAGGTCCAGTGTTTCCCCTGTGTGTCGTATGGGAAGCCAGACCATTTTCCTTACCTGGTGCTGCAAATGAACTACAAACATGTTGAACTCCTGTTTGATCACTAGCTGACGGGGGAGGGGTGCTCTTCCCATTTGATGTATTGAGTGCTACATTGGGAGCTTCCTTTATGCCTTTCTTCCCTTTCCTCTGATTCAGAAGGTGCTAATCAAGCTCCAAATGGAGGAGCCACTCTAATTCTTATAGCTCCATTTTGGCCTTGTCAGATATGCTTGCCCTTGCTGCAGCAGTTAGCAGTGCAACCCCCAGTACCCCTGCCCCCTGTGCAAGGCCTTGCTGTCAAAGGAACAGGGAACCCTGGTCCATCTGGACCTCAAGTCACTTTCTCCATTCCTGGCTCCTGAAGACATAGCCATTGTGAGATCTGGAGTGTCCTCAAAAGAGGCTGATGTTCTGGTGGCTGTCAGGAAGCCTTCCACCAGAGCTACTTATTCCATGAAGTGGAAGTGTTTTGCTTTTTGGGCCACTTCTCATCATCCGGATCCTTTCACTTACCTACTGAATTAGCTTCTGAAGTATTTACTGTACTTGTCAGATGCAGGACTGCAATACTCTTCTATCAAAGCATACTTGGAAAGCGTTGTTTTTAGTTGCTAAAAGTTGTGCTTGAAAGACGTCCAAGTTTCAGGCTCTTATGTGTGAGCCTCCTTATTTGATTTTCCACAAAGACAGGGTGTCTTTGTGTATGAACACTAAGTTTTTACCAAAGGTGGTGTCCAAGTTTACTTTAAATTAAACCATCCACTTGCCAGTTTATTTTCCAGAGCATGACAATCCAGGGAAAGCATTTTTCAATGTATTAGATGTACATAGAATACTCAGATATGTTAATCGTATGAAGGACTAGAGGAAGTCCTCACAGCTTTTTGTTTCTTTTGTCCCTGAGACAGAAGGTGTCACAGTGTCTAAACAGTGCCTGTTGAAATGGTTGGCCTTTTGTATTACTTTTTGTTATAGGTAGTACAACAAGGAACTTCGTGGTATTGTTCGTGGCCATTCAACCAGAGGAATGGCCACTTCTGTTGCCTGTTTCAGGAACGTATCAGTTGCAGAAATCTATGCTGCTGCAACTTGTAGTACTGTCCACACTTTCACTAACCACTACTGTTTGGGCATTACCTTTAGAAGAAGGGCAGACTTCAGCATGACTGTACTTCAAGGCCTCCTTTCCTAGGCCTGTAGCCCCCAGTCACCCAGACTGTGTCTCTGTTAGTACTGCTTGGGACTTATTCCATAGGTGTGGCCTGATGAAATAGATATTCTTGAAGAAGAAAGAACAGTTACATACTTACTATAATGTTAGATCTTGAGAGAATCTCTTTCATCTGGCCATGCCATCCCACCCTCTGTTCCCCTTAAACTCAGAGTTCCTTCACCCCTGTCTCTCTCTCTCTCCAGGACAGTTTACCTGCTGCTCCAGCCTCACTTGGTAGCTGGAAGCTTCAGCTCTTTCCCAGTTCCCTAAAGGGAGGCCCTCTGAGTATGGTCTCCGGCGGGAAACTGAGTAAAGAGTGGGGCCACCCACATTTATATACAGAGGTCGTAGATGTCTGACTTCATCATGGGTGACCCCTGGTAGACTTCTTGCAAAAAGTTTCTTTGTGGTCCTAGTGATTGATGGTTATAGTTCCATAGGTGTGGCCTGATGAAAGAGATTCTCTTGAAGATCTACTGTTACTGTAAGTATATAACTGTTCTTTCTGGAGGCTGCACCTCCACAAGAACAATGAAAGGGTCATGACAGCACAGAGGAGAGCAACGAAAATGGTGAGGCATTTGCATGAGGAGCCATAATAGGAAAGGCTGTAGGAACTCAACATGTACTACTTGGAAGAGAGGAGATCAAGCAGAACATGACTGAAACCTCAAGTACCTCACAGGCGTGAACAAGGTGCAAGAGCAGGGAATATTTCAGAGAAAGGAAGGTGCTAGAACAAGGGGGCATGCAATTAAGCTAACAGGGGGAGTAAAGGAGAGATGTGTGGAAATACTTCTTTATGGAAAGGGTGGTGGATGACTGAAACAACCAGAGGAGATAGTGGGGGCCAAAACTGTGTGGAGCTTCAAGTATGTGTGAGATAGGCACAGGGCCATATTAGGTAGAGGAAGAGGGGAGGGAGTGACGACTATTGTATGATCAACTAGAGTCAGTGGTGACAGAATAGACAGAGACAAGGGGAAGACTAGATTGGCCTAAAGGTCCTTTTCTGCCATCAAAATATATGTTTGTATGTTAATATAAATAGGTTTTATTTACTGTGGCTAAAAAATACTCACCACTTTAAACTTTAAACATTGATAAACATCTTGTCCCAAGGGGTAGACACAGCTACATGTGTACTAAGCTATTATTTAACATAATTGCCTACAGCAGCTAACATACTGGTTTCATTGAACACCAAATACAAGACAGACAATGTGCTTGGAGGAAATGTCCACAGTTATGTGTTTTTTAAACCACCAATTTGAATTAGAAATGGTATCTGACAATTTATGTCATAGAAACATAGAAACAGAAACATAGAAGGTGATGGCAGATAAGCACCATGTGGCCCACCTAGTCTGCCTTTTTTCCCTAATTAATGCAATACCGCAGACCCTAGTTGATCTGTGGCTTACCCGCTCTTCCACTATTGTGAGAATATTCTTATGTCTGTCCCATGCTTTCTTGAATTCCCCTACCGTTTTTGGCCCCACCACCTCTGCAGAGAGGCTGTTCCAAGCATCCATTACTCTTTCTTTGAAAAAGTACTTCCTCACGTTGCCCCTGAGCTTACCCCCCTCCAGCCTCATATCATGCCTTCTTGTTCCAGAACACCTTCTTTTCTGAAAGATGCTAGCCTCATGTACCTTGTTTATACCCCGGAGGTACTTGAATGTCTCTATCATATCCCCTCTCTCTCTCTCTCCTCTCCTCCAGGGAATACATATTGAGATCCTCTAGTCTTTCCTCATCTGACTCTTGGCACCGACCTTGTGCCATTTTTGCTGCCCTTCTCTGGACTGCCTCTATTTTGTCTATGTCCTTCCAGAGCTGCAGCCTCCAGAATTGGACACAGTACACCAGATGAGGTCTTACTAGTGATCTGTACAGTGGCATAACCACCTCTTTTTTTCTGCTGGTGGAACCTCTCCCTATGCACCCTATCATCCACACTGGCTCTCCCTACAGCCTTCTCATATTGTTTGGTTACCTTTAGGTCATCAGATATGAATACCCCCTGGTCCCTTTCTTGGTTGGTGGCCATCAGTACCTCTCCTCCCATCTTGTACTCCTCCCTCGGATTTCTGTGCCCCAAATGCATGATTTTGTATTTCTTTGCATTGAAACTTATCTGCCACACTCTCAACCACTCCTCAAGCATGTTAAGGTTCTTTCTCATTCCCCTTCCCCCAGAGTGTTGACCCTGTTGCAGATCTTAGTGTCATCTGCAAAGAGGCATACCTTCCCCTCCATCCCCTCTGCAATGTCACTTATTAAGACATTAAAGAGGACCAGCACCAGCACAGATCCCTGTGGCACCATGCTGATCATCCCATTTCCTTGGATTGAATGCCATTTACCACCACCTTCTGTGTTCTGTCACTCAACCAGTTTCTGACCCAGTTTACCACCTTGGGGCCCACTCCTAGGCTGCCCAACTTATTTACCAACCTCCTATGTGGGATGGTGTTGAAGGCCTTGCTGAGATCTAGGTAAGCCACATCCACCGCCTCTCCTTGATCTACCTCCTTGGTCACTCAGTCAAACAAATTTATCAGATTTGTTTGATAAGACCTTCCTGCTGTGAATCCATGCTGCCTCGGATCCTGTTCTCCACTGGATTCAGGAAATATCACAATCCTTTCCTTTAGCAGTGACTCCATTAATTTCCCCACCACTGAGGTCAGGCTGACTGGCCTGTAGTTGCCAGCCTCCTCCCTGTTCCCACTTTTGTAGAGAGGGACTACATTCACCCTACTCCAGTCCCCTGGAACCACCTCTGTCTCTATCAACTTGTTAAATACAGTAGGGCTATTAGCGGTGCTGCCAGCACCTCTCTAAGTTTCTTTAATATACTGGGATGTATCCCATCTGGTCCCATAGCCTTGTCCCCTTTCAGATTCTCGAGTTCCTTAGAACTCTTTCCTCTGTAAATGGGCTGGTGTCCACCTCTCTCCCATTGGTGCTCCTATCTCTCAACAAGTGGTCCTTCTCCTTCCCCTTCTTCTGTGAATACTGAACAAAAATATTTGTTCAGGATTGTTGCTTTTTCTAGGTCCTTCCCTGCACACCCCTCTGCCTCCCTTTTTATCCTCACAATTCCACCCCTGGTCTCCTTTCTTTCACTAATGTACCTGAAAAAGGTCCTGTCTCTTTTCTTAATTGTCTGGGCTATTTTTTCCTCCATTTGCACCTTTGTGCTTTAGACTGTTTTCTCTGCCTCCCTCTGCTTTTCCAGATACAGTTCATTGTTTTCTCCCCTCTGTGTTTCCTTGTATCTCCTGAAGGATAGTCTTTTCTCGCTTACCTTCCCAAGCACGTCCTTTGAGAACCATAGTGTTTTTTTTTTCTTTCTCTTTGTTTTGCTTAGTTGCTTAACACAAAGGTTTGTTGCCTCTGCTATGGCTCCCTTAAGGTTAGCCCATTGTTTCTCTACATCTCCCCCCTTCCAGGGCTTCCTTGAGACATTCCCCCAATTTTGCAGAGTTGACCCATCTGAAATCCAGGAGCTTTTCTTTCATGTGATTTGACTCCTCCACTGTTCTCGCATTGAATCACACCATACGATGATCACTGGACCCCGGGTGGCTACCCACTATTACATCGAATATGCATGGGATATACATGTCAATGTATATATTTAATCAATCCACACTTTGAGTACTGTGCTCAGTTCTGGAGGCCCCTTCTCCAAAAGGACATAGATAGGGTGGAGGTGATACAAAGGAGGGCAACCAAAATGGTGCAGGACCTACATCAGAAGCCCTACATAGAGAGGCTCAAGGATTTAAAAATGTACACATTGGAAGAAAGGAGGGAATGCAGGAATATGATAGAGACATTCAAGTACCTAGTAGAGATAAACAAGGTACAGAAAGGGAGCATTTTCCAAAGGAAAAGATGCTCGAGGACAAGGGAACACAGTATGAAGCTGGAGGGAGGAGGCATAAAGGAAACGTAAGGAAGTACTTCTTCAGGGAGATGCTGGTGGATACTTGGAACAGCCTTCAAGAGGAAGTGATGGGGGCTAAAACAGTCACAGGATTTAAGAATGCTTGGGATAGACACAAGGGAATCTTAAAAGCAAGCGGGGTATAAGCCGGAGTCCAAATAGGGTCTTTGGAGACACTATAGGTAGGGAATTTGAGGCAGACTAGGTGGGCCAAGTGGTCCTTATCTGCCGACAACTTCTATGTTTCTGTGTTTCTAATCTGGCATGATGTGCACAGCACAGTAGTCACAGCTGATCAAGTTTATGAGCTATAACTCACTAAATATTGAATAGGCCCTCCCTCCACTTAGGAGGGGATCAACACAATGAGTACTGCCTCGTGAGGCACTCTGGCCTCTGAGACATGAAGGATGGCTATTAATGGGCCAGTCTCAAGTGTGCCCTCTCCTGTTGGAGGGCTCCACCAACTGGTGACCGAAGTCTGAGAGATGAAAGGCTTGCTCTGTAGTTCAGTGACCAAGTAGCCAGCCATTCCCACTTCCTGAGCTATATAAGCTGTTCCTCTAAGACTCACTGTGAAGCATTTTTTCTTTGCAGCTGGAGGCTATGTTGGTTTGTCCTCTGAGCTGGCTGGGGCCTACCCCCTTCAAGCCTGATGTTTCTGTGTCTCTGCTGGACTTCGGTGTTTGTTTTCCTGCTTCTGGTTTGTATCTTTCCTCCAGATGTGTGCTTCCCTATGTTTTTTTGTTTTTTGTTTTGGGCCTTTCCCTGTTTTCTGTTTTGCTGTTTTGGGTTAGTCTTTTTTGGGGGGCTTTTATTTTCTAAACTCCTAGCATATTGCTACTACAGAGCTCATACTGCTTGCTTTCAGTTACAAACCTCAAATTACTTGCACTGCAACTGCAAACCTACTCAGAGCTCATGCTACTGCTTTCAGTTACCTACAATTGCAGCCACTGCTATTATACACAGTGCTTGTGTTTTTTACACTATGCTCACCACGCTCAAACTACTGCAATGCAACTGCTATAATTATCTGTGTGTTTCAGCTCAACCATAGCTGCTCCATGTTGCATACTTAATTCTTTTCACCTGACACAGTTTACTCTGACCCTAGCTGTGCTGCTCATTTCTGCTCTCATTCTACCTGAGCTTCATTGCACTGCCTGGCTACACCTGCTTCAAAGCATTTGTCTCCATGTTTCATTGCGGTTATAACTTTGAGGTCAGCCAACTAAGCTCCTGCTGATGCTGTTAATATAGCTTGTTATTAAATCTTGCTTCACCACCAAAAATCCTCAGAGTCTGTCACCTTGATTTGGCTTTGAACTGTCTGTCTGGCTTGCTCCCAATTCAGTGCTGTTTAATTGCTATACAGTTTGATATACTGGTTCACCTATCACGACTACTGCTTACTGACCTATGTGCAGGTCTACACTTGCTTGAGCAGCTGTTAGGTCTTGCTTACACAATCCATTACTTCGTACATACTACCATACCTTTAGCTTCAGCCTGGGATTCTGCTGCACTCGATCTGCATTTGACCTTGCAAGGTCTCAGCACTCCATGCTCATTACGATCTCAGCATGCCATGCTCATTCAGCTCACCAGCTTTCAACTGTCATCAATTTCTGGGGCATGCCAGCCATTCTAATCCAGCACAGGGTCCCTGCAGCTGACGGTCTCGCTCTGCATTTAGTCTGCATTATTGAGTGTGTTCAACTTGGGGCAGGATCCTTCTCACCTGGCCCATAGCTGCGAATGTCCTCACCCCAGGCTTGGCTTTAGCTGCCTGCTACACGACAGCAGCTCCTGGTGTAGAATTTAAGACTAGCAGTGAAGGGTAGTTATGATGATCTCCTTTGGCTCTATTGTTCCACTATAACGGTTGCCATTGACTTTAGTGGTTTCCCTAGTAAGGCACCTTCACCGCATTCTCCCTACGACTGCCTCTGGTTCACCTGGTTTGATTTAGGGTGGGTAGACCAGGTGAGTGCCTCAACAGTTGTTGCTCTCCTCCTGCACCTTGGATGCACGTATTGTTGCAGAGTTTTCTCGCAACCTTCCATGACATTCCTGCTAAAGGGTTTGAGTGAGAGCCTTCCTCCAAATAGGAATATTTTCCACCTCCCTTTAATTGGGTTTTCCAAATTGCAGCTGCAGAGCCATCACAAAATAAACTATCCCAAGCCTGGAGGGAAGGCGACCTAGGCCTTGGATCCCCAGAGATTTCCTCCTCATAGGGTTTTTTTTTTCCTCTCCTCCATTGCCTCAGGTCATAACACTTAGTTAGCTTAGTCATTTCCCCTAGTCTCTTTAGGTAGGTTCCGTTGTTGGATTGAGGTGGAGGATGTCCTGCCATTCCCTTTCTCCTTAGGGGATCCCCTACTCTCAAAGCAAGCCATCAGTATCATGCTACATAAACTTGGACAGTTATTATGACAACTGAGCATATCATTGCATTATCAAACTACCTATACTTTTCTACTACGTTACTGTTACTACTCCTATGTCAGTTACTGCTTGCTCATCTGCTTCATGTTGCCTCCTCTTTGGGGATGATACTACATTTTTTGGGGGTGATTTCTATGGTACCTTTAGCCATGGGAACCGGTCCCGAAGCACCTCTGGGGTGGAACCCTCTCTGAGGGTTCCTTGCTTTCAGACCCCTACAGGGTGATAATTCCTCTGGAATAGAGAGTGCGAATGGCCAAAACCAAACTAACACAGTTGTACAAGCATAACACTATACTGACTGCATAGGTCAGTGAAATGAAAGGTTTGCTCTGTAGTTCGGTGACCAAGCAGCCAGCCACTCCCGCTTCCTGAGCTATATAAGCAGTTCCCTAAGCCTCACTGTGAAGCATTGTTTCTTTGTCCCACCATACTCTCCTCCTCCTCCTCCAGTGGCAGCACTCTTTCCTTAGGGGGATTCCTAAGGCACCTTTAGCCACGGGAACCATCCTGTTGCACCTCAAGGGGTGGAACCCTCTCCAAGGGTTCCTTGCCTTCATACCCCTACAGGGTGGTAATTCCTCTGGAATAGAGAGTACGAATGGCCAAAACCAAACTAACACAGTTGCACAAGCATAACACTATACTGGCTGTGTAGGTCAGTGAATTATCAGTCTCTTATGTCTGGTACCCCCTCTGGTCCCAACTGCCAAGACCTCACCTCTCCCCAGCCTCAGGGCACTGCCTGAAAAGGAGAGACAACCCTGTTAACCCCCTGTACAATTCTGCGTGACTAACATGCTGCCAGTCTACTGGGCTACTCTGCCACAGTCACACTTGCATGACTGTGACATGCCTTGCCTATCTATCCACCTACTTTTAAAACTCCCCAGAGAAGACAAAAAAACTGGAAAACCTAGTGGTAAAAACTGGTAATATTCCTTCCTGACCCCAAAGGTGATCCTCTACAGTGGGACAGATGGTTCCCTACCACACAGTTCTGTAATCCTGCTTTTTTGTGTACAGGGATTGGGAGAGTATCTGCTGAGAGGCTGGGGCAAAGGAAGGTAGAGTCTTCATTGAACTGACTTAAATAAAACAAGGCCCTCCTTCCAGCAGGTAACAGCTCCTGGACCTAGAGAACCCTACCAACCTGCCTGACCCTGTCCCTATTGGGTAGAAACTACCCCTCCCCCATCAACTCAGATGTCTTCTGGGGGCATGCCCGTAGACAAACTCCACATGCTGCTTTTCATTGCATGCTCCCTCATTCTCTAAGATCCCAGGCAGTCCTCTCTTTCTACAGTATGTACCCACAGTAAAGACTTGATTTAAAGAGCTCTTAACACTGTTGGAGTAACCCTGGAAAAATACAGTATTCAGCACAATTCAGCCTAAATTTAATTTTTTCAGTGATTCTCATCCTTATTCTTTTATTATTCATTCCATTTGCATGAAAACATGATATCTGCCTTATATGCTTTGTCTGCTCATCTACCCTTGACATAACAGTTATGTTTATTTATTAATTTCAACAGTTTCACCAGGAAAACATGCTGAGCTAACAGCTCATTTTTAGATGTGTCCTTGGGTAATGAGGTATGGAGGGTGCAGTAATAAGTCATATCAATAATGCTACAATTAAAAACAGTAATAATTATAAAAAGCAAAAATTGCACAGTAGACAGTTGAGAGGAAGAATAAAGTAGTGCAACACTGCGTATCAACAGCAAAAGTTCTGCAAAGTGCAGGGGCAGCAAAATGAGAGAGGGACAGGAGATTGTGAGTACAACAGTGGACTAGTCAGACAAAGAAGTAGACCAACAAAGCAGGGTTATCAAAATTAAATAAATAAAGCAGGGTAGTAGTGGGAGGAAGTAGTATGGAGGGAGGAGCAGTAGAATTAGTCTAAGATCTGTAGCAATTGCAGGATTGAATAGTGAAGTAATGGAGAAGGGATTTTAGTGATTGGGAAGAGGGAGCCTTGTAAGTAGCAGCAGGGAGGGTACTCCAACATTTGGGGAAGCAGAAGGAGAAAGTCTCATGACTTCATAATCTGTTGATATGGAGAACATTACGATGTTATAAACAAGAGAGTATAATTTCAAGGTGTAGACAAGTAGCCAGAGAAAACAGTCTGAGGTACAATCATCTTGTTTTTCATGCAACTGTCTGCATAATAAACAAAAAGGGAGAACGTATAGGGCTGGCAGTGTAGCCCAGAGGTTAGAATAATGAGCTGTGAATTAGCTTTTTACAGTCAGCAGATATGGCTTTGATTCACACAACCTCCACTTAAATACTGTGTGACACTGAGCAAATTTCTTATGGTAAAATTGAGAGACTCACCACAAAGACACAGACAGTGGGTTGCATGGCCAAGAGAGCCCTCACAGTATCCAATGGCCTTACAAAAGAGAACTGCCTGCTTCAGAAAAGAGTTGAACATTTGGAAAACACTGTCTGGGTAACCCTTCTATGTGCTCTGGATCTTCCAGAGGGAGTAGAGGTTGGTAACCTGAATGAGTTTCTATTACAATGCCTCTTCAAACATATCAGACCACAAATGCCTTCACTACACTGAAAGCATACAGGATATCTTTGAGAGGTGGATGCATTCACCTTCCCAAAAATGAAACTCCACTATGAAGAACTCTGACCATCCTGGGCTTGGTGTTAGAAAGGGATGACATCCTGCTAAATTGAAACTAAAGGGAGCCGTAGAGTGGAGAGACAACAAAATCCACATCTTCCCCAACCTACTGTAAGCTACAAAACCTGGAAGCAGAAAAAGCAATTTAATAGGGTTCCAGCAAGACTACTACAGTTGGGAGTACACCTCATTTTACTGATGCTGACCAGCTTAAAGATCCTGTATGGGGACAAGGGGTGCTAGTTTGTGGAGCCAAAAGATGCCACCAAACCACCTGAGAAGCTTGAAAGGTAGATCAGGGTGCCATAGGAAGAATCAAACAATGTGTCTGAGGACAATTGATGGGGGAATGGATGATTAGCAGAAGGTAGAAGCTGTCTTACCAGATGCTGGTCATGCTTTAACTGACCACAAAACTTTGCTTGGAGGCATACAATATGGCGGTTTTAGTGTGCAGATTTTATACTAGGTGGGCAGCTTCCTAATTCTATGCTTGGAAATACTCTCGCTGTCTCCAGAAGGATAGTGGTGTGGAGAATTTTCAAATTCCGGCGGAACGAAATTCTACAGAATTTTCACAGTTCTGCCGAAACTCTGTCAAATTTCACCAGAAATGGAATGGCAGAATTCCATAGCAGAAAATAGTTGCGAGATGATCTTCCATGGAAAAAAATTCTGTTCCATGGAATATTATTCCACGGACCGCAATATTTTCTGCGGAAATTGTTGCAGAATAATTTTCTACATAAAAATGCTGTTCCATAGAATATTATTCTGCAGATCACAGTAGGCAGAATTCTGCAGAAGAACCAGTGAAATTCCAGTGGAAATTCCACCAGTGGAATAGTCATTCCATGCTAATTTAGCCAGTGGAATTCCACATTCCGTACAGCACTACAGGAGGAGCTTAATGGCAGTGCCTTTTGGCACCAAAGGAACATTGAGTATGAGACCCCCCTTCCCCTCGAGAGGTGTTTGGTGCCATTGGAGTAGTATCAAAGCACAGTCAGAGTGGCATCTATGGAACACTACCACATTACTGATCATTGTGAGGCTTGATCAAAGAGTTATGGCTCTTGTGCGCTCACTCAAGTTCAGTTATTGTCCTTTGTACTTTGTAATAGGGTTATGAACACACTGTAGATAAACTCAAGTTGGTTGTTATTAAGGTGACAAGCAGAATGTATCAATTGCTATTTTATAGACCAATTTAAGATGTGGCAGAAAGTTTCTGGTTACTATTGTTCTCCAAATATTGTGAAAATTGCTTCCTGCATACTTTTTGCCTTTCTACTCTATTTTTTTTTTTTTTAGTCTTTGGTAAACGGGTAAGGCCCACTAGGCACACATGCCTGTTTTTAGGGGCAACCTGGGAGCACTGGACGGTTAAGTGATTTGCTCAGAGTCACACAGTATGCAAGTGAAGGTTGTGAGAATCAAACCCAGTTCTGATCTGCTGGATGCACCAAGCTCATTCACAGCTCATTACTCTAACCTCTAGGCTATACTTTACTCTATCTAGCAATCAGTTACAAACAGTGATAAATTCCACAAGTTTCAGTCTCCTGGAGACATGTTTTAGATCTGAAATACTCTGGTTACAATTAAATATTTATTCAGCAGACAGTTCAGGGCTGAGAAACATAGTTTGACCTCTTTATCAGGTATAGGGATATTTTACCATACTGTTCTAATTCTGGGTGCATATTGATGTTTTCCCACTTATTCTTGTAATCCCTGCTCATGGCATGAAGTGGCCTTTTTATATATAATCCACTGTAATAATCTAGATGGTAATTGGAAACCCCCCTCGTGAAGTAACCTGTGTAAGGGCATAATGTAACCAAACTGTAAGACTGCTGTATGGCTCATCTTCAGTGATTGTGCTTATATTATGTGTGATATGTCCATTTACAGAATACAGTATATACTGAACCATACTCAGTAATGTTATAAATAAAGTGAAAAAAAAAACTCTACAATGCTCCTGGGTTACTCTTGAAAACAGGCACTCTGCCTAGTGGTCTGAACCCAGTTTTCAAAGAATAAAATAATCTCCCCCAAAAATGAAATATAAACTGATTTGTGTCTAAATCTTACATTTTCAACATTTTCCTAATAGTGTCAGTGGCTGTTTAAGTGTCAGTGCATTTTGCAATATGCATCTTTGCTTTGGAATATTCTGCCATCAAGTTCAAGAGCTCTGACTAATGTAATGACTTCATAAGGAATCTGAAAACTTCACTTGTGAATGGACAACAATGCAGTCCAAGGAGATTGCATGTACAGTTTATGATATTACACTCTGCTACACCATGCTACACTGCAGAGTTTGTATGTTGCTCGTAGTCACCACAAAACGTACACTGTAGTATTAATGGAAAAGCTTTAAGAACTAGATTCAGTTATTACTGACTTAAGTACATTAATGTGTAGTAAAATTACAATTTTTTGGAATTGCCTTAGTTTGCATAATGCAGATAAAAATGTGTAAAATTACACATTTCACTTAATTTTTTACAATGTGAAGAAAATCCACAACAAAATGAAAATACCATACTGCTATACTACATGATAGAAAAATCTGAGATGGTTATGTGGTCTCTCAAGAATTTTCTGATTAATGAATAAAAGAAATCTGTGCCAAATTATTTATTTTCTGCAAATAAAGTTGTTAGCGCAAAAACATTTTCCATACATCCTTCAAACAATTTTTGAAAAATCTGGTGAATGTGAAAAACAAAATTTTTGCACCATTTGCTGGTAGTAAATACATTTTTACCCAGTTTTAATGTTCTTAATGATAAAGGGTTTCATGTTGAATTATGTTTAATTGGTTTGTACATTTTTCTCCACTTAAAAACAACACTAATTACATTTTTCCATGAATAGTAAAATATAAATCAATGTCACTGATTTGTGTGTTTATATTCAATAATTGTTATCTTCAATTCTTTACATATAATAAAGTACACTTTATAAAAATATTAACTGTGAATCTGCTTATAGACAGGTATCACTGTAAATAAGCAAAAGTAAATTGAATCCATTATTTAAAGAACATCTAAACCATCTTTTTACACATGGGCTCAGATATTCAAACTGCGCCATTCTGTGGCACAAGCCCTTGTGCTGCTCAAAAAAGTTGCACAGGGGTGTGGCCAGGGCGATATTCAATGGAGTTGCGCTATTGAGCAACTTCTTTGAATATCGCCCCCTGGCCATACCCACTGTGCATGGTGCAGTGGAACTGTAGCACTGCAAGTGGTTAGAGTGGAGCATTCAGATGCAGTGGTACAAGTTCCATTGCGCCATGCGCAGCACCTGTGATATTCAAATGTGACATGCAAATGGGGCCATGATTTATGCAAGGCCCACAGGGGGCCATTTGCATCTAATTATGGACCCATTTGCATGCCATTAGCATGCAGGTGCACCGATCCCCAATGACTTGCACCTGGTGCCCTGCCAGGTAGCAGCCATCGGGACCGCCGCCCTGGGTAGCCCGATCACGGGCAGAACAGTATTCTGTCCCCAGCAGCCCGATCGGGCATAATGTACACTCCCCAGTAGCCCGATAGTGGGCATAATGTTAACATCCCCCACCCCAAATAGCCCGATCATGGGCATAATGTTAACATCCCCACCCCGAATAGTCTGATCACGGGCATAATATAAAGGGTCCCCCTGAGTAGCCCGATCACAGGTGGCATCCACCCCCATCCAGACTCCCTGGTGATCTAGTGGCCCCACCCCCCCCGCCCAAGGAGCCCCACCACCCGCTCCCCAGTCAGCCGGTGGTGGCAGCATCCATTCGCCGCCACCCGCCCGCCCGCTGACTGATAACACAGTAGCTGCCTCGCTAGTCAGAGCATGAGCCAATCGGGCATGCAGCCTATACTGTCTAAGGCAGTCTGGATATGTGAATGAATGAATCATTCACATATCTGGACTGCGTTAACGGTATGGCTGCACGCCCATTGGCTCATGCTCTGAACCACGGTGTGCAGCCCCACCCAGCTGTCAGTCGGCGGGCGGCGGGCGGCAGGCGGCGGAGCGGGTGGTGGGGCCTCAGGACGGGAGGTGTGGGGCCACTAGATCACCATGGAGTCTGGACATGGGGGTTGTGTGGATGCCACCCACAATTGGGCTACTCGGGGAAGTTAACTTGTGCCCTTGATCGGCGAGCTGTTCGAGTGGGGATGTTAACATTATGCCCGTGATTGGGCTATTAGGGGTGGGGGACGTTACGTTATGCCTGCGATCGGGCTGCTGGGGGAAGAATTACATTATGCCCATGATCAGGGCATGGGGCACCGGAACAAGTGGAGGCCACCCACAGGTGACAGCTGCTGTGTTGCCCTGCAATGTGGCAGCTCACCTGTGGGTGGCCTCGACTGATCCTTTTTTTGGCGTAAAGTTGTGCAGGCGCAGGTAGGCTGCACCTGCATAACTCTGCATGGCCTGGCTGAATATTGGGCTGTGCAGTTTATGCATGGGCACGCCCCCCCACCTGTGCCTGCATACATTACTGATGCACCCCGGCGCATCGGGATTTGTGCAGGTGCACTTTTCCCTTTTAAATATCTCACCGGGGCACATCAGTGGGTTGTGCATGGTGCAACACTGTTGCGCCATGCGCAACCCTTTTGAATATCTGGGCCATTGTGTTTTTTAAATGACTTCATAGGCTTGCAAAGGAGAGGCTGTTGTTCACAATAATACTGAAACCCCATTTGAAAATTGTAAATACAGCCTCTCCTGATTTGAAAATCCTGCTCTCAGAATCCTAAAATGGATTCCTTGATGATGTCGTATATGAGTGAGATGCCAGCTGTGAAGATGTATTCTAGCTCTACTAACCATATTCAAACATAAATAACTTTAAAATAAAAAATTATAGCATGGGACTGTGAGCATGAAAGTTGTTCAGCACAAAACTATCTACAGAATGAGTGATGTTTCATATATAGACAATGGGCCAGATATTCAAACTGCGCTATTTTGTGGCGCAAGCCCTTGCGCTGCACAAAATAGTTGTGCAAGGGTGTGGCCAGAGCGATATTCAAAGGAGTTGCGCCCTTGGGCAACTCCTTTGAATATCACCCCCCGGCCACAGCCACTGTGCATGGCGCAGTGGAACTTGCGCCACTGCAAGTGGCCAGAGTGGAGCATTCAACTTGCGTGGCGCAAACACCATTGCGCCTAATGCGCAAAATCCCGATATTCAAAGGTGACATACAAATGGGGCCATAATTCATGCAAGGCACAGGGGGGGCCATTTGCATCTGATTATGGCCCCATTTGCATGCCATTAGCATGCAGGTGCGCCGATCCCCGAGGACTTGCGCCTGGCGCCCTGCCAGGCAGCAGCCATCGGGGACTGATGCCCCCTGCAGCCCGATCACAGGCAAAACAGTGTAAAATCCCCACCACCACCCCCACTGGCCCGATCGTGGGCATAGTTTAATCCCCCACCAGCCCGATCGTGGGCAGCAATGTGTCTCCCGAACACATCCCTGGTGGTCCAGTGGACCGAAAAGCCTGATCGTGGGCTGTAGTAGTTTAAACAACCCCCAAATACATCCCTGGTGGTTCAGTGGACTGAAAGTCCTGATTGCGGGCTGTGTAGTTTAAAACAACCCCTTTCTCCCGAATACATCCCTGTGGTCCAGTGGACGAAATGCCCAATCGCGGGCTGTAGTAGTTTAAACAAACCCTCCCTCCTCCCAAATACTTCCTCGAGGTCCAGTGGCAATCTGATTATGGATGTAAAACTTGAACAAACCTCCGAACATAGCCCTGGTGGTTGTGTTCCCTCACCCCACCTGATGAAGCCCCACCACCCCACTCACCCCCAGCAGCTGGCGGCGGCATCCCCACCTGCCTGCCGCCCTGCCGCCCGCGACTGACTGCCCGGTAGGGCTGCACCACTGGTGAAATTCATTCACAAAACTGGACTGTCTTAGCGGTATGGGCTGCATGCCCATTGGCTCTTGCTCTGCACCATGGGCATGCAGCCCTACAGGGCAGTCAGTTGGCGGGCGGGCGGGCGGCAGGCGGGTGGGATGCTGCCGCCCGCCGCGCCGGGGAAGCGGGTGGTGGGGCGTGGGTGGGTGGGTGGGGGACACCAGCCACCAGGGCTATGTTCGGGTTTGTTCAAGTTTTACATCCCTGCGATTGGGATTTTCCACTGACCACCAGGGATGTATTCGGGAGGGGTTGTTTTAAACTACTACAGCCCACGATTGGGCTTTTCGGTCCACTGGACCACCAAGGATGTATTCGAGGGGGTTATTTTAAACTACTACAGCTCACATCGGGCTTTTCGTCCAGTGACCACCAGAGCTATGTTGGGGGATACATTGCTGCCTGCGATCGGGCCAGTGGGGTGGTGGGGGGATTTACAGTCATCTGCCAGCGATCGGGCTGCAGGGGGCACAGGGAGGGTTAGGCCAGCCACAGGTGGCAGCTGCTGTGTTGCGCCCTGCAATGCAGCAGCTCACCTGTGGGTGGCCCTCGACTTGAGCCTTTTTTTTGGCTCAAAGTTGTGCAGGCGCAGGTTGGGGGTTGAGCCTGCACAACTCTGCACAGCCCGGCTGAATATCGGGCTGTGCAGTTTATGCATGGTTCCTCCCCTCCAGTTCAGCATGCATTCATTTGCATTGCTCTGTTGCTCAGCATGTTTTCTGTGGCGCAACTGCCTCCTGCTGAATATTGCAGAATGGAGCAAGTTCAGACTTGCACAGGCACAACCCTATTGCGCATGGCGCAACCCTTTTGAATATCTGGCCCAATGCATCAAGCAATTAAAAGAACAAAAGGACAACAATGGCCTTTTTGTTCTTTTAATTGCACCATGACGCTCAGTGACATGATTTGCCATGGTGGACAGGGGCACAAAGCAAGACATTGCATTGTCTGTGACACAATCAACTGATTAGCCACATGGCATAAAGCAATACACCAGTGGCTACAGCTATATGTACTGTATCTGGATATATCCAGACATATCATGAAAAGCCAATTTAAATGAATGGGGAATACAGTAATATATTGTGAGATACAGTATCTAGATATTCTGTATTATGTCACTGGCTACCACTGTAAGGTTATCTGGAAAACTGGTGCATTGCCTGCAGCTGGTGCAGACCACTGCAGGTAGATTGTTTATGTGATTAAAATTCTCTGAGCATCTCACCCCTCTGCTGTGTGAACTGCACTAGCTGGAAGTTTAGTGGCCCACCATTTTCAAGATTAATTTGCTAATGTAATGTTAATTTTTACAAAATGTTTTAGCTTGCAGACTACGCAGAGTCCTTCATCAGAAACATGGCAGTTAAAGAATGATAACACTTGAAAAGCTCAGAACAGAATTAGTAAAACTCTTCACATCTGGACATGGACATCCTATCTGATAATAAGATTTAAGGCATAGCTATGTAGGCATACAGTAGGCTGTAACCAAAGAACAGACAGACACACACACACACACACACACACACACACACACACACACACACACACACACACACACACACACACTCTCTGTCTCCCTTCCTTCATCTTTTTTTTGTAGTTCATTTTTTTATTGAAATCTTTGCAGATGTATACAACATATGTAAACATTTAGCAGATGTACATGTAAATGGGAAAGACATTATAGGTCAGATATATACATGAATATGCGTACATACAGGAAAGGAACAGTACACCAATATAGTCTGTTATTGAAACAGTATTCTTCCCTCCCTCTTAATTAGTTGTAACTCACAAATTCTAACAAAATAGACTGCATCTGACAGCAGAAGTCTGAAAGAAAAAGGAAGGGGAGGACGGGAGAGAGAGTGTGTGTGTGTGGTCAGCACAGTAGTATACCTGTATGTATAAAGCGGAGAAGAAAACAGCAGTCAGAGTTCAGATTAAGGTAATGGGTCATAAAACCTATACCTGGTTAAACAACTAAATAAAAAAAAAAAAAAAAAGTTCCGTATTCATTCCACAAATAAATTCAGAAACATGGCATTTGAGGAATGATAACACTTGAAAAGCTCAGAACAGAATTAATAACACCCTTCATATATAGACTGGACATCTTATCTGAAAATTTGATAAGGCATAGGCTAAAACCAGAAAGCAGACCAGTCCTATGAATCTTGGTGCTGTCTCACTTTCAGGCATGGTCATTTGTCCCCTACTCCCACCCAGTCAGGTCACGAGCTCTGAAATCATTTTCAATAACAGAGAGAGAGCTGGAAGCAACCATGGGGCCCCCCCTTACATATCAAAAAGTTCAAATGTTACCAGCAAACTAGCTACCTGCCCATGGAAGTGATTTTTGAATCTTTAAAAATGATGAGCATTAAAAATATTGATTTGGGTACCAGTTTTTAAACGTTAGGGGCCAAGTTGACCCCCAACTCACAAACTGATTTGTCCCACTCTGGTTCCAGACTAAGGGGACTGTTTCTTGTGATAGTGGATGGGAGGGGGGATTGGAGCAAAGGACCTGCTGGTCTGGCTTTGGAAATGCCCACTCTCTTTAAAATTGTTTAAAAAGTGGTACGCCGTCCAAACATTGTCTGAAACATGTGCTTTTAATAATTTGTAGTGCAACACTTTGTTTTCAAATTTTTTTTGTTTGCGTCCTATTTATCATCCTTGTCTCAGTCGGGGGGATCTGGATGTGGAAATGGGTTTGCTTCCATCTCACTCCCCCTCCCACCCCAGCCTTTCAATTCAGCAGGCAGAAGCTCTGACTTGGGACTGCATCGCCTGCTAGTGTGGTTTGGTTGGGGGGATGGAGAGATGGGCTTCTCGGTCTGGCTTGTGGGGGGATGTTTGGAGCACAGGGCCTGCTTGTGTAGCTTGGGGGGGGATTTGGAGTGGAGACCCTGTGGTCTAGCTTGGGAAGTACATGCTCTTCTTTCTCTCCAGATCCCCTCCTCTGACAAACCTAATTATGGTGAATTTGCTTGTAGTGTATTGTCTGGGCAGAGTTTAATACATTTGTGTAAACCACTTCTTTTCTTGTTGGAAGTAAAAAGGTAGTGGATGTCCTAGGTGCATGTTTAGCTTTGGAGGGGGAGGTGTTTAATTGATAAAGTGACAGGTTACTCCCTCAAGATATAAAATGTGGAAGGTTTCAATCTTAGGGACAGGCTCATAAAGGGTACTATACTAAATTCAAAATCAATATGTCCATCTGCCTCTCCATTTGGCTACTGGTGGTTTGCTGCATTGTTGGAGGCACTCAAGAGTGGTGGAGGTGTCATTGCACCAGAAGAGGGTAGGAGACACAACTGGAGCTAAAGTGGAAAACCAAACTGCAGGTAACTATCTGTTTTTATTTCTCTTTGTTGGATCCTCACCTCCTCATGATATCACTCCATAACGTTTATGGCATGAGCCCAACCCCACTGTGGGATTAACACCTACCACCATCTGGCACGAGGTGGGGGTGTTACCACCTGATCCACATTGACACCTGCTAGCCAGTAGCCACAGTTTTACGTGAGACAACAGACACAGTGACAGACAAAAAATTCATAAATGATGGCAGCCTATCTCATCTCCAAAATAGTCTGGTCCCTTATCCTGTATTTTGTTCAACACCATGTGTAAATCCTATGTGCAATAAAGTTGTCAATGTGAACATTTCATGGCTGAATTTTCTGGATTAGAGAAGTATGTGGTTTCTGCTCCTTGATATTGATCAAGAAGTTGTTTTAGTTTTGACAATTTTTTTTAAAGAAAATAAAAAGCTAGTTGTTCTGATAGTGATATTGGTTGTTTGTAACAAGTCAAGGAAGGCTTTAAAAGCAGCCAAATAGTGTCAAAATGGCCTCAAAATGGACCAGAATGCATCTAAAACCTGATAGCGTCTGGGCACCTAGGTGGCCCCCAGCCTATTGGTTGGGAGGGGGCCTGTGGTTCATGATCAGAGACCCCTCATTTCTAAATTTTGCACTACACCATTGATCAGCACCAGTATTTACTGGCGACAAAGCCCCCACTCACATTTGGAGCTTGTGTCTTGTGGTTAGAGATGCAGCGAATTTATATTCCTGCCGGTGAAGTGGTGGTGAAGTGGCCAAATTTGCCGCATGGAGTAATCCACAAAATTTCCTTCCATTAGGTGGAATTTCGCCAAGGCAAAATTTCACCTCCCACTGGCAAAATTCCACCTTCTGTGGTGAAATTTCACCTACTGTTGGTGAAATTTCGCCATTTCTTGGGTGAAATTTCATCATTCCGCGGGCAAAATTTTGCCATTCCCCTGAGTGAAATTTCACATTTCACTCCATGAAATGGGTGAAATTCATGGATTACTCTGCATAGCAGAGTTTTCTCACATTGCCCACTACTACTTGTGGTATGACAAGCAGCTGCACAGATGTCGAAGAGGGTATTCCCTTTTGAACACCACTTGGACAGAATCTGGTGGCTGTGTGCTGAAAGAAGCTTCTTCATCAGTCTAATATATGCCATTTGAGCAAAATAATAACATAGCAATAATATGACCACATAGGGAGCCCATGCAAAACTCAGTCTAACCAGCACCAGCAGATTTTTGTTAAGAGACTAAATCACTGGGGGACCATTAATTGACTTAAATCTCACACCAGAGAATGAAACATATAAGATCCATATGTTATTTCAAAAGTTGAAAACATTGCTATCTAAGAGAATAGGTTTGTACTTTAACAGGTGTTCCATACAAACTTTTAAGCAACAAGGTTAGGCCCCATGAGGCCTCTGGACTGACAGGGTCCCATCATGGGGTTTAAATCAAGTAGTACACATGGAAAAGTAGGAGGCAGCACTCAGAGTGTTCAGCAAAATTAGTCAACATTCTCATGTTAGAGGATGAGGTGAGCTACAAACAGGTGCGATCTGCCATAGAGGAAAAACAGCATGAGTTGGAGGAATTTGAGGACACTGATTAATCAGTAAATCGGACATTGAATTAACTGAGTGTATAGACAAACTGGAACTTGAGGCAATCAAACACAAAAAAAGGACATTAAAAATGACAAAAATGATTACTCCACAAAACCAAAATCATAGCTGGGACAGGAGGGTCACTCTAATATCAGGGGAACACAAACAACCAAAGAGCAGTCCAAAAGACAGAATAACAGCTACACAAGCTGGTATAATCAATTACCATCAGGCGCTCATGGAACCCAGTCTGTATCACAGAAATACCATGCAAAGTAAAACTACTTTTTTAGGTCAACAAGCACATTTAGAAAAACAACAAAAAGAAACAAATACAAAATGAAGGGGGGGGGGGCACAGAGGCCGAAAGCAAAAGATGTCACTCACCTCCATGGGCTGTGAGAGAGAAATTATAACTATTGTATTATGAACCTAAGAAATCATCGGTTGACAGAAATTCAACATTAAGTCCTTTCTTATGGCTCAAGTTAACTCTCAAAGAACACTTCCAATATTCACTTGGACTTAATTGGGGTTTTCAGAAAGATTGACTTACACAAGCACTTTGCATTATCTAATAACATGGGGATGCCAACCAGGCTCAGCAGAAGTCACATCAGCAACTGAAATTAATAATGTCAGTCTGAAGTCCACAGCTGAAAATTCATACATACTATATCTGAACAGAACATCACAGGGGCTGTTGATTTATAAGCTTACAAAAAAAATGAGCTAATATCTCATGTAAGAGAAGCAAATGCAAGTATACAAAGCAACACAATAACAATATCAAGACCACAGTTCTGACAAAAATCAACCTTTGTCCCGAGCTATCAGATAATCTCCACTACATCAACATAGCAATAAATGCTTAAAGATAGAACCAAATTGACAGAATCAAACTCATGTAAACATCAATATAACAATTTAACACACCCATAGGGCCTTGCAACATCCTGCATCCATACAGGAAGTAGCAAAGAGAGAAAGCATAAGAAAAAACAAAAGAAAAACATAAATATCTGGGAGATAACAAATAGCCATCTTAAGCAGGCAGTAGACTGAGGAGGGAAATGGACATGATGGGAGTGGTGCAGTGCAGTGGTTGTGGGGCAGCTGTCTTCAGGGAGACATTCTGGAAGCTGCAATACTACCCTTTCTGCAGGCACCTTTCTGGGCTGAGGGAGGAAGTTGCCTGTCTCCGAGCACAGTTGGCCAAGCTCAGGGCAGCATCCACCCCTACCCACAGACCACCGGGTCCACAACTTGTATCTCAAAGGATGCTGGCAGAAGAGGAGTGGCTGAACTACGGTGGGCTCAGGGAGGGTGAGAGGGGGTTGAAAGCACATCCCCCAACCAGTCCAGCTTAGTAACACTTACATTGTTTTGGAGGAACAGGAAAGCCCCACTCATGAACCCGAGGCTGGGGCCAGGGACGATGGGATGGTCCCCCAGGATGGAGCCCTAGGGAAGGGAGGAAGGGGAAACAGGATGAGGAGGAAGCTTCTCCTAGTGGGGAACTCTATTGTCTAGGGAGTGGAGTTAGGGACACCTAGCAGGGGAAAGAGGGAGGTCAAGTGCCTCCCAGGAAGCACTGCATGGAGGGATGGGAAGCGGATCCATAGAATCGCTATGGCAATAGCTAGGAAGGAGTAGCTGGATGCAATTGTTCACCTGGGAAACAGTGACTTGGCCAGGAGAAGGGTGGAGTTAGCCAGAGTAGAGGAGGATTTCAGGAAGCTGGGGGGAAATCTGAAACAGATAGCATGCTCCATCTCATTCTCGGAGGTGCTACCTCTCCAGGTCACAGGGGAAGTTAGGGCACTCCACATCAGTACCTTCAACTTCTGGTTGAAGCATTGGTGTGGAAGGGAGGGTCTCGGCTTCATAGGGGACTGGGGCCTGACCTGGGCAGATCTGAGCTTATATAAGGAGGATGGCCTGCATCTGTCCAAGAAGGGGACCTTGGTCCTTTGTGAGAAGTTTAAATGCTGTGAGCATTTAAACTGTCCAAAAGGGGAGATTCAGGAGAGTCAGGAGGCTTAGGAACACCTCTACCCCCCCCATGGGAACATGCAGGAACATAAGCTGACTACAGGAACAGCTAAAGCAGGGCCAGGCAGGGGGGGAATGTATAATGAGTGATACAGGGGAGGTGAGAGCACATAGGAAAGGAAATGGGTGGTGGGGAAAGACACTGGAGAGGGAGAACAAGAGAAAAGGGAGGGCAGACTGTAAAACATGGAAGGTCATGCTAACGAATGCTCGTAGCCTAGGAAATAAGGTTTTAGACCTGGAGGCCTTGTTGGCAGATGCAGACCTTGACATAGCAGCAATAACAGAGATGTGGTACTCTGCTAATTAAGGCTGGGAAGTCAGTGTACCAGGCTGTACACTGTTCAGGAGGGACAGGGAAGGTAAAAAGGGTGGGAGGGTGGCCCTGTACATCAGAGATGGTATAAAGGCTACAGAAGTTCAGGGAAGATGGGGGAGGCTGAGGTAATGTGGGTCACCCTGGAGCCAGGCAATGGAACAGCAATACACACAGGGGTGATCTACAGACCTCCAGCACAGAGGGAGGTAGTAGACAGGAAGCTAGTGGAGAACATACATGACATGGTGGCTAAAGGCAAAATCCTACTATTGGGGGATTTCAATATGCCGGATGTGGATTGGGCCACTCAGTTGGCTGCTTCAGTCAGAAGCACAGCCATCCTAGAATCCCCGCAGGGAGTTGGACTCAGGCAGCTGGTACATGAGCCAACCAGTGACAATTCTAGACCTGGTATGGACCAGTGGGAACAAAGTCAATGAAATACAGGTGGAAGGGCAGCTGGGGTCCAGTGACCACCACATGGTGTGGTTCAGCAAGGAGACATGGACTCAATTAAGCCACACAAGGGCAAGAATATTAGATTTCAGAAGGGTGGATTTCACTGAAATGGGTAGTTGTGTACAAGCAGTCCTGGAGAAGGGAGAGGTAACAGAAGGGGTGGAAGAACAATGGGAGAAACTGAAAGGTGCCATAGTAGAGATAACAAACCAATGTGTTAGGACAGTGGCCAAAGGGAAAAGAAGGAAACCACTATGGTTCTCCAAAGAGGTGGGGGGACAAAGTCAAGGCTAAAAGACTGAGTTTCAGGAAATATAAGGGAAGCCAAAGGGAGGAGGACAGGGAGGTGTACCCTGAATGTCTAAGGGAAGCAGGGAAGGCTGTTAGGAGGCAAAGGCACAGACAGAAGACGGTTTAGCACAGTCTGTAAATAAAGGGGATAAGGTATTTTATAGGTACATCAGTGAAAGAAAAAAAAACGGGGGATTGTGAGGCTCAAAGGGGAGAAGGGAGAGTCTGAGGGGGGATCTGGACAAGGCAGAAATACTGAACAAATACTTCTGCTCAGTATTCACTAAGGAAGGGGGAGGGTCAAGGACCACAATTGGGTTGCAGAGGCAATGGGCGAAAAGAGAAGTGGACACCAGTTCATTCTCAGTGGCAAGCATTCTGGAAGAACTCAGAAAGCTGAAGGTGGATAAGGCCATGGAGCCAGATGGCATCCACCTGAGGATATTAAAGGAGCTATGAAGGGAACTTGCAGCGCCTGTGGAGGCCCTGTTCACAGAGTCAAGCAACATGGGTGTCATTCCAGAGAACTGGAGGAGGGCACATGTAGTCCCATGCAAAAAAGCAGCAGTAGGGAGGAGGCAAGGAACAACAGGCCAGTCAGCCTCACCTCAGTGGTGGGAAAGATCATGGAGACACTGCTGAAAGAAAGGATAGTGATACATATGGAATTCAGAGGTGCTCATGATCTGAGGCAACAGGGATTCACAGCAGGAAGGTCATGTCAAATGAATCTAATAGATTTTTTTTTGATTGGGTGACTAGGGAAATAAATCAGGGAGGGATGGTAGAAGTCGCCTACCTAGATTTTAGCATAGCCTTCGACACCGTCCCACATAGAAGGCTAATTAACAAGATGGGTAGTCTGGACATGGGCGACAAGGTGATGAACTGGGTTAGGAGCTGGTTAACAAACAGGAGACAGAGGGGCCTAGGGGTCCTTATCTACCAACAATTTCTATGTTTCTATGAACTCAAAAATCTGAAGGGAGTGGCAATAAAGCCACTGGATAAAGGTGGAAACATTTTTTTAAATGATGGGGATTACATTAGAGAAATTGAGACACAGTTGAAAGACATAAATGGTTACAAATGCTTAAGGGAAGATCCAACAGCATTGTTAAAAAAAACACTGAGTTATTTCATTGACTGGGCTCTGTCTGAGGTTCATATCTTAGAGACAGATTATGCCTTTCAGTGAAATAACAAACCTATGACACCAATGTTCTACCTAATGCTGAAATGCCATAAAAACCCTGTATCCTCTCCTGGATGCCAGATCATTTTGGACAGTGAGTCTCTTATGGAAAACCTGTCCCAGTACATTGATCATTACCTAAAACAAATTGTATCATTGCTACCATTTCTGTGAGGCACAGCAGATGTCCTTAACAAACTGTAGAACATAATTTGGTGGAACTATCACTAGATTATGATCAGCATGTCTGCATTACACACTGTACATCTGTCAATCACAAATCTGGAGTTTTGGCAGTATGTAAAATGTTGGAATGCTATGAAACTGAGGTCCTGGTTGAATTCGTTGTTGGTGCCATTGAACACATTTTTGCAAGCCAATTGCGTTTTGTTTAACATTGCCTTTTTCTGTAGGTATGTGGGACAGCCATAAGGATGGCAATAGCCCCCTCCTGTGCTAACATTTTCATGGGTTGGTGGAAGGAGAGCCATCCAAGACCCCAAGGACAATACATTTTTTAAGCAGATTGCATTTTATGCCCATTACATAGATGATCTATTGTATATTGGGCAGGGATCTACTTTAGAAATGAATAAGTTTGTTGGCCACTTTAATTCCAATGACTTAGGTTTACAATTACTGCTATTTCTGACCCTGAAGTCATCATCATTTTTCTAGAAATCACTCTGAAAGACGTAGTGGATCAACCTGTAAGGACATCAGGTTTCAGGAAAGAAACCCCTGGCAACTCTGCTTCTCATTAAGTGCATCCACCCCTGCCACCTGCTGAAAACCATTCCCTTTGGACAACTGCTCCAGCTAAAATTAAACTGTTTAGATAATACATTTTTTTTTTTGCTGAAAGCAGCTGACATGTTAGCCTTGTTTAGAAATAGAGGCTACACCTGCACAACCCTCCAGTTGGCTATGGATAAACATGTTTTTGAGACAGATCAGAGCTAATTATTCCAAAGCAAAGATCATAGGGCAACAACAGACTCACTTTCATCACAGAGTTTAACTCTGTTGCCACAGAGATAAAAAAAATTATATTAATGTATTGGCCCATCCTGTCTGCTGACTCAGATCTGTTTGAAATTAACTCACAACCCCCTCACATCACCTTCAGTAAATGATCTAGTACAGTGGATCAGTTTACACACAGTCATTTTACTGCCTCTCCAGTATCATATACTCTACCCAGCTGCCCCCAAAACCAAATAGTTCCTTTTCTTCAGCCTCTGTAACATCAGTAACTATGCCATTAAAGGCAACATATTAATGTATCCAGTATGTGGCAAGGACGACAAGATCTATCAACTTAACACATGCAATATCAGCTATGGGGGTTATGTTATCTGGTATAAGTGTGAGAGTTAATCTATTTTGGCTGCACAATTAGGCCACTGAAACAGAGGCTACAAGAACAATACTGAGCCATGCTGCACCAGTGAGAATACAGTCCTGTAGTTAGATACTGGATACTGGCTCATTGGGAGGACCAGAAATCATTTAGTTGCAAGGGCATGAAATGTGAATGGCATCTCAAAGAAGTGTCAATACTGTACACTTGGCAGTATGCTCAGAAAAGAGAGCCAATGGATTTGCAATTTGAATGCCGTTTTACCACAAGGTTTAAAATGAGGAACTTGATGTTAACATTTTTGTAAATCTCTGACAGTAGTCCATCCTCCTTTTCTGTAACAATATTCCAATTAATTTTAATATGCAGAATCGTCTCAAAAACATTTTTTACTTTTGTAATGTTTCCTCCAATGTTCCCTTTACCTTACCTATGGTGTTCACTGTATGTTAGTAACACAAGCAAACCTTTTTCCACTTTGTGATTCATCATTCCCCTTTCCCTGTATTTGTATCTTCCCCCATTTCCTTGTTTTCATATTAATACTAGACTAAACTATATGTTTTTATTATCACTCTTTTATTTTTCCGTTATTCAGTCTCTCAGCCTTACACTCTGTCCTGTTACTTGCTCTTCTATAGAAATGTTTTTTGTTTGTCATCTACAATAAACGCATTTTACACACACACACACACACACACACACACACACACACACACACACACATCAAGCAATTTGTGCTTTGGACTATGGGTTTTTGCTATTTGCCCATGGCTCTTTTGACTTTTGGCTATGTTTTTCCTATCTGTTTTTTTTTGTTTGCAGTATTTTAATCACCTTATTTCTGTCATACAGATATTTTATTTAATATTACATTATGTCCTATTTTGCACTCTAATGAAAATCCTGCCTGTTTTGATTAACTGAATCTGCATTTCATTGCCATCTCAATACTTCAATGTATACACAGTGCTTTTGATTCACTATTCATTTTGATTCCATTATGTGCGAGTTCCAACTGCGATGCATTTTTAAACACTCACAGGGGTATCACATTGTGCAATACAGTCAACTGGCATCCTGCATCATTCATAATTTGAGGTGCTATCATGTGATATATTTAACATAACCAGACATTTCTTTGATCTTGAAAAAAAACTGGACCACCATTCTGGCACCTATAAAGTGGTTCCCCCTTAAAACTGGCAGGTAATCTGGCCTTTATGTTTCATTTTAGTAAGTTTCCACGATCATTTAGTTTGCCCCAGCTCCAGGGTTTTCATTCATTTTAACTTCTCATTTTTCATTTAATCATGTTTATTTTTCCCTCTTTAGTTTTGTTTATAGTACAGATGCTATATTAGCTTACCACTTCCCTACTTTTTACATTGGTAATCGTTGGTTTAAATAGATGCAATATTAGCTTACCCTTTCCCTGCTTTTCACATTTTTCATTGTTTCTTTTTTTTAGCCCCATCATTGTTCTTTACCTTATTTTTATGTTTTATATTTTGCAACTTTTATTACTGCTTGTCTTTGTCCTCTTTTTAGGCACCATCTGCGTATCTGTAAGCACCAGTTGTGGTCATGCATACTCATTTTTCCATATAGCCAAGTTCTCAGATTTGGCTGCATGGTGTCACTGATGATGTCAGTGATAGGGCTTTTAGGCCTTGAAATAAGGTTTCAGACTTACACAAGCCTGGATTTGATCCCCAGTGCAGAACATATTTTTCTTTCTCACATCAATTTATGTAGTATGAGATAAATTGTTCTATGTCATTGCTGATGTTAGTGATAGAGTTTTAGCAAGGTTTGAAATCCTATATTACTGATAACTTGAAAAGTTTCAGATGAGGCATTCAGATCGAATGAAACTTAGGAAACATTACTTCAAAACTGACAGATTGTTCATTACTAAAATCCATGGTGGCTGTGTGTGTTGGGAGGCTCTGTATTCACTTCTGGATAGAGATGCAGCAAAATTTTATTTCAGTGGCAAAATTCTGGTGAAATTGACAGTTTTGGCCAGTGTAAAATTTTACGTAATTAAGTCCTTTCGGCAATAATTTGCCTCCCAATTTCACCTTGAATTTCACCTTGCACCACTATAAGGCAAAAGTAGGTGAAATTGGGCTTTGGTCACATGTTTGAGTCTAAACAGGCAAGAAGTGAGTGGTTCATTTCCTGTGCTACATATCTCAAGGGAGCAGGCAGCATCTAGACTCAGAGTCAGAGCCCTGTGACTGCAGAGTAGAGATGCAGTAAAGTTTAAATATCCCTGTGGAGTTAAGGCAACATGGGCAACTTTGAATTTGCATAATGCTACGTGAAAATCCCATCAAAAAGTCAAAATTTGCCTTAATGGACTTCACATTTGTGGACACGGGATCATAATGTCACAAGACATTATGCCGCATGTCTAAATCATGTTGCCAATACAGCACGATTTATGCCGTGTGGCATAACTCTTTTTTCTGTCAGGGGCTCTGCCCCCACACACTCCCATTGTGGGGGGATACACCCCTGGACCTCCCCCACTAAAGATTCTCAACTCCAGGGGGATAAAAATTGGGGAGCGCACAAACTATGTAAAAAAATTAAATTTCTGGGACCGGGAATCAAACCTGGTCCCACCTGAAGCCATCACAGAGGTAACAAGCCTTTGTGTGAAGCAAATAAACAAAACAAAACGATGTAAGAAACCACTATGGTTCTCAAAGGAGGTGGCAGTGAAGGTTCAAGAGAAAAAGAAAGCATTCAGAAAGTAGAAGGAATCTCAGAAGGAGCAGGACAGAGAATTGTATCAGTTAAAGCAAAAGGAAGCTGGGAAGGCAGTCAGAAAAGCAAAAGCACAAACTGAGGAAAAGATAGCAAACTCATTTAAGAAGGAGGATAAAACCTTTTTTAGGTACATTAGAGAGTGAAGGAAGATTAAGGGAGGGATAGTGAGGCTTAATAAAGGGGAAGGGGTGGTCAGAGGGTGACTGTGAAAAGGCAGAGATATTAAACAAATATTTTTGCTCAGTATTTACAAATGAAGAGGGGGAGGTACCTAAAACAAACAATAGAAACACTCTGGATACAGAAGTTGATACCAGCCCATTTACAGAAGAAAGGTTCTGAAAGAACTCTTAAAAGTGAAGGTGGACAAAGCAATGGGGCCTGATGGGATTCATCCCAGAATTCTAAAGAACTAAGGGTAGAACTAGTGACACTACTGACTACCCTCTTTAACAAATCATGGGAGGATGGGGTGGTACCTGAGGACTGGAGGAGGGCCGATGTGATTCCCCTTCACAAAAGTGGGAGCAGGGCAGAAGCGGGAAACTACAGACCAGTTAGTTTAACCTCAGTGATAGGGAAAATGATGGAATCACTTCTGAAGGAGAGAATTGTCGAGTACCTAGAGGCCAGAGGGGCACAGGACCCAAGGCAGCATGGATTCACAGAAGGAAGGTCATGCCAGATGAATCTAATAGATTTCTTTGACTGGGTGACCAAAGTAGTAGATCAGGGAAGGGCTATGGACATGGCCTACCTAGACTTTAGCAAGGCATTTGACTCAGTCCCACACAAAAGATTAATATACAAGTTAGCCAGCCTGGGAGTGAGTCCCAAGATGATAGCCTGGGTAAAGAATTGGCTGGAGAATAGGACACAGAGGGTAATACTGTATAATGCTTTATTATTGCACAGCCAAATTTCCGCTCGGCTGTGCTCCCAGACCTTTCAGCGTAAAAGATTATTAGCGCTATTATGGTGCTCAGCAAACCTGGAAGTCAGCTGTCAGTTGCTTGGATATCCGACCAGATTTTTGTGGATTCTGAATGGCTGGAATTACGGAAGTGCACACTCAGTGGCATCATTGCCTATAAGACTACAGTATGTTCAGTACTGCCAGAGTATCATTCTAAGTCCACTGTCACCCTGGAAAAGTATTTGATGCACTGGGAGATTTCACAAATGCATTTCAAAAAGGTTGGTATCCCATCAAGAATGCGATGAAAGAGCCACACTGTCAAAAACCAAGCAGTCAAAACAGCATGCACGATTTGAAGTTTAGTATATTTACTATATTTACAGTAGCATGTTTATCGACCTGTACATTTTTGGGGTGTCCGTGCAGTATGCTGTTTTGACTGTGTAAGGGATCTCCTGTTGCTTAACATACCTCTACTCCTGTTATTCTAATAGACCTTGATAGGAGATGTAGGCTTAGTGAACCAATTTGTATGGAACTGTTTAGTCAAGAGGAGGAAGATAGTGTAGGGATGGTAGGAGGTCAGGAATAATTCCCTAATGGACAGCAGGATGTGAACAAAATCTTAAACACATCCTTATCTTCGCAAGTACAACCATCACAAGTGTGTGATATAGAGAAATCTCCACATCCTTGTTTTTAAATGAAACAGCTGATAGAAAGGTTGTGCACTCTCTGAGATCGGCATTGTGATCACCACGCTACCTCACTACCAAATGTGAAACAATAATCGCTATTAATAAACTTTTGCATGTTGATACCTACCCGTGGATATCGCGTAAATAAACTAACCACTAAATTAAGGGGTTATACAGTAGTACTGTAAATGGAGTCCACTCTGAAGAAAGGGGGGTTACTAGTGGGGTGCTGCAGTGTTCAGTATTAGGACCGGTCCTCTTCAATGTCTTTGTAAGCAACATTGCAGAGGGACTGGAAGGAAAAGTATGTCTCTTTGCAGATGACACAAAGATCTGCAACAGAGTTGATGCACAAGGTGGGGTGGAAAGGATGAGAAGGGACTTGGCAAGGTTAGAGGAATGGTCAAATGTATGGCAGCTTAGATTTAATGCTAAGAAGTGCAAGGTAATGCACCTGGGAAACAAAAATCCAAGGGAAGAGCACACAATGGGGGATGAGATACTAACAACAAAAAAATAGAAAAGAACCTGGGGGTAGTCATATCAGATGACTTAAAGGTGGACAAGCAATGTGAGAGGGCAGTAAGGAGGGCTGGGGAGATACTGGGATGCATAGGGAGAGGCATCACCAGTAAAAAACAGGAAGTTGTTATCCCTCTGTACAGACAGCTGTTGAGACCCCATCTGGAGTACTGTGTGCAGTTCTGAAGACCCAGTCTCCCCAAGGACATAGACAAGATGGAAGCTGTCCAGAGGATGGCAACTAAAACAGTGTAGGGTCTGCACCAGAAGACATATGAAGAGAGACTAAAGGAGCTTAATATGTATAGCCTCGAGGAAAGGAGGGAGAGTGGGGACATGATGGAAATGTTCAAGTACCTCAAGGGAATCAACAAAGTCCAAGAGGGTAGCATCTTTCAAAAAAAGAGGTGTGCAAGAACAAGGGAGGACAATCTGAAGATGGGGGGGCGGCTCAGAGGTAATGTAAGGAAGTATTTTTTCACAGAGAGGGTTGTGGATGCATGGAACAGCCATCTGGAGGAGGTTGTGGAGTCAAAAACAGTGGTTGAATTCCAGCATGCATGGGACAGTCATAAGGCAATTCTAGGGGGAAGGGGTAGAAAAAAGTAGGCTGCTGGTTAACTAGGATCTGCAGCTTATCCATTAGGTAGGGAAATGGGCAGACTGGGTGGGCCAAGCGGTCCTTATCTGCCTTCAAATTCTATGTTTTCTATGTTTCTATGACTCAGTGCCTGGGTTCCTGCTGCTGTGGCTCTGTCCAGTGAGCCATGGCTGCTGCTTGGAAGAATCCACTCCCAGCAGAGGTCTTATCCTCTGCCTGGGAGTGTGTGAATGGTGCAATACCACGTACAGCAGTATACACAGTATTGTACCATTCACTGTCCTAGACAGCGCTATTATGGGTTAGCTATAATGTCGTACACTATTCAGCGTATGACATTATGACCCAGTACGGCATTTGTGCACTTTGCTTTCACTTCACATTACATTTTGAGAAGGCAAAGTTGGCAAGAAACTGCCCTGATCATGTTTCTGACAGTCTGCAGGTTACATGATGCAAGTAGGAAGTTAATCAGGCACGACAGTGAACTAGTTTCACTTTCCCTTGCCCTGTGCTAGAGAAGGAGCTTTTTGAGAGTGTATGCATCGTGCTTAGATATTTACTCAGTGTTTCTGTTTACTGCCATATTTCTGCTTTTGAGTTTTGGCCCTTTTATTACCATATTCCTGAGTTTTACACTGCACCAGGATGGTCTGCTTCACCTGCTTTATTTAGCACCACCATCATCGTGACTGGGTACAACATAGATGTGATTGTCCTGCTTAGTATGTTGGACAAAAAAAAAGCTGAAGTTCTGTGATTCGTGATCATGAAGATGAAGAATGTGATCTGTCTCCTGACTTGTGAATCTGTGATCGTGACATGACAATGAGTACAATGTTTGCACTGAGATATGCACCACTCTGGTACTCTGAACACTACTTGAACCTTCAAAGTCATTCTCCTCATGCCTGCGGTAAACCTCCAGTGTTAATTTGCAACTTTTACCTACATGGCTACTTGCTGTTACTTGAGGACTGGCTGGCAGATTTTATTTCAGACACACGCAGAATTTATTTCACACACCACCTATGCTAAGGTCTCATGATCGTGACATGACGTGACTCAGTCATGATGAACTTCCCAGAACTGTATAAGGTTCATGCTGAGATAATATCTACAGGATTAAATAGGTCTGGCTTCTTGTGAGGACAAAGATTCGAGTAGGGCATCCTACAGAACATGAACACAAACAGAAGCATCATACTAGAATATTGAACTTGAGTGATGTGAGATGATAACGGGATGTCCCCCAGTCCTGATTCATGATAAAACCAAAGATTTAATAAAAAAACAGGGTTGGGCCAAAAAAAGTTAAAGTTGTGTGATTCGGGATTGTGACGATGAAGTACCTGATTTGTCTCATGACTCATGAATCTGTGATCATGACATGACAATGAGTACAAGGTTCAAACTGAGATATGCTGGTAACTGGTACTCTGAACACTATTTGAACATTCAAAGTCATCCTCCTCATGCCTATGGTAAACTTCTGGTGTTAATTCGCAACTTTTATCTACATGGCTTCTTGCTGTAATTTGAGGACTGGCTGGCAGATTTTATTTCAGACACACAGAATTTATTTCACACACCACCTATGCTAAGGGTGATGCTGCAGGCACTGCTGCTACCCACACAGATTCAGGGACCTTGCCTGGCCTAACCTTCTCTGACACAGTACTTTTTCCTTTCAAGGATTTTTCTCTTTTTTTAATTATTCCATGTGATGTGACAGAATGCCCCGACAACAGAGCCAAAACTTATATCCCACTGACTTATGTGGCTCATACGCCACAGTCAGAAACACCTTTGCCTCTGTCTTTATGAGCATTTTTTAGATTACACAGAGTTACCAAGAAAAGAAACATGTTTCTTGCAAACAGTGATTTTTTTTTAATTTTGTGGGTTGTTAACAAATTCAAGAGAATTCACAAGACAGCACAATGCCAAAAATACTAATAGGTACCTTTCTTTATTATGTCTTTTTCTTTCAGTTAAATGCAATAATAGGCATATAAATGAGCAGTTTCTATGCACACTTGTAATTTTGCGAATTTTTCATATTTTCACTCCATATTTTCAACACTGACATTTTTTCACACCTCCCCATGAACAGTACAGTTGTCATTTTTCACATTCTGCCTGAAATGTGTTTCTGCACCTGTGGTGCCAATTGGTATAGTTGCTGTGCAAAATCTCCTTTCAGGATTGAGTAACAAAATGATAATGCCACTGTTCATGAGGTGGGGTCCCAAAAAGCCCATTTTGAAAATCTGTAATGAAAATACCAACAAAAGCCTGAGGCATTCAGGTTTCCAACTATAACATCCACCCTGTAGAGACTGACAGGCATCAGGGGTGTGACTTGGGTTCATTAGCCGTAATGCTCACGGCATTCTATCCCCACCCTACAGTCACTGACAGGCATCAAGGTGTGCCTTGGGGTCTTTGTCCTTAAAGTTCACCCGATTTTCCTATACTGCACCTATCTCAGCTTATTTCTTTATGAAATGGGTTGAGCATAGGGGCCAAAGACCCCAAAGCACACTGCAACACCAGTCGGTGTCTGCAGGGTGGGGTGAGGTGGACTGGCTTAAGAATTATGTCCGACAACCCAAAGGCACACCCCCAACACTTTTCCATGTCTGCAGAGTGGGGGTGGGGTTGGCATTAGTTCAATACTTTACCACCATTCCTATTATGCATCTTTCTGACTCCTGCACTACCAATGCCAATGTCAGCAAGCAAACATTCGGCATTAACAAATGCTTGTTCCTACTACAGACTCTGTTTAACTCCTGACCTCAGTTTTCTGCTGATATAGAACACAGCTAATGCTAAGAAATGTTACTCTCTGCAGGTGCCAGCAGTGCTCAGAAGCTGATTAGCATACTCAGTTTCAATACCATGGCACTAGGGGAGCTAATGTTTCTTTGTATGGCTGTCTGAGTCTCAGGGAAAGAGTGCCTGAAATATAAAAATGCCCTATCTTGCCTTTTAGTAGATTCAGTGATTTGAACCAGTAGTGTCAACACAGACTGCCTATTCCATTCAAAACCCTGACGCAGGTTGGACAAAAACAAGAGAAACTCTTGAGGGATGCATGTGGTTCCACATGTTGTATTATGAGTACCACTGTGTGTGATATCCAACAGTGTGAACTGCAATGTGGACTGCACTGTTTTGTCTTTTATTTTACTTGTATCAAAATAGATTCTTATAATAACTGGTGGAATAATTGGAAAACTGGATGTCACCTTGCTTGCTCTGTCAGACCAGGTATGCCATGATTTCATAGGATCATAGGAAATTTCAAGCATCATAGACTAGAGTCCTTGTAGCTTGCCAATCCATTACATTTAAAATTCAGTAGTTCTATCCTTACAAAAAATCTCCAGTCTTGATTTAAATATATCCATGTTAGGGCTATCTACTACCATATCTGGGAGATCATTCCTTGATATCACCCTCTGGCTAAATCAATTTTTTCTGGTACTTAGATTCCATATAGATAAAAAGTAACTGTTTGCCATGCCTCCTACTGCTACCCCTGCTGTTCTTGTGTTTGAATCCCAATTATTTCATCAAATTAGTGTCCCCCATGGCTCTAAACAGCATACACATGTCCCCTCTAAACCTCCTGTACTGAAGTGGATAGAGGTTCAATGCTTCCAACCTTTCCCTGTATGTTTTAATTTTGAGGTTCACAGTAGCTTAAGTGGCCCGTCTCTGCACCCCCTCCACTCTGAGGATGTCTTCCCTTTTGTAAGGGGACCACACTTGGACACAATACTCCAAATAAGGCCTAATCAGAATACTACACAGTGGCATCAGAATCTCCCTCTCCCCTACTGGAGATATGTCTCAGGTTACAATTTAGATTTTGGCCAACCTTTTTTATCTGGTCGTTACAGTGTGTACTAAATTTTAGATCGTTAGTAATCTTGACTCCCAGGTCTCTTTCCTCATGTGTTACAGTAAGTGGATCTGTTCCCAGTTTCATTATTATGCCTACCAAAATGCATTATTTTGCATTTAGATGCATTGAATGCTGCCCTAATCCCTAAGATGTCAATAGCAGAGTTTAGTTCAAAACCACAGTCAGTTCTTTCCTTTATGCTATGCAAGAGTTTATAAAAAGCTTTTAAAAATAGCTTCTCACTATTTTCTGACTAAAAAGCGATAAACATGGATGTTGTATGCTGTTCAGCCTGTACCATGCAAAGAGCACGTTAAAGCTGAGAGAAAGGTATTTTGGAATTCATTGCTATACTGCAGTACATCTCAGATTCATTTCATTGTTATTTTCCTTCATTGCCGAGGAGCACTGTCTTGTCATAAAATTTCTTGAAAGTAATAATTCTCAGCCTCAGCACGGGATGCCAAAAGGACAATTGAAATTGAGAATCTTCTTAAGCTGGGGATAGAAAAACAGCAGGCAGAGACTGTAATACTGTATTTCCTAGCCACTTTCCTATATACTGTATATAAGAATCCCAATCCAGCAACTACTAGCTTGACTTTAGTATTGTTCACCCAAATTGCTCACCATCATAAATCAACATGCAGTGGATCATACAGTGATTTATAAGTATCACTGAAAAACTACATCAGAAGAACCCATCTCTGTTCAGTTTTTCCCACATAGTGCTAAAGTTGTTTAAAACCACAAAATCAGAAGAATACAGAGGGGCATCAACCTTAATCAGTTTTAACTGCAATCAAAGAGAGTGAGGGTCATTTGGTTCCCTTGCTTCTGTTTTTCTCCATAGTGCCCAGGGACACCATGTATAGTAAATATTGCCATTATATTTTTATCAGCATATTATTACAAACCAAGCTGAAACCTATTATCGGCAGATCAGTCTGTTCTTGTCATTCAGGGTCCATTCTCAGAAGCAGTACTTACCTGTAAGTCACAGTTTTCTTCACCTCTGATGATGACAAAATACAATGGACGTGTGGCACCGGGATGCAAGCACAAGACAGATGACTGCTCCAGATCACTCATCTCTAAATTCAGGTTCGGATTGATAAGGAAGCACCTGTCCGGACCACCCACATGCCTGCTGTGGAACACTGACTCACCCACCTTCAGTTACTCAATGTGGCCCGCAGGTTTTGTTTGCTGGTCAGGACCAGAAAAGGCTGTCCAGACAGGAAGTGTAGTGAGCAAACAGACCATCAGCCCACGTGCTCCTCAAAAATCAGTCCTCTTTATTCTAAAAAGTTCCTTTTATAGCATGATGGGCTCCCAGAAATCTAAATCATCATCAAGGGTCGGCAATCAGAAATGGGTATGCAGTGCTGGGATGCAAGCATCAGATAGGTGACTCCCTCACATCACTTGTCTCTAAATTCAGGCTTGGATTAGACTCGTCTCTAAATTAAGGTTCAGACTGGTAGTAAAAAAGTGCAGTGCTGAAGTCGATAGGGACAACATGCTTCACAGAAGTGGAGATGACTGTAACACAGTCTGATTTGTTCATTTGAAAGGAATGCAGAGTCCTTTTTCTGATTGATCTCAAAAGGACTGCAGGGCTACACCCACTGAAGCCCTAAAAAGGAAGTTAATTAGGCCCAACAACTATAGGCCTATACGCTTTACATCTATATCAGGGAAAATGCTGGAAGACATCACTAAAAGCATGGCACTGAGGTTCTTTGTCTTTTAGCTTATTTTTTGGTTTTATTGGGTTCACCACAACGTAACCAAGATAGACCATCTATAGGTAGCTGGTTCATTCCACTGGGGAGTCACACAGACAAGGCATACTGATGAGTCCTGGTAGGAAGAAACACATGTAGATGTCTTCTGTTGGCACCCTTTGCGGACTGTGTGAGAAGCCTTCCAGCACCATGCATTTCTGCTTAAAGTTGAACCAGCATAATATTCTGTGGTGATCTGCGTATACAGCCTGTGATGCTTTGCATTATGGGGGTATGTGTGATTTTGTATTTCTTTGAAACTTGGCTTCCCGGCCGATTCCCTTTGGGGTAACCATTGCCTCAGTGCTTGCACACTGAGGTTCTTTGTCTTTTAGCTTGTTTTTTGTTTTTATTGGGTTCACCACAACATAAACCAGATAGATCCTCTTATGGCAGCTGGTTCATTCCATTAGGATGTCACACAGATGAGGCACTCTGATCAGTCCTGGTAGGACAAACATGTGTCTGTGTCTTTTGTTGGCACCCTTTGCTGACTATGTGAGAGGCCTTTTGGCACCATGCATTTCTGCTTAAAGTTGAACCAGCATAATATTCTGTGGTGATTTGCATATACAACCTATGATGCTTTGCATTACGTGGGTATGTGTGATTTTGTATTTCATTAAAAGCATGATTAATAATAACATCACTGTGAACTTAGAACAACATGGTTTTATGGCAGGGAAATCTTGTATAACTAACATGCTCTGTTTCTATGAAAAAATAAGTTATATGCTAAACAAGAGAATGCTTTGTGATATTGTATACTTTGATTTTTCCAAAGCATTTGATCTCGTGTCTCACTGGGTTATCATAAAAAAAATGGAAAAAGAGAATATAAATACTAGGCTAGTAAAATGGACATCAAACTGGCTCAAAAACAGATCCAAGTGAATAACAATGCATGGTCATGAATCAAGTGATTGTAATGTATCAGGTAGTGTGTTCAGGGATTGATACTGGGACAATTGCTTTTTTAACATCTTCATCTCTGATTTAATGAAAGGACCTAACATCATGGTCAATTAAATACTGTATATGGGTGATACAACGTTAAGTGGTAACTGTTGTTCTGATTATTATAAACAAATTCAGGAGGACATAGACAAAATAACAATATGGACACTTCAATTGCAGATGAAATTCAGCAATAATAAGTGCAAAGTTATGCACCTGGGTAAAAACAATAAAAATTACCCTTACATCTTATGTGACATGTTAGTATCCTCCATCACAGATGAGAGGGATCATGGCATTATAGTAACTGAATACTTTGACCAAGCAACCCAGACATCAGAAGCTACTACTCATGCTAGCAGGGTCTTATGGACAATAAAAAGAAACAGAAGATCAAGAAATGATACAGTATTCTTCATCCTTTATAGAGAGAATGTTTGCCCACACCTTGATTTTGCCACTCCAGTCTGGTGCCGATACATTTGGTAAGGATATAGACAGAGAGGAAACAGTACAAGGAAGAACAACCAAAGCTAACATGAAGGACAAACCATACAAAACTAGACCTGATCATCTAAAATTAATGACAGTAGAACAAAGATGTTTAAGAGAGGAGCTACTAACATTATATAATATAATGCAGGATTCATATCTTATAGAAGAACTTAACCTCAATTTTGAACAAATAAATAAAAACACGAGAGGACACCCCCTACAGTTGATTGAACATGCAACCCATGCCCTGGTCAACAGCAGCGTCTGGGAACTGGCCCCTCCCCCCAACTTGTACACAGACAAGGCAACTGGCCACAAGTTGGCAAAAACAATGGGCATCACCCCTAGCTCTGGAGTGAATACCTGGCATGGCAGCTAAGGGGGTCGGGGGTTTAGGGTACAAAATAACATTTATATTTACTCCAAGTTCTGGGAGAGAGGCACCAGGGCTATGCTAGGTCTAACTTCTTTGGGGGCCCCATAACAATTTACACTCAGGAAGCAGAGAAGTAATGTCCAATACTGAAAACTGGGATTGTACAGTATGGCTTCATTCACACAAGTTGGTAATAAATGCAGAATAAGGTGGTCCCTCAGGTTTGGTACTGTACACACAGGAGCAAGACATTTGTTTATTTCCAGAAGAACAACTGCTTGGGCACTTTAGAACACACTTTTCCTCACACACATTTTGAACTGTCCATCCCTCTGTACTAGGAATCTCTGGACTTTACTTTTTCCAAAAAGTGTATACTGTGGTTGTTGCCACACACTTTAAACACACTTCAAAAAATCTCCTGGTGCAATGACATCCGTTAACATGCCCTGTTTAACCTGATGCCCATACATGAATCAGTTAGCCCTGACTGAGGAATCAAACTGGGGTTATACCCAATCCTACCCCATGCCCAGTCTCTGCCATTCCTTCTGGGTTACGCCAAAATGGATCCTCCAATATACCTGAATTGCTAAGGAATCACAAACTTTAACTTGAAACATTCAGCACATGTTTGTGGTGAAACGGGGCCTTGACAGGTGCACTCTAGCCTTATCCCTGGGCACATGCACCTCAGACCAACCCCTAAGAGCAGTCCCATGAATCTTTACTCATGGCTTTGTTTGTCCCTTTGATACAGACATGGAAACATGAAGGAAAACATATTCTTCCCTTCACAGGTAGCTTGTCACAGCTTCAACTGCATGCACTTTCTCTCTGGGCAGCTGACACTCTTCAGGATCTTCAGGGGATTGCCCCTTGGACCCACAGAAACACAGTCCAAACCCCATTGTTCTGTGGAAAATGACCCACTGGGGTCCTGCAGATGAACGGTCTCCACCATTTCATCTGGTTCTGCTGGGTCTCACACACTAGGGTGAGAAACTGCCTGGGGTCCTTTCCCCAATCTCATAGGAGACTGGCAGGTATCCCCACACTCTGAGCACTGCTGCTCACTCAGAGCTCCACTTCACACTACTGCTGACTACACACACACACACACACACACACACAGACTCCTGTCTGAATATTCTAAACCTCCCCCAGAGCAGCTGATTCCAAAGTGGCTTATGGTGCTGTGAGAATTCTGAATGGCAATCCATTCTCTGCTCAACCTAGCTGAGTAAGCAATGATATCATCTGTAAAGGGCTCCTAATAAGCATGTTTACCAGCTGCCCAGTACCCTCCTATGGCTAAACTGATAGGATTCTAGTACCCCAGGGAACTGGGTGGTTACAGACAAAACTTCAAAATAAAAAAAGAAAACATTTCTTCATGAAGTGCATTATTAACCCATAGAACTCATTACCAAAAGACATAATAAGAAGTAAAAGCAAATCTGCATTCAAAAATAAACTAGACAGATTCTTAATCAATGATGCTATATTGAATTATTATAACTAATACTAGAGTACCATGGGTCCAAAGCTTTATCACTCCTAGTAATCCTTAGTATGAATCACCTGCTGGGATTAAATCCACAGTCAACTTTTTTGTAAGTTGTGTCATAACCTCTACGTCATAGGAACTACAACTCCCTTACAAACAGCTCAGTGGTATACTGAATGTGTGTTTGTCTAGTAGACAAGGGAACAGCACTTCTGATCCTGGCATTAACATGCACATTGTTTTGTAAGATGGCAAATCACTTGAGTGGCAATTCATTCTGGTCTGGAGTTGGAATAGTAAATTATACGAGAAGTACATTTTGCTACAGTAAGAACAACAATTTTTGAAGATAACTTTTCTGCTGGGATTAGATCCCCAGTCAACTATTGTAGCTTGTGACATAATCACTACACCATATGAAATGTGACTCATTTGTCTATAGCTCAGTGGCATACTGAAAATGTGTTTGCTTAGTAAGCAAGGGATCAGTGGCTCAAATCCTGGCAGGAACAGGAACATTGTTTTGTAAGATGGAAACTCAGTTTTGTAGCAAGTCATGGTGATGTGGAGGAGAATGGTAAATTATACAAGAAGTACATTTAGCTAAGAACAACAATTTGAGATGGTAAATTGCTTGCTGGGATTAGATCCCCAGTCACTTGTTTTACAGGTGTGACATAATCTCAGTATCATAGGAATTGCAACTCATTTACCTGGAGTTTTGTGACAGACTAAATGTATGTCTGCTTTGTAGAAAAAGGATCAGTTGCTCTAATCTGAGAATGGAATTTAGCACCTCTTCAATTTTTTTTTTTTGTCCGTAGGATGGGAACTCACTTGAGTGGTAATTCATGGTGGTGTGGAGTAGAATAGTAAATTGTATGACAAACACATTTAGCTAAGAACAACAGTCTGTAAAGATAAATTTCCTACTTGGAAAATAACTCAGTCCCCTCTTTTGCTGGATGTGACATACCCACTATACAATGTAGAGATGGGCGAAATCCGCAAATTTCGTTATGCAAAATATTTCTTAAAATTTGTATATTTCACAGGTGCAAAATGTGAAATTCTGCTGGTGAAATGTGGAATTTCTCCTGCAAATGGCAGAATTTTGCCACTAGTTGGCAAAATTACGCTGTTCGCTGGCGAAATTCCACATTTCACACCCACAAAATATTTTGTGGAATGCAAGAATTTCACAAAATATTTCACACAATGAAATTCACAATTTTGCTGGAATTTCACAGGCAAAATTAAATTTCACTGCATCTCTATCAAAGGGATGGCAAGTCACTTACATAGAAACATAGAAACATAGACTTTGACGGCAGATAAGGACCGCTTGGCCCATCTAGTCTGCCCATTTCCCTTCCTACAGGATAGGCCACAGATCCTAGTTAACCAACAGCCTATTTCATCCTACCCCCCACAAGAATTGCCTTATGTCTGTCCCATGCATTGTTGAATTCTCCCACAGTTTTAGACCCCACAACCTCCTCAGGAAGGCTGTTCCATGCATCCACTACACTCTCTGTGAAATAATACTTCCTCACATTGCCCCTGAACTGCCCCTCTATCTTTAAATTGTGTCCCCTTGTTCTTGCATGTCTCTTTTTCTGAAAGATGCTACCCTCTTGGACTTTGTTGATTCCACTGAGGTACTTAAAAGTTTCTATCATGTCCCCTCTGCCTTCTTTCCTCAAGGGTATACATATTAAGCTCCTTTAGTCTCTCCTCATACGGCTTCTCTTGCAGACCCTGCACCATTTTAGTTGCCCTCCTCTGGACTGCCTCTATCCTATATATGTCCTTGCGGAGATAGGGTCTCCAGAACTGGACACAGTAATCCAGATGGGGTCTCACCAGCTGTCTGTATAGAGGGATAACAACTTCCTGTTTTCTGCTGCTGATGCCTCTCCCTATGCATCCCAGTATACACCCAGCCTTCCCTACTGCCTTCTCACATTGCTTGCTAACCTTAAGGTCATCTGATATGATTACCCCCAGATCCCTTTCCTTTTTTGCTGTTGTTACTACCTCCCCCATTGTGTATTCTTCCCTGTGTTCTTGTTTCCCAGGTGCATTATTTTGCACTTCTATGCATTGAATCCTAGCTGCCATACTTTGACCATTCCTCCAACCTTGCCAAGTCCCTTTTCATCCTTTCCACACCTCCTTGTTATCAACCCTGTTGCAGATCTTTGTGTCATCTGCAAAGAGGCATACTTTCCTTCCAGTCCCTCTGCAATGTCACTTATGAAGACATTAAAAAGGACTGGACCCAATACTGAACCCTGCGGTACCACACTAGTAACCCCTCTTTCTTCAGAGTGGACTTCATTTACAATTACCTTCTGTGTCCTGTTGTCCATCCAATGTTTTACCCAGGCTACCACCCTGGGACCCACTCCCATATCTCAGTGTACACTTAATGTGTATGTTTTTAGCAGGCAAAGAATCAGTGGTTTAAATACAGGTAAACACAGTTTAAATCCAGACAGGGACTTAAATATTTTTTTAAATTATGTGGTAAGATGGAAATTTGTAAAGTTAAATTGCCTGCTGGTATTAGATCCCAAGTTGCCCATTTCATAGATTGTGACATAACGTCTACTCCATAGGAACTACAAACTGCTTACCTGCAACTCAGTGACACACTGAATCTGTATCTGCATAGCAGACAAAACATTAGCATTTCAAATCCTGGCAGGAAATTTAACATTTGTTAATTTCTTTTTTTTTTTGTAAAATGGAAGCTCACATAGGTGATGATTCATGTTGGTGTGGAGTTGGAATTGTAAATTATATGAGAAGTACATTTAGCTAAAAATAACAATTTGTTAATGTATATTGCCTTCTTGGATTAGATCACCAGTCACTTGTTTTGCAGGTTTTGACATACATCTACACCATAGGAACTGCAACTCACTTACCTGCAGCTCAGTGGCATACTGGCTGTGTGTTTGCTCAGCAGGCAAAGGATCAGCAATTCAAGTCCTGGCAGGTACTTAAACATTTTTTGTAAGATGGAAACTCACTGTAATGGTGATTCATGGTGGTGTGTGTGGAATAGTAAGTTATATGTTAAGTACATTTTTAGCTAAGAATAATTAATGAAGGTAAATACACTGGGATTAGATCACCATTCACCTATTTTGCAAGTTGTGACTTAATGTCTAGAACACAAAAACTATAGTTCCCCTACCTGCAGCTCAGTGGCACATTGAATGTATGTTTGCTAAGCAGGCAAAAGATAAGTAGTTTGGGTCCAGGACTATGCTTTGTATTTTAATACATAATTATTTCACACTTTACAGAATTTATTTGGCACTTTATTGCCATTAGTACTTTTGTTATCATTCCTGTCACTCTTGTTTTTTATTTACATTTCAAGGCTTTCTGGGGGTATATTGTCCTTTCTTATTTTCATTCTCGTGGTGGCATAAAGAATGATGCATCATAAATGTAACCAGTTGTTTGACTCTATATAAAATAGCTGCATCAGTTTTTAGCATTATGAAAATATCACTTCAGTTACATACAGATTATGACACTGGTTTTTGCAGCATGATATTGATGCTTGGCATTTCTGAATGACTTTTTACCCAACATGACCTTTGTTTTGTTGATTTTTATTATTTTTAAGCATACATGAATATGAAGTTGTGATTATGACACCGTTTTTTCTTTTGCTTTCCATTATCTATGTAAGGTTATCATGGTTAATTAGTAGGAACAGTTTCTGGAGGAACTATTAATGATAAGTATGGTTAAATGAATACATGCAGTCTTTAGTTTTCAACCAACAACTTATTATAATTAGCTGCCAATTGGTTTCACCTAATGCTATTATCTCAGACTTGATTATTTAATGGTGCACTGGCTAGTACTTCTATGTCCCCCGATGAAGAAATATCTTTGGCATTGAAGCACTGGGGATTTCTTTCTCCAGATTCAAGTCTCATTACCCAATCTGCTATTATAACGAACTTGTAATTTAAAATGCATTGAAAATCAATTTTCGGACAGCTTTAGGCAATTGAGTGCTTAAATCATGTGTCTATTGTTCTGGTTGAACCTTTTTTCTGGATCAGCACTTGGATTTACTGGTGATGCAGCCCAGCCACCCTCATTTGGAGCTGGTGCACAGTAGTTGGGAAGGGCCTGGGTTTGATTCCCAGTGGGGAACATTTTTTTCTTTCTCACTGCAATTTATGTTGTTAGCAGGCATCTATTATATGAGAGAAATTGTTACATGTCATTGTTAATATTAGTGATAGGGTTTGGAATAGGTTGCAGAATAAATCTGCTTCTGACCCAGAAACAAAGAACATAGAAAATGTAACTGCCCCACTCTACCAAGATTAATCAATCACAAAAGTGAATAATGAAGGCTTATCCATCATAGCTCATGTAGGGCTGGGTGAACATTATCTTCTGCCTGTGGAATTCTGGCAAAAGTATGATTTCACTTCCATGGATGTTTGTGAAAGTTTTGTGAATATTTTGCAACATTTTCCCAAAATTCTAACTTCAGTTATTTCAGTCTTTTTTTAAAAAAAGTATCCATCCAAATTGCACAACATTTACTATGGTAAATTTACAATTCACCATGGAGAAGTGTTCCAAGTGTCTCTATTGTTATAGCTGACAGTGCAAAAGTTTACCAGTAGCATGGTATACTAAGCATTGTGCAAATATGGTACCCATTGAATAACATGTATATCGCTACCATGCAATGATGCGCGGTGCGCGGTACTGGTATACGTTTGTGTGACTACCACTGTATAAGCCTCCAAACATCGAGCAATGTTAAAATTACATTTTCCAAGTATGTAAATTGCAAAATTTTAAACCCCATGACTTTAAAAGTAAAGAACAGAATATCACCAATTTTCTTAGGTTCAGTGACACTTCAAATGAGTCTGTGTCTGTGTATCAACTCTCTAATCTCTTCCTCAAAGGCTGTCTAAGTTATAAGCAGCCACAGAGTGCAAAAAAAATCAGTAAAGAATGTTACATTTCATGAGCTTTTGGAAATATGGTGGCATTTTGAGATACTTCTGTCAAAGGCATAGCCATATGTTTTTGCCCAGTCATACAACTGAGCTGCCATTGTGGAGGAAGGAAAAGGCTGGGTAGAGTGGCAATAAGGTAGCATTCATAGGAGGTTCCATAGTAAAAGTATAGTGGTGCCAAGTGTCAGAGCAGTATTTTGAGTGAAGAACCAAGAAGAATAGTAATGGACATAACTGTGTATTTAACTGTCTTCTTGCAAAATGCCAGCTAACCATTAGAAATCAATGGCTTAATGATTTATAGTAGCACATGCACATGCAGCATTGTTTCTGCACAGTGCAACCTGCTGACTGTTAAGCAACCCTGTAGATAACAATGTATATTTTTACTATTTGAAAACAGTGGTATCATGTGATGCCAAGCCTTACAAGTAGTTACAACCTAGGTCATTGTGACAGAAGTGTCAGTATTGTTAGTCATTATGATGCATGAGTCTGGGTGTCACTGTCACATAAGTGTTAGAGGGCACTGCATGGCAATGATACTACTACAAGTAATGTGATTTGCCTGACTGCAGTACATGTCAAATGAATGTGACCAATACCCAATCAAAGACAGACTAAAGTTCTACAAAGAGAAGGGAGTTAGGTATTATCAATGGAAAGGAAGTCAAGGGGATTTTAACTACATGATAGTGGGAGTAGCTAGTGAAGGGACCACTAGTGGCAGAAGGAGTCACTAGTGGCAGAAGCTAGATGCATGGGTTCACCAAGGAAAGGGCATCTGGGCTGAGTAGCAAAAGAATAGTAGACTGCCAGTGAGAACAAGACAACATACAGGAACAATTCTCAACTAAAGTCAGGAAATGATGCTCACACCCCTCAAATTTGAATGTTCTGATCCTCAAATACACTTGGTAGTCCAGGACTTGAAGGAACTCACATTCACCTGGTGAGGGAAGAAAATGACTGGGAAACCAAGAAAGAGAAATTCTGGCTATTCTAAAGGGATAGGTCTTACCGTAAAAGGAATAGGTGGTTCTCTTTTGAAGTGAGCTTGTCTGTGAAAAATATAGAGGCAATCAGTTTGACAAGCTGGTCCATAGAGTTAATCTGGTCAAGCACAGAGGAAAAAGTAGGGGGGGACAAAATAGTCACCCAGAAAGGAACTATAGGACTGCAAATAGCTTAGCATAACTAAATGGATTTAGTGGTGATAAGTACTTTGAGAAAGCTGAATTCCACAAATGGAATTCTTGTGGCATTACCTATTATGTAGTACTGTGCAGAATGCAGAATTTCACCAATGAAATTGGCATAGAATGACCATTCTGCCAACAGAATTTCCACTAGAATTTCACTCGTTCTTCTGCAGAATTCTGTCTACTGTGATCCATGGAATAATATTCTGTGCAACACCAATTGTTCCATGGAAAATCATTCCACAATCATTTTGCGCAGAAAATATTGAGATCCACAGAATAATATTCTGTGGAACAGCACTTTTTTCTGCAGAAAATAATTCTGCAACCATTTCCATAGAACACATTGAGATCTGTGGAATACAATTCTGTGGAAATGTTGCAGAAAAACTCATTCCTTATTGTTCTGCTGTGGAATGCCACAATTCCATTTCCAGCAAAATTTAGTAGAATTTTGGTGGGATTTTGAAAATTCCATGAAATGTCATTCCACTGGAATTTGAACATTCTGCACAGCACTTCTGTTATGAGTTCACAAATTTTTAGTAACATTTAGCCAATTAGTAATTTCTTAAATTTCCATGGTAAATTTTAACATGCTAAACTACATTTATCAAGCTTTATTAGATTCAAGGACCTTTTTACATTGGGTATAAATGCCAAATGTTGGCCATATATCTGCAATAACAGTGGAGCTACAAACATCCTAATATTTTAAAAATGTTAACACAATTTAAGAAATGATTAAATTGTGAAATTATAAACTCTCTTACCTTACAATTTATATAACCAACTACCTCCTTATTTAGAAGTTTCTAAGACTCTTCCAAGAGAGTATGCATATAAATATCCAACTATCTAGCTCCAAAAGTGGTTAAGTTGCAAGCAGAAAAATATTTTTAGAAATTTTCACAAAAATAATAAACCACCAGACTTGGAGCCCGTATAAGTTTCACACCCTTACCCAATTATCATGAAACTTGGCAACACTTTAGGTCCACTTACTAAAATTATGCATGCCCATCACCATGTCTACAGTTGTAACAATGAATGAGTTATGACCAACTAAAAATTCCACAAGATTTCGCTTAAATTCCATGAAGTCTGCAAAATATTTTGCTGACCCCAGAGGCCCTAGTGCAGAAACTGACCAGACTAAAAGTTCAAAGTTTGTATATTGTGTGGGGTATGCTTGTTTATTCTGTGAGGTGAATGCATGTGCATGCATGCATGTATGTGTCTGTATTGTGCAACATCTGAGTGTACAATGTTTAGCATGTACATATGTCTTTTAGTACACAAAAATGATATGTCAGTGCCTTGTCACCACTCAATACCATTGGTACCTTGATTTATTTGTGTTACAGTTTTATGTCTTCCACAGGGCAGTGGTTAGGTGTCCTTCTTGCTGATGGTAGAGCAATGATCATGAATGGCAGAGGGATGTTGAGGACCAGTAAAAAATATGCAGAAAGTGCTTCCAGGAGTTAATACTATGTGATTTCTTGGGTTCAGCAAGCACAGAGCTGCCTGGAGGAGTCTCTGCTGATTGGGGTCCAAAAGTGATTTCAGGCAGTAGGTTGCTATTTTCAAATCAAATTAATACTTTTGTTGCAGTTTTGTTTTGTTTTTTCACAGGTCAGATAGCCATCTTGCTGATGCAACTGGGCATGGCAGGGGGATCACATGACACTGGAGGACATAAGAAACAAGCAGGAAATGCTTGCAGGGTAAAAGGAGCTGACTCTTCTGCATCTTTATGCAAGAGCATCCTGGAGTGTGAGTATGAGTGCCACAAAATAGGAGTGCAGCATCTGCAGGTGCATCCACAGGTCATCTGTACTCTATTGGAGACCCTGCCAGGGGTATATGTAAAAGGAGAACAAGGAGAAAAATGAGTAAGGTGTGACAAAACAAGTACCCATTAGAGTGTAAAATATCATTTGTAGAAAGAGAAACAAACCTACATAGGATAAAGCCAAAAGGCAGAGTCACAAGACTGACAGAGTATGCTAAGAAGGGCAAAATATAGATAATGGAGTTAAATCCTAATGGGTGGCCCCCTTTACAGTGACACCACAACCGAGAAAGCCAAAAAAAGACCATAACAGTGAAAGTTGCTGTAATGGTTGGTGGTTCACCAACTCAGCTTCTCCCAGTGTTGTGCCCCTCCCTGAAACAACTCCGACCTGGAATTGATAACATATAAATGTGAGGGGTGCAGGATGCACAGCCCCCCACATAAAACACTGTTTCTTGACAGCACAATACCACATGTCAGCATTGCGCCATCACTGTAGAGGATGTTGGCATATTTGCTGTCGGTGAACAGTGGTGCTTCTAATCCTAAGTAGGGTACCTCCATGTAGTAAGTGAATAGTGCAGCAGTACCACTTAATAGTGCTATAAATAATAGAACAAACCATATTACATAAAAGTAACTAGACAACAAGTAAAGCAACATGCAGGGGGTCACTAGTGGGAAATGTGGGAGGAGTGTAATGGGTGGGGGATGGTAATAACTTGAAGGGTGTACTGGCCTGAACTGAGAGTGGAACTAGAGGTAGCAGGGGATGAAATACACCACTTGAAGTCTAAAGCCACTGGGCTGATAAGGATGCTACAGCTACAGGTATCGCAGAAGCTCAAAATGGCAAAGGATGGTAATTTGATGGTAGTGGGGGGGATGAAAAGGGGAGGGACAATCCTAAGGAACCAAGTCTGTGCATACCTAACAGATAGGGGACAGGGACAAGCACACCTGATTGGAAGGCATTGTCTGAAGGACATGTGCTTGGGGAGGGCCTCAACGAGAGTAAGATAAAGGTGTTAGTAGTAGGGTACTCCGTAATGAGGAGAAGAGGGAGGGTGGTTGATCTTACTCTGGGTGGGCTAGTGGTGCTATGCTGTTGCCCTTGGGCTACAGCAGATAGACTCAGGGGCAGGGCAGTAGAACTCACAGAAAAAGGCAGAAGTCAAATATGATTATACATATAAGGCACAAATGATCAGAAAGAAGGGACATTGATAAAGTAAAAGTGAGCATCCATTCGCCTGGCAGCGTAATTAATGAAAGGGCAGGTGTGGTAACCTCAGAGGTTCCATCATGGTCATACCTGAATGAAAGGAACCATTCTGAACCTGTTCAGTGTGTGGCTGAAAGGGTGGTACCAGAAAGAGGGATTTCAGTTCCTCAGAGACTGGGGTCCAACTTGGAATGGATAGAAGCTTTGTAAAAAGGATGCCCTTCTTCCTAACAAGAAGAGTACAAGGGTGTTGAGGAAGAAATTTGCACAGCACATCCAGGGAGATTTACACTAGGAAAAGAGGGACAGCTCAGTTGAGGTCAGGCAGATAATCACAACTGAGGGGGGTCTTTTTGTCCTCCAGCACAGCAAAAGAAGGAACTAGAATGGGAACCGAGCAGCAAAATAAGCAGAAAGCAGGAGACAAGGGGTACTGGCTGGTAGTGTACATGAATGACTTAAGTCTGTGGAACAGTCTCCCAGACCTACAGGTGTTGGTGGCTGAAGCACAGCTGGATGTGATAGTGGTCACAGAGACATGCAGCAAAACTGACCCACATCTGCGACTTGACCATACCAGACTATGTACTATACAGAAAGGACAGGAAGAAGGGGAGGTGGAGGCCTTATACATTAAGAAAGTGATAAAGGTCACAGAGATGAACAACATCGGGGACTAAAGACTTGGAAATCCTATGGGTGCAGGCCATCATGGGCAGTAACAGGAAGATCAAGATTGGAATGGTATACAAACCAACATCATTAAACCAGGAGGTGGACACTGAAACTGGGAGGCCATTAGGATGGTAGCATAATTCATGGAGGTGCTGCTGATGTGAGACTTTAATGTGAAAGACATGGAGTGGAGTGTACCAGTGATGGCAAGTACAATGGATTACCTCCTGGTGGAGGCATGCCAGTAAGTATTTCTGACACAGATGGTACAGACCCCTACAAGAGAAGGCACCACACTAGACCTGGTTCTCACCAATGGGGACAGAGCCCAGAATGTCTCAGTCTGGGAGCCACTTGGAACAAGCAATCATGTAACAATGTGGAGTTCAAATCGAACTAGAAAATAGCAGGACGCATAGCTGGAAAAAAGTATGGGATTTTAGGATGGCAGACTTTAAAAGAATGTAGGACACACCAATAGATAGCTCGATGACAATAGTAGAAATGGAGGGAATGGATGACAAATGGGAAACTTTAAAGAAGGAAGAAGCAGAAGCCACAGAATGTAATGTCAGGGAGGTAGGTAAGAGTAAAAAAGCAAAAAAGCTAATATGGTTCACAAAGAGGTCTGTGTGGAATGTTCAGATTCTAACAGAATGGAATTTCTGAAATTACACGGAATACCATCGTAGCAGAATTCTGATATTTTGCAAGCAGAATATGTTTTGTGGATTAATAATTTGCAGTTTACATAAACCATGGATTCTTTTGCCACAATCCACAGAAAATGATTCTGCAGTTTACGTGATCCATGCAAAATTATTATGTGGTTCATGTAGAAATGCATTCTGAAATTCTGCAGAATTTAAAATGAAATTCTAAAAAGCATTTTATAATTCCGACAGCAGAATTCCACATTTTGCAAAGTCCTATTCAGAAAGTGGTAGGAGAGGTGGTGAGAGAGAAAAGTAATACATTTAGGAGATATAAAGAAAGCCAAAAAAGATGAAGACAAGGAATGAAGACCTAATAAAAACAAGCATTTGTCAATGCCGAATGTTGCTTGCTTCTATGTGCTGTTTAGGTATTTGGAAGTCATTGGAGTGCAAATATTGAAAATTTGCGAACTTACGAGCGTGCGTAGGAACTCCACAACGCACGCTCGTAAAACAGTCATTTTTAGGAATTTTTTCACCAAATTTTCAACATAGCCATTTTTAGACCTCTGCTCATGAACAGTGCCACTGTGATTTTGTTAATGTGTCCCATACATTGAGTTTGCACACTGACTGCGTCATTGTGCGCTACATGGGCGGAAACACGTTTTGGGCAGGATGTGAAAAATGACAGCTGTACTGCTCATAAGGAGGTGTGGTAAAATGGCAATGTTGAAAATCTGGAGTGGAAATATTGAAAATTCGCAAACCTACGAGCGTGCGTGGGAACTGTGCAACGCACACTCGTAAAACAGTCATTTTTAGGAATTTTTTCACCAAATTTTCAACACAGGCATTTTAAGACCTCTGCCCATGATCAGTGTCACTGTGATTTTCTTAATGTGTCCCAAACACTGAGTTACTTTACCCGACTTCATGCATTATGCGCTACATAGATGAAACATGTTTTGGGCAGGATGTGAAAATAACAGCTGTACTGCTCATGAGTATGTGTGATAAAATGGCAATGTGGAAAATCTGGAGTGAAAATATTGAAAATTCGGAACTTACGAGTAAAAGGAGAATTGCGCAACCCAGACCTAGAAACAGTTATTTTAGAATTTTTCCAAATTTCAACACAGCCATTTTAAGACCTCTGCCAATGAACAGTGTCATGGTGATTTTCTTAATGTGTCCCATACATTGATTTCGCACACCGACTGCGCCATTGTGTGCTACATGGGCGGAAGCACGTTTTGGGCAGAATGTGAAAAATGACAGCTCTACTGCTCATAAGGAGGTGTGGTAAAATGGCAATGTTGAAAATCTGGAGTGAAAATATTGAAAATTTGCGAACTTACGAGCATGCATAGGAACTGCGCAATGCACGCTCGTAAAACAGTCATTTTTAGGAATTTTTTCACCAAATTTTCAACATAGCCATTTTAAGACCTCTGCTCATGAACAGTGTTATGGTGATTTTCTTAATTTGTCCTGTACATTGATTTCACACACCGACTGTGCCATTCTGCACTATATGGGCGGAAACACATTTTGGGTGAGATGTGAAAAATGACAGCTGTACTACTCATAAGAAGATGTGGTAAAATGGGAATGTTGAAAATCTGGAGTGAAAATATTGAAATTTCACTAACTTACTAGCCTGCGTAGGAACTGCGCAACGCACGCTCGTAAAACAGTCATTTTTTTGGAATTTTGGCACCAAATTTTCAACATGGGGTTTTTGGGACCCCTTCTCATGAATGATGTCACTGTCATGGCAGTATTCAGGCCCGAAGGGTGATTTCACAGTCACGGCGCAGTCACTGCGCGAAATCACCCTTTGGGCCCGGACTAACGCCATGACAGTGGCATCATTCATGAGAAGGGGTCCCAAACCCCATGTTGAAAAATTTGGTGCAAAATTCTCAAAATGCCTGAGATATGCAACACAGTTGAAACCTCCTATCTAGCCCATTATACAGCTTACGGCATTTCCTCAGTTCGCGGTGCGGCTTTGAAGAGTGCAAGGCGTGTTCCCGTCCACGAAGTTAAATCGCGCCAGAGTCCGAGGTAAGTATGGGGTGAGGGGGTGTGGGAGGCTGGGTGCGCAGTGGGTGGGTGCGGGTTGTGGGAGGGAGCTGGGAGGCCTTGCTTGCAGGACCGTTTTCGTTTACAGGTTTAAAAAAAAAAAGGCGTTGTGGGGCGTTTGCCATGCTGGGTGGGCTCCCAGCGGCACCAGGACGGTGGGGGTGTTCAGCCGATGGGGATTGGGCACCCCATCGGCCATGTAGTTTGCTGCCACGCTGTGGTGGGCTCCCAGCGTGGCACAAGAATGGATGGGGCATTCAGCCAGCGGGGATTGGGCACCCCGTCGGCCAAAGGACTGCTTGCCATGCTGGGGTGGGCCCCAGCGTGGCACCTACTACTGGGGTGAGCTCACTAACGGGATTGGGCACCTGCGCTATACAGGCGAACGGGTACGCGACGCCGTGGGTGCTTTTGTTTTATCTGTGTCACCTGCGATAGCCCTTTCAATCATATACCGCATTTTGGAGCATGCTGAGACAGCTCCAAAATGCATTGGCTTTCAGGGCCGCACCCCAGCACACTGACTGAATTGGAGGAGGATGTGACACACCTCCGAAATCTCCGATGATGGCACTATGTTTCTTGCACATGCGTGCAAGCAACATAACAAGTCTGGACAGAGCTGATAGGGCTGTGAAGCGCTACCAAGTGATGAAAGCTACACATATGAGTAGAAATTATTCAACGCCTAGGTGTAACTTGGCTATATGTTGGAGGTGTTGCACCAAATTTTCAACATGACCTTTTATGGACCCCTCCTCGTGAACAGTGCCAGTGTCATTTTGTTCAATTGTCCCAAAAAGGTGATTGCACAGAGCAAATGCGCTGTTCTGTGCCACAGGTGTGAAAACACATTTTAGGCAGGTTGTGGAAAATGACAGCTGTACTGTTTTGAAGGAGGTGTGCAAAAATGGCAATGTTAAAAATGTGGAGTGAAAATATTAAAAACTGGTGATGTTAGGAGCATGCATAGAAACTGTGCAACACACGCTCCTAATGCAGTCATTTTTTGGAATTTTTTCACTAAATTTGCAACATGGGCTGTTTGGGACCCCACCTCATGAACAGTGGCACTGTCATTTCATGAATCATTCCCAAAAGGTGATTTCTCACAGTGATCATGAAATCACCTTTTGGGACTGAGTAACAAAATGACAGTGACAGTTTTCATGAGATGGAGTTCCAAGGACCCCATGTTGAAAATTTGGGGCTAAAATTTCAAACAATGGCTGAGATATCAGCATAGGTTGAAACCCCCATTGAACGAGTGTAGAGCATGCTTACCTTTAATTCTTCAGTTCACGGCTGGGCTTTGAAGATTGCAGACGTGTCCTGGTCCAGAGAAGATAACAGTGCCGACCTCTGCAGGTAAGTATGGGGTAAGGGGGGGTGTGGGGAGGCCAATGCTCAGTGGAAGGGTGGGGAGGGGGACTGCAGGGATGACAAGGGACCATTTTCAGTTTTACAGGGGAAAGAACAAAATGCAACAAGGAACCGTTTTCTAATTTACAGGAAAAAACATACAACAAGACATGGGCTCCCAGTGTACCACATGAATGGGAAAGGGGGTTGCACAGGATGCCAACAAGGGGATTGGGCACCTTGATGTTGGGCATGACGTGGGGAAGGGTTCAGCAGGGAACATAAAACAGGACAACGAGGGACCATTTTCTACTTTTCAGAAACATAAGAAACAACATTTTCACACACTGGGGATGGGTTCCCAGTGTGCAACATGAATTGGGCGAGGTTGTACTACAGCAAATGGCATTGTGTCATTCGCAACATGGCAGAACCCACAGAATTACGCATGCACACGAGTCATGTGCATGCGCAGTTCATGTATCAGAATGCGGAAGTAACAGCCAAAATAGTGCGGCTGTTATTTCTACACCGATCAAGGCAGAGGGGGTTTAAGCTCCATTGGGCTTTTGGAAGGACACTTCCAAATGTCCAATGGAAGCTGTTGTGAGATCAGCCATTTTCAGAGCTACAGAGCTCTCGCAAAATGACTGTAGGCACCGACCACAGCCCTAACAAGGGGAACTAGTAAAACAATATAAAAAGTGAAGTCTGAGGTAGAAATGAGATTAGCAGTGGGTGGGAAGCTGGGAAACAGCATTCTTCCAGTATAAAAGGTAAAAGTGCAAGACTAAAGAATGAATAATTAGGCTAAAACAGGGAGGGGTGGGAGGAAGGGGGCAAGGATAAGGCTAACATACTGAATGTAAGGGTTTTGCCCATGGTTCAGAAGGGCAACAGGCACACTCGCTAATCCCTCCCCAATTGGTATTTAAATGGGGCATGCTCAAGTGTCCTTCAGAAGCTTGTATTTGTTGCTGCAGCCATGCGTTTCTCCCTCCCACCTTTCCCATTCTTCCACAGCTATGCAGCTGCTCCCATTGTGTCTCTGCTCCTTCAACTCCCCTTATCTGTTTGCCTCTTGATCTTACTGCACCACTGTTCTTTATCATTTTTTATGTGCTTTCTGTGTTTGCAACAGATGAATCTGTGGCTTTCCTGATCATGCCCTTCTGTTGTTGACTCATTGTTTTCCTTCTTGCTTCCTCTGATTGCCTCATGTGGTCTGAGGCTGTGTTTGGCCACTTGCTGTCTTGCCCTTCATGCCCTTTTAGGCTTTTGGATGGTTTGCTTGGTATTGTTTCTTGCCCTTATCCTGTTAGTCAGCCCCTTTTCCACCCTGGATATTATCACTACCTGGCCTCTTATTGTTTACCTAGGAACTTTTTTGTTCAGCCTGCACTAGTTGATGGCTTTTACCCTGTGTTCTGACTTCCAGTCCATGCATTGTGTGTTTTCCTTTCTTGCATTTTTGTTGTACTATTATTTTACTCAGGCATTTGCCTTCAGCTGCTAGTCAATTGATACCTTTTACTTTTGTCAGGGCTTGGCCTTCCATCTATCCCCTCCCCTTCCCTTTGGACCATAGAAACATAGAATTTGTCAGAAGAAAAGTACCGCTTGGCCCACCCAGTTTGTCCAGATGTTCCCTGTCTAATTTGTCTCTGCAGACAATAACTGGTCTCCACCAACTGTCCCACCTCCCTTCCTATTCTCTAATATTCATTTATGTCTATCCCATCAATGCTTGAAGCCCCCTACTGTTTTTGCCTCCACCACAACCACTGGCAGTCAGTTCCAGGCATCTACCACCCCTTCACTGAATAAGTATTTCCTTCATTGCATGCCTTCTGGTCACGGTGCTCTTCCTCATTTGAAAGAGACTCCACTCCTGCACCCTGGTCACCACAGTGAGGTACTTATAGGTCTCTATCATGTCCCTTCTTGCTTGCCTCTCTTCCAGGGTGTATATGCTCAGATTCCTTGTCTCTGCCTGCATGGCTTCTCATGCAACCCCTGCACCATTTTAGTTATCCTTCTCTGGACTGCCTCTACCCTGTCTATGTCCTTGCTGTGGTGTGGACTCCAAAACTGATCACAGTTCTCCACGTTGGGTCTCATTACTGAGTGATACAGCAGCAACACCATCTCCCTCCTCCTTCGAAAATACCCTTCCCTATGCACTCCTGCATCCCACTAGCTACTACCCTGACACTTTTATATTATTAGATATGATAACCCCAAGGTCTCTTTCCTTTTCAGTGACTGTCAATCCCCCCATCATATTCTCAACTCCTGGGTTCCTATACCCTAGGTGCATAATTTTGCACTATGTGGCATTGAACTCCAACTGTTATGCTCTTGACCACTCCTTGAGTTTCTCAAGCTCACTGCACATTCTATCCACCCCCTCTTGAGTGTCCACTGTATTGCATATTTTGGTATCAGTTGCAAAAAGGCATATCTTCCCTTCCAGTTCTTCTACAATATCACTTATGAAGGGACCAGTCACAGTACTGAGATGTGTGACACCTTGCTGGTCACTTCTCCATCATTTGAGTGAGTGCCGTTTACCACTACCCTCTGTCTCCTATCCATTAACTAGATTCAAAGCCAGTTCACCACTTTGGATTCCACTCCTAGGCTGCTTAGTTTCCTTATCAGCCTCCTGTTTGACAGTGTCAAAGACCTTGCTGAAGACCAGATAGACCACATCCACTGCCCTCCCCTGATCTCTTTTCCTGGTCACCCAGACAAAGAAATCAATCAAATTTAACTGGAATGATCACTCCCCATGAATCCATGCTGCCTATGGGCTTGCAGCCTAGTACATTCAAGATACCCCACCAATCTTTGCTTTAGAGGGGTTTCCATAAATTTACCCACCACTGAATTAAGACTAACTGGCCTATAGTTGCTAGCCTATTCCCTGCTGCTGCTATTATATAGAGTGACAATGTCTGCTCTTCTCTAGTCCTCTGGAACTACACCTGTTTCCAGTGAACTTTTGAATAAGGCCATCAGTGTGGAAGCCAGCATCTTCCTAAGTTCCTTTCATACCCATGGGTGTATCTTTTTCTGGTCCCATAGCCTTGTCCACCTTCAGAGCTGCAAATCCCTTAAGTACTAGTTTTTCTGAAGATGGACTTGCATCTACAGTATCTCCCATCCTTGACTCCTTGACCAGGAGGCCCAATGTGTGACTTCTGCTTCTGAAGTGTGTTCCTGGAGGGTGGGGGCCCTTGCTGAGTGGGGAATTCTTTTTGCTGTGGTGGTTGACTTGGCAGCACTTCTTAGGGTTCTTATCACTTGGACTGCTTTAACTATGCAGATCAACTTGTCACACCTTCTGGTGTTGTATTTATGGCTTCTCCTTTGGTGAGAGTGGGGCTCTCTTCATGTGATTCTCTTCAGTCTTGCAGTTCAACTTGGTGACACTTCTCAAAGCAATCCTCCTGCATTTGCGTACAAGTCACTTAGTCTCGCTCTGCTCCTCATCCCTTTAGTTTCCATTCAAGGATTGGCTCCCACAGTGGTGAGACTGGATGATTTCTGTTTTGCCTATGCAGCTCTCCTAAATCCACACCTTGTGGGTGGGGTTCTGGACCCCTTTATCCACATCAGAACACTTGGCATCACCTCACAGCATTATCCCATTAGAGGGATAGAGTAAAGCCTTTCCTCTAAAAACTTGTCCTAACTGTGTTCTAAATTTGCAGCATCTGAGCCATCACCAATGTTGCCCTTAGCCTAGAGGGATATGACCTGGGCCTTGGTTCCTGAGAAGTTTCCTCCACAAAGGGTTTTTTCCTCTTTTCCATGCAGAAGGTCATAATCTAATTAATAGTTCTCTACTGAGAATTGTAGATGGATGGAAGTTTCACACTCTGTTTTGAAGTATGTTGGTTCCATCAGGCTATAGATATTCTATCTGGTGGCCCAAAAAGTGATACTGCATGCATGCAAGAATTTCTCTAGAGATATCACAGAAATTTCAGGAAATATCTGACCACAGCAATGGCTGCAACTCTATGTACTGCCTTTCCTTAGGTAGTTAGCGTTTGTTAACATTGTACTATAGGCCTTCTTCTCTGAGGTGCCTTTGTTCTTGGGGACCTTGTTTCTGTGACTTCTCAAGGGATGGAAACTTCCCATGAGGTTTCCTGAATCATTATGGAAATCAGTCAGGGTAGTAGTCTCTGTAGAAAGGACTGAGAAAATGTAAGCCAAAGTTCCAATATGTTGCACAAGCAGTTACACAATATTGCCAACCACCTCAACCCTTCATTGTTCAATCCTAAACAAATACTGTATGTGTTCCCAAAGTACTCTTACATAAGGAGCCTGATGACTCTTTGAATGTAAAGGCTTTGCCTACTGTTGAAAGGGAAAGAGGGTGACACTCTCCACTCTTAATGAGTGATACTTAAAATGCACATGCCCAAGCATCTTTCAGTCACTCAGATTTCAATTTGGCACCATCTTCCTCTCCTCTCCTCTCCTCTCCTTGAGGGCTCCTGCATCTTTATGAAACCCAGTCCAAGTGATAAACCCTGTAGCAGGGATAGAGAGAGTGTAAGTCAAAGTCCAGAAATGTTGCAAAAGCAGTTACACAATACTACAACTGCCTCCATCTTTCCTTGTTTAATCCTAACCAACTCTGTGTTCCCTAAGCATTCCTACAAAAAGAGCCCAATGACACTTTGAACCACTATTTTGTTCAGTTTTTACAAGAGAAAAAAAAAGGCCACTGCCTCACTGTGGAACTGGCCTGAAGAATGGGTTGGGAGAGGGGTCCAATAGCATTCTCATCACCAAAGGAAGGGTGCTGAGGGTGCTAAAAGTTGACAAATCCATGGTATTAGACAGAAGGCACCTATGAGTGCTCTGGGAGATGGCACAGGTGCTCTCAGCATCACTAGCAGATATCTGCAACTCTTGAACACTGAGGTGGTACCCAGGGACTAGAGGACAGATGAAAAAGGGTCCCAGCACAAAAGTGGTAGTAGGGACATGTGAGAAAACTAAAGATCAGTCAGTCTATACAAATTCTAAGACTCTACCCTAAATTAAAGACTGGTAGAATTCATGGAGGCAAGCAAAATCCAAGATAACAGGCAACAGGGTCAATGAGGGGGAGGCCATGTCAGACAAACCAAACTGAATTATTTGATTGAACAAAAAGGGCAGCTGATAAAGAACAGGTTGTTGAGAAAATATACTTGGATTTTAGCAAGGCCTGTGATCTAGCCAAATAGGACTTACTATATACAAAGATGCCATTAATTTATTCCTTCATTTATCTGATACTTACTGAACAGAAAGGACATCTCTCTGCAACAGGGGATGTCTTTCTCTTTTATGGGAGCAAAACATTATTTCTGGGATGTTTGGAGGAAGAGGGTGGTAGTCAAATCAGGGCTGAGATAAGGAGCTGACTTGTTGATTGTCATGTGGGAATGAGGCACAAGTTGGGTTTGATGTGCGGAGGGGAAGGGTTCCTTGCACTAACAGCTAATTTGATGATTTACCAGTGCAGGCAAACTTTTCTTGTGGGGGGTGCAGAATGTGGTTTGGTTTGGGGGGCATAATTTGAATGGCTCTGGGTAGCGGAGGAGGTACTAACAAACTATGTGTGCAGGGGCAGGATTTCCTACTAAAGTTTGATTTCTTAAACTTCAGCATGCAAAGTTGATGCCAAAGTTGGGAATTATGCAAAGATTTGTGAAATGCAAAGTCCCAGACTTTGCACCAACTTCACATGCCAAGTTTAAATCCACCGCGTCTTTACAGGTGTAGGTAACATACTTGAGAATCCTAGAGAACTCTTACCTTCTCTGGGGAGTAAAATAAAAATAAATACCTATCCCCTGCTCTTCGGTTGTCCATATTTTCAAAGAAAAACAAGGTTGCCTATGGACATCAGTGGTCATCCCCACTCTGTCCTTGATCTTTGTCCATTGTAACTACATCCATGGTTTTTCCATGATTCATGGACAAGATTGTCCATGGTTTATGCGCAAATGCCTGGAAAAAACACAGAATCAAGAGAATCTAATTGGGAGAACTAGATCCATTTTCAATTCGATAAGTGAAAACAATTGTTTTTGATAAAATAACTTTTTTAAGTATTTCAGGTAGCAACCCTGATTGTCTAATATGTGATTATATGTTTAATGTCCATGCTTGGTAAGCAGTGTTAAAGGTATCAACTCAAAGTGTGACAGTTAAGTTCCAAGATAAGACTCTCTTGATTTCTTTTATTTCTAGTTAGCCTCTTTTCAAGTTGATGCTGTCTTTTTATTAGACTAATTGTAATCTATCTAAATCCTAGTCAGGATCACTTTAATTCTCAAACTAAATTATGCCATCTCTTTTTCTAGCTGTAACTGGTATTTACCTAGTGTACCTTTTTGTTTTTTAAAGTAAAAGAAAAAACTATTTCTCAGAATTTATTCAAGGAGTAGCTGTATTAATGAAATGTACAGTTTATCACTAGACCATGTTAATTAATAAATTACTTTTTTAACATTTGGCTATTTTTCTTTGTCAAAGTTGCAAACAGAATTCTTCAAGCATGAAAAGTAAGTGTGAATAACATGTATTCATTATATATACAATAATGCATGGGGTGGAGTGTATAACATAGAAACATAGAAACATAGAATTTGATGGCAGATAAGGACTGCTTGGCCCACCTAGTCTGCCCATTTCCTTACCTAATGGATAAGCTGCAGATCCTAGTTAAACAGCAGCCTACTTCCTCCTACCCACCACTAGAATTGCCTTATGTCTGTCCCAGAATTTAATGCCCACCCAAGGTGTGGGATGCTACGTAAACCCCGAAGGCGAAGCCCGAGAGGTTTATTAAAGCATCCCACACTGAGGGTGGGCATTAAATTCTCATTTATGCACTCCACCCCATGTATTGTTTCATGTAATTGCTGGCTTACGTTTTTTTTCTCTACTTAGAAAATAAATTCTGTGCACGTGCTTTTTGTTAAGATATTTATTACAATTGAGCCAACTTTAACTCTTGTAACTTGAAGAAACTTGTAGTAACCAGTAACAGTAAATAATTAAATATTAAAAAGATTTTTGTGACTTTTTTGTAACTTATTTGGTTAAAACATGGCACTTTCTAAGAGGAACGAGGAAGAAAATTAATTTGTTAGCAGTATGTTTAATCGTTTAAGCCAGTATGTTATAGAGTGGCAGTCTTTAAGTAAAATGTGGCTTTTGTTCTTATTTTTTAACTTTCAATGGTTTTATATGATTCTGTGTGTCGCTCACAGTCTCTGAAGTGCTGTTGCCTCGGTGACATGAAAATTAGTCGTCCGTTTCCTCGGAGTATTCAAACAAGGGTTGTGACCTCACAGGGAGCTGCTGTTTGTATGGGACTGAGAAGGGGAAATAAAATAACCACCGTAAGTAATGCTTTATTTTACAGAATGACAGTGGCAAGCTGCTACTTTCAGTACCCATGAAGGTCCCTGTGACACAGCTTTTCTGGTCACTGTTAGTGGAATTCTGAAGTGCAGCGTGAGCCAACAGAAGGAGCAGGTGGCGTGTGCTTGCTGTTATAACCCATGGGTTATGACGGCAAATTGTAACCCACTTCTTCCCATAGAAAAAAACATAAGCCAGTTATTACAAAATGCTAAGGTTTTTGGGAAAAATGAAATTAACCGAGTCATGTAGAAATTTGTTTTACAACATAGGAAGCATTTGGAATTATACATGGATAATCACAGATGACCATAGTCAATTTGAATAATTCTCAAACTATATTGACCATGATCTATCCCTAAGTCAAATACCATCAGTGGTTCTCCATGAATAACCATGGCTGAAATCATGGACAACCCATAAATGATCATGATCAATGGCCACATACAACCATAGTGTAACCATGTATCACCGTGGTTTATCCATGTCCCAAGGGCAGAGCCTCCACTGTGCTAGCCCCTCCTAGGTGACCAGATGTAATATTACTAGTGGCAGAGCACCTGCCGAGAAGTGATGCTAGCTGGTTCCCCATGACTGTGGTTGTGTCCTCATGCACTACAGCCCTAGCTGCTGGGGCTGGGGCGTCATAGGTGGGGACTTGGGCTGGCGGGGACAGGGCACAAAGTATAAGTAAAAAAAATGTGACATAGACTGAAGAGAACAGTACTGTACCTTCATTGTTTTTCTGGGCTTCAGCTTTTCAATCGGTGTACCTCAGTGACATCATATGGATGTCAAGGGTACGCTTGCATAGATGGTCAATCGTGAGGCAGAAAAATAAGTGCCATACACCCTCATAGAAAAAATCTAGATTCCTCTTAGCATGGTTGGTGCGCAGATGAAATACGAGATGTGAGGTGTTGTGGCTTCATCCAGTGAGCTACAAGCATGATTTTGCTGTACTGCAGATATACTTTCGAGCACTACAGTATTTGGAAATGTACAATTAACATACTCTATATAAATAATCTACAGTGCCCAAATGCACCCAGCCTCATTAAAATAAATTCAGATATATCACATGTAAAATATTTTTTAGTCCCATTAAAATAAAAATACATTCAAGGTTAGATATTCACTACAGTACCAGTCACATTAAAATAGCAGACCACATAACAGTCACATAAGTGATATGCAGTAACTTTTGACATCAGATGCTGGAGTTGCCTTGTCATGGCACTGAGCTTATTCATTGATTCAGTTTGAATTACTGGAATTAAAGATTCCACATCTTCTTTTTCATGGTTTCCTTTATTTTTGCCTTGGTCTATCCCCTCCTCCACCTCCTTCTTTCCCTGACAATAATATTTTTTATACATGTGTTCCACTCACCTCAGTGCTTTCTGTTTATCACCTGCCTTCCCAAGGAAGTACATTTTTTACATATCTGTCCACTTGCCTTGGATATTTCTGCATTCTGCCCTTCTTCCCAAACAAGTTCATTTTTTTTATATTTGTCCCACTCGCATCAGCCCATCCCACCCTCCACCCGCTTTTCTGGGCCAGTACATTTCTATGTACATCTGTCCCCCTCACCTTGGACCTTTCTGCCCTCCACCATCCTTCCTAGACCAGTATAATTCCCATTCCTTGCTGGATCCGTCAACCCAACCCCTCCTGATCCCACATGAACAAAACATTTTTTTGCACAAGCCCATCCCACTCACCATCACCTCTAGTTTTGGACCAGTACTTTTTCTTTTTTTTTTTACATTTGATTATTATACCCACTTCCATTGTATAAAAGAGAGGCTACTCTGTGGAACAGCATAGTTATACTTTTAACCACTATACACACCCCAATCACATGGGACCGCTTATGTTATTTGCATCAATGCTCTCCATTTCATCACTTATAAATCATACCTTTTGTTTTAACAAAAGTCAAAAGCAGGTTAGCAGCAGCAGCAGTAGTCTGACAGAGATCAGGAGGTGTAGACATTGACTGGTACAACTGTTGCTGTCAAAAAACTCATTTACCAGCATAATGCTTACTGTTTGATTATGATGTTGGATCTTATCAATCATTGTCATGGAGGCAGAAAACCAGTAAGCTGGCAGTTCTCATATGAACATACAAAGGTGCCAGCAGAATAAGGACTTGTGGTCTATCAAGTCTGCTGATATTGCAGAGTCCCCAGTGCCAACTGAGGACTCTGCCTCCTCCCCTGCTGATACCCCCTCCTTTCTGGCTACAGCCCTTTTGACTCAGACTTTCCTCTTTACCATGTCCCAACCTCTTTTGAACTCATCCACTGTTTCAAGTGATACCATTTCCTCAGGGAGTCCATTCTTCCCCATCGCCACCCTCTCTGTAAAGGAATGTCTCCTGCTGTCCCTCCTGAACATCCCCTCTCCATCTTAAGACAATGACCCTCTTGTTTTTGTTAGCACTGAGCCTGAAGAGGCACTCCTTGTTCACACTGCTTATATCTTTCAAGTACTTGAAGGTCTCAGTCATGCCCTCTGTCTCCCTCTTCTCCTACAGGGAGTACACAATCAGGGCCTACAGCCTCTCCTCAAATGTCCTGCCCTACTGACTTGTAACCATTTTTATTGCCCTTGTTTGGATCACTTCCAAGATGTTTGTGTCCTTCCTTAGGTATGGATGCCAGTACTGCACACTGTACTCCAGGTGTGGCCGCACCAGCGATGTGTACAATGGCAGTATTACCTCCTCCTGCCTGCTGCTGATCCCTCTTGAAGTGCATCCCAACATTCTATTAGCCTTTGCTGTTGCCTTCCTGTATTGTGTGGAATGTTTCAGGTCTCTTGTGATCAACACCCAAAGGTCTTTCTCCTTCTTGCAATTGGTTACTAGGATCCTTCCAGGTTGTGCTCCATCTTTGTGTTTTTGGCTCCACTGTGCATAACCTTACTATTTTTTGCATTAAAACTAAGTTTCCAAATTCTGGACCACTTCTCAAGCTTTGCCAGATTTTCTTTTAGTTTGCACGTCCCCTTTGCTGTATCCACCCTCTCACAGAGCACAGTGTTGTATACCAATAAGCAAATCTTGCTCTTTATGCCTTTTCCAATATCTCAGTAGCTCTGCTCTCTCCATCCACCTGGATTTACATTAGAGGCAGAAAGTGCTGCCCTGGTGCTGGTGGCAACAAACCAGTACAAGGGACAATCTTTAATAAGCATGTAGGTGCATATTTTCTTGTTTGTACACCTCATTATGCCACTTAATAAGCTTCTGCAACACTAAGCCTGTTGTGCTATGGCATCTTTCCTGAGTGCAGTTTGCTGTTTTGCAGGCTTTACATTACTTATATAAATCTGAGAGGGGGCAGAGCAATTGCACAGGTGTTATTTTTAAAACATGAAAATAGTTAGTAAATTGGCTCACACTTGTATAACGCCTCCTCAATGTTATAATCATGTCAGATGCTAACAATTCATTTTGTGGTCTTCATTGTTATGTGAGCTATTGAGAGTAATGCTGGGAATTCTGGACATGCTTTCAAGAGACAAAAAGATGGCCAAAGGTATTTGGTGAATGAAATCCAGGGTTTGTGCAGGGTAGCATGATTTATTGTGGAGTGTCTTGAATCACAGATTATATGACAAAATTGTACCTTTAAATTTAGAGGGTGAGATTTTCAATGTCCTGCTTCCATTGTTTGACACAAGTGCAGAAATGCACCTGGGAAGTTAGAGCACAAAAAGTTGGTCTATCTTTTCAAATGGAACTCCACACTTACTTTAAAAATATGGACGTGAGTGCTGGAGTTGCAGCATAAATAGCCATAAACTGTAGGAAATGTAAATGCATCCAGTTGTCTGTGAATAGGATGCAGACATATGGACACATCTGTGTGGGTGTAGCATGTGTCTGAAATACAGAAGCAAGTGCTACACCCAGCCCTTTAAAAATCCCAGCCAAAGTGCCCTGTTCATAACCAATGTTTTTGAAGCAGTTAACCATCTTGGCCACTCTATGCCTTCTCCACTGTGTTACTATCGTTCCTCAGATATGGGGATCTGGCCTGCACATTATACTCAAGGTAGGGCTGACCAAGCATTGGCAAAAGGGCATCAGAATGTCACTTGACCTACTTACAAAGTTCCTCTTAAAGGGAAAGTCCCCTCAACCTATTTTCTGTGTACCTGTGTAGTTTGTAGTCATGAGCAATGATTTCCTCTCTTGCAGCCCCCAATGTCATCCTAATTTAAAAATAAATGAGGTTACTTCACTCTGTTTTTCCCTGATGTGAAAACCCATCTGTCTCCATTCCAAATGTCATGACTCCACTCATGCAAGGCATCATGGGAGCTGATGATGAGTACATGGACAAGGGAGCACAGCGGAAGTTATTCTCATTCAGTTCTGTTACATGTCTTGAGAAGTCCCTGTATTCTTGGAAAGCATTTTTTTCTAACTTTGATGCACTTTAAACTGCAGAAAACAGCAGGGCACTTACTATGCTTTGAAAAATTTCATGGCCAACATAGAACAAGAACATAGGGACTGCAGGACACAGCAACAGCACTGACTAACACATTGTAATTACTGCAGGCATTAGCACCAAAACATCATAAAATTCCAGGATTACTTGCAAGAGTCAGGTCATGACCTTTGCAATGGAGTCAAACGTCTTTTCACACCAGAAATAAGTACCTTCATTTACATTTAAATCCTGATGAAATTAGGAGGGTGCAATAGAGACAATCATTGTGCAAACCTACGAACTACACATGGAAACAGTATCAAAGGCTGAGAGGACATTCCCTTTAATACATTTTATGATTCTGTTTGCTTGCTAGCTGCTGTCTCACACTGCTGCTCCCTTTTAAAATGGCTGCTGATGAATATTCCCAGGACTTTTTCCTGCTTGGTTTCAGTAATCTCTGTGCTATGTAAGTGGCATCATATGTCCATATTCTTTTTTTTCCTAAATGCATCTCTTTGCATTGTTCAGCATTAATGCTCATTTTCCATTTTGCTGCTTATTCCCCACCCAATATCCAAACCTATCTAGATCATTCTGTATTTCGCTTATCTCATGTTGTAATGTACAGTAACCACTTTTCCCAATTTGGTGTCAATGTCAGACTTGGCAATCCAGCTGGTGATACCTCCAGGTCACATAAATATATTGAAGAATATAACTCCTAGGACTGACCCTTGTGAAACCCTACTGGTCATTTGCTTTCATGTTGATAGGTTACTATTTGTTTGGACTGTGACATTTTTTACGCAAGGGTAATATACATGGCTGAAGACTGTTCAGTTCAGTTTTTGAAGAAATTTCAAGCTACAAGAGAACAGTTAATTGTTATGAGAAATTGGACACAAGGAATGATAACTCTACAGTTACCAGGGCTGGTGCTAGACACTAAAAATAATTAGCCATTTGGATAAACCCTGTGGCACAGCTATTCAGTCTGCACCTGGCAGTGGTGCAAGCCTGGGTGCAGCGCAACTGGGCTGCGCTGGGGCCAGGACCAAGCGATATTCAACAGTGATGTGCCATGGTGCAGCACCATTGAATACGGCACATTCAGCACACATACTGTGCTTGTGCCAGCACAAGCCACAGATAGAGAGCACGGGGATGCATCAACGCAAGTGCAGTTGCGCTAGGCGCATCACCCACGATGTTCAGCCGGGGGCATGCAAATGAGGCCATAATATGTGCAAGGTGCAAATGGGGCCATTTGCATGTCATTATGGGCCCATTAGCATGCGTTGTACAGGGTAGCCCGATGAATTGCACCTGGCGCCCTACACAGAGTGATGTGTGCAGTGGGGATCCCAGGGCATCCCCCACCCATAGCCACAATTGTGGTAAAGGTAACATAAGACAGTCCCTGGTAGTCCAGTGGTCCCCCCTTCCCACTCATTGTCATGATCGCGGTAACTGTATAGTGCAACAATCCCTGGTAGTCTAGTGGACTCCCCTTCCATCCGAATCCCTGATCGCGGTACATGTATACATTCCCATACCCTGGTAGTCCAGTGGTTCCCCCTTCCTGAATCCCTGATTACGGTAATTCCCTGTTGAAGAAAGCTCTGTTGGACTAGTGGTACCCCTCCGCCCATTGCCATGATCACGGTACAGTGCCAGATCAGACATCCCTGGTGATCCAGTGGCACCCCCCACACCTCCCACCCACACAGATCCCTTTGTCCACCCTAATTCCCCCATCATTGGTAGGTGGCTGCAACCTGCCTGCATACTGCCCGCCGAATGACAGGTACAGTATGGGCTTGCAGGGCATACTGTACAAAATAGTCCCAAATATGTGAATGAATCATTCACATATTTGGGACTGTCTAGTACAGTATGCCCTGCAAGCCCATTGGTCCACACTGTGGACCAATGGGCTTACAGCTCATACTGTACCTGTCATACTGTACCTGCCATACTGTACCTGTACCCGGCAGGTGGCCGGGCGGTATGCAGGTGGGTTGCAGCCGCCCACTGATGATGGGGGAATGGGGTAGGCAAGGGGATCTATGTTGGTGGAAGGGGTGGGGGGTGCCACTGGATCACCAGGGATGTCTGATCTGGCACTGTACCACAATTGCAGCAATGGGCGGAGGGGTACCACTAGTCCACCAGGGCTTTCTGCAACAGGGAATTACCGCGATCGGGGATTTGAGAGGGAGGGGGGACCACTAGTCCACCAGGGTATGGGATCATATACATTTACCATGATTATGGCAATGGGCAGGGGGGCCACTGGACTACCAGGGAGCCATGTGTGCTTGTAGATGGTGTTCAGGGTGGGCGGGTGGCCACCTATGACTGGTGGCTGCTGTGTTGTGCCCTGCAATATAGTGGCCTGTCTGTGGGTGGCCTGGAGTTGCTCCTACTCTTCATGGGCTCATCTTTGAGCCCCCCTATGCGGCGCACTGCAGGGTTGCATCAGAATATGCGCTGCACATCCCGGGCTGAAAAACAGGATGTGCCGCATATGCACGGGCACTCCTCCTACATCTGTGCCTCATACCATTACATTGGACCCGGTGCATGGGGATTTGCACTGTGCCTGACAGCCCTTTCAATATCACACCAGTGCGCAATGTGGAGTTGTACCAGCGCAACTCTGTTGCACCATGCGCAACCCCTTTGAATATCCCATCTTTGAATCGTTCACCTTTTTGGAGTCCTTATCTTAAGGGAGACACTAGCCGTTTGGAGTTAATTCAGAGACGATTCACCAAAATGATACCACATATGCATTCCCTCAGTTATGAATCACATTTAAGAGAAACAGGTCTTTTTCCCTTAGATGAATGTAGACTTAGGTGGGACATTCTCTTTGTGCATAAATTATTCAAATTTCCCATACTAAGGGAACTTTTTGGTTAACATTACCTGTGAAAGTGTGTGTGTATGTGCTTATTTATGTGTGTGTAACTCTAACTAATGCACCAACACAGACACTGTTGGCTAATGCAAACTCTTGATTTTTTTTGTCTATAAAAACATATTTCTAGAATTTAAGCTTCCATAGCATACTGTGAGAAATGCAGTATACATAGTATGTACCATGGATTTTTCTGTACCTTCACCCCACCAAATCTTTCCCTATTTACCCTGCCCCACCCCAGGTCTCCAGTCATGTACCTAGTACTGACTCTACATTATGGCCTATTTGCATAAGCCTACTGCATGTCTCCTGATTCTATCTGAGGCCCTCTGGTGGATCCTCCCCCTTCAGTCAAATTATTGTAGCTAGGTAAGTAGGTAAACATTTACCACAGCAAAATTTTAAGCTGAACTCATACAAAATATACAGTATATAAACAACAATTTTAAACATAAACCATACCTTCTAAAGGGCAATCATTACAGAGGCAATAGAACAAATGGAGATTGGCATATTACAGTATATATAAAAATCTGGCTTAAACAAGAACTTTTAATAAATTCAGGAATGATCAGGATTACAATATGTTCAAAAATACACCAGACAGACTGAAAGACAAACAGCACAAAGATAAGTACCACAACTAGGTATCGTTATAGGTAAAAGTCCAATTTTTACAAATGTTCTCCATTTACTACAGAAACAGTTCAGGAATATGTTCCATATAAGTCAAACCAATCCAGAACAGTCTTTGTGATAGTGCCTCCAGCAAGGCATAGCTAAAGGGGGGGGACACCCTGGCTGTGTGACCTCCAGTTGTAAAATCAGGATGGGCCATATTATCTTTTGCCCCCCCCCCACCACCACCACCTTATTTGACCCTTTTTTTGTGTGTTTTTGGTTACAATGAACTGTTTGAGCTGGTGCCAGTTAGCCAATACATACAGTTGGGGATGGGTTGTTGTTTCTTTTGGTTCTTTCCCCCAGTTGCTATTTTTACCACTGGCACAGTACCTCACTTGCCTGAGATTCTGCAAGCATTTGATGCTGTTCTGCACAAGACATTTCTATCCACAAGCTGCATGAGGATGCAACTAAAAAAGGGACTCCACATTTGCATGTACATCCATTGGCTCCCGCTACTGTCATGTGGTGATGGATGGTCAGTCACACTGGGGTTGTTACTGTGTTGATTCAGGAATGCTGAGAAGTTTAGCTGCAGTTCAGGACACAGTCAGGGTGAGCTGCAAACATTTTCTACTCCTGCCTCCCAATGGCCTATCAGCTGCATCTACAAGGGAAAGAACTAGAGGATTGTGGTGTAGTGGTGAGTGCCTTGACTTTGCTGCAGTTTTAACCTCTTCTCCCCAAAATATTTATTCTGAAATAAATATCTCAGAAAGAGGTGGGAATTCTTCTGTACAATTCTGCATTGTTGTTTGGTGCTGGAGCTGGTAGGGGGACAGTATGTGTTTCTAACAGAGAAAAGATGCGTGTTATTCCTTTCTACACATCTGACCATTGAGGCATAATCTTTGCCAAGCTGTCCAAGTACAACTTATGCACATTAAGTGAAATGTCTGTTTGTGCCCATGACATGGTATTTACAATTTTTTGCTTAGCTTTTTATAATTTACCAGCAAGCAGAAGGTAGTGGAGCATGACCTTGCTGCTGGGTCTGTCAGCTTTGAGGACAGGGCTCGATGGTTTCAAGAGGAAACCTCCCATGAAGGCAGTACTAGACTGGTTTCAGAATACTGTTCCCCAGTGTGGTCCCTGTTGTCCAGTGGACAGCTAAGGTATATAGGAAAAGTGATAAAAGGATTTGCCAGAGATGCTATTAAGTATAGAAACAGAGAATTAGATGGCAGATAAGGACTGCTTGACCAACCCAGTTTGCCTATTTTTCCCCTGTTTACACATTCACTGCAGACTTGATCTCTGGCTCCCTCTCCTCAAGTATATATATCACAAATTAATTTTATAATATGATGCATTCGATTATAATTTTATGTGATATTTTCTTTTCATATATACTGTACTGATGTTTTTACTTACTAAATTGTACTACTGGAACCCGAAATGCTTGCACAGTTTAAGGGTATCATGTAGATGAAGCTATTGCAAATGAGTTGGTCTCAATGGATGACACCCTAAATAAAACGGAACTGAATTGGTGGGTTGAGTTTGGGCTCTTTCAATGGCAAATCAAAAATCTTGCAGCAATTGTAACAATAAGGGAAGGGCAGGTGTTCTTAAAAGAACATAACCAACCAAGGGGCCTTCTTGGCTCTCAGATACACTGCATAGATGAGTATTATTCTTGCCAGGCCCTATGTCCCCTCATTTCTCCTTAAGCTGCTTTGTTTTACATATACGGTAAGTAAACTCAGCAATCTGACCCTCCATGCTACCCAAATCAGCATGGAATTGCTACTGGAATGCCAAGATCTCCCCTATGAGGGCACATGCTGGTGGGGGAGAGGTTATAAAAGTTATGGGCACCATGTTGGAGGCCTGAGAAACCTCTCTATCACTGGTTTTGTCCAACGAGAACCTTGGACGTGGCCTCTCAGTTTCTGAGAGTACCCTCTGGGACTAGGGTGCTCTATATTGTTTTTATTTAAAAGTCACTATACCACCTTGCTCCAGCCCCCTTTTGCAGCTGAATCCAAAAGCCTTTCCCTTCTCTATTTCTGAGATATTCATTCTCTTCAGTTCTGTATTGTTTTTATGTTTGCTTGCCAACACATGCACAAGGCAAACATCTCATGACAGTAGTGAGTTTCAGAGGCATGACACTGTCCCATCCAATGCAGCTCAGGCCACAGTGGGCTCGACAGCAGCAGGCCAATGATCAGCAAGTCCGATCATGATGTTGTTCTGCTGGGTGATGGGCAGAAACTTCATGTAGCTGAAAGGAGAAAGCCATGCATATCAGACAGCAACTGCAGCCTTTCATCTACATGACACCACCTAGCAACCAGCTGAGCAGCATCATTATCAACCTGCTTCATTTCAGCTCAAACATAGAACTCAAAAGTCACATGCACCTCTCCACAAAATACTTCTCATGTTGGTCGCATCCTCCTTTCACTGCCACCAAAAGCCCCTGACCTTGTAGGCCCCACAGGCTGCCCTTCTCTGTAAGCCCTGCTGCCTAGTTGAGACCTCCTGCTTTAACAATGCCCATCCTGGGCTGATCGATCCCCTTGAGATTCCCTCCCTCCAATCCCAATATTCATTCCCTCAGTCCTGATATTTGTCCCCCATCTTGTGACACTGGGATGCCAAATCCTTAGTGTTACCCTTGGTCACTCATTTTTTTCTTGCAAATTAAGCCTGAAAAGTAGAAAACTGTCCATCAATGTTTTCTACCGAGACTCCCCCACCCTGATATTAATCCCCGCCCCCATTGTTACATTGGGGTGCCCAATCTCAGTGTCACACATGGGCCATCTTTTTTTTTTGTCAATTAAACCTGGCAAACAGAAAACTGTACATTGATGTCTTTTGTCCTTCCCTGATCCCCACCCATGCCACCCCAAATTCCCTTCTTCAACACCAACCGGGAACTGAAGAAACAAGACACGTGCAGTCAATGTATTTTCAGTGCATTTTTAACTCTTACTCTTGAGGTTGTTATTGTTTAATACTTTTGACCAAAATTTTCAACATGGCCTATTTGGGGCCACACCTTATGAAAAGGGTAACAGAAATATTTCAAATCTGGCCAGATAGATGATTTCACAGTCACTCCCAGAAATCACTTTTCAGGTGGGATTTGAATTTTTTTTTCCTACTGGGTTCACAAGGTGGGGGTCATATGAAGACAATGTTGAAAATTTAGGGACAAAACATAACCCCCCCCCCAAAGTTAAGAAGGTGCATTGACATTTTTCAATGTTCACTGATAACTATGATAATTTTCAATATTTTGACCCCAAATGTTCAACATAGTCATTTGTTCACACCACCTCATGAATGTGACAGGTGTCATTTTTCAAATCCTGACCAAAATGCATTGTTGAACTTGTGGTGTGAAATGACATTTTAGCCAGTATTTTACAAATGGACAATTATCATGTTCAGAAAGAGGGTTAATAAACAGACTATGTTGAAAATTTGGGTTCAAAATACTAAAAAAAGAAATTGTGAAGGTACACAGAAATTTTTCATTGCTCTCTCATAACTTTGGCAACTTTTAATATTATGACCCCAAATTTTCAACATATTCATTTTTCACACCACCTCATGGGTGTCATAGGTGTTGTTTTTCAAATCCTGGCCAAAATATGTTTTAGTACTTGTGTGTGAAATTATGTTTTGGCCAGTATTTTAGAAATTACACTTATGTTCGTGGTGGTGGTGGTGGTGTGGGGGGGGGGATAATAAAAAAACTATGTTGAAAATTTGGGTGAAAATGTTGACAAAAAAATGTATGAAGTAACATTGTTTGCAGGGATGGCCATTGGCTTAGTGGAGACTTCATTGCTTTTTCTTGCCAGTAATCTGAGTTTGTTTGCAAGCTCAGTAAGCCAGCTGAATGGTCTGAGGCTGAGGAAAGGTGCTGTGGTGCATGGCACCAGCCCCAGCCTGTGGAGGGAACAGAGCAGTGTTTTGGGGACACAGATGACACCTTGTGGCAGGCCAGTGATCCTTCCCTCACAAGGGGTTAACATGCATGTCAAGACCTAATGGACCCATGCACTACATTGGGACAAGCGGAGTAGCCAGAAAAATGGAGGAAAGTGTACCACTTCCCATTGATCAGCCCAAAGTTACTTTGCCTGATGGCAGTACTGCTGCTCCGGGCAGGAGACGTACAGCCCAACTCGGGGCCTCCAATTGCCAACCTCTTTATATCTTCTCCCCAGGACCCTCACTGGATAGCCTCCAAGGGTTGGAGGATAGCGCACATGAACGTCTGTAGCCTCAGACCAAAAATTGAAGATGTACAAGCCTGCCTTGATCTCTACAAGCCAGACATCCTTGCCATCTCAGAGATCTGGCTTAAGGCATACATCCTTGATCATGAGGTCATGGCCCAAGGAAATATCACCTACAGGAAGGATAGGGTGACTAAGAGAGGCGGTGGTGTACTAATCTAGGCGAAGGACACCCTTATGGTGTCACACCTGCCACTGAACCAAGATAACAACCTAGATGGTGAATCAATATTCATCCGCATTACCCTGGGTCATGTGAAGCACCTCACAATAGGTTGTGTCTATAATCCTCTGAAGACTGCTCTCCAATCCCTGGAGGGTATCACAGAAACTATGGTCAAAGAGGTTTCTATGGAGCTCCTTATCTTGGGAGACTTCAACCTTAACTGGGTCCATGACCCTAATAAAGCCTTTGCTGCAGTGACCCAAGAAGCAAACCTGGTACAAGTTATCTCAGAACCTACCAGACTCAACCACAAAATGGGGAACCACGCCATCCTGGACTGGGCACTGGTGTCAAACCCTCTAAACATCCAGAAAGCCTGCCTAATGGCCGACGCACTAAGTGACCACTCCCCTATATTCTGCATCTGGAAGAATAGAGCACCTAAGGTACAACCTAGATACTCACCGCCCATGACTACTCAAACTTCATGGCGGCACAATTCAAAGACCACCTCAGTAACTTGGATTGGAGCCCCAGCCGGCTCCTCCCAACCTTGGATGAAGCCCTGGAATACTTATATGACTCACTCACTAAAGCAGCCACCCTCTTTGCCCCATCAAAACACTCAGATCAAAGGGAAGCTGCTACAAGTGGATCTCCCCGACTGTAAAATCCCTGATGATCAGTCGGGACAAAGCCTGGAAGAAGTTCAGGCACTCCTCCCTCCCTGGTGATCTCGTGGCATACAAATCACTAAGAAACAAATGTAAGAGATCTACCAAACTTGCAAAAAGGGATTATGTCACTCACCTCCAAAAAAACAACTTAGGCAACCCCAAGTTTTTTTGGTCTCACATTAACGAGCTGCTGGGGGGGGGGGACTCCAAGGCCGAACTAGGCCCTGTTGAGGTCAATGGTCAGCTTGTGAGTGATGGCCCACAAATTGCCTCAGCTATCAATCTCCACTTCACCAACCTCGATGGATACAGATCAGGACCACCCTTCTCAATGCTAGCACAGAACAAGACTGAGCCCCCTTGCTCAAAAAGACCCTCATTTCACCTTAGACTGGTCAAGACAAAAGAGGTCCTAACTCTTCTAAGGGCTCTGAAAGTCAAAGGCTCAGGAGGACCTGATGGGATCAATCCCAGGCTACTAAAGGAAGGAGCCCAGTCCCTCGCCAGACCCCTGACATGGCTTATTAATAGATCCCTAATTGAAGGAACTGTTCCGGGCCAGTGGAAACAGGCAAATGTGGTCCCTATCCATAAAGGTGGCTCGAGAGAACACATAAGCAACTATAGGCCTATCTCCCTGCTCTGTACCCTTGCAAAACTGCAAGAAAGGCTAGTATATGGCTAACTCTGTGAATACCTGGAGGTCCATCAGCTCCTAGCCCCCTCCCAGCATGGTTTTCGACAGAACCATGGAACTGACACTGCCCTCACCAACCTCACGGTTGACGTACTCAGAGCAATGGACACTGGGAAGCTGATGGGTGCAGTTTTTATAGATCTGTCCTAGGCATTCAACCTTGTGGACCATGACCTGCTGCTAATAAAGCTAGACAAAATCGGTCTAGACTCTCCTGCCCTCAAGTGGTTTGAGAGCTATCTATCTGGCCGTACACAGAGGGTCATTTGGAAGGGTGCGCTGTCTGACCCACTACCAATAAAGGAGGGAGTACCACAGGTGTCAATCCTTGGTCCCCTCCTGTTCTCTCTGTTCACCAACAACCTAAACCTCCACTGCGGGGGCAGCTCGGTTGTTCAATAAGCGGATGACTCAGTCATCTACCGCTCCTTGGATAATCTGTCTGCACTAGGTCCTCTCCTCCAAGCAGACCTCTTGACCCTTGAGGCCTTGCTAATATCAAACAGAATGGTTCTCAATGAAGGCAAAACAAAAGCCATGCTGTTCGGGCCCAGATCCCTTGGACAGACAGGACCAACTCCCTACAGCTTCACTCGCGTGCTGGAAAAAGCATTGATGTGGTGGACTCCCTAAAATACCTAGGGCTAACAATTGACCACAGCCTCACCTTCAAGACCCACATTGACCAAGTAACCAGGACCACCCATGGCAAATTTGGGACCTTGTACCAGTCAAAAGACCACCTTATCCCAGAAATTAGACTTGTAGTCACCTCTAGTGTCCTGCTCCTTACACTTACCTATGCTGCCCCAGTATTATAGGGACTGTCCAAACAGGAGTTCAACCGGCTACAGGTTCTGTACAACAAGGTAGCTTGGTTCGCAACTCATGGTCACTCTAGAAGTCACCATTGTGATACATTGGCCCTACTGCAGTGGCCGTCATTTGCTTCTCGGCTACAGTACCCCCTCCTCTGTCTGGTATTTAGGTTACTCAGCCCGGCAGCTCCTCCCAGCCTAGAAGGTATGATAACTCCCAAACACAACCCTCAGAGGCTTAGGACCTCAGGTTGGACGCTGCTGGAAATTCCTAAGGTTAGGACTAACACGGGCAGCAAATCCTTCTCCTATATTGCCCCCCACCTGTGGAACAAACTTCCACCATCAGTACAGGAAGCCCCTTCTCTTCTGAACTTTCATACTCAGCTCAAGGCCCACATGACCGAGACCACCATCTGTCACTGTCACGGCACCTGATAGCCCTCCCCCTCCCACAAAACAATGCCAACTCCATCTCTTGTTCACCACTGCTCACCACATGCCTTATGTCACACTCACAGACCTCAAGACTAGGTTTTTATCATACAATTCACAGCTTGCTTATCTAAATGACTTTGAAAAATTGTTATTGGTGTGTAACCTGTTTAATTATCTGCACTTACTCTGTAACCAGTTTCATCTGCTTCTCAACCTGTAATGTTATCGCTGGGTCGCCCCTGAAAAAGGGACCTTCGAGGCCCAGTGGGCCTACCTGGTCATCAAAATTGAATAAATAAATAAATAGACAGGTGTAGGTTGGATTGCTGCAAGCCCCTCAGTACTGATAGGAACACTACTGCTGTTAGCCACCCAGGCCCATCACCCTTCATCTCAGGAACTTACCTTGTACCTTTGGTACTCCCCCCAGCTTTCCTCAACGATGAGGGTAGGAGGGGGAGGGACATACACCCCCTCTTGAATGTCAACAGCTTTGGAAGTTCATTTTCCTGTCAGTGTTGAGGTTAAAATGTGAAATGAAAAAAAGATATTAAGAAACATGTGCAGGGCTGGCCTTGGCCCAGTAGGTAGCATGTTGTGTTTTCGTACCAGCAACTTGAGTTTGGGGATGAGCTTGAAAGCTGGCTGGGTAGTGCAAGGATAGGGCCAGAACAGTCATGCACCATTGCTCAGGGCCTGGAAAGGTTTTGCACTCTATTCTGCTACATCATCGACTTCTTGCAGTTGGCAGGGGAACTTTTCCTCACAAGGAGTTGAGTGACAGAAACAGCACAAGTATAGATAAACATTTATCGCACAAGGTCTACTCTGCATTATTCATTTATGGAATAGAAAAGAACCTTGCATGATAGATTCTTTTGGGGGCTTTTTTATATTATTTATAAAAGTTTAATGGTTTATTTTGTGAACTAGCGGTTCTGTGGATTCCACCTCCTGATTGCCATAGCTGTTGCCATGGATGCAGTGTCAGAATGATGAGCTGACATTGCAACATGTCAGTTCATTGTTCATAGATTCATGGATTCATAGTAATACCCAGCAGATAAGGATCATGTTGCCCACCTAGTCTGCCCATGAAAATTCCCCAAGTGTTGTCCTTCTTACTGGGGGGCCTTCAAACCTGCCCCTCCCACCCACAGAATACCCATGTACTTATCCCATGCATGTGTGAACTCTGTGATCATTGCCACCTCCACCACCTCCTCCAGCAAACTTTTACCACCCTCTCAATGAAGAAGAATTTCCACACATTAACCCTGACCCTGACTCCCAACAGCTTCATACTGTGGCCCCTAGTGTTAGAGGCTCTGCTCCATTATTGTTGCTGCAGAACTTCCACAGAACTTACAAACCTTTGTTCTGTAGCAAATGGGAATCCTGCTACAGAACTTGTCCCCAAAGTACCACAGAAATATTGGGGCTTTGATCATATACAGATCTTGCAGTGCCCTAAATCCAAACATACATAAAGTGCAGAGTGACAGAACAAAACAAAACAAAACAAAAACCCTTCAGAAATGTAAAATAAAAACTTGCTGTAATATTGTCATGTGACTCAAACACCATACTAGAAAAAAAAATAGGTACCTAACTTCATCCTACTTCTGCGAGACCTTGTAGTGAAAGAACTTGAAGCAGACTTTTAGAACAAATGTAGACCCTTCTGTGAAGCTGTGGAAGAAGTTATTATGTAAGCAGCAGTAGTGTTGTAGCAGCCAAGGGGATTTGGGGATCTTGCATTAGTTTTATCAGTGGTTTTCCTCTTCTTCCTGGGCTGTCACCGATGGGTCCCTGTGCATCCCCTAGGCATCACTTTACTGTAAATTCAGCCACTCTTTCTACATGTATCAGTGGTGTGTTGGGGCTGCTTTCTGTGTCTGTGTCCTCTGTGCATGTGTGTGTGAGCACACCTGTGTGATGCAGGGATGCAGCCCCTCCTGCTGGTGCTCCTGTGACTCGCCTCCTCATGTCAAAGTCATGTGGATAGGGTAACAAGGCAAGAAAGTATGACAGAAGCAGCAACAGCAGTGCACAATAACATCATCGCATGTTTTTGAAAGAAACTTGAACACACCCTGCAGATTAATCACAACTCTAGCAGGAGCTTAACCCTGTAGTAACTTTTTATTTAATTGCAATTTGCAGGGGCCATAAACAACACTAAAAAGAATGCTGATATATGCACCATATGATAAATCCCTGTTTATAGAATAGTGGTCTAGAGGAGTATCTATAATTCAGGTATGTATAGGTTAGCCTCAAGGACAGTACAGTACTGCACTGTATTTGATAAATCATTTTTACAGAAAAAGATAACGTTAAAGGGGTGATCATTTGATGTACTGTACCACTTGATCCACAGATGGTTCTGATGGGAAAACTCTTAGACATTTAGTGAAAAGGGGAATTGCAGCAAGCATGCAAGTAATTTATCCGTAACAGCTACTGTACTTATTAAAGACTGGCAACCGTTCACTTACTAAATTTGTCCATTGCACATTCTCACTTACTACAATACTACTCTGCCTTCATCATTTGCTACAACACAATCAAAACCTACCTGACACAACATGCAAGCAAACATTTGACACTGATAAATGCTTCCTTGGTTCTGGGGCTGAGAGGGGGTGCTAGTTGTTGGGAAAGGCTTGCAACAAGAGAAAGGAGGATCATAGAAGTGTATGCCTTGACTTTGCATCAGCCTTTTCCTCCTCTCCCAAAGATATTCAGTGCAATTCTGATTGTGTTTTGCTGCTTACAACTCAAGGAGACTTATTTAACACTGATCATACCACAACAAGATTGCTAACAAGTGCCTTTGAATCTGAAAGTCACAATTGCCTCCTATGGATGTAGAAAATGTTTTTGGATCTGTTTTTGGCACATTTTCATGTTCTTCCAGAGTATTTTAGCAATAGATGTTAACCCAACCTGAGTTGTATACTTTTTAAATAAAACATACTCTGAAGGATTACTAAAATACACAAATATATTTAAAAATAAACAAACTTTACAGGGGGCCAAGGCGTCCACCAGGCCCCTCATCCATTTGTTCCAAGTTTTTGATCCCCTACATAATAGTCACTTGAACCACCCCTACCTCCACCACCTCTTCATGACAGCTTGGCAAAGCCAAGAAAGGCCTCATTGTTATCACTTACTGCAGGAGGAGGAATCTGTGACCAACTCCATGACTAAATGTAACATATCACCTTGCTTATGCCTTTGATGTTTCTCAGCCTCAAAAAAATTCAGCACAAATCTACATCATGAACGCAATAATATTGATTGCATAGGGAACTACAGCACTGCACTACAGAAAGTCAAGGAACTTTTAAACTGGTTATATTTGTGTCATTTTATTTTCTCCATGTCTGTGGATGACTCCCAGTCCACAAAAATAAGAAGACAGTAAATATTATGTTTGCTGGAAGCTAATCTCCCCCAGCTACCTTTCCCCAGCTATTTGCTTTACAGTATACCTCTTATACATCTGCTCTACTACCCCTACTCTTTGACCTTCATTACCCATAACTGCAAATGATGCCTCCAGGTATCTTTACTTCCATCAGGTAGGAGTGGGAGAATTACAGAAGTGGCCCCATATGCCCTTTCATAGTGCCAGTCAATTGGCCACTTTGTGCTATGGCACAGTTTGCAAAGTAATTTGCCACTATGCAGCTGTATAGGGGCAAATTTCCACACTTGGCATTCTGTAGGTTTTCACTATGGGAATTGTGAATTTCATGATTCATGGTTCCATGAAGTGTGCAATTCAAGAAGTGTATTGCCACTCAAATTGCAAATTTGTTTTTCACTTTTCCTAGATGTACCAGTTGTCCCTCTAAATCCTAGATCTTCTTTGAGGATATCTCTTTCATCAGGTGACACCTTTGGAACTATAACCACCACATGGACATTTTTAGAAGCAGTCAGCCAGGGGCCACCCTTGATGACATCAGACATCAACATACACATAAACATGGGTGGTCCCTCCTCTCCTCAGTTCTTTTCCCATCATTGATCAGAGTTGTTGGACTGCCACCGGAAATGTCACCACTCATAGCAGCCATTTTAGTTCTTTATATATCTAAGTAATCACTTTTATGGCAATTTTTGGTGACTTGTATGTCATCCAAAGAACTGTTGAAACTCTTCTGTTACTGCAAGTGTGAAGAGAAGATCTGCACGGGAGACTCCCATGATGTCTGTGTCTGCTACTTAGGCCTCTCTCACAATGTGAAAGCTTGTGTAATCTTCCATGGGTTCAATTCCACAACCAGGCAATGCAGAACGGGAGCTTTGGAGAAATTCCTGCTCTAAAAGACTGTTGAGAGAATAGAGATGCAGCTACAAGAAAAATTCACGTTGTCCAGCCTGTCAACCAAGTTGCAGTTTTCAAAGTCCTGGGAAAAAGCTACAGGGAATCACATGCACAAGCACTGGGAGAAGAACAAGGCCTCCCCAGCACACTCCAGGTCACCCCTGTGGACTACAAATATGACCTCTACTTTGAGGTTGATTGCACTGGCGGTGACATGGATTGTTCCCTTTATCATTCACTACACACCAAGGTCAGGGCCTAGTGTAGTCATTACCATGCCCAATACAGCCGGTACGTCGCCACTGGTGATGGGGACCCAACTTCCACTGTCTCCTGCTCCTGATGCATCTCCTAACCAAAATGGTGTTGATGCTCAGGCAGTCCTTATCACCTTTTCCGATATGGCAAGGTGACTACTGCCTGGCCTCCCTGTTCCAGGGGGCCTGTCAACAGGGTCTTCCACAAATATGCCATCAATGCCACAAGGTGCTCCCTTGCCACATAGACCTCCTCGGCCAACATCGCTGTTGCATTCCTTTTCTCCACTTGATGTTACAGTTGACAATGAGTACAAATACAATCCTGATCTTATGATGCAGAAGAAGAGAAGGAGGAGAAAGGCTGTGCTGAAAGCCACTATGAACATGGCACCAGCTCCACAGTCTCCTCATGTAGTGAGTACTCTGTAATGACCACTTCTATATCACTCTAGAGGATCCATCATTTTTAGGGCTACAGTGGGAAGGAAAGGACACAGTGCATTTGTTCCAACCGAACAACATGTTGGAGTCGCCATACAGTCACCTCTGCATCTGTGAAGTACTCTGCTCACTGTCTCCATAGGCAGTGCACTATTTTAACTCAGTCAGTGGTCATGGCAGAGCATGGCACACTCTGCCATGTCCAAGATGGCCATTACTCTCTACTGCACATGTGCTAGTAGCCGCGCATGCACAATAGAGAGCAGAGGTCATCTTGGACATGGAGGAGTGTACCATGTTCCGCCGTGACCACCGATTTTAGTTTTTTTGATTATGTATATCACCCCCCACCTGACCCTCACTCTCAGCACCCCCACCCCCAGAAAACATAACAAAACAATGACATTGGGGTGCCCAATCCCCCAGTGTCACGAACAGGAATCCTCGGTCCTGACTTTTTTTTTCACCTGTAAAAAAAAAAAGTCCATTGATGTCTTTTGCACCATTACACTCACCCCAACCCTCCCACTCAGCACCCAGCACCCCACACCCCCAAAGCCCTTACTAACCAATCGGGAGGTCCAACACCGTAATCCTCTATGGACCGCAGACATGTCTTCACTCTTCAAAGCTGAATCTCAAACCAAAGAAACAAGTATGCTCTTCAGTGTACTGTATTTCAACAATGTTTTGAACATAGTGGCATAACTTGGCCATTTTTTCATATTTTATGCCCACATTTTCAACAGTGCCTTTTTGGGATCCCACATCATGCAAAATGGCACTGTCATTAGACAAATTATCCCAAATGGTGATTTTTGCAGTCCCTGTGTAAAATCACCTTTTGGGCAGGAGTTTAAAATGTTCTCTTCCCTTGTTCATGAGGTGGGGTCATAAGAAGACTATGTTGAAAATTTGGTGTACAAATATTAAAAAAACAACAAAGTTATGAGCCTATTATACGTTGAATTTTACAAACGCAGGCTCATAACATTGGTAATTTTCAATATTTTTACCCAAAATTTACAATATCACCATATCTTTATAGCACCTCATGAATGTGACAGCTGTCATTTTTCAAATCCTAGCCAAAATGTGTTTTTGCATCCCAAAACATGATTTTGCGGTCACTGCATGAAATCACCTTTTTGCCAGAAGTTGAAAATTGTCTCCACTATTGCTCATGAGGTGGGGGTCATAAGAAGTCTATCTTGAAAAATTGGTGTAAAAATATTAAAACACAACAAAGTTATGAGCCTACATTACATTTTGCAAAATTCAGGCTCATAACTTTGGTAGTTTTCAATATTTTTATACCAAATTCCTTGGTTGTAGCTCTACCAGCTCTGGCCACAGTTTGTTTTACCATGATGCAGCAAATGCAAGCTGCCATGGGATTCACTTTACAGGAGAATTAGTCTACCATAAAGAACCTGCTAGAGCTTTTGCAAATGCTAGAAACCCTGCCAGTGTGGTTCCACCCCTATCTCCAGCCTTGGAGAATGCCACTTATGCAGCCTGGTATAGGCCAAACAATACACCAGCTGTGCCCAGAAAGGCAGACAAAATATATTCTGCCCCCTCTGGGAAGCCTTTTTATGCTAGCCACCCTGAAATGGACTCAGTAGTTATCACAGCTGCCCATGACAGGTCCAGGGCACATAAACACCTGAGCTCCCTCCTTCGGGGTAAAGAATCCAGGAGGTTGGGCATTCTAGGCAAGTGTACATATGCCTCTTTCTCGTTGGGCCTATGTATTGCTAATTACTAGGCCGATATTATGAAGTATCAGAACACCTTCTGGAGGAAGGCAAAGGCTGCTATATAGGACTTGCCTGTGAGGTCTTCCATGCAGGAGTTAATGAAAACTCTTACTGCTGGGGCTGATGTGGGGAAGCATTTTGTCCACATGGCATATGATATCTCTGATGCCTCAGCAGGGCTGCAGCCTTTGGCATCTGTCTCAGGTGCTACTTTTCGGTCAGAGTAGCAGGCTTCACCACTGATGTGCTGCAAACAATTATTAATGCCCCATTCTGAGGGCAGAAATTGTTTGGCCTTGAGGTAGAAGAAGTTTTGAAAGATATTCAATCCTTAGGCAAGACTCTGAAATCTGTACACTCCCTGTACCATACCCAACACAAGGGTAGGAGCAGGAATACCTTTCACCCAGCTGGGGTCAGAGGGAAGCACCCAGCCTAATGACAGCAGGGATGGGGCAAAGGTACAGGGTCCTTGCCAGTCCCCACCACAACCCCTGGTGCCCACTCAAAAGCATCTAAGTGTAGTGGATACAGTGGCTCCACCCCCACCAGCTCAGCGTAATGCCTTATACACACCAACCACCTTTACCTCCAGTGGTGGTTGTAGGGGGTCACCTATCCCTCCACTTGGACCAATGGCAAGAGGTGACTACAGATGCATGGGTTCTGGAGATCATAGAAAAGGTCCTGCTCTGGAGTTTATGGATGACCCTCCAGATCATTCACCAGTAATGACAACATACCCACCATAGCACATATTTCTTTTGCTAGAGGAAGATCAGACTCTGCTGAATAAATGGGCCATCAAACCTGTCCTTCTAGAACAGAGGAATACAGGTTTTTATTCCAGATATTTCTTCATCTCAAAGTGGACAAGGGTTCTGATGCCTATTCTGGATCTAAGGAATCTAAACTTCTTCATAGAATGCAAGACATTCTGGATGGTCACTTTGCAGGGTCTGCTTCCCCTATTGCAAACAGGGGACTGGATTTTCTCTCTGGATATGAAGGATGTGTACCTCATAGAAAATACCTGAGGTTCCAGTTTCAGGGGAAATGTTACCAATTCACAGTGTTGCCCTTTGGCTTATCTTCTGCACCATGAGTCTTTGCCAAATGGTTGGCTGTGGTAGCAGCAGCTCTTCTCAAGGAAAGCCTGCATGTTTTCCCTTACCTGGAAGACTGGATATTAAAAGCCTGTTCCAGGGACCAACTGCTCCAGACCTTAGCTTGAACCAGGCAAATGTTCGACAGTCTGGGGGTACCTGTCAATGCACCAAAGTCCATACTGATGCCTTTCCAATGCTGCAGTACATACAGCCCAGGGTTCAGTGTTCCTGCCTCTGATCAGGGCAGACCACCTGATTGCCCAAGCACAGCTGGTGTACAACAGCCATTGTGTCTCAGCAAGGACCTCCCTATGCCTTATGGAACTCATGGCGGCAGCCACTGTTACTGTACCAATGGCCAGACTGCATATGCAGATCCCACAAAGGACCCTGAGAGTCTAGTTGAACTAGCTGACATATGGTCTAGAATAGATGGTTCTACTCATGTTCACCTTGTACAAAGTGCTCAACTGTTGAATGGAACACAGCAACCTACTCAAAGGCATCCTATTCTTTATTCCTTCCCCACATCAGATCATCGCCACAGATGCTTCGGCATGGGGAGCCCACCTGGGACTTCTGTAGACACAAGGCACATGGAACTAGGTGGAATGTGCTTTGCACATTGATTTTCTGAAAATAAGAGTGGTCCTATATGGACTCCAGGCCTTTCAGAAACACTTAACCCCAGGTCCTCTGTTAATAGAGATGGACAATGTCAGTGTAACACATTACATCAACAAGCAAGGGGGAATTCATTCTTACCCATTATGCAGGGAAACAATGAGAGTCTGATACTGGGCTCTGGAACATGGTCTAGCACTATCAGCAGTACATGTTCCAGGTACCCAAAATTTTTCTGCTGACAAACTAAGCCAGTCACAGTCCAGGATGCGTAAGTGGGAACTGCTGACCTCAATGATTAACAACCTATTCAAAAGATGAGATTATCCAGATTTGAACATTTTCATGTCCCCACACAATGCAAAACTGTCACGTTTCTGCTCGCTCACTCCAGGGACTGGAGTTTTCTGGTGAGATGCATTGTCCTTCTCTTGGAAAGGGAGGTTTCTGTATGCCTTCCCTTACAGAAAGATAGGTGTGTTGTGTACATGCAGAATGCATGCCACATGCTTAATTGTGCAATGTTTGCATGCAGTTCGCAAACATTAAGTGAACATATGTGAACCAGGTCTAAAAGGCAAATCAGGTTCACATGCTGTAAGTGGTAAGCTGGTGTGAACATCTTCTAAAAATTACATCAGGTTTGCATGTTACATGCTTGACATGAGTGCAACAGTTAAGCTAGTGTGAATATCATTTAAACATCACATCAGGGTCACATGCTACATGATTGCCATGTGTGCAGCAGCTAAGCTGGTGCAAATCTCCTCTGAAAAACACATCAGTTTCTATTTCTTATACTACTGCTAGCAATTAGTCATTAAAATACATTTTTATTTGAATTCCCATAAAAAATTAGGTAAACTCATTAATTTTGATCCTTTTACAAGTTGTTTAATGGCTTTCGATTTTTGTCATTAAATCGTCATTGACCTGTAAAGTATTGTTCGCTTATTGCATTAAATGCCTAAGATATAGCCAGTCAACATCCTCCATTCCAGATGTATGAAGAGGGTCCTCTGTGTTGTGGAGCCTATCCTTTTTGTTTTGGACCATGCAAATCCCTTATGCATATTTAGTGCTACAAATTTGTTTCACAATGACTGTTTTATCTCACTTACTTTCCCTTTGTCATTCTGTACTGAGCATATACACTATGACCATGCTCAGTACTCTTTGTGCTGAGTAGGGTCTTGGAAGCATGCACCATATCTCACATTTTATCACTGAAATGAGGGATATGGACACTCAAAATGAGGGACACTAACCCACATGGTGAGCAGGACACATCATGAGACAAGGAGATACGGTACCTCAGAACACAGTGGAAACCATTGTATTAGCACCGGAGAATGAATTTCTACCATTAAGCAGGGGTGCCATTTAGGTAGGACAGAGGGGTGCAGTTCCCCCCCACCCCATATTTGTGCCTAGGTTGTTCTTATGGTGTGGCAGTAATCACTTTAAATTTGGATTTAATCTTTTGCACAATAAGTGCCCACCTGGCCTGTGTGTGCTCACGCTGCAGGTACTCTCCAGACTTGACAGTGTCTGTACTGTGTTGTCCACTCTCCCCACCTATTAGTGGCAGCACAATCACATGTGATGTGGATGAGGTCCAGCCAAGAAAGAGCACATGAGCCTTGCAAGTGTGACATTGTCTTTCCAACCACAGAGTAGATAGGCTGAACACTACAGCTTGGAGGAGTCAGTGAGCACTGAACTCTCAATAGCACTGTTGTGGCAGCATATTTTTGTTGTTTTACTCTTAGTGAGTCTCCATCTCCCCTGGTGGCTGAAGGGTCAGAGGGTGAGCTAGAAGCTAACTCAAGACTAAGCTACCTACTTACTCTACTAGGCTCACCTTACAAAAAAAACAGCACAGACCCCTATGGCAGTAAGCTAGGCTTAGCAGCAGTGGTGACAGCGGTGTGGGTGGCCTTCATAGGCCTTGATCAGTAAAGTGTGGCAGCAGCCACAGCAGTAACCAAGCAAGAAGGAAAAAACCCAGGTTGGGTGGATTTGAATAGCCAGGTGACTTGGTCACGGGCCACGTTGGGGACCTGTGATGGTCAGTTCTAGCATCCAGTTTCTGGTGAAGGAGAAAGGGGAGCAGACTAAAAACTGGGCTGGTGGCACACTATTCCAGGCTGCAGGTTCTGGCCATATGGCCAGGTAAGTAAACCTAAATAATTCTTTTTACAGGAAGATTGGGGAAGGAGAAAGGACTGAAATATTGATGTGTTTTTTCACATTTCTTCACCTTTGGGTGGCTTCATGACCCACAGGGGATGGGGATTGAATGGAATGGAGTCAAGGAGAAAAATCATAACAAAGTTGTTTTTCTTTGGGGGGGGGGTGAACTTCAGCCAGGAAAAAAACTGGTTAGTAACTGGGCGGGTTTAAGCCCAAATCTGATGCACTGATCTAGGGTATACGTATACAGATGAATCTTATACATTTGTATTTTTCCTGATTTGGAAATCACATTTCAGTCAAACCAAATAAGTTGTACCTTTTAGAGATGTTACCGACATTCTAGAGCTGTCTCTTGCATTCACAGGCAGTTAAGCAGTATGGTATGCACAAACTATTGGAGCCCCACTATAGTCTAGGTTTTGCCCCCCGCCCCCATGAAGCTGACCTCCACATTCCCCTCCATGCTCAGGCACATTTTGACAAAGAGCAAAGGAGACTGCAGGGGTGTGCAACATTGAAATGAATGGGGGTATTTTTTAATTACTGTTTTATACATTATAGATGGAAAGTTGGAGATTAATGAAGGCCACCGCTCGACTAACAAGGGCCTTGTTAGTAGAACAGTGACCTTCATTGCTCTCCAACTCACCATCATAATGTATAAAATAGTAATAGAAAATAACTCCATTCATTTCAAGGGAAGGGGGTATGTCCTGCACTCTGACCCATGGACAGCATCTCTTAAAGACTCCTGCCTCTGTCTCCCTAGTACTCAAGTAAGAGACTTTTTACATATATCTGTATTTGGTGGGTTGTCTGTAGCAGTATGGCCCTACCCACTACAGCGTGTGTGTATGAGGGAGAAGGGACTGGCCATGTGGGTAGGTGTGTGTGTGTCAAGTTATTGCTTTGTTTGTGTTTGCACTATAAAGTCTGTTTGTGTGTAAGCATTCAAAACTATGGAGAAAAAATAGTAGGAGTACAGGCCAGACAAAAGTAATTAAGTGGTTTTGTGGGTAAGTTTATGTATTGGGGGTGGGAAAAACATGTGTTTCCATTGGTATGTGTGCTACAGTTCAACTGTGAAAATGAGATGATGGAGAGAAGAAAACTGAAAAGCATGCACTGGCTACAAGCATGACGCATGCATGTAGATGTATTCAGATAAAGTATGTATTGAAGTACAAGTGAGCCATATGTGTGCAGACAGTATGGCTTAGTGGCTAAAGGCACTGAACTGCAAGGCAGAAGACTTGGAGGCATGAAGACCTGGGTTTGAATTTCATCAACTCCCACTTGTGTATGGTGTGATCCTGAGCAAGTCACTTAACTTTTAAGTGTGCAATTATCAGTGACCACTTGCTTTTTTGCACGCATGCCACATGCATGCAGTCTTTCCCAATTTAACATAAAAATCATGGTTTCCACACTTGTTTGCTGCACGCATGCCATATGCATGCAATCGGTTCCAATGTAACATTTAAATCATATGCATATCACTTGCATAGTTTTATGTGTGCAGCATGAAAACATTTCATACAATTATTTCTGTAAGGGTTCCCTCTCTTTCCCTATCCCCTACTGCAATGGAACCCCTAGTACCTCGGCCAGTGTGCAAGGGTCTACTGTCACAGGAACAGGGAACCCTAGTCTAACCGGACTTGAAGTCCCTACATCTGCACACATGGCTCCTGAAGATTTAGCCATAACTCACTTTGGGGTATCACAGAAAATGAAGAATGTTTCTGGTGGCTGCTGGAAAACCATCCACCAGGCATTCATATTCCATGATATGAAAGCGGTTTGCTTTATGAGCCATTTCTCATAAGCTGGGTCAGTTTACCTGTCCATTCAATCAGGTTCTAGAGTACCTGTTGTCATTATCAGATTCAGAACTGCAGTATTCCACAATCAAAGTGCACATGGCTGCCATGTCAGCCTTCCATGTGCCTGTGCATGGCCACATGGTTGTGCAGCTGGAGCTAGCCCATACATTCTTGAGAGGCATTTTTACACACAGAGCCTCCTATTTGAAATCCAGTCCCATCTTAGGATCTGAATTTTATTTTGAAAAAGCTGACTTGTGCTCCTTTTGAGCTAGCAATGATGTGTGGCTTATGTTTTCTCTCTTGGAAAGTGTTATTTTTAGTTGCAAGTACTTCTGCTGAAAGGATTTCTGAGCTACAGGCTCTAATGTGTGAGCCTCCTTTGTTGATTTTCTACAAAGTCAGGGTGTATTTGTCTACTGATCCTAAGTTTCTCCCAAAGATGGTGTCCGAGTTTACTTTAAATCAAAGAAATTTTTCCAAGTTGACCTGAGGAAGAAGGTTTTATCTCTCGAAATCTAGTCTTAGAAATAATTGTATTAGTCCAATAAAAGGTATCACCTTCAACATATTTCTGTTTTTTTCTCTACTTTAAATCAAACAATTCCCTGCCAGTGTATTATCCAGAGCATGCCAATCTAGGAGAAGCATTGCTCCATAACTTAGATATGCATAGAATACTCAGTTACTATACATATGATGCCAAGGATTGCAGAAAGTCCTTGCAGCTTTTTGCTTCTTTCACCCCTGGGAAAGAGGGCACCCCAGTTTCTAAAAAATGTTTGTCCAAATACCTAGCACATTATATCACATACTGTTGCAGGAAGTTTGGTAAGGAACTTCCTGGTGTGGTTCTTGGTGATTCCGCCAGAGGCATGGCCATTTATTTTGCTTGCATTCAGAAAGTTTCCAATGCAGAGATTTGTGCAGCTACTACCTGGAGTACTGTCCTCACCTTCATTAAGCACTACAGTTTGGACATTGTCTCTTATAGATGAGCAGGGTTTGGCCTAGCTATATTACAAGGCCTACTATCATAAGCCTATAGGCTTCAGCTGCCCAGACTGTTAGCTTCTGGTACTGCTTGGGAATCATACCAAAGGTATGGCCTGATAAAAGAGGTTTCCTCAAAGAAGATAGAATAGTTGCATACCTACTGTAACTGTAGATCAAGAGGATCTCTTCCATCAGGTCATGCCTTCCCTCTTTGGGGCTGTGACAAAGGATACTTGTGCTGCTGTTTCCATCGCTGTATTTTCCAAGACTCTGCCTTGCCTGGTATGTAGAGTGCTGGGGTCTCACCTTGCTCACTAGAGGGAGATCTTCCAAGCATGATCCCTGGTGGGGAACTGAAGAGAGGAGGGGCTGCCCATGTTTATACATATGCTGACATAATCATGGGTGGTCCCTGGCTGATTGCTTTGCAAAAACTTTCCATGTGATCCTAGTGTTTGGTGGCTATAGTTCCAAAGGTGTGGCCTAATGAAAAAGATTCTGTCAAAGATCTACTGTTATGGTAAGTAAGTAACTATTCTATTATGCACAGGATTGCCCAGTCGACCCAGCTATTCATAGGTCACACACTGCCACTGCGGGTTCTTGTATGCAGTCAACTTAGTGTTCTTCACTTTGCTGGTCCCACCTTTGGCTGTCCTATTTATGTTGTCATCTATAGTTTTCCCCTGTTGTGGTTGTGCGGCGCACTGTACCTTGCTTTTTTTCTGTGTGCCTTGTTCTCTGTTGCTATTATCTTTCTGTATATTACTTCACTGTTGTTTAAGTATAGTTTACCCTTATTCTATTGATTTTATCACTGCACTGTAATGTGAGTTACACTTTTGATATGTTGTCATTATGACAGTACATACCTTCCTTGTACTGACATGATCACTGCACTGTAATGTGAGGTATTGTGCAGATTTATTGTATTGATTTTATCACTTGGAAATACAGAAACAAAGAAAATGATGGCAGAAAAAGGCTCAGTGGCCCATGCAGTCTGTCCACCCTACCTAACTGCTACATGTAGGCCACAGTGGCAATCCCTTTTTCTTACCTCAGCTCTCTACCCTCTTACTATTGCTCTATGCTTGTCCCCCCACCTTAAAGCCCCAACTGTTTTGGCTATCACCACTTCCCCTGGAAGCCTGTTCTACTTGAGTACCATTCTTTTGTGGAAAAATTGACTGCATGCAGACATCCCACCCAAATCTTCCCCCCAACTAGTTTCATTAAATTGTACTGCATTTGTGCATTCACACTTCAAAAGAATGTGTCTTTGTAAGTCACCCTGGTTACATTGTGCATGCATTGGATGTTTCTATCATGGTGGAAGATCGTGGAACAGCAAATGAGAAGCTGTGGAGTAGCTCCTCATCTGAAGGCTGAATGCTTGACTGTATTTTTTATTTTGTATACATTTTGAACTTTAGGACCTGATTTGTGTTTTACAATTTCTATGAATTTAAAACAGCTACACTTGGGGATGTTATTTCTCTTTTTTTTTGTAGATGTCATATTTTGGATATATTCCAAAGTAAATCTTTGACTCCTGAATTCTTGAATTCTGGTCCTGGTTTCCTTCACACAGAAGCATTTGGAGGTTGGAGGTGGGGGACTTGAACTTGTGGCTCAGGAAATCCATTATTAGACTACTACTGGCATTTGTTTGCACGGAGTTTGGGTGCTGGTGAAAGAGAGAAATTGAGAGAGGAAAGCAGAGACGGGGAATAGAAATGCATGAGGTGAAGGAGAATGACAAAAGAAGAAGAATGAGGGAGAGTCGCTCAAACAGCAAAGGACAAAGAAAGAAGAGTAAATACTGCTTTGGCGAAGCAGTACTGAAAACTTAAGAAAACAACTCACTTTGGGCAGCCTGCAGTGGAGATGACTATAACTTAGAGGGACAGGTTTTGTTGGGCCAAGAGACCCAGTTTGGTGTTTTTTTGTCTGCTGAACTGTCAAATGGTAGGAACTGTAAAAAAAACCTGGGGGAACAGATCAAAACAAGGAAAAGTATAAGCACAATAGGTCTAACTGAATGTTGGAAAGCTTATCCTTAAATGGTGCCCCTGTTGCTTGAATACTGTATGTGTTTTACTTTATACTTTGGTTAGGCAAAAGCTTGAATCATTCAATATTATTAAATTTCAAACCCTAGCCATTTGTCTTTAGATTAGTTATTTTTATGCAAAACCCATATGTAGGATTGGATAGCATTTTAGGCCACATCCAGTCTCCTCTGAAGGCAGACATGCACACACTGAATGAATATCAATAGGCATCATGAACCAGAAGGAGCAGAACATTGCAGTGTAATGTTTCAGTTAGTTGATATTTTCTTCATTTAACTTGGATCAGGGTAGTTTCTGCCAACTTTTTTAGAGTAAATACACAAAAAACTGTATTTAACAATGGTTTTAAAAGTATCTTAGGATAACTATAGTAGTTGTATAATAAAATGTTTTGATCTTTTTACATTGCAGTGGAAGCCTGCGACCTGTTAACTGTGAGCCAAGTGTGGAGGCCAAAGCCAACTTTTAAACCCAGACACTTTACAAATACTAATATGTGAGCAAGTTTACAAGTATACAGGCTTATCTCCTTTGCTTGCCTAGAGGTATAAAACTGGAAAACCTAAAGGCAGTACTCATTTAATGTATTTGAATATTTTAATGTAGGAAAACTTACTAAAGTGCAGACTTGCATATAGATTTCCCTGTATTACTGTTTTATCAAACAGAATAGAGCTAAGGGCCTAAGAATCTTTGCAGCCCTTTAGTTATTGACTTCATAGGTAGAAACTGTTTCTTTCAGGTTTTCAAATTGCTCCAGTTTTGGCAGAGTTTATTTTGTGTTTTTTTTATAATCATATTAATGTTTAATCACATATTTCTGTAGACTTGTTATTGATAAAGGAGTAGCTGTAAATAAGGCACTTTATGGACTGATATTAAGCCCCATGATATACTGTAAGTCATTATGCAAAAAAAAAAAATTCAAGCCAGCGAGAAGATTTATGTATGCAGTTTTATTCCTTTTCATGTTACAGCTTGGAACTTTTTATTGGAGGCACAAAATGTTTTTTTTTTCTGTTATAGAATATCTTGGTATCAATTGTTATGGAGAAACATAGACTCCAAGAAATGAAAAAGTTGCCTCAACGTTAAACATGCAAAAACTTCCAAATGTAAGAAGCAAACAAAATTACAGTTTGTCTTACCACAAACTACAGAAATAGACACAGAACAAGTAAATAACCCACAAATCACTTCATCACCAAAGAAAGGTTATAACATACTAAATAACTGTGAGCAATATAGTCACCTCTTATAATTACCAAAAAAAAAAATGGAATCGTAAGCACAGGCGGAATACGAAGTAGTAGAATCTCAGCTTAATACATATGCCCCACAATTGGGAGTGTTATTAAAACAATTGAACTGTTCACCTTAAAATAAGAATATGTTTGCTAACAACAATAAATTCCTGAAAATGTGACAGAGCATTCCTAGTATTTAAATGACCAGTTGCAATCAAAACATGATGGCAATGGCATTGATATATTAAATGAGGCAACTAAAAAATGGAAGAAAAAGAACAGCTGGAAATGAATCTTGTATCAGATTATTTACATTTTTTTAAACCATATTTAATTAAAGTATAACTGGATCCTCCCTCAAAAGAACAGCATAATATACCTTTATTTGGACAAACAGCACAAAAGACCAGCCAGTGTCAGGGGAAAACTTCCATTGTTCAGTCAAGTGAAAATTCAAAACCCTGGTTTAGATTACTTTGTAGCACAATCAAGCACCATAATTGGTAAAGAACTACAAGACATGAAAATAGCATTATTATGCAATAACTTTCTATTAGAAAATGATATCAGCAATTAAAATACAAACAAAACAAAATGCTGACATACTAAAAACTATAAAAGAAAGGGAGGATAAACCTGATCATTTTTGCTTTGTAAAACAGTATATGAGACTCAGACTAACAAAATTACTGAAGCAGGCAAAGGAAAAAGTATCAAGCAGATTACAGAAGAAGTAATGTAAAAAGAAAACAAAGAAATTAAGAGAGTACTACAAGAAACTAGAAAGTTAAACAACAAAAACAAACAGCTTGCTGTAGCTGGAGCTGACAAAACAAAACTCTGTCCAGGACTGATATGGCTGCAGGTGATGAATTTGGGGTAAAAAGATTGAAAATGACCAAAGTTATGAGTCTGAGTCTCAAAATGTAATGTTGGCTCATAAAGTCGTTTTATTGTAATATTTTTACACCAATTGTCAACATAGGCTTGTTATGATTCTGCATCATGAAGAGGGGCAGAGAAGATTTTCATCTCTTGCCCTAAAGATGATTTCATGCAGGGAATGCAAAATCACCTTTTAAGATGCAAAAATCACATTTGGGGCAGGAGTTGAAAAATGAGTTATCACATTTATGAGGTGCCATACAAAAATTGCTATGCTGACATTTGGGGTAAAAATATTGAATATTACCAAAGTTATGAGCCGATCCAGAAACAAATGATTTGATACCTTTTATTGGACCAACATGGATGTTACAGAAAAGAACAAAGTGCTTTAGCTTTCGAACCAACCAGGTCCTTCTTCAGAAGCTTTGTGGCAGTTTTTTTCAAATATCCCATACTATTAACACCAGATTATATAGAAAAAGCAGAAATAATTCTCATTGGTTTAACATATACATTTAAAACATAATAGAAGAGAAGCTAATTAACACCAGTATGCCTTTAACTGAGGAGCCTCAGAAGGGCAAAGGTTATCAAGAATTCTCTACAGCCAGAGAGTTCTTGTCACATAAATTTTAAAATGTCTCAGTATGCCAAGAAAGCATTCTAGTGATAAAAAAAACAAAACCCTTGGAGTGGCATTCTCTCTAATACATGTAAGATGAGCTTACAACTTACATTCCAATTGTGCTGGTATATTAAAGGACAGATAATGAGGGACAAAATCCTGAAATTAGGTATAACTGCAAGTTGACACATAACTTCAACTTTAATGGTAAACATTATGTTCAAACTATGAGAACCGCAATGGGAACCAGGATGGCTCCTCAGTTTGCTAATCTTTTTATGGTGAATTTGGAAGAGGATTTTCTAAGGCACTGTACACATAATCCACTCGCTTATTTCCGTTACATTGATGATTTGTTTATAATTTGGACAGAGGGCACTGACACACTTAAAGATTTTCACCAGGAACTTAATAACCTCCGCCCAACTATAAAGCTTTCCCTAGAATATTCTGCCACAAGTGTACATTTTCTGGATACCACTGTCACTATTAAGGATGGAACCCTACATACCCGACTTTACAGGAAACCAACAGACAGACAGAGATACTTACACAAGAAAAGTAATCACCCGAGCCACACAAAGAAATCTGTTATATATAGTCAAGCACTTCTGTATCACCAACTCTGTTCAAATGAGGAAGACAGAGACACACATCTGGCGATGTTGAAAAACACATTTATTGAGCAGGGACACTCGTCCAGGGAAATTGACAGAGCAGTGGAACGTGCAACACAGGTCCCAAGAGAACAGTTACTGCAATATAAGGAACGGATGACTACCAACAGAATACCCTTAGTAGTCACATACCATCCTGACCTTGAACTCCTACGTAAGATTATTAAGGATCTCCATCCAATAATTAGTGAGATGAAACCCTTAACTGAATTTTTCAAGAACTACCACTACTATCTTTTAAACAACCACCTAATTTAGCCAACCTGATTATTAGAGTCAACTTGAACTGGAACAGAATACCATGACATCATATGGTACCACCCTGTCATCAACGCACATGTAAGAACATGTAACCTCATTTCCACTTCAGACTGTGTGGTTACATCACAAAACAGAATATTCAGGATACAGGGAATTATACATGTACATCAAGTAATGTGGTCTATTTTATCCAATGCAAGAAATGTCCTTGCACAGGTTATGTGGGGGAGACAAGCCAACAACTCCACACTAGAATGAATTCACACAGACATTCTATTAATCACAAGATGATTGAGAAACCAGTAGCCCAGTACTTCTCCCAGGATGGCCACTCAATCTCAGATATGTCTGTGATGGTCTTAAAAGGACATTTCAACAGTACACAACAGAGACGGGCTTCTGAAATTAGACTTATTTTACTTCTCAATATGGTGGCAGATGGATTGAACATTGATGTTGGTTATACGACACATTATTCTACTTAAACTTACACAGACCTTTACTTTAAAAGATGGACATGAACACTTTAGTTCTTCAGCGGGCCTTTGATTTTGTAAGTTTATGGTTATCTACATTGTTGACTTCTCACCTTAACACTGTGGTGAGTGTGTTAGAGTGTGTGTGTGTGTGTGTGTATACTGATGTATGTATGTATGTATGTGTGTTTTGTGTGTGTTTGGTGTGTGTTGTGTTTTTGTGTGTTGTGGGTATGGTGTGTGTGTGTGTGTTTTGTTTGTTCTGCGTGGTGTGGTGTGTGTGTGGAATGTGTTTGCTATATTTGTTGTGTGTTGTGGTTGTGTGGGGTGTGCAGGTGTGTGTGTGTTGGGGTGGTGGTGTGGTGTATGTACACACACATATGTGTGGGTGGAGCATGGCATGGGGCAATTGTTATGTGGCTAGAACACTTAGTTTTCACATATAGTGTGCATTTATTTCCTTCTATTAGTTGTCAGTGGTTGGATTACACACTGTCACATTTTTAACTGCTCATATTAAGATGCATATCTCATTTACTTGGGGGTTCATAAAAGGTGTAATTCCTTTGGGTTTTCATTTAGATTGCTTAGACTGATTCTGTGCATTTTTGTTATACACAGACTCTGTGTTGAAATCTGCACTTATCAGGCTCATGGTCTCGTTTTTCTTGGGGTCCTTGACAAGTATATATATATATATATATATATATATATATATTGGCACTTACACTTACAAGTGATACTTTCATGCATCATGTTTATATGTGTAGGTTAATCTGAGGCTTGTTTTCAACTTGCAGTTATACCTAATTTCAGGATTTTGTCTCTCATTATCTGTCCTTTAATATACCAGGACAATTGGAATGTAAATTGTAAGCTCATCTTACATGTATTAGAGAGAATGCCACTCCAAGGTTTTTTTTTTTTATCACTAGAATGCTTTCTTGGCATACTGAGACATTTTAAAATTCATGTGACAAGAACTCTCTGGCTGTAGAGAATTCTTGATAACCTTTGCCCTTCTGAGGCTCCTCAGTTAAAGGCATACTGGTGTTAATTAGCTTTTCTGACGTAATCTTCTATTATGTTTTAAATGTATATGTTAAACCAATGAGAATTATTTCTGCTTTTTCTATATAATCTGGTGTTAATAGTATGGGATATTTGAAAAAACTGCCACAAAGCTTCTGAAGAAGGACCTGGTTGGTTCGAAAGCTAAAGCACTTTGTTCATTTCTGTAACATCCATGTTGGTCCAATAAAAGGTATCAAATCATTTGTTTCTGGATCTGTTCTTAAAAGGACCAATACAGCACCTACAACATTTTTTTGCAAAGTTATGAGCCTGCATTTACAAAATGCAACATACTGTAGCCTCATAACTTTTTAAAAATATTTTTACACCAGATTTATAACATAACCTTTTTATGACACTGCCTCATGAACAAAGGCAGAGAAAATTTTCAATTCCTGTTTGAAAGATGATTTTATGAAGGGACCAAAAAATCACCTTTCATGATGTAAAAAAACATTTTGGCCAGGATTTGAAAAATGACATCTGTCACATTCATGAGGTGCTGTAAAGAAATTACTATGTTGTGAATTTGGGGGGAAAAATCTCGAAAAGTGTCAAAGTTATGGGCCTGCATTCACAAAATTCAATGTAGGCTCATAACATTGTTGCTTTTTAATATTTTTACACCAAATTTTCAACACAGCCTTCTTGTGACCCCACCTCATGAACAAGGGCAGAGCAAATTTTCAACTCCTGCCTGAAAGGTGATTTAATGCAGGGACTGCAAAATAATCTTTTGAGATATAAAAAAAACATTTTGGCCAAGATTTGAAAATTGACAGCTGTCACATTCATGAGGTGCTGTAAAGACTAACTTTGTTTTTTCTCTTTTAAATATTTCCTGAAGAAGACCTAAGGTCAAAACATAGATTTTTAACTCTATTTTCTATCTTCAGCATGCATTTAATATAACCATTTTCTTTTGCTTTAAGACATGGTTATGTTTTAAATTTGGGGTAAGAATATTGAAAATTACTAAAATTACAAGCCTGCATTAGCAAAATTCAGTGTAGTCCCATAACTTTGTTGTTTTTTAATATTTTACACCAAATTTTCAACATAGCCTTCTTATGTTCCCTCTTTATAAATGGGGCAGAGAAAAGTTTCAGCTCCTGCCCGAAAGGTGATTTTGGGGACAGAGTTGCCCATGTCAGGGGAATTGTTCATTAGGTGGGGTCCCAAAAAAGGCATGTAGGACATTTGGGCCAAAAATATGCAAAAAAGGCCAAGTTATGCCACTAAGTTCAAGACCCCATTGAAATGCATTGAACCGCATACCTGCTTCTTCAGTTTGTGGTCCAGCTTTGAAGAGTGAAGATGTGTCTGTGGTCCAGAGAGGATTATGGTGTTGGACCCCCAATGGGTAATTAAGGGCTTGGGGGGTGTGGGGTGGTGGGTGTTAAGTTGGAGGATCACGTGGGGGGAAAGTAATGGTACAAAAGACCCCACACACCCCCTTATCTTTTGAACATGGGTGTGTTTGTGGAGGCAAAGCTCCACAACTCAAATAAACTAATAAAAAATATGTACATTGGTAGGATACACTAATAGCATAGGTACAGCTGTGGTCCTATAATCTACACAATTTCCCATTCTGCTGTAGGGCCCTGTTTTACATAGTGTTGCAGTATATTTACCCTGGATAGACCTATGAGATACAATATCTCATGTTTAATGGTGTTCTGCATTTACATATTTTAGATTGTATTTACCTAGGACAAGCCAGGTGATAGGCAATATCTAATTTTCAATGGGCTCCAGTGGGCTCCCACATTTTGACAACCTTTTGTATGAGCTGACATTATGATCAAGAGAGATTTAATTTTTAAAATCCCATTCAAAGGCGATTTTGCAGTGTGACTGCAAAAATATGTTTCAGAGGGGATTTGAAAAATGAAACCTGTCATGTTCATGAGGTGAGGTAACACAAGGGATGTGTTAAACATTAGGGGCCAACATCTGTAAAACTAAACTTCTGAGTAAACATTACAACAATTCATCATTACTTCATAACTGAATCGTTTTTTCACGTACTGACCCCACATTTTCAACAGTCTTTTTATGACCCCGAAGTATGAGCAAAACAAGTGGATTTTTTTAAAATGCTGTCCAAAAGGTGGTTTCACAGAGGGACTGCAAAAACTTGTTTCAAATGGGTGAGGTACTAAATCCCGCCTGATGAAATACTGAACAGTTAATGACTGAATGTTTTATCCCGAATTGTCTTTTTACCAAAAGCTGCCAATCCCAAATTGCGAAATACTGAAATGTATTGTACTTGGTTCATTGAAAAAAACTGCTTTCCCCACTGTCACCAAATACATAAATATAGAACTTATATAGAACTGATACAGGGCTTACTCAATGGTGAATGGGATGAGACAGTGTTACAGTGCAGAGATCAGGTTGCTCTCCTCTATGAACAGAGCCCAGTTGTGGAGCTAATTTAGATTTAGATCTCTTTCCAAGCACAGACCCCACTCTGATCCTAGCATTTTGCTCCATGTCACAGGGAGTGGAAACCATTTCTGCCTTCAAGCCTGCAGCAATTATGCCAGGTTGGGAGGGGGGTGTTGAATCCGATCTACCTGGGTTTGAGCACATAGCAAGTTCCACATATTTAAAATTATTCTTGTAGTTCTTGTCTGGGCTGAAACGACCACACTATGAGATTTGAAAAATGACACCTGTCCTGTTCATGAAGTAGAGTAACAAAAGGTGAATGAGCACATCTGGGACCACAATTTGAAAACAATCACAAAGATATGAGTAAACATTTTAAAAAATTCTATGTTTCGTCATAACTTCATTGATTTTTTGACATGTTGATCCCAAATTCTGAACACTGCCTTTTTTTGACCCCGCCTTATGATCATGACAGTTGGAATGTTTCTAAATTCCATTCAAAAGGTGACTTCTTGGAACAAATGTGAAAACATGTTTAGGAAGAGATTTGAAAAATGACACCTGTCGTGCTTTTGAGGCAGGGTAACAAAAAAGCTATTTTGAAAATTGGAGGCCAAAATCTGCATACATCACACTGTTGTGATTAAACTTAGAAAAAAATTAAACATTTCTTCATAGCTTCCTTGTTTTGTGACATTGTGACCCCAGATTTTCAACACATAGTAGCCTTTTTATTACCTTTCCTTCTGAACCTGACTGGCAGTGTTCATTCTAACTTGTGGGATTCTACAAGTGACACAGTGCCTGAGCTGCCTATCTTCACAACTTCTTTGCCTGTGGGTTTAAAAGCCACAAAAATCATGCTTGCCATCTGCTGGCTAGAGTGTGCTACTGCAACCACCATAAATGTGCAGTGGTGTTCCAGTCAGAGAGGGGAACTGCTGTCATCAAGAGTCCATCGGGGCAGCATCAACTGTACCTGAGCATCCTGAGTGCTCCATAATCAGCATAAGGCCAATTGTAAACAAGAAACTGGCTATTCCTTTAACACATGGGGAACACTTAGAGCAACAACATAGTACAATCTGTTCTCCCAGACTTCACTTTCCCAGGGTTGTAACACAGGCACTATGATCATGATCGACTGAAATCCAAAAGAAAAAAAACAACAACTAAACTTGTTCCTGATGCATACAGGTAGGAGAATCATCAATTCTGGTGGGGGAATGATTTTTGGGCTAATTTTATTTTTTAATCCTCTGCTACATAGGAAGTCTGAAACATACCTCTTGGCCTTTTGTGACTGAAATGGGGGGCACTTAGTTAACACGCAGAATAAATGTGTGGAATATTGGACACTTGCCTGCTCTTCATAGTGTGGGACACATCCCCAATCCTGGAGATACAAGCTCTGAGAACTGTGGAAGTAGCACTTTTATTTTTTTGTGCTACGTTTAATTTTGATTTAGCATCATAGGGCTATATTCATTTCTGCACTGAAGTCTTAGCTTACAGCATCTTCTCTCTATGGGCAGCACCTTTTTCATGTGGGATAACAAGAACAATTATTGGAGATAAAATTAGGGACATCACCACTTGTGATGTGATACAGTTTGGGAGGTACAGTATGGTCTGAGGTGGAGGGAAATTAGAGAGACTGAGAGAGTTGAGCTGCATGGTTTCAACTCCATATCACACTCAGTTCTGTGGGAAATGCAAAAATTCTATCAAATAACTGACTCACGCAGCCCCCATTCTTGTAAAATGGACCACATTTTGGGGGGTTAGTGGGTCAACTGACTCATTGAATTTTAATTCTAGAATGTACACTGGACATCATCTATAAAATACTACTAGTAGTAGATTTTATTTCTTAAATGCCCAACACCACAGGCTCCGAGCACAGCACAAATCATTATAAAAGAAACACCTCATTAGTAACATTACATACATGCAATAAATAAAATTATAAATAATATGTATATGAAACAGAATCTGTGATTAAAATGGAGAAAAGTAGAGTATGGAGGTTCAAAGCTTGTATGTCAAACAGTGTAAAAATACTCCCAAAAGAGGATTCAGGCCCCTCTTAAAGCTCTCAACTTAGGGAGACTTTCCCAGAACCCCAGGAAGTCTGTTCCAAAGGCCAGGGCCAGCAAGTGAAAAAAAAAACGGTTTCCTGAGGATTTCAGCCTCATCCTAAGAACAGATAAGAGGCCCACCTCAGAGGACCAGAGTGGGTGAGAGGTCAGACAGTGAGTTAATAGGTCTCTCAGGTACTCAAAGCCCAGTCGGTATTGGACCTTCTAGGTCAGCAAGCCAACCTTGAAGGTGATACACTACTTCACAGTCAGCCAGTGCAGTTCATGCAGGACTGGAGCTATATGACAAACCAAGGAAGGCCAGTCAACAACTGAGCCATTGTGTTTTGCACCAGCTGCAGATGCCAAAAGATGCCTTCATTCACTCCATAATGTAAAGTATTGACTGGCTGGCTGAAATGTCATTTTGTGCCACAAACGCAAAAACACATTTTGGTCAGGAATCTGCCAGAGGTGGGAAGGAGGATACCAGTGGTGGGATTGGCACCAACCACCAGTTAAGTTTACAGACTTTGTTGGGTTAGAGAAGGAATACTGATGGTGGGGTGGGGACCCACCAGTGGTCATGTTTAGAAACTGGGTTGGGTGGGAGGGGTGATACTGCAGGTGAGGTTGGGCACCCCTGCTGGTGCACTTTACAGTGTGTCAGGGGGAGTGAGGATATCACAGAGCCACACACAGACAAAACTGTGCATCCTCCTACTGGTACACCAAGACTCCTGGGAAGTGACAGAATTTCAAGGAGTCCCATTGCCTTCAATTCTGGGGTGATAAAAAAGGGTCTCAGCCCATGCATCACCCCCACTCTAGCAGACACAGCTCAGAAGCTTTCCTGCTGATAGATCAGGGCTGCTGGTAGGTGCTGCGATGTCAGTGAGCCAAAAAAAATTGGGTTGCAGTGGGAAGGCAAGAAAGGGTCAAGGGGTGCTCCATTTACTGGAGAGACAATGAAAAGTCTATTTACATGCTCATATGAAGATCAGGCTCACTGATCTCTACTTAACTCACTGAACGTGGTCTAAGAAGTCAAGGTCTCCATGTGTCATGAAGCCCCCACCCCAACACACACGCAAAAAACTCTGCTGTCCTACCACTGGGACATTGGGGCTCCTGGCCAGATGATGAATTGCCAAGGAGCCCCATAGCCTGAAATGCTAGTGGGAGATAACACTTAGAGCAAGTTGCTTTGCACAGACAAAAAAGGCATGCATACATCTGAATAGTGGGGAAACCTCAAATCACAACATCCAATGTAGGCAGAAATTTTTAAGGAGTTCACTTCAAGTATTATTTAGGGCACAGATAAAAAGATAGCTTGCCACTGCAAACTGGCTAACTACTCTTGCTGCCTTAATTTTCCTAACACTGCCACTCATGAGTCACAAACAGGCTGTAGATAAGTTACCACACATCCCTGAAAAGAAGAATACTTGACACAAAGTAACAAAACAGATAACTTCTCTTGCCAATTATCCATGTACTACCAGTCTCAGTCCAAATGTAGGCTGAAAAGCATTTACCAGATCTACTTGCACAATGACACCAAAGCTACATCAGAATCACTCCCACAACCCAAAGGACTGACACCCTACTAAAACAAGGGCTTAACCCCTCCTGGGCAGTGCACACAATGCAGTGAACCTTTGGGACTATGAACGGGCATGATGAAACCCCACAAATCATACCAGGCTGAATTCAAATCCACAATGGGTGAGACTGATAGTCCCTACTTTTCTGGGCTACAAAATCCTGCCACTTTCATCTTACTGCATGGCTGTCCCATGATTAGGGTTGCCAGAATTAAATTTTTATTTTAGGATTTCGATGGAAAAAAGTCGGTGTTTATTTTCTAGTCTTTTTCCCCAATTTGTTTAGACTGAAACTGACAATAATGTGTGAATTATTCATTTTTAATAATGTATTTTGATTTATTTTGATGTAGTAGTCAGGGGTCTGACAACTGTCAGCAATGTCTTATGCAACTGCAAATTCGGCTCTTTAGCAGGCCAAGTCCCAGATAAAGACTTCAGGATGGTAGACCTGCTCAAAATCAGGTCTGTGCATTCTTCGCTCACAACCTCACACCTCGCCTTTTGTCATCCCTTACAGAATGCTCCATTGAGAGGGACATTTCAAACAAGTAATATCAAAATGAATCAGTCAACAGTTTTGTTTTTTTAACCTACATCATCCTCCTTCCTACACTAGCTGGTGTATTCATTGGCCATCTCCAGCACCTGAACACACCTTGGCAAGATCCTTGCTACCTGCTTCCTTGTACCCAGAGCCCACACGCAACTCACCTTCAAAATAGGTACCTTTGGATTACCCAATGAGATGTGGACACTGCTACATCACCTGCAAGTCAAGTGCAGATAATGCATTTTTACAGCGGACAGAGGTGAATACCATGGTCAGCTGAGAAACTGGTGGACATGCTACAAATGAGCCATGTGACCTGCACAGACAGTAGGATTATGGGACCTCAGGCACAACGGGCAGAGCTGCAATGACTTTATCCACCATAATAAGAGACATGACTTCTTTTGAAATGGAATAGTGCAATTATTCCTATTGTGCAACAGGTCAGTTTTAACTGCTTGGAAATTTGGTTGTTTCAGGGGCTATGCCACTCAGAGGCTTTAGTAGTTGGAGCCTTATACAGTAGTGTAAAAATGGCTACAAGTGCCTGCTCTGGTGCTACTAGGAAAAAAAATAGATTAATATCAATGTTAATTTTTTTCACCAGCTTGGGGCTATTTAGAGAAATTGACATTTATCGATGGATAGCAATTTATATTGAATTCTAGCAAGCCTACCCATGATATATCTCACTTTCTTGCTGAAAGTGGAGATTTTATTTTTAAGACAAGACTGAGTCCAAGACAGAGGCAGTGGAATGGTCAGCAGTATCATGGCTGGTACCATTGCCCACATATTTTTAAAAGACAATAGAAATCCCAAGCCATTGTAAACCAGTCCAGGCAACAGATTGGGCATTTTGATCCTGCAGTACAGAAAGATTGAGAGTGGGACAGTCTCCTGTTGGGTCTGCTCGGGTCCTCTGCCATTGCTGCTAGGCTGGTTAGAGGACTTTCTGCTTCAGGTCAGCCACTACTTCCTTGGAGTTGTTATACAAGATTGCACCAGCAGGGAAAAAAACTCTCAATTTTGCAGGAATGGGGTTTGGAAACTACACTGTGTCTGACAGAGGAACACTAAGATGGAGCTCATTGAGCTAGCCTAGTGGTGGTAATGTTCTCTGCTTGCTGGGTGGTGATAGGAGTGGCTCGCTCTTTTGAACTGCAAGAAGTTTCCACCCAGTAAGCAGTGAACAATGACTTGATCAGCTTTGGCTGATCATTGCCAGTAACTGCCAAGTCCATGCAGCTTGTGTTGCATTGGACTCGACAGCAACACACCTCTGAAGTGCTTCATTGTAACAAGATGTTCACTTTGCACTGCACATGCAACCAAACATAAAAATGGAGAGTAAAGAGTTAAAACATAAAAACGGAGAACAAAGAGTCACAGGGCAGGAAAAAAAGAAAGTAAACAAGAGATCTCCTAAGTCAGATAAAGTAAATGACAAACATAAAGCTATGACAACATTTCTGGAAAAAAATTAAAAGAATCATCTGAACTCACATTAGATGGAAGTTTGGATGCAGAGATTGTTAAAAGGGGCAGGAGAAAGTGAGGCATAAAGATTGATATGAGTAACACCTGATTCAGAGAGATGGGATGGACATTGTTCAAATTTATCTACAAACTCCTCAGCAAGGAAGGCTGGTGTTGAAAGAGATGTAACACAGGACTGTTTTCAGCTCCACTCCTATTTAACATATACATTAACACTCTGATTAGTGATATGTTGCAGTCCAAAGCAGATTTCCTAAAAACTAGGAAACAAAATATTGGGTAATAATCTATGCAGATAAAGGGGTAGTTACTGCAAGAACTGCAATGGGTTTGCAGAAAGTTTTAGAAAAGGTTAGAGTCATCCAGTTCTGGACTTAGAACTAAATATAAACACAACTAAAATCCTGCAATTCTCAAAACATAACATAAATTATAGTTGCATGTTCAAGAAATTCAAACTAGAAGAGGTGAAGTCTCAAATATCTTGGTGTTCTGCTTAGTAAAGCAAGGACATTCTGGTATCTGCATATATAGTCTAAAAAGAAATAATTCAAACAAACAAGTTTAGGCATTTATGGATTTGGTAAATTATTTGTGAATAATTCTTTTGACACTTTTAGCAAAAAGCTCATCTAGTATTTTCTATGCAGCTGAGGTCAGGGTTTTGTAACCAATATAAAGTCTACAGTATAGAACCAGTTCAAAATAACTTCATTATATAGTTATTAGGATTACCAAAATTAACTCCAGCCATATTTCTCAGACTAGAAACAGATACTCTTCCTCTAGCTATTTTAGCCTTTAACAAAAATGATTAGTTTCTAGAGAAAATGTTTGTACCAGATAAAAATAGCTTGATATATGCTTCTTGGAAGGAAATTCTTAATTTATCTTCACTACAAATTCACTACAACTCATGGGTCTATCAGCTAGACAAAGTTATGAAAAAAGGGACTGCAGTCCCTTATGGTACAGTATATATATATATATATATATATATATATATATATGTATATATATATATATATATTATAGTGGCACGGTAGTGCCACTATAGTTAGGGTTGAGGAGCCATTTCTATGTTAAACCCAAAACTTTGCACCTTAATAACTTTGCAACTGTTTGACGGATTTGACTGAAATTTGGAATACACAATCAAGAACCATACGCCTTGGGATCTGCCAAGTTTCATACTGGTCAGATATACGGCTGTGGAGTTATTAAGCATGATCTGTGTGCACGTTTATGCTTTTTCTGGAATTCTATGGTCGCGCCTACAGGTCGTACGGTTTGTGTGACTGGCCTGAAATCTTCAGGGAATGTGCGGCCTTGGTCCCTGATGTGCCTTTTGAAGATTTTGTGAAAAAATATTAAACGGTTCAAAAGTTATTCAAAAACAGTTTCCATTATAAGTCAATGGGAAAAGTTAAAAAAGTTCGACAGTGTCGCAATGTATTTTATTTCTCGCAATGGGCCTGTTACTTTCGCAAATTGGCCATTTTGTTTTCAGTTGGTGATCAGAGAAATGGTTGGCATTTAAATTTGGGACCCTCTAGCAACCTAATTCTTTTTGTATTCACCTAGTCGGACCCTGAGGATGCTTGCCATGTCTTTATTTTGTGGTAAAACACCCCAGAAATATGTTTTTCAAATTTCTGGAAAAAGTACTTTCACAAATTACTTTCGTGCTCACGAAAGTGTCAAACTTTTTTGTGAAAGCTTTCGCAAGTTGCGACAGTAGTTTTCCATCTGTGGGAAAGTGACAGCGATTCTTTAGCACTGCGCTGCAAAAGAACCATTAGGAGTTTTGGGCTGAAATTTGGAGAGAACAGAGCCGACATCTCACAGATGTGCCTTTCAGTGTTGTATTGAAAAAATATTACACTGCGGCAAAGTTATGGCACTCCAAAGTTGACAGTTTTTCCCATAGGATAACATTACGTTGCCCGACGCATTACAGAAATCCTTTGGCAACCTGCTGCAAAATAACGGTTTGGTCTTTTTTCCTGAAATTTGGAGGGAAGACAGACAACAGCCCACAGATGTGCCTTTCAGTGGTTTGGTGAAAAAATATTACACGACGGAAAAGTTACGGCACTCCAAAGTTGACAGTTTTTCCCATAGGATAACATTACGGCGCCCGACGCATTACAGAAATCCTTTGGCACCCTGCTGCAAAATAACGGTTTGGTCTTTTTTCCTGAAATTTGGAGAGATGACAGCCAACAGCCCACAGATGTGTCTTTCAGTGGTTTGGTGAAAAAACATTACAGGGAGGGAAAGTTATGGTGCTCCAAACTTTTCTTTTTTTCCCATAGGATAACATTATGGCGTTTGCCGCGCCTTTCAGGGCCCGTATCTCGGAAACGGTGCGAGATACGGACTTTTCATCGGAAAATTTCTTAGCCCCTTTAGCCAGGACAGTTGTAAATAATAAGACTTTTAAATTTTTTTTCTACGTCGTACGGTTCCTGAGATATAACGTATTTAGTATTCCAAGTTCTCATTTTCTACGCCGATACTCATTATTATGCATACATTATTTGTACTCACTGTCTTTCTCTATGCAGGTTTTGGGGAAAACCAGCCTGTGCACTTACATTACTGTTACTGTTGCCCTTTCCGCTATGTGTTCCAGCACTGCTTCACTCTACTGCTGACGCCTGCGCCACCATGTGCTTATCCTTTATGCTTTCATTTGCTCTTGTGTTTCTGTTATTTTGCCATTTCTGTCTACAGTACTGTTTATCTTTCTGTTTCACTTTACATCACCATGCCCATTGACATTTCTGTTTGCAGGCACCATGTTACTATGTGACAACACATCACGTGGCAGACCGTTCCCGTCTACGCCACCATGTGCGTTACCCTTTCTGTTCTCATTTGTGCTTGTGTTACCATGTGCGCCACTGTTAGCATTTCTGTTTGCGTTGCTGTCCCTGTTAGTATGCCACAAGACATCATGTGGCGTGAGCACGGGGCCCTCTGGGCCCCGCGCTCCCGCCACTGCATTACATTCACTACCGTTATCATTCTCAAAAGAAGGGAATTAGAGGCAAAACTCTTGTTTAATGCATTGAGTTACCACAGCAACAAAGTGAGAAATTGTTATGAGTTGAAAACCCCCTTGGACCCTCGCTCACCCTCACTGGCATTGGGGTGTGCATTGATCGTGGGTCCCAACTCTCACCCCATTCTCCTATACTTCTGCTGCTTTACACATGTCATAGGGTGAGAGTTAGGGCTGATGATCCCAATGCACACCCCAATGCCGGTTGGGGGGCGGGGTCCAAGGGGGGTTTTCAACCCTAACAGCAAATTTCCTCACTTTTGTCGCTGTGGAACAACCCTAACTAATGCATTAAATGGAGTTTTTTGCTTCTATATATATATATATATATATATATATATATATATATATATATATATTCAAACTAGAGATGGGCCAAAGCCACAAGTGGCTAATTTTTTGTGAGACCCAAACCAAACACAGCTGGCTCAGCTCTGATCTTGTACTCCCAGCCTCCCTGTCATGTGACAGGCTTAATCCCTGTCAGCTGACAGGCTTAGGATGCTGAGGAAGAGGTCAGAGGGTGCCTGGTCAGGGTGCATCTCAGCTATATACCAAGTTTACTCATGTGCACAAACTCTGTATATAGCAGATGGTGCAGCTGCTCAGTGCGCCATTCAAATAGGGACTGAATGGAAGGGAGGGACTGGGTCTCTTGATGACTGCAGAAGTACCGAAAAGCAGCCTCATTTTTGCTTTTTGGCCACTATGATGCCTAAGCCCAGTGACCACACAGAAGATGCCCCCCCACCCAATGCCCCGGCCCACTCACCTCATTTTCTGCCACTGAGTTGCCCATGGCCAGAGGCCACACAAACATGCTCCTCTCAACCTTCTTTTTTTTGAGAACATGTTTTATTGAAAAGGTATCATAGTTACAGATAGAAAGCTTCTGATTATGAAATGCAATCAAGAATTTAATTGTACAGCATAATATCAGTAAAGGCATCTAGATGCAGTACATACATTTAATACTTACATACAGATGGACGTATAGGCCCAAGTAATTTAAAATTTGATACAGATGTGTCTACATAATGATACAGAGTCAACCACAAATCACTTTTGTTAGTTGCAATTGAGAGCACCTCCTCCCCCGGGGAGGAGGGGATTAAAGTGACACCTCCCCAGACTAGAATGCCTTCACCAAAGGGCTCCAGGTAGCTGTGAATAAAGATTCCTGCCCATTTGCCTGCAAATGTATCCTCTCCAGTTGCATACATGATCCTAGATTGTTTAGCCAATGGGTTTTGCTTGGTGAGGTCTCATTGGCCCTGTGTTGGACCACTGTTTTCCTGGCATTCACTAAAGCCACCTCCCACAGTCTATGCTTTTTCCCCTCGAAGGGTGGGTCGCTCAGCCCCAAACATGAACTCTAGTGATGTGTTGAGTAAGTCAATGCATAAGATTTTTTTGCATAATATTATGTACTTCCACCCAGAAAGCAGCTACTTTAGCACGTGTCAACACCACATGCAGGAAGTCACCTTCCTTAACCTCACATTTTGAACAACTGCTCAGCCTCAATTTAGAGAATTTTTGCAGCTTACTGGGAGTGAGAAAAGTCCTGTATAAGTAATTTAGCTGTACCCTACGCAGTTTATATGAGAATGAACATGTATGAACATGCTTGATGGCTGTCTCCCAAGTGGCATCATCCAGATTTAAGGCAAGATCTTTTTCCCAGCATTGTCAGCCTTAACTAATGGAGGTGGCACAGATACCAAAAATAATCTGTAAAGTGTGGTTATTAGTGAACTATTGGGCTGTGGCCTATGTAGGGCCTCCTCTATAGGAGAAAGGGCTGGGTTCAAGTCAGTTACCTTGAACTCCATATTGCTGCTTAACTTCCATAAACGTCTTTATTCTTACCCATAGGGCAAGTCACCCATTGTCCCCAATCCTGCCCTCTGCCATCTTAATAAAAGTTGGTGCAATTGAACATTGTATCCCTTTTGCTCCTGGAAACCCAAGTGTATTGCATTATTAGTCAACATCCCCCTCGGTGATTAATGTGTTTGTGCACTCCCAGCCAGAATCTGACCAAAACACGTGTCAGTGGGTTGTAGCATTTTGAGGAGGCCCTAGCATGTAGGGCAGGTGACAAAATCCCTTGCAATAACCCCCCCCCAAGTGCCCTTGCCCTCCATTACCCTCCAGGCCAGAGTTTGAATAGCATTGGGGTTTTCCAAAAATGCCAGTTGAGTGGCCCAATAATAATGCTTGAAATTTGGGACAGCCAGCCCACAACCCTTTCATTGGTAGTTGTAAGATTGTTCTTTTTATCCTAGCAGTTTTGCCAGCCCATACAAATCTATGTAGTACATTGTTTAGTTGTCTGAAAAACACTTCTGGTACCCTGATTGGGAGATTATGAAATACATATAGACTCTGAGGCAATATATTCATTTTGACATTGTTTACTCTGCCAATCAGGCTCCAGGGCAATCACGCCCACTTCTCACAATCAATCCATATTTTGTTTAATAGGGGAATGTAATTTTCTTTGCATTTCTTTGTTATCATTACCCCCAAGTATTTCAATATTTTAACAATTTTTATGTTTAGGGGAGACGCCATCAAGCAGCTATCATCACCTTGACCCAATATCAGCATTTCACTTTATGACCAGTTTATTTTGTGGCCCACTAGATGTCCATATTCCACCAAGACATTGTGGAGCACAGGAAGACCAACCTGGGCATTTTGCATCTATAGTAATAAATCATCTGCAGATAGTGCTAGCTTATGTATTTTACCCCCAGCACTGAAACCCTGTATACCCTCTCCTCTCGCCTGATTACTTCAGACAGTGGCTCCAGAGATAACATATATAACAGGGGTGATAGAGGGCATCCCTGCCTTGCCACTGAGTCAGTAAGAAAGGTTTAGTAAACATCCCATCCACTAAGATCTGGGTCATAGACTGCTTGTACAATGCACTAATCCATTTCAGCATATTGGTCCCTACTCCAAACCTCCGGAGCATTTAAAAAAGATACCCCCACTTCACCCGGTTGAAGGTCTTTTCTGCGTCCAAGGCCAGTATTCCCAGGTTATCTCTAGTGTTTTTCCTTGACCAGCGCCATACCACATTTAATGTGTGTTGCACATTTACCTTACCCTGCCTCCCTTTACAGATCCTGTCTGATCTTCACTCATGATGGCAGGGAGTTCCTTCTCATGTCTACTTGCTATCTAGTGAGCCAAGATTTTATAATCTGCAGTTAGAAGGGATATGGGGTGATATGAGGCACAGAGTTTTGGGTCCTTACCCTGCTTTGGCAATATTGTAATTGTGGCAGCACACATACAGGGTGGAAAAGTCCCCTGTCTCAGGGATTCTGTAATCATTTTCTGCAGCAGAATTTGTAGGTCCTGGGAAAATATTTTAAAGAACTCTATTGGATGCCCATCCGAGTCTGGGGCATTCCCTTCCTTCAAATGTTTAGTAGCTCCGTGTATATCCTCCCATGTTACCGGCCTATCCATTGCCTCACAATCCTGTTCACTGATTTGTTTGGGTTGTGCTTTGGCAAAGAAAGCTGCATATTGGCTTTGGGAAGGTGCTACCTCCAACGTGTACAAAGTTTCATAATAGGTGCAAAAACACACCCCTATCTCTTTATCCCCATGATGAAGGTTAGCTTCAGTATCTTGTATTTGAGTGACATTTTCTTGCTCCTTGCCTATTTCACAATTGCCAGGCCAGCCACCACCCCCCCCCCGCATCTCCCTCAAAAGAATTTCCCACCTGAGTAAGCAATAGGTCTCTTTTCAATGTTTATACCATGTGCGGAATTAAATTCCCACTTTAGTTTTTGCAGTTCAGTATATCCTGCTACTGTTGGCACCTCCATATGTTTTTTTCTCTGCCTGAGTTATAAGTTCCTCAAGCAGTCTTATATGTTGGGACTCCCAATTTCTTTTTATGAGATGCAAACGATATAATAGCCCCCTTAATACTGCTTTCAGGTCATCCCATCTGACCGCTGTGCTTGTACCACCTGGTGGGTTGTCACTCAGAAAATGCCCAATTTGACTCTTTATACACTGTTGAAAGTCCTGTTTTTTTAAAAGAGTGGGATCAAGTCTCCATGAACTATTGGTGGATGCAGAACCCATTCCAGATATCACTAAGGAGTGGTCTGAGATTATTATAGGGTCTTATGTAGCTGATTGGACCACTAAAAGAATGTCCTAGGATACCAAGATCATGCCCAAGCATGCATATGTTCTGGTCGAGTGCGAGTAGTGGGAGTATTCTCTTCCCTTGGGGTTTGAATTGTGCCAATCATCCATTAACCTGTGGTCTCTCATCAGGTCTTTTAATGCCTTAGAGCTCTTAGACTCTGGCCCACCTATCCTCGTTGATCTATCTAGGGTGGTATCTAGTGTGGAGTTAAAATCACCATTCAGCACCCAGGATCCCTGGAATTTGGTCATCTCTAATGAAAGAAATGTAAATAATTCTATATTGTCAACATTAATAGCATAAACTGCCCTAATTGCTACCACTTGACCTGAGTTCAGCTGCAGCTGCAGTAGTACAACCCTCCCTCTACTGTCAATAGCCACCTTTGTGAGTACCTGGGAAACCTGGGTCTCAACCAGGTGGCCACCCCTTGAGCCTTGGAAAAGAAGTAAACCATACCATTCCCCACCCTAACCCTTGGACATGTGAGCACCCTCTTTATGAGTCATTAAAAACAGGCCATGTCCACCTTATTACTTTTAATCTTACTTTGTACTTTTTTTCCATTTTGTATGAGATTTGAGATCATTTATATTCCAAGTGCTTATTTTTAATGTTATCCATTGCCTAATCCATCCAAAATGCTGTACGTTTCTGATTCTTGCATAGCAACTGTCATTCCATACATAATAAAATGTTGATACCTAGTTTTTTGTGTTAAACCAATTAACAAACATATTCACCTCTGAACCTTGTGTAAGGCCCCCCTTCCCCTTCAAAACTAAAAATATAATTGTTAAACAGTAACTGACAAGTTTCCTTACCCCCTCACCCCAGAGCAGCCAGTTTCCCCAACACAACCATCGCTGCCCTGTCCCCCTCCATTTTTGCACACCAGCGCAGTGCACCCTCCCCATTTTGTCTTGATAGATTATATGTGTATTAGGCACTTTACATGCAATCTTTTTTTGGAGGGGTTCAAATAATAGAGCAGAATAGTAAATATCTAGAAACCCCTAAGTTCCCTTTAGAGAAGAGTGAGGGCACCTGCCCTGTTTATGGTGCAAGAGTGGCAATCCGAGCCCCCCACCCCAGCCTCCAGCCATTCTCAGTATTTAACTGACGAACAAACTCTCTTAGTCCCCACTTTCAAAATAAAGACGCTGGTCACAGACCACAATCTATCTCTGCAAGTCCACCCTCCATCCCAGAGGAGAGAAGTATGTGGCCACAATGACATATCAGGCTGCAGTACTGTACAATATACAACACCCCAGCTCCGCAGTTTTTCTCCTCCTACAAGTAAACTCAATTGTTCTCACTGAGGATTGGTTATATCTTTCATCAGTCATTATTTAGTTCTGTCCTACTAGTCCATCTCCTGTGAGCAAGCTTAACTTGTTGCTAACCACGGCCCCTGCCATGCTCGAGTATGAAGTCACCTATTGGCACTGTTTAACAGTTAAATGTCAATCTGTTGGTGCCATCAATACTCAGCTAGTCACTGATGTTGTATGTAGTTGTCACAGGTGCATCAGCCAAACCATAGGGGATTTTGTATTTGTTCATTCATCCCCATTGCACCCGAGATTTTCATCATCCTGCACTATTTACAGTTTGTACTGCTGCCTGCCTTGTGTTACCAGGAAATCCAATTTCTCAATATTATGCCCCTGAGTGCTCTATCACCCCTGAAAGCATTTATTGGACCTCATGAGTAGTTACAGGAGCTTACCAGCTCATTTCCCTGCAGTTCTGTCCTGCAAATTAACGTTCATGCACTTCATGTCAGGGGTTTGATTCCCTCTGGGTGTTTCCCCACCTCTTATCTTCTTTGTTGTGAGAGTGAGAGGATTCATTCGAAAACAAATCACAATGCTTGCTCACTCCCCCTGTGATGCTCTGAGAAAGAGGCATACTAATCTTCCAGCAGGGCATGTACAGGGTCTGTGAGGTGTCTGTATTATGATTTGTTCCCTTCTCATATGTCAGTTTCACTGCCCATCATAGTCTTAAAAGGACTACCAAGAGAACTGACAGGAATGCCCGTGAAGACATTATGATGTACATCAGAAGACAGACTTGGAGTTTTTGATTTTTGGTGGCCATCTTAAACTTCATGTTGTAAACACTTTTTCAAAATTAGACTCCACTAGAAATAAAGCATGTGATGTACCTCAGCGAGTCTTCCCCGATAATTACTCGTGAATGAACTACCTCCTCACATACATTTTGATATATTTTAAAAAACAACAGGAATCTCTGGTAATATCCCCCATGAGCATGCAGATCATAGCCGCATTAGTTCGGAGGCTATGGTCCTTTCAGCCATCCCTCCCCCAGTCATTTAAATCACCTTATTTATCATGAGTATTGGACAAAGTCAGATATCAGTTGTTTATTTGACTGATGCTGTGGTCCCATTCTGCATTCTTCCCTCTACTGCCCCATCCTCATGGTTGACATATGTTTCTGTCTCCTGGGGTTTTATGAAGAATTTTGGAGGGCACTCGGACTTGGTAATCTTCAGTTTTGAGGGGTGGAGCAATGCAAAGTTCCATCCCATCAAATGCAGTTTGGTTTTTACTCCCTCAAATTTCTGGTGCTGTAACTGCAGATCTCCAGAGTAATCTTGAAAGACAGACACATGGACCCCTTTGACTACAATAGGTCAGTGTGCCCTGGCAGCTTTAAGCATTCTTTCTTTGTCTGGAAATCTTAGATATTTGATAAGGTAATGGCGCAGTCTGTCTCCTGGCTTGGGAGACACACCAGTTTGGTGCACCTTTTCTATTTCAAAGTTGGTCACTTTCCCCTCCATGCCAAGATGTACTACCAGCCATTTCTGGATTGTCTTCCCTCCTCCTTTCCCATCTACAGTAGTCCTTTGGGAAGACCTATTATTCTTACATTAGACCTACATGCCTTGTTTTCCTGAACATCAGAATGTGCCATCAGATGAGAAACTTTGTCCTGTAATATTTTTTCTCTTGCCAGATCCAATAGTTAGTCTTCAATTCCACTCACCCAACCCTCCTGTTCATCAAGTCTGTTATTGTGTTCTGCCACCTTTTCTGATATTCCTGTTACCACCACTTGTAAATGTGTGATCTGTGCTGTGACATTTGTAAAGCCTGCTCTCATTTCATTTTGCAGGTTATTAGGATGGAGAGTGCAGCCACTGTCAGGTTGCTAGTTGTTTTTTGATGACTCCCCTTTGCCATTGTAGCTTGTGATCTGGTACGGTCTTCAGTAGTGCCAGCTGCAGATTTGTCGGCTGCTTCAGATTGGAGATTATACTGTTTTTAGTGGATTTCTGTGTTACCGTGTTTCTCTGATGTTGATTTATATCCAAATAGTAAACAATTTCTCAAAATAATGGTGTTAATTCTGCCTCTGAATTTTGTGCCTTGAGGATTTGGTCTAGCACACGTCCACCATGCTGTGCTACAAAACCACCCCCCAACCTTCTTGTCATTGAAATCATGGGATGTGGACTCTCAGAATGAGAGACAGTGAGCTACACTGACCCTCTTAATGAAGGAGATATCCTCTCGCATGGAGATACAAGCTCAGAAAACAAGAAACCTATCATAAGTCTTATACAAGCAAAGTAAGGCAATGCCCATAACTGCTTGCCATTTTCCTTAAAATGAATATCCTGGTATTTTATTGCTGGTACAGTACTCATCCAGTTTGATTTTTAATGCACTTATACTGCTACTTCCCACAACCTCCAAAAGTAGTGAATTCCATACCTACCTATTCTTTAGTTAGACTATGCAATTATTTTCTTAGTATGATTTATATCTCCCTTTAATTGTAATATATGTGCCCCAGTATGGTGGTAGTGATTCCTTATTTCTAAACTAAGGCAATCCCAAAGATCTTAATTATTGAATGCTCTATAGATCAGACACAAATCTCTCATTAGTCTTCTGTATTCCACAGAGTACAGACCTAATATATCCAGTCTTTCCTCGTATCTTCAGTTTTTAACTTCCAAAATGAACTTAGTGGCTCTTCACTGGATTCCTTCTAAGGCTTTGATTTTGGCCTAAGTATTAGAGTTCCAAAACTGGATGCAGTACTCCAGGTGGGGCCTTACCAGTGAGGTTTACAGTAGTATTATTATTACATATTTATCCCACTATGGCTATGCCTTTTGATACTTCCTAGTAATCAATTTGCCCATTTGGCCATCAAATAGCAAAAGATTTAAATTTCAAATCATCTGAGATCAAAATCCCAGGATCTTTTTCCTCCCTTACCTCACTTAATGTCTGACCATTGCACTCATACTTAGCCATTGTGCTTCCCATGCCTAAATGCATTACAATGCATTTTTTCTACAGTATACTGAATTCCAATTTATGTAGTTTGGCCCAATGATCTAATCTGAATAATAAGTCTTGCAAATGATTTATCTCAGTTGTTGCTGGACAACTGATCCCAGTTTTGTATTGTCAGCAGATTTTGACAGTCAGATCTCTTCCACTCTCAGCATTATTGCTACATACATGTTGAAAAGGCAGGCACCCAGAACTGATCACTGAGGCACCCCACTGGAGACATCCACCCAATCAGATACCATCCCCTGATATTAACTCTCTGCTTTCTATTGGTGAGCCATGACTTTATCCATGCCACTATCCATTTGCTAAGGCCAGTACTGCATAGGACTTCCAATAGGTGATCACGTGGCACTTTATCAAAGGCCTTGCTAAGATCCAAATAGATCACATCTACTGGATTCCCCATATCCAAAGCCTTGCAGGCCTCATCATAAAACTATGTTTGACTTGTTAGAAATTATCTTCCCCTTGTGAACCTATGCTGGGTCTCATCAATGTTACCTTCCTTACAAATAAATTCATCATTCTAGAAACACAGAAACATAGAATTTGATGGCAGATAAGGACCTCTTGGCCCACCTAGTCTGCCCATTTTCCTACCTAACAGATAAGCTGCAGATACTAGTTAACCAATAGCTTACTTTCTCCTACCCCCCACTAGGACTGCCTTATGTCTGTCCCATGCATTCTTGAATTCCCACACTGTTCTTGACTCCACGATCTCCTCAAGGAGGCTCTTTCATGCATCCACAACCTTTTCCATGAAAAAATACTTCCTCACATTACCTCTGAGCCGTCACCCCTCTATCTTCAAATTGTGCCCCCTTGTTCTTGCACATCTCTTTTTCTGAAAGATACTACCTTCTTGGACTTTGTTGATTCCCTTGAGGTACTTGAAAGTTTCTATTATGTCCCCTACATATTAAGCTGCTTTAGTCTTTCTTCATATGTCTTCTGATGCAGACCCTGCACCATTTTGGTTGCCCTCCTCTGGACAGCCTCCACTCTGTCTATGTCTTTGCAGAGATGGGGTCTCTAGAACTGCACACAGTACTCCAGGTGGGGTCTCACCAACTGTCTGTACAAAGGGATAACAACTTCCTGTTTTCTACTATTGATGCCTCTCCCTATGCATCCCAGTATCACCCCAGCCTTCCTTACTGCCTTCTCACATTGCTTGCCCACCTTTAGGTCATCTGATATAATTACCCCCAAGTCCTTTTCCATTTTTACTGTTGTCAGTATCTTAGCCACCATTGTGTACTCTTCCCCCTGGGTTTTTGTTTCCCAGGTGCATTACCTTGCACTTATTTGCATTGAATCTGGGCTGCCATACATTTGACCATTCCTCCAACCTTGCCAAGTCCCTTCTCATCCTTTCCACTCCATCTTGTGTATCAACCATGTTGCAGATCTTTGTGTCATCTGCAAAGAGACATACTTTTCCTTCCAGTTCCTCTACAATGTCACTTATAAAGACATTAAAAAAGGACCGGTCCCAGTACTGAACCTTGTGGTACCCCGCTAGTAACCCTCCTTTCTTCACTGTGGACTCCGTTTACTACTACCCTTTGTGTCTTGTTGTCTAGCTAACGTTTTATCCTGGCTACCACCTTGGGACCCGGACCCACTCCAAGGCTAGCTAACTTCTTTTATTATGCCTTCCAAACTGTTTCCCAGTACTGAAGTCAGGTTCACAGGTCTACAGTTCTTGAATTCTTTCTTGGACCCCTTTTTGAATATTGGGATAATAGTACAGTAGCTTCTTTCCAGCAGCTTACTACTGTTCCTGAATTTAAAGAACCATGAAAATTCATGGTAACTTGTTCTGCCAGTTCCACTGCTAGCTGCTTGATGACCCTAGAGTGTATCCCATCTGGACCTGGTGACTTATTTGATGTTAATTTTTAGAGTCTACATTTAATGATGTCTTCACTAATTATCATCGTCTCTTTTGCAGTCCTGTTAATATTTATCTCTGGCTCACTTACTTTCTCATTAAACACCATTTAGAAAGAAGTATGTGTTTAATGTATGGGCTATCTGTTTATCCTCACTGACATGCCTTCCATTTTGGCACTCAAGTGGTCCTATTTATAATTTACCTCCCTGTCATATGGTTTATATGACTGTAAAAAGATTTATAATTTTTTTACCTTGCTTGCCAATCTTATTTCATAGCCCCCTTTTGTCCTTTTTATACTTCCTTTGTATTTTGGTGCAACCTTCTTGTAGTCAGTCCACATACCCTGTGAGTTACTTTTTTGGCCTTTATTGTACGACTTATCTCCTTTGTTATTATTTTTTTTATCTTCCTATTGAACCAAGGTGGAATTTTCCCTGCCTTATTATATTTGATTCTTTTCGGACCATACTTATCAATTAAATTGTTTAGTTTTTCTGTCATAATGACCCACATATCATTAAGATCTAGATTTCTAAAGTCCCTATGCCAGTCCCATTTCCTTAGCTCATTATGCATACCTTCAAAGACAGCCTTTTCAAAGGATTGCAATGTAGTGTTACCCATTATCTTACAATTGCATTACATTCTGTTTACTTGTACAACTTTTATTTGATTTAGCATCTTAAAATATAATGAATTTCTGCTTTAAAGTCTCAATTTACAGCATATTCTCTGTGTAGACAGCACCTTTTCCATGAGGGACGAATGAGTGCAGAGCAATTTTGAGTAGGGATGGGTGAAAGCCTTCCCTTTAAAACTGAGCCATTTTGAACGTAAGTGGCTCCTTTTTTGTGAGAACTGAATCAAACACAGTGAGCTCAGCTAAATCTCGCACTCCCCCAACCTTCCTGTCATGTGACAGACTTATTCCCTGTCATCTTGCAGGCTTAGGATGTTGGGGAAGAGCTCAGTGGGTGCCCAAGCAGCACAGGCCTCAGCTATATACTGAGTTTGTTCATAAGCACAAACATGGTATACAGCAGATGGTGCAGCTTATCAACACGTCATTCTAAAAGGAACTGCATGGGAGGGAGGGAGGGACTAGGTCTCATGGTAACCATGGAGGAGCTGAAACATGGCCTCATTTTTTCCTTTTAGCTACTGGGTTGCCCAACCCTGGTCACCACACAAAAGATGCCCCCCTCCATGCCCCTGGCCCACTTATTTAATTTTTGCCCACCGGATTGCCCAAGCCCGGTGGCCACACAAACATACCTCCTCTCAACCTTCTTGTCATTGAAATCAAGGGACATGAACACTCAGAATGAGGGACAGTAAAGGACACTGACCTTCATAATGAAGGAGACATCCTCAAGCATGGAGATACAAGCTCAGAAAAAAAAAATGGCAACCATTGTGTTTACTTGTACAAGTTTTATTTAATTTAGCATCCTAGAATATTATGAATTTCTTCTTTAAAGTCTTAATTTACAGTACATTCTGTGTGTGGGCAGCACCTTTTCCATGACAGAAAAATGAGGCAGAGAGCAATTTTGAGGGATAAATAAAGGATGTCCCTTGTAATCAGGGGCAGTTGAGAGGTATTCGCACTGATGTCCTGCAATTTCCTTTTTCTCTACTGGGTTGCCAAGCCCAGTGGCCACATAGATGCCCCTGCCCACTTTTTTGGCCACCGGGTTGTCCAAGCCTGGTGGTCATACAACACACAACACCCTTTTTTGACCACTATGTTGCCCAAGCCAGGTGGTCACATGGTGGCCCCAATCTCTTTTAGCCACTGGGTTGCCCAAGCTCAGTGGCCAATAAAACAAACACCCCCACCCTCTTAGTACCCTTGCCATGCACCTTCCCCTGACCCAAGTTCAATCCTGTAAAAAAAAGATCCAACACTGTCCATACCCCCATTAACCTGTAAAAATAAAATGGTTCATCAATGCATCTCTCACCCCAACCCTTGTTACCCCCACCTCAACCCCCCCAGCACCCTGCCACACCTCACTCCCCCCAGTCACCCACTCACCTCAATAAGGTCCTTCATGGTAATTCTCTCTTATTGCAGTTTGCAGCCTTTCTGAACCACATCCAACCCCACACATAGAAAAAACCTACGTCTAAACAGATTTTCACACTTAGTTTTTTTTTAGTTCATTTTAACTGACACCTATAACTTTATGATTTTTAAAGATTTTGATCCTGCATTTTCAGAATAGGTTTTTTGACCCCCACCTCATGAACTAGACAGGTGTCATTTTTCAAATCTCACCAGAAATACCCTTTCACCTTAGTTCTGTGAAATTATGTTTCCATTGGGATTTGAACAAAGATACTTTTCTAGTTCATGAGATGGGTTGAAAAAGTCTTTGTTGAAAATTTGGAGTGAAAACATGCAGGTTGGTCAGGAGTATATGGCAAACGTTGAACTCCCTTTTAATATTACTGTCACTTCATTGACATTTTCTAGTGCTTTGCTCTTGCTTATCCCATTTTTCCTTAAATTATACATGTAGGTTGAATCTGGCGAATCCAGATCCACCCCAGCTTTGCCCATCCATAATTCAAACTTTTAATACTGAAACTTATGTAAAAAATACAATCACTAGACATTCTGATACAGCAAGACTAGTGGCTATAGCTAGATTATGGAACTCTTCTTCAAGTTTTTTTTTTTGAGGCCTGAATATGAAATGAAAGCCAAAACATTGTGAAAATGCTGAGCACTTAAAACTTCTGGGTAGATCAAGATTCAATTGTAACTATTGTACTTCTTCCATCTTCTCTAACTGGAATGAAATCAAAGAAGGGAAATCTTGCCCAGCAGGTTGTAAGGTCAAATTATCATCAATACAGTACATACTCTGTTTGAATGTTCTCATTAAAAGGGGTAGGGTACTGCCTAGAATTAATAGTAACTTTCAGAAGTTGTCAGCTATCACTTCTTATATCTGAAGCATTTTGTTTTACTTTTCAGTTTTGCTTTTTAGACGATCTTCTACCAGACAATAATGGTGTGATGTGTGAGACAGTACTCTACCTGGAGGCTGACACAGTTTTTCAATTCCTCCCTATATATCATCAGCACTGTGGCCTCACTGACTGTGACATCACTTGTAACCAAGAAGAGTTAATTTCCTGCTGCTTGAATGGTAACTTGTAACAAATGACACCAATAAGATAGCAGGGTAATCTAACAATTAGTGAGGACACATGCTGATGATGTAGTGGGAAGAACAGAACTAGATATGTCTGATTTTAGGTAAGTCAGTGCTTTTCACCTCACATCCAATACAATTACATAGAAAACCATCTTATGATCACCACTTCAAAAATAACAAATAATAAGGGAATACTTTTAAAAAGTACTACAGTTTTCTGCCTGCCATTTTTGGCATTACTATCTTTTTAAGCTTACTTAGGAAGAAAAAGCTAGATTGTTTGTTTATAGATAATGAGTATATGGATGCTGTGCAAATGTGCTTGCTTTTACTAAACAATAATCAGACTAAAGTCCTTTTTGTCATTGCTAAATTTGCACAGCAGTATATTGTTTGAATTCATGTAACAAAACTGTTTACTGTCCTTGACATGCATTTTAATGGTGAGTTACTATGTATATGTATATGTATATGTATATGTATATGTATATGTATATGTATATGTATATGTATATGTATATCAAAAAATTTCTCTCATTTATGTCATTTTAACTGTATGTTGAACATGTAATGTTATGCATACTTTGGTGTAATAAACTGAACTGAACTATCATATCTCCCATCTCCCTTTTAGTTTCTGGAGTGTATGTCTCGAGTGTACATATCAAGGTCTTGCAGCCTCTGTTCGTGTATCTTTTCCCCCATACCCTGGATCATTTTTTGTCATCCATCAATGCTTCTACCCTCTCACAGTCCTTATGCAGGTATGGAATCTAGAACCTTACACAGTACTTCCAGTGCAGATGCACCAATGAGCTACAGAGTGGAAGGATTACATCCTGGCTTTTGTTGCTTATTCCCCACCCTATGCACCCTAGCATCCTGTTACTCATCCCTGCAGCCTTGTTGAACTGCTCTGTGAATTTCAGTTTTTCTGATATTATTAACCCAGACTATTTTCTTCTGCTGTGCTCTGTAACATCACACCCTCATTATGTATTGCATACTTGGGATCTTCTTCTTCTTGATGTGCATTACCTTACATTTCTTTATGTTAAAGCTTAGCTGCCATGACTGTAATGTTCCCTATTCCCCCTCCTCCAGAAATATCTAGAAAAAGCTGCTACCAGCTCAGTATGATGTTTCTTACAAAATGTTTGAAATAAATAAGTACATTAATAACTAAATAAATAAATAAAATAAATTTATAAGAGGGTGATTATGGCGTGCAGTGCCTCTCCAACTTTCACAACAGATCAACTTTCACAGCAGTTTCTACCCTCTCACAGTCCTTATGCAGGTATGGACTCTAGAACCTTACACAGTACTTCCAGTGCAGATGCACCAGTGACTTTCACAACTTTCACAAATGACAATGAGCACAAGTCACCAGGCTCTTTTGGGGCTGGGGAGGTTTACCTGTGTCTGACTTGGATGTTTGGATTTTTCTCTGTTTGATTAGCAGGGTATTTTCTCTGTCAAATTGGTTTGAAGCAGTATTACAAATTGTCGTGTATGGCATCTTGCTGACAGGAAGGCACTCATCGCATCAGTAGGTCAGAGCGTTTAGCTGATTGTTTTGTGAGGGCACAGCTTAGGCCCAACCCCTTCCCACCCCTCACCCCACCCACCCCTGGAAATAGTTCATTTATACCTGGGGTTCTGACATCATTTCCTCAAGAGGGCAAGGTACATATCACTGTCATATCCTGTCTAGCACACTGCACTGACAATATAAGCATACACATTATATAAATACATATATTTCTATATAACGCACCAAACACACACACAAAAAAAAAAAGAAAAAGAAAAAAAAACTAAACAAGGTAGACAGTTATGTGGGGAGTAGTACAATGTACTGGCTGTGGGGCAGCAGTCTTCCGGGAGTCTTTCTGGAGGCTGAGATGCTGCCCTGTTTGCAGACAACTATCTGCCCTGAGGGAGGAAGTTGCCCATCTTCAGGCCGCACTGGACAGTGGCAAGGGAACCTTCCCCATCCAGGGAGCACCAGAGCCACCACCACTACCTCAGAGGTTGCGAAGAAAGCACAGCAGTTGGACCACAGTGGGCTCAGGGAGGGTAAGGGTGGTGGAACAGAGGCACACCCAGTCAGTTGTTTCACTCCACAATCCATACACCATTCTGGGGGAGCATAGTTCCCCTATGGATGCACCCACAGAGGAGACTAAGGAGGGTGCAGACAACTGTCACAAGGGAGGCCCTCAGGAAGGAGGCAGAGGGCACCACAGGGAAAGAAAGCAGCTCCTGGTGGGGGACTCAATTATTAGGGGGATAGAACTGGGGGGAGCAGGGAAAACTGAAGTAAGGTGCCTGCCTGGTGCCATGGCTTGGAGGGACAGGAAGCGCATCCTTAGGATCATGAGAACAGTTGCACGGGAGTCTGAGCTGGATGTCATTGTCCACCTAGGGACAAATGACTTAGCTCATCATGAGATTAGAGCAGTGCAGAAGGACTTTGTAGAGTTGGGGAAGGGATTAAGACAAGTAGCACACACAGTATCCTTCTCAGAGGTGCTGCCTGTCAGTGGCATGGGTGAGGCGAGGGTACTTTGCACCATGCAGTTTAACAAATGGTTGAAAAAATGGTGTGGAGCACAGGGGTTTGGCTTCATTGGGGACTGGGGTTCCACCTGGAGGGACACCAGCCTATACTGGCAGGATGGTCTGCATCTGTCCAGGAAGGGAACAAGTCTTTTGGGCAATCGGTTTAAATGCTTCATTGGCAAGCCTTTAAACTAGTCAAGGGGGAAGGCACTGATAAGCAGCAGGAGAACCCAGTCTCCCCCTACAAAACAGGGTACTAAATGAGAAAAAGACCAAGGTAGAAAGGTCAGTGGGGGATGCCGCTACAGAAGGTAAAGCCATCAAAAAATGGAGACCAATGAGTACCAATGCCCGTAGTCTGGGTAACAAGCTTCCTGAATTAGTGGCCTTGATGGAGGAGGAAGATCTGGATATCATGGCAGTCACAGAAACATGGTTCACACAGAACCATGACTGGACGAACATACCAGGATACACTCATCTACAGGAGGGACAGGGAGGGTAAAAGAGGAGGAGGAGTAGCTCTCACATTAGAGAAGAAATCAAAGCAACAGAACAAAAGGGTAAACAGGGAGGAGAAGAAGCACTGTGGGTCAATTTGAGGCAGGCAATGGCACCACAATCCGCACAGGGGTTAGACATAGACCCCTCTCAGGGGAGGAAATGGACAAGGAAATGATAGAAAGTATACTTAGAATGGCAGATAAAGGGATATATTGCTGATGGGTGATCTGAATATGCCAGATGTTAACTGGAGTGCAGTTGCAGCAGCCACTTCTAAGAGTGGGGTTATTCTAGATGCCCTACAGGGGCATGCCTTAGACAACTAGTATTGGAGCCCACTTGAGAGGAGCAATCTTAGACCTGGTTCTCTCAAATGGAGATGAAGAGGATCACAGATGTAAGTGGGTAGCCATCTGGGAACTAGCGACCATCGAACAGTATGGTTCACAATAAACACAGCAATAGAGTCAAGCCATACAAAGACAAAGGTACTGGATTTTAGGAGGGCTGACTTTGCCAAAATGGGTGAGTGCCTAAGGAATGCACTAGCAAATGGGCAGGAAGGAGGGGTGGAAGAACAATGGGGAATAATAAAACTGCCATCACAGAGGTAACAAGCCTTTGTGTAAAGCAAATAAACAAAATGAAACGAGGTAAGAAACCACTATGGTTCTCAAAGGAAGTGGCAGTGAAGGTTCAAGAGAAAAAGAAAGCATTCAGGAAGTACAAGGAATCACAGAAGGAACAGGACAGAGAACTGTATCAGTTAAAGCAAAAGGAAGCTGGAAAGGCAGTCAGAACAGCAAAGGCCCAAACCGAGGAAAAGATAGCCAACTCAGTTAAGAAGGGGGATAAAACCTTTTATAGGTACATCAGGGAGCGAAGGAAGACCAAGGGAGGGATAGTGAGGCTTAATAAAGGGGAGGGAGGGTGGGCAGAGGGTGACTGTGAAAAGGCAGAGATACTAAACAAATATTTTTGCTCAGTATTTACAAAGGAAGAGGGGGAGGTACCTAAAACAAACAGTAGAAACACTCTGGATACAGAAGTTGATACCAGCCCAGTTACAGAAGAAAGGGTTCTGAAAGAGCTCTTAAAACTGAAGGTGGACAAAGCAATGGGGCCTGATGGGATTCATCCCAGAATTCTAAAAGAACTAAGGGTAGAACTAGTGACACCACTGACTACCCTCTTTAACAAATCATGGGAGGATGGGGTGGTACCTGAGGACTGGAGGAGGGCAGATGTGATTCCCCTTCACAAAAGTGTGAGCAAGGCAGAAGCAGAAAACTACAGACCTGTTAGTTTAACCTCAGTGGTAGGGAAAATGATGGAATCACTTCTGAAGGAAAGAATTGTTGAGTATCTAGAGGCCAGAGGGCACAGGACCCAAGGCAGCATGGATTCACAGTGGGAAGGTCATGCCAGACAAATCTGATAGATTTCTTTGACTGGGTGACCAAAGTAGTTGATCAGGGAGGGCTGTGGACATGGCCTACCTAGACTTTAGCAAGGCATTTGACACAGTCCCACACAAAGATTAATATACAAGTTAGCCAGCCTGGGAGTGGGTCCCAAGATGACAGCCTGGGTAAAGAATTGGCTGGAGAATAGGACACAGAGAGTAATAGTAAATAGAGTCCACTCTAAAAAGGGGTTAGTAGTGGGGTACTGCAGGGTTCAGTATTAGGACCGGTCCTCTTCAATGTCTTTATAAGCTGACATTGCAGAGGGACTGGAAGGAAAAGTATGTCTCTTTGCAGATGACACAAAGATCTGCAACAGAGTTGATGCACAAGGTGGGTGGAAAGAATGAGAAGGACTTGGCAAGGTTAGAGGAATGGTCAAATGTATGGCAGCTTAGATTCAATGCTAAGAAGTGCAAGGTAATGCACCTGGGAAACAAAACCCAGGGAAGAGTACACAATGGGGGTGAGATACTAACAACAACAAAAATGGAAAGGGACCTGGGGTAGTCATATCAGATGACCTAAAGGTGGGCAAGCAATGTGAGAGGGCAGCAAGGAGGGCTGGGGGAATACTGGGATGCATAGGGAGAGGCATCACCAGTAGAAAACAAGAAGTTATTATCCCTCTGTACAGACAGCTGGTGAGACCACATCTGGAGTACTGCATGCAGTTCTGGAGACCCAATCTTCACAAAGACATAGACAGGATGGAAGCTGTCCAGAGGAGGGCAACTAAAATGGTGCAGGGTCTGCACCGGAAGACATATGAAGAGAGACTTAAGGAGCTTAGTATGTATAGCCTCGAGGAAAGGAGGGAGAGGGGGGACATGATAGAAACTTTCAAGTACCTCAAGGGAATCAACAAAGTCCAAGAGGGTAGCATCTTTCAAAAAAGAGGTGTGCAAGAACAAGGGGCACAATTTGAAGATAGAAGGGGCTGCTCAGAGGTAATTTAAGGAAGTATTTTTCACAGAGAGGTTGTGGATGTATGGAACGGCCTTCCAGAGGAGGTTGTGGAGTCAAAACAGTGGTGGAATTCAAGCATGCATGGGACAGTCATAAGGCAATTCTAGGGGGTGGGGTAGGAAGAAGTAGGCTGCTGGTTAACTAGGATCTGCAGCTTATCCATCAGGTAGGGAAATGGGCAGACTGGGTGGGCCAAGCGGTCCTTATCTGCCGTCAAATTCTATGTTTCTATGTTCTATGTTTCTATGTTTCTATGTTTCACCATCCTCCTTCATGAATCTTTCCTTTCATACCTCTGCCCCCAGTTGAACCTACCCCCCCATGAACAATCAACAGACATAAAACTAACATGTTGTCCTGAGTGCCATGTACTTGGTTCATTGCCAGATATTAAACTTCACAGACAAGGATAGCATCTGCAGTGGACAGGATTGCTGGCTATTTTCTAAGCATTGCAGGACTGATACACATAGAATGACATCTGATTGTTGGTCTGTTTGTGGTGTGCAAAGGTCAGCTAGGCTGCTGTACATATCTATCAAACTATGTATCTCTCTCTCTCTCTCTCTCTATTTATGTATTTTTTGTTGATCAGACTCATCCATTTGAGGGGGATACAGAGGCAGACCAACTGCAATTCAACCAGATGAAGCTGTTGGTGGTTCCATGTCATAATGGTGATCGCCAAATAGCGATTGCCATTACAGTGAGTGTACATCACCGAAAAACCAAAACAGTGATGTACACTTCCAGTGAGGAAACACCAGCGAAAACAAATGTTTTTATGTGAGGGGGCTGCGCTCCCCACATCCCCTTTAATAAAGATTCTCCACTGCAGGGGGATGCATGTCAGGGAGGGGGAGAAACTTGTAAAAAGAACTTTACTCACCCACACAAAACACAAAATATTGTGCTCCTCCCCAGCCCTGAACCCTGCACCCTCCCCAATCTAGCCAGCCACCCTCACCACCACACCATACAGACAGCTTGGCAGCCTCTTGCCACACTACCTCCCACATAGCTTCCATCCTCTTCTGTTCTCCCTCCTGTTCTTCCATTCACCTTGTTGTTCTCCCCTTGCTAACCTTTCAGGGTAGCTCTCATAACGAGTGCTGAAACTGAATCACTCATATCCGAGTCACTCAGTTTCATTCACCATTTTAACAGGTTACCGCTGTGGTTGGTGTTTTAGTGAATGGAGAAGTTTGTCCAGGATACTGGGGAAATTTCCATACTATTTTTGAGAACTGTCATGGGATCTTTAACATCCACCTGAACAGCTGCCAGAAAAGGCAGACAGGAGCTTAGTTAAATGTCTCCTCTGAAGGGTAGCACACCAAAGTAGTACAGCATCCCCTTAGTACTGATGAGTCCGGAGAAAAATGAGACGTGTCTATGTCTTCTGTTCTCTGCCTTTGAAGCTTGTGTGTGAGGCAGTTTGGCATCAAATAGTCCTGCTTAAACCAGAACCAGTATAATTTTTTTTTATACTTAGTTTATTGAAGGTTCAAAATGGTATCAACAGTTTACCATCTGTCAGTACATCCTTATGAAACAGAGTTTATGTTGTTTCACCATTCTTCACACTTTCAATACAAGTTATTTAAAATACATAAATCACTTAACAGTTTTAATATATTCTACTCAAATAAAAAGCAAAATTATCATAAAAAACAGATAAAACCTGGGCTATGTTGCTGGAAATATATAAATATTTATCTCAAAATTACTTTCTGTGTATTTACTAGGTCACTCTTAGGGTCCAGAGTGTGTAGGGAGGAGCCAGGCCCAGGCAGACAGAGCAGTGTGTGGCTTCCAAGAGTCACAGAGACTGGACAGCTCTGCACCTCTGTGCCTATCCAAGAGGCTGGGTACACCTTCTCATTGTTATGGAGAAGCTCCCACCTGGACCAACTTTGAACCAATAGCTTGGGCCTATTGTTTATGGCAAAGGTCATTTGCTCAAACTGTTGTATGTGTCTTATTGTTGCTGACCACTCATCAATAGTAGGTGGTACTTTCTGGAGCCATCTCTATGTCACTACCTTATAGGCTACTACCAAACATATAGACCATAAATAAATATAATCCTTGCCTCAGAGGTCATCAGGTGGATGTCCCAACATTAACTGGGCAGGGGAAGGAGGTTGAGTTAGGAATAATAGCTGCTTTATCTGATTTATAAGTCCAACCCAAAAGTTCTGGAGGACCAGACAGTCAAGGAATATGTGCAAGTGGTTAGCAGCCTGGTTCCCATATTCCATCCAGCATGCAGAAGATGCTCCCAGTGTTCGTTTGGCCACCAATATAGGTACCAGGCAGAATCTAACCCGGGTCTTCCAAATAAATTCTCTCCAAATAGGAGAGAAAGTGGTGGACCAAGTTATCTGCCATATTCTTGTCCAAGAAGACTCTAAAAATGTTGTGGATAGTTCCCTTACTCATCGACCCTCCATCCTGTCAGTGCGGTGAGAGAGGAGGCATATCATGGATGCACATAGGATAGAGAATGCTCGATCTCCCATCCCAGAGGACCAAATCTGGATATAAGGGAGGCCCTCCAGAAACTGTTGTATTCTTAAATTTGCACTTTGTAACTGTTTATTAATATAGTTTCTGAGTTGATAATAGTATAGTCTATCCCCCTCAGTCCACACATAAGCTTTTTGGCCTTCCTCAAAGGTCAAGATTGAGCTGCCAACAACTGCCAGGGGGCCTGAAGTCCTTGGGCCACCTGTCTACTGAACCAAGTGCCTTGTTGTGCTGGTGTAAACTGTGGATTAAACTGGAACCACTCATATCTCCACATAAGTGGTTGTAACACTTTCGTTCAGGTACCCCCGTTCCCATCCTTCTAATTTTGTGGCACAACTATTTGGTAACAGTTTTAATACTTGTTTGAAATGTGAGGGGCTTAATAGACAAGTGGGGAGAGGGGCCGGGAGCTTCGTAGCCAAATCTATGGAATTCTAGTGGGCCTGGTAACCACTGTTGCCCCACAGACATGCCAAGCACATTTGAGAAGCCATCCAGTAATGCGCAAGGGAGGGCAGAGAAATCCCACCCTTATTCTTGGAGAGATGGAGGAGCTGCAAAACAATTCTTGTTTTTTTATTATTCCATATGAAAAGTGTGAACACCCATTGCCAGTTCAATAACTCCTTAATTGTAATTTGACATGGGACACATTGAAACAGGTAGAGCAGTCATGGGAGGGCGTTCATTTTTAGGGATAAATTGAGAGAGTAAAATGAAAGGGTCAAAATGGCCCACCTTCTTATTTCCTGTTTTAGATTATTAATCAAAGGGAGATAGTTACTGGCATGGAGTTGCCTCAAGTCCCGCAGAATTCTAATTCCTAGGTACTTAAAGGACTGTTGGTCCCACTTCATATTAAATCTTAACTTGATTTTAGTGGAAGGATCATAATTTACAGTTAAGATCTCTGTTTTAGTTGTATTAATGGTGTAGCCAGAGAGTTGAGAAAAAAGAGACAACCTCTGGAAGAGGTGTGGGAGAGATTGCTCAGGATCGGATAGATATATCAGAACATCATCAGCAAATAAAGCTATTTTATGCTCTACTTCAGCTAGGGTGATTCCTTTGATCTCGGGGGCTAATCTAATATATTGGGCTAAAGGTTCAATGTAAAATGCAAAAAGAAGAGGGGAGAAGGGGCATCCCTGATGTGTATACCTCCTAAGGGGAAAACTGGAAGATAGATTGCCGTTTGTCCTAATATAACCTGTGGGGGTCTCATATAGCTTGAAAATAAATTCTATGAATTTCTTAGGGAAACCGAAGGAGGCAAGGACCCCCCTCAAAAAGGACTATGACACTTTGTCAAAGGTCTTTTTGGCACCTAAACTAAGTAAAAGTGCAGGTGTTTTTTGGTGTTGTATATGTTCTAAAAGGTAACTAGACCTTCGTATAGTATCCTAGGCCTGAAGAACTGTGGTAAAACCACATTGATCTAAATGTATAACATGGGGGCCAAATTTTTGAGTCGCCGGGCCAAAATGGAGGATAGAAGTTTGTAGTCGGTGTTAAGGACTGATATAGGTCTATACAAAGAGCAAATTAAGGGATCCTTGCCTGACTTCGGGATCACCTAAACAATTGCATTGTCCCATGATGGAGGTATCCTTCCTTTGGAGGAAAAGACAAATGAAAAGACGGGGTTCAAAATAGGGGAGATTTCCTTTTTGTATACTTTATAAAATTCCCCAGGGAGTCTATCTGACCCTGGACACTTCCCACTCCTCAAGAGTCCTATCTCCATCTCGATCTCTCTCAATAAGATGGGGGCAGACAGGGAAATTCTCTGGGTCTTAGACATGGAGGGCAGCTTAAGCTTTTGTAGGAAGGTGGTGACCTCTTCCTCTGAAATCTCTTGTGGGGCTGAATATATTTGGGAATAAAAATCTAAGAAGGTGTTAGAGATGCCTGTCATCGTATGTTGCCAGGAGTTATTAAGTGGATGTCTAACTCCCGTTATGGTTGCCCTAGCTCTCTGAGCTCTTAATCAACCTGAAAGTAACTTCATAGATTTAGAGTCCCCATCATAATATTTTTGCATTAAAAAGAGTAACTTCTGTTTGATATGGTAATCCAGCAGAGTGTTTAACTCCTTCTTTAAATTGATTAACTCCTTACCCCTTATTTTGCACATCTTCAGTTTTTGCAGCTCCTCCAACTCCCAAATCTGTCTTGAGAGGGACTCGCCATGAGCCTCCTGCACCTTTTTTCTGCACACTGAAATTTCAATCAATTTGCCCCAAATCACCACCTTAAGGGTGTCCCACAGCACCGAGGGGGATACCTCAGGGGTATCATTGTCTAGCAATGCCTGCTGTATTGTCTTTTTTATATTCTCAATATCCTCTTTGTTTTTTAATAATCACAGATTAAGTCTCCAGAAAGTATTTCTCTTCTGGTCCCCAAATTTTAGTTTTAAAAATACCGGTGCATGGTTGGATAGGGCCAGGTCACATAGCCACATCCGAATGGACAACCCCAGATGTTCCCTGGATGTAAGCAGGTAATCCAAGCAAGAGTAGGTTGTATAAGCCTGGGGAAAAAAGATGTAATGCAGGGTACTGCCATTCAGAAATCTCCAGGAGTTATCGTATCTCAGCTCCTTTAAGAGCTTGGACACTTCTCTAGCTGTTTTAGTGCAAAGTTTTGGGGGGTTGTCCTCTCTGTGCCACCTCCCCCCTCAAAGTCAGGTTTAGGTCTCCCTCACAAACCACCTGCCCATCCTCCAGTGGGCTAACTGTAAAAAGAAGTTCTTATAAAATTCCAGTGGCATATTTGGAGGGAAGAAGACAGAAGCCAGGGTAAGCATTTGGCCATTAAGAAGACCCTTGACCATTGCAAATCTCCCCTCCCTATCCGTTCGTATATCTGTCACCTCGAAAGGGAACATATGGGGAATAAGCACCACTGTCCCTCTCCTCCTCCCTCCCTCCCTTGTATGATGAGGCTATAATGTGGGAATAAACCAACCTTTCAAATTTCTTATGTTCAGACGTAGACAGATGTGTCTCTTGTAACATCAGGACATCCCCTCCCGAACGTTTTAAGGATGATAAGATCTTGCTCCTCTTTACTAGTCTCAAAACCCCATGCACATTATATGTACATATTGTGTAAGTTAAAGCCATTTTTTCCTATAGGGTTTCACCCTCTCAAAGCTCCCCCACCTCCACTCCCTGTGTCCCCAAAATGACCCACGCAGAATTGCAGCCCAACTGGTAACATAAAAACTTTTGCCAACATGGCTAACAGTAACCAACTGATTACAAACATTTGTTGCTTCCAAGGTAGGAGGCCTGAAATAATGACAGGCCTCTGTATCCACCCAAAAAAGGGCAGATAGAAGAGGTGAAGTCGAACTCCCATCTCTGGGAGACCTCCTCTGGAGCCTGGAGTCTCAGTAGCTCCAAAATGCCCAAATAGGCCAACATCATGGATAACCGCAGTGAAACACTTCCCAAATGCTATCCCCCCCCCGACTGTCTCAACTTTAATACCGAATTAGCTTGGATCAAGGCATGTTTCAGATAGGTAACCCTTTTTAAGCCTTCCGTTCCCTACAGAATACACATTTCTTAACCCCCCCTTCCCCCCTTTTTTTTTAATCAATTGCCTCTCTCAATTTTAAGATAATGCAAAAAACAACAGTTGTTAAAAGCTGGATAAAGAATTGTAGAGAGGCGTTCACCCCAAAATAACATCCTTTCAAGAAGAGGAGTACTAGAAAGGTGGACCAAGAATAATAATCTGAATTTAGGAGTCCCCTGAAATACCTAAACAACAGTGTCCCAGTATATTCCAGAATTCTCAGAAGGTTAAACAAGAAACATCTGTAGGTGAAGAATATCAAAAGCAGTTCTCGTTCAGCCTGTTCTGGTGAACAGGTTCATAGGGGTAGGCCATTCAATAACCCAGAGGTTCAGGGTAAGCAGGGTCCAAGTTAGGAATTACCCTCGTGGTGCTCCCTGAAGGGTTTCCAGTCCTCCCACAGCTTCCAGCTGCTCTCAGTGCAAAAATAATTCTTCACCTCAGGGCTTAGGGAATCAAATGCTCAACAAACAATACTCACTTCCAGTGGCAGACATTTCAAGTGGTGGTGTCTAAATGAGCTGATTTCTTACTCAGGAGCTGCATGAGCTGTTGTAGCGATTCTGTTGCACCAAAGGGCTATAGCCTGCTGTCTTCCTGTGCATCACCCCCTGCCACTTCCATTTTTTATGTTCCTGATCTCTGGAACAGAAAGAGCTTTGTCTTTAAATGCAGCAAGGACTTCTTTCACATTGGGGTAGGCTTTCACTCTGTCGTCCCAAAAGATGTGAAGTTTAGTGGGCTATAGCATTTGAAATGTAATTGCTTTTTCTTTCAGCACCTTAAGGAGAGGGGCAAATCTCAACCATTCAGCTTGAATTTCCTGTGGGTAATCATGATCCATATACAGTCAACTTGAAAGGTAAGACAAATCTTTTCGACCATGCTTCGCGCAGGATATCTTCTTTAGTACGAAAAGAACTTAGCTTAAATATGATGGATCTGGGACAGGCTGAGGGATCCTGTGGCTTTGGTTATAGTGAACAGTGAGCCCACTCAACGTGGAGTTCATAGGCAGGCGGGAGGTCTAAAATGTCTTTCAGAAGATTTTCAATAAAAGGAGCCAAAGGAGAGATTTTCAGCCCTTCAGGGAGGCCATACAGACACAAGTTCTCCCTTCTTGAGCAACTCTCTAAATCAATACATTATGATTGTAACTCTGCTGTATGGGACCAGATAGCTGTATGGGCAAAGATAGACTGTATGACTTGGGCCAGTTGCATAGTGCTGTCTTCCATGTCGGAGATAAATTCTTTTATTTGCCCAAAACTTGTTTCCATATTTGACAACTACTGCTGGACTGTTTTGAATTCTGATTTATTTTCTTGCCTGAGCTGTTTAATTTCCTTTAGGAGCACTTCAAATCTACTTCTGGAGAGTTTCTCAGACTCCCTGTTAGTATCGTACTCTAAGGTAAAAACATTCATCGGGAAGAACAATCTGCTCGAGCAAGTGTCTTGAAATCCTTTGCCATCCTGATTTTCCGAGCATCCTCTGGCTTTAGTTTTACTTTTATTTGCTTCATGGATTCTCCCTCCAGATTTCTTAGACATTTTGAGTGGTTTAAAGCTTGTTGATAGCCTTAAAATTAGATTTTAGGCAGATAGAGTTGGGAGAGCTCTGTCTGTAGGCTGCTGCTAGACCCGTAATGTCACCAGAAGGTCTGAACCAGTCTAAATTTTAATGGGATTTGAATATACATTTCATGATGCTTTACATTATTGGGGTATGTGTGATTTTGTTTTTCTTTAAAAACTGGCTTTGTTGTCAATACCTTTTTAGGTAATCCTTGCCTCAGTGCTGCTTTACTGATGTTCATTGTGTTTTTTGATCCCTTTAGTACTGTACTCAGATACCAGCTTTTATGGTATGAGCCCAATCCCTGTGTGGAACTAGAACCCACAACCTTCTGGAATCTGAAGCAGACGTGCTACTAACTTAGCCATGGAGACAACACTGACTCACCCATTCTAGTTAACTTCCTCTCCCCTCAGATTCATGTAAGAGAGAGGTGCACATTGTGTTCTAGGCAGCCTCAAACTGTTGCCCAAGCAGACAGTAGTAGAAGGAGAGGCAAGCAATAGCAGAAGAACATGCACTCAATCTAATGTGTGTGTAACTGCTTAGCCTGATCTGGCACACTCTTACTGCATAAAAGGATGTCACTTGTTGGACATGCAAATAATCAAATAGATACAATTGATACATGATAAGCTGAGTGAAGAGAAAGGCTGAGAGTTTGAGATTCTGTTGATCTAGTCTTGAGAGATGTACAGTACCACAGTGAATCAGTATCCCCATCTGTACAGAAACATCTTTCAAAAGTGACCAGTTTCAGAGTGCATCTGAGAATATACAAAGCCAGGAAAAACAAAACAAAAAGAAATGCACTTGAAGCCAAGAAGAAGGTGCTCATGAATATTTTAATATTGTAGACGGAATAACAGCAAGTTGACCCAGGCAGAGAAATGCTTCAACATTTTGTGGCAGTGTGCTTTGTCAAGAAAAGCCACTACAGCCTGTTGAGGCTAAATGTATTGCCCATCTTGCCAGAACTGGATGGCATCCTTTAATTAACACTGCCTTAAAGACTTTCACCAAACATTTGGCTAATAGATTAGACCCAGGCCTTCCCCAAGCGATTGCACCTGACATGTTTTGCTTTGTTAGAGGGAAGGCTGGTAGACAAACTTAACCTAGTCACACAAATCTTGATTCACAGCTCCCAAATTAAGGGCTCTCTGATTAAGGTCTCTCAATGTGGAGAAACATTTGACTGTGCTGATTGGTAACATTTATGGTCAACCTTGCAATGGACAAACTTCGGGGTAAAGTTTTTATTATTCCTCTGAACACCGAATCAGTGCCCAACTGCTTCAATTCAAACAAATAATTTTGTATCTGCCCCCTTTTCCCATTCCTGGGGCACTCAGAAGGGGTATTTCTTGTTTCTGCTACTGTTCAACTTAATTCTGGAACCCTTGGTACCTGCCATAAGAGATCATCCCCAGGTTCATTGAATGCACATAAACAAGGCATTCCCTATCAACTTTCTATATGCAGATGACAGGCTACTGCTTCTCTCAAATCAGACATTTTTCAACCAGTGGCATATCATCTTACAGTACATCTCTCACTTTGGTCACACATCTGGCTACAAAGTTAACTGAGACAGGTCAGTCACCCTCCCTCTTTCTGCTACTGATCAAAGCTCACTAAAATCAGCTCTCCCTTTTCGCTGAATGAACACAAGGTTTTAATACCAGGGAACCACCATCACTCCATAAGCAGTACATCTCTAGCAGACAAATTTCTCCCTTTGCTTTAAAAGATCAAAAGAAAAATAAAACATGGATGGATCTCGCTCTCCTTATTAGGCAGAGTAAACATCATCAAAATGACTTTACCTCACAGATTTCTTTATCTCTTCTTTACTTTTCCAGTTCATATTCCAGACACCTTCTTTTCTCAACTAAACTCAGTAACAGGTTCCTGGTTATCCACTAACAATGTACCCCATATCAGATGGCAACAGTTGGTCTTACAATATAACAAAGGAGAGCTAGGACTTCCAGACTTTATACTATACTGTTGGGTGACACAGTTTAGCACCCTCCAGCCCTAGTTTTACCCATTGATGACTCATCCCTCATTAGATATTTACAGATCACTGGCACAGAGAACTTGTTTAACAGTTTATCAATGATGTGTCATGCCAAATGACTAGCCTTGCAGACATGTCATGCCAAATGATTAGCCTTGAAGATTTGTAACTTTTTTTATCATTGTAACAAACTTTGGTACAAGGTTCATTGCACTATTAATTGCCCACAAAAGGTCACAAATCCCTTGTCCTTAAAAGATCACGTGTGCTTTTCTCATATATTCTGAGATGGCAGCATTGAGCTCTTGAAACAGCAAAGTATTCATCTGGTTGCCCCCCCCCCCCTTTGGGGAGAACAAACTATTAACATTGCACCTCAACCAGCTGGTTTAAATATTGGTATTTTCAGCACTATATATTAACTACTCAGGCTAAGTCCTTGCAACTAGATGAGCCTTTTCCACTGACTCAGTCACTAGACAGCAACAAACTACTAAAAGGAATTATTTCATGGTTGTATGCCTCAGTATTGAGCAACACAAGGGTACAGAAGACCTTTCAAGACATTTATGGTTCACATGGCTGTATTATGAGATTAACAAAGAGGATTGGACTGAAATCATGGAGACAGCAATCTAGCTTCCGATTAATAGTAATACCAAAACAGCCCAATATTTTTTGTATACAGCAGATCTATTACACACTGGTTAAGTGGCTAAGTTTCAGTCTGGGGTAGATGAGATATGTACTACAAATACAGAAACCATGCACACCACCTCTTCTAAAGGTGCTGCCATTTCAGTTGAACCCAACCATAACTACACACCAGAAACAAAAATTGTGCACACACCACCAAAACTGTTCATTTCTATAGTATTACATGGAGCTTACAAACACACCATGTCCAAACACCCCTATGTAGCACCTTACCCCAAAGGCTGCATCAGGGGGTGGTGTTTGGGGAATACCCACATGTTTAAGTAGTACTCAGCTATGCATAGTCATAACAAATTAGCATACGTACACAGACAAATCCAATGAAAGTACATACTTTTATAAAGTGAATTCATTCAATGATGTGTGCTACTGCATTGTACAACAATGTAGTAAAAACTAACTTTAATAGTTTGATTACCGTTCCAATATGATATGTTTAAAATAATGAAAAAAAAAAACAATGCAAGTAATGCAGCCAAAGATACAGAACCAAGAAGGAAAAAAGTGAAAGAGAATGAAAGTATGAAATGTAGGCAGTGGGGCGGTGACAGAGTAAGTATATTATTCAATATATTACAACTGTGGATAATTCACCAAATACCACCTCAATGAAGCCTTCTGAGTAAGACACTATGTAGGGGTGTTTGGCTATGGTGTGTTTGTAAGCTTAATACAAGAAGTTTTAAAGGAAGGATTTTGGCTGTGTGTGCACTATTTTTTTTTTTAGCTTGTGGATGGGATTTGTCTCAGATGCCACTCAACTGACATGAACACCATGCATATGTTCTAGTGCAGTTCAGAGTTTAAGGGCAACTGAAGAGAGGCTGAGCTTGTATTTAGCAACATTGCAGTTTCACTTATCTATCTTAGTGTTCCTTGCCTGTATCAGGGACACAGCAGACCTAAATGCCCTTTCCCAAGGAGACCAATATTTCAAACATATTACAATAGTTATGGCTAAGCAAAATATGTTGGCTCACTGGAGATCCTCAGACCCAACACCAACACCCATTGCCTATTGGATGGCTAGGCTAATCCACATGGCTAACCTGGAGAAAATTATATATAATACAAGAGGTCATATTGATGGCTACAAAAATATATGGCTTAAATTAGATCTCTACTGTTTGGGAGACGGGGTAGAAATTAATGATTAGGATATGGATTGACTGGGTTAACCCCTCTAAACATGTAACTTTTGTTTGCATTGTTTTGTACTCATTAATTGACCACTGTAAATATCTGGAATGTAAAACTGCAGCAATTGACATGGTCAGAACATTCCCTAAATTGCTGTGATATCTCTAGAGAAAATCCCTTTCAGCTTGCAGTATTGCTGTAGAACCACTGGAGATAATGTAGCAGTAATAGTAGTAGTAGTAGTAGTAGTAAAAACTTTTATTTTTATACAAAACACAAAATTACATCTCATTTTAAAACACCATTAAGCTAGAAATCCTATTTACAAGACGTTCCTGTCTTAGATGTTAACAATGGAAAAGTCATCAGCTTCATACATATATAAATACAATCCACAATACAGTACATACAGTCATACTCTTTCATAAAACATTCAATTTCTAATCAAAACAAGTACATCTAACTGCTAATTCTCATTTCAAGGCAGTGTTAAGTTCTTGTAAACCTATATTTTTATTTTTTTCTTGGATATTTAGCTCATTCCAGAACTTCATTGCCACATAGGCAAAGGGCATCTGACCTAACGTATTTCTTGGTGTTACTATGTTAAACACCCTCATTTTTGTTTTATATCTTAAGCCGTAAATGTGCTCTACTGTTTGTAATTTCTCATTTAGATATAATGGTCTTCCTGTGTCCAAAAGTTGTTTAGTCATGCTGACGCACATACATTTTTATTTACTTTGTAAAGTAAGCCAATTTAGCCTTCCATACAATATACAGCGGTGGGTCCACCTTCCTGCCCTCAATGCAAATCTGCCCAACCAGTGGTACATAGTTTCAACCCTTTTTAGTACAGAGGTTTTCGCAAATAAGTAAATATTTATTCTGTATTCTAATACTGGTACCAACATTTGATTAACTATGGGCTTCCTCATGGATTCATTTATGCAGTGGCCTGTTCTTCATAAAGCCCCAAGTCTACCATTTAGTTTGTTTACCTTTTCAATAATACAGTATTCAAAGGTTAGTCTCTGGTTGATCCAAATGGCAAGATACTTATATTCACTCACTTGTTCTAACTCGTTACCATCTTTAGATGTCCTTTTTAAGGTCACCTTCACTTTTGTTGCCTGAGTGAAAAACATTATTTTTGATTTACTGCTGTTTAATACTAAGTTAGATCTCCCAAACCAGTCCTGAATTCTATTAGTCTACTTGTCACTCTGTATTTTGTAAGGATCTCTACCTTTAACTATCAGAACAGCATTGTCTGCATATGGGCAAATATCTGAGGCTTTTACAGTTTGGACAAATGGATTTGTACAAACCAGACTTAAAAATGGGCCCAGGATCGATCCCAAGGGCACCCCATGTTTCACCCCTGCCTCAGTTGATAAAGCTTCACCCACTACAGTCTGTTGGGTTTGTTCCATTAAATATGACAGAAACCATCTTCTAACCTCTTCTGATACCCCAGCATTTTGGAGTCTCCTTATCAGTACTTGATGGTGCACTGTAATGAAGGCTTTTGGCAGGTCCATGAATACTGCACCCACTAACATCCGCTTATCTAAGGAGGAAGCCAAGATGTAAATTATGTCAGTGAGTGCAGTGCTCATGGAATGCCCTTTTCTAAACCTAGACTGGTATCTCGACAGCCGCCCATACTTCTCAAGGTAATTGTAGATCTCTCTGTGCACCAGTCGTCCCAACACCTTGGAGACCACAGGTAGTAGAGCTAAAGGCATATAGTTTGTATGGTTGGATGTTATTCCTTTTTTGAAAACTGGGACAATTTTTGTGTTTTTCCATGTTAATGGGAAAACCCCCTCACACAAGCTCCAGTTAAAAAATGTTTAGTCAAAACTGGTGCTATGATGTCATTTGCATCTTTTAAGAACATTGTTTCCAGCTGGTCAATACCTGGAGATTTATTTTTATTCGGCTTCTTTAATTGTTTCTTGTTTCAATTTTGTGACTGAATTCTCAGTACAAGTACAATACTTAGAAAGAATTCTGAATACACATTGGAATGTTCTGTCAGCAGATCCTGGCTTGAAAAAACTAAGTGCTATACCTATCAGGATGTGTTACAAAAGGGCCCCCATAGTAAAAGATTTCCTGGTCCATAGCCACTTTAGAGATATACCAAAGACCACCTGGTTAAAACCAGCCCAAGGGTGCTTTAAATGCCAACACTGTGTACACTGTGACCATGTTACAACTTCCTTGTGTGTTAATCTCTTGAACCTAAATTTAGGAATATTCTGGTCATTTGGTTCATTTACTTTTACATGTTTTTTTTTTCATTATCCTCCAAGCCAATTACATCTGGTAAATTAGTGAAGTAGACATTTAGAATATTTGCTGACCTTACCTCATTTACCAGTACCCCATTCTCTTCCATTTGAATTTGAGCCTATTTTATAGCTGTTTTTCCAGGGTTTTTATTAATGACCAGTATTTTCCTGTCCCTCTTGTTTCCTCACCTTTTTTAGTGTAAAACAGTTTAATAATCTCTTTAGAAATAACAAATATTTGGAAATATCTGACTATGGTTTTTGTAGTAACTATACAGTGTGCTTAACTGTATGAATTACTGAGACACTGGACAAGGTGTACATCTGTATACTCTGTATAAATTAACATCAAAGTTTTAATAAAAACTTATTTGAGAAAAAATGAATTGGCTTGGATTATGGATCAGTTTTTTTTTGCTAAAGAGTGGCTCTGCTAGATAAGCATGTAATTGAGTAACACATCTGAATTTTCCTCCCAACTGACTGAGCAGTGACAACATTTAGTACCTAAAAGCTTCCAAATGTCCTTCATTGCCTCGGGATCATTGTTATCCACATCTTTGATGTCACATTCATGCTCATCTCTGGCACTGACACCAAGAGAAAGCAGCGGAAGAAGGCATGATCAAAAGATTGCGTATGCACATTATTGGTGATTTCTTCATGGTACTTTTGCTGCTCAATATAGAGTATCAAAGTATTGCAACAGACTGCATACTAGGAGAGTGGTGTTTCCATAAACAAGGCAAAGTTCAAATACAAAACAGTTTAGAGCACTCACCACCCCATAAGAGGAATGCAGAGACCAAAGTAGTTTTATTAGGACAGAAACAGGCACATGCCTTTTTTCAATAAAAAGAATGGAAATGATGACACTGACAATATGAGCTACACCAGGTCTGAAACATTTAGGAAGCCCACGACCTTCTGCACTCCACCATGTGCAGCAGTGAACATTTTTAAGGAACTGGTAGAAAATGAGCTAGACAAGTTTTTCAATGAATTACCCACTGGCCATTTTAATAATCTTAGCAATTCAGAGGCTATAAAAACATTACAAATTGAAAAAGACTTTGTAATTAAACAAGCAGATAAGGGTGGAGTGCTGGTATTAATGGATAAAGTAGATTACGTTAACGAAATCCACCAACAACTGGAAAGTCAAGACTTTTACAAAAAAAATGGACACACGACTCCACATCTGAGTTGAAAGTGTCTGATAGACACAGTGGTAGAGGAAGGATTACTGGAAGGGGTGATAGATTAAAACATAAAGGATTTCTTAACCATCACCAACCCAGTCCGAACGACTTTTTATACTTTACCGAAAGTTCATAAAACCCTAAACAGGTCTCCCAGACTGCCGATAGTGAGCAGAATTGGATAGTTCATGGAACCATTATCGAAGTATGTTGATTCATTCCACAGACCTGCAGTGGAGACCTTACTTTTCTATTTAAGGGACACAAAAAGAAGTCCTGAATTTGATTTCAGACATTGTGTTATAAGATGATATACTACTCATAACTATGGACATTGAAGCACTTTATACTAATGTTCCCCATGAGGGGGCGCTAGAAGCTGCTAGATATTTTTGGGACAACATGGAACAACCTGATGCACCATCAACAAACTTTCTCCTGAAACTGTTAGAAACAGTGTTGGAATGTCATGTATTTATTTTTGATAGGGAAATGTTCTGTCAAGTTAAAGGGATGGCAATGGGGGCCACATGTGCCCCCTCCATCACAAATCTTTTTGTGGGGAAATGGAAAGAAGAATGTGTTTTTAATCAACTCTTAATCTTTACCTTCCACAGATAAAATGTTGGAAAAGCTATATAAATGACATTTTGGTTGTCTAGCAAGGAAATTTAGAAGAATTTAAAATGTGTGTTGACTGGTTTCATGCTAGTAACCTGCATTTGAAATGTACTTATAGTAGTAGTAATGAAAAGATTTCATATTTGGACATAATGATTTGTAAGAACAGGAAGGGAAACTAGAGAGTGAGACATTTAGAAAAAAAAGTTAATGGCAACACAATTCTCCTAGTGAGCAGTCGCCATCCCCCACACATAGCATGTAACATCCCTAAGGGGCAATTTCTGCAAAATCATAGAAATTGCACAACTGATGATGCACTTGAGAAAGGAGCTGTAGAAATGGCAGGGAGACTGTGTGAAAGAAGGCACAGTCAAAGCAGAATTCAGAATGTATATGATGAGGCTTGGGCTATGAATAGAGAATATCTCTTGATCCAAAGGAAGGGAAGGGCAACTAGAGGACATGGGTGGAAGTTGGAGGGGGGGAGATTCAGGGGAGAAAGGAGGAGGTGCTACTTCACTGAGAGGGTGGTGGAGCCATAGAATGAGCTGCCCAGGGGGCTGGTGGAGGCAGAAATGGTGGAGGGGTTCAAGAGGGGGTGGGACAGGTACAGGGGAAGGGTTCTTGAAGCAAAAACCAGTGCAGTGAGAATATCTAGGACTGGGAAGGCAGAAGCCAGAGAGGGAGAGGGGGGCAGCAATGTCAGTTCCCAGGGTGGGGGCTGACCAAATGAGCAGACACGAAAGACCGTTAGGCCTATTCTGCTGGCATTTTAGTATGTTAGTAAGTAAGAGTGACATCAGAGGAGAGGTTCAATTTTGTGACTGAATTCTCAGTACAATACTTAGAAAGAATTCTGAATAAACACTGGAATGTTCTGTCAGCAGATCCTGGCTTGAAAAAACTAAGTGCTATACCTATCAGGATGTGTTACAAAAGGGCCACCATAGTAAAAGATTTCCTGGTCCATAGCCACTTTAGAGATATACCACAGACCACCTGGTTAAAATCAGCCCAAGGGTGCTTTAAATGTCAACACTGTGTACACTGTGACCATGTTATACCAGGTAAAGATTTTACTAGCTATAAGGCAAATAACAAATATCAAATAAGACAGTGTATTACTTGTAGCACTATGGGAGTGATCAGTTTAGCCACACATACTTACTTAGCATTTTACATTGGAAAAAACACTCAATGTTGTAAAACATGAGTTGGGGGATACGTTTATGCTATAGAGAGACACAATGAGACTTATGCTACAGCAGTTCATGTTAAGACAAGCCCTATTGAAATGCAACCCATTTTTAAGTTCATTGCATTGATAAGGTTAACAGGAATCCCTGAGGAGGGAACTTTGATAATTTGATGTTAATTCAGGAGAATTTTTGGATTCTCAGCCTCAGAGCCACTCTAAAACCAGGTCTCAATACACAATTAAATGTATGCCCTTATCTAAGAAAAAGACTATAAAATACTCTTATAGGAGCAGCATCCAGTTGTGACCAAATTAGATAAATTATGGGCTCCAACACTAGGTTTCCCTTGTTACTTTGGGATGAATTTTCATACTAAATTTGTGCAACAATAAACAAGAAAGTGGACAGCTAAAAATTATGAGACTGACATGGACCCCTGTTTTTGACATAAAAATCTCCATTTGTCAAGAATGTTTTTTTAATAAAAAGTCACTGACTTGCTTTTTATTTTCCCCTTCCCCCTTACTACTATGAATAACTTAAGGAGGCAGCATAGCACAGTGGTTTAAGGCTCTTAACTGCAAACCTGGAGACTTGGGTTTGAATCCCACAGCCCCCACTTGCATACTGTATGACCCTGAGCAAGTCACTTAACTTCCTTGTGCTCCCAGGTCACACCTGTAAACAAGCTTTCAGTTCAGTGTGTCTCTCCTGGTAAAAACAATGAAAATAACATTACATTAATCTTAACTATTTGCATCTTTTATGTGCACTGTTTTTATCACAGGTATTATGAGTGTTATTTTGGCATTTACTGCAGACTTAGTTAAGCCCTTTTAAGGTATCTTCATTAAAAATATTTTTAACCAATAGCTAGTCACTAAACTGGTGATATCACATAGGTATGCCTTTAATATTTATATGTTTGTTAAGCACTTGCAGTCTTCATGCCTTTAATAAAGAACTAAGGAGTTTGAAATGTCAGGCGAAGACATGTGTCTGTTTCTGTCCTAATAAAATGACTTTGTGAGAAACCTTCTGGTCTCTGCATCACTCTTATGAGGTGGTGAGTGCTCTAAACTGTTTTGTCTTTCAATCTAGAGCATGCAGCAGTTTCTGTTTGATATAGTCTAGGTGTATATGTGGAATGAACAAGTCTCTATTTGTGTTCCAGTAGTGCTGCCGTGCCAAACTGCATCTCTGATCTAATGCTGTCAAACCTGTCTACAAGCTATGTAAGAACATCTGACACTTTTAATAAGTATTGCGTCCTACTGCTGCTGCTGTTGCTAGGATGTCTCAGATGAACTAGTGGAGTCTCCTCCTATCCTATACCACCATCACCATGGTCTTCTTCTTCAGCACCACCACCTAATGCTGGCATGGCCACCACATCCCAGCCTTGCTTTGTTGAGTTGATGTAGGAGATTGCTAATGACAGTGTGTGTGGGTTTCAAGTAGTCATTGCATGAAAAGAACCATACTAAGAGTTAAACAAAATGGTTATATTAAATGCATGCTGAAAATAGAAAATAGACTTAAAAATCTACGTCTCGACCTTAGGTCTTCTTCAGGAAATATCTAAAAGAGAAAAAAAAAACAAGTTAGTGTAGAGAAGAGGTAAAATGAGAAAGATATATATGTGGAGAAAGAAGAAAGGGGAGGCTCAGAGAGAAGAAGTGATAAATGGTAAGATTAAGAGAGAAGCTATGAAACAAAAAGGTGATGATGGGAAAGATAAAGCATAATGGGAGTGAAAGCGATGGGGAAGTTCCCAGGTGGAGACTAATTAACAGGGCCTATTAAGAAGGCTGAAAGGTGACAAATGTGTGGGAGGGAGACAGAAATGGAGACATATGGTGAAAATGAAAAATAAATTAAATAAGTACAAAAACAAATAGACTTTAGGGAAAAAAAAGGGATGGCTGAAAGATGTTAGTGGAAAATAAGTCTATCGTTTTAACCAGAGGGCTGCTGGGAGCCAAGGCGGATGATCAGCTTGGCTTCCATGTTTTTTCTATGGTCAGGATCCCAGAAGCCCTGCTGAAGGACACAAACAGAAAGGTCATTGACATTGTGGTCCCTGGAGATAACATTCCTGACTGCTCTGTAATGTTCCCTGAAACGGTCAGCAAGACGCCTACCAGTTTCTCCGATGTAAATAGCTGTACACTTCCTGCAAAGAATACAATACACCACATTAGTGGAGGTGCATGAGAACTCCTTGGTGATGTGAAAAACACCTGTAGGCCCCCGAATCTCAGTCACACTGGAAATAAATTTGCAGGTGTAGCAGCGAGTCCTGTTGCAAGGTTTGGTACCTGGGAGGAGGGAGAACTGTTAGAGTAGGTAGGCTGCTTTAACCAGGAGATTCTCACAGGTTAGGTGGCTGGCGGCAGGAAGCAATAGGTGGTTCTGTAAAGGAAGCACCAATATTAGGGTCAGTTTGCAAAATGGGAAAGTTACTAGTGATCATCCTGTGAAGAGAAGGTGTGCTCTGATGGAAAGGAAGAACTAGTGGAATTCGCCGTTGTTTTTATGTGACAATATCCCTCTTGCGGGGGTCAAGGTTACGGGGCATGTTACTGACCTGGGAGAGTGCTCTGTCCACTGTGCTTTAGGGTATCCCTGTTGATAAAAAACTATGCATTATTTGGGTCTGCTCAGCAAAATCATCCTCTTCACTGCATAACCTGCCAAGTCTAAGAAACTGTGAATAAGGCAGACCATTCTTGACATGTTTAGAATGGAAGGAGCTGTGGAGGAGGAAACTGTGAGAGTCAGTGGGTTTGTAATAGACTGATGTCTTCAGACCAGTGTTCTGGACTGTCAGCTGGATATCCAGAAAAGGCAGTGTAGAGGAGGATACTTCAAAAGTGTAGTGAAGGGAAGGATGGGCCGTGGTAAACTTGTCAAGGAAGACTTGGAGGGTCTCCTTGGAGCAGGAGGTGGCCCCCAAACAGTCATCAATGTAGCGTTTGTAGAGTTCAGACACAGTCCCTGTGAATGAGAGAAAAAAACGTTCCTCCACCCAACCCACAAACAGATTAGCAAAGCTGGGACCCATCTTGGTACCCATGGCAACTCCACTGACCTGCTGAAAAAAACTGTTATTAAAAGAATAAGCATTGAGTGTAAGGACCAGTTCTGCCAGATGAGTTAGTGTGTGTGTGGGTGGCTGCTGTACTTCCCGCTTATTCAAGAAATGCTGCAAAGCTGTCAGACCATCATTGTGGGTGATCGCTGTGTAAAGAGATTTGATGTCCATGGTGAAGATGAGCTGATGAGAGTCACTGAATCTGAACCTGTCAAATAACTGGAGAGCATGGTTAGTGTCTTTAACATAGGAGGGCAGGGACTCAACAATGGGTCTCATGAGGCCATCCAAAAATGCAGAGATGTGGGATGTGGGGCAGGAGCGGGCAGACACTATGGGACGACCCGGGTTATCTGTTTTGTGGATTTGGTGAAGGAGATAAAACCTGGATGTCTAGGGATGCTGAACTATGAGTCTCTTAGCAGAAGCAGGGAGCTCATTGTTTTCAATAGCAGAGGTGATGGTGGTGGTGACCTCAGTCTGATTGTCAGCAGTGGGGTCCTGTGGAAGAGAAGAATAAAACCTGCTGAATATGCACTGAAATCCTTGGCGGCCTGCTCATATGGTTGCAGAAACAGAACATACATTTGCAGAACACACCACTGCTCCTATGATAGAGATATCACTCACAGGTCATATCCTCAAATTCCATTGTTCCAAATACTACTTTCTGATTGACAAATCTCTCCACCATATAAAAAAATGGAGTTCCACCTTGGTTTACTTAGTTCTGAAGGACAAAAGAAGACCATAGCCCATCGAGATTGTTCCCCACCACTATGGTGAGAAAAGGTTACACCCAGGAGTTATTCAACTCCATCCATTTATCCAGACCTCTTTTAAATGAATAAATGGAGTTACAGTCAACCAAATATTGCGGTAGACTATTCCACAGTCTGGGGGCTCTTACTGTGAAGTAATTTTGCCTTTTATTGGTTCTTGATTTGGCCACATCGACCTGTTTATTATGAAGCCATGGAACAATCTTTCTCTTGGAGAATTTTAGATCACATTCCCGCATTAAATCCTGAAAATTTTGGATTTTATACAGAAGGAGCAAGTCACCTCTACTTCATCTGGTTTGAAGGGAGTATAGCCCAGTTTCCTGCAGTCTGGCATGATAGTCACTTTTGGCCAAACGAGGAACCAGTTTTGTTGCCCTCCTCTGAATTCTCTCAATCCTATCTATGTCCTGTCTAAGATAGGGGTTCCAGAAAGGGGACCTGTAGTTGGAGTGTGGCCTTACATCGGTCCTATAAATGGGAATAATCAATTCCTCGGACCTGGAGACAAAAGTACGTTTAATATGAGTGAGCAATGCATTAAATGTTTTAGCTACTTTAATGCATTAGATGGATGAAGACAATTTGTTATTGACAATAATCTCTAGGTCCCGCTCAAATATTGAAACTTTAAGAGGGATATAATTTAAGAAATAGCTCTGTCTCGGGTTATTTTTGCCAAAATGTAATACAGTACATTTGTCTGGGTTGAGCATCATCCCATTGGAAACTGCCCATTCTTCAATAGTTTTTAAGTTGTTCCTAAGAATGGGCCTATTAGTAGCCATATTTACTGTCCCCCCTAACTTAGTGTTGTCCGCAAACTTTGAAAGGAGATTGACTGCACCAACCTGCATATCACCAAAATAAACATTGAACAAGGTTGGTCCAAGGACCAATCCCTGAGGTACCCCCACTGGTCACACTCCCCATGTCAGAAAGAATGCCATTTACTCTGACTTGTTGTTGTCTATTGGACAGCCAACAGGTGACCCATTTAACTAACATCTGGGAAAAACCCAGTTTCAGCATTTTATCAATAAGTTTACCATGTGACACCTTATCGAAAGCCCTGCTATAATCAAGCAGGATTACATCCATGGGATTACCAAGATCAAGTCCCTCACTTATATAATTGTAGAAGGATACCAGGTTTGTTGTACTGGAATACCCCTGCCTAAATCCATGCTGTGAATGGTCAATTATATCACTGGAGATTATTTCTTTTTCCAAGATTTCTTTAACAATGTTCTCCATTAATTTACTTATAACTGATGTGAGGCTTATAGGACGGTAGTTTTCAGGCTTAGAATGATTGCCTTTTTTAAAAATTGGTATGACTGTGGCATTAGCCCAGTCATAGGGAATAAGGCCTTCATGGAGTGACTTGTTAAAGATAACGGTTAGAGGCTTGACCATGGCCTCAGCTGTCTCTAGCAGAAATCTTGGATTAATATTATCAGGTCCTGGACTTGATGTATTTTTTAGTGCTTGCAAGACCTTTAGTGTACCAGCTTCAGAGACAGAATAGAAAACAGAATTACTATCTAAATGCTGATGGAATTTGGGGTCCTCTTTTTTAGAAAAAACAGAATAAAACTGCTCATTAAAGGTGTCTGCAATATCCTTGTCAGTGGATATTATGGAGTTTTCAACTGTTAAGGGACCATATACCTGTTATTCCCTTTTTATGTTGGCTCACGCTTGCATGCTAGCCAACATCTTGCAGTAGTAGCAGATTTGGAAGCATGGTCACTGTTAGCGAATGCAGGACATGCATCAGTAGGTGTGTCCCTCATTCCCCAATCAGGCAGCATGCATGCACCACATCAGCAATTTGGAATGTGGCCACCAGATCTAACAAAAGTCCTGCTGCAATGAGAGAGAAGCTCTCATGCAGCGTGACCACAACACGCCTCCCAACATGTATGCAACACTGCCTCCACTGCCTCCTGTCAGAATGCTGACAGGGGAGCCCACTCCCCGTCAGCATAATGACCCCCTCCCATTTAAAATGTATGCTGAGGGGGTGCCCAATTTCCCTCAGCATCATGCGCCCCCCAACAGTTTTTCTTTGCCAACGGGGGGCTAATCCCCATTGGCATAATGTCTCCCCCCACTTCTGTTGTGTGCCTAGGGGGGTGCCCAGTCCCACTCAGCTTGTGTCCCCCCCCTTCTGAATGTGCCGATGGGGGTGCCCAGTCTTATGTTGGCTACAGTATCCCCCCCAAAAGAAAACACTTAGGTGGTACACTGGGAGCCCACCCCAGCATGCCAAATATCCTGTAAAAAAAACATCCTGCAATGTTTTTTTTTTAAACCTGTAACAAAGAAAACGGTCCCTCGCAGTCTCCCTGCCCCCTCCCAAAACCCACGTCCACCCTCTGTGCACCCTGCCTGCCCACAGCCCCCCTCACCCCCTTCCGGTGGACCGGGAACACGTCTGCACTTTTCAAAGCCGACCACGAACTGAAGAAATGCTGGTAAGCTGTATAATGGCATAATTTGTTTTTTTTTTCAATTTTGGTGAATATCTCAGGAATTTGGGGGAATTTTGACACCAGATTTTCAACATGGGGCTATTGGGACACCTCCTCATGAATTCTGTCACCGTCATAGCGTTATTCAGTCACAAAAGGTGATTTTGCGGTCACTGCGCGGAATCACCTTTCAGGACCAATTAATGAAATGACAGTACCACTGTTCATGAGGGGGGCTCTCAAAAAGCCTATGTTGCAAATTCGGTGGAAAAAATCTAAAAAATGGCTGTTTTACAAGTGTGCGTTGTACAGTTTCCACACACACTCGTAACTTCCTGAATTTGTAATATTTTCAATCCAGATTTTCAAAATTGGCATTTTTTCACACCTTCTTATGAACAGTACAGCTGTCATTTCACATATCCTGGCCGAAATGTGTTTTCGCATGTCCGGCGCACAATGGCATGGTCACTGTGCAAAATCAACGTTTCAGACACATTAACAGAATCACAGTGCCATTGTTCATAAGGGGAGGTCCCAAAATGCCTATGTTAAAGATGTGGTTAAAAAAATCCCCAAAATAGTTGGGTTACGGACATGTGTTGCACAGTTTCTATGCATGCTCATAACTTCACCAATTTTTCATATTTTCACTCCAGATTTTCAACGTTGCCATTTTTTTACATCTCCTCATGAACAATACAGTCGTCATTGAAAATCTGGAGTGAAAATACCAACACATGCCTACGGTATTAGGGTTTCCAACTGTAGCACCCCACCCTGTAGAGACTGACAGGTGCCAGGGGTGTGACTTTGGATCATCGGCTGTAATGGTCATGCCATTCCACCCCCACATCCACCCCCACCCTGCAGCCAGTAACAGGCATCATGGTGTGCCTTGCACTGTTTGGCCACAAAGTTCACCCCATTCTCCTATACTGCACCCACCTCAGTGTATTTTCTTACAGAATGGGGTAAGTATAATGCCCAAAGACCCCAAAGCACACCACGACACTTGTCAGGATCTACAGGGTAAGGTGAGGTGAACAGGCATGAGCGGTATAGCTGACGACCCAAAGGCACACCCCAATGCCTGTCGGTCTCTACAGGGTGGGGGTGGGGTTGGGGTTGGTGTCATTTTAATACTTCACTGGCATTCCTATTATGCATCTCTAACTCCAGCACTACCAATGCCAATGCCAGCGAGACAACATTCGGCATTGACAAATGCTTGTTTGTTATTAAGATAGGAAAGTAAGGATTTATAGCTGTCTTTGGAGTGTGCCAAATAGAACTCCAGTTTCCTTTTGGACTGTAAAATAATACATTTCAGTTGCTTTACTGTTTGTTTGTATTGGAGTAATATTTGTTCCTTAGTAGCACCCTCACTCTTTTTTAGAAGAGAAAATATCCTTTTTTGGCTTTTAATGTGTTTCCTTATAGTTTTATTTAACCACAAGGGAATGTTCCCCTTTTTATTATATTTCTTTTTGATGGGGACAAATAATTCTTCTAGATGGTAGATCGTTGTTTTCCGATACCTCCAGGCTTCCTCAAGTGAAAGAGGGGATAATATTTCCTCCCAAGGTAGTTTGAAAAGGTGCTCATTAATCATTTTAAAATTGGCATTATCATTATTTTTGAATTCCGACTGGCTTAAATTCTGTTGGGAATTGAAAATTAATGAGAATGTAATTGAACTGTGGTCACTGGTACCCAAAGGGTCCCTAATTCAGATATTTGATATGTTCCTCCCAATATTGGTTGTCACTAAGTCTAATATATCCCTCCCCCCCTCGAGTAGGCTCAGTAATTACTTGCTCCAATCCTAAGCCTACAATAAGTGAAATCAAATCATTTTCACTGGAGGTATTACCAGATAGGGAGGTCCAGTTTATTGTGGGCATATTAAAATCACCCAAAATCAAAACAATACCCTTAGTAGCCATAGCTGATATTTCGTTGTGTAGAAGAGAAGTATAATCAGAGTTTGCTGATGGAGGCCTTTAACAGGTACCAACCAACAGCTGGGGTTGTCCCTTTATCTGAATATTTGCCCATAGGGATTCTAGGTCATTAGACGTGGGGAGTTGAAAGGAAGTTAAATCCTCCCTGACATAAAGGCAAATCCCTCCTCCAGTGTGACCTTGTCGATCCCTGTGACATAGCTTATAGCCTGGTAAATGTGCTATCCATGTAGTGTTAGGGTCCCACCAAGTTTCAGTTATGGATATAAGCCCATAATTGGCCGTAATACATTTAGCCTGAAGTTCAGCCATTTTAACCATATTTAGAGATCTGGCATTCAAGGATAGAACCTCACAAATTGTGGATTTACAAACAGAGTTTTTTAGAGAACAGGAGGAATACCTGTTCCCCAGCCTCTAGTTTAAAAGTACATTAATTACTGATGTAATACTTTTGCCCAATAAAAGTACTTCCCCTTCTGCTGAGATGCAGACCATCCCAGCAAAAAAGGAGGGTCTTTTTCCCAGTGAGCAAGGCATAGAATTCCCTGCTGGCAGCACCATCTCCTAAGCCAGTCATTAAAGCCCTTAATTTTGTTAATAATTGAATTAGCTGCCCTTGGGACAGGCAAGATCTCAGAAAAGCAGGCAAGACAATCCTTGTCTGCCAGCATATTGTTAAGTGTGATAATATCATGTTTAGGGTCCTCCAAGCTGGTTTTATTGATATCATTTGTACAGGCATGTATGACAAACAGAGGATTTTCTCCTGCCCCCCAAAGTACCTCTTTAACTATGGTGGTAATGTCGGAGACTCTAGCCCCTCTTAGGCTAGAGCATGTCTGGTTGAGTTTGTCCACATTACACACTGGACGATCTATGTGTTTGATAATAGAATCTCTAATTATGAAGATTGGTCTGTTTTTGGGCAGGGGGTCAGTTTTTCTACAAGAGGAAGTTTGCTTTTTGTCATTTATACTATTGATTGTATCTCCTACATTAGGATGAGACCTTGGCACTGGTCGGGGACTTTATGGAACACCTCCATCCATATTGCCTCATACATACTGGGGATAACATGCCAGGACAACATGAGGCATGATGAAATGCTGTCTTTGGGCTTTACTTCATGCAGATGTAATCAAATACCAGTGTTTTCCACCATAGAGAATGATGAAACATCAAGGGCTATCATCTCACAAATGAGCTGTCTGATTCATATAGAATGTTGGTGAGTAGGTGGAAGTTTAGTGTGGGCATATAATGACTCTGGAAGCATAGTTTCTTTTTTTATTACAACAAACTCGGCACCAGGGCTGGCGGTGTGTACGCTGTGCCTGGCTCTAGATGGTGGTTGCTGACATCTTTGTGAAGCAGTGGCAGTAACCAGGGATGCATCACTTGCCTAAGGCTGCTGCCAAGGTAACTGAATTTTTATTAATTTATTATATTTGAAAATTGGTAACCGGGAGAGGCACACGGAGCAAGATTCATTTCCAGGAGCAACCCATGGGAGATGAGCAGTGGAAGAACAGCAGCACAATACATAATAGCTGAACAGTCGAAGAACATTTGGTAATAAGTTAGTACAAAATTAGAATAAAATTAGAATAAATACAAAAAGTGTGTGTGCAGAGAACAAAGTGTGGTACAGCTCAATAAGAATGCCTGACAACTGCATATTCAGAAGTGGCAGCAGTGCACAGTGAACAAGAACAATACTGACAAACAGGTGATTGACCCGTAGGGTGAGTTATTGCCTGATCTTGTAGTGGAGGGAGAAACTGAAGTGGTGTGGAAGTGAAACTGAAGCAGGAATGAGAATCCAACTGGCTGCTAACCAGGATGTTTAAGTCTTGCCCTGGGAGCTGTCAGGAAGAAGGGTAATAGGAACAGGTGGGGAAGGGGTGGCATTTCAACCGGTGCTTGTGGGAACCAGGGGATAGGGAGAGGCAGAGGGAGGAGGGAAGTTGGTTCCACAGTGAGAAGACATAGGAGAATAGAGTTCTCCTTCCATGGACCAAGTCAGAGGACAGAGCTGTTAGATTCATTCTCCTTTCTTTTTCAGTTGCCTGGAGTGGAGGAGTGCTTTTAACTTTATTTTTATTTATACTGGGTTAATCACAGAGGAAGGCAGCAGTGGAGACAAACAGCGGGGCAAGGGATAGTAACACAGCGCACAGCAAATGCAGCAGGGGGCGCTTTTAACTTTCTATTTGTTTTTTCTCTTTGTACTGGTTTAGTCACAGGAGGAGACAACAGTGTAGACAAGCAGAGGGGACAGGGGATAATAAAACAGCACACACCAAACACCCTTTACTTACAGTTCAGCAGTTTAAATTTTGGCCCTCCCTGCCACCTCTACCCGCCAAATATCTATATAGATTACACATCCCCACATTGACTGACATCACAGGTGGTGGGAAAGAGGCAGCTCTAAGGAAGTGTGTGGAAGTAGGACACCTGGAGGTTGTTAGCCGGTGGTCTGGGGATTTTGCATCAGGGGTTAGATAGGCTAAGTTGGTGACATAAGGAAATAAAGTATCAGCAGGTAAGGGGAGAAAAGATTTAGAAAAAAAGGGGAGTGGATAGCTCTTAAGGGGGAGAGTGCAAACAGTGCCTCTGGGAGTTGTTAGCCTCAAGGTTAATTAGTAGAATGGGAGAAGTAATAGGTAGTAGCAGTTTTGGTCTAAATATAAGGAGTAACTATGATGGGAGTGGTGCAGTGCAATGGCTGTAGAGCAGCAGTCTTCAGGGAGACATTCTGGAGACTATGGTGCTACCCCATCTGCAGGCACCTCACTAGACTGAGGGAGGAGGTAGCCAGACTCATGGCTTGGGTTAGAAAAACCTGCTCCCCCACTCAGGGGCCATTAAGTTGAACTCCGCTTCCTCAAAGGGTGTCAGAAACAAGAAGCGGGTGGATATTGGTGAGCTCAGAAAGGGTTAAGGTGGTGGAGCATATGCACATCCCGAATCCCATACCACTACGGAACTCCTATGCTTCACTGGCAAGGTGGGACTATCCCACAGATGCACCCGAGCTTATGGCTGTGGATGTATGTAGAGATCCTTCATGGTGGAGACCCCAAGGGGGGAACAGAGGAACCCAGAGGAGGAGGAAGTGAATCCTGGTGGGCGACTCGATGGTGAGGAGTATTCAGCTGGGGACAGGAAGGGATGAGGAGAGGTTGGTAAGGTGCCTTCCTGGTTTCACGGCTCAAAGGGATGGAAGGAGGATCCTAAGGATGGACAGGGAGGGAGGGCAGGAGAGCTTGATATCATTGTCCACTTGGGGACAAATGATCTAGCTGGAGAGAGACCAGAGGCAGTACAGGAGGATTTCAGAAAACTGGGGAAGGGTCTTAGGCAAGTAGCACAATCTGTTACCTTCTCAGAGGTGATATCTGTCCATGATAAGGGGGATGACAAAGGTTCTGCATCAGGGATTTCAACTCATGATTGAAATGATACAGAGCAGAAGAATTCAGCTTCATTGGGGACTTCAGGCTCCACCTGGAGGGATAGAGGCTGTGCAGGGGCGATGGCCTACATCCCTCCAGGAGGGGAACTGAGATCCTTAGTGAGCAGTTTAAATGCTACATTAATAAGCATTCAAACTTGCAGAGTGGGGAGGCGGAATAAGGCAGGAGGACACAGTCGGCCCCCCAACCCCACAGTCTTTCAGGGTCAGCAGTGGGAATCACAAGAGTGAGGAGTCCCAAAAGGAACAATCACAAATGGGTAACCGAGAGGAAGAGGGAAACGGAAAGAGGAAAGCAATAGTGGAGGAAGAGGGGGAGGACAACAGGGCAACAACAGAAGAGGTGGCAGTACAAAATGGAGAGCCATTTATGCAAATGCTCAAAGCCTGGGCAACAAGACGGCAGAGCCAGAGGCCACCATGGCAGCAGGAGACCTGGACATAGTAGCAATTACAGAGACCTGGTGCAATGAAAACCAGGACTGGGAGGTAGCCATATCAGGTTATGCGTTATCCAGGAGAGAAAGGGCAGGAAAAAAGGGAGGGGGTAGCTCTTTATGTGAGGGAGAACATAAAGACCACACAAATACTGGGGTAAAGGGTAAAGCAGAGGCACTGTGGGTCACTCTGGAGACAGAGAATGGGGCCAGTATTAGGATAAGGATAATCGACAGACCTCAAGCACAGGGAGAGGAGAGAGATAAGTATATGACAGAAGAAATCCAAGGGATGGCTAACAAAGGCGAGGTGCTGTTAGTGGGGGACTTCAATCTGCCAGATGTGGATTGGAGCCTCCCTGCTCCAGTATCAGTTAGAAGTAGAGGAATCCTACATCCCCTGCAGGGTGCATTCCTCAGGCGGCTATTTAAGGAACCTATTCATGAGAGGGCATTAGTGGATCTATTACTGTCAAACATTGACAGTGTCCCTGATGTCACAGTGGCAGTCATCTAGGGAACAGCGATCATTGTACAGTGTGGTTCAACATAAGAACCAGGCCAGAACCTAACCACACTAAAACAGGAGTCCTGGACTTCAGGAGGGTTGATTTCAGGAAAATGGGAGAGTGCCTCAAGGAACCCCTATCAAGAGTAGAGGATAAGGGTGGTGTAAAGGAGAACTGGGCTAAAATAAAAAAGGTCATTGAGATGGCAACAAGCTTTTGTGTCAGGCAGGTAAAGAAGGGCAAGAGAAAAAAGAGACTGCTATGGTTCTCTAAGGAAGTTGCAGAGAAGGTAAAAAAAAAGGAGCAGGCATTCAAAAGGTACACGACGACACAGAAGGAAGAGGATAGGGAAAGTTACCAGGAGAAACAAAGGGAGGCAAAGAAGGCAGTTAAGAGAGCTAAAGCACAAACAGAGGAAAACATTGCCAAACCATCACAAAAAGGAGATAACATTTTTTTTTAGGTACATAAGTGAAAAGAAGAAAAACAAGACAGGGATAGCAAGACTGAAAGGTGAAGGGGAAAGTGTGGAGAAGGACCAGAAGAAAGCTGACATCCTGAATAAGTTCTTTTGTTCGGTATTCACAAAGGAAGGAATAGGTGATGGGCCACAAATGGTAGAGAAGGGCACTGGGGAAGGGAGGTGGACACTACCCCCTTTATGGAGGAGAGAGTCCTCAGGGAACTAGAACAACTAAAACAGACAAGGCAATGGGGTCAGATGGGGTTCACCCCAGGATACTGAAGGAACTAAGGGAGGAACTGTATGCGCCTCTGACAGTCCTGTTCAATCTTTCACTAGAAATGGGGGAAGTTCTGGGGGACTGGAGAAGGGTAAATGTGGTTCCCCTACACAAAAGTGGAGATAGGGAGGAGGCAGGAAACTGCAGACCTGTAAGCCTGACTTTGGTGGTGGGCAAACGTATGGAAACATGGCTTAAGTAAAGAATTGGGGAAATATCTAAAAACAGTGGATTACAGGATCCAAGGCAACATGGGTTCACAGGGGGAGATCTTTCCAAACAATCCTGATGCAGCTTTTGACTAGGTTATCAGAGAGGTGGATAAGGGAGGAATGGTGGATGTGGCCTACCTGGATTTCAGTAAGGCCTCTGACACCGTTCCACACAGAAGATTGATAAACAAGCCAGAGAGCCTAGAAGTGGGTACAAAAGTAGTAAAATGAGTATAAAATTGGCTAAGTAACAGAACACAGAGTGGTGGTAAATGGAGTTCACTTGGATGAGGGCAAATTTACCAGCGGGGTGCCTCAGGGGTCAGTACTGTGACCGGTCCTCTTCAATGTCTTTATTAGTGACGTCCTAGAGGGGCTGAAAGAAAAGGAGTGCCTGTTTGCAGATGGCACAAAAATCTGCAACAGAGTAGACACATCAGGGGGTGTGAAAAAATGAAGGAAGATCTTTAAAAAAAGCTGGAAGACAAGTCAAGGGTTTGGCAACTGGGCTTCAATGCCAAAAAATGTAAATTATGCACATAGGACACAGAAACCCAAAGGCAATGTATCAGCTGGGGGGGGGGATGTTATCAATTACACAACAGGAAAGGGATCTGTGGGTCATCACATCTGATAGCCTGAAGGTAGCAAAGCAGTGTGATAAGGCAGTAGGAAAGGCTAATAGGATGTTAGAGTGCATAGGGAAGGATATCACCAGCAGAAAAAGGGAGGTAGTAATACCCCTGTATAGATCAATGGTGAGGCCACACCTGGAATACTGTGTCCAATTCTAGAGGCCCCATCTCAGGAAGGGCACAGAGCGGGTGAGGGAGGTACAGAGAAGGGCAACAAAAATGGTGCATGACCTGCATCAGATGCCCTACGAGGATTGACTCAGGGAGTTAAATATGTACTTGCTGGAGGAAATGATTGAAATGGGGGACATGATAGAGGCATTCAAATACCTTAGGGGTCTCAATAAGGTTCAGGAGGGTGGAATATTGCACAGAATGAGATGCTCAAGGACAAGGAGGCATGATATAAAGCTGGAAGGAGAGATACTTAGAGGGGATGTGAGGAAGTATTTCTTCATAGAAAGGGCGGTGAACGCTTGGAACAGCCTCCCAGCAGAGGTGGTGAGTACCAAAACAGTAACAGGTTTCAAACATGCATTGGGAAGACACAGGGGGACCTTAGAAAAAGGGTTTGGGAAGGGAAACTGGAGATTGATTAGGGTCTATAGTAAAAAAATAGGTAGTTATTTAGGGCAGTCTAGGTGGGCCAGGAGATCCTTGTCTCCTGACAGCTTCTGTGTTTCTATGAGAAGGCAGATTGCCTAGCAGAGGAGCAGGGGTGAGGAGTGGCAAAAGTGCAATGGTCCCTGGAATGGAGGGAACAGGATGAAGTAGGAGTTGGGAGAGGACAGCGAGGAGAAGTAAGTGGGAAGGAAACCAAACCAGTATTTGGATATGAAGGAGGGACAATGAGTCTGGCAACATGAGGGCAAAGGAAGGATGGATAGGGATTAATACAGTGAACAATGGTGGGTGTGAGGGGGGACTTTGTAGCAAAGTGGCAGAAGTAGTTGCAAAGGGTGTCCACTTAGGCAAAGGAAGTGGAAGGGGCAGTTCCACAGACCACATCTTGAACTTTGTTCATAAATACACTCCTCCTTGCCTCATAGACATTGTCCAATGTAAACCCACAATGAGGTTCCTAAGGACATCTGACCTTCCTCTTCTCTCCATTCCAAAACCACGCCTGACGGTGGGTCAACGTGCAATCACCTTTTCCAGGCCCTCCCTCTGGAACTCCATGTCAGCAGCAGCTCTGTCATGCCCCTCTATCCACTCCTTCATGAGTTCTCTTAAATCCCACCTTGCCTCCCCTTGCTCTGTGCCTAAGTTATCCCACATTGGGTTCCAGCTTATTCCCTTGTCCTTTCCTGTCTGTCTCTTGCTCTACCCTGTTGTGCCATTCCTGTTCTGCTGTGTTCTGACTCTGAGCTGTTTCACTCACACTTCAACTGTGATCCAGTGTTATTGAATTCTCTGCCTCTATACCAGCATCTACTGTTTTATCTGTAAAACCGACTGTATGAACTATAAAAATTTCCGCCCTTGCACCTTGATTATCTATTGTAAATTGCTACCTCTGTACTTGCTTATTCTGAATAATTGTGTAAGTACTGTACATGCATCTTGTATTTTGTATATTTATTGTGTTCTACAGACTATTGTAAAGTGCTATTGTGCACCTATCTGTTGCTGTTATGTATTGTTTCTCTGTACCTCCCTTTTTACACTCCCCCAGGTCACCCCTGAAAAAGGGACATTCTGTCTCAGTGGGTCTACCCGGTTACCAAAATTCAAATAAGTAAATAAATCTACACAATTAAGGACTGGGAGCACCATTTTGGTAACAAGCTCCTTGCGGACATCTGGAGATAAGCAGTTTTTGCTGTAGTATGCGGCACCAGGCTTAAGATAGAGTTTGGCATGGATAGCATTGATGTGAGCCGAGAAGTCAAACTTGTATGCAACCACACTCCAGTGCACTTGAAGGACTGAATCACTTCAAGAGGCATGCCCACCAGAGTGATAAAAACAGGAGGGGGGTTGGGCAGCAATACTGGCTAATTTCTGACTAGTACCAAACGTCATGGACACAGTATTTTCAGTGCTAACTCTGAGTTGATTTGATTGGAACCAGTGCAGAACATTGTTGAAGTCCCGCCGGCACAGATCTTACATAACTATGGTGGAGGGAATGGCGGTGAAGTTGACTGTGTCATCTGCACACATGTGGATATGTGAGTTGGCACAGGCAGAGGGGAGGTCATTCAGGAAGATGGAGAAAAAGGATGGGATCCAGATTGGAGCCCTGTGGGACCCCAGCCTGCAAAGTGAAGGGAGGTGATAGGGGGCTTCCAACTTGTACCAATCATTGTTAGCCCATTAAGAAGGAGTGGAACCAAGCAACAGTGGGAGCTGAAAGACAAGCAGAGCTCAGCTTGTCCAGGAGGATGAGTGAATGGGATACTGAACTGAAGAGTTTGGCCAGATCAATGAACACAGTGGCCATAATGTGCCTGTAATCCATCCCAAAGAAGTTATAATCAGTGACATGCAGTAGGGAGGAGACGGTAGAATTGTGCTTCTGACAACCAGACTGGAAGGGTGAGAGGAAGTTGAAGGATGAAAGGAAGTTGAGTACTGTAGAAGGGACCAGTTTCTCTTGCAGCTTGGAGAGGGAGGGGAGGAGGAGGAAGACAGGACAGAAGTTGCCAAGGGAGGAGGGGCCACTCCCTTTGTGAAGGTGAATAACTTTGGCCAACTTCCAGGACTAAGGAACAACACTGAGGAAGGAGGAGAGGTTGAGAAGGTGAGTAAGGGGAGCTGCAATGGCTGGGGCTGAGAAGTGGAGGAGCTTGGGGTCCAGACCACCATGGCTGGTCTTTGACAAGTTGTGGTAGAAGAGGACAAGTAGAGGTCCCTGGATGGTGACAGAGGGGAAGCAGAAACTCAGTGAAGGGTGGGGAAGGAGCAGCAGGGGAAGGAGTGGAGCCAGGAGGGGAGAAGAAGGGATGGCACAGGTTGTGAAGAACTCATTTATGTGAGCAGCAACATAGGCAGTGTCAGACGCAGCTGAACCATTAATCATGAGGACTGTGAAAGCTGACATGGGGGGGGCCAAAAGGAAGTAGATAACATTCTAGAAGTTAGCTTGGTAGTTAAGGTTTTTCTGGAGGTTGGCCTTCAAATAGTGTAACTTCGCAGCCCAGACAGCCTTCGTACAGTTGTTCCTCGAAGCCCTGTGAGAGGAGTGGGATGATTTGTAGTTAGCCCATGCAAGGTCTCTGGACTTACACAGATCAATGGTTTAGGAGGTATTCCAATGGTGGTGGGAAGTTTTTACTCTGGATTTTCTGAGGGGGGCATGCTTATCCCAGATGAAAGAAAATTTGGGTTGGAATAGTTCAAGGGCCACATCAATATCAGAGGCAGAGAGGATGGCTGACCATGTGTTGCAGCTATTTCACACAGTAGAGCATTGATGTTTAGTGACCAGTGAGACCTGGACCAGATGTATTTTTTCTGATGCTGAATGTCATGATGTGGTCACTAAATGAATCCAACAAAATTCCTGCTGCAACAATGTGGGGGGGAGGTCCAGTCCAAAGGGTATGGTTAATAGCGTGAGGATTGAGCTCAGTGGGTTTTGAAGCAACCTGAGATGAATTTAAGGACTCAGTCCTGTGAATGGTAGATTTGGAGGATGGGGATAGTCAATTTACATTGACATTCCCAAGGAGGATGAGTTCATCTGTATTGGAATGAGAGGCAATGGAGGAAAAAGAGTCAACCAGGGATGAATGTGAGATCTTGAGAGAGGCATAGACAGCTCCAGTGAGTACAGGTACAGAGGAAGGGAATGAGAGCCTAACTAGGAGAAACTTGTGAAAGGAGGGTATTGTCTTCCTGATGGCCATAGTACATGAGAGACTCTGGTGGGCATAGATGGCAACCCCTCCTCCACATTTGCCCCATCCTGCCAAAAAAGATAGCAATCAGGAAGGGACAGGCTAGAGTCAGGAGTCCTGGAGGAGAACCAGGACTCAGAGATACAGAGGATATCAGGAGAGTGTAATTGAACCCAAATGAGAGGAGGCTGAGTTTGGGTAGAAGGCTTCTAGCATTCAGATGGAAGACACTAAGACCCTTCCAGTAGCAGAGGAAGGTATGGAGAAAGGGGAGTGACCAGGGTTGGGCTCTACACTTCCAGACGAGGAGAAGCAGGAGAATGAGAAGGATGAAGGGGGGGTCCTACTCATGGAGCAGGTTGGAGAGAAGGGAGAGAAGGGGCAGTGAGGGCAGAAGGGGGCACGGTGGAGAAACTCCAGGTTCAGGGAAGGGGATGGTAAGAGACCATGGTGGATAGGGAGGGAGGAGGGAAGAATGGTAGGGAGAGGGGTAGATGGGTGGATTTGGGAGGGAAGGGAAGGTTTTTGGACAGGGAAGGGAGGTGGAAGAGTGGATGGAGGAGGAAGAATGGAGCAGGCAGAGGAGTGCAAGGAACATTTAGGCCAGGAAGAGAGAGGCAAGAGCAAAATTGCAGGCAGTAAGCACAGTAATTAAAGAGTGCACAACAGCAGGCAAATAACAGCTAGGCAGATTAGAATTTAGTTGTGAAAGAAAAGTGACCTGCAGCAGTTACTAACACCTGGTAACAGATGTGGGTTGTAACTACAAAGTAGGAAAGCAACAAGCAGATGAGAGCTGTAACACAGATGTACTCCACATGTTACTCAATAGCTAAATAAGTGCAAGTTGGTAGGAGAGCATTAACAGATAAACTTGACAGAGGTAAATTTATGGTGCGTTACCTTTAAGTTGAAAATAATAATAGACAAAATGCAGAATGTGGATGCACCAAGCCAGACTTTTTCTAAGACTCGGCAAATCAATGACTTATTAGACTATAGGCAGCAAACTACATGAAGGAGACTGATCAACTGACTAGCAATGAGCAAACAGTAACACTATTGTAGACAGGTAGCACTGAAGGTACATATACACAAATATAGTTAGCCAGGGAGCATGTCAGGTTAATACAAGACAAATACTTTAAAATGGAATAAGAGATTAGTAATGCTGTATTATAATAAGCAGGAGCCCAACAGTCATTTTTAATGGGTACCAACTGAACACAGCAGAATAGCAACTAGATGGGAAGAGGCTGGTCTGGTGTGCAGCTATATTTTTGCAATATTCTTCCATAATGGCTTCCTCTGTATCACATTCATCATCACTAATCTTTGGTGTAAATTGCATCAGATTTCAAGCTACTTTAATTTTGAATCCTCCTCTCATGCATATACTGTACTTCTTCATGCCCTCCTCTCCTTACACTTCTTTCCCCTGCTCCTCTTATACTAAAATTCCCCAGTGCTCCTCCTCTCATACATCTCCCCTCCTGCTCTTCTCTGTCCTTTGCTCCTCTTCTTTTACAGTTTTCCTATACGTGTCCTCTCATGTTTCCCCCCTGCATTTTGCCTTCTTCTGTCATGATTCCCTCTCCTCTACCATCATAGTCTCATGTCTCTCTGACAGGTCCACTTCCATACCCTTCTCACTGACACTCTCAGTTACAACCCACTTCTCTGGTAGTGCTACGTGCTTGGTTTTGTAGAATTGTCTGTTCAGTATACAATACGTCACACTGCCCCTTCTCCCATGAACAGCTTTACTTTTTCCTCTGATGACAAGCTTGCCAGAGCTAGACTCAGAGTCACCTTCCTCATGCACACTAGATGACTGTGCAGTAGCCATGGGCTTTGTGGTACTGCTTCCGATCCATGATTTTGGGACCAGTGGCATCATAAAGTGTTCATGGTGAATTGGGATTTTCAAAACCCATGTACCGGTGGTTGTGGCAGCTGTTGTCATGTTGTTCATATGAGATGTTCAGTGGAGGACTTTCTTTCACATGACTTCATGGATGATTTCTATCTCTGGAGGGGAAACTGGAACTGACAGCATGTCAAGGAGGAAGAGGAGTAACTTGTGTGCTTCTGGATTGCTAAGGGTGGTTTCATAACCAGATATACTACACAACTGGTTGTGAAGGCTGCTTGGAGTCAGACTGGAACAAGTGGACTTCTGGGGATTAATCAACATTTTTTCTTTGGCTATGCTATCATCCATCCAGCCCTAGTCTTCACAGCCCATTGACTCTGAGTCCTAGTTGAACTGGCATAGTGGAATCTTTATATGTACTTTACCTCCAGCCCACACTTCTCCTGCTCTTTTCCTCATACTGTATTTTGTATATTATGGCACATGACAGATGATGACACTAGAATAATGCAGCCACTGCCAAATATTACCTCTCCTTTTCACATCCCAAACTAGCATGTTTCAACCTTTGTATAGCTCACAAAATGTAATTCACATTTTCTGCTGAGAGGTGCTACTGGTGTGTGCTATGTAACAAACAAAATCAAAAACCCAGTGCACAGCCCCTCCCCCCCCCCAAACATTGCACATATTAGAATTTAAACATTTTAACTGCCTAATGGCTTTTCTTACTTTAAACTCCATGAAAAAAGGGGGTCCTGTTAGTTTTCAGATTGGAATTCCAATGTGAGCAAGCTAAACAACCACGTCACGGTGGGACCCACGATTTGGTCCCTACTCTAGCTCTTCAGCTCTGAAATGCCTGCAGTGGCTACTCATAAATAGAGTGCATTGCTTAATTGGCTCCTTTTAATAAAGTGCTTCCACCCAGGAAATTTCACAGGTGGTAAAAGAGAGGATGCTAAAAGGAGCACCACAACTCCCAAACCTCTAAGCACATCCCAAACTAGCATGCTTCAACCTTTGTATTGCTCACAGAATGTTTATTACCTCATTTTGCATGCTGCTGATCCCCTCTGGCAATGCAGCCCAACATTTTATTTGCCTTTGTTGCTGCTTTCCTATATTGTGTAAAGTGCTTCAGGTCACTAGTGATCATCACTCCCAGAGCCTTCTCCTCCTCTGATGTGAATACCCTGACCCTTCCAGGCTGTACTCGGTCCTGGAGTTCTTGGCCCCAATGTGCATAACTTTGCATTTCTTTTCATTGAAGCCAAACTGCCAAATCCCATACCACCTCTCTGCTTTTTCCAGATCCTACTTTAGGTCTTGTATCCCTTCCACTGTGTCAACTCTCCCATTGAACTTGATGTCATCTGCGAATAGGCAAAGTCTGCCCTTAATGCCATCATCAGTATCACTGAGGAAGGCATTAAACAGCACCAGTCTGAGCACCGATCCCTATGGGACCCCACTGGTTACCTCCCTGGTGCTAGATAGCTCATCCTCCACCACTACTCTCTGGGTGCTGCCCCTCAGCCAGTTTTCTACCCAACTGGTGAACTTCTCTTCCAACCCCCAAATCCACCAACTTTCTGATCAACCTCTTTTGAGGTACAAAGTCAAAGGCCTTGCTGAAGTCCAGGTAAAGTATGTCCATCGCTTGGCTCTTGTCCACTGTTTTAGTGGCCCAGTCAAAAAAGTCAAGCAGATTCATTTGAACAACCTCCATCCCATAAACCCATGCTGCCTTACATACTTGAGACCATGCTTATCTACATACTCTACCAACCTTTCTTTAGGTATGGTATCCAAGAGCTTGCAGATGATTGAGGTCAAACTGACTAGTCTGCAATTCACTGGGTCATCGTTGGGACCACTATTATGAAGGGGCACTATATGTGTCATTCTCCAGTCCTACAGTACCACATTTGACTCCAGTGAGCTACTGAACAGGCCAGTCTAATGGATCTACATGCTCCTCTGCCAGTTCTCTCAGCACCCTTCGGTGTATGCTGCCTGGGCCTGGAAGGTTGTCCACCCTCAATGCTAGCAGCCATTTCCTCACCCTATCCACCTCTATCACAACATTTGTATTCCCCACCCACCTTGCTCTTCTTCTTCCCCCTAGTGGCACCGGTCCATCTTTCTCCCTGGTGAAGACAGAAGAGAAGTACTCATTCGGTTCTTCTTCTGCTTTTCCCCCATTCTGTCCCCTTTCCTGAGCCTAACAATCCTTTCTTTCTTGTCCCTCTTCTCACTAATATAGTGAAAAAGGCCTTATCTCCCATTTTAACTCACTCAGCTAGCTGCAGTTCTTTTGAACTTTAGCCCACCAGACTACCTAACCTGTTACACTAGCCATCTTCACGTAATCGTCCCTGTCTTTTTCCCTCTTGGTCCTCCTGAATTTCTTGTAGGCTAACCTCTTGTCCCTTACTGCCTGGGCTACCTCAGTACTAAACCAGCTGGGTTCTTCAGCCCTTGAGTTTTTCCCCTTGAGCCTAACACACTCCTCTGTAGCAACCAATATTCCTGCCTTGATTATGTACCAGCTTTGCTCCACCCTCATATATACTCTGATGCTTGCCAGGTGTCTCCTTAGTAACATGTCCATCTTTCTGAAGTTTACCTTCCAAAAATCCAAGATTTTAGTCTTAGTGGGTGCATTTTCCCTGCTCATATTCAACTGGAACCACACTGAATTATGATCACTTCCACCCACTGGCTCCTAGACCATTACATCCTGGACGTCCTTCCCATTTGTCAGCACCAGATCAAGGATTTCCCCCTCCTTATAGGGTTCTGTGATGCCCTGAGTTAGGATTCCACTTTGTAGTGCATCTATGATTCCCAGACTCCTGGTACAGGTCATGACCAGTACCCTCCAGTCCACCTTGGTCAGGTTGAAGTCTCCCACTATTACCACCTCTCCCTTCCCTTCAGCAGTCAATATTTGCATATTCTATTCCTTGTCTCTTTCTTCCTCCTGGTTGGGTATTCTGTAAATGACCCCCCAACCTCAACTTTCTCCCTTCTCCTCCACTCTTGAGTAGTCCTCTACTGGTATGGGGGGGAGGTCTGCTGACCTCCACCTCTCAGAGTCTCGAGGTCTGCAGGTCCACTTGCTCCCCCAGTAGTTTAAATGGAATATGTGATTTATTTACCCCCCAGTTTTTCCTTAAAGACTCTCAAACCCCCTCCCCACTGAGGTGCAGTCTGTCTGGCAAAAAAAGTATTTTATTTGACCAGGTCTCTTCCCAGCTCCCAATACAGTTGTACCTCTCCTCCATGAATTCTTCCCTCAGCCACTCATTGAATTCCTCTATCCTTTTCTTCCTGATCGTGCTGGCTCTACGTACTGGAAATGCCTCTGAGAATTCCATCGATCTGGCTACCTACCTGCAAGTCCTCCCTATCATCATAAATCTATCTTGTACTATGTCCACCTCTTTCCTGGCTAGGTTGTTGGTACCTAGGTATAAAAACTGTGATTGGTTTCCCTCCAAACCCCTTCACCAACTCCCAATTCTTGGGTACTCTTTCTCCGTTGTTACCCCTGGCATGCAAACCACTTTGCTACCTGTATTTAATCCCCCCTTCCTTCCCTAGTTAATACCCTTAATGACAGAGTCCCCTAGGATTACTGCCTTTTCACTTCTACCTCCATCCTATCTTCCCTTCTTCCTTTTTCTGACCATAAATCATACATTTGGCAACAAAATGACCATAGTTGCTGCCACTGCTGCTCAACATTTCGTTCGTCAGTAAGTTCGTTTTGTTGACCAGAGAAGGGAGGCTAGGCAATTCTACCAATTTTAAGCGTCGTCCCTTGGGGGAGGATACTGATGTAAATTGACATATTGAATCAGGTTAAGCTGTTGCTAATATTTTTGCTTAACCTAGGTAAACTATCTAGGACAAATGAAAAGCATTAAGAGCTATTTTGGGAGTTGCTAACCTGTTACCTGTTTTTTGCACTGGCTTTTACACTATGTAATAAAGGTTGTAGATACCTAGCATGTCTTGTATCAATTGTTCACTGCCAAATGCAGTTTTAGAGAGACAGCAAATGAGTGTTAGCTTCTTTTGCTCCTATAACATAAACATGGTACAAGGGTAAAGCTGCAAGCAACATTATCTAGGCTTTGGGAAACTGGCACAGTGCAACACTCACAACAGATCTACAGTACAAAGGCATTGATGTCACATTGTTGAACTATTTAAATGAATAAATGGGATTTTTTAAGGGTAACAGGCATAAATATTAGATGTTAAGAGAGCAGAAAGAAGAGGTTGTTTACTGCAGTTTCACAAGGATCAGTAATCGGACAACTTTCGTTGATCTTTATATGCATTTACTGTGAAAGAGTTAAAAGATGTCTTGTGTGCTGTTTTTTTGTATACATATTTTAAAAGTGGTTATGGATGTAACAATTTTGTTCCTATGTATTCCTCAAATAAGCAAAATCCCCAGAGTTTTTTTCTTATTCTCAATAATCAGACACCACAGCCCCCCTTAATCCTTTCACACACAGAAAGCAGAGCTCAGGCTGTCCCCGGAAAAAAGCATTCCGCACTATAGAATGTCTGATACCAAAGCCACATTTATTCATTAAAAAAGATGCAAAGCAATAAAGGGGCCTTGATAAAGAATCCAGTGGGGCTCAAAAATGTTCAGCAGCACCAGGTATTTGGCTTTGCATTTTTTTTAATGAATAAATTTGGCTTTGGTATCAGACATTCTATAGTGTGGAATGCTTTTTTCCGGGGACAGCCTGAGCTCTGCTTTCTGTGTGTGAGAACAAGTTTATGTTTTGTAGATCAGCTGGTTAGTCTGTGGGCCCCTTAATCCATCCCTTTCTCACCACCTTTTGTCTTCCCCACCTTTTTTAACATCATGGACCCTTTATGCCCCTTTTATCATCCATGAGGCTCTGTTGACCATGTTTACAATACGATTATCACCAGCAAACAAGAATGTCAGCCCAGACTGGTGGCACTGGCTGGTAGTGCACTGCACCACTACATGGTAATCCCATGTTTGAGACCCAAGCCTGACTCCCCTGCCCTGGATCAGTGGGGTTTTCAGCATGAGGCAGAGGCATCATGTGCTGACCTTAGAAAAGGGTGATGAGCATCCTGCTGTCTTAGTGCCTCCTCTGGTGGTAAGTGGTGCCAAAATTGACACAGTGCATGGCCACACTCTGTCGACCACCAACAACATGAATGGCAGTGTTTTGGGGTGCCATTGGCTAAGGCCAGGGCTGAAGGGCAGGTAAAGTTGGAAAATATCCACTGGGTGCATGGATGACAACACAAAGGGTCTTCCCACCCATCTTCCCACCTAGATGCCACAGACAACCCCAAAGCTTCCTTCCTGTGGAGAACATGTCTGCTCTTTGATGCAAGTCAGCAGTGTATGGGCCAAGTATCAGGGCACTGCTAGGTGTGAGCAATCCCTGTGGTAATGGAAGCAGGCTTCCCAAGAATTCATCCGTAAGGTGATTATGAGAGAGTGTGTGTGTGTGTGTGTGTGTTTGGGGGGTCTTCAAATTGTAATGTTTTGTTCAGTGCAATGAAAAGTAAATAAATAAAAAAAAAGAAAACAAGGAGGTCTGAAAATAATGTGCAGCCCTAGGAGTTTTCTAAATTCAGCCCTGTGTACAAGTAACTGTAATCTGCTTGCAACAGTTAATACTGCAGCTGTCACTCCTAACAGGTCAGGCAAATAGTGGTGCATTGATGATGTGTTGATGCCACTGCCTTAGTCCATTCATGACCTGCTCACCAGATGTGGTGTGTGTTTGAACTGCCAATTACAAAGAAGCAGCAGCATAGCCAGTATGATGCAAGTCTGCATGCCAGGAAAGCCATTTAGATAGAGGTAAGCAGTTCTTAAATAAATCATTGTTGGACAAAAGGAATGAAGCACTTTTGAAAGAGAGAATGGAACAAATTTTAAATGTATGCATTTGCCTGGACTTTTCAGGCTAAGCACAGGAACATGAAGTGGAGTGATTTGTTTTAATGGCGTAAGTATGCAGTAGCTATTTTTCAGAATGAATTGAAAGAATAAACTGATTAACTGAAATGATTTGTGATAACCAACTTTCTTAAAATTATTTTTAGTTGAGAGATAATGCACCCATTATGACACTGTGGATAGCTTAACATTAATAACACAAAAGCACAGTATTGCCCTTCTAAGCAAATGTTTGTTGATACAGCAGATTTGATACATAAGACTGTTGATTTCTTTTGGACCTTTATAGTGACCTGCCAGCAAGCTTTTCTGCATATAAATGAAAAAAGAATGCAATTTCGCAAAGTACAAAAAATAATCAGGTGAAATTTTTATATCTAATTTAAATGGCAGTTTCTTAAAGCACTATGTATGAACCTATGTGTGAATATGTTATGCAGGGGTCCATAGTTTCCATTGAAGTTAAAGAAATAAAAATAATTCCTGTGGATCCAGTCTTACACATTTTGAAAAGTGTTCACTTCAATATAGTCTATACATACTGTATGGCTTAGTAGACATTTATTTTCCACTTTTTGACAGCTTTTTTTATATATACAGTCAAACTGAATCCTGCTGAAGCTGTGAAGTAGCAGTGAAGCATTGATGCTTATTTTCATCTGCCTGACAGATTTGTACAAATAAAAAATTATTAAACTGAACCTAGTATTGGGTGAGTGGTGTCCTTTTTCCAAGACCACTTGTGCAAGGAAACTACATTCAAAACTTCCACAAACTCAGACACTAAGGTATGTTAGTGCATGCAAATATGCATGTCAGACCACAACAAGTATATTGGAAAAGCCACTCTTATTGGGTTTCTAGGGCTTTCAGGCTTCCAAAATACCCCCTGCAAGAGCAGTGGAAAGCAAAACATTAACCCTTGTGGAAGTGCAGACCGGAGTTGTTAACACACACATAAAGCCTCTCTTCATACTGAGCAACCTGGGCAGCTTGTAAGGCACTAAGCTATTAGCATTGCTGCACAGAACTGCAACATTTGCAAATAAAATGATAATGACCTTACCTAACGTGCATGGTCCTAACACTTCCTTAACATAGTCTATCATTGCCTACCATCTATATGTTATTATCAAGACACACTGGTCCTTGCAATGGATTGAGGTTGTGGGCTGCAGAGTAGAGCATTCCAGATCCACATGTAAGGAGGATGATGCACACTTTTGGTCAGAGTGAAATACATGTATTGCTGTGTGTAGGGAGGCCAGCATGACAGCTGTAATGTGTTTGTTCAAGTTTCGCCCCATCGGTATCGCATATCTTGCATGCATTCATTTACACACACAGAGGTGTTCAATGGTGTTTTTTACTTCAGTGTGCCCAAAATGACAATAAAATGGAACAACAGTAAAAAAGGGCACCACTCTTAACTGGTTATTAGTGCAAGAAAAAACCAGGCTAGTATGTCAATAAAAATTACATGCTGTTATTTATCAAAACATTTAAAAATTGTGACAAATGGTACAAGAAAAAATCACTTAACAGTTTTGCCCCAAGTGCTTTCTCAAGGGGACCGCTTTTATTGTAGTTCCATTATCCTGAGTACCACAGTCCACTTGGGTTTCAAATCAAAGTGTAGTAATAGCAGTTGATGTGACAAGTTATTTCCCCAAATCTCTGGATGGAATTGCAACATTGGTAAGTAAAATAATAATGACCCTATCTAACATGCAAGGTCCTGACACCTCCTTAACATTACCTGTCAAGATTCACTACATAAGTATGGCATTATTTTGAACTGCAAAGTACAAAGAAGCAGAGAGAGTGTCACAAGATTTTCTGCCACATGGAGTGTTTTTTTTTTCTCTAGGTATCATCAGAAAACCTCAAGTGATAAATTACTGAATTGACTGCTACTACTGTACTCCACCCTCTATCAAGAATGCTGCTGAGAACTGTATTATAGTGTATAGTGGAGTGTTGCTCTGTATAGAATTTCATCCCTTTCAAAATGCTGTTCTACCACAGTTCCAAGGTCATGGAATGCTGTTCTACCCCACTGTGGTAGAACAGCATTCTAGAACCTCTAGAGACTGCATGAGTCAGTTTAATTTTGAAAGCAAAAGAACTCGCAAAACACATTTTTCACACAGTACTATACACTATAAAAAATATACGATGAGCAACTCTGCACAACCAGTGTGTTTTTCCACCTTGGGATTCTGATTCATGCATGCTGACCTTCTTCAGCAACTTCTCATTCCTCCAACATCACTACATCTCTAATTCACTTCCCCCCACCCCTCCTGTCTCCACAGATCACACAGGATGGGTAAGACAAAAAAATGCAATGCCCCGCCATCTTGCCCTCCTGGGCAATCAGGCAGGACCATGATGTCCCACATGTGCTCACCTACAGCCTGATCCAGGCACTCCAAGTGACAATGACATGGAGGAAGGGTCGGACCCTATTGAGGCACCACCCAACAAATTACCTTCTACCGCGGAGGACTTCTTTAAAACATCGCAAGCAGTAATGCTAAAAATACTAGAGAGGATGGAAGAACTTTCACAGAACAATAAGGAACATAAACAATCTGACAGTCACAATACCGATAAAAACAAAGATGACTGCCAAACACCTACGAAGCCAAGCACTCCGGCAGGTCCGGAACCAGCAGAACCTTATAACGGTGATTCCGGGGATGAGGATCAACAGGAAGAGGATAAGGAGGATCTCGTCCTCACAAAGAAACTCACCCCTGTCGAAGCTCTACCAGAACTCATTAGATCAATAAAATAGACTATGGGGTTTGATACCCCAGAGGCTCCCCAACAATATAAGCTGAACCCCCTTATCAGAGCTAGGCAGAAGAAGGACGAAACCTTCCCAGTCTGTGAAGCTCTAACTGATGTGGTAGAGAAAGAATGGCAATCCCCAGATCCATCCAGAATTTCAGAGAAATGCACCTTTGATAGATTCTATACTGTACAGGATGATGTCAACAACCCATGGTGCACTCCCCCCCTCTATCGATCACCAAATTATGGCCTTATGCAAGAAAACAGTTCTCCCATCTGAGACAACCACTACACTATGGGACCCCACAGATAAAAAGATGGAGGAACTCCTCAAGTGGTTCTATGAGATGACAGGCATGTCCTGCAGGGCCAACACTGCGGCGACTTATACTTCAAGGGCCCTGGTCACATGGCTGGAGGAACTGGCATCTTCATTAGAGCCTGACTTAAGCAAGCCGACCTAGTGGAATATGCCATACAAGCAGCTAAGTATGCAGCTGATGCATCCATTGATGCCCTGAAAATGTCAGCCAGGTTAGCAGCCCTAACTAACAAAACAAGACGCCATATATGGCTCAAGATCTGGAACACAGACTCCGAATACAAGAATATGCTCAGCAAACTACCCTACAAAGGGAACCTAATTTTCAGGAAAGGACAAGAGAAGTATGCTAAACAAAAAGGGGATGGCAAAGCGCTCAATAATGAAAGACCCTCCTCCAGCACCTATCTCCCAACCTTCAGAGGTAGGTACCACCCATTTCGAGGGAGGCATGACAGAAGGCAAACCTCCCAGTACTCCCAATCAAAACCCACAGATAAAAAGATGGAGGAACTCCTCAAGAGGTCCTATGAGATGACAGGCATGTCCTGCAGGGCCAACACTGCGGTGACTTATACTTCAAGGGCCCTGGTCACATGGCAGGAGGAACTGGCATCTTCATTAGAGCTTGACTCAAGCAAGCCGATCTAGTGGAATATGCCATACAAGCAGCTAAGTATGCAGCAGACACATCCATCGATGCCTAGAAAATGTCAGCCAGGTTAACAGCCCTAACTAACAAAACAAGATGCCATATATGGCTCAAGATCTGGAACGCAGACTCCGAATCCAAGAATATGCTCGGCAAACTACTCTACAAAGGGAACCTAGTTTTAGGGGAAGGACTAGAGAAGTATACTAAACAAAAAGGGGACGGCAAAGCACTCAATAAGGAAAGACCCTTCTCGAGCACCTATCTCCCAACCTTCAGAGGCAGGTACTGCCCGTTTCGAGGGAGGCATGACAGAAGGCAAACCTCCCAGTACTCATAATCAAAACCTTACTCATTCAAACCCTCATACTTTAGCAAGAGGGTGATCCAGAGGACAATACCAGAGAGGCAGATACCAATCATCTTTCAGACAGGGAAAACATAGCCCGAATTGACCATTACTCCTTTCGGCCCCCTCCAAGCACTCGCCACCCTCCCATAGGCGCCAGACTAATTCAATTCTTACATATTTGGCAGCAAACAACTTCAGACAAGTGGGTCCTGGAGGCCGTCTCCAAGGGGTACTCAATCGAATTCACTCAGAAACCACTCACAAACAGAACAGTGATATCCCCGGTATCACGGGACCCTCACAAAATTTGAACGGTACAAACCACAATCATTTCTCTACTCACCAACAAAGCGATAGCGAAGGTTCCACCAGACCAAGTCAACCAGGGAATATACTCCAGACTCCGAAAGTAGAATTTTCCGAATCCCTGGGGCCTCTAGTTGGCCTTTCTCATGCGGTCTCTAAAATATATGCAGTACTATTCGGCTGGGCCTATTCTCAGAACCTAGCCCCGTGCTCGTATTGGGCCTCGGTATTCTCTAATGAGGAAATTAACTGGTCTGCCCTCTGGAAAAATTGCCACAAATTTATCCTGCAGGACCAGCTGAGATTAATTCAGTTTAAAATTCTCAATAACATCTACTATTCACCGCAGAAGCTGGCGAGCTTAAAAATGATGGAGGAACCTATATGTAACAGGTGTCATGTAGGGGTTGGGGATTTAATGCACATCTTCTGGAACTGTCCGAAGATAACCCCGCTTTGGTCAGCTATTAAAGATAGAGTGGACCAAATGCTGGGTCTGGAGGACCTTTTCACTCCCAAAATATGCCTGTTGGAGGATGTTTCTAGTATCCCCATCAGGAACAGGAGGTTCCACATCGCTCTAATTGCGGCTACTCTTAAAAAGGTCGTCCTTAGACATTGGAAAGATTCTGTCGTGATTAGCTACATGGAATGGCTGGAGGAACTACTGGCCAGTCTGAGGGTTGAAAGAATGATAGCCATCCTTCAAAACAAACTCCCTAGGTTTGATAAGATCTGGGGTCCCTTTTACACTACTTACTCATTATAGGGTCCATTGTTCCCCTGCTGACTGATGGGAGCAGCTCAGGTTGTCTTGTGCTGGGAAGTGGGGTTGGGGGCGGGGTTGGGGAGCAGGGAGGGGTTCTTGGGGGCATTGCAGAGGATGGATCCTATATCCTGTTGTAATATATATGATTGTGTACTTATATGTCTGTGCTTGTTGTATATGGATGCATTCTCTGTAATTAAAAATGGAATAAAGATTTAATGGAAAAAAAAAATTAAAACCAGGGAATATACTCCATCTTCTTCCTGGTACCCAAGAAAACAGGGGACATGAGAGATCTCAAATTCATCAACCACTTCATGCAATACAAGAAATTCAAAATTGAAACACTCCACACAACACTACGGTCTATAAAACCTGGTGACTACCTCTCCTCCATCCTCTTGAAAGAAGCATACCTCCACATCCCCATCCGTCCAGCACACTACAAGTACCTCAGGTTCAAAATACTAGGCCAACACTAACAATACCAGATGCTACCATTTGGACTGGCATCAGCTCCCTGAGTCTTTACCAAGATCTCTATCACACTCGCAGCCAAACTAAGACAGCAAGGAATCCACATTATCCCTTATCTGGACGACTGGCTCATCAGAGCCCGAAGCCCAGAAACCTCTCAACTACATATGCGAACAGTGGTAAACACACTGCAAGCGCATGGTTGGGTCATCAACTGGGACAAGAGCAGCCTAATACTGAGCCAAGTAATAAACCACCTAGGAGCAACCATAAACACAGCAACAGGCAAGGCATGACCATCACCAGCCAGAACGGACAAAGTACTGTCACAAGCACAAGCACTAGGAACCAAGGGCAACCCCACCTTGCTAGTGACTCAGCAAACCCTAGGCTCCATGGCCTCATGCATCAGTCTAGTACCATGGGCAATATGGAACATGTGCCCCCTATAGAACTTCACAATACGAGAGGGCCACAGACTTCAACACAACCTACACCAAACAATCCAATTAGACCACAAAGCCAAAACATTGCTGGAATGGTGGACCAACAGCCACAATCTAAACAGTGGGGCAGCCCTAAATGACCAACATGACATAGTACTCGACACAGACGCAAGCCTCAGAGGCTGGGGAGCGACCCTCAACCACAAATTGGCGCAGGGGAAATGGTCCTCAACAGAATCCCGCATGCAAATAAACATACTAGAAATGAGAACAGTATACCACACACTACATTTCTTCAAAGCAATCATCAAGCACAAGAGAGTACTCATCAGTTTGGACAACAGGACCACAGTAGCATACATCAACCAGGGAGGAACACGGAGCCCCCGGACTACTCAGAGAAGCAAAAAGAGTACTAGATTGGGCACAGGAACACCTCGCATCAATCACAGCAGTTCACCTGGTGGGCAAACTCAATGTATGGGCAGACTGGCTAAGCCGTCAGTAGATAGCCCCAGGAGATTGGTCCCTGCACCCACGCACCTTCCAGCAAATCAACAAAAAGTGGGGACCACTGGAGATGGACTTGATGACAACAGCAAAAAACACAAAATTGGCAACATTCTACTCCAGATACAAAGAATCGGCCACCAGCGGAGTGGACACACTAACCCAAAACTGGTCCTTCCAAAGAGCATATATATTCCCACCAATACCGCTTCATCCAGCAAGTACTCAACAAGATTCAGCAATCAGAGACAACGGTGGTCATAATCACCCCCCCGATGGCCCTGACATCATTGGTTCAACACCCTTGTGGCCTTGTCAATAAGCACACCATGGACAATCCCACTATGATTAGACCTCCTGACTCAGGGTCCAATCCTACATCTGAACCCAGCACCACTACAACTCACGGCCTGGCTGCTGAAAGGCAAAGACTGCTAGATAAAGGGTACAACCACACAGTGGTAGAAACTATGCTACACTCTAGGCATAACTCTACCACCAACTCTTACAAAAGGCACTGGAGAATATTCGAAACTTGGTGCCATGAGCACAACATCCAAACACACTCAATCAACATCTCACATGTCCTTCTATTCCTCCAACAAGGGGTGAAAAAAAGGCCGAATGACAGCTTCACTCAGAGTCTAAATGGCAGCCATAGGGGCGGGTATTGGACTTATTGAGGGGTACACACCAGGTTCACACCCCGACGTCCTACAATTCCTGAAAGCGGTGTCCAATATACACCCCAAAGAAAGACATACAGTACCACCCTGGGACCTAAACATAGTGCTTGAGGCACTAGCCCATCCACCATTCGAACCTATGGCCTCAGTGGACCTCAAAAGGGTGTCACTCAAAACAGTATTCCTACTAGCCATCTGCTCTGCCAAATAAGTAGGAGAAATGAGAGCACTGTCCTGCAAACCACCCTATCTCATCTCTCATAAAGATGGAATTACCCTAAGAACTACCCCCTCCTTCATTCAAAAGGTCAACTCCCCATTCCACACCAATCAACCAGTAGAACTTCTGGCTTGGCCCAACCAACAAGAAGCCAAGCACTGGGACCTGAAGAGAGTGATCACTATCTACTTGGACAGAACAAAAGAATTCAGAAAATTGGAAGGACTCCTTATCGTTAAACACGGACCCAGGAAAGGACAAACAGCGGCCACATCGACCTTGGCCAGCTGGATAAAACAAGCCATTGCCAAGGTGTACAAAACTCAGGGCCTCCAGCAGCCCCTGGGTGTTAAGGCCCACTCAACCAGAGCCATGGTTACATCATGGGCAGAGAGAGAAATCAAGCCTCTATAATGGACATCTGTCGGGCCACCACTTGGTCAATGGTCCATACTTTTACCAGACACTACAAACTAGATGTAGAAAACACAGACAGGGCAGTTTTTGCTAGAAAGGTGCTACTCAGTGTCACCAAGCCTTAGCCACACAGTCATCCGACCCTCCCATATCCTGAGGGAATACGACACTGCTTCTTACAACCCAGAGGTAATGGATGAGGGTATGCTGTAAGGTGATGCAATATGCAAGGTTAGTTTACTCACCTGCATGAGCATCACCTTACAGCATCCCCAGTCCCACCCAGGTTCACTCAGATGCCGGTGAAGCTAACTCTTTCCTAAGCTTTAAAAAAAAAAAGAGCATCAGTCATCCAGTGACCATACGGCCTGGATAGAAGTAGAGTGTAAATAATAGGAAATAAATGTCAACTGGTTACTTACACAGCACAAGCATCCTTTTTTGTTATACCAAGCTAATACAAAGAAATTATGTATGCATGCCTCTTCTCTCTCTCTTATCTATACCTCCATACCATAACCTTTTTACCACAGAACAACACCGAGTGACACAGCTTTGGAAAGATCGAACTGGAAACCTGAGGGAAGGGCAGGGGCTAGGCAAATCGGATTTCGATTCTGGTCACATGTGCATTTGCAACCTATGAGGTGGGCGTAACCCCATAGGTAATGGATGAGGGGATGCTGTAAGGTGATGCTCATGCAATCACCTTTACCAGGTGAGTAAACTACCATTAAGCACAAGTCTGGTTGATCATGACAAGAAATGCTGCTGGTAAACAAAAGATAAATGTTTAAAAACTGGTCATGTTTCTTTTAATTTTTTTCCCTCCACTATTTAGAGGGGCAGAAGAAAGAATTACTGACTGATGAAACTGACTTTTCTATGTGAGATATGAGTCTTTAATCAGTGCTGTCTGCTGATAAAACAAATTCTGGTCAGAGCCAACATGGCTACTGTGCATTAACATGAAACAAAGTTTTAGGTTTTTTTCTTTTGTTACAGAGGTCCTTCAAAAATGTAGTGCTTTAATTGATACAGTCTATTTTGGCTGGTTTTGTTGTTGAAGTGTGATTTATTAGAGGATTGTGCAGGTGGAGAGAAAAGGGCATGAACTACCTTCCAAAATTTGGAGGGGTTGTTAAAGTTTTCCTGGATGGAGGAGGAGAAATATTATTTTTTGGCAAGTCTGAAAGCTCTAGTGCAGGCATTCCAGAGAGACTGGTATTTTACCACATCAGCAAGAATACCAGAGGCCTTGTAAGTCTGCCATGCTTGGTCATGAGTATGCTGACAGGCCAGAATTTTGGCTGTCACCTATGGGAGATGGGAGCCTTGGACTCTGTTTTTTCTTATTGAAGCGTGACAATCCCAAATGTTCAAGAACTGGGTTTTGAAGTAGGTTGAAGCTGAGTCAATAGAGGAGTCATTTGTTATTGGAGACCAGTCAATACTGATAAGTTCCTTATGGAGGGATGTCAAGTCAAGTGACCTAAAAGAGCAAAGGTGGAGGATATTTTGTGGTGCCTTGAGGCAATGGATTTTATGCACCCAGTAGACCATGTGATGGTCACTAAGTGGATCTGGAAGGATTCCTGATGTAACTACCTGGTGGGGGTGAGATGATAGCATCTAGTCAATTAAAGAGTGCTTACCCAGTTTGTGGTTTAAATGGGTTGGGTCAGCGATCAGTTGAGTGAGAGTCAGGGAGGCGCTGTGGTTACAAAGTTTGGATGGGTGCTGGAAAGCCAATTTATATTGAGATCTCTGAAGATGAGGAGTTCACCAGAAGGAGCATGGGTAGTGAGATTAGAGATGATGTCTGAAACAGAGGAAGAGGGGAGATTAGGGCAGCATTTGATACCCGCTACAAGATAGGAAGGGAGCAGGGGAAGGAAAGTCTTAGCCACAGAAGCTCGTATGCAAATGGGGAGGTAACAGAGAGGCACAGGGAATATTGGATGGATGATGCGATGTATGTAGCTACCACACCACCACTGGTTGACCAGTTCTGCTGAATGAGGAAGTAGCCAGGGATAGAGATGGAAGAATTGAGGATTTTGGAGGAGAGCCATGATTCAGTGATGAGCATCATGCTGGGTTTTAGGCTAACCATAAGAGGCTGAAGCAGATCAATCTTTGAGAGAATTCTCCTGATATTGAGATGGAGTACCTTTAATCCTTTAGGGAGATCACTGGGAGGAAGATGGGATGACCCTGGGTTGGGTTTTATATCACCTGCAGAAAGGAATAGTAGAATTTATTTATTTATTTATTTATGTATTAGAATCAGAATGACAATCCTTTGAGACATAGACTCTTTTGCAAAGGCTCCACGTCAGTTAAAAGTAAAAATACAAATACAGAGAAAAACAAATAATATATATACATAACTAATATCAACGGCATACCAGAGGTCCGAGGTTCAAATCCCGGTGAGTCCACATTGTACTTTCTCATTTCCATCCTTGATTTAAAAAATATATACCTTGCAGGGGTTAAACTGCACTGAGAGAAGTGGTATTTCTAAATTGGTTCCTGGTTGCAGTATTGTGCAACACTAGAGAAAGGAATGTGTGGAGCTGTGAAGAAGGAAGTTCCTCGGACACTTTAACCAGTGGGCCTGTAGCTTAATGGTTAGAGTGCTGGAATGTCATACCAGACATCCAAGGTTCAAATCCTGGTGAGTCTACATTTTCCTTTCTCATTTCCATCCTTGATTTAACAAGTAATACATAGTCATACATCACAGGATTTTACAAATTGGAAGGTTATATCGACAGGGAGCTTAAAAAAAGGTCCCAGGTCAGAGTTAAGACAAGATACAGGTCCGGAGGGACTAGAGAGAGAGAGTTTATTTACAGTCACAAGTTGTAGAGTCAAGGAGTAGGATTTTGAGACCTGATTTAAATAGGTTGAGGCTGTGGGCCAGGGAGATGGAGGATGGGAGGCTGTTCAGCCATAGTGGAGCATGATATCGGAAGGATCTTTGTCCAAGGGATGTTCTATAGTGAGGGATTAGGAGAGTGGAGTTGGCAGAGTGCCTGTGGGTCTTCCTATGAGGGGCTGCATGTATTAGTGGGTGGAAGCTGACTGGGGCCTGCTTAAGTTGTATCTTTTTTGCGAGTATACAGGTATGGTACTTAAGCCTGCCTTGGAAGTTTAGCCAGCCAGTACGCCTATAACGCTCGCATATGTGGGTTAACCTGTCACATCCAGAGACCAATCAGTAGGCTTTATTGAGGGAGAGGTTGATGCTGCAGAGGGCAGTTTGATCAACAGACCCATAAATCACTATTCCGTAGTTCACCAAGGATAGAATAGATGATGACACAACGAGATGCATGGCCTGAGGGGGTAGGCAGTGCTTATGTCTGTACAGGATCTCCAGTCTAGTGTTAATAGAGGAGGAGATTTGTTGTATATGTGAGTGGTAGGAAAGGGAAGTGTCCAACGTGAGTCCGAGGTATTTGAAGTATGAGACCTGTTCAAGCACAGAGCCTTGGGAGTTCATGACAATTAACGATGCGTGACAGAGAGGGTTTTGGCGGTGAGTAAAGATCATGGTTTTGGTTTTCTTGTAGTTAATTATTAAGCGGTGTCCAGCGAACCAGGTTTCCAGCTCCCTAAAGAAGCCCTGCAGGGCAGTTTGTAGTGAACTGGGATGAGGATGTTTCCAGAAAATTACTGCATCATCAGCGTAAAGCAGCATCTTACCACGGCAAGATTTAGGGAGGGAGTTCAGAAAGAGGGTGAAGAGTAATGGACCTATAATTGACCCTTGCGGTATACCAGCTAGGACCGATCTGCTTGATGAGATAGTTGTATTGATTTTGACTTGTTGTGTCCAACCTGAAAGATAATCTTTGAACCAGGTGGTAACCTCCAGTGAGAAATTAAGGGATAGAAGGGTGTGGAGGAGTAATGCGTGACTGATGGTATCAAATGCTTTGGTCAGATCAATGTAGAGAGCCCCAGCCACTGAGCCCTGTTCCAGGGCTTCATGTATATATGCTGTAAATTCAATGAGGGTGGTGGAGGTGCTATGGCCTTTCCAGAATCCGTGTTGTTCTTGGCAGAGCAGGTTGGATTTGGACAGATAGTCTGTTAGGTGGTCAACACTATTTTTTCAAGGGCTTAAGAGAGAGGGGGCAGGATAGATATTGGTCTATAATTTCTAGTGGAGGTGGGGTCACCACTCTTCAGGATTGGGGTTATTAATGTTCTTTTCCAAGTTGTGGGAAATTGGCTGAGGCATAAGAGCAGGTTGAGAATTTTGGTGAGATGAGGCAGTGTCACATCCAGCATAAGTCGAATGAGTTTGAGGTCCAGGGAATCACTACTATAGCGAGAGTTCACCAGAGCTGTGGTGAGAGAGCATTTAGCCTCATTACAGGAGATGATTCTTAGCCTGAAGAGGGTAGGGTTGATGATTTCAGAAGTGTCAGAGGGGCGGTTGGTGATAGGGTCAAAGAAGTTGGGTGGGAGGATGTGCGTGAGGTCAGAGAAGGAGGTATTGAGGGCATCGGTGATAATATTAGGGTCCATGGTGGTAACTCCATCTACTAGTAGCTGGACTGGGGTAGGGGATATAGTTTTCCCATAGAGCTCCTTAATGTTGCTCCAGAAATTTTTCCCAGAGCCCCAGGAGGCGGTGAGGGTTTCTTTATAGTATGCAGCTTTGGCTTGCCGGGTAGCCCATGTGCATCTGTTTCTAGCCTCTCTGTACAGTTGTCTGACATGTGGGAATTGGGAGTCAATGGCCTTATGCCATAGGTTATCCCCCTGGTGTATTTGGCCTAGTAGTATTTGGGTGATCCAGGGAGTGTTTCTGTGTTTTACAAGTTGTTTGGAGAAGGGTGCAAATATGTCATAGGCTGAGTTGAAGATGGCAATAAAGTAGGTAAGGGCAGCATCTACTGACTGGGCAGTGTGAATAGGGGACCAGTCACAGGAGGCAAGATGTGATTTGAGCCGTGCGTGAGTACCTTTTTTTAGGCGTCTTTGGACGGAGACTTTTGAGGGGGTCAGGGGGATTTTTGTGGACAACAAGCAGGTCACTGGTGAATGATCACTTATTGAGTCTGGGAGCACTTTGATTTGGGAGAGATTACTTGGCCTGTTTGTGAGGATTAGGTCTGTAAGGGTTGAGGTCCCAGTCCTTGAGTCCAATCTGGTAGGGGACTGCACAACCTGGGTGAGGTCCCAAGCTAGGGCTGAGCCTTTGTAGGGGGATGAAGCAATCGATAACCAATTTACATTGAAATCTCCTAGAAAAATGACTTCGCTCTTAGGTGGAAGGTGGGTGATACTGTTAAGGACTGAATCGAAGGCAAGCTTTTGGTTGCAAGGAGGAATTTAAACCGTTACTATGTAGAGGCTTTTACATGGATTGCCAAGGCTAAGCTTGACTGCTAGGGTCTGGGTAACATGTGTGGGTGGCAGGACGGGGACTTCAAGGGAGCGAAGGGAGGATCTAATGTAGATGGCACAGCCTCCTTCCCTCTTGCTAATCCTGTCAGCTCGATGAATGGTGTAGTCACTGAGAGAGACTGGTCCATTAGGTATTTTATCCGAGAGCCAGGTCTCAGATAGGGCTAAGACATCTGGTGAGTGCTGAGCAATCCAGCCCTGGAGAGGGGTGAACTTCCTCTGAAGGTTGCAGATATTGAGTGTGGCCAGTCGCAGGCTTCCATGTTTGCCCTCCAATGAGACAGCAAGGGTGGGATGCCCTGGGTTAGGGTGCACATTTCCTGATAGGAGCAGGAGGAGGCGAGCATGGTGAAGCTATGCTAGTCTGAGTAGTTTAGGTGAGGAGTGTTGTGACTGGGAAGAAGTGAGTTTTTTTGCGAGTGTGACTGGGACTGGGAGGGTGTGTAGGAGGTGGGTTATCAGTGTGGAGGCTTGTGGTATTTGGGAGCCATGATGGTAGCTAACAACAGGGGTAGGGGGGTGCAGCCTGTAGGGGGTTAGTATCGCAGCACAGCAGGAATTGTGGGCGTATGGGTTGGTTAGTAGTGCAGGGAGGTAGTATGAGCACATCAGTCGGAATAACAAAGGGGGGGGTGGGAGGATGTGCCAGCGATAAGTGTGTGGTCCCAGCAGGGTGTTATGCAGGGGCATGGTGGGTGACTACCAGTAGTGTACCAGAGTTGTGGTATTTCGGTGATGATGGGTGATAGGTCGGTTGGGGGGTCAGGGAGGCAATGAGGACAGGGATCAAGAGATGTGAGAACATGTTTAGGCGTGTGTGATTATGTATTGGTTTATAGCTAGGGGCCACAAGTGGTGGACTAGTATAATCTGTTGGTGGTGAAATGGACTGATTGGTTATTTTTCATCGATACGTGGTGTGATCATCACTATAAACCAGCATGTCAACCAAGGGTGGTAGTGGGGGCGATGAGGTAGCTGAATGCACAGCGTTTGGCGGGTCTCCACTGTGTCCTGCAAACAGCAGCAGCGGCCACAATCAGGCATTGGAATCTGTACCTGGGCAAATCTTGAAGTCGGCTTCTGGCTGCCGGGGAGGGCTGCTCCAAAGCCCTCATGACCTCCAATATCTTCGGGGGAGTCGGCTGTGGAGGAAGGACAGGGAGAACATGGAGATTAAATGAGGTAAGGGAAGGGGTGGGACACTGCAGGGGGGGGTTGGGCTTATCAGGATTACTTTTGGTTAAAATTGCAGTTTCATTTCCAGCCTTAGTTAAAATCGGAACATTGATATTGACATAACATGGATAGAAATAGCTTAGGAAATCCGGAACCAGCTTGAGCGTTGGTCTATAATTAACAGCTACTGTAGTAGAGAGAAACAGAAATCACAAGCAATTATGAGAGAGGTTCCAATAGTACAGTTTCTGACTTTTGCCTGCTTCCTAATTATACACAGCAATTAAAGTAACTACACTGGACCTTATCTACTCAGATATATTCAATGACATTAAAGTAACTTCTTTGGTTACAGCACAGCATTAAGCCCAAAAAAACTACTTATTTGAAATAAAAAAAACATCTCCATTTATACGCCGAATTTAAATTTAAATTGGGTAAAGAAAAAAGGCGCCAAAAAAAATCCTGAAAAAAACAGCAGTCTTTGTCCCCATGCTGTGTCCTGCAAACAGCAGCAGCGGTCGCAATCAGGCGTTGGAATCTGTACCTGGGCAAATTTTAAAGTTGGCTCCTGGCTGTGAGGGAGGGCTGCTCCAAAGCCCTCATGACCTCCAATATCTTCGGGGGAGTCAGCTGGACAAATCTTAAAGTTGGCTCCTGGCTGTGGGGGAGGGCTGCTCCGAAGCCCTCATGACCTCCAATATCTTCAACTTGGAATGATAAGCAACTTGGAAGGGGTAGATGTACGCCTCCAAGACAGGGAGGTTATATGAGATAAAGAGAAGGGGGTAGGAGCACTGGAGAGTCGATGTGTGGACAGTATGGAGCAAATTGAGGCTAAGTGGATGCAAGGTGAGTGGAGGATGGAAGGGCCCCTGTGTCATAGAGAGTGAAGAAGGGGGAGGAGACAAGAGGCTGGAAGGGGGGGGGAGGAATGAAGAAAGGACGGACAAGTTGGCAAGGGAGGAAGGGAAGTTGGAGGGAAGGAAGTAAGGGTAAATAATAGAGGGACGATAGTGAGGATAAGGAGGAACATAGTGTGAGGGGCAAGGAGATGGAGTGGAGATAGACAGTAAGGAGGTAACAAGGTGGAGGTAGAGGGGGTAGGATAAGGGAAGTGTATATTTTATATATATATATATATATATATATATATATATATATATAGCAAGGAAAGGAGACATGATGGGGAAGGGGAGGAAATAGATTAAAAGGAGACAGAAAGGAAAAATAAAGAGCTCATTAACAACTTAAAGAGTGGTGGAATAATCAACATATTGTAACTGCAAAAATGAAATAAGTTGAACTAAACAATGAGTAAAAAATCACAGCACAGTGCAGTAAAATAGATAATACACAGTGACAAACCAGCAGATGGCCTTTCCTCAGTACATACTCATTTCAACTGATTAGAGTGGCAGCACCATTTAGGACGCTGTACTAAACAACAAATAGACTCTCCAATACACTTAAGTAGAACCCAGCCCTAAATCAAGAATCTGTAACAGCCCCCCAGCTTGCAGACTCCAAACACTGCTGCAATTAGAAAACTTAATGTAGCAAGTTATCAGTCTATAGCTTTACAGATTAACATTTAAAGCCCCAATTATCCTTCATTGAACACTGCAGTTGAAACCCAAACTGCTTCTTCACCCCCCACGACAATGACCCAACACAATGTAGTATTCCAAATACAGTACACATAAACTACTTAAAGTTCAACATTTACATTATTAAGCATCCCATATTAATCCCCCTCTGACTGCAACCCAAAAGCAGTATCACAGTACAGTATATATAAAAACACTTAAAACTTTAGATTAACAGCCTTGAGCATTACAGATCAAGTCCCCCCAGTGACACTAACCCAAAAAACAGAGGTACATTGATCAATAGCCATGAGCATTGTCTCAGTTCTAGTCATAGACATTTCACACTCCACAGCACTGTACGCCTCCTCCTTTCCTTTTCTGCCCAATCCCCATTTACCTGCTCTACCCAGGCTCATTTGTGCAGACTTCCTCCCAATGTTTATAGCAAATCTTCCTCCCAATGCTTCTAGTTGGTGCAGGGGAAACCCACAGAAAAAATTCCTCCAGATGTGTTTATTAGGTGCAGGGGCAGAGGGGGGCCCACGTTGGTGCAAAGCCAGCCTCCTTCCCCTGTACTGCTCCCAGACTGGGCCTGTGCTGCGTGGTACAGCTTAGTCAGACTCCTTGTAAAATTTTCTTCCCAATGTTTCTAGTAGGTGCAGGGGCTGGACAACATGACCATTCTTGGCAGGGAGGCCATTCTTAGCAGATCAGCTGGACTCCTTGTAAAAACACACTCCCATTGTTTGTAGTAAATCTTCCTCCCAGTGCTTCCAGTTGGTGCAGGGGAAGCCCACAGAAAAATTTCCTCCAGATGTGTCTATTAGGTGCAGGGGCAGAGGGGGGCCCACACCGGGACAAAGCCAGCCTCCTTTCCTTGTGCTGCTCCCAGACTGGGCTTGTGCTGTGTGGTACAGCTTAGCTGGACTCCTTGTAAATTCTTCCTCCCAATGTTTCTAGTAGGCGCAGGGGCTGGATGCTATGACCATTCTTGGTAGGGAAGGCATTCTTAGCAGCTTAGGTGGATGCCATGGCCATTTTTGGCAGGGAGGCCATTCTTATCAGCTTAGCTGAACTCCTTGTAAAACGTCCTCCCAATGTTTCTAATAAATCTTCCTCCCAATGCTTCTAATTGGTGCAGGGGAAGCCCACAGAAAAACTTCATCCAGATGTGTCTATTAGGTGCAGGGGCAGAGGGGTCCCACGTTGGGACAAAGCCAGCCTCCTTCCCCTGTGCTGCTCCCAGACTGGGCTTGTGCCAGTTCATAAGATGCAGAATAAGCTGGAGGGAGGCAGATAGAAATCACACTTTTAAGAAGACAGTCAACACTTTCTCTGGCTATTGCACTTGTATCTTTTTTTTCAAAGATAGTGCCGTGTGCATTAAAAAAGGTTTACGAAAGCACTAAGCAGAAGCAGCTGACAAATGACTTCTTGTAGTTTCCATTCAGAGCTGAGTCCAGAACTGCAAAGGGTTAACTGCAGACAAGAATAATCAAGAGAGACAGCTCATGTTATAGCTTCCAGAAATGCAGCTCTGTAGTGGGCAGTTCTGTTTCATGCTATACATTCTTCAAGAGCAGATTTCTTTATAAAATAGTCCTCGTTTTTAGAAAACACTTATATTGTGAAAATCAATGAAGATAGTACTATGCATAAAGCTATTTATCCTATATGCCCCCAAAATGACTCAGAATGCTCAGAGAGATAAGTGTCCAGAAGTAGTACAGGCAAGGCTGACAGGAAAGGCAGACAGAAACAGACCACAGCCTTAAATGAGATAAGCGCTGGACTGAAGTGTTGATATACAGTATGTCTACTCCGAAGCACTCAGGGGAATAACAGTCATCATGTCCTGTCAGTCCTCTCACTGTCTCTCTCTCTCTTCCTCTCTCCTAGTGATGCCAAAAAGCCCGTAAGACCCCACCCCATATAGCCAAAAAAATGAGGTTTTACAGTTAACTGTTTTGAACTGTGAGAGACACTTTGGCAATCCTTGTAGGGCCTGGATATGTGACTGATAGGTGGGGGGAGGTGAGGAATGAGAAGTATAGTGGAGCTGTACAGTATATAAATTAATGAATATGCAACAGGGGTGCGTGAGCAGTTGGGGTTTGGTACCTGAACTCATAAACTGTGGGACGGCACTTTCTGAGGCCTGCAAACTATACTGACACAAAAATGTTAATAGAAAACAGAGTGTTTTTGACATTTTTTTTCTTGTAATATTTGGAGTCTGTGTATTGTACAGTTACGTGTGGTGGTTCTACACCTATGGGAGTAAGTTATATTTTTGCATGCTGGCGAATCAGATGGGGTGTTTTTTTTTCTGATGTAGAAAGACTTCAGGCAGAAAATAATTTTGAAAGGCACTGATACCAAATGCGTTGCATCCTGGTTGCCAGAAGTCCCAAAGTGATGGTTGTCACCCTGCCAGTACTTGGTTTCATGGCCCTATCAGCCAATCATAATGCAGGCAATTGTCTATGTATGTGATAAACAGGTATAGAATGCTATCACTTCTATTAGTTGAACTGTAGCACCATTGTTTATATCTGACATGAAGAAGCCAAAAAACTTAACCACTGAACTCTGTGCTACAAGTTGCATATTGTAGCTACTTCAATATTTCTTCAACAGGCGATCCTCTCTGCCAGAATATAGTTTCTAAGCTCATATTCTCAGTTTTAAATATTAATGTTACTATAGGGTATTGTTTAATTTAGCAGCCACTATGCTGACACTGCAACTGACCTTGAAGTTAAGTGAAATATTGTCAAGTGAGTATTCTTGATAAGTTACCTGTCAACAACAGCTTGGTCCTAATAACATTTTTCAAAACCTGATTTATCTGTCCTAGCAAATGGCTTTCCAGCTGGTGTGTGGGCCCAAAGCACTAGTGTACCATTTTGCTGATTCCTCTGAACTCGTAGACTATCAGCTCAATTCCCAACACTATGAGCTGAACTGGGATTCAACAGAATAATAGTGAAGCCAGACCAGATTAATATGTTCTTCTTAAAAAAATGTTTCCCGACAGTCTGGGGGAGACAAGCATTTTTTACTAGTGCGAGTTTTCACTGGCAATGGCTTAAGCAGACCTAAAACATTTTGGGCTAGGAAGAAATCATGGTTTTTGCAATGATTATTATTACTTTTTGTTGACAAGGATTTGGTAAGTTGGAAGACAACAGGACTTTCTTATAGTAAACAGGCAGGATTTTGTGACTAGGCAAATTGTAGTGATTTAAACTGCAGCAAGAATTATAAATCCTTCAGAAAAGCAAAGTATCAGATTTTATAGAACAGTTACTCTTTTGTTTGGATGGAGTTTTTAAGTTTTAGGTCTCATCTCAATAAGTGCAGAATGGAAAACATGGTAGCATGTGACATTCTCGTGGACAAAAGGAGTGCAGTCAGTAGTGTGTGGTCACAATGCCGCAAGACAAACCCTGCAGCGTACAATATAGCTGTTTTTGACACTTATGGTTTTGTCTTGCAGCATCTTGATCACACTGTATGTTGCCATGGCAAATTGAATTTTGTGCACTTGACGTGGAACCACAGGCCCCATCCCAGATTCACTGAGTTTGTTTCAATCTGTTCTAGTTGATTTCCTCGACAGGTGGACGTCTTTTTGCTTATTATATTTTTTTTTTGGTGGGGTCCTTGGGGTTATCATATCTGATGATTCTAAAGTGGCAGAACAGTGTGATAAGGCAGTGAGTAGGGCCAGTAGGATGCTGGGATGCATACGGAGAGGTATCACCAGCAGGAGGAGGGAGGGAGGTGGTGTTACCTGGGGAGACCCCACCTGGAGTATTGTGTCCAGTTCTGGAAGTCTCACCTCAAAAAGGACATTGACATGGTAGAGGCAGTTCAGAGGAGGGTGACTATGACATACAGATGTTGTGAAGTTTCACTCCACAACTTGAAGTTTTGTCGAGGTTGCCAAATTCACCTCGACACAGCATTTCGCTAAGCTGTGGCTGTAAACTCAAAATTCACCATTTGTAACTTTGCCTTGCTTTGGGGTTTTTGTTAAGGGCAATTTGCTCTTAAAAAAACTCAAAAGCAAGGACAAGTTACAAATTGTGAATGTGCCCATGCTCCCCACCCTGCCGATCGCTGACCCCAATAAAAAAATAATTTTAAATCATTGGTGTCTAGTAGATCCCCCCCCCCCCACCAATTTCTGGGTCCAATATGAAAAAATTATCTTAAATCCCTGGTGTTCAGTGGATCCCACCTGCTGATTGCTGGCCCCAATTTTAAAAATTATCATAAATCCCTACGTATCTAGTGGACCACCCCAATTATGGTCCCAATAAAAAATAATAATCTTAATCCCTGGTGTCTAGTGGACCCCTCAGCCCATCAGGTAGTGTCCCCCACTCTGATTCCCCCACCCTGACCCTGAGCAGGGCCACCAGCACAGGCCTCCACTCACCTCCACAGACGGCAGCCCAACTAACCTCTCAATGTATGAGCGCGTGCTTGTACAAGCATGTACTCATTTACTGACAGTCAGACAGCTTGTTATTTATAGGGGAGATTTTTCAAAAGGCTAGAGAAGGGAGGAGGGCTGCTCTAGTCCACAGCGGGGGAGGGTGTGGGATTGGGGAATGGCATTGTGGATCCCAGGAGGGGTCCACAACACTGTTCCTCCTATCCTGCCCCCCCCCCACCAGTGACTGGAGCAGCCTTCTCTCCCATCTCTAGCCCTCTGAAAATGTTCTTCTCTACAATGATGAGCTGGCTGACAGAATGAATGAGCATGTGCTTGTACAAGCAAACACTCATTCATTGAGAGGTCATTTGGGCTGCCGGCCACAGAAGTGAGTGGGGGGCTCTGCCAGTTGCCTGCTCAGGCTCAGGGTGGGGAGCAGGTGGACGGCACTACTTGATGGGCTGGAGGGGTGGGGGGGTCCACTAGACACCAGGGATTTTAGATTATTTATTGTTTTATTGGGGCCAGCAATTGGTGGAGTGGGGATCCACTTGACACCACCAGGGATTTAAGATTATTTATTTTTTTATTGGGGCCAGCGATCGGCAAGATTGGGGGGGTCCACTAGACACTAGGGATTTCTACTAGAGGGAAAAACACTAGTACTTTGCAAAATGCGAAGTTTGAACTCTACCGGCAGGGTTGCCAAATCCACATTTTGTGAAGCTTGTTCGGGGAGGGTGAAGCTGTGCTTAGCACAGCGATCCACTCTGCAAAGTGGGGAAGATCTGTGAAATATCTAATGGAGTGAATTCTCCCCACTTCACACATCTCTACTAAGATAGTGCACTGGTTGCATCATAATCCCTATGAGAAGATGCTGAGGGTTCTCAACATGCACACCCTAGAAGAGAGGAGAGCAAGAGGGGACATGTTAGGGACCTAAAAGTATCTCATGGGGGTCAACAAGATATACGAGGGCCATCTTGCAAGTATTACTTCACTGAAAGGGTAACGGACACCTGGAACAGACTACCAGTGGAAGAGGTGGAGGCAAAAATGGTAGGGGGCTTCAGAAATGAATAGGGTAGATGTAGAGGAATCTTGGTAAATAAACAGTGAGGAGGGAGGGTTGACAGAGACCAGTTAGGGCCTTCGGAGACAGACTAGGCAGAGAGCACAGTAGGAACTGAAACATCATAGAATCCTTGCAGGGGGAAGACCTCAGGCAGTTGGTTCAGGAGCCCACCAGGGGTAAGGCGATCTTTGACCTTGTGCTGACCAGTCGAGATAGGATAAAGGAAGTCATGGGGAATGGGCATCTAGGGTCCAGTGACCACCATACAGTATGGATCAGCATCAGTACAGTGCCACAGGAGAGCCATACAAAGACAAGGGTCCTGGATTTCAGGAGGGCAGACTTCACTAGGATGGGAAGGGGAGGGGGATCAAAGAAGCCCTAGTAGGAAGGGATCCAGGGGAAGGGGGTGAGGAGTTGTGGGCACACCTAAAAGAAACCATAGTGGAGGTGACAAATCAGTGCATTAGGCTGAGTAACAAGGGAGAAAGAATGAACAAACTACTATGGTTCACAAAATAGGTGTCAGAGAAAGTGAGGGACAAAAAGGGAGCTTTCAGAAAATACAAGGAGTATCAGAAGGATAAGGATAGGGCGGTGTACCTAGAGAGACAGTGGGGGTCAGGGAAAGCAGTTATGAGCATGAAGGTGCAAACAGAAGCGAGATTACCACAGATGGTAACCGGGGGGACGAGACATTTAATAGATACATTAGTGATAGAAGGAAGGCCAGGGGAGGGATTGTAAGGCTCAAAGGGGAGGAAGGGGTGTGTTGTGTGTAGAGGGTGACCTAGAAAAAGCATTGATTCTGAATGAAAACTTCTGTTTGGTATTCATAGTAGGGGGAGAGAGTTAAACACCAGTCCTTTTACAGCAGAGAGGGTTCTGGAGGAACTCACAGAATTACGGGTGGACAAAGCAATGAGGCCAGATGATATGCACCCCAGGATATGAAAGGAATTACAGACGGTGCTAGCAGCACCGTTGGCGGCCCTGTTTAGTGAGTCTCTCAATACAGGGGTGGTTCCAGAGGACTGTAAAGGGGCAAATGTAGTCACTCTCCAGAAGAGTGGTAGCAGGGAGGAGGCAGGAAATTATAGGCTGGTCAGCCTCACATCAGTAGAGGGTAAGGTTATGGAGGCACTGCTTACGGAAAGGATTGTGGAACACTTGGAAACCAAGGGAGCATAGGATCCAAGGCAGCATGGTTTAACAACAGGAAGGTCATGTCAAATAAATCTGATTGTCTGTTTTGACTGAGTGACTAAGGAGGTGGATGGGGGGAGTGGTGGATATCGCCTACCTCAATTTCAGTAAGGCCTTCAACACCGTACTCCACAGAAGACTGGTGAACATGCTCGCGAGCTTGGCAGTGGGCCACAAAGTGAAAAAATGGGTTAGAAACTGGTTGAGGGACAGGAAGCAGAGGGTGGTAGTAAATGGGATCAAATCCGAGGAAAAAAGGGTGACCAGTGGGATGCCTCAGGGATCAGTCCTGGGGCCAGTCTTTCTCAATGTCTTAATCAGTGACATTGCTGAAGGGCTGGAGGGGAAGGTTTGCCTAGTTGCAGATGATACCAAGATCTTCAACAGAGTAGACACTCCAGATGGGGTCAAAAGAATAAGGAAGGATCTGGGAAAGTTGGAAAAAAGATCAAAGGTGTGGCAGTTGAAATTTAATGCAAAAAAGTGCAAGGTCATGCACCTGGAGTGAAGAAACCATGCGAGAGCTACAAAATGGGGGATGCTGACAGTTACCAGTGAAGGAATTTGGGGATAATCATCTCAGATAACCTAAGGGTGGCCAAACAGTGTACCAAGGCTGTGAGGAGGGCCAGTGGGATGATGGGGTGCATAGGAAGGGTTATCACTTGCAGAAGAAGGAGGTGGTGATGCCATTGTACAAAGCACTGATGAGGCCTCATCTAGAATATTATGTTCAGTTCTGGAGGCCACATCTTCGCAAAGATGTAGACAGGGTGGAGGCAGTCCAGAGAAGGTCAACCCAGATAGTGCAGGGCGTGCATCATAAAACATATGAGGACAGATTAAAAGACCTCAATATGTATACACTTGAAGAGAGGAGGGAACAGGGGGATATGATAGAGACTTTCAAGTATCTGAAAGGTTTGAACAAAGTGCGGGGTGGTGACATTTCTCAGTACAAGAGTTGTACAAGGACGAGGGGGCACAATATGAGATTGGAGGGGGCAGAATAAGGGGAAACAGGAGGAAGTTTTTCTTCACAGAGAGGGTGGTGGATGTTTGGAATAGCCTGCCCCAGGAAGTTGTGGGTGCTAACACATTGGGGGGATTTAAACATGCTTGGGATAGACAAAAGGAAACCCTAGATGTGGGGATGAGAGGCAAAAGCCATTGACCAAGTAGGGTGAGTGGCCGCTAATGCATGCAGGGAATACGAGCAGACAAGGTGGGCCTATTGGTTCTTATCTGCCGTCAACTACTGTGTTACAATATTAATATGTTAACGCTGGACAGACTGGGTTGGCCAAGCAGTTCTTTTGTTCCAACAAATTATATGCTTCTATACTGTAGATTTGCTAAAAAATATACATTTTACTCTAGGGGCCAGATATTCAAAGCAGTTTCGCATGGCGCAACCGAGATGTGCCAGCGCAAGTCCCGAGTTGAGCCACCGGGTGATATTGAAAGTGACCCGCGGCACAGCACAAATCCCATTGTGGCAATGTGCAACTGTAATGTATGTGCCACAAGTGCATGGGGGCGTGCCCATGAATATATGGCGCAATGGCATATTCAACGGGAAAGCAAGGTGCAAGTGTGGAGCAAACACCAAGCTGCACCAGGCAGACTTAAGCATATAAAAACAGGCTCAGATACACAGACAGCAGATATGCAGCAGTGTGCATAGAGAGAGAGGGGGAGAGGGAGTGAGAGAGTGCAAGAGAGAAAGAGAGAGAGTGGGAGAGAGGCAGACAAAGTGGGAGAGAGAGAGAGGCACACACAGACAGACAAACGGACGGAGGGACAGTGTGCCACAGGAAGCCAGGGACAGGCACAGTGGCTGAGAGATGGACAGTGGTCCATTTCTAATGTATGCCATAATGAGGGGTGTGAGAAGGCAGGAGGAATACCTTGATGGCCGTCGAAGGGCCCAGCAGCGGTATGCCTGACACAGGTGGTACCATGCCAGGGTCACGTTTGAGAACTTCAGTAACACAGAAATAGTTGGCTGGTACCACCTGAACAGAGCAGTTTTGAGGCAGCTATGTGAGCTGTGCAGTGAGGAGATGCAGGTACCCACCAGCTGGAGTCATGCCATGCCAGTGGACGCCAAGGTGACTGCTGTGATGTGCTTGCTCACCACGGGCACCTTCCAAAGACCCAGGGGGACAACACGGGTATCACCCAGTTGGCCACGTCCTGCCTCCTCACCCAGTTCCTCAATGATCTGCTACCACATGCTTCAGAGTACATACATTTCCACAGCACACAGGCAGAATGAACAGCAAACATGCAGGAGTTCTACTGGGTGGAACACATGCCAGGCATGATCGGGACATTGACTGCACTCACGTTGGCATCCACACACAACCTGGCACAGAGGGCCTGGTGTACATAAACCAGAAGGGGTATCCTTCCATCAACTGCCAGGTGGTGTGCGATGCCATGGAGTGCATCATCATCTGCGTCACACACCCGGAGCGCATGATGCTTTCATATGGCACAGCTCCATGCTGGCGCATATGTTTGTTTCGAGACATCCCAAAGGCCACCTTGACGGTGAGTAGGACATGTGCCATTGTGTCTGTGAGCCACGGGGCGGGGGGTGGTAGGTGAGGAAGGCAGGCCGTTGCCATGGCAGAGAGTGAGCATGGGGCAGCACAGCACTGGACTAACCAAATGTCTTCTTCCACCTAGGCGACAGCGCATGCCCCTTAATGGCATGGCTGCTCACCCCCTACAGGAGACAATCATCCCCCATGGAAGACAGATATAATGAGGCACACGCCAGCATGCGCAATATCAACAAGCAAGTCTTTGGCATGCTTAAGTCACAATTCTGTAGCCTAGACAGGTCAGGCAGTACCTTACAATACAGTCCATCAAAGGTCTGTGGCATATTCCTGGCCTGCTGCATCCTGCACAACATGGCCATTGACCATGGAATAGTTGCCGAGGCTGAGGAGGGTGACAGTGGCAGGGATGATGGTGATGAAGGGCTGGAGGGTGGTGGGCAGCCGCCCCCTGGAAGAAGGGACCCCAGAACAGCACAGGAGGCAAGGCAGCACAGGGACACAATTGCAAGGGAGCATTTCGGTCAACACAGGTGAGTGTACAAACACACCAGCGTGGGCATCACAGGACAACACTCCACACCACGGCAGGGGTGTGCACAGTGGATGGCATGCAAACACCAGTGTGCACTACACACAGCAGAGCCACTGGCACACAGGTGCGCAGCAACACACACACAGCACTGGCATGCACACAAGGAGACACACGCGTCCACGTGCACACACACACACAGACACACGCACACACACACGCACACACACACACACACACACACACACATGTTGTGGGACATGGCATGGATCAGAAGCATGACACCGGTGCACAGGCACCACCAGTGCTGAGAAGCCCTCATCACCTCTATGCCACATGTCCCAGCAGCACGGTCCACAAACAACAGGGGCCATGTGGCACAACACACATGACTGCCACCGCAAGCATGCTGCACCAGCACCACCCATGTGTGCATGTAGCAAGAGCAGTGGATGGCAGGGCAACACACACAGCACTATGACTGTGCAGTCCCATGACCACCACAGCCATGTGGGTGGCCTCATCATGGCCGAGCGGCAGATGCATGCTGTGCATCGGCCTTGGTGGGCGTGTCTGATGCCCTCCCAGGGGTTGAAGTGCAGGACCATGACTGTGTCCATGCTGGAGTGTAGAGGCAGCCAAACAGGTCTGCCCCAGGGGTGTCTTGGATGCTGACATCAGACCCCGGCATCCGCCATGCTGGTGTCGCCAGACACCGGGATCGTAGGGTGGAGAGTGCACTGCGGGGTGTCCCCTTCGCACGGCTGAGCCCAGTGGCCACCAGCAATGCCAGCCCAGTTGCAATGGCACTGGTTATGTGGTCCAAAGCTGAGGTCATGGCTTCCCACATCTGTCTGAGCTCATCAATAATCTGCAGTGTCTCTGTACTGCCGCTCGGCCATTAGAAGCACATCAGCCCGCAGTGCGCGTACCTCAGAGGCAAGCAACGCCTGGTTGTCCATGGATGCCCGCAGTAACCAAGTGTGCTCTGCCAGCTGCTCAGCATCCTGGGCCACCTGGGCTTTCTGTCGCACTGCAGGTGGTATCTCAGCATGCTGCACAGGCTCCCGCTTAGGTGGATGCTGCACAGTGGGTCGTACGGGGGGTACGCTTGTGTCAGGAGCACTGGTGGTGTGCACCGTGCCTCACTGCCCAGTGTCACCTGCATCCAGCTGCTACTGCCTGATCATCTGCTGGTCAGTGCCCCTTGCCTCCACTGTGCCACCAGCACCTCTGCCACCCACACGGGACACAGCGGTGGTGCCACACACCTCAGCCCCAGCATGGCTGGAGGATGGCTATGGAGCCAATGGGGCAGCGCTGGGCCCTGATGGTACCTGTTTAGTGGGTTGGGGCATTTCTGCCACCAATGGCCCTACACTGTCCATGATCATAGTGACATCATCATCACTGTCTGACAACAACCCTAGCTGGGTCTCTGCACACAGCACTTCGAGGCTGTCAGTGTCCAGGATTCCAGCAAAAGCGCCATCAGACACCATGTCCAGCATGTCCACATGCCCCACACCACCAAGGCAGGGCCTGTCCCTGCTCCAGATGCTCACTGATGTTGACAGTTGGGTATCCATGTCAGTGTCCGCCTCCACCTCATCCCCTGCCCGGAGGCGTGCTGGTGCTGTAAGGCAATAATAGAAGGTTAGTGTTGCTACATTGTCCAGGGCCCCCCCTACCATCCTCCCCTCACGTCCCTCCTCTGCCATGCCCCCCCAGCATGCAGATGTTGTCAACTGGCACTGCAGTCAACTGTGCATCCACAGACACACTCGCAAGTGGCCAGTGGCACGTCAACAGGCAAACACAAGCAGCACACACACAGACCCACTCGTACTCACCATGCAATGAGGAGCTGCCACCTGTCTGGAACCCACCACCGGGCACGCCCTCCACCGATGCTCATCTAATGCTAGGCGCAACCAGTTTCTCCAAGGCTGTCAGCAGTGGCACTGCTGCTGGCCCACCACCGGTAGCCCTGTGGGATGCCCAGATGGCAGCTATCTTCTCCTTTATGCGCCTCCTGTCGGTGTCGATCTTTTTCTTGCACTCCTGGGGGGTGCGATGGTGCCGGCCGTGGGTGGTGACATACCATACCACCTCATCTCAGCCTACAACCAACTCCTGCAGCATGCCCGTGGCACCACTGAGAAGGCCCTCTCTGTCCATGTAGGCCTCATACAGGGCAGTGGTCTCTGAAGCAGTAAAGTTGGGTCTGCACTTGCGTGCAGGCCCCTGAGTCTCTGCACCTTCCTCACCCGACATTCTGCCACCTGTGGGAATGGACATCAGTGTGGGTAAGTGGCAGCAATCAATGGTACACCTCTCGGTTGCAGAGTTGCAATAGGTCTCTGTTAATACATGTTTCCAGTCACTTACCTGAAAGGTTGCAATACCGGTCTATGGCCTGTGCTGTTCATTGGTGCTTTTATGGCTCAATGCATGCAAATGAGGGCAAGCACAATTGTAACGATATGCTAATGCTCCCCACTGTGCCATGCATTGGTTCATGAGTTAATTTGCATACCATGGGTGAATATTGTGTACTTGCGCTGTGTGCATTCGTGTCACACTGGAGCAACCCTAAGGTGCAATACTTGTGCATGCACAGTGTGCATGCCCACAGTGTGCATGTGCATGACATGTCCCACAGTACAATCGCACAACATGCATGGACCACGTGATGCAATGGCACTGTGCATGTAGCACATGTACGGCTTTACGCATGCTCATGCATCCTGTATGCACACTATCACGCACCTGCGCACTGCATGCTGGGTGTTCACCTGTGACCCACGAGTTGCCTACATGACCCTGTGACCCCACTAGGCCATGGCATAGTGCGCATGCCCATCATTGCACAATGGTCCTGCACTGCGCATCCTGGTACACATTCACGTGCTGTACAATAGCGGTCGTGCATAGCATATTGCGCATCCTGCACCTGTGGCAGACGTGTGCTTTTCGCCGCTATTTTCATTGCTGATCTGAATGATGACCATGGCGCAGGGGACTGGCAGACGTGGCCTTAACTGGTCAGACATCGAGGTTGTGAACCTTGTGGCTGTTGTCCAGCCCTAAGAGGGGCAGCTTTTTGGGCAGGTGCCTCTGCAGCAGGCCAGGGCCCTGGTGTGGCAGTCTATTTCGGAGGCCTTAGAGGGGAGGACAGGTGTGCCACACGCACCTGAACAGTGCAGACACCGTTATGGTGACCTGTGGTGAAGTGACCCTGATCACCTCCAGAGGCTGCAGGCCCACGTCCAGCATGGTGCAGTGCCACAGCTAGGTTGGTATTCGTATGTTGCATGTCTGCCCTGGTGCAGTACTGTGGTGTTAGCATCGCTGCCTGGCATGTCCCGCAGTGGGGTACATTGTCGTCCTGCCCATTGTAGCGTGTCATGCTCGGCTGCTGCATGTGTTGCGGCTCTTCTGGCATGCAGGCCGCGAGATGGACAGGGACATGCACAGTGCACAGCGGGCTGTGTGGTGGGGGGGACCAGCTGGCGTGATCATGTACTGAAGTCCACCCTCTTCTTTCCCTTCCCAGGGCCAGAGGACTACAGGCGGGCCAGAACGGAGGTGGAGCGGAACAGAGCGGCGCACCCTGATGATGGTTAACCAGTGCCAGCTGCACCGCAGGGGCCGTGTAAGCAATGTCATGGTCATTCTCACTGTACATGGGAGGTAGCAGTGGGGAGTGGGTACGGCCATGGCCGCCTGTGCCATGTGCTTTGACAACTGTGTGTGTCGCACAGTCCGTCGTGCACGCCACTGTGGCCCATCTGTTGGCCTCATGTGACAGCTGTTGGTGGGGTGGGCATGTGCACGGATGCCACCGGCAGTGCTGCAGTGGTGCTGCTGCTGTTGTTGTGTGCCATGTGACCATTACTGTGTGGTCGTCTGGGTGCTGTGCAGTGACGTCTGCCTCTCTGCACCACCGTGGTGTGCCATGTTGTTGGCTGGCATTTCCCCCCCCGGGGGTGTCCATACCGGGCTCTGCAAGGGTGTATGCTCACACTGACCATTGTGCACTGTGGGTGGGCATGGTTCCCTGGGCCATTGCAGTGATCACCTGTCCTTTCCCATGCCATAGGTATTAGGCGGCCAGTGGCCCGACGGCCTCGGAGGGCTCAGACATGGCTCCTACATCAGATTCTGCTTGTGGTCTCCAGTGTCCTGGAAGCAGTGGTTGCAATCAGAAGAATGATGGCAGCAAACAGGTGCGGGCAGAGGCATGGTGGGGCATCCAGCAGTGGACACCATTGATGTCCAACGTATATAGCCTCAGTTACCTTTGTTGCCCCTGTTCCCCAACAGTCCCCCTTCCTGCAGTATAGAACCTGTTCCCTGTCCCCATCCATTGTGGTACCTACCCTGTCCCTGACCCCTGTTGCTTTGTTGTTTAATTTTTTTTTTTAATTTAGTTGTTTTACCAAGAGTAGCACACTAAGCTGAAAGCTTTTTTACAGGAGTGACCTGGGAGCACAGGGAAGTTAAGTGACTTGCTCAGGGTCACACAGTATGCAAGTAGAAGCTATGGGATTCAAACCCAGGTCTGGTCTGCTGGATGCCACCAGATTTGCAGCTCAGAGCCTTAAACCACTGTGCTATACTGCCTCCCCACTTTCTACTTTTATAAACCTTTTTCACCTACATGCCTGTATCCGTGTCTGCTTTAAAGGTGGCGTGTGGAGCCATGCTGCAGTGATCCAGTGTCTATCCATGGTGTTTGCACAGGGGTGGGAGGGTGCATGTGGTGCTACCATGGTTCCCTGCTGTGTACAGTGGTGTGTCACATTGTGGTGGGGGCCATCCCCCGGTTCGCTGGGTGTACTGTGTGGCTTCAGGGTCTCCATGGGGCTGTGGTCAGGGGTGGGCGGCAGATGTGTGTATGGTGGTGGCACACAGCCATGGTCATCATTCTGGATGTGTCCACGTGCTGGTGTGGGGACTTCTGCATCCCCTGTTGGGCACCCCATCTCATGTGGTCTGGCACTCTGCCTGGGTCCTAGCTCATTCACTGCCCAGCACGTGGGCTACCTGTGTGCATGTGGGGTATGGGTGTGTTTGGCTCCATGGTCCTGGGGTGGCCTGTCATTGCAACATGGCGGTGGGCATGGCAGGCTGGCTGGTGGCTGGGGGGCACCCTTGGCAGCCTTGCATTGGCCATTGTCCCCTCCTGTCACCTGCTGGCAGTGCCACTACTGTGTTCTGGAGCATTGTTCCTGGGTGCCTGTGTGTACACTGGTGTGCCCTGCTGGTGGGGGGTCCTGTGGCCATTATCACTGTGCTTCCCTGGCTGTGTCCCTGAGTCTCTTCTATGTGTGTGCTGCCCCCCAATATTGATGCACATGTCTGCTCTGCGCTTCCACAGTTGCACCAGTGCATTTCAGATTGCCCTGTGGCATATGTGTGGCATATTCAGCCAAGTTGCGCTGGTGCAGTGCAGCCTACGCAACTTCTGAATATGGCACCTGTGGAGCTGCGGCGTATCTGATTTGTGCTGTGCCGGACTTGCTCCTGCCTTTAGCGCATTTCTGAATATCTGGCCCTAAAGGTATTAAGACTGGAATATTGTTAAAAAGAAAAAAGTGTCAGTGAATATATATAATAATAGACATTTCTGAAATCCATCTACATTCATGGTGCTAGTTCAAGTCATGTGCTGCACTTGTGTGTTCAGAAACTGTTCATAAGTGGCCTCAAAAAAGGCATTGCAAAAAAACAGCTATGCAAGCTCCTAAAGACTTCAAAATCCTAAACCTGATTTGAAGTCTGAGGAAAAATGATACTGCAAAGATGACTTACACTATAGCTTAGAGCATGGAAAATCTGGCTCTCAGTCTCTATGAAACAAATAATGGAAAGTCATTCAGTAAAATGTACACATTTGACTATTTGTAACAAATATTCTGAACACTCCGAAACTCCAGATTGTAATTTTTCCTAGTTACTCTCAAGGTATGCAAAGGTTCAGAAGTAAATGGCGAGTCTGTTGTTTCATTTTTAAATATAACGAGTTATGTAAGTCCTTTTCCCTGACACGTGATGATAAGTGGAATATTCTGAGCCAGGCCATTGTGTGTCCAAATTATGCAATTTATTTTAAATTTTAATGGTTTAAAATAGTTTTTTTAATAAATATTTAATTGTTTCTGTTTGATTTGTCCAGAGGTCATTGTGATCTCTGCAGGAATTGCACAAACTGCTGCCCCATTAATATATACTTGTACAGTACCTATACGTGCAGCCAACATTGTAAAAAATCATTTATTTTCATTTAGAATTCATCAGTAGCTAGAATAAGCCATTTACTGTAAGGCTTGAGCTCACTTACATAGTACAAATGTGATTTAATTTATTTTATTTTAGTTTGTGAAGTCCACTGTTAGCACAGTAACATAGGAATTTAAGGTCAGAATGGACACTAGGTCCATCACATCTGCCCCCCACTTCATAAACAGGGATAAAAAAAGGTTTTTTTGTGCAAACAGAAGACTACTTGTGTCCTATAAAACACTAAGGAACAAGTGCAAACGCAACGCTAAGTCGGCAAAAAGGGAGTATGTCAAGCATCTCCAGCAAACTAATCTGGCTTACCCTCAGTCATTCTGGTCCCACATGAACGACCTAATAAAGGGCAATGGTAAACCTTCCCTTGGCCCTTTAGATATCAATGGCCTTACGACTAATGACTGTCATGATATTGCCTCTGCCTTTAATGGATACTTCACTAACCTCGACAGCTTTAAGTCCAGCCTCCCACCCATCCACTCTGAGCCCCCGTGCCTGGAGACATCTTGCCCCTCATTGCCACTCTTTCACCTGAGGTTAGTTAAGGCCAAGGAGGTGCTCCCCCTCCTAAAGACCATTAAAGGCAAAGGCCCTGGAGGACCTGACGGCATCTGTCCTTGGCTACTAAAGGCGGTGGCACCTGCCATCACACTACCTATCGCATGGCTAATCAACAGATCCCTGCTTGAAGGAGCCATACTCATTACCTGGAAACAGGACATTGTGGTCCCTATCCACAAGAGGGGTCCTAGGGAATCCATTGGTAACTACAGGCCGATCTTGCTGCTCTGCATTCTGGCCAAGATTCAGGAAAGGCTAGTCTACTACCAACTCTGTGACTACCTTGAGACTAACCAGATGTTAATCTCCATGCAACATGGCGTTAGGCAGAACCATGGCACTGCTACTGCCCTCATAAAATTCTCGGTCAATGTCCTAGGTGCTATGGACAAAGGATTCCCCACAGGAGTTGTTTTTATCGATCTGTCCAAGGCCTTTGACCTACTAGACCACAGACTCCTGCTATCCAAGCTGGTCTCAGCCAGCATTCCATAACCTGGTACAACAGTTACCTGTCCAGTCACTCCCAGCGGGTCAGGTGGAAAAGTGTGACCTCCAATCCACTCCCCCTAAGGGAGGGGGTACCTCAGGGTTCCATACTGGGCCCCCTTCTCTTTTCACTATTTGTCAACAATCTAAATACCCACTGCGGGGGCATCTCGATCATTCAATATGCAGATGATGCTGTAATCTATAGATCTCCACACAACCCAGCTGATCTGTGGCCCCAGTTTCAAGCTGACTTTACCAAGCTGGAAGCCTGGCTTACTGAGAACAGGCTGGTATTAAACACCAGCAAAGCCAAGGCAATGATATTTGGACATAGAACCCTAGGCTCTGACAGGAGTGCCTTACTCCTTCTGATCTCTTCCTCCGGCAGCCGAATTGAGGTGGTGAGTTCCCTCAAATACCTGGGGTTAACTCTGGATCAGGAGTTTACCATCAAGTCTCACATAGACCAGGTAACCAAAACGGTTCACCGCAAACTTGGCCTGCTGTACAGTCTGAATGATCAGCTCATCCCTGAGTCCAGGATAATCATTGCCAACAGCCTCTCCTTCCTACACTGACCTTTGCTGCCCCCATTCTTCAGGAGATGGCTAAACAGGAGCTGAGCAGGCTGCAAGTTCTCTACAATAAGGTAGCCCAATTTGCATCTTGGTCCCACAAAAGGCAGCACCACTGTGAAGCCCTTGCTTCCCTACACTGGCTCTCCCTGGATGGTCTCCTTCAGTATTCCCTGCTCTGCAATGCATACAAGCTCCTCCGATGCCATCCACTGGACAGCCTTGCCGGTCTCCTGGTCCCCAAGTGCTCACTGAGAATTCTGGGTGAAACCTCCTTGATGAACCCAGGGTTCAGATCACGGCTGGCAGTAAATCCTTTGCCACTTCCACCCGTGTCCTGTGGAACAAGCTCCCTCCCCACCTTCAGGAAGCTCCCTCCCTTGGAACATTCCGGATGGGACTCTGTGCCCAGTTACTTGAAGTCAGTGCCTGCTCCTGTCACTGAGCGCAAAAACCTTAACTCAAAAGTCGGGCCCTAACTGGCTTAAGCTCAACACGGTTGTACTATGTGTTAACTGCTCTCCTGTATTGCTGCATTGAGACCCTTGTATATTCCTGTACTTGTCTTCTGTAACTAACCTGGTGTAATGTCAGCATTGTTGTACTATGTACAGTATTAACTGTTCTCCTGTATTGCTGCACTGTGACCCTTGTATATTCCTGTACTTGTCTTCTCCTGTAACTAACCTGGTGTAATGTCAGCACTGTTGTACTATGTATTTAATTGCTCTCCTGTATTGCTGCATTGTGACCCTTGTATATTCCTGTACTTGTCTTCTCCTGTAACTGACCTGGTGTAATGTCAGCACTGTTGTACTATGTATTAACTGCTCTCCTGTATTGATGCACTGTGACCCTTGTATATTCCTGTACTTGTCTTCTCCTGTAACTAACCTGGTGTAATGACCGCACTGTTGTACTATGTATTTAATTGCGCTCCTGTATTGCTGCACTGTGATCCTTGTATATTCCTGTACTTGTCTTCTCCTGTAACTAACCTGGTGTAATGTCAGCACTGTTGTACTATGTATTTAATTGCTCTCCTGTATTGCTGCATTGAAACCTTTGTATACTCCTGTACTTGTCTCCTCCTGTAACTAACCTGGTGTAATGTCAGCACTGTTGTACTATGTATTTAATTGCTCTCCTGTATTGCTGCATTGTGACCCTTGTATATTCCTGTACTTGCCTCTTTCTTGTAACTAATTCCAGGTTGCCCCTGAAAAGAGATCTTCAGGGCTCAGTGGGCCTACCCGGTTATCAAAATTGAATAAATAAATAAATAAATTTATAGGGATTCCCTACCCATTCTAATATGTAGGGTGCCTGTTTATTCTATTGGTAAACATAAATTTGTCACGGCTTACTTTGAAGGCCAGTGTTGTCTTCATGTCCACTGTCTATACAGGTAGGCTGTTCCATAGGTTCACCACCCACTGGATGAAGAATTGTCTCCTAATATTACCCCTGAATTAACCACCGCTACGCTTCAAGGCCTGTCTCCACATCTGGTTGGAGGACACCAGATCAAACATCTCTGACTGTTTGATCTTGTTGATGCACTTAAGATTATGCTCATGACCCCTTTCAATCACCTTTTCTCTAGGATGAACATGTTAAGGAAAAACACGAAAAAAAACAACAAACACTTGATCTCAAGTAGTGCCTCCAGCTGCACTTACCAAGACAAGCTAACATTCAGAAAAAAAAAAATAGTTTGTGAGGATTTAATAAATTTGTTGTTCACCAATAGCAAAGTAGCATGTGCCCTCCATACCTGAGAATGGGGAGACTAGATACCCTACATTATCACCTTTTGCAAGGTTTCATCAGGGGTTCCCCCATGGCGCCTTGTAGAGGGCAGTATATAGGGGTGCTAGTCTCTGCATCTTTATGTTAGAATGACATGTGCTATTTTTCTGTTTTTGAGCAATGCATTTCTTTACTCCTGACAAACCAGTGTGTGCACCAGCTTTGTATTGCTTTCTGTGAACATGTTAAAGGCCTTTAGCCTTTTTACATACTGTAGCTTTTATCCTCTGTATTAGGAAGGCAATCAGGTCTGCACCAGGTAAGCTGCTAATAGACTCACACAAAGACAAACACAGCAGTATGATGTACAGTATTTCTCCTGTTTTCGCCAAATAGAACTGAATTTACTGGTGAAATATTGCCTTGCATTCATAATTACATGAAATACTTTGCCTGGCAAAATTAGCAATTCCGCCAAAGTTTCGCTGGTGAAATAAAATTTCACTGCATCTTTATTAATAAGTCTCTGAAAACAGGTGAGGTGCCCAAGGTCTGTAAAAAGGTGGAAGTGGTGCCAATGTATTAGAAAGGTAATATGTAGGATCCCCAGAACTATAGGCCAATAAGTATTACATCTATTGTAGGCAAAATAATGGAATCAGTACTAAAGGAATTATTTATATCAACTGGAATCACACACAACAATGCTGACAAAACACAACACAGCTTCACAAACGGGAGATCCTGTAATTTGAATTTAATCAGCTTCTATGAGCCAGTAAGCAAAGCACTGGATGAGGGGAATGTGGTGGATGTCATTTACTTGGATCTAAGCAAAGCTTTTGATGTGATGCCTCATGATAAATTAATACCAAAGCTGAATATCAATTATCCTAATATTCATCAAAATGTAAAAATCTGGATCTCCAACTGGCTCTCAAACAGAACTCAGAAGGTTAGGATAAATAGGTTCCTATCATGAGAGGGTAGAGTCACGAGTGGAGTTCCTCAGGGATATGTGTTGGGATGGTTCCATGTCAACACCTAGCATGAAATTGCAGGGTGGTAAATATATGCATGATCATTTTTTCACATGACAAAGCAGCACATAATGGTTCAATTGCAAGTCAGTGCATCACATCACATCGCAAAGGTACACATTACAATACAGCAGCCCCTCACAGCACTGCTAAAATACTCTTTACATTTACGTTATTTTACTTGCAGCATTTATTTACCTTGCAGATTGCAATACACCAGCCCTTCACAGCATGATTGCTGACATAACTGTTTCCTTCTGGACCAAGCTACATAAATTCTATTCAAACTTGCAGTTTTACTTGCAGCATTTTTAGCGGTTAAAAAAAAAAGATTATTTACCTTGCTGACTGCAGCCATGGATCGCATGATGGCAGCTGCATCATGTACCAGAGAACATCATAGCCCAATCTTCACCCACCAGCAGTCCAGCATGAGAAGAGACACAACTGATGTTCAGACAGATTAAGGGGAGCCATTACCTCCAACTGAGTCACATGATTGCTCGCATAAGTGTTTCCTTCTGGACTGAGCTACGTAAATGCTGTTAAAACTTTTATCTTTATTTATTTGACAACACATCAGACATGACACATTAAAATTCATTGTCTCTCCAAACCTCCAACTTCAAACTTGGAGTTGAATATTATGAGCAATTCCTCTCAGGTAATCCATTTCAGAACAGCTGCTGTAGCCACTAACCATTGCCGTAATCCTTTTGGCAGTGTCCCGGTACTTACAGCATGGTGTTGGCAGATCTTGGCCACATAGATACTGCTCTAGCTTTAATTCATTCATGTTCTGTTCTGTTCTGTTTTAAGGGCCTTAATGAATTTCCAGATGTTAGGATGGCTGGCCCCCAATAAGTGATTGAAACTCCAATGCCAATCCTCAAAGGCATTTATTGTATGAGGGAGGCATTCTATCACAACAGTATGGCAGTTCCAAAACTCTGGAGGAAACAGCAGTCTGCTGTGTACACGCTTGCCAACTGGGCACCCCTGCCACGTACCTTCAACATAATCCAGTAAGGGAGCAAGTTGTTCATCATGATCTGAGTAAAATGATCTGCATCTGAGTGTCTCAAAAACAGGCAGAACATCACCAGGGAGGACATAGGCTAGTGCAGGTAACATGCGTATGTGAAGAGCAAAGTTTTCATCCACCATATAGTTCTTGTGTATGTCTGGCAACTCTTGGATTTTTGCACCAGATCACTTGGCACAAATGAAAAAAACAACCTCTGGTCACCATGCCAGGAAACTCAGAGGAAAATGTTTTTGCAGCTGCTAGCTCAAAATCTGTCATCACAGACTGGGGTGCAAGATTAGGGCACGGATCTTTTATTGCAGTCAGAACTCTTACATAGCTGGACTTGGTACAGCTTGATATCAGTATAAAAATGGTAGGGATAACAGCCATATATTGTACAATTGTGCAAAAAGTGGAGAAGTGGATTCAAAGTCCCGTCGGCATACCAGTGCTTGGGCACAGGGTCATAATGTCACAAGACATTATATCGCATGACAAAATCGTGCTGCCAATACAGCGATTTCTCAAAGCAGAAGTCCTTTTTCTGTGGGGCTCCACCACCCCAATAAAGATTCTCAACCTGGGGGTTCAACTTGGAGCACACAAGTTGAAAAAACAAGTTTCTGGGACAGGGAATCAAATCCGGTCCCAGATGCAGCACCTGGGTTCCTACTGCTGTGGCTCATTCCTGTGAGCCATGGCAGCTGTTCGACGGAACCCGCTCCCAGCAGAGGTCTTATCCTCTGCCTGGGAAAGCACTAATGGTGCAATACAGTGTACAGCAGTATACGTGGTATTGCACCATTAGTGCTTGCATATTACACTGCACTGGTTTAGCCATAATGTCGTACGCTTTTAAGTGTGCAACATTATGACCCGGTAGGAAATGCTTGCTGCTGTGCATGTACTGAAGGTTCCCGTGAGTGGAGAATATTACTTCACTGTCCTCACACCCACTATCATGGAATAGAAATGGCTTTCCATGATCTGTCGGGGAGTATTCCCTTAGAATTTGCAGCTCTGAGAGGCAGGTAGGCAACACTGGGGCCACAGAAGCTGTCTGCCTTGCATGCTGAGTTGTGCATTTCAGGCAAGAAATTGAGGGCAATTTACCTGCAGTTGCCTGGTCAAGATTGCTAGTTGCACCAGCTACTATTTGATGTGTGCCCTCCAGTGAAGATACCGCTTTCTCCTTATTTCATGCAATACCTTTCTGACTGCTACAGTGCCAGCACTGGGCACATGATTGTGCTCATTTAAAAAATGTTGTTATACTGTCATTACTTGTATGACATCTTGTGGTGCAATGCATGAAATTGTACTGGCAGCATTTCCAGTAAGTTTTGTCACCATAAACCCTCTATTTACAATATAAATAGCCACAGTGAGCTAGTACAGTAGCTGCTGTCCATGCTGACTACAAACAAATTTAAGAGGTATGGCTACTGCAGAATTCGAATTAACAATGTGTGTACCATAACAGAGCATGTATTTAAAATGTGCCCTCGTTTACACTGTTTGTTAATTGCTGTACATTCCAGTAACATGTGCCCCCATTTATACTGACTGCTGATTGCTGTACATTGCAGTAACATGTGCCCTCATTTACATGACTGCTGATTGCTGTACATTCCAGTAACATGTGCCCCTCGTTTGCATTGATTGTTATTGACCATACTGAATGAACTGAACGAACTATAGTAACCCATATGTAAGCTTTCTTACATATGGGTTACACACAGTAGAAGTGATGACAACTAAAGCATGCAGAATAGAATGCTATTTGTGCTGAACCTGTTGTATGCTGTTATTTGTTCTTAGCAGCTTGTGTTTTGTGCTATAATTGCAGTGCAGAAATGCTCATGCTGAAATCGCTGCACTGATTTGTCATGATACCTGTTGAGACCACTACTGTTTCAATTATTCATATCTGACTTGGGAGGAGAGGTCACAAATAGGCATAACAAGTTTGTGGATGAGACCAAACTTAGAGGAATAATCAATAATTTAGAGGAATACAGAAGTGTGCAGAAGGATTTGGATTATATGGCAGCATGGGCTGATGAGTGGGGAATGAACTACAATACAAACATGCACTGTGATTTACATGGGGAAAAATCTGTGTAGAAATTATTCTCTTACTGGAATACAACTTACACTGGTCTTACCAAAAAAAGATTTGGAGGTTATAATAAGCTCCGACTTTAAGGCTATGAAACATGTAAATCAAGTATTTAATAAAAGAAATATTTAATAAATTCAATTAAGAGACACTTTATCATAAATCCAAAGAAGTACAACTACCAATTTATAAATCATTGGCTGGCAGTATAGCCTGGAGATTAGAGTAACGAGCTATGAATGAGCTTGGTACCTCCAACATACATAGTTTGATTTCCGCAACCTCCACTTGCATACTGTGTGACTCTAAGCAAGTCATTTAACCTCCTCAGTGCTCCCAGGTTGCCCCTGAAAACAGGCAGTTGTGCCTAGGGGGCCTTACCCAGTTACCAAAGAAAAAAAATCATATATAAGGCTATACACAGATTATTGTTCACAGTTCGGAGGGAGGGTAAAATATAAGGGGTCAAAATAAAATAAAAATAATTCAGTTTGAAGCCAGCAAAATGATGAGAGGTTTGAAAAACCTGCATTATGAAGACAGATTTAAACTATTGTCATTGCATAGCCTACATAGGAGAAGAATCAGAGGGGACCACTTATTATTTTGCAAAACACAGCATGAAGAAGAACTATTAAAGGATCTCAACATTACTTTTAGGAATAAAGTCCATAATACAAGAAATAACAATCAGTAAATTGGAAACACAAATTTTAGGGCAAACAACAGGAAATTGTACTATACTCAAAGAATAGCTCAATACTGGAATTCGCTACTGGATGAAATAATAAATTGTAACAAAACTGATTCCTTTAAACAAAAGTTAGGTAAACATATGGACAGTGCTAACTTAAAAGACTATTATACCTAATATCAGGGTAGCTAAGACATGGACATTTAATGTATACTGCTGCACTGACTGCTACAAGTATTACTCCAAGTATAAATTGCTCCACAGTTTCAGAATTTAAAGAACCATATACCACCAGTATGTGTACTGAGATTGAGGTTTCAAGTTTTAGGAGCTGCCCAGCATTTTGCCAAATTAAAATTTCAGTAGTTTCAGTATAATTTTAAAACACTTATCTAAGTTTTACATATTTGGTAGTATACAGTTACATACCACATGTAGATATGTTCCAAGTTTCAGATCACTACCTTTATAAGGAAATGAATTAGAAGCAACCATACATTTTGCCATCATTTAAATTTCAGTTGTGGTAGCACGATACATGCTATTCAGTTGCTAATACACACTGTACCACATGTTATGCTGCACTACCAGTCAGCTTTTGTGAAACTACTACTGCAAGTAGCCAAACTGTCATACATTTTTAAACTAAATTTTGAAAGAATGTGAACTAGAAAATTATAAATCTCTACAACTTTAAAATTAGAGAACATAATGACATTACATTTGTCAAGTGCATAGACCTTAAAAGGAGATTGTGTGAGTCGATACTGTTATCTGTTTCTTAAAGAATGTCCATAAGTTGCAAAATAACATCAATACTTAAAGTCTAATTCCATGAGTCTTTTATGAAAATTGTGGAATTTCATGATGATTATGCTGCAGCCATATCCATAAATATTTCCAAGCCATACACCTCACCTGCCATGCAGGAGAAAGGAAAAGACTAGAGAGAGAGAGAGAGAGAGAGAGAGAGAGTTATAATAAGGTTGGATTCATGGGGTGTTCTATTCTAACAGCAGGATAGTTGGAGGGTCATTGTAGATCTGTTATGCTAATGCAGGGAAGGTGATTTACCTGCCTGCAGTGATCCATAGCTCAACATTACATGTTGAGGGTGTATCTGATTGCTGTGTACTTTTTGATAGGCCGTGCATGTCCTAGGGACATGAAGATGTCAGTAATTGAATGAGTGATGTTTCTAAGGGGAACAATGTCCAAAGAGATATTCTCCAAGGCCCTCATGGTTCTGGAGACTGTGAGTAATGACAATGGCATCAATTAGATAAGCTAATTTTTTCTCATATTCTGTTGAAAGAGGAAGGGTCTTCTTTTTCTGTCAAGTTAGAGGGCATTTTAGGACAAGGAATGCCTGCATGCTCAGAATGTGCTGTAGCTGTACTAAGAGAAAGGTGGTACTGGTTTTCTCAAGAGATATAAAGTCTAGGGACTAAAATTAAAGAATAGAGGTTGATGAGGCAGGTAGTGCTGCAGTCACCAGTTGCAGAAGTTAGATGCATGGTTTCACCACAAAATGGACAGTTTAAATGGGTGACACAAAAATAGTAACACCCCCCTCCCAGTTGGAGCATGGAAACACAGAGTGCTATAACTTTCAACTTGAATGGAGGCTACATAAGAATCACACCCAATAAATAGACTTTTCTGAGACCCTGATGCACTTGGAAGTCTAAGATTAAGAGGTACTCAGAATACTGTAGTAGGAGAAGAAAATGTATGGAGCACCAAGAAGGAATAATTCTGGCTATTCCAGTGGGATAAGTCTGGTAGAAAATGAAGAAAGTGACTCTTTGCAGGGGAGTGTGTCACTTTAAAGAACTTATGCTATCAGAGATGCCAGCAGTTCCACTGAGTCTGTCTGGTTAAAGAAAACTACACCCCCATATCCTGTAAACTGTGTTTGTTTCCATGTCAATAGACAACTGTTTTGGTGTAGCTGCTAGAGATATACTGTATGTGATTACGTTAATGCATTTTCACTGCTCTTACAAGTCCCTGGAATTGTTCTGGGAGTCTCCATTTTCTGGTTGTTGAAATCTCACAGTCCCTGACAGCTGCATTAGCATATGAGAACATGATGTGTTAGCACCCTTTAGACGCCACAGTATTCGTGTCTACTTAATTAGACTTCAACAAAACAAGTTGCAGCAAGGTATGGCATACCTCATTCACTTTCGGTTAGCTTTGCAAACTGTCTAAATTGTACTTCAGGGTTTTCCCTTTTTAAATTGTACTCAATTTGTGTGTTTCTAGAGGGTTTGTCAAGATATTTTTACTTCAGCATAGAGATACAGTATATGGTATAATTGGGTGCTGTGACACCATGTTCTCATATGCTAATGCACCTCTCATAGACAATAAGATTTCCGCAACCATAAAATGGAGACCTCCGGGATAGTTACAGAGGACTACAATGAATAGTGAAAACTGAAGTTCTCCTTTAAGCTATGAGAGAAAAAGGGGGGAAGACAAAATAGTCCCCCAAGAAGGAATCACAGGACTGCAAACAGCTCAACTCTGCTCATCAGATGAAGTAACAATTAAGGATATGCAAAGTTGGCAGACTTCATAGCAAAAAATTAATTCACAGTTTCCAACTTAATGAAATGTGAACTGTCTACTTTGCAAACCTATCAGCAGGTGAAGTGGCATCTTTTCAAGCAAACGTACCCATTCACCTCCTAAGTTGTCACTTCACAATGACTTTGCTTGACATATTGCCACTTCACCAGTAAAATGCATTGCAAAGTGTAAAGATTGAGTGGAGGGGGAACTTCATGAAATGATCTGCGAAGGCACATTTTGGCACTTTGCTGGAACTTTACTAGTGAAGTGAAACTTCACAACATTCTGTGGGAGTTACATATTCTTTGTGAATGTCAAATTTCTCAGGAGAAATTCAGGAGGTATTTCCTATTATGCTACTATAAATATTTGAAAAATGTTGGCAATAATAATTTTGGTATTTCCTCTGTAAATATAAAATTGCTAAACTGATGTTTCCCAGTTTTGTTAGATAGCCAAGATTCCCTGACATTGGGTATGAATGGCAAATGTCAGATCTGTACATGCAAGAGCAGAGAAGTAACAAGCTTCTGCATTTTTAGAAACATTTTCACAACAGTTCATAAATAATTACATGAATTGCAAACTCCTGCAACTTAAAAACATTCTAAACAAAATCTGTCCATATTACATTAATTCTGTAACTGTTACAAAAAGGTTGTGCATATTAGTTTTTACATATCTAGTTTCAAAGGTGGCTGAGTTATTATCAGATAAAAAATGTTTGCAAAATTTCCCTAAAAATAAAATGTTAGACTTTGATCTCCTATAATTTTGCAACAACACATCCATATGTTGTGATATTTGGCATGCCTTTAGGGGGTATAATGTCACAACAATGACACCTAAATAGCAAAGACCATTACAGCAACAGAAATTGGCAGGTCTCTGTAATGGTCCCCTCTGTTCACCGGCAAGTGTCTCCAGGTGTTTCGCCCCTTAACCAAAACAACTCCAGCTTGGAGTTGGTTATCTTAATAGAGGGAGGTGTGGGGGTGCAGAGCCCCCCACATGGATGGTATGGGGGCACAGCCCCATAAAAAAAAACATTGTCACACTGATGGCACAGGGCAGGCAGTCGGCTTTGTGTCTATTGATGTGATGGATGTCGGCGACTTTGTTATTGCTGCGGCATGGTAGAACTGCATTTAGGGTACATAGCAATAAGTAATTACGCCATATTTTAGACCTCTAACTCTGGAGATGACTGGGTTATAGCTAAAAAAGTGATTTCAAACATTCTGCTAAATCTTGATGAAATTTTGCATAATTGTGCAGAATTTCATGAATTTCCATCAGAATTTGGCAAATTTTTAATTTTATAATTCTGCACAGCTCTCACCTGTGATTTTTATCTGTCTATAGTGTCTATGTTGCTATGTATTTATTTCTAATCAGGAGAACATTAAGTCAACCATTCCTGGTTTCAGGAGCTCACATGTGAAGGCACATAAAGTATGTGGTAAAAGCTGGAACTTTCTATACCCCCCAAAAACAATTATCCATGACAAAATAATTCCTGATTTTCAGTGGTTCAGTAGCATGACTGTTCTCTATTTCTTTCATGTGACCAGTTGTATCATAGGAGTAAGTAGCCACAGTAACACACCCTACTGTGGCCTTTGCAAACATTGGTCCAGTGGCTGCAGTTAGGGCTTGGTAAAGTGGAATGGTTGCTGAAACATGCACAATGCTTTGATCAGAATACCTCTGTGCTGTATAGCCTGGACTAACTGCCTCTGAGTGTCTGCATCTACTTCAAAGTATTTGTCCTTATTTGTAGTATACAGTGCTATTATGTTCACCTACTTTTACAATTTACTTACAAAAGATAGCCCAGTTGAGCTATAACAGCCTGATTTATGTGAGGTCATGTGTCAACCAATTTTCACAGCAGGGTGGCCTGAGAAACATAGAGTTTAAAGAGCTGCTGATGCCTGAAAGAAAAATTTTAAAAACATGATATTTAAGTACAATTCTGCTTGCATTCCATATATATTCAATATATTTCTCCTCCCCATTATTTATTATTTAGGAAATGTGCATGAATACATGATCTTTATCCCATAGAGTTCCCTTAGAGTGCATCTGCCTCTTTAGCTCACTCCCTACTGCAAGTCATAGTCCTGTGTTTTGACATCACAGTCTATTGCCATGGGGGTAACTGTGATGTCACAAGCAGTGAATTGTGGCCTTAGGTAGGGAGAAAGCAACAGGAATAGATGAACTCTATAGGAGCATAGATCCTGTTTTCATGAAAATTATACCAGTAATAGATAATGGGGAGGAGGAAAACAAAACTAATGTGAAATACAAGCTGACCTGTGTCTAAATATTATGTTTTGTTAAAGTTCTCCTGAAGGCGTCAGCTGCTCTTTAAGTGTCTTGTGTAGGGTCACAGACTGAGTATTTGGCTCTCTTGGGAGGTCAACCTGTAATCTCCTCAAGGAAAGTGACTGAACCAGATTGCTACAACTGCTGGAGTAGCTATTTATTTTCATATCTGCTTTAAAGTGCTCTTAATGCTCTTTTAGTTCTAATAACTTCTGTTGGCATACAGTACTTTCAGCTATTAATTTGTTTACCTGTCACATTGAAAAAGGTTATTGTTATTGTTACTGTGATTGACCCCCTAAAATTGCTGCAGCTGTGTGGCTGTTGTGGTAAATGCAACCAAGAAGCTGTTTTATTGTTTTATATTTAGCTACTATACTACGGATTGCTTTAATTTCTGCATTTTAATTGCTTTCCAACAAAGAAATGGTGTAGGCAATAGAATGTGAGGAGTGAATAGAATATTCTGATTGGCTGACAGTGTTCTAAAACTATTTGGGTAGAGGCTGGAAACTCTCATGGTCAAGAAGAAAATTAGTATTTTAACTATAAAAAAACATTGATTTAAAATAGAAAAAAAACATTTAGCTTAATAGTAGTACCCAGACACTCAAAGGGTTGGGTTGCATTTCTTGATATACTACTAGTGGCATATTGATGTTAACCCAACCCTGATTATGCCTTAAAGTTTAACACAATTTACAAATGAAAATAATTTGTGGCATTAAAGTGCTGAAATATGGCTCCAGGATAACATGATTGTGTTTGCATACAGATTTATGAATTATGAACTACTGCAAACAGTTATGACTAAAAATCATTTGTGGACAAAACCTGCATATACATATATTGCCTCAAATTACAACATCAGATAGAAAGTCAGGAAGGTCCTGAGCAGTAAGCCCTTGATAAATTAGAAAGCACTGTAGATCAAGTTGAACTTATTGTATCAGTTAATTTAACTTTAAACAACATTAGAATTTAGATTCACTAAAAATACCACCAACAGTTTAATCTGGTTCAATGTCAGTTGGCATCCATCTGTTTTACCCCTCCCCGGGATGGAGCTGAACATAGGCAGAACTGTCTAGTTCTTCTTTCCCGGTGAATGAAAACAAAATAAAAAAAACAAACCCCACGGAGCTTGAAATACTAAATAGATCAAGCCCTGGACTAGTATTAGCATAGAGAGTCTTGCTTCTCCTCAAAAAAGGAAAAACAAAAACTGAAACTAGCCTTAATTCTGTCACCTTTGACTGTAGGAGCAACCAAAAGGATGTCTGAGGATACAGAGGGACTCTTATACTTCAGCTACTAGCAGGAAAGGGGAAGCTTCACAGGGGCTGTGAGTGTGAATTTACATCAATTTTCCTGTGCACAGCTCAGTCATTCATGTCAAAGACATTTCCAGACTTCTGGTGACGTCAGCAAGGCATGCGGCAGCTCTAAAATGGTGCTCCGGACCCCCTGTGAATAAACATTTGATTTTTCCAACCCCAGTAGCTCTAAAAGAGTTTAAACAGTACCTGGATGAATCAGAGTGCAATGGCAACCAGAAATAAGTTTCAATTGGGAGTGACAAGTAATTTAAAACAACAGAAACTTAACCTTAACCCAAAAATGCTCAACAAGGAGGCTCCCCAGAGCAGGCCACCAAAAACCATGGAGCAAGATTCAGATAGCAGCTCAGACACAGACAAAGAAGACATCACAATAACTTCAACACAGCTTTGCATGGAATTAAGATGCCTTACCTGCACCTTGGACACCATCCGAAATGAAGTGGCAGACAATAAAATGCACATTGAACAGCATGGCAGGCAAATACAGTCACTAGAGGAAAACCTCTCCACCTACTCACAGAGCATGGATCTCCATAATGGCACTATATTGCAGCTTCATGACAGTTTCCAGTTCCTCCTGAACAAAACTGAGGACCTAGAGAATCACTCACGCTGAATTAACCTTGGGATACACGGACTTCAAGAGCACACAGAGACTGGCAATACCATTGAGTTTGTGGAGAGCCTGTTAAAGGAAATACTTAACCTAGACAAAGACTTCCCTCTTAACATAATTAGGGTGCACTGAGCCCTAATTGCGCCCTCCAAGGACCCAAAGGCTAGGTCACGCTCTCTAATTATTGCCTTCCTTGATTTTGCACCAAAGAGGCAGTGCTCCATAAAGCATGGTCGATGAAAGAGATCATATTTGGTGACACAAAGCTCTTTATTGAACCCTGCTATGCCCCATCTACAATGGCCCACAGGAAATTCTGTTTTCCTATAGTGAAAACTCTCCTCAGCAAAGGCCTGAAAGCCCACGTAGACTTCCCCGCCAAACTCAGGATTACTTTGGTGAAGATCTTTGATTTGATTCCAGAAGCAAAGAAATATCTTGCCTCCCTGGATATTTAGGTCAATGAGATAATTAATCCTAACTTAATCAAAAAGCTAGAAAATCATCAGTGGCATACAGTGGTGGGCAGTTCGGTGGGATGCAGTTCCCCTGGGGGCCTAAATGCACAAGCAGACCAGACTCCATGGGCTAAATTACGGGAGCATCATGATTCCAGGAAGAAGGCCCATGGTAGCACGACCAAACTACATCCAGCAAGACTTGAACAGGAATCTACTCTCTCACACACCTCGAAGAAAAAGTTCTAATGGAAGCAGAACCAAACACCTGACTGGAATGAAACTTACGCTCCCTTTGGTATTTGTCCTCTTTTTCACCTACATATAGCTGTAGCCATTGACAGCAGTAACTGTTATTTCATTTTTGTTGGGGGGGGTTTTGCCCACTTTTCTGTGTTTAACCACCAAAGGACCAGGCATCACAAATCCTATTCACAGGGCGAATGATGGCTTATAAGGGGCTTTAAAAGAATGACTGAGTCTCATATGCTTTATTAGCATACTTGGTTTGCTTAATTCTACTTGCATTCTATAGACTTGGGGAAAGGGACAGATAGATCTAATAAGCTGAATGGGAAATTTTGAAGAGAGGAGATTCTCTCTCATAGCGAGGGGGGGAAGCCCTGATGAGAGACAACATATTCAAAATCTCTACTGGCTAAGGCTCCCTTATAACATACACTGTTATATCTGATGATGATTTGCGGAGGTTTAGGAGGATGAAGTGGCTGCATGGCATGGTTGACACCACAAGAGTTGCCTATAGACTCCCCTTGGAGGTTAAGGCAACACGGTGAGGGGTCTAACCCCACACCTCCATCTCCAACACTCAACAGGAAAGAGATGGGATTTGTGTGGCACCTGTGAAGTGATACACAGGGGTCACATGTACGTGTCAATTTCTGGTTATGTTTTAAAATGTTTATGGTCATTACTTGGTAAAATTAGACAGATATGGTTCTGTAAATCTGGCCCTGTTTGTTTTAGCTTTGGTGTATTCTCTCTCCCCTCCAGGCTTAACCAATATGAGCAAAGAGGCATGGGTTTATATAGGAATACAAAGCAGGGTGGTAAGAGGATGCAAGATGGTCTACCCCATAATCATGGGTGATTTAAATGTTGTTTCCTATAATATTAGGGGTTTAATAATCCGATTAAATGGTCCTGACTCCTTCAGGAGCTAGGACGGATGAGGGCAGACATTGCCCTACTACGAGAGACCCATCTTACCAAGGTTGAACACAAAAAGATGAGCCATAGATGGGTGGGTGAGGTCTATGCCTCCTCCTATCAGCACATCCTCACCATAGGGGGACAGCCATATTAATACACAGGGTATGCCCCTTAAGGGTCACCTCAGTCCTTACAGACCCAGATTGATTCTATGTAATTATTAATGCAATGTATTTAGATACCCCATGTATTATAGCCAACATATATGCTCCCAATCAACAGGGAGAAGCAGCCCAGTTCTTCTGAACATTATTTTCTGAGGTACTCGAAATGGTAGACCATCTTTGCATAATAGGGGGAGATTTTAATACTATCTTGTCACAAACTCTTGACAAAGGGAGGGGGCACAAAAAACTAAATTAGGCATTGCAGGAAATATACTGCTTTAGATGAGCCGTGACTTAGGGCTCACAGAGGTCTGGAGGGCAGTAAATGACCAGCGGAGAGATTACTCACATTTCTGACAGACATTGCTGTTACAGTAGGACAGATTTTTTTTTCTCTGCCCGATGAATGGATGTATGCAGTGAAAGCCTGTAGCATCCTACCCCGTACTATATCAGATCACTTCCCAGTTAAATTAGAACTGGAGATATCCCCATCTCCTCATAATTCCCATTGGAGACTCAATGTGGGCCTCCTTAATAACCAGGACTTTAAAGATCTTATCTTCGATACCATAAAGCTATATGGACAAGATATTCCTGAGAGGAGTACCTTACATGCAGTTAGGTGGGATGCATTAAAGGTTGTGCTCAGGGGAGTCATAATCAACTTTGCCTCTAAGGAGAAACAATTTAGGGAGCAGCAGAGAAAAGATTTGGAGCTGAAGAGAGCTGATCTTGAATTTCAGCACAAGATAGCGCTAAACCCAGAGACACAAAAAGAACTAAATGACAAGAAATTGACCCTAGAGACCATGCTATCTCTACAAATCGAAGCCTCCTACAGGAGAATCAAACAGAGTTATTATGAGAATGGGAATAGGGCCGTAAGTTCGTGGCTGCCAATCTCAGACAACAACAGAAAAATAGATTAGTGCTCTTGCTGAAAGACCAGAAGCAGGGGGGTAAGGAAATAAACTGTCCTAAAGAGAAATTAAACTATTTGCTGAGTACTATAACTCCTTTTATACCCAAGACCATATTCTAGATCTTGAAATAAAAATTTCAGCCTATCTTCATACCCTTCCCCTTAAACGACTTGCACAAGCTGAGGCAGATCAGTTAGATTCACAGATCACCCTACAGGAGCTGAAATTTCAGATCTCCCTTCTAAAAAACGGTAAGTCCCCAGGACCTGATGGGTTCCCACCCGAGTTCTTTAACATTTTTTTAGAGATGCTCATCCCTTTTCTTCGGCCAGTGTTTCATGAAATAATGGAGGGAGGGGAGATTCCAGTTTCTTGGCAGCTGGCCCATATCTCGGTCCTCCACAAGGAAGGAAAAGACCCCTCACTTTATGGGTCTTATAGACCCAGTTCTTTATTGAATGTAGATATGAAGCTGTTTACTGGGATCCTTGCAGGAAGATTACAAAAGCTTATGCCAACTCTAATACATGAAGATCAAACAGGCTTTATTTCAGGGTGATATTTGCCACATGATATACGCTGATTGTTAAACATTATCTCCTCTGCTGGGCAGGACAATCAGTTCCAACTGGCCATCTCCATGGATGCAGAAAAGCATTTGATAGGGTCAATTGGCTATTTTTAAAAGCATCCATGGAGAGGATGAATTTTGGCCCCGAATTTTTCTCACAACTTTACAAGAGCCCTAAGGCGCTGGTATGGGTAAACAGTATAAGTTCCACATTTTTTCCGCTCTCCCGGGGCACCAGACAGGGGTGCCCCCTCTCTCCCCTTTTATTCGCCTTATGCTTAGAGCCCCTAGCAGTTAAGATATGACATTATGGTGGGAAGTTCTGAACAGAAACTCTCACTTTATGCTGATGATTCTATTTTCTTTTTATCCCCCCCAGAAACATCAGTACCATCTTTGTCAAATGAGCTTCATACATTTGGTGAAGTCTCAGGATACAAAATACATTTTTCCAAATCCAAAGCACTAATCCTAAGTGGTCGGCCAACCCAGTGCTTCAGGAATTCTTTCCCTTTTTAGTGGCGCATAACAGCCAGACTCGATATTTAGGGATACAGATCTCTACTGACCTATCCAAATTCTTTATCACCAGTTACATTAAATTGCGGGACAATGTGATGAGGGATCTGGCTAGATGGTGGCAGCTGCCCCTTTCCCTGGTGGACAGGATATCTGTGGTGAAAATGAATGTCTTATCCTGACTTGTCTTTTTATTTCAATACCTCCCTTTGAAACTCCCTTTAAGTTTCTGGAATAGACTTGTAAAGGATACCCAGACTTTTATCTGGAATCATCAGAAACCAAGGATAGCAAAATGTATTCTGCATCTGCCCAGAGAGGCTGGGGGGCTGGCAATGCCAGACTTCCATTTATACTATCTGACAGCACAGGTGGAGCCAGTATTGTCCTGGGCCAAACAGAGGGTGTCCTCAGGTTGGTATGAACTGGAGAATGAATCAACAGGGGGGAGCCCTCTGTTCACTCTGGCCCTCACATCAATAACCCCTGAATATTACAAACAAGTGACAATTAGATGGGTGAAACATGGCTTATACATTCTTTGCAAGGTAAAGAGGCTCGTGGCCACTCTTGGCGGGGTAGGCCCTTTGCCTCTTATCAGATACGAACCCAACGTCTTCCCGTCCACTCTGTATCCAGGTTACATTCGATGGGAAGCAAAGGGACTTACAAGGTTCATTCAATTCATTGAAAATGGTTGCTGTATATCCTTTCAAAGGGCAAAGGAAAGTTTCTAGTGGCAAAACACTGAATTGCTCACATATATGCAGGTCAGACACTTTAAATACACTTTGAATCACTTGGAGAATTTAGATAGACCTTACTCAGAGTGGGAGAACTTTTTATAAGGCACAGTGACGATAGCGACGAACACGAGACAGCTAGCCAATCTATATAAGATCTTGTTGGGTAATAGAGGGGGCATCCTACATACTCAAAAAAACAGCATGGGAGTGGGAATTGCACTCAAACATAAATATAGCAGATTGGAACCTTAGAGTAAAGTTGGCTTAGAAAGTCACCTCTGCTCCAGTATGGAGAGAATTCCTCTGGAAGGTTTTAGTACGGTACTTCCAAGTTCTCACAATTACAAAACATTTCAGCTCCACAGATGACAGTATATGGTTCTTTATTTTATTTTTTAATTTTTTAATACATTTTAAAATATGGGGGAGATGTGCAGTTATCTGTTGGGGCATGTTCAGTGGCCCCATTCACAAAGTTAGTTTTCTTTTTTTTTCCTTTTTTCTTGTAACTTAAGGGTTTATATTTTAGATGTTCACCTGTAACTGTACCAGTAGTTGCATTCATAAATTGAATTTCTCAATCTGTTATAATCAGACAGGTATTTAACCATAGGATTTACCATAGATACCAGCAGTTTGATGTAATTAACTGCATTGCCTTAATGTCATTCTGTTACGCCCTGTTTTGACATATGACAATTATTATGTCAATGTAGTACATTGTACGCTGTGGTGACATATAAAATAATAAAGCTGAGTTTAAAAAAAAAGATGTTTCCAGATGACCGCGTGGTCACTAGAGTGGTGTGGAATGAGGAATTTTGCCCACAGAATCCACTGTTGAAACAGCATTTGAAATTTATTGGTAAATTCTGCTGAATTCCAAAAACAATATATATATATATTTTAAATTTAAACCATGGATTTGTTTTCCACATGTGATTGTTAATGGAGCAATATTTTTCACAGTTTATATTGCGGAGTCAATGTAAACTATGGAATTTGGGGACAGTTTCTAAACAGACAACTGATCATCCAAACATCAGTTGGAACTCCAAGGTAATCTGGAACAGGAAAGGCCCATGCCCACTGGTGCAAATCTGAGGAGCAACTGTGAAAGGCTACCCCCATACAACTAAATAAACAAGAATCCGCACACTCTGGAGAAACTAAAACAATCACCAACTTCTAGTTACTGAATGCAAAAGCATACATTTATTGATGCAATGAAGAATACACAACATGGTCCTGCCAGCTGGTAGCCCCAGCGCTTCACTCATTGATCTTAATTAGGTGTTCTCCATGAGCAAAGTGCCAGCACTAGCAGCTGCAAGGAACACATTGTATGTCCTTCACTACATTACTAAACTTGTGCTTTTGCATTTAGAAACTAGAAGTTGGTGGTTGTTTTGCTGTCTCCAGAGGGTACTGATTCTTGTTTACTTATGGAACCCCCACACAATTGTCTAAAGGTCACCTGGAAGCACGAGGATGCATTTATGATGCAACTCACCCGCTCGCTTCAATGGAATTCACAAATAATAGTTACAGAAGCATGTGCTGTGAACAAACAACAGGTACTGTGTAATTGTGGGGAAAACTGTGATAGTATATGGTTAGCCTTTGTTCTGTATAAAAAATCTGCCTGCTCAAAATCCTTGTTGTGCACATTCTAAACCATTGTGCACATTCCAAAGTGTTGTGTGCATTCCAAACAGTTGTTCTGCACAATTCAAAGGTCATACAATTTTAAATTTCTCATTTATTCCACACCTAGCTATTTACTAACCACCCAATGCCCAAAGTTGTACCTGTTAACTTTCAAAAGTCTGTAAATTTTATTTTGGTAATTGAATAGCACAAAGAAATGGCAAGATATTTTGGTTTCACTTCAGTGGAGGTCACTCACTCCAGTGTAAAAAAACATATACTATATAAAATAAAATATGGGCAGACACACTACTAGGCATGTGTTTCCATCTCAGGGTTGAGGTAACAGCATGAACCTCTTGAGCTTCGCTCTCGAGGTTCATCTGCTGTCATCTCAACCCCTCGATGCAAACACAGCCTTGTTGTATATGGTTGCCCATACATTATTCTCTATGTATTTCAGCATATTCTGTTTTTGAATTCTGCTGTTCTGCTTGCAATAGAATTCCATGAAATTAGTTGGAATTTCCAAAATTCCACAGAATTCTGTTCTGCCAGATTTCCAGAATTGTGCAAAGCACTTGTCAACACTTACTAAATGAGCCAGTTCAGAAGCATGACACAAATAGCACTTTTACACAGAGCTTATCTGCAGTGCTTGTTTTGAAATGCGCTCTGTTCCTTTGACAGTTTTCTACTCCCTGTCCCATTTTACACACGCCACTCTGTATTGGTGTCTCTGCCCTTCTGGCATGTCAGTTGGTTGGGAAATAATATGAAAACAAAGGACTGTGGTGCAGTGACAGGCAGGATGTGTTTACATGGCCTGACATAATGAAACAGATGACCGCGGACCAAGAAAAGAAGGGAATGCAGTTTCAGTTATTGCTCACTTTGGATGTGGAGCAGATCACATTTACACAACAGAAAAGGTAACATTACAGTGCATCTGTACTGTTCATTCTGATACAGATCACTGTGTGTAAAAGGGGTAAAAGAGAAAGGGAAACAAATTAAATGACAGACTGGGGATTATCTACTAAACACAGCAAACTCAGGGAAATGATATCATATTAACATAATTAGGCAATCTTAGTAATGACTAGAGCTATAGTGGAGAAACTCAAGTACTGTACTGTAGAATTTGCCAGATATTCACATTCAGGAATAAAAAAGAACCAGCACAGATGTTACATATGGAAAATACATCAGCATTGAACAGCTAATCAACAAAGTGCCTGTGCTAGAATGAAAGAAGAAAATGAACCATCTGTACTAAAGGAAAATAAAGAGAATGTCTTTACTATTAACATGGGAAAATATTAGAAACAAAACCAATTAGGGAGGTAAGGGAAATTAAAAACTGTGTTTACAAGGCCTGGTATAACAAAACAGATGACCGTGGACCCAGAAAAGGAGGGAATGTGGTTTCGGTGAATGCTCACTTTGGTTGTGGAACAGATCACATTTACACAACAGAAAAGGTAACATTACAGTGTGTCTGTACTGGTCATTCCAATACAGACCACTGTGTGTAAAAGGGGTAAAAGGGAAACAAATTAAATGACAGACTGGGGATTATCTACTAAACACAGCAAACTCAAGGAAAATATATCATATTAACACAATTAGGCAGTCTTAGTAATAACTAGAGCTACAGTGGAGAAACTCAAGTACTGTACTGTGGAATTTGCCAGATATACACATTCAGGAATAAAAAAGAACCAACATGGACGTTACATGTGGAAAATACATAGAAAAATATTAGAAACAAAATCAATTAGGGAGGCAAGGGAAATTACAAACTGGGATGTAAACAAATGGTATCAAGCAAATGGAATGCCAAATCAGTAAATATTAAGGTGGGTACTGATAAGAAACAGCCAAGAGAAGGAAAAAAGCCAGCAGGACTAAAAGGAACAGCAAAGGAAGCCTGCCACTACATTTCATAAATTGGTTTGATCTACTGACAGAGCATGGTAACAAAGAAATGGGAGCACGACAACTCGCTCCCGACATTTCACCCCCCGACAATACACTCCCAACTGTATGCTCCGGTGACAATACACTCCAATAATAATTCGCTCCTGTGACAATTCGCTCCTTCACCCGCTTCCATTCTGTAACTGATAGTGGTAGCAACATCAGAAATCCTCAGGGGGATACAGGGAAGGCATTTTTCATTCAGAAGGGGCTGAGTTCTGGAGCAGCTTTTATTTTTGTGAACTGTGTAGAAGAGTAACACAAGTGGCTGCATTTCCAGATTCTGGGCCAAGCTCAAGATTTCAAATGTGACGGGACACTTTCATCCAGCAATTAACCCCATCTGTGTAAATAATACTGTGTTGTTCAACTGAGCCATTGCTGTCATGCAATGAGTTCTGAATACAATACTACTTCAAAGCAATGCTCCTGAAATGATGACAAGATGCTGCAGAAACAGTTTTTCATGAAGACTATAATGCAAGTATTGTATGTCACTGTACAGTAACGAAGAGAGTATAGCTGTAATGATATAGATCAGGGGTTCTCAAAATGGTAAGGCAGCCTCCTGGGAGGCCCCAACCTGTCCAGGGAGGCTCAAGCAAGTCTGAAAAAGTACAGTATTTAAATTTTGAGTTTATATATTTTGTGTGAAGAGATTAAGCAAACTGAAAGAGGATAATAGTAAGTGAATTTAGTGTATTTATTTTCTAATAGGTGACAAGGAAAGGTGAATGAGCCAAAGCTCATTTCAGGTGTACCCGGGGAAGGGTAGGGAGTGAATACATTTCAAAAGGTAACTGCAAAACAATCAAGAAATACACAATGAACAATAGAGCAAACAAATATGAACAATAAACTAATAATGAGTGGTGGTAATTGATCAATTTGTAAACTGATGGCAGAACAGCCCAAATACAAGGGTTGAGCATAGAAGTGCTAAGAGCAATAGCAGGAAGGAGCAAAGTAATCCCAGAGAAGTTGCTTAGAAGCAGGGAAGGAGGGGGAGAGGCAAAGTATGTAGGAAAGTTATTTCATATAGAGAGGAAATAGAGAAAATAGTCTGACCCAGGAAGATACTGCAACAAGGGGTAACAATGGTTCAAGAATGAAAATAGCAGAGCAAGTAGGCTGGCCGGGGGGATTTGTGTGTGGGATGTTACAATAAACTGAATAATAATATTTGTTTATTTTATTTATTTGTTATTCAGATAACACCTTTGAGCACTAGAGCTCTTTTTCAAAGGTTCCACATCAGTATAAGACAAACAATTGAATGTGAGCCAAGTACTCAAAGGGGTTTCAGTTTATTCATGGTGTACTGCATAAAGTACAGCATGTTATTTTTCCTTGGGGAGGCCCAAGATTATTTCAGTTTTTGGGAGAGGCTCAAAATCTTTTCCATGGATTTGGGGAGGCTCACTGTGACAAAGTCTAAGAACCATTGATATAATGATAATGTGTCGGTGAGTACTTACCAGGTGAAAACTAGATCTTAATTTAATTTTGTGCACTGAACGTATTAGCGGAACAGTCAAAATGTCTGAAAATATGAATGTCTAATCCATATGTGCTTGGAGCTTGAAGGTTAAGTTAGTTTAAATAACAAAAACACAGCCCCTATTGGTCAGTCTACAGAGCCTGAAATGTGGTGCCCATGTCAACTCCCTCTCTCTCTCTTGCTGCCCATTGTCAATCCTGATTTATTTTTTTAAAACAGAGCAGCTTCACTTCTAACAGCCCCACAGTGCACTACAGAGAGAGACGGAGAGAGAGTGTGAGAACGAGGAGTGAACACGGCCCCCTCCACCCCAGTTCTTAGTCAACTACTTCTCTCTGACTAGCATTACTATTTAATCCTGATTCACTGCAGTGCTGGAGAAGTTATTTCTTAAATGCCTGTACTTATTGACCAGGAGCAAATTGACTCAGTAGTGAGTTGTTGTGCGAGCGAGTAGTCGCGGAAGCGTACAGTCGGGAGTGAATAGTCGGGGAGCGAAAAGTCAGGAGCAAATTGTCATGTACCCCAAAGAAATGCACACTGTACCACAGAATCAAAACCAAATGTCAAAACATGAAGCTAAACACAAGATGACAGTAGTCATGAGCATGGGTAACTCAGTTCTGAGGTTCATAGATGCATGGTGCCGAAGTGAAAAATACAATAATGGATTTTGCTATCTACCAAGAGCTAAACATAAGCATATAACTGAAAAAATGGACAGACTGTTGGAACCTCTTAAGGATCAACTGTTAATGGTGATAAATGTTGAAACAAATCAATTCCAGCAGTACAAAGTAAGAACAATTCCCAAAAGACTTTATGAACCTTGCACAGAAGATTAAATCAGAATAGTGGAAGCCATCTTCTCATAAACATTACTTATCAAGTATAAAGGCGAGACACAAAAAGCCAGGATTCTTCAACAAATACTTGCATCAGGTTGCACAACATTTGATGGAAGGGAACATCTTTTTAGGATGGATGGACTGCAGCTAACTCAAATGAAAGCACATATACAGTACAGTGGCACTCAGTTTTAGGTTTCCAAATGTTGCAAAACCTCGTGAGACTACTGTCTGATGTAGTCAGTGATGAATAATTAATGTTTGAAAACACTAGTCAATTTTAGGCAGTTAAGCAATTAGCAAATGATAGCACTGTCTGTTCTTTAACCAAAGCCACACAGGTTTTCTTGCAAATTTTAGAAGTGAAATTGTAATGCTAAGATTATGGCCCTGATATTCAAAGGTTAGCAGGTGTGCTAATCTGGATTTGTGCTTGTGCTCCCCACCTTCATAAATAAGTCAGTATAATGACTGAGAAGACTTTAAACTGATCAAGGTGTGGGGAGGGTTACTGGAGCAGGCTAAAGAAGCAAGAAGCAGCAAGTTAAATTACATTCTTTGACCAATGCCAATTATGTTTTCTTGCAAGTTTTAGAAGTGAAATTGTCATGCTAAGTAAGTAGAGAGCAGGTAGTGGGCCTGACATTCAAAGACCATAAAGTGAGTTTTAAAAATCATGAAGCCAGATTGACTGAGGGCCATCTTTGCCAGTACTTTTGTCTCAGCACAACAGCATTGAGTAAAGAACCAACAGCCTCTTCACAATAAAATCGATACTACCATACATCCCTGTCTGCCATCACAAACATGGCTGCCACCTTTACTCACTAAATAAGTACTCCCTGACTACCATCACAAATTTGGTTACCACCTTTACTCACTAAATACTTACTCTATCTCCCCACTCTTTGGTTATATTTCTTGACCACTAGGGGTAGCTATTCAACTTTAGTGTGTGTTGTAACATTTTTACTCTCTAACCTTTCACTAGTTTTCCCACCGATACTAGATTAAAGTTCCTCCCCTCCTCCACCCGCTCCCACTTTTTAACCCTGAATATTGGATCTGTTAATATACCCTCTCTTAAGTATCTAAAGCTTGTACTAGTATTTGTATGTAACATAATTACAGTACTAGCTCAAGGAGTTTTGGATCTATACCCCAGGCTATCAGTATTTCCACAAGGTGTTTTTATTTACGTTATCAAATGCTTTTTAAAATCTAAAAAGCAGCACTATGAGCCTCCCTTTCCTAAATTAGACTGTTTGTGTACCAGTGAGTCCAAGATGAAGATATTATTGGTAGTGAATCTTTTGCTTCTGAATCCAACTTGATTTTCTGATAAAATATTCCTTTCATCTACCCTAAACATTAATCTCGCCAACAAAATTCTTGAAAAGATCTTTGCTGGAATACATATTAAAGATATGGGCCTATAGTTTTTAGGCTTCATTTTATCTCCCTTCTTATATAAAGGCATAACATCAGTAACTAATCATGATATAGGGACTGAATTATTACCAACAACATAGTTATACAGACTTGCTAGTAAATTTTCCCACCAGTTAATATTAACTTTAAATATTTCAATGGGGATTCCATCTACCCCTGCAGCTTTGTTATTTTTTTGCTTAATAATGTGGTTCTTTATTTCATTGTATGTAATTTGTAGCCATTCATCTATTTGATTTGATGAGTTACTGGATGTACCATTTGTTACTACTGATGATAATTTAGATTCCTCCTCAGATCCAGCACATAGGTCACTATAATATCTCTGCTAATTTTTGGGGTGTATTATTGCCCCAATATTATTGGATACTTTATACTCGCCATAAGTGACCAAAATTGCTTATTATCTTTTTATCTCTTGCCTCCTGAAGCTGACTCCATAAGTTTAACTGGAGAGTCTTTTTTTTACTTATTAGCAGTGCCTTACACTATTTTTTTCAATTCAAGTAATCCTTTATATAGTAATAGATCTGGGTACTTTGTTATCAGTCTCCCTACCTTATTAATCTCTGTCTTAAGATTTTTTCATTGTTTGTCATACCATGTTACATTATCTGTACCATAACCTTTAGTTGATTTTTATGTTTACTGTCCCACATGCACAAGAAACATTATGTGGCAGCTTAGGAGAGAAGCGGGTTGTGGAGGCATGACACTGTAGCAGCCAACAGAGGCACTACCTTTGGGGGCTTGGCACTGGTGGACCAAGGGAGGCACAGTGTCCTGATGACACTGGTCTCCAAAAGTTCCACCAAGTAGAAAAGTTTTCACTGCAGCAATCAGGGGCCATCTCATCATTCCAGTGTCAGCCATTCTGCTGCAATGAGGGAGCGACCCATCATTGCTGGGCAGAATGTTGCTGACCGTAATATTGTTTGTGAACATGGCACCGGCTTGCCGCCATACTCACAAAAAATATTCATCAGCTCCCACTGCTGAGGGGGTGCCCAGTCCCCCTCAACATCATGTGCCCTCACGAAATTAGTTTTGCAGATGGGAGGCCCAATCCCCATTGGCTTCATTCATATCCCCCCATGTAAGTTGCTGATGGGGAGCCCACTCCCCATTGGCATAATGGTTTCCCCAACCCAAAAAGTTCAGTTTATGCCGAGGGGGTGCCCAGTCCCCCTCGGCTCTTGTTCCCCCCAGCACTCCATATGTGCTGATGGGGGTGCCCAGTCCCCCATCAGCTACAGCCCCCCCAAAACATTCAGTTGGCATGCTGGGCACCCACCCCAACATGCACAATGCTCCTGTAAAGAAAAAAATGTCCTGTGATTTTTTTTTAAACCTGTTAAAAAGAAAATGGTCCCTCATGGTCTCCCTGTCCCCTCCCACAACCTGTGCCCACCCACTGTGCACCCTGCCTCCCCACACCCCCCTCACCCCATACTTACCTCCAGAGTCTGGCACGACAATCTTCGGTGGACCAGGAACATGTCAGCACTCTTCAAAGCTGACCACGAACTGAGGAAAGGCCAATAAGCTGTATAATGGCATAAATAGGATTTTTTCAACTTTTTTGCATATCTCAGGCATTTTTGGGGATTTTGGCACCAAATTTTCTTTCTTTTTTTTTAATTTGACATACTTTATTAAGCATATCTCAATACATCAGCATATGAAAAGTAAATGCAATACTATCAATGCACACTAGCAAGAAGGCCATACATAGGTTAATAAAATAGAATAAAATAAGATTCAGAGAAAATAAAATCAACACCACTTTAAGAGAAAAAAAAAAAACAAACCACATCCCGCCCTCCATTCCCCCCATGGTGCACTCTCCAATACTTTATTATCATAAGGTTAACAAGGAAACAGCAAGGATAGTTGTTAAGATATAATTAAAAAAGGGAGGAGAGGTTCGTGAACTCAACACAAGACATCCTATCAAGACAAATAGAGAGCATATAATTTCCCCCATTTTTTGTTAAAAGATGAAAGGCAATGGCGCACACTCACAATTAAGTGTTTAAGGCAGAGTGTGAATGATATTTCATGCAACCATTCCACGTAAGAGATGGTAACTTGATCCGTCCAGTGTCTAAGCACTAGCTTTTTGACTGCCATTGAGATTAGAGCCATATGAAGCCTTCTCTCCTTCACCAGAACTCTGGAGTAATCTCCCAAGATACATATGACAGGGGAGAAGAGGCCCTGTAGTCCCAACAATGGGTCTAGAGTAGATTCAATTTGCTTCCACGACGGGGATATCCTTTCACAGGACCACAATATATGGAGGAGTGAGCCTTCCTCTTTATTGCACCTAGAACACGTGTTGGAGGTAAGCCTCTTCATTTGGGCCAATTTTACTGGAGTATAATACATATTGTTTAAGATACAGTATTGTGTAAGTCTATATCGGTCCTGGGTGAGATATGTGTATAGGCCTGCCCATATTGAATGCCAGTTAATAACTTCATTAGGGAAAAAAGCCTGCTAGACCCAAGAACCAGCGATCGAAGGGGACCGAGAAAAGGTGAGGACCAGCTTATATATGGTAGAAATTCCATGGGATTTGCAAGCAAAAGCTTTAATTTGTTTGAGGAAAACATCAATACGAGAGGGGTTGCACTCTTTCCCCACTACCTTAGCCAGTAGGTGCTTAAGCTGCAAAATTTGAAAGACAGCCCATGACGTTAGACCCAGTTTAGTGAGAATCTCCTCAGTGGATAAGATAGCACCGTTTGAGTAAAAGTCAGCCACTGTGAGCTCAGGAGAAAGAGATAGCCAGCACCAAGATATGGGAACTCCCCCTATTTTAAAATTCAAATTGGCATATAGTGGCTAAGAAGGATCCAAACTTGGAAGTACCTTATAGAAGCTGAACATTTGAGAGAGAACTCTTAATGAGGAACCGATCAGAAAAGACAGTAGGGATTTTGGCAATTTTTTAAAAGGCGTATAAAAGAGCGAAAAGGGAGCTAAATTATATGCAGTGAGAATGTCAGACTCTATATGTAACCAAATAGGAACATAGTCATGATGAGCACAGAGTTCAGTTAAAGAAAACCATTTCCCACACTTATAAAGGTGACAGGCCCAGTAGTAAAACAGGAAGTTAGGGAGACGCAAGCCCCCCATCTCCTTGGGTAAGGAGAGCTTAAGGTAGGATCTTCTGATTGCCTTAACTTGCCAGATAAAGGAGCTAATGTCAGAGTGAATGAGCTGAAAAATGGACAAGGGTAACCAGACGTCCAACACATTTAGTGGATAAAACAATCTGGGTAGAACATTCATCTTAATGGTGTTAATTCTACCCCAAAGCGAGAGAGGGAGCTTCTTCCATCTTGATAAATCCTGTTGAATGTTGGACCACAAATCCTCCAAATTAAGTTTGCGGAGTAATGGTAAGTCCGAGGTAATATAAATGCCCAGGTATTTAATGGACTTGGAGGTCCATTTCATACCAAACTCACTGAAAGCTGAGGTATATGTTAAAGAATTAAGGGGAACAATTTCAGTTTTAGCAATGTTGAGTTTATAATTTAAAAATTTCCCAAAAGTATCAATAATATGCAATACTTCTGTTAAGGAGGAGACCGGATCTGAGAGGTGAAGCAATATGTCATCCGCATAAACTGAGAGTACAGGGGTCCTATCACCTATTGGAATGCCAGTAATTAAAGGGGAGGAATTTAGTTGCCTAATCAGGGGTTCAAGATATATATTAAAGAGAAAAAGGGAAAGCGGACAACTCTGCCGCGTGCCTGAAAAGAGAGGGAAAACCTCGGATAAGACTCCATTGCAGTATATTTTTACCTGAGGAGAGGAGTATAGGGTCTGAATCCATTTGATAAAGGTATTAGGAAAGCCCATTGTCTGCAGTGTAGCCCACAGGAAAATCCAATCCCCTCTGTCAAACACTTTCTCTGCATCAAGGGATATCAGGGCCATGGGGGAGGGGGAGGTCTTTGCCACCTGAACCAAATACACCAATTTACGAAGGTGGGCAGCAAGTGTTCTACCTGACACAAACCCTATTTGCTCTGGGCTAAGAAGCTGAGTCCAAACTTGTTCAATTCTACTAGCAAGTATCTTAGCCAAGATTTTAATATCACAATTTAATAAAGAAATGGGACGATAGCTTGTGGGAGATTTGGGTGGCTTGTCTGGTTTAAGAAGAAGAATAATGGAGGCTTACAATAGAGATGGATCTAGGGTTTGTCCTGAGAGCATATATTGATATAAACGCAATAAGTAGGGAGCAAGATCTTTAGCAAAGTCTTTGTAAAAATTCGAAGGGAAACCATCTGGACCAGGGGCCTTATCTGAGGTGAGATTATGAATAGCAGATAGCACTTCCTGTAGAGATATAGGAGCAGATAAAAGGGATTGTTGTGAGAGAGAGAGGGTAGGTAATGGTAAGGTGGATAGATACTCTAGTAATTCAGCATGAGATGGGGATACAAGATGCTGACTATAGAGAGAAAGATAAAACTGTCTAAAGATGGCAGTTATGCCTCTTGGATGTGTTTTATTAGTTCTGTCCAGATCATTGATCTAGGGAATAAATCTAGATGCCTCTAGTTTCCTCAGACACAAAGCTAGAAGATGACTTGCCTTCTCTCCCTGCTCTATATATTTTGCCTTAGTTCTTAAAATGATAAATTCTGCTTTTTCCTGCACTAGATGAGAATACTGATTCCTTAAATTCAACAATGATTTTAGCAAATCGGGAGGAGAAGAAGAAGAGGTGAGAGATTGCTCAAGTGTACGAATCTGACCCAGAAGTGAAATGGTGGCCGCCTCTCTCTTTCGTTTACGAGTGGAGGAGAGTCTGATAAACTCACCTCGCAAAAAGCATTTTAAGGCGCACCATTCATGGTTCATTCTTGCAACAGAGCCCTGGTTATTTGCAATAAAAAGTTGAATCAAGTCTGAGATCCTGGTAATGACGTAGTTCTCCTTTAGAAGCTGCATATTTAAATGCCATATTGAGTCCCTTTGGAGATTTTGATTTAACATGACTGTGACCCATGCCACAGCATGGTCTGATATAACAATCGGTTCTAGAGCAGAATCATTGAGACCGTGTATGAGAGAGCGACTAAGTAAAATATAATCCAGCTGAGACCAAGTGGAATGCACCATAGAGTAAACTGAGAAAGCACGGGTCTCAGGATTTAGGAGGCACCAGGGATAGCACAAATCAGTAGAGTCAAGAAATTAAGCAAAAGCCCTTTGGACTTGAGAAAGGGGCTTAGGCAAGGAATTAGATCTATCCAAATCCTATGTAGGTGGTAGGTTCCAGTCCCCCTCGAGGATTAAGTGAAACACTGAGAACCTTTGTAATTCGGTCGATAATTCCTGAAAAAATTCAGAATTTCCCCCCACAGGTCCATACACACTCCCCAGGACCAATTCAGTACAGTCCAATAATCCTTGAACTAAAACATATCTCCCCTGTGGATCAGCAATTGTTATTTTGGGCTGAAAGGCTATTGCCTTGTGAATTAAGATAGCAGTACCACCACTGGCGGATGAGTAACCAGAAGCAAGAACTTGCCCAATTCCAAATCTGCGCAGGCTCCCTGCTTCCCCAGGGAGCAGATGAGTTTCCTGGATGAAGGAGATATGGGCATTCAATAGTGATAAATGTTTTAAGATCTGGATTCTCTTGTTAAGATCACGAGCCCCTCTTATATTCCAAGTTATAAACTTTTTCAGACCAGTAACCATTGAGGGTTATACCAACCAATGCATAGCCAAACCAATATAATATGAGAGTGCACCGTTAACCCCCCCCCACCAATATTACATACATATTATTAAATTGGTGTTCCCGTAAGACCCAAAAAAAAAAAAACAGAACATACATCTGTCCATAATGGCAATTATAAGGTACGGGGAAATCCCATAATCAACAATAGAAAATGACGGAACACCATAGTTTCCAAGCCCCCCATAATCCCCCATATAACTATTTACAAGTATCCCTCTACCTAGCTTTGACACTAGTAAAGAAACTACACTATTATTCAATGGTAGAGAGCCCACAAGTACCCCATTGTAACTACCCTCAATACCTCTAACCAAATATAGGCTAGTAAGTTTGGTGAAAACTCTCATTGGGTACACTTCTGACCCCAAATTGGGCATTAATGTAGACCAGTCTAACAGACCAAAAGGAATCCCCAAAATGTCAAGCCATACAAAGCAAAAAGCGAGAGTAATTAGGGAACTACCCCCATACTTCAGGACATGTGGTGGGTTACTCTTAAGCCAACACCCTCCCCTCCCACCCCCACCCTTCAAAAGAAAAAGATATTGAATTTATTCTGAAATCTGGACTGAGATACCCCAACAGTGTATAAACTTCATGCAAACCCCATAAATCAAGTCATATTCCTGTGACAACCAAAAAGGAAGGAGAGTCAACACCACACTCTCTGACAGAATTAGCAAATAAAAGATATGAATGTGTGGTAGACAAGACTGCAGAGAGAGCTGAGAATGAGCCTAAGGGATAGGCATATCAAAAAGAGTGGTGAGAGAATGAAGGAGACATGAACGATAAGAGAGGAAAAAAGGACAGGAGTCCTATAGAGAAGGAGAAGTTGAGGAGAGACAAACACCATTATGCTGAGAATAGTGTAATTATCTCACTAAATATAGAAGATCGAGAAATATAAAAAGGAGCTGAAACAGCCAGAGAGAATAGGTTTGGTAGTGAGTAGGAGGATAGGTAATCAGAGCCTTTCCAGAATTGTTTGCATAAAATAATAGCAGAAACATCGCCAAGAGGAGTAAACGTAGCAAGCAGTTCCTCAAATATACAGGTGTTCCCCCCAGGGAACCATATTGGTAATGGGCCAAACTGTCCCATGAGAAACAGTCCCCACTGGAAACAAGTAGTTGCAAGAGGAGGGGATCCACGGGAAGATGGTGCCTCATTGCCACGCAGAGTCCTCCAGGCCCAGAGGCCATCATCCACCTATCTCCTTGGCCGCCTCCATCCTCACCACACCGGGGCAAAAAAAACTCCCCTCTCAAAGGCGTCCCCTAGAACAAGATCCTCAGTGGTAAGCCAGCCGAATGACGGAGTAATACAGTCAGAAATAAACAGTTCTTTGGTAGCAAGAGAACGAGAATGCAGTCTTAAGATTTGAATAGTGAAGGCAGCTTCTTGCAGAGATCAGCTTGAGCCTGGTCAGCTGAATCATAGGATAACTATGCTCCATCCACCAAAATCTGAAAACGTGCTGGGTATGCCATGCGAAACTTGATAGTGGCAGCTATCAGCTTGCTGACTATTGAAAGAAAGGAGGCTCTTTTCCGACGAGTTTCTAATGGCAAATCCTGAGTAATTCTTAATCGTTTTCCCTTCCATTGTGTAGATTGTAACTCTCTGACTTTTGCCAAAATGTACTGTTTTTCCAGGTAGTTGAGAAAACGAATGATCATCGGATGAGGGGAGGCAGTCTCCTCTGGTTTTGGACGTAGAGATCTGTGCGCCCTTTCTATTAGCTAGGTAGGGTTATGTGGGGAAGGGCCCACAATCTTAGAGAAGAATTTCTACATAAACAAAATTGCAGAGGGACCTGCAGCCCCTTCTGGTAGGCCAAAGATCAAGATGTTGTTCCTCCTACTGCGCCCCTCTAGATCTTCAGTTTTGAGCTGTAATTTAGTAATTTGTTGCCTGAGCTTTGTGATTTCTGGTTCCGTCCTGTCTCTCCAGGCCTCTAAGGAATTGGTACGTGTCTCCGTGTCTGCCATGTGAGTTCTGAGATCCGCCATTTCAGCATGAATATTTTTAAGATCAGTAGCAATATCCAGAAGCGTCTCCTTAAAAGGTTGCAGCTCTTGCAAAAAATGCTCTTCTGAAAGCGGTGCTGATGCCAACAATGCACCCAGTTGTTTAGCCGATGGTTGCTGGAGAGGTTTTTCCTTCTTCACCTGCTTGTCAGGCGAGACCAGGTGCGTATGTCTGGGCAAGGCCATTTTCATCTCAGCCTCCATCGCTGCGTGTTAAAGCAGTAGGTGCTTCAAAAAAAAAAAACAGCCAGCAAGCTCCTTTGGGTGAGCAGAAATATATAAATGTTGAGGGTACCCCCAATTACAAGCCAGAAAGCGCTCAATGATATTAGATTTTCAGTCGGGGGAGCGGGAGCCGAGAGAAACAGCAGCTAGCAAGCCCAGACCATCACATGATCTCCATGGCACCAAATTTTCAACATGGGGGTTATTGGGCCCCATCCTCATGAATTCAGCCACTGTCATGGCGTTAATCGGTCATGAAAGGTGGTTTCCTGGTCACTGTGCAGAATCACCTTTTGGGACTGATTAACGAAATGACAGTGAAAGTGTTCATGAGATGGGCTCTCAAAAAGTCTATGTTGCAAATTTGGTGGGAAAAATCACAAAAATGACTGTTTTACGAGCGTGTGTTGCGCAGTTGCTATGCATGCTCTTAACTTCATCAATTTGCAATATTTTCACTCCAGATTTTCACCATTCCATTTTTTACACACCTCCTTATGAACAGTACAGCTGTCATTTTTCACATCCTGGCTGAAATGTGTTTTCACAGTTCCGGCACAGAATAGCATGGTCGCTGTGGGAAATCAGTGTTTGGGATGCATTAAGAAAATCACAGTGACACTGTTCATGAGCAGAGGTCCTAAAATGCCTATGTTGAAAATTTGGTGATGAAAGTCCATAAAATGACTGTGTTACGTGCATGTGTTGTACAGTTTCCACGTATGCTCGGAAGTGCTAGCATTTTTACTATTCCCACTACAGATTTTCAACATTGTCATCTCTTCACACCTCCCTATGGATGGTACAGCTGTTATTCTTCATATCCTGCCCGATCTGTGTTTTTGTACATGTGGTGCAGAATGGTACGGTCGCTGTTGTAAGTCAAAGTTCGAGACACATTGACAAAATCACAGTGCCACTCTTCATGAGAAGAGGTCCCACATGCTTTCATGAGGTGGGGTCACAATAAGTCCATGTTGAATATTTGTAGTGCAAATACTAACAAACGCCTGGGGCATTAGGGTTTCTAACCATAACGTCCCACCCTGTACAGACTGACAGACATCAGGGTTTGGCTTTGGATTTCTGACTGTACTGCTCATGCCATCCCACCCCCAGTCCCCCACTCCCACCCAGTGACAGGCTTTTAGGTGTACCTTGGACTCTTCGGCCCCACAGTTCACCCCATTCTCCTATGCTGTACCCATTTCAGTGTATGTCCTTATGGAATAGGGTGACTGTAAAGCCAAACACCCCAAAACACACCTAAAAACATGTTGGTGTCTGCAGAATAGGGTGAGGTGACATAGCATGAACATCATGGGTGATGACCCAAGCACTTACCCCAATGCCTGTCCATCTCTACAGGATGGAGGTGGGGTTGGCGTGAAGTTCAATACTTCACTGCCATTCCTATTCTGCATCTGTCTACCTCCTACATTTCCAGTGCTAATACCAGCAAGCAAACATTCGACATTGACAAATGCTTGTTTACTTATACTTCTGGTATTTTCACAAAATATTTTTGTCAGAGAATTATATTTGACATAAGAAAGGAACTCGGCTAACTTGAAGGACACCACGAATTCAAGTGATAGGACACGATAAATCATTTATTGGAATAATAGATATGAATGGACTACACAGAGTAGTGCACTCCCCCAGTGCATGGGTGTAGTCGACGCTTCACGAAACATCAACCATGCCCATGCACCGAGGGGGTGCACTACTCCATGTAGTCCATTCATATCTATTGTTCCAATAAATGTTTCATTGTGTCCTATCACTTGAATTTGTGGTGTCCTTCCAGTTAGCTGAGTTCTTTTCTTCTGTCTGCAGTGCACTTTGTCCTCGGCTCCTGGGTGAGTGTTTATTGAGCTGCCACCTCTCTCAAAGAGAATTATATTTGTCCAGCACTCCTTCGCTGCTTTTTTGCCCTTCCATTAGTTTTACTACCTCATCAGTCTTCTGAATTCCCATTATTTTGGGGGCAGAGTTGGATCCATCTGATTTCTTTGTCATTATATTTATGAAATTGATTTCTGTTACTTATTGCACGCTGGTTCTTAGAATTATCAATCTTCATATGTAGGCAAATTGGTAAGTGATCACTGATAAAATTCTGTATTACCATAAAATACTTAATTAGATGCCAGTTAAATGTGTCAATAAATGCATAATCTAAAACAGATTCTATACCAGACTGTATGTTAAACTGAGGAAACCTGCCATCTATATCACCTCTATTAAATCCATTAACTATGTTATATTATTGTTGCTGAGCCAATTAAACAAGACTTTTCCAGTAGTATTAACCATTTTGTCCATGGAATTTCTTTCTCTAATTCCCAGAGCAGTATCAATTTGTTCTCCTAGCTGCATAGTTTTTCTCCAAAGTAAGAATATTGAAGAGTTCTTGCATTAAGATCTCCAAGTCCTAATACTAATATTTCATTATGTACAAGTCTTAATTCAGCTATTTCAACTTCAAGATCTTCCATTTTGTATGCAAACATTTGGCTAGAAATAATTGGATCCATGTACAAACTTGTGATGAGCATGATCCTGCCATCCACTAAATACAAGATTATTATTTGACAGTCTTTTAGAAGGGTTTGAGATTCCTTAATTATTTTTAAATTAGTTGTTATCAATGTGATTAGGCCACCTCTGTTCTGACTGCAGTTATTTTTAGGCCTTATACCCTGCACTTCAAATTTCATATATCCATTTATAGATACCATCTGATTGTCTCCAGTACAGGTCTTTTATAATAATATTAGCTTGTATTTATTTCCTTAATCCATGATCTATCATCTAACTTGTTTGCAATCCCCGCAATATTCCACGATATAATACATAGTGATGATTTTAATATAACCATTTGGTTAGAACAGGCATACCCATCATTAATTGTTTTCCATAATTGATCATCATGTCAGTGGGGATAATTTCTTTGATGTTGAGACCATCGTTTTATTATCCCTTCTAACATAAACTGATTCTATTTTTTCCAGTTGTCAAGTACTATCATATTCAGATTCCAAAACACAGTTTTTAATTATGCGTTCCCCTAAACATTTTCCTCCTCTTGTTTGTTCCACTTTTACTGGGATACCACTCTATGACTATTCCTCAGTATCTTCCTTCTGTATATAATCAATTATATAGACCTGTCTTGCGTTCTTCTGTTTTATTCCTTCTTTACTCATGTCATTATTCTTATTCTCATGTACAATTTCTGGATTGACATGGCAATCGGTGAGAGTATCATATAAGTAAATACCATTATCAACCAACATTAAACAGCCTTCTAGGATTTTCCCTTTCACTGAAGTTGAGTTACAACAAGACATACATTTCCTTTTGCTGGTTTGGCTTTATATCTGTAAACTGAAGAGATATTATCCCATCTTAAGCCCTCCTTTAAAACTGGTTTTAATATATTATATACAGTGTTCTTACGGAGGCATGGGATTTCCCCATGTGCCATAGGAATCCCTTTAATGAAAACTGTATCTAATTTCTTATTGTTTTCTTCTTCCTTATCTCCTACTTTCCCTAAGATCTTCATATTTACCTGTTTATGTGTCCTCATGTTACTAGTAGTGTCCTTTTCCTATATTTTTTCTTAGGCTGAGGCACAACAGGGTCTGTTTGTGTTCCCTGTGATTTTCCCACATTTAATGTTTTCCTATCAGTTTTCAGGGGCTTAGTATTTTCCTTGTTTAGGTCCTCAACCACTCTATTTATTTCCATTACTTCTTTTTCTTGGATCTTATCTGTAATGGCCTTTATTTCTTTTGCTTTGTTAGATTCTCCTTTTGTTAGTTGATTTTGTTGATGTTGTCTTCCTCCCTTATGGTTAACGCTACTATTACCCTTCTGAGAGCTCCTTAGTGCTATGGGATCTTTTTCCTGTATGGCTCCTTGTTCCTTATTCCTGCCCTTTAGGGTTTCCAAAATTTCTTTTAGTAAAAAGCTATTTTGAATGAATGCCAATTTAATGTCATTTAATTCTTTAGATAATTTTTTTAATCTGTGAAACAGTTACAGTCCATGTTAGAAGCCTCCTCATCTTGAGTTGCAGATTCCTGCCGTGACCATAGGCATGATGTATTGTAGCCTGTAGAAGGTGGTCTAATTTAGTGTCCCTTGATAAATAAGGGGTCAGAAAGTCCTTATAATCCTTTAAATATGCATGAGTTTCACTAGAGTCACTCTTGGTTGTATCATTAATATCATGATCTATGATTACACTCATACTGAGATCTATTTTTGGAGGGGCTGATTGACTCAACACTTTTGATTTTGGTGATTCCAATAACTTAATTTTCTTTAATAGGAAGTTGTCCCCACTTAATTTTTCCATTCCTAATTCAGCCACCTTTGGTGGTGATGTGATAGGCACACCTTTTTTCCTGCTGTGAATTGAAACAGCTCATGAACTCTGTTATCTTTTTATTTGTAATTTAATTTTTTTCCTTTTCATTTGTTTTGTTCCATACATTTTTAATTGTTTCTTATTCATCATTTTATAGAATTTTTTAATATCATGATAGAGGTTTTTTTCTATTTTTCTCCCTCTGTTATTCATTAGAAATAGATATCTTAGATTACCTATGTAACCTTTAAGGATGAACAGACATCAATTAAAAAATTAGGTGCAACTGACAATTAGCTTTAGAAAATTAACTCAACTGTCCTGAGTTCTATGTGCAAACAATACAGTCTTAAAAATCCAGGACTTACAATTGGGAAACACATAATAAATATGGTAAATAAAGGAGTCCAAAGACAAATTCTTACATTAACTTCTTCAATGCCCAGTAGTACTGTCTTGCAGTACTGAAATTAACTTTTGTGGAGTCCGTTAAACCCAATATTAAAAGATTTATACCTTTCCGGCATTTTAGTCCTTGCTTTGGGCTCAAAATAACCAAGCCATTTAGTTATACACACTTTGTAGGAACTTCTAGCAGCATTCTGTACAAGGTTTCTCCAACTATCCATTGCACTATGGGCTTCCTTAACTCAGCCACTTAGAATAGAACAGAGAAATAAAAAGGAAGATAAAAAATTAGCAGGTAAACAGCAAGTAAGTTAGCTAGTTTTAGGTATTAGCTTCTTTGATTCCTTAAGCATTAATTTATTTAGAAACCCAAATGGATGCATTTTTTAACCAGGGAATGTTATATTCTATTAAAAGACATGTATTTTAGCCCCTATTGTATTTATTAAAAATAAGTATAAAAAGTTTAGTAATATATTGCCTAAAAACTAGACCTCGTTTTACTATTTATTACCAATTCACAAAAACATTCTAGGATCAACTTACTTGGTAGTTATCAGAAAAAAAATTATAACAGGCCCCCTCCATTGTTAGCCTTTTGCTAGAGTAAAGTTTCCTTGCTGAGGATACCCAGTGCTTCTGGTCCCTCAGTTCTCAATCCCTTAGGGGTTTATGCATCCAAACATGCTTGTGCTGATCTCTGGCATATTCGCTGAGAATGCTCACCACATTTACACTAAAAGAATATCAGGAAGCCCAAAAAATGAGTAAAAAATGCATTGATTAGATAACGAGGCTAGTCAAAAAAAAAAAAAAAATACATGAGCCATGCTCTTAGTAAAAACTTAGTGTTGAAATTCTCTCATGTTAGTGTTCTTCTGCAGCCCAGTATCTGGCATCTCACAACTGCTGGTGTCTGAACTCCCAATCTCACGCATGCACTTTTGTACTAATGGGTCACATGACCGTCTCTGATGCGAAAGTTTAAAATTTGAACTATTACAATATTACTAAACATTTAACTTGGTTCCTTTAAGAACCTTTTAACTGCCAAGATACCTGATTCAGTGTCTAAATTAGAGATATAAACACCAGAATCTCCCCCTGTCCTCCTGCTTCATGGACCAGGTGGTCACAAATGCACCTGTTATATACAGTAACTAAAAATAAAGGTTGGAATGAACACATAAAAGCAAACAAAAACAAGCTGAAAGGGTGGCTACATATGAAAATAGAAATAGAAATAGAATAAAAGAACCCCCCCCCCCCTTTTAGGTGTTTATATAACCAGTTGCTAAATTAATGAGTTTGATACTGTTCAGCAGTGTATAACCCCACCACAGTTTGCTGCTCAGCTGCTTATCCTCTATATTTCCCATCTGACTTTTGAGCTGTGTTTTTGGCTGCTTACAGTATCTTTCAGTATCTCTATCCAGTATCACAGTGGTACAAAAATCAGTGTAAGATTAAAAAATTGCAGACTGGCATCTCTCCGAATTTGTCATTCCAACTCTGCTTCTCTGATATCTCCTCTGTGCTTCTTTTTTCCTTGTGCTTTATAGCCAGCCCCAACAGCCCCTCCAAATGGTCCCTCTGACTCTCCCAACTCTGGCATTTCCACCTTGGATACTTTCTTTCTAGAAGAGAGGGAGACACCCAGGAACAAAAACTGAAGCACCGGAAGGTCACACAGTAAGTTAATCTGTAAAGACTTCTTGATTAAGCCTTGATTAAGGTGGCATACCTTTGATAAGTTTTAAATAAACATTAAGAAGACCTGCATTGCTTGCTCCTCCAGCATTCTCCACAGCATAAAATGAGCACACTGTGATGACCTGCATCCTCCTCTGTATAATTGCTAGTTAACAGAATGCAGTCAGCAGGTAGAAGAGGAAGTGAGTAGATTGAAAAGTACACTTTTCCTGCAGCTGTTGTACCTGGTGCTTGGTGCTGTGAGTGAGAGTGAGGCAAGTCTTCACTACACTCATAAGTCATCAGAAAGAAAGGTGAGGAAATTGGTAAATGGGGATGGTTTGGGAAAATAGAGAGTTTAAGAGCTAATTAAAAATACATTCTTTGCTCTGTATGATGTTTGAACCTGAGATGGCATGTCAGTGTTGGGATCTGCTGGGACTATTTTGCTGAAGTGGATGAACTTTAAAAAAAAATCATAAAATGTTTATTTTTTCAATTTTGGCTGCATTTCTTCATCCCCCAAAAACAAAAACTGCACACCCATTTTATAATTGCAATGAGGCACACCAAGGTGTGTATTATGGTGGGATAATGGTACTTCTTGGGTGGTTGAGGACACTCAGCAATGCCTCATGCCTCACAACACACCAGAAATGTGCTATTATCCCAACACAATACATACCCTGCCATGTTTTAGTGCTTAATGAGCACTCCTGCTAACAGGGTTAGTGGGTGCATAGAAACATAGACTTTGATGCAGATAAGGACCACTTGACCCATCTAGTCTGCCCATTTCCCTACCTTCAGGATAAGCTGCAGATCCTAGTTAACCAACAGCCTATTTCTCCTACCCACTACAAGAATTGCCTTATGTCTGTCCCATGCATTCTTGAATTCTCCCACAGTTTTAGATCCCACAACCTTCTTAGGAAGGCTGTTCCATGCATCCGCCCCCTTCTCTGTGAAAAAATATGTCCTCCCATTGCTCCTGTGCCGTCCTCCCTCTATCTTCAAATTGTATCTCCTTGTTCTTGCACATCTCTTTTTCTGAAAGATGCTACCCTCTTGGACTTTGTTGATTCCACTGAGGTACTTAAAAGTTTCTATCATGTCCACCCTCTCCCTCCTTTCCACAAGGGTATACATATTAAGCTCCTTTAGTCTCTTCTTGTATGGCTTCTCTTGCAGACCCTGCACCATTTTAGTTGCCCTCCTCTGGACTGCCTCCATCCTGTCTAAGTCCTTGCAAAGATGGGATCTCCAGAACCGGACGCAGTACTCCAGATGGGGTCTCACCAACTGTCTGTAAAGAGGGATAACAACTTCCTTTTTTCTGCTGATGATGCCTCTCCCTATACATCCCAGTAGCCCCCAGCCCTCCCTACTGCCTTCTCACATTGCTTGCTAAACTTAGGGTCATCTGACATGGTTATCCCCAGGCCCTTTTCCATTTTTGTTGTTGTTACTATCCCCCTCCATTGTGTAATCTTCCCCTGGGTTTTTGTTTCCCAGGTGCATTCTTTTGCACTTCTTTGCATTGAATCTAAGCTGCCATACTTCTGACCATTCCTCCAACCTTGCCAAGTCCCTTCTCATCCTTTCCACACCTCCTTGTGTATCAACCCTGTTGCAGATCTTTGTGTCATCTGCAAAGAGGCATACTTTTCCTTCCAGTCCCTCTGCAATGTCACTTATAAAGACATTAAAAAGGACTGGACCCAGTACTGAACCCTGCGGTACCCCACTAGTAACCCCTCTTTATTCAGAGTGGACTCCATTTACAATTACCTTCTGTGTCCTATTGTCCAGCCAATGTTTTACCCAGGCTACCACCCTGGGACCCACTCCCAGGCTGGTTAATTTGACTATTAATCTTTTGTGTGGGACTGTGTCAAATGCCTTGCTAAAGTCTAGGTAGGCCATGTCCACAGCCCCTCCCTGTTCTACTACTTTGGTCACCCAGTCAAAGAAATCAATTAGATTTGTCTGACATGACCTTCCCACTGTGAACCCATGCTACCTTGGGTCCTGTGCCCCACTGGCCTCTAGGTACACGACAATTCTTTCCTTCAGAAGTGATTCCATCACTTTCCCTACCACTGAGGTCAAACCGACAGGTCTGTAGTTTCCTGCCTCTGTCTTGCTCCCACATTTGTGAAAGAGAATCACATTCACCTTCCTCCAGTCCTCAGGTACCACACCATCCTCCCATGATTTGTTAAAAAGGGTAGTCAGTAGTGTCACTAGTTCACCCCTTAACTATCCAGAGTGCTTCTTTTAATTGGATTAGGCACCTCCCCCTCCTCCTCTTTTGTGAATACTGAGCAGAAGTATTCATTCAATATCTCTGCTTTTTCACTGTCCCTCTCTGCTCACCCACAATCCATTCTATTCTGCCTCACTATCCCTCCCTTTGTCTTTCTATGCTCCCTGATGTACCTATAAAAGGTTGTATCCCCCTTCTTAACCGAGTTGGCTATCTTTTCCTCAGTTTGGGCCTTTGCATTTCTGACTTCCGTCCCTGCTTCCTTCTGCCTTATCTGGTACAGTTCTCTGCCCTGCTCCTTCTGTGTTTTCTTATACTTCCTAAATGCTTCCTTTTTCTCCCTAACCTTCCCCGCTACCTCTTTTGAGAACCATAGTGGCTTTTTCTTTTGTTTCGATTTTTTTATTTGCTTCACACAAAGGCTTGTTGCCTCTATGATGGCTGTTTTGATGTTTCACCATTGTTGCCCACCCCTCCTTCTAGCCTGTTTGCTAGTGCTTTTCTAAGGCATTCTCCCATCTTGCCAAAGTCAGCCCTCCTGAAGTCCAGTACCCTCACTTTTGTATGGCTTGACTCTGTAGCTGAGTTTATCATGAACCACACTGTTTGGTGGTCACTTGTTCCCAGATGGCTACCCACGTCTAGATCTGACATCCTCTCACTGTCCCCATTTGAGAGTACGAGGTCTAAGATTACTCCCTCATAAGTGGGTTTCCAAAACTAGCTGTCTGAGGCATGCCACCTGTAGGGCATCGAGAATGGCTGTACTCTTGGATGTGGCTGCAGCAAAGGTGCTTCAGTTAACATCTGGCATATTCAGGTCCCCCATCAACAGTATCTCCCCTTTCTCTGCCATCCTAAGTATGCCTTCTATCATATCCTTGTCCATTTCCTCCCCCTGACATGGGGTCTGTATACAACCCCTGTGCAGATTGTGGTGTCATTTCCAGTCTCTAAGGTGACCCTCAGTGCCTCCTCTCCTCCCTGTTTACTCTTTTGTTCCATTGCTTTTATCCCTTGTCTTACATAGAGAGCTACTCCTCCCCCTCTTCTCCCCTCCCTGTCTCTCCTGTAGGTTGTGTACCCTAGTATGTTAACATCCCAGTCATGGTTCTCTGTGTACTATGTTTCTGTGACTGCTACGATATTCAGGAATCCCTCTTCCATCAAGGCCACCAGTTCAGGGAGCTTGTTGCCCAGACTATGGGCATTGGTACTCATTACCCTCCATTTCTTGATGGCCTTACCCCTTTTTGTCCCATCCTTGTCCTTATTGCCTTTGTCATTTTCTCCATTTACCCCTGCCCTTCTCCCTATCGACATCTCTATCTTGGTGTTTACCTCACTTCCTACCCTAATTTGTTTTGGGGGGGCTAGGATTTCCCTGCTCCTTTCCAGTGACCCCCCCCCTTTGGCTAGTTTAAATGTTTGCCAATGAAGCATTTAAACCTATCACCTAGGATCCTGGTTCCCCTCCTGGACAGATGCAGACCATCACACCAGTATAGGCCTGCATCACTCCAGGTGGACCCCCAGTCTCCAATGAAGCCAAATCCCTGAGCTCTGCACCAGTTTTTCAACCACTGATTGAATCCCATGGTGTGGAGCACCCTAGCCTCACCCATGCCATAGACAGGCAGCACCTCCAAGCAGGTTACTGTGTGTGCTACTTGTCTAAGACCCCTCCCCAACTCCACAAACTCTCTTTGCACTGCTCTGATCCCTTCCTCAGCCAGGTCATTTGTCCCTAGGTGGACAATGACATCCAGCTCCCTCCCCTGCGCAGCTGCTCCAGCAATCCTGAGGATTCGCTCCCTGTCCCTCCAAGCCATGGTGCACTAATATGGATTTGTGCTGGTGCTCCCTGCCGGCCCATATTCAGAAGCACCAGGACTGCCAGCACAAACCTGTGGCACCAAAACACTATAATACCACTGAACCTATTCAATGAAGGTCCCCCTGCAAATCAGTGCAGCAGTATCTTCAAAGGTTTGTGGCAGCAGTAAACAGACCCCAAAGTGATGCTGTTTACCACCACCAAAAACCACCTCTTAACAAGGCAACCCCCCCAAAGGCGGAACAGTTGCACTACAGCCACCCACTCATGATCAGCTGCTTCACTGTAATAGAGCTATCCCTGGTCTATAGTGGCACCCCCGTGCCTGACTGCTCATTCCATTGTAATACAGCTGTTCCTGGTGTCTACTGGCAATCCCTCAACCCAATCACCCAATCCATGAAGGGAAAGACATCTCTGCTGTCTGGCAGTATCCCCCACATGTACTGTACACAGTATAAATACTGTGTGTGTGCTCACTGACAGCTCATATGTCAGTCAGCCAAGGAGATGAGAGGAGGGCTGTGCTGGTCACTGTATTGGGCTCCACTGACAGACAGACACCTGGGAAAAGAGGGATGTGGGTGGTGGTGTGCAAGTGAGCAGGATGGGTGGAGGGACACTGGACCACCACAGATTATTTTTCCTTATGTAAATGGGTGAGTGGGGGGATAAATGGACACCAGGAACAGTTTTACATGCATAGATCAGGCACTGGGGGTAGGGGGTACCACTAGATACCGGGGATGTCTTTCCATTCATGGATCAGATGATCAGGGGTGGGTGTGCCACTAGACATCAAGGATGGCTCTGTTACAATGGAACAGGTGACTGGGGGTGCTACTAGACACCAGAGATGGCTCTATTAAAATAGAATGGGTGATCAGGAGTGGGGGTACCACTAGACATCAGGAATGGCTCTATTACAACTGAGCAGGTGATTAGGGGTGGGATGCCACTAAACACCAGGGAATTCATCAGTCACACTGTATGGTGGGCACTAATGGGCATCTGTGCACCATGCAAATGAGCCCATACTGGGCATGCAAATGGACCCTTAGTGCATTGCATGCCCAATGATCTCATTTGCATGTTGTGGCTGAATATAGCCCACAGGGGTCATGGTGCTATCCATTTTGGCTGTGCTATTTCCTATGGGCTGTATAGAGCCCAGTTCATGTCAGGGCATTGCAGTTTCAGTTAGTGCTGCACCGACATGGGCTGCTATTCAGTCGGATAATGTCACCCACTGTCTAACTGAATATAACAGCCAATGGATCTGACACTAGCACAAGCACAGTGCAAATATTTGGGCTGCTCTTGTGTTCTTTTTTGAATATCGGGCCTAGTATCTCCATTATATTTTCTTGGAGACCCACCCCATTTTTAACTGTATTGCAATAACTTTGTTTAGTTTACTTTTTATAGATAAAGCCTGAAGAAGACTTATGGTCAAAACATTGACTCAATTTTATTTTAAGCATGCACTTAATATTACACTTTTTTTTCAGTCAACATAATGACATACCACTGTGGTTTATGTTTATATACCATTATTAGGAAAAGTTAATGGTAAAAGGGAGGGAAATCTTAACACAGGGAAACAGAATATGGAAACTTGGCCTGTCCCTGTTGACTTCCTGTCAATTATGATGACATTTGTCTTGATAGAGTTGGCAGGGGTGGGTTTGAACCATCATTTTTCTCTGGAGCCAAAGAAAATTGCTAAGGTAAAAATAAATTAATATGCAAAAATTGTTAAAGTAAAAATAAATTATTTTTGCATATTTATTTTCATCTAATAATCGCACAATTCAGTGAGGATCAGTGATTCCTTACTGAATGAAAAGCAGTATGGAAAGAGGTTTTTTTGTTAGTTACCATAAGCCTTACTTAAAATGGGCAAACAGGGGCAAAAATGTCCTAATAAATGGCCAGGGGCCATGGCATACAACTGGCCAGAAAAAAATGTGATTGGTAATCATTTTGGTGCTCTTTTGTAGTTACAGTAAATATGACCCTACTGATATACCAAGTAACCTAACCCTAATTATAGGTGAGGCATAAGTATTGCAGCTTCTCTATGAAAAAAAAGTTAACCAGTTGTACCTTCATTATTTTACTATGCCTTTGTAAATTATAGGTAGTCTCTAGCAGAAGATCTTATTTGTCAATCCAAGTGTGTTGTACACCATGGGCCAGATATTCAAACTGCGCCATGCTGTGGCACAAGCCTGGGCGCAGCTCAACTTGGCTGCACAGGGGTGTTGACAGGCGATATTCAACGGAGCTGCGCCATGGCTCACTATCATTGAATATCGCACCCTGGCCACCTGCAGTGCACATGGCGCAGTGGCACTGCACCAGTGCAAGTGGCCAGAGTGGAGCAGGGGATGCGCTAGTGCAAGTTCCATTGCACTAGGCGTAACAACCGCGATACTCAAAAGTGCACATGCAAATGGGGCCATAATGTATGCAAGGCACAAATGGGGCCATTTGCATGTCATTATGGCCCCATTTGAATGCAGGCGCACCGATCCCCAACGACTTGCACCTGCCGCTCCGCCGCCTGTCGACTGACACCGTCAGTAGGGCTGTACGCCCATTGATCTACAGTGTGAGCCAATGGATGTGTAGCCTGTACCATACTACACATTCCAGATATGTGACTGGATCCATTCACATATCTGGAATGTGTAGTACAAGTATGGGCTGCATGCCCATTGGCTCACGGTGGGACCAATGGGCATACAGCCCTACCGGACGATGTCGAGTCGGCGTGAAGGCGGGCAGGTGGGCTGGAAGGGCTGCCACCCGCTGCGGACTGGGGGAGCATGGCGATGGGGATCAGTGGGTGAGTGGGGAAGGGGTCCACTGGACCAACAGGGATAGGAATCTTTTATTTCTTTACTTAAGCCTGCGATTGGGCAGACAGCGGTCCACTGGACCACCAGGGATATAGGAATCTTTTATTTCTTTACTTAAGCCTGCGATTGGGCAGACAGCGGTCCACTGGACCACCAGGGATATAGGAATCTTTTATTTCTTTACGTAAGCCCACGATCGGGCAGACAGCAGTCCACTGGACCACCAGGGATATTGGACCTTATTCTTTTTAACAGATGCCCACGATTGGGCATGGGGGGTGCCACCACAGATGTGCAGCTGGAGCTTGGGTGGCCACCCACAGGTGGCAGCTGCCATGTTGCGCCCTGCAATATGGCAGCTCACCTGTGGGTGGCCGGCCGTTGCTCCTTTATTTTTTGGAGCATCTTTGTGCTGCGCAAGTAGGGGTTGTGCATGCATGGCTCAGTGCATCCCGGGCTGAATATCAGGATGTGCAGAGTATGCATGGGCATGCCTCTAGCTGCACCTGCATACACATTGATGCGCTCAGCATCGGGATTTGTGCCAGGCAATTCCCATTTGAATATCGCATCAAGATCAGTGGGTTGTGCATGGCACAACACTGTTGCAGCATGCGCAACCCTTTTGAATATCTGGGCCCATGTGCCCGTGGTACCATTTTATGACCAATGCCTTGATATGTTGCTACCACAGCACATACACTCTATACTGCCTATATGAAAAAAGAAAAAGTTTAATAAACGGACTAACTATAAAAAATAATTGTCAAGTAATGACAGATATGACTGGAAGATTGGGGTAGTAGTAGTGCTACTGCCTGCAGTGTTGATGTCCCAGGTTTGAAAGTGAGCTTGCGTCACTGGGGTCCAACTGAGGGAAGAAGGATTGATCAGCCAGGTGCAGTACATGCTTCCTACTTATAAGTAGAATTGTGTATGTGCTGAGTTGTGATTCTCAAGGACCAGAAATGAAATTCATCTCATAGTAGTAGCACCTGCCAAAAATCTAAACTGAAATTGTTCTAGCAGCTGTATATTGAAAGAAAAACTATTGTTTTGTGATCAGCCAGTAGCAGTACACGCACACCACCCAAGCGGAGATCCTGCAACATGCACAGTAGTGCAGCACAAATGCAGTGCTGCCATTCCCAGGTGTCAGCATTGAAGTATGCCATGAAGCAGTAGTCCTGGCACAAATTATAATGGGAAATGGTACTAGTAGCTGTATATTAAAAGGAAAACATTGTTCTTTTGTGCTCAGTCAGTGGCATTATTTGCTGAAACTGCACATTTTTATGAACTCACATTTTTAAAACTGCACAATTTAGAAAAGCTCATACAGTATGAGTTCCAATGCCAACACTTTGTGAGATGACACAGAAAGAAACATTTTATCAATCACAGTGCCAACGTTCTTAACGTAAGGCTAATACGCCCCTTGTATCCTGTGGCTACTGTTCAGCATCACATGCAGTCCCTCCCATGCCAGCTGTATGCAACCGTTCACTGGCGGTCCTTTCCAGCTACCAGCACTCACTCCCTCCTTTGTTCCTGCGTATCCCATGGGTGTCTGCCTTCCATAATTTTCCCTACCACTGAGGTCAAACTAATAGGTCTGTAGTTCCTGCCTCTGCCTTGTTTCCACTTTTGTGGAGGGCAATAACATCCGCCTTCTTCCAGTCCTCAGGTACCACACCATCTTCCCATGATTTGTTAAAAAGGAAGCCCTGTAAAGAGGGTAATATGTAAGCCAGCAGTGTGCTTTCACTGCTGTCCTCTTCTGGTCGTTCCATGTTACCAATGCTTGAATAAAGACTGGTGGTGGACTAATCCTTGGACCCAGACTTTTTTGTTGATTCCAGTGTGTCTGATGTGTGCTGCTGCTCATTTTGTCTTTGGTTTTATCCCCCTTTTTAACTGATTTGGCTATCTTTTCCTCTGTTTGGGCCTTTGCTACTCTGACTTCCTTTCATGTTTTCTTCTGCTTTAACTAATATAGTTTCCTGTCCTGCACCCTCTGTGATTCCTTATACTGCCTGAATGCTATCTTTTTGTCCCCAACCTTCCCCACCACCTCTTTTGAGAACCATAGGGTTTTTTCCTTCATTTTGTTTTGTTTATTTGTTTCACACAAAGGCTTGTTGCCTCTGTAATGGCAGTTTTGATTTTTTCCCATTGTTCCTCCACCCCTCCTTCCTGCCCATTTGCTAGTGCATACCTTATGCTCTCTCCCATTTTGCCAAAGTCAGCCCTCCTAAAGCCCAGTACCTTTGCTTTTGTATGGCTTGACTCTACGACTGTGTTTATTGTGAACCACACTGTATGGTGGTTGCTTGTTCCCAGATGGCTACTCACTTCAAAATCTGAGATCCTCTCTTTGTCTCTGTTTCAGAGTACCAGGTCTAAGATTGCTCCCTCCCGAGTGGGTTCCAACACTAGCTGTCCGAGGTATGCCCCCTATAGGACATCGATAAATTTTACCCTATCTTTTTATATTTGCTTTACTTGCACATGTGGGAAATTAACATGTTGTGGTTGCTTTGGAAGGTAGAGACTGTAGAGATGTGTCACTGTAACATGCAATGCAGCTCTGGCTGCAGGAGGCTCACCACTAATAGCCCAGCAAGGAGCAGGCTGATAGTGATCATGTTCAGCCTGGCTGATGGACGGAAATGTTCTGTACTTGAAAGGAGGCAGCCATACCTGTCAGACTGCAGCTGCATCCTTTCATCTTCAAGACATTGTGCAGCAGCCAGCTGAGTGATGTCATCTTCATCCCGCTCCTCAAACAACTCATGCAAATCCTCAGTGTTCCCCCCTTCCCCAACCCTACAAAAACACCACCTGCTGCTACAATCTGTGTGCCCCTGAGGACTCCTCCCAGGCACACACACAAAAGCCAACCCACTGCTGCAGCCTACCCACCTCCACAGTACTCCCCCCAGACACCCAAAAAACCACTCCCTGTAGCAATCTACCTGCCTCATAAGTGCCTTACCGACACCCACACAAAAACCCACCTGCTATGGCAACCTGCCCACCTCCTGAGTGCTTCTCCAGATACATACAAAAACCCATCCATTGCGGCAACGTGCCCGCCTCCCAAGTGCTCACACCAGACACACACACAAAAATCCATTGACTGTTGCAACCTACCTGCTTCCTGAGTGCTTCCCCAAACACACATAAAAACCCACCCACTGTGGCCACCTGGGTATTCTGTGATAAGGGCATCCACTACTGAGCACTTACTAAAAGGGTGACTCAATAGTGATGCCTGTTCACAGGGCTACTGGACAGGGAGCGAATAAGGCTATAGCAACATCTTGTTGTTATATGTACACATGTGCGGGGGGAAGTGAGCACGCCGTGCGACAGGCAGAAGGGGAGGAAGGGTTTGTGAGGTGTAGTGCAGCAGTGGGCTGCTGAGCTGGCTGAGTGGCATGGTGGATTCATGGCAGGCTAGAGTTGGGAGGGTGCCAAGTTCAATGCTGGGCACATCGATATTTTTGCACCAGTCCAAGATTTTTGTTTTTTTGTTTGTTTTCATCCCCCCGACATGCACCCCCCTGGAGTTGAGAATCCTTTAGTAGCGGGTGCAGGGGTGTGGGGTGCACAGCCCCCCCCCCCACATAAACAAAAAAACTGTTTTTGGCACCCTTTTGATGTGCTCCATGAGTGTACATTGCCAAAATCGATTTTCACTGATGTACACTCATCCTAACAGTGACCGTCTTTCCGCGATCACCATTATCACATAGAACCATCAACCTACCTGCCTCTCTAGTGCTCCCCCAGACACACACAAAAAACAACTGAATGACAATCCACCTGTCTCCCCAGTGATCCCCCAGATACACACAAAAACCCACTCTCTTCGGTAACCCACCCACTTCCAGAGTTCTTCTTTCAGACATACACACAGAGTCCACTCCCATCCTCACTGGGCTCATGACATGAACTGGCAGGTAGTGGTGAGTGAGTGATAGTGCTGAGCAATGTCACATTAAAAAGAAAGTGATAAAGAGTTTTGATTCTGTTTGCTTGTGACTCAGAACTTTGGGTGTGATGCAAGCAATGTAATTCCCTGCCAGGATCTGTATTAACTATGCAGGGAAAACTTTCCTTTATGCTGACCCAGTAGAGGCTGGTAAGCAGCTAGAGTTGGTTACATTGGACTTCACTTGCAGTGAATAAGAGCTCGCTTTTGAAGATGAAGACTGAGCCTGTTGAACTGTTTTTTTTTTTATTTGTTTAAGCTTCTGCCTTGCCATTATAACTGAAGTGTTTAAATGCAGTAAGAACAAAATTCATTAAAGCAATATTACAGGGCAGGCACTAACTGTATCTGTGATAAAATAACAAACAAAGGTACAGCACACTCACCCCAGCTCGAAATGCAAAATATTAATTTTTGTCCCTGGAGGACTGTACTAGACTATGAGCTAGCAGCCTCTGTGTATTGCCTTTCAATCAAGGTTTCATCAGGGGGCAGAGCTAGATGATATACACACCATTTAAATACCCAGCGATGGACAAAGACACAATTTTATTGATACATTCAAAAATAACCTGCTTAGGAGTCACGTGATGAAAGCAGCCTTAGAGGACATCTCCAAATAGGTTCCCAGATTCAAACTTGGCATTTTGTTGGAAAATCCCAGCTAAACTCACCAGTGTTAAAATCAGATGTCAGGTGAGCAGGAATCAGTAGTTATGTGTGGTTCATAGCTCAGTGCTTGTGCTACATACGGTAGCTGAATGATCTAGGTTGTGCTTGTGAGGTCAGACCAGTAAGCAGGGAAATGCTTGCAAGGTATTAGTTGTATGAAATGCTTAGTGCTTAGATACTTTAGACATGAGAAATTCAGTGATTATAGTACATGTGAACTGGATAGTTTATAAGATGCTTAGCTGCTTGAACTGATGAGTAACTTGTTATGACTTGGGTGTTTCGGCCTTTCTCTATATCCCACCGTAGGAAGGATGTTTAGTCAAGTAGGATCAGACCTCCCCCCAAAAAAGAAATAATGATATCGTACGATTATCTTCACCAACCTCGAAGAGTGTGGCCAACAGCATGCAGGAGAGGAAAAACCCCCTTGGGGGGAAGCCCTCTGAGGACCCATGGCTACTGAACTACCCATCTTTCTGGGCATACTAAAGGACAGTAATCCTAAATAAGATTTTAAGTTGTCGGCTAATCCGAATCCAGTTGTAAATCCTGATCCAGTGAAGGCAGGAAAACTGAAAGAAAGTAGTGATATTTGAGCATCTCTAAAGATTGCAGCACATCCTTCTAGTGAACTGCTAGTCCAAGAAATCCATGTCCAGGACAGAATTTTGATAGTAGATTGGAATCCATGTTCAAACATAATGATTCGAAGTGTCAAAAGTTGCATTGATGAAGCGATCCAGAAGGCGAGTAAGTCTTCTCTGAGGAGAACTAGGAACCAATTGGCTGAGTCTCCAAGCCCAAGGTATGAGGCCAGTTGGTTCGTGTCCACTTGGCAAGCTTTGCAAATGAAGGCTTTGGTGATGAAGCACAGGAGCTAGGCACAGGCTGCATGATCTTGAAGGGCTGAGCAGTAGGAACCTCCGGTCTGGAGTGGGTGAAACAGGTAAGTGAAGTGGAATAGATCTTAATGCGAATAGATACCCTGTAGAAGTATGTTAGATGGACCTCCAGGTCCCGACGAACAAAGCAGGTCATAGAATAGGTGACAGGGTGTGATGAACCTCTAGGCCCTGTAAGAGAGAAGCAGGTAAGTATGAGCAGATAGTGTAAAGAAGTGGACCTGTACATTGGTCAGCAGTAGTAGCAATTGAATCTGTATGATGCAGACATTGTAGCAGAGGAGTAGTATTGCATAGCTTATGTATGGTATACAGCAGAGAGCAAAAGGAAATGTAAATAGCATGTAAATCGAAGAGCTTTCGTCTGGTAATCAAAATAGTTTAATAGAGTGATGTGGATATCCATGTTTGGAAAGCCAGAATGGTACAGCACATGGAATTGAACTCATGGGAATGGTCTGACAAGTCCTGAATTGTCGTGCTTATTAGTCATGGATGGTGATAACTGAAGAAGCTGAGTCACAGGATCCAATAATCCTTAAAGCGCTGGAGTAGAGCTATGTCAAGGCCTAAATCAGGAGATAGAATGTCTTCCAGATAGAGCTCAGCTAAGTGTCCTGGCTGGAGTGGAGGAGTAGTAGTAAGTCCATTAACTGATGTGGTATGGCAGAAGCATCCAAAGGAACTGATGGTGAATGTCCAACTAATCCAGATGTAAGACCATAGTAGAACAAGGAGCTCCTCAAAGGCTAGCAGACTGAAATCTTCATGGATAGCCATGAGCATTGAAGTGCTACTAGGCAAAGCCCTCATGTGGCTGGTGAGTACAGCCAGACCCCACGTAGGCTAGATGACTAAGGTGCTGCCACGGAGGGTAGCCCAGAGTAGCAAGCATCCCAGAGGCAGGAGTAGAGTAAAATAATCGAACCTCCAGGCCCCGATACTGGGCGAGGCAGGTAAGGAGTAGAAGTAGTTGAACCTCCAGGCCTTGATGTTGGGTGAGGCAAGTGTGGAGTAGGAATAGAGGAACCTCCAGGGCCCCATGCAGGGTGAAGCAGTTATAAGTAGGAGCAAATGCAGGTAAGCAGCTGTGGGAGTCCTGACAGGAGACAATAGCAATAAATCCAAATGATTTGAAGCAGCATGGCAAGAAGCATCCAAGGGAACTGATGGCAGTATGCAGCAGACAGAACGATAGGACCTGACTCAGGTCATTTGAGTGGTTAACGTACAATTAGGAAGTGCAGAGAGGGCAGGTACATATGAAATAGGACTGACTCAGTGCTTGTAGCACTTATATTAGTTAGAAGGTTAAACAGGGGTAAAGGTGTACCATGCGCAAGTTAATGTTGGTGCAGGGAAATTGCAAGCAGTCGGCTATATGCCCAGCTGTCGGGATACGAAGAGTAGTAACTTTGCAAAGTCATTTTGTATAGTCCAGTAGTTTAGACTATTAAGGAAAATGCAGAGCTTACACATAATGTCTTTTCACGTACCTTATAAATGAAGCTGCTCTCTGTAAACTGCTGAACTGGGTGTTGTCACTGTTGCTAGCCTAGTAGTTGTCTGCCGTCTCCATAATGACAGTGGCCCCTAGTGTCTGCATAGATATGAAACCTGTTTGTCCCAACAGAATGAAATGTGTTCCAATGGATTAAAGCTCACCCTTTAGAAAATGCCTTGCATGCCTAATACATGTCAAGCTATGATAGTATGAGTTCCACAGTAGTAACTAAGGGTGTCCAATAGCTAAGGACAGGCATTCAGCCTGGAGAGGCAGCATTCAGCCACATCATAGGGGAAGCAGAGCGATGTGAGAAGTGGAGGTCTGAGCTCTGAGGTAAGGGCAGCAGTGCAGACTGAAAGGCATACGATGACGGCAGCACAGGCAACATCTGCTCAAGAGCATAGGCAGCGAAGGGGGAAGGTAGTAGGCAGTGAGGCAGCCATGTATAGGCATAGCAGGAAGGTAGCAGCGAAGAAGGATCCTCAAAAAGGCAGGAAGAAACAAATACCAACAAGGGAGGCGCGCGGGGGGTGGGGAACAAGCAAATGAATGGAGAACAAACAAAGGTGGCATGGGAAAGGGGGGCAGAACAGAAAAGGAGGAAAGAGCAGCCGAGCACCGGCGGCACCAGTAGCGAGTGTGACTCGCTCTAGCAGAGCGGCTGTTGCCTGCTAATTTAAGTAGGATATGGGGGAGGAGCTCTTCCCCCACATAACTAAAGGCATGTGCCTTTCAGTTATAGAGGTTAACAAGGCACCATCACTCCCATCCTGCCACAGCCACCAAAGCATAAGCTGCAGCCTGATTCCTCACCAGACCGAGAGGGAGGCAGTGAATGAATGACTGACTATGTCGCTTCTTCACAGAAATGGCATCAGTTAAGATTACCCTACTTGAAGTGGCAGAAGACTTCAAATTATTCAAGCCTGCACTGGAACATTTCAGCCAAAGACTGGGGGTCACAGAAATGATGGTGAGTTTCCTTGAAGTTGCCCAGAAAACAGAAGAAGCAGAGCTGAGATACCTAAGGAAAAAAAGTCAGCAGGTTCGAGGACCACACAGAAGACCAGGAAAGTAGAAGCAGGAGGAACAACCTGGTTTTCTTGGGGGGGGGGGTCCTTGAGAAAGCCAAGTGGGGGAAAATTCAGTGGACAAATTCAACAGAGCTAGGGACACCTTCATGGGGCTAAATAAGAAAGGAAGGGTAAGGGAATGGAGGGTGTAAGACGAATTAGATGGGGGGGTATATCAGACAGACTGGATGGGCCATGGGGTCCTTTTCTGATGGTAAATTTCTATGTTTCTATGTTTTTTAAACGCATGCTCCACTTCATGCAGAAGTTACTCTTAGATATGGCAGATCACCCCATGTTGACTGCTATACAATAGAGAGTGTCCGTTGCTTACTGGAACAGCTGCCTCCACCCAATAGCAATTTGACAGTGATGATGATGATCAAATGCCTCAAGTTTCAAGAGAAGGTGCACAATCAAAAGCAAGAAAAAAGCAAAACTTTCTGCAGGATGGACATAGATTTTGTATTTTTGGGGATGTGACACCTTCAGTACCTGATAATCAAACTGACTATAAAGATGTAAAAAAAAATCATTAAATACTGCAAAAGACAAGTTTAGAATGTTGCAATACATCCCACAAGACTTGCAACACCAAAACGGATGGTGGAATTTTCATCAATTGAAGCAGCATGAAGAGAGCAACCCAAGATAATCCCATGACTTAAGCTCTCCTCAGAAAGTAGAGCATCCCGTGCCCACAGATGATGAACCAGGAAACTGTAAGATAGTGTGCACTACCTTAACAATCAATTCTATATATAAGTTGAGATCATTTGGCAATTGCTGGGAGGAAGGCATGGGAGGGGGTTATTGTTATCCCAAGTCTTGCCTGTTCGAGGATGTTTAGGGAAAACTCCTGAGAAACCAGGATGGCAATTAGGCAGGAAGATGGCTCACCAGTTCATACAGCTGTTGGTTGTCCCAGGCTCTTCAATGAGGCTTTTTCCACACTAGCAGAGTCCAGGTGCACAGTATCCCATTACACAGTAAACACTCACAGAGACAAAATTTGAGCTGTAGCTTCCCCTCTCAAAAACTGCTAATAATCACAAGGACACTCAGGAAGCAGCATCCAGTGAGAGTCAGGGTGCTCATATCAACATACAGCAGAAGTGCAAAGGGCTCCAGCAAAAGGTTATGGCAGAATCAACAACATGATTTGAATGCATTGAAGGACACCGAAGCAGCCCTGAGAAGGGCACAGGAGCTCAAGGCATGCAACTCTGGTTTTTGTTTTCTTTCTTTATCCTCCTGCTGATTGAACTTTTGGACGCTCATCACACAGATTTGTTTATGGAATACAGGTCAGTGGCATGGAAATCTTTTATGCATGAGCTCCACCTTAAATCCAATAAGAACTGGCCCCCCACATCTGAGGAGCATCAGCAGCCTATCTCAAATGATTAATGCCCAGTGTACAGTGTGACATATTTAGACCTGATGAGTATGATCAGTACTTTATGCATCAGCTGAGATCAAACCACTTACACCTAAACTTTATGCAGGCTACTAATCTTGGCATCCCTTTCACAGTGATGTGTTTGCTGAATATATAAAATGCAAAGGGACTTTGAACTCATGCTTGCTTGATGTGTGTTAGTAAACTAGATTTTGGACCCTCTCCCCCCCACACACAGGTATTTGTAACACTTATGAACATGGCTCACAGGTGAATACCAGACCCAAGTTCTGAAATAGAGCATGTGTTTGGGTTCATAGAAAGGGGGTCCTCAGGAAGCACTCTATGGCAGGTGCCTAACTAATCATCTTTTGAGAGAGAGAACAGGAAGCTGCCTCTTTGGGTCCTCTTCAGACCTGTGCCCTCCCCTGGGGAGGGAAAAACTGGAGAACCATTAAAGCCAGGGCCTCCAAATAAGGGTACATGTTATTTTAGGGCATAACCCAAAGTACTATGAGCCAGGCTTGCCCCCGGTGAGAGCACCAGACCCAGATCTCCCCAGCGGGGTGGGGGGGGTGAATTGAGCACTAAAGATGCTGTCTGTCTTTCAGCAGGGATGACAAACCAAGTACCCTATTGTTTCTCAGCAGGGCAAGCTTGAGGGCAAGAGTACAAAATGTTGCACCATGCCCTGTATCAGTTGTTATGCTTGCTTGCATGCACAGCATGAAGAACAGTCTTGTGAAAATAACGGCATTTTAGAGCTGTGTCACTGTGGGGTCAATTGCAGTCTGATAGGCTGCAATGGTCTCAACAGTGATAATCCAATGATCAGCGAGGCTGGTCAAGATGCCTTTCCTGGCTTGCTAGGCGGCAACTTTGTGTATCTGAAAGGAAAAAGCCCCTCTAATTCAGAGCTCTGTCCTTTCACTGTCACCCAGCAGCTAGCTGAGCAGTGTCACAATCAGCCTACTGACTATCTTCTAGTTTTTATTTTCTGTGTTCTATCTGCAAACCCCCATTCAACACACCCAACTTACATCCACCTCACCCCCTCCATACCCGCCCAACAATACCTTTACCGCCGCAACTGGGAAAAACATTTGGAGTCTCACAGTGGAGCATCTTGATCTTGTCTTTGGTACAGTTAAGGGAATGAATGGTTACAACCACCTATAATAAAACCTGATTGGGTCAGGCACTACTATAGGAGGATGTCACCGTTCATTCACGGATCTGTGTTTGTTGTAGACCCATCTTTGCCCACCCCTTTGGTAAAACCACTGCCAACATAAACCTTTGTTTTACACAGGAGCAACTACCGATCACATCACTGACTAGCAATACAAACTTTCTTTTCAGTAGATCTTAAAGAAATTCTGATCAAAGGTTCTGCATCAGCCACCATGCAAACATATGGTTTGGAGTACATGGTACATGTTATCTACTTACCAACCTGGATGAATGAATGCATAAAACAGCCACAGCTTTGAGTCACACCAGTCCCTCTAACAAACAAAAAAGACAGAGCAGGAGACTTCTGTGGAGCCCTGGTACATCTGAACACAGCACAAATCAGTTAAAACCCTGAGAGAATAGCTTGCTTTGAAATTATATGGGCAGAAAACATGTGATCTCTCACTTATCCGAACAAGGTGGCTGTGTGTTTACCACAGTCATCACTGAACAACAGTCGTAAACAACCCAATGATTTATTTTTATTTAGTTGTTTAACCAGGTATAGCACACTAAGCTGAAAGCTTTTTTTACAGGAGCGACCTGGGAGCACAAGGAGGTTAAGTGACTTGCTCAGGGTCACACAGTATGCAAGTGGAAGCTGTGGGATTCAAACCCAGGTCTGGTCTGCTGAATGTCACCAAATTTGCAGCTCAGAGCCTTAGACCACTGCGCTATACTGCCTCCAATTTCTTGATACACAGATATGTTTATTTTTCTGGCCAATGCAAGCTAATAGGACATTTGACATTTATTTTCATAATGTAATTTGGGAACTGTTTTAGTCTGGGGAGGGTATGTTTTACAGTACTAAGTGCCCCATATTCAGAACCAGCCAGCTGCATGCGCAAACAGGTGCACCATGCAAAAAAATAGGGCCGTGGCTGTGGAGCAATATTCAAACAGATAGCACAATCCAAACAGACCGTGCTATTTGTTCAAATATCAGGCCATGGTTGCATGGCACAAAGCAAGCAGTCACCATGCTGTGCACCACACTACCATCCATAGCACTGGGCCAAACACTACCTATAGGAGTAAAGCGCAGCACACACTGGTTAGTGCCACAGCCCCTGAGGGTAATATTTAGCCCAAACATGCAGATGAGCCCATTGGGCATGCATGGAGCTAATGGGCCATTTGCATGCCCATTATGGGCTCATCTGCATGCTGTGCATTGGCCAAGTGCACCAGGCCAGGTCCCACCTCCCAAACCCCAATTCTCTTCCATAATATATGAAAGCAATTCCTGGTGGTTCAGCAGTCCCTCCATAGCCCTAATCCCTTCCTGTAATGTATGACAGTAATCCCTGGTGGTCTAGTGTTCCCCCTCCCCAACCCCTTCTCTATCAAAAACACATCTGTCCCTGGTGATCTAGTAGACCCCCCACCCTCCACCCTGGCAGGTACTGTTCCACATCCCAGCACCTTCCCATCCTAACCCCAAGAGCCAGCAACCAGCACAGCCCTCTGCTCAGCATCATGGCTGGCCACAGACTGAGCTCTCAAGGAGCGAGCGCGTACTGTAACAGCTGTTTTTATAGTATGTACTCCTTGAGAGCTCAGTCTGTGGCCGGCCATGGTGGTGAATGGAGAGAAACATAAAAACATAGAATTTGATGGCAGATAAGGACCACTTGGCCCACCTAGTCTGCCCATTTCCCTACCTAATGGATAAGCTGCTGATTCTAGTTAACCAACAGCCTACTTCCTCCTACCCCCACTAGAATTGCCTTATGTCTGTCCCATGCATTCTTGAATTCCCTCACTGTTTTTGACTCCATGACCTCCTCAGGAAGGCTGTTCCATGCATCCACAACCCTCTCTGTGAAAAAATACTTCCTCACTTTGCCTCTGAGCCACCTCCCTTCTATCTTCAAATTGTGCCCCATTGTTCTTGCACATCTTTTTTCCTGAAAGATGCTACCTTCTTGGACTTTGTTGATTTCCTTGAGGTACTTGAAAGTTTCTATCATGTCCCTGCTCTCCCTCCTTTCCTTGAGGGTATACATATTAAGCTCCTTTAGTCTCTCTTTGTATGTCTTCTGGTGGGTTTACCTATAGTGCTTCGACAGCGCTAGTGCCGACATCCCCTACAGTGACAGCTACAATGCCGACCATCGGCACTGTAGCTACGGGATGTCAGCAGTCACAATCAGGGGGCTCTGCCCCCCCCCCGTCTCTAGGATTCTAACTCCGAGTCGGAGTTGGACCGGGTGGGGGGGGCGGCAGTCACCCAGCGAGGCAGTCCCGATCAGCACAGAGGATTTTGCCCGATTCCTTCCACTGTGGTGGTATTCGCTGTTGGGGTTTTGCTGTGGTGATGGTACATCCTTCTGGTGCAGACCCTGCACCATTTTGGTTGCCCTCCTCTGGACAGCCTCCACCCTGTCTACATCTTTGCAGAGATGAGGTCTCCAGAACTGCATGCAGTACTCCAGATGGGGTCTCACCAACTGTCTGTACAGAGGGATGACAACTTCCTGTTTTCTACTGGTGATGTCTCTCCCTATGCTTCCCAGAATCCCCCCAGCCCTCCTTACTGCCTTCTCACATTGTTTGCCCACCTTTAGGTTCTTCTGATATAACTACCCCCACATCCCTTTCCATTTTTGTTGTTGCCAGTATCTCACCCCCCACTGTGTACTCTTCCCCTGGGTTTTTGTTTCCCAGGTGCATTACTTTGCACTTCTTTGCATTAAATCTAAGCTGCCATACATTTGACCATTCCTCCAACCTTGCCAAGTCCCTTCTTATCCTTTCCACCCCACCTTGTGTATCAACCCTGAGCTGTGCTGTTTGCTGACTCTAGGGGCTGGGAAGGGGTGGTGCGGGTAGGGGGATAATACCTGCCAGAGAAGCGGGGAGGGAGGGAGAGAGGTCTACTAGACCACCAGGGACATATATATTATTGATATGGGCAAGTCAGGGTTGGGGATGGGGGACCGCTAGACCACCAGGGATTATTGTCATACATTAAGGGAGAGGATCAAGGCTAGGGAAGGGCTGGTAGACCACCAGGAATTACTATCATACAATACAGGAGGGGATCAGGGCTAGGAAGGGACCACTAGACCCCCTGAGATTACTGGCAAACATTATAGGAGGGGATCGAGGCCAGGGAGGGACCGTTAGTTTACCAGGGATTACTATCATGCATTATGGGAGGGGATTGAGGCTAAGGAGGGACAGCTAGACCACCAGGGATTACTGTCATATATTACTGGAGGGGATGGGACTGAGGAGGGACCGCTAGACTACCAGGGATTACTATCATACAATGCAGAAGGGGATCAGGGCTAGGGAGGGACTGCTAGATCACCAGGGATTACCGTCATACATTACAGGAGGGGATCGGGGCTAGGGAGGGACTGCTAGAGCACCAGAGATTATAGTCATACATTATGTGGGGGGGATCCAGGCTTGGGAGGGACCACTAGACCACCAGGGATTACCATCATACATTACAAGAGGGGATCAGGGCAGGGGAGGGACCACTAGAACACCAGGGATTGCTGTCATACATTACAGGAGAGGATCAGGGCTAGGGAAGAACCACTTGAACACCAGGGAACCCATCCATTAAGGATGAATGGATGGGGTGTGGGTCACCCACACCCTCTGTACACATTAAGGGCTGGGTTTCAGAAACTTTAAACTGCATCACCTAAACGGCTGTTCAGCACCTCAGTAAACTTTCAGTATTGTGCTGCACTGCATATGCATGAAGAATCCCTCATTTGCATGGGCACAGTGCGATATTTTGTGAGACAGTACTATTGGCCGGGGGAGGGGGGGACCATGCAGAGGTAGCCTTTAAATATAGGCAAACCCCTGACAGCAAGCACTATTCCAGGTTGGCATGGTGCAAACCCAGTTTGTGCTACACTAACCTTTTGAATATGGCACCCTCAGTTTCTTACTGCCAACTCATTAAAATGCATCTAACAATACACATTCTAAACTGTGCTCTTCCAAATAATGTGATAGTGTTGTTGCTGTGCCTGAGCTGGCCCAAAGTGGACTTTTGTGGGCAACCCACCCCCTTCTTTTTTATTATCAATGTTTCATTGGAATCCCTAAATATTGAAATTGCAGCCCCATCCCCCATTCTTAAAATGAGTAAAACACAAGAGAGTCAGATTACAGACTTAATGTCCTCTTGGAGCAAAAGAGGCTACTTACTGTTGTAAATTACAGTGTAAGCCAATGAGAAAAAAACCTAAAATAATAAGTTGCCCAAGCGGTCATTAATTGTTGTGCCATCTTTAGTTCAGTAATGAGCAAGGCACTGAACCGATGCCACCAACAGAAACAGTAAACAAGAAGCTGTGCTGCCACACACCCCCACAGCATTGCTAGTACTATAAGAAGGATTCGGTCTTGTGCCTCACAGCAGCATGCACACATCTGTGCTGCTCTCGGACTTTAGGCTCCACTATCAGTCACTCAGCATGGGACAAACTGGCCAAGTGAGGACTCAGAGCTCATGCTGCTTCCTATCATAGCGCTTAAGGCAGCGGCACAGTTCTGAAGTGATGACACCAACTTCCTGGTGTAAAAAGGCTTGCTTGTCCTCGCTAGCCCCATGCTTGGCACCACTGGATGTGGCAACCTGGAGGATGTGGCAAGGAGTTGACCTAAGTGCTGATGTCTGGGCCAGCCCAGAACTGGTACACTTTCTGGCATGCAGCTTTTAGGATGGTGTGGTAATGACTGACAATCGTATTAGGGCAGCGTTGACTTGTTGCTGGTCTCTCCATCGGAAAGCCCATGTAAATACAGGAATCTCCATATATCTGGGAGACCAAAATTGTTGTGTGCAGTGTGTAACTTAATGCCTGGCATGTTGCCATGAACTCTTTGGGATGCAAGGTGTTTGTATCCTGTTTTATTTCTACCATCATGCTGTTTTTATGTTTGTGTGGACAGCACCAACCCTCTGGATTCCCTAGCTGCAAAACTGGCCTAAACTCCCCATCTCAGTCACCATCTCTCTCTCTCTCTCTCTCTCTCTCTCTCTCTCTTCTCTCTCTCTCTCTCTCTCACTCTCACTCTCACTCCAATACAGAAAACAACTGCAGCTACAAAAGTATAGTTCCTCAGGTGTATACTGGGGTGCTACACTAGGAGAGGAGCATGTCAGTATTCTGTTCCTTGAATAATTTGCATCTGGGATGAACCTTTGTTTTAATGTCCTTAAGTAAATTGTCAGACTAAGCTCTTTGACCTCTTAATGTTAGGTAACCACAAGCACATTCTTGTACAGCATATCATATAACCCCAAGCAACTCACTTAACCTACCAGTGTTCCTAGAATGTTCCAGAAAACAAGCTCAGTATGCCTTTCCCAGGCCAAGGATTCTAACATAAACTAGGAAAATAAGGAAGGCAGTGAGGATTTGAAGGTTGACCCTTCTGAATGACTTATCCTGCAGTCATTTTTCCAGTGATGCTTATTGTTACATTAAAGAGGGATTGCACCCCTAAATATTATTTGTTAAGAACAAGCCAGAAGTTATTTTGTGCATGCGAAGAACTTATTTTCCTTCTGCGCAATGTTCTATATGTCTTGTAGGTGTAATGTGTAGAACAATGTTCTATCCAAAGGATGGCATACATAATGATAATCCCCATCATACATCATCAACATTGTGATTTTGCTGGCCTGGTGGTGCAGAGGATTGAGGCGCTGGACACCACATCTCATGCCATGCTAGTGACTCGGGTTTGGGAATGAGCCTGGGTCATCGGAGGTTGGTGGGGGGGAGGGAGAGGATGTGAATGCCTGCCTGCTGGTAGCTCTCTGCCTTGGGAGGGAATATCTCATTTTCTCAGAGCATGGCCACCCCTGGTGGAGGCCGGAGTGGCTGCATCACTCCAAGAAGTGCCGGCACTAGGCCGAGGGAGGGCGGAAGAGGCTGGTACTGGAACTGCAGTGTGCATGTGCATCTCCACTCGCATGCATCACCACTTCTGGGGTCTCAGGATTAGGGCACTTAGGGGAGAAAATGGAGGAAAAATTGGGGCCACCCAAGGATGAAGCCTCTGGGCTGGGCTCTGGGGTTCTGCTGGGGTGCACAAGGTGCTACAAGCCCCCCAAAAGAACCCCGAGTTCTGGTAGGTTGGCTGATGATCAGGGTGACCCACTGAGGAGGATAAATACAATGTTAAAAAAAAAATCATGATTTCAATAATAGAAACCTAACAACTGACCAAAAAGGGCTACTCAAGTTCTGTCCAGTTGGTTGTTGGTGGGGGGGGAAGGGAGGAAGATGGTCACCCTGAATGCTAGGAGCCTTGGAAAGTAAACTGCAGAGCTACAAACTCTCATGGCAGAGGGGGAGGTGGACATGGCGGCCATCACCAAAACATGGGCCACCCAATACAATGACTGGGACCTGTCGATACGAGGGTACTGAATATATCGTAGGGATAGAGTGAATGTGAAAGGAGGAGGGAGTTGTACTATATGTGAGGGAAGGACTGAAGTGTGTACAGGAGAAAGTAGAGGATGGTAGTACAGAGTCACTATGGATGCAAATCCAGGATTCCAAGAATAAGACTCTCAGGATGGGAGTGGTGTACAGGCTGCCCTGTCAGACAGCAGAGTTAGACAGGGAACTAGTGGGAGCGATCAGGAGGAACTGTGAGAAGGGTAGTGTGGTGATCGTGGTGGACTTCTGCATGACAGGAGTGGATTGGAGTACCCCGACAACCAGGAATAGAAGGGAGTGGGTACTGCTGGATGCTTTCCAGGATGGCTTCCTTATGCAAATGGTCAATGAACCAACCAGGTTAGGGAATACTCTTAACCTTGTGCTGGCAAATGTAGAGTTTGTGAGGGAACTGAGGATGGAAGAACCACTGGCAGGGAATGACCACCACTCAGTATGGTTCATGTTGGATATGGGTAAGAAAGGGGTGGAATCCAGCACAAGGGTGCCAGACTTCAGGAGGTCCAACTCCGGGAGGATGGGGGAAGTGGTAAAAATACCTGGCCAGAATTCAACCTAGTATGGGCACTCACCAGAGGTGGGAGCTCATAAAGCTGGGGATAGTAGAGGTAACAAGAACCTGTAGCAAGGCCCAGAACAAGAAAGTTAGGGCAAAGAAACCTAGCTGGATGAGCAAGGAGATCATGGAAAAGGTAAGGAGGACATGAGCTGCCTTTAGGAGGTACAAAAAAACAGGGATGGGGAGGACAGGGAGGAGCACATGAAGGAATCGAAGGAGGTGACAGGGACATCCTTACAATAATTGAATACATATTGTAGAACAGGACATATTCACTGGACATACATTTTCACTGTATTCACTAAAGTGCTCAGAAGCGTGAAAATAAAATTACGCTAATTAGCACTTTTTCCATTAAGGTGAATGGAAGACTTTTAGTTTAGAGTGGAAATAAATTTACACAAATACTGTATGGCCACTTTGTGGCTAGCACTAAATATAATTGACACATTCTTTTCCTATTCTACAGCATTGAAAAATATGCATGAATGTATGTCAATACACCAAGAAATACATTGTCCCAATGTAATATATTGTATAATATATTATGAAATATATTTTTAAATATACTGACATAATATATTTTTAACCCATATTATGCAAAAATATGTCACCGTATTGAGAAATACATTGACTCAATGAAATATAATACACAGTGTATTTCAACATATACTGAAACCATATATTCCACTTCATGCATTGATTGAAAGCATGTTAATTTATTAAGTAATACATTGTCTGCAATATATTATTAGTATATTTAAAATACATACTGTATTCTTTGTATGTTATGTATATTTTTTATATATCTTACATATATTGTTATATATGTTACATATGTTTTTATACATGTTACATATATTTTTATATATAATATGTATTTTTGTAAATGCTTAATTTCATCCCATGTGTATATTTGCATAACTAATTTGCATATTTCAAAAACATAGTTTAGCAGCCAAACTCATGTTTTACAATAATTTTGAATTTTCAACATTAGTTTAGAGACTGAAAAGAAAAGTACAAGTTATAAAGCAAGTATATGTAGGATCTCACCTTGACCTAAAAGTGAAAGAAAATGGGGTGATATAAATACCAATCTGAGCCTTTAATGAGCATGAGATGGTGAGGTAAGTCCTATGTGTAAGTATAAAATGTATGTTTGAGGTATTGTTGCACTTTAAAACAATAATTCCAATGTAAGTATCTCCATGACTACTAACAAAATGAACTTCAGTTGTACAGATACATGTACATATGAGTCATAAAAAATTTCCTTTGGTTTTGTCTGGGTATGTTAATAGTTATATTAATATATATTACACATGTATATTATATATATTTGTAAATACAGGAAACAACATTTGAAATGCAAAAAAAAAAATTCATTTATACATATATTGGCAATATACCAATAACATATATTTACCATCCTTATTTCAACATATTTGGAATTTAATCAATATATTTTACAATATAAATAGTATACCAAAGTGGCAGTAATGTGTATATTTACAGTACATTGCAATATATTTGCAAATTTTAAAATATATTAAAATATATTGATTTTACAATAATTACAATATATTATAAAACCAGTAGATTGGAATATATTTCACTGTATGTAAATATATTAATAATATATTTTATAATATATTTCATTTTTGTAAGGGCAGTAAGGGTGGCCAAGGCATCTAAGGAGCTCAGGCTGGTGCAGGGCATTAAGAAGGGGGAGCAGGATTTCTTCAGGTACATCAGGGAGAAAAGTAGCTGTAAGGGCCATATAGTAAGGATTAGGAAGGAGGGGGCTTGGAAGCTGGGGGTGATAAGGCAGAAGTACTATACAGTTGTGTTATGTTGCTATCCATGACACTCCAGACATTATCTCTTGGGTTCCCAACCCACCTGATAGGCTAGTGATGCACATGTGACCCAGATCAAATTTCACAGTATACCTTGGTCCCAGGAGTCTCCTTTCTTCAGTTCAACCTTTGCATCTGAGAGGCTACAAGCACACCAGGAGTCCCTTGTTAAGCTAATTAACTAAGGTAGGCCAAAAGCCTGTGAAACCACTGCATTTTTTGTGAATTGATTGTCCCTGCTGATGTAAAAAGGTTTAACTCACAATTGCTATGTTTCAACAATTATTATCTAAGGAGCTGGGACAGAGTTAATTGGCCTATGATTGTTAGGCTTGTCATAGTCTGCTGATTTAATTGTTTAAATTTTTTGAACTACTTTCCCAGGGCTGGCGATTTCTGTTTAAATGCTGAATTTATCATAGCCTGATTTTAAACAGATAGCCTCAGCAGGGGCCTCTTTGTTGTAGTTGTTAGGAGATTGTAGCTTGTTTCTTAGCAAAAAATTTAGCCTGGGTATTTAGCAGCTAAAACTGTTGATGTGCTGTGCAGCATTTGTTGATTTTTAAAACACTAGTTTGAGCAGTACAGCTTGAAGCTGGGAGCAGAAATGCATGGGTATCCACTGCAGTTCGCTACCGCACTACTGCTCCCAGATGCACTGCTAGCCTTTGGATCATCACCCACTCCAGGAGCCTTCTGCAACCTGTGGTCTCCCCCTCACAAGCGGGATCCTCATGGCTACAATGTCAGACTCACAGTGTTCAGCTCATTTCCTGAGCCACAATTTGGCAATCCACACCAGATATGAGTGCCATCCCCACGGCCCGCCCTTCACAAGTGGAGGCCATGTGGCACCATACCCAGGACTGCACCTTATGCTCCCTAACAAACGAGCAACACAAGGGCTACAGTGAGGTGCCCGATGCGGTCCCTGGCACAGTGACCACTCGGTGGAGCCAAGAAGACCAGCAACATTACTCTACACAGCCATGACAGGCCCCTCGTGGTGGTGGCCTGCTGGCATGGAGGTTGCAATACCTTCCGATGATTCCCTTCAGGATCCTCCATGACTCAGCATTTTCTGAGGGTAGCACATGCTGCATATTGACAATGTTTCTTTTCCAGACCAAATTATTATATTTCAAGGCCGATTTTTTATCAGATTCAAGGCTGGCACAGTATGAGGCCTCTCTTTCACATAGCATTCTGGGATTCAGCCGCCATTTTGTATAGGATGGCCTCATGACTACTGATCTGCCATCTTAAGGAGGGAGGTCATCCATTCATCTAAACCATGCAGGCTTGGTTCTCTCTTGCTATTTAGAAACAATGAAAAATTTTTAACTATAAAGAGCCTTAATTCAGTTGCAGGAGCCTTCACTTTTCAGTGGCAATAATTATCGTTTGCAGCCGCCACACGGCTTGCAAGCATATTGGGGACAGAATTTTGTTTGTTTTTTCCCTTACAAACAGTTTTTACCCAGGGACACTAAAGGCGTTGGGGCTCTGGCACCACTGCTACGGTGTGTCTTAGGTCCTATGGGGTTCTCTCCATTTGCCTCTGTGTATATGTATATATATATATTATGCCGACTGCATTTGACACCTATTAAAGGCATTTCTCATAGCTTATATACCTCACGCAGGTAATTATCCCCATTGGGTAGATGTTTTTTAATGCTGTTCTTCTCTCTGTCCTTCTCTCATCCTTTAGATGGTGAAGGCAAAGAAAACACTTCATGTAGTGCCGCCCTACTGCCCCACAACCCGGGTCCATGATGCCCCACCTGCAAACATGAGGATGAAGAATTAGCAGTGGAGTAGACCCCTAACACAGAGCTGGATACCCAGGGACCTAACACATCTGCCTGGATGAATCTTGGGGCCCTCCTCATCCAGACCCAGCAGACAACAGTCCCTATGATGGAGAGTCAGCAAACTTTATGCTTAGGTCATGGAGAAGTTGGAATCTCTGACTAAGTCAAGACTGCTACTAACACCCGTCCCAGTACCAACTCCAGGTCCAACTCCCTCAACCAGATAGCAATGAAATCCCAGCCCCTCCTCACCCAGTGGATGAGGACCATGGGGATACACCAGAAGATGTTGAGAATGTAGAATCTGGGACAAGGACATGGACACCGTATCCGATTTCCCCTCATTGACATCGAAGCTTTGTTCCTTTGACATGGTTCCAGGTCTAATGAGGGCCATTAAATCCACAATGGGGTTCGACACAGAGACACCCAAGCCAGAGTCCAAGCTTGATCCTATGATCCAGAAGAATCAGAAGGTCAAGGACAACTTCCCTAGCTGTCCTGCCATTGATGACATATTTTCAAAAGAATGGGAATCCACTGAACCAGGTCGACTGTCTGAGAAAAGGAACTTGGACTCAATGTACCCGATACAACAGGAAAAAACCAAACTGTGGTGCGCGGCACCTATCATAGACCCCCAAATTGCAGCACTAAGCAAGAAAACAGTGCTGCCATGTGGCACCATCTCCCTCAAAGACCCAAGTGGAAGAGATGCTAAAGAAACTGTTTGAGGTCACAGGAATGGTGACCAAAGCCGCAATGTCAGTGGTGTACTCTGCCAGGGCTCAAATTTGCTGGCTAGAGGAATTAATGAAAAATTTGATCCCAAGTCCAGGGAGGTGGAGCTTTTAGAATGCACTTTGGATACAGCTAAATATCTGGGGGACATGGCCATGGACACTCTGAAATTGGAAGCCAGGGCAGGGGCCCTAACAAACAGAGCTAGACGGGCCTTATGGTTAAAACTTTGGGAACTGGATAATGAGTCAAAGGCGCTGCTGCAAAACCTGCCCCTGAAGGGAAGCAATGTGTTTGGTGAAGGCCTAAATGAGTTCCTCAAGCAAAAAGAGGAGGGGAAGGATATCACCAAGGACAAGCAAAGAACCTTCTAACTACCATCTACTCAATGCAGGTTTTGAGGGAGTGGTAGATTTCAGCAGAACAGAAAGCAGATTTACACTAATAATTCCTTTAAGGGGAGAGGACACAGTAACAATTTCAGAAGTCCTTCTCAAGGTAGCTACTCCACCTTCAGAGGAAGAAATCCCCAATTCGGATGCAAAGGCAGAGTTGGCAAGCCAAAACAGTATTGAGTACCACACCCATGCCACCCTTTCACTCAGCCCACAGCAAAGTTATCCACCAGTGGGGCAAAGACTGACATTTTTCCTCCAACAATGGCAGCAGACAACCTCCGACAAGTGGGTCCTGGAGATCATATCTCGAAGATATGCTATAGAGTTTTCAAAGAGGCCTTGCAGAGACAGGGTGGTGCTCTCACCCATCTCAAAGAAAAGGGCCATGGCCCACCAGATACAGGATGTTCTCTGGGACCTGGTCAAGAACAAGGCAATACAGCCTGTACCGGATAGCGAGGTGGTCACTGGAGTCTACTCCATTTTCTTCCTAGTTCCAAAAAAGAACAGGGACCTCAGGCTGATCCTAGACCTAAAATTCTTGAACAACTTCATAACTACCCTGAAGTTCAAGATGAAAACTCTCAGATCCACATTGAGGAATATTCGGGTAGGCGACTACCTCACCTCTGTGGATCTGAAGGATGCATACACTCACATCCCAATCATTTCCAGCTACCAATGATTCCTTTGGTTCCACATACTAGGCCAACACTTCCGTATCAAGCCCTACCCTTCGGTCTCATATCAGCACCAAGGGTGTTCACAAAGGTGTCCATCATCCTGGTGGCCTGATTACAGGAGCAGGGAGTGGACATTATCCCATATCTGGACAACTGGCTGATACGGTCATGCACCAGTGCACAATCTCGGAAGGACACAGACTTAGTGCTGACTGCCCCTTCCCAGCATGACTGGGTGGTCAATCAGAGCAAGAGCTCACTGCACTTATCTCAGTGCATAGAGCATCTCGACACAGAGATAAATACGGCCGAGGGACTGGCAAGGCCACCTTGCAAATGAATAGACTTGGTGATCACACTGGTTCAGGCCCTATGAGCCACCCCTGAACAAACGATGGGTCAAGCGGTGCAAGTCCTGGGGTGCATGGGGTGCATGGCTTCATGCATCGACCTAGTGCCCTGGGCAAGGTGGAACATGTGACCCCTACAGAACTGCATTCTGCAGCAGGGTTCCCCATTGGAGGATGACCTCAACAAGAAGATCCACCTACCAAAGATGGTCAGGGACTCGTTATGGTGGTGGACACATCGCCCACACCTCCTGAGGGGTTTCCCACTGGAGCTGTCATACCAGGTGTCAGTGGAGACCGATGCCAACCTGACTGGCTGGGGAGCATGCATGAACAGCTACACAGCACAAGGCAGGTAGACAACAGTGGAAGCCAGGCAGTCTATCAATGTTCTGGAGATGAGGGCCGTGCTCCATGCCCTGAAAGTGTTCAGGGACAGCGTCATCGGGTGATCAGTCCTGGTAAAGTCTGACAACAAGGTCACTGTTGCGTACATAGCCAAGCAAGATGGGACACGCAGTTGAGCCATGATCATAGAAGCATCCAAGATGCTCAACTGGGCTCAGTCCAGTCTCACCCACATTCACGCCTCCATCTGGCAGGCAAACTGAATGTCAGGGCAGACTGGCTCAGCAGACAGCAGGTGCACCCAGGGGAGTGGCAACTGCACCCGGATTTGTTCAACTTGATACAAAGAAGGTGAGGCCGCATTCCAATAGACCTAATGGGGTCCAAGTCATACACACAAGTCAAGACTTACTTCTCCAGATACAGGGAGAGGCAGGCCCTAGGAGCGGATGCCTTATCCCAGACTTGGGACCAGGATTGCTCGTATGTTTTCCCACCAATCCTGCTGATTCCCCAGGTGCTAGCAAAGATCAGACTATCCCAGAGACTGATCATCCTCATCGCACCATACTGGCCATGGAGGGCTTGGTTTGCCTCAGCAGTAGCCATGAGCCTGGACAGCTGATCTCTCCCATATCGAGCGGACATGCTGTTTCTGGGCCCAATGATTTACCCAGCCCCCACACCCTAAATCTATTCGCCTGGCTTCTGAGAGGCAGAGACTGTTGGCAGCAGGGTATCACGAATCTGTCATTTCGACCATCCTGCAGTCCAGAAAACCATCTACCACAGCTACTTATGGCAGGCAGTGGGATATTTTTGCAAACTGGTGCAAGGCAGTGCAAGTTGACCCAATGCAGGCTGACATGTCTGTGATACTGCTGTTTCTGCAGCAGGGCCTGGACAAAAGCCTCTCCACTTCGTCCCTAAGAGTCCAGCTCTCAGCCATAGGAGCAGCCAGGGGAAATGTTGGGCCTACACAGCCCAGGGCCCATCCAGATGCCATCCGATTCCTCAGGACAGCAGAGACCATACAGCCTCGCAACAGCGCAAGGGGTGTTCATGAGAACAGTACCAAATTTCCACCCCAAGGTCATGTCCACATTTCATAGGGAACAGACTATGGAACTGCCGACCTTCTATGCACAACCACAACAGGGGGAGTTAAGAGACCACCACCCCTTGGATGTAGGTAGAGCATTAAAACTATACATTACAAGGACACAGCCAATTCACCGATCAGAGAGACTCTTTGTTATAGTGCAAGGCCACAAGCAAGGAATGGCAGCCTCCATGACCACCATCGCCAGCTGGTTAAAGAGGACAATACAAGAGGCATACAAATCAAAAGATCTCACGCCACCGGATGGAATAAAGGCCCATTCCACAAGGGCAATGGTCACTTCTTGGGCAGAAAGAGCTAATGTGTCCATAGAGGACATTTGCAGGGCAGCAACTTGGACTCCCGTTCATACCTTTGCAAGACACTACAGACTTGAGACATTACATAGACAAAGAACTAACTTTACCAGTAAAGTCTTATCTACAGCGTGGCAGAACAGTTTGCCTTCTGATCGCCCTGTCCCGCCCTGAAGGAATGGTGGAACTGCTTCCTATAGTAACCCAAGAGGTAATGTCTGGAGTGTCATGGATAGCAACATAACACAATGGGTGTTTACTCACCTGGTAAAGGTGATTGTGTTAGTTGTATCCATGACACTCCCTAGCCCTCCCTTCTGGGTGATTACGGTGGCAAAATCTCACTCTGACTACTGAAGACCACAGGGTCACTGGAACATCGAGCATAGTTTGAATACGTGCATAAGGTTAGATATATCTGAAGAATTGAAATCCGTCGGTAACCCTAGGTGACCAAATCTAGAATTGTAACAAATAGGAAATAAACAGAAGATGGTGGTGAATTCATATTCAGAATTTCTTTTCTTGATATGTGGTTTAATGGGGGAGTCACAGGAAAGAGTTTTTTTGGCCTAGGTTGTTTTTTTCAGCTATGGGAGTTTTGAACTGAAGAAAGGGGACTCCTGGGACCAAGGTATACTACGGAATTTGATCTGGGTCACATGTGCATCACTAACCTATCAGGTGGGTTGGGAACCCAAGAGGTAATGTCTGGAGTGTCATGGACACAACTAACACAATCACCTTTACCAGATGAGTAAACACCCATTACTTCTGCTCTGTATTTACTAAGGAGAAGGGGGTGGTGATACCCAAGGGGGGAGCGAGGGCAAGAATGGAGGGGGAGGGGTGATGGATGGGGAAATCACAGAGGGCAGGGTTCTGGAGGGTTTGAGGGCACTGAGGGTGGACAAGGCACCAGGCCCAGATGGCATCCACCCCAGGGTACTGATGGAGCTCTGCAGAGGTCCTGGCAGGACCTTTGGAAGACCTATTCAAAGCCTCCCTACACTAAGGGTGTGTATCTCAGGACTGGAGGATGGCTCATGTAGTGCCCCCCCCACACAAGTGGCCCCAAGGATGAACCAGGGAACTACAGACTGGTGAGCCTCACATCCATCATGGGTAAGCTGATGGAGGCTATCCTAAAGGAGGGGTTGGTGACCCTCCTAGAGGCCAAATGGCTGCAGGACAGCAGATATCATGGCTTTGTAAGTGGCAGATCCTGCCAAACCAACCTGGTGGAGTTCTATGACTGGGTAACTAGGCAATTGAATGGAGGCCATGCAGTGGATATCCTGTACCTCAACTTTAGTAAAGGCATTTGACTCAGTGCTGCATGGGAGGCTGGAAATTAAGTTAGAAGGCACAGGGGTGGGTGCAAAGCTGGTGAGATGGGTAGGGAGCTGGCTTCAAGGAAGGCAACAGAGGGTGGTGGTGGGTGGGGAGCTCTCATCCCCAAGGGTAGTGATGAGTGGTGTTCCACAGGGTTCAGTTTTTGGGACCAGTGTTTTTTGGGCTATTCATTGCAGACATAGCATTGGGCATCAAGAGCAAGACCAGTCTGTTTGCTGATGACACCAAGATGGGAGCGGTGGTGGATGACCTAGGGGGATGGCAGGGGTTGTAGGATGATCTGGCAAAGCTGGAAACCTGGTCAGACACCTGACAACTGGGGTTCAATGCCAAAATGTTCAAGGTGCTGCATTTTGGGGTGAAAAATCCAAGGAGAAGTTACCAGCTGGGGGAGTGCAACTATCTGAGTCAGAGGAGGAGAAGGATATAGGGGGGTGCTCATTACGGAGTCAATGAACAACTTGGCACAATGTAGGAAGGCAGCTGCAATGGTCAACAAAATGCTAGGTTGCATTGGAAAGGGTATATCCTCATGGAGGGGGGAGGTGATTCTGCTACTGTACAGGTCATTAGTTAGACTGCCCCTGGAGTACTGCGTGCAGTACTGGAGCCCATATCTGAAGAGAGACATTAAGTTAATGGAGGGGGTGCAGTGCAGACTGACAAAGATGATCCAGGGGCTGGGGGACTTTCCATACAAGCGGAGACTGAGGGAGCTGATCATGTACTTCCTGGAGGAGAGGAGGGACGAGGGGATATGACTGAAACCTTTAAGTACATGAAAGGAATAAATAAGACAGGTACAGAGGGGCTGTTCAAAGTAAGGGAGTGGAGGGACATCCAGGGCCATGACATGAAACTGGAAATAGGAAGGTTCAGGAGGGAGATGAGGAAACACTTTTTTACAGAGAGGGTGGTAGCTGGGTGGAATACATTACCGGTGGAAGTGGTATCCATTAGAACAATGGGCTGCTTCAAAAGGGGATGGGACAGGACAAGGGGGAGGGCCAATGTAGGGGGAGGGTGGACGGAAGGGGCAGCTGCAGAATAAGGGGTGCTAGCTGCACATCTGAGCAGACTTGATAGACCTCTAGGCCTTTATCAGCTGGCAAATTTTGTATGTTTGAATGTTCATTTTTGTAATGTCACAATCAAGTGTATGACTCTTATGTGATATACAGAGGAGGAATAGCACTAGAAAGTCAGTTTCCAAGGAGAGTTCTGTCCTACAAATCACACCTGCTATCAAGCAGAAAATGCTCTGAATAAAATATCAGCTGGCCACTTTAAAATATGAACTTATTTTATGGCTACTACTGAGGCAGTACTAGCCCTTAAAGAGCAAAGGAGGCCTCTTAATATAAAAAAAGATAATCATGTGGGGGCAGTGAAATAGGAATGGAACGGAAAAAAAGAAAGGAAATGAATTTAGGTGACTCAGTTTAACACAGGTAGAGTAAGTGAGACTGGAAGTGATAAAGGAAAGCTCCAGTGGAAGGAAGGTATGTAACAGTAAATATAGGAGATTAAGGAATTTGCCCTACATCACACAGTGAGTATAAGTAAAGTTAGTGGTGGGACTTGGATTTAAACACAGGTGTCCATGTTCATAGCTCAGACTACATTGCCTCTTTCTTGTGACAGCTGTTTTTTGTATTTTTGTATTTATCTTCTCTCTATTATTGCAAATCAGATTACTATAAAGACTGGACCATTGTCCAGAAGAGTTAATCTCTGTTTTAACACATCAGCATTCTTCCCATAGCTTTGTGCACTGTAAATATTCTATATTTAAATCAGCAGTGCAATGAAATTTGGCAAGAAAATTGGCCCTACTTGTTTTCACTGTAAAAGGTTTCAGGTGGTAAAATTGTCTTGTTCCACCAACATTTGAGTACTCCATGAAATTTTTAATATAGTTTTTTTCTCAAGAAAATAAAGATGGCTGCCACATTTGGCTTTGAGATAGCATTGTAGACCTGGCAAGGGTTGGATCGAGAAATAAAAGAAGCATGGTGTGTGGCATAGGAGGTAATTAGAAAACTAGATTTGCCAGGTATGCTTGTGTTTGTATTAACTGCTGCTGAAAGTAGCTTTTTAGGAAAAACATTTTTTGTTGCACTGCTGCTTTAAAACTGTTACACTTCTGATACAATTGCTGTACTGTTTACCTGCAGGGTGGTTGTGCTGGGATTAGAGACTGGCTGATTGTGCCCTTGACCTCTGTGCTTGACCACTTTCCAATCTTCAATTCTGGTTTTGCTACCAACCCAGTTACCTAAACTGCTGATTGTGTACCTGACTGATGTGCTAGCCTGTTGATGGTGCTTGTGCGAGGGCTGGGTAAGACCTTTTCCCATTTGTTATGTAGCAGCAGTTAAAAGCAAGGAACTATTCTGCCTTCTTCTAGTCTGCCACTTGTCTGTTTTTTGCCTGTCTGATTGCACAATCAAATTTGTCTTGTGGCACCTAAGATTTGGCCACTTTGATGGTCCCACAATTTCCCTATTATCTCCTTTCTTTTACTTGCTGTTTCTTTTCTTTCATTCTTTCTCCCCTTGCTTCTATGTAGTTAAACACATATATGCGAATCTTGATATGAAACTGGGATCCCTTGGTTTGCAAATGTATATAATTATATTGTTGAAATGATGGCAGAAAGCTATTTGGGTTTCTTTCAAAGATAACAGTCTGTAATACATGGGGTTGACCAAGAGATGTATTTTGACCTTCACAAGATTGTTTACAGAATTGTCAACAGGTGGCCAGCTCTGGCACAGAATGCTCTAGTTTGTTGCACCTGTTAGACTAGATGTGTTCTTTAGGATGGCCTCGGGAAAGAAATTTGCAAAGTTCTGGAACACTTTCTGAGAAACAGGAGATGCAGCTCACAGCAATCAGGATGCTGAGTTTAAACAGCCAGGAAAAGACATCTTATAAAAGAGAACAATGTTTTGTTTTGAGACAGACTGAGATTTCAACTGAGAGAGACTCTCAGATGTAGAACTTTCCTTGTTTGTAATACCTGTATGAAGACCTATTTGGTACATTTTTTTTTATTTTATTTTATTGTTGATAATAACAAAACCCTTCTTGTGAATTTTATAACTTCTCCTGGTTTGCCTATGCTTCTTGACCTATGTATGCCCCTACAACAGTTGGTGCCAGACAAAGTGGTATTTATGCCATGCATACTCTATGCCAGTAGTCTGTGCGTAGGTGCTAGACCTAGTACCAGTGAAGCACTGAAGAAATATATGGATCCTGCCATAGCAAGCCCTGGAGTGATGACTAGAAGAATGGCAACCAAACCAGTAATGAAAGAAATAGAACAGGCAGGGACAGAACCTGACAGCATGCCTGTCTTCTTCAAATGGTGGTCTATACAACAAAGAGAGATTGAGGACCTGGGAAGAGAAGAGATGCAGAGACAAGAACAGCGATGATTGAATGCCTTGCAAGGTATCAAAGCTAGAGGATCTGGTACAGGTCAAGCAAATCAACAAAACACAAGCAACTTAAAAGACATTAAACTTACAAAGCTGTATTCCTTGGATGATATCGAAGTATATCTGACAACTTTTGAAAGGGTCACCGAAGCCTGCCAATGGCCAAAACGGTAATGGACAATCAGGCTGGTACCTTACCTGACAGGCAAAGTCCAACTTGCTTACAGTAATATTCACACTGCACAGCCAGAAAACTATGACCTTGTGAAAAGAGAAATCTTGAAAGATATCACATTTCTGAAGTGACCTATAGGCAGAGATTCTTATCCTGAAGCACCACTCAAGTCGACAATTCTCAAGAAGCCTTTACCTGACTTGGAGAACTCCTCATTAAATGACATCAACCAGAGGGCAAAACAGTCCCACAGGTCACTGACATATTTGCAATGGAGTAATTCATCAACATCCATCCTACAGATGTGCAGCTTTGGGTAAAAGAACATGCACCTGAAAGTGGGGAAAAGGCAATTTTTTTGGCTAAGGACTATCAGATGGTCAGACAGACACATCAGCAGTGAAGTAACAGACCAAGAATAGTAAGACTGTCTTTTCCATTTCTAAATCCAGATCAGATAAAAACTCTGGTGGGGTTAAAAATCTGCACCCAAAGACTTTATTTGCTATAACTGTACTGACCTTGCTACTTTCAGGTCAGATGACCCCTTACAACTGAGGTTGCGTTTTAGTAGGCAACCCATTTAATTTGCTATAACTGTAATAAGTCAGACATATTACAAGCAACTTCCATAAAAATAAGGAGGGTAACATTGGTTAACAGGTGTCCAAGTGGGAGATAAGCCAATGAAGGGACTTACAGATCTGGGAATAAGACAGACCCTGGTGCATGTTGAAGTTCTGAGAAAAGACTGTGCAAAAGGACCAGGTACTGGGGACATCTGCATCCTTGGGGACACATAATCCAGTTGATGACACCACTGGGCCTTGCACAGGCAGTTGTCTCTGTGACCCATCACCACGGCCACACCTTGGACTTGGTATTCTCAATGGGTCTAGAGGTCACTGACCTCAAGATTGATCGGGTCACTTGATCCAATCACTGTATGGTGAAATTTTCATTTGGGGCCCACTCGATACTCCCTCCCCTGTAGAGAGGATCAACTATTGTCCTTTAAGGGGATTCTCCTCAGAGGGACTGATAGTGGTAGTTGATTTATGTGGCGTGAGTGCTGCTTGTGCAGTTGGCTTGGGTGAGGTGGTGGCAGCCTACAACAGGGCTGCCTCCAGAGCACTTGTTGCCATTGCATCAGTCCCTATATGACCCAGGTCCTCTCACCTGAGACCCTGTGGTTTGACGGGGCTCTCAAGGTGATGAAGACCACTGGTCGGAGATTGGAGCATTGCTGGTGAAGGACTCAGTCAGATGAAGATAGACTGGCTTTGAGGAATCACTATGTTGATTATCAAAGGGCAAGCAACCATAAGGAGGCACAGTTCCTGTCCAGGGAGATTGCCACAAGGAGGAACAGACCAGCTCAGCTCTTTCAGACTGTGGACAGATTGCTCCATCCAGTCTCTGTACAGCCTAAAAGAACCTTTTCAGCAGCACTTTGTGACGAGTTTGCTCTGTTCCTCTCTGACAGGGTATCCTCTATTCGGGATTGGATCTAGCCAGTGGGTCTAGTTCAGTCCCACAGGGTGGAGCCTAGGAGGAATGGAAACACTCCTATTGTCTGGGAAGAGTTTCGGCCAGTGTAGGTGGCTGAGGTCTCCAAGGTAGCTTGAAAGCTGTGGTCCACTTGTTGTGAACTGGATTCTGACCGACGTGTCTCCTAGTGAGTTGCATCGAGGACATTGGTCCACTGTTCCACAGGATAGTTGGGTGCTCACTTTCAGAGGGGGTCTTCCGCACTGCCTTGAAGGAGGTTCTGGTGAAGCCCCTTCTGAAAAAAAAAATTTCTCGACCTCGATGTCCTGGCGAATTATAGACCCATCTCCAACCTCCCATTCTTAGGGAAGGTTGCCTGGAAGGTAGTGGCTTTGCAGATTGAAGAGCACCTGGAGACTTTTGACATCAATGAGCCATTACAGTTTAGATTTAGGATGAGGCACAGTACAGTGAGGGCACTAGTCTGGGTGCATAAGGATCTGCTCAGGGCCAAAGATCGAGGGGAATGGTCAATTCTCATTCTCCTCGATCTGTCATCAGAATTTGACACCGTGGACCACACTGTGTTGTTGGATCACCTTACAGAGTACTGTGGACTCACCTGTATTGTCATCAACTGGTTTGAGTCCTTTCTCTCGAGCAGGAGGCAGAGGGTGGTGATGGGGAACTTCTCCTCTCCCCAAAGCCCCTGACTTGTGGAGTTCCTTAGGGTTTAATCCTTTCACCAATGCTATTCATGGTGTACATACTACCTCTGGGCAGGCTCATTAGACAATACTGCTTGAGCTTTCACTGCTACACAGATGACACTCAGCTGGATATGTCTTTTGCACCAGGGACAGCTGGTGCAATCTATTTGCTGAATAAGTGCCTTGCAGAGATCCAGGACTGAATGAACTCTAACTGGCTGGGACTTAACCCGGACAAGACGGAGGTACTGGTGATAGGGCCAGGTCAGGGGCATGATGGGGATGCCTCCGGGGTGATAACAGGTTTGGTCCCGGGGTTGGTCCTGTTGATGGTGTTCTCTAGGGTGAGAAATCTGGGCATTATCCTTGATGACAAGCTGACATTTGAAGCTCAGGTGTCGACTGTCATCAAAAGTGTTTTTTACCACTTAAGGAACATCACCCGGATTAAACTCCTAATTCTGCCTGAAGACCTGCCATTACTAGTGCACACCTTTGTAACATCCATACTCGACTGCTGTAATGCTCTCTATCTTGGAGTCAGTGAAGGGAACCCCCATCAGCTGCAGCTGGTGCAGAATGCAGTGGCCGGGCTGCTGAAAGGACTGTCCAGGTCCTGTCATGTTACTTTGGTCCTGCATGGTCTGCACTGGCTGCCGGTCAGGTGGAGAGTTCTCTTCAAGGTGGGCTTTCTCACCTATAAGGCCCTATATGGACCAGGCCCTAGCTACCTGTCTGACCTGCTTATGCCCGCCATCCTGGCCTGCTCCCTTTGTTCCTCCACCAAGGGCCTCCTAGGCTGAAAACCTTGGGTGATCGTTCATTTGGGGTAGCTGGCCCGATATTCTAGAACTCACTGCCAAGACCTTAGAGGGAGGCCCCTAAGGTGGAAGTGTTCAGCAGGGGCCTAAAGACTCATCTTTTTATCTTGGCATTCATAGAAACATAGAAGTTGATGACAGATAAGGACCGCAAGGCCCATCCAGTCTACCCATTTTTTCTAACTTATGAATGTGTCATAGGCCTTTACTCTGTCAATGGCCTATTTATTCATACTCATCTGTATTGCTCCCTTATGCCTAGCCCCCGCCTGTTTGAAGCCCTGCACTTTTCCTGCTGATGCCTTTTAAATCCCACTTGCTGAAATCTTAATTATTTATGATGTTTATTTTATGTATGTAATTTTATTGTTTTATATTTTTTCTTTTGTTGTACAGTGTCCAGAGCCTCTGGGATTGGGTGCCTAACAAGTAATAAATTGATTGAAATTGATTTATGATACTATCCCACCACCCAAGTGACTCCGAACATTAATGTGGTGCCACACCAAATTAAAGTGGGTATAGTACCAAAGTTATCTGTACCTGTGATTATTCAAATTACTTTCCAGACTTTACTAAGTTAATCACAGAGGGAGTAAACATTGCTGTTTCCGCAGCTGTCATAACAAGAGCACAGGTGAGAAAACCGTAGATGTGGGGACTTTTTCATTTTGGTGACTTTGATTCGGACTTGTTTGAGCCCAGCTCCAAGATCCAGAAGTCCAGGAAAGAAAGAAGATGCCTGAAAAAAACAGTGGCAGCAAAAGACTAATGGACATAACAGGTTGAAATATGAATGCCAAAGAAGTATAGAACCGATTTGTTGCAAATAACAAATGATAGTCCTATGGCTGGTCACTTAGGGAGGGATCACACCCTTGCCAGATTTTTGTATAGATTTTACTGGCCTGGGATTCATGAAGATGTTACTGCCTATTGCAGTGCTTGTGCTGAGTGTCAGAAAGTAGCTCCAGTGACTAAAAAAGTGCCCCTGGATCCCCTACCCTTGGTAGATGTGTCCTTTGAGAGAATTGCAATGGATGTGGTTGGCCCCTTAGACAAAAGTATAAAGGGCAGTTGATTGATTTTGGTAGTATGTGTCTATGCTACTCGATACCCTGAGGCAATTCCAATATGTACTGTCACAGCTCCAGAAGTGGTAGCAGAGCTTGCCATCATTTTCAGCAGGGCGGGTATACCTAAAGAGATTATTACCGATCAAGGTAGTAATTTTGGTGCTGCATTGCTGAAGAAGTTGCACTAACGGTTAGGTATCACTGCCATAAGAACCTCACCTTATTACCCTCAGACAGATGGTTTTTTGAGCATTTTAATCAAACCCTAAAATGCATGTTAAAAAGGTTTGTGAAAGGTGAAGGGAAAGATTGTGATCAGTTCTTATGTTACCTGCTTTTTGCCTACAGAGAACTGCCACAAGCGTCAACAGGTTTTTACCCTTTGAAATGTTGTATGGTAGGCAACCCAGAGGGCCACTAGATTAATAAAAGAAGGATGGGAAGATAACCCCACTCAGAAAGAATCTATTTGTGTACACTGAGAAAGAAATTGGCAGAATATGTTGAGATTGTCCACAGCAATCAGGAAGAAGCCCCAAAACAGCAGAAGGTGACCATGGGGTAAGAGAAAAAGTTTTTGAACTAGGTGTAAAGAATTTGTTACTGTTACCCACTACTGAAAACAAACTGTTAATAAAGTGGCATGGACCTGGCAAACTGGTTAGATGTACTGGTACAGTTAAGTATGAGACTGAGACCCTGGATAGGAAAAATCCTACCAATATATACCATGCTAACCTCTTGAAGAAACAGGTTGAAAAATCATGAGTGATTGTTTTGTTAGTATTACCAGAAACTGCAAGAGAATATTTTTAACATTTTTTTTTTTAGTTTGTACTTTGTCTCCCAATGGTTGGCCCACATCTGGCCACTGTACTGGCAAACACCAGCTCCCATTAAGGCTCTCGGCCCCAGTCATACCCCACATGGCAAGGTGGCACGAGCTCCCCTTACTCACTGCCACGTCTGGATCCAGTCTTCTGGGAATGACACCTCTGGATCTGAGCGCATCCTGGGATGGCCATCAAGCTGCATGACCACATTTTCCCTTTTTTCTGTTCACCTCAGGGTTAGGATGCACAATGATGCTTGTGAAGGTAACATGCATGCTCCCATGCATGGTCCTCCAGGCATCTGCCCTATCCCCCGCCCACCTTGTAAGCCTCAGCGTGCTACCTCCCAGCTTCTGCTAGGGGCCAGGCATTCACCAACTACTGGATGCCCTCCCTCCCTGGAGAAGGAGAGCAGTCCCTTGGACACTCAATCCTTTTCCTCCCCTGACAACCTCCCCATGGCCCACGCTCATTCTCGAACAAGGGTCACTTACATGGCACGAAGTGTGGCATCCAATGCCTCAACCCTCAGTGCGACAGAGCCAGCAGCAAGAGAAGATATTGATATAGCTTATGGCAGACAGGAACAAACTCTAACTTCTGATGCTGTAAAGTTGAATACTTCTTAATCATAAAACAAACCAGAAATTCATAACTTGGTAAAGACATTTAAAAGTACTTTTACCACAGTGCCAGGCCAAACAAAACAGGTCAAGCATGTAATAGAAACAGGGAATGCTCACCCAATCAAACAAAAGACACACAGATTACCAGGGTGGTTAATAGCAGCTGTGGTTAAGGAAAAAAAAATGAAAGAGTTGGGTGTCAGAAGAGCTCAGAAATGACTGGTCATTGCCAATGGTGATTGTGAATAAAAAAGAAGGGAGTGTAAGAATCTGCTTTGATTTTAGGAAACTTAAACAAGTGTCCATATTTGACAGCTATCCTATGCCCAGGGTAGATAATTTGGTGAACAGATTGGGAAGTGCCAAGTACATTAATACCTTTGACCTCATCAAGGGTTACTGGCAAATTCCCCCAGCTAGAGAATCCAGAGATAAAAATGCATGTTTCACTCCAGTTGAATTCTATCCATTCACCACCATGCTGTTTGGTTTATATGGCACACCCCACTACATTCCAACAGTAAATGGATAGACAACAGGATTCTGGGGTGTATTGCAAGGGGATTCAGCAGCAGGTGGTGCAGGTTCTATGTGATAAAGGCAGGTTTTTTAAGTCGCCAACCACAGAGTGACAAAAAAAAAACACCCCAAGTCAATTGAGCAAGCAACATCGGATCGATCATCGCAAACAGCAATGGTCAATAGTTTTACATAAATAAAGCAAAAAGGAAAATTTTATGCGGTGGGCAGCTGTCTTTATGAGAGGCAAGCCTCCAGCTTAACAATTATCAACTCCAGGGGGGTGGACTTAAAAATAAAATGAAACCCAGGACAAACAAAAAATCCCTCCTGTACCAGGACCTTGAACTCCATAGGCGGTGGCTCTAACCACTACGCCAAACAGGCAGCTCAGCAGGGCTTGGCCAAATTATGCTTCATATCTTCTAGTCAGTGCAGCTCACTGCTACACTCACTCTAACACACGCCTCGGCATTGTGCAGCACTCGTTGTTACTACGAGTGGTTTTATTGAGTCACTCTTATTGAGCCACTCAATAAAATATGCTCATATCACCAGACACCATTGGTGTGACATCATTTTACCACTGTACAGGTCATTGGTGAGACCAGATTTAGAATATAGGGTGAGGTACTTGCATCCATACCTTAAGAACAAAATCAGAATGCTGGAAGGGGTCCAGAGGAGAGCAATCAAGATGATAGAGGGGCTACAGGATAGGTCCTATGAGGAGAGGCTGGGATACCTGGGGGTGTACCCCCGAAGGAGAGGAGGTAGAGGGGGGATATGATAGAGATCTTCAAGTACATGAATAGAATTAACAGAGTGCAAAAGGAGGGTCTCTTTAAAAAGGTACCGGGTCATGATAGTGTGGACAAAACCGTGCATGGGATACCTTGCAAAGAATAGCGCAGATGACTATACAAAGACTGGGGTTGTTACAGCATGTGGTAAGAACTGCTACCCCTGTTGCTGTACGCTTTCATGGGTGGAAGTGAATGATGCTATGGGGTGGTGCCTGGCTGAACCGCTCCTTTGGTGGAGTGGCTAGAGCACCTACCTCTGGTGGCATCGAGGACCTGGGCTGTGGTTCGGTTCCATTAGGTCCCACTGTGATGTGGCTTTTTGTTTGGAAAATGGAAAAATGTTCCCTGTCCAATTTTGTTTAAGTCTACAACCCCCAGGAGTTAATTATAATTAGTAGGGGGTGTGGGGTGAAGCCCCCCATGTTACCATATTGCAGTTCTGGGGTGCCCCATGCAAAAACAAAGATATTCATTTGGTGTGCGTTATTTTTGTGCTGATTGGCATGTTGTGCCAACGTTATTTTGCTGCATGCTGATTTGCGTGCACCATTCTTGATGTGTATGGTACTAACTGTGACATTATGACCCCGTGCCCTTTAAAATGACTGAAAACAATACCACTAGGGGGCACAGGCTAAATTGATGGGGGAAGGGAGATTCAGAAGGGATGTATGGAAACAATTCTGTATGGAGAGTGTGGTAGCCACCAGGAATGAGCTGCCAGAGGAGGTGGTATCAGCATGGACAGTGGGAGCATTTAAGAGGGCCTTGGACATACATAAAGGGAACCTTTGGGACCAAGGGAAGGGGGGGAGGGGAAGTGAGGGAGAGGGAGGAGCGGTTGGGAGGGGAGAGGGTCAATGGTGTAAGTGTAAGACCAGACCCTACATCTTTATGAGCAGATATGACAGACCAGGCGGTCTTTCTCTACTGGCTCTTTTTGTATGTTTTTATGGATGTAATTCTAGCCCTTCACAGTGGTTATTCTGCTGTTTACCTGGATGATGACACGGTGTACAATGCAGACTGGAAATGCAGGTCTGACCAATAATCCTACCTAGGCCACATTTTCTACATCTTCCTCAGTGATCTCACCAATGCCTGTGCCAACTCGCATATCTACATGTATGCAGATGACACAGTAATTTTCACCCCTGGTCTTTCTACTGCAGCTGTGGAAGACCTACTCAGTGGGACTTCAGCAATGTTCTGCATTGGTTCCAATCCAACCAACTTAGAGTCAACACTAAGAAGATAGTCTGCATGACTTTTGGTACAAGTCAGAAACTGTCCAGACTCACTGCTCCCCATTTTCACACCTCTGTATGGCTCCCTTCTTGAAGTGGTTCAGTCTTTCAAGTACCTGGGGGTGTGGCTAGATAGTATGCTTGACGTTTCAGCCCACATTGATGCCATCCATGCTAGGCTCCATCCCAAACTTAGTGCTCTATATTGTAACGCAGACTGCTTATCCCTGCAAGGCTGCAGCAAGCTTGTTACCCAAATGGTGCTCCCTGTCTTTGACTATGCAGATGTGGTCTATGGGAATGCCCCTTCCATTTCCCTCACCAGACTGGACACTCTCCACAGCTCCTGCCATTTTGCAACAAACTCCCCCTTCATACATGCCATTGTTCACTGTATTCATCCCTATCCATCCTCCCACCGCACTATCATCACCAGGCTCTCAGCACCTTCTTCATTTTGAAATAATGGTATGGTTCTCTTTCTTCTTCCCTCTCCTCTCTTGTATGCCACATCCCCTCTGCTTCCTGTTAGCTCTATTTCAGGGACCACTTTTGCAATTCCTCAACCCCACTCCTCTGCTGGACACTCTGCCTTCTCCTATTGACTCCCCTCACTGTGGAACAAACTCCACTCCTCCCTCCATTACTCCACATCCACTGGCTTCCTCAGGTACCAGCTGAAACTTCAAACCCTCCTAAGTTGTTCCTGTTACCTTACCTCCTGATATCTCCATGGCTAAACCTTTATCCATCCTGGTTATTGTTCTTGATACTACTTATTGTTGCCAATTTTTTCATGCACTGCTAGATTATCTCTGCACTTTATTAACTGTACATGCAATGTTGTTTTATATTTATTCTAATTGGTGTTTAATATTGTACCTCATGTTTGATCAGATGTTTTGATACTTTGTTTTGTCTGCAACTTTTACACCATCCCTTCCACGGGTGGCACCTGGAAACAGACATTGGCTCAGTGTGATGCTCTCAGTTTCTAAATTCCAAACAAATCAATAAAATTAGGCATGCAGGAAAACAAATATTTGGATTAGATTTTGGGAAATGGAGAAGAACTGTATACCAGAGATTTCCAAAATAAAAGACAGAATTTCTCCTGGTTTGTCTTTGCTTCCTGACCTATGCCTCTATGACAATGCTCCTGATTTTTGTACATGGCATGCTGATTGTGCTCCTAACCCCCTAAATGATCCTCTGATTGTGCTCCCAATCCTGCTGCCTGATCCATTCATTGTGCTCTGAACCTCCAATTCTGAGTACCAGCTGACCTTTGCTGTGCTGGGGCCTGAATCAGGTGACTGTACATCTAGCTACCCTTGATCCTTTTCCTTTGTTGTGCTTTCCACTGTAGCACCACCCCCTACATTTCATACTTTACACTATTGTCATTTTAAATGAAACCCCCATTTCTTGGTTGACATTCCTACTGTGTATGACTCTCTTTATTGTTCATCCCCCTTGAAGTGTCCACTGTTCTTATCAATTTAGTGTAAACTTCAACAGCCTGCACTGACCCCCTCATCCAAGACATTAGTAAATATTTTAGTATAATGGACCCAGAACTGCATTGACCCTCAGGGCACTCTACTTAGAAAATCCTACAACTCTGCCTCCTACCTGTCTGCTGTCCTATAGGCTGTGTGCAATCAATATTGTGCTACTTCTTCTATGAATTTTTCATGTAGTGCACTGTTTAAGGTCTTGGTGAAGTCCAGATAGGGGCCAGACATTGGATGTAATCTATTTACTTTCTTAATGTTGCCCGCTGAGAAGGCAGTCAGGTTGGTTTGGTAAGATTTATCTTTTCTGAAACCATGTTTTTTTCAACAGAACAGCCCATTCTCTTCCATGAACTGAACCACTACATCTTTTATAACTGACTCAGTTTGTCAAGCAGCACGTCTTCATTTCACAATCATGACAAATTCACTATTGTAACTCTTGGTACTAATTGGTTAATTGTTTCTACTATGCTATCTATACCCAACAACTACACAGCAAAGACAAGCAAGCAAACATTTGGCACTGACAAATGTTTGTTTTTAATGTTGGCTTGAAAGTGATTATTGTTACATACTAAGGTTTATGCTAAGGATGTGAAGGAGAGAGAAGGCTTCTAGCCCACAATTGCTCCTTTAGATGCTTAATGTGTGCAGTACTGCAATTTCCCCCTGCTAATATGTATCTCTCAAGCTTATTTTGAAACTCAGTCTTTTACTTATTATAACCTTTAATGGTAGGGCATTTCAGGGGGTTACTAATTCGCTGAGTAAAGTAATATTTTCTTTTTAATGTGTGAAATGTTTCACCCACAATCTGAAGTGGGTGACCTCTGGTATCTACTGTAGTATTTTTAAAGCAAATACCTATTTCAGTTAGTAAATAATATCATACATGGTAAATAAATCACCTTTTTCCAGACCACAGAGGCCAGTGAACTGTGACAGAAGTTTTAAGTCTTCAGAAGGAGGAGTGACTGCACGTTGAGCTGTGAGACGACTGTAGCAGGGAGTTCGAAGACATCTAAAGCAATTATGTAAGGTATGCTGCCATTGCCTCTGCATTTGCAGCTTTTTTGATACTATTTTTTGCCAGATTCAAACTACTTACCAGACTTTTTTGTGTTGCTGGTATTTCAATGTCTTCCGCTTGCTGTTCCATTTCCTTTCTTTCAGCAGAGCATGGAGTACAGATGGTGCTGGAGCCAGCAAGAGAGAGAAGCAATGGTAAACCCCGTGGGGGGTGAAGGCAGGAGCAGATGAATGAGTTTCGTTGTGGTTGGGATAACTGAAGCTGCAGCTGGAAGTGGAGTGAAAAATATGAGTGTGAGTTGGGGGACAACGGAGCTTCAGGAGTGGCAGCCAATAACCGACAACAAGCAATGGGATAACCCGCCATGGCCAGGGAAAAGGAGTTTTCCTCCCAATCCTTCCAATCCTCCTCAGCTGTAGTATTTTTAGAAAGTATACTAAGTGAATTTTAAAGTTTTATTCGCTCTTGTTTTTGTTAATTGTGCTAACTTCTCTCTACTTCCATGTTGGTGTACAGACACAATGGATGTATTTAGAGTGTTAGATTATTAATTATGCTGCTTTATTCAGAGGTTCAGTGGTTTTAGCAGACATGAAGCCATTTGAATTATTAAACTTGACAGGTTTAATATTGTAAAGGATCTAATTCATATAAATACCTTAATATTTTTATATAATTCAGTTTAAAAGGTGATGTAGTGTATGTGACGTCACTGACTGACAGGTTAGTAAAGTTAAAGTGCATGGGTTGGTGGTCCTGGATTCAGATTCTCCATTGTAGTGGCTCCATCAACACACCTGGAGAGTGAGCAACTTCTCTGAAGTAATCCCTAGGAAGATACAGAGGGGCCAGCCTCTGTAAATCTGAATGGTTTACTCTAAATGCTTAGCTCCAGATTATTAAAAGTCTTTGATTGAGTGGCATGAGAGACCTAGGGATAATTTTAATTCTACTCTAAATCAGTTAAAACATGTCAAAAAAAGTGAGTGACTGAATGTTACTATACACTCCAGTAAGTTTAGGAGCAGAGTTCTAAGATTCATATGCGTTTAAGGAACAATAGATTAAGTGAGTAGGACATATTTTTGTTTGAATATAAACTCATTTCTAGCTTTAAAGCAGATCCAGAAACAAATGATTTGATACCTTTTATTGGACCAACATGGATGTTATAGAAAAGAACAAAGTGCTCTAGCTTTCGAACCAACCAGGTCCTTCTTCAGAAGAAGGACCTGGTTGGATTCAAAACTAAGACACTTTGTTCTTTCTGTACCATCCATGTTGGTCCAATAAAAGGTATCAAATCATGTGTTTCTGGATCTGTTCTTAAAAGGACAAATACAGCACCTAGCTTTAAAGCATACAGCTGGCAATTTAAGACTCTTAGGCTCATTTCTAGCTTTAAAGCATATTACTGGCAATCTAAGACCCTTAGGCTGGAAGCGTTTTTATGTTGTTTGTTTGTTAGATGTTACTGCCTATTTTTCTTTTGTCTTAAAGTGGAGTTACCTGTGCTTTGGGACCTTCAGAAGCCCATTTTAAGGAATTTAACCAGTATCTATGAAGCCAGAGAGGAAGGGAGCAGCATGTGCAAAGTTAATGAGCTGACACAGGGTTCACCATTTCTGATCCTTCGGTCAGAAAATGTTAAGGTGGAAGGAACAGGAAAAACTGGAATTAAATTTCCTAGGAATAACTTGGAGTACCCTGAGAACAGCTGACTTTCTGCTGCTGTTATAATTTTATGGAACGTTTTCTGAACTGTTGCTGAACTTTTCTGAAACTAGTATATCCCAGAAGATCACCAGATTTATTTGGACAGAATTTCTTATGTCTGTGGAAAAGGGCTCTACGATGCCGGTTCGGCAACACTTTTGTCGACCAGCATCACAGCAACGGGATTTATGTCTACTGCAAGTTGCGTTCAACATAAATCCCGATTGTCTCCAGGTCCATTTTTCTATTGGGGCCTTCACTCCCCCAAACCCCCCCATGCAGGGGGCTCTGCCGCTGCACCCCCTGTACTAATTATAATCAACTCTGAGTTGGAGTTGATTTGGGGAGGGGGTGCAGGACCAGGAGACAGTGTGCCCCTGTCTCAGGCTCACCAACACAGCACCCTATCAATGAACTGTCAATTTTGTTGACAGAAAAGTAGGTCGCTGTGTAGGTGTCACTATCGGAGGGTATACCATGGAAAAGTTGGGCCTGCGGTTTTTGTGATACTGCAGTTAATTTTACATTCTTGTAAACTAGAGCAAACTATAAAATAGCAAGGACTAAGAATTATATTACTATAGTATCATTGTATTGAATTCTTAGCTTGTGTTCTGATGTAGAATTTGTTATTTTTAAAGTTGCCTGGTATAAGGTACCTACATGGTTAAATTATAGGGACTAAGAAAAAAGCTAGTCCAAAAGGTCAAAAGAAGAAAGGAAAACCAAATATAACAAAATCAAAGATCGCAACAAATTCTAAAAAGTTAAAATATTCTGTTACACTGGGTTCTCAGTTAGAGTTTATTGGCCCAGACAATGTTGTGAGAGTTAAAGGCTCCCTATTACCTAGGAGAACATCATCACCAATTGGGGGGGGTCGTTCACTCCCTCTGTCTTTAGAACTTCAACTTCCAGTAGAGATACATAAGTTGGAATAAACTGTGGCTGATAAAGCATTAAATGGTGGAACTGAAAAAGAGTTAAGACCAGAAGCAGGATCCTAGCAGGAGGTTCCACAACCACCAAATAAGGAGGTGATAAATCAGGGTATTGATTTAGATATGTGGAATAACACTAATAATACCACAATAAGAAAAGCATTCTTTTGTACTTTGACTATTTAATCTACCTTTATGTTGAAAAAATGAAGCTAGATCTCTCCATCACTTTCCCCCAGATATCCCACATATATGGGAAAATGAAAATCCTGAGGTGGATGATTGGAGAGAGCCAGAAGAAGTTGTGGAAAGGAGAGAGGAAAATCAATCTAGAGTACAAATGGAAAATGACTGTAAATCCAAGCTAACAGGGCAGATCATATACAAGCAATCTGTGAAGAAATTTCAGAGATTAGAACAGTGGTGATTAAGCAAAATCACCTCCTAGCACAGATTTTAGAAGTGTTAAGAGACAGATGGATCCTGAATAATGATCAAAGAGTAATATCAGATGCTGTGTTAGAGGAGCCAGGAAATGATACAAATGATAAATTAGGTAAACATAAAGAACAAATTCTAGCTACAACAAAAAAATAGCTAAACAAGAAGAAAAAGCAGTTCAACAACTAGTAAAAGACATAAGGAGAACAAGAAAGGAAAATAAAAGCAGTGGAAAGGTTCAAACCAAGTATACCACTGTAGGAACTCAAACTAATGTTGTTCAAAGTGAGAAAAAGATCAGAGAGGATAAAGTAATGGGAAGAGATAAATTGAAGCTGAATGAAAGATATGACAGTAGAAACCAGCACACTAAAATAGTAATCAAGAATAACCAAAACAGGGTGAGCCAGACTTTAGAAAAGGAGAAACCAAGAAAGAAGGTAAAATCAGGGGTGGAAAGAGAGCAGGAAGATAGTGCTGAGACATAAAATAAATCAGGAGCTTAGGTTGTCAACAGTCTTTTTAGAAGGCATTCTGAAAAATAAAACTGAAAACCCTCTTACACTCAAAATGTTAATTTATAATTTGTGTAAAGGATTGTTGGGTCTAGATTTACTTGGAATGATATAAGTTCTACTTATATGTCCAAAACAGGTTCGATCAGAGGAATTTTTTGTCTGGTTTTGAAGTCAGTCAAAACTAGGAAGTTTATTTGGGGAAAAAAGAATGAATTTAGAGAGCTGGGAACAAATCTAGATACTAGAACAGTCAACCTGGAGATAGAAAGAAATAAGAGACACTCAAAAAAAAAAAAAAAGAAGGAACATTTTGGAAACAGTATGGATACTTCAGTTCTAAATAGTACAGAAGTAAGTAATCAAGCACAACAGCCCCTCAAGTTGCAAACCAGGATTACAGAGTATATAAGACCAATAGAATTTACCCATGTATTAAGACAGGAAGGAGACTCCCTACAAAATGTAAAATATAAGGAGAGGAAAATTTTAGGTAAAAGAATTAACTCAAAGGTGATAATGGAGGTATCATCAGAAATAAAGGATTCAGTACTATCACAAGAGGAATGTGAGTCAGAATTGGACAGCACCAACATGACAATCTCTATTAATTCAGACTGACAACAAAAGGTACTATCCATTATTAGTTGTAATATTGCCGGTTTAGCTGGCACAGGCACAGATTATGGATGGGTAGAGAAACTTAAAGAGTATGACATAGTTTTGCTGCAAGAAACTTGGATGAAGGGATATTGTTTTTATATGACAGGCTATACATAGCTGGCCTGTCGGCGCAGCGGTAGGATTTCCGCTTGCGACGCCGGCGACCCGGGTTCGACGGATCCGGCGTCGGAGGGGACAGCCGGGGAGTAGATTGAGCGTCCGATGGGCAGCTCTTCTACCCGGGAGGGTGGGTCGCTCATCGGTGCGTTGGGGACCCCTGATGGAGATCAGGAGTTCCCACGCAACCGATGCCTGACGTGGGGAGGGGGGGAGGAGGCCGGGCGGACACTGGCATCATTGCACATCCCTGCCTCCTTCCCGGGGGTGTAAAAGGCAGAAAAAGGAAGGCGGGCAGGACCACCGTAAATGAAGCCCTCCCTGGAGAGCCTCACATGGCCCGCCATCGCTCACGGGACCCCGACTAGTTACAGTTCGGGGCCAGAAGGTGTTGCAGCCCCCTCCGGGGCAAGCTGGGGTGACTGTGGGTCCCTAGCAGCAATAGACGTGGTTGAGGTCTCTGGGAGCCGTGACCAGGGCGGATGGCCTGGTGGTCCTGCCAGGATAAAGGTCAAATATAAAAAAAAAAAATGACAGGCTATACATGTTGGGCCAGGTGAGCAACCAAAATACATAAATTTGGGAGGCCAAGAGGTGGTTTCATCAATATGGTGGCAACCAATAAGGTTCTAGATTGCTTATTAATACATCTAGAATGTCCATTATGTTTGGCAGTTAAAATTACAATATCAGAAGATGACTCATTTATAATTATTAATACCTATTTTCCACCTATTTCAGCAGCAGAAATGAAAGAGATGTTTGATAGTTTCCAGGAATCAATTACTTACATTCAAAATAACTATTCAGATACAACCATCTTAATAATAGGGGATTTTAATGTCCATGTTGGGTTATCTATGGAAATTTACGAACAAGGTTGGTGTTACAGGCTGTGGGTGACTGGATGGACTGATAGGCAGTGAGGCAGTAATATGGTTGTAAAGATCAAGTTTTATTCCATCACAGCAGAACAAAATAAACACAAGTGGACTTGTACGACAACAAATTAAAAGAATGAAAATAACACAGAAGGACTAAAGCATAGCAAAACACAGCTAGAAGGCACTAGTTAGGTCTAGGTGTTGTCCTTCCAACACCTTGACGTGATCTGATCTAGGTTCTGATCAGGCAGTACTATATACAGGTAACTGTATCACGTGATGGGCTAGTTCCACCCATACCATTCTTGAATCTCAGAAACAGGCATATTTAATTTTAGAATATATATATCTGCACAATAACATTCTGTATTACATCATACAGTGACATGCACAGCATTACATTTTTATTATAAACCTTTTATAATATGTTCTGAATACAACAATATCTGTAGCACTGCCCCCAGCAATTGTATCCCATAAAAAGATCTTGACAGCGGCCAGGCAGTGCTATAGATGCACATTGCTGTGAGAGTGAAGGAGAGTGTTTGCTGTGGCTTGAGAGTCTGAATCGATACTCGGGAAAGACACTTCTGAAATTGGTATCTAAAACAAAGCATATGCAGCATACTCTTGTATGTTAGAAAGAAAAAGGGGTTTGCACTCAAATGGAAACTAAGGACTGCTAAATTGTTATGCTGTTTGTAGCTATTCATTTCTGCAGACCGGAGTCTTCAGACATGTGCAATAGCTTGCACACTCATAAAAGCAGCAGGAAGCAGTGGGAATAGAATGCAGCTTGAGAAGCCGCACTGCCGTGGGGGAAAGCCGAAACTAAAATTGCTTTCCTCGGGCAGCGGCTCCCTGCTGCACCACATACTATGCTGAAAACATGTTTGTTCCTTTTAAACCTTTTAAATGCTACCAAAAATATAAAGCCTAAGAACATGTCTCAGCAAGTGTCTGGTTTTAAACATAAAAAGGCTCTAGTTTTACCTTCTTTATTTATTTATTTAGCTTTTAACTGGAAGGGAGTTCAAATACAGATCCCTGCTCTATTCACAGTATACTAATCAAATACAAGAGTTTTAAACAACCACTCAACTGGGTCAATAACTTCTTCAAGCATTTCTAAACCCTATAGCCAAGATTGCCACCCAGGGAGCCTGGCCTGGTGCATTTTTAGTTGCTTTTATGAACCCTTATAGGGTTTCTAAAGTATTTCCCTACAACAAGGGCCCCTTTGTTTGTTTTATGTCTAGCTAACAATATACAGAGACATAAGGACATACAGGGGACCTCAGCAAAAACTACCATTTGAGTCCCAGTATTTGCTACGTGCATGGGTCAAATTGCACTGTAATAACAACAACATATAAACAAAACAACCAAAGTGGGTGGCCAGCCCAATGAATGTGACAAACAACATAAAAGATGCCACAAGAACAGATGTGACAAGACATTTCACAGCTTAGCAGATGCCCAGTGCACTTTACCTTTTGCCAAAAAAAAAGGAGTGGGTCACCCTTTCACAGCTGGCATCCAGATGATGTATATGGGATACCCCTAAGGGACTCAAAAGATAAGTTAACAAACCAAAAAGGGAAAAAGTTATTAAATATTGCAGCAGAGAATAATTTATGAATACTGAATGGAAGGACTAGGGGTGACAGGTTGGGTGAATACACTTTTCCTACTACCAGGAGTGGTACTGTCCTATATTTGGCACTTACTGACATTTTTTCATTTACTGGAGTCAAGAAATTCTCTATCATCCCCTTGTGAGAAAGCGACCATTTTTCAGCAGTCCTGGAAATAAACTTCTTAAGTAAAGGTTCACTATATCATACAAGAGATCCACAGGATGCTGAGGAAAATTTAATTATAAGAAATAAGAAGTTATTAAAATGGACCCCATACTCTGAATATTATATTAAGAAGATTATTGCCAGCTGGGAATTAAAGAAAAAAGATGGTAAGCAAGAAACAGTTATGAATTCTAACTCAATTTTAGACTATGAAAATGTAGTTGCTCACATGAAGGAGTATCTGTGGAAAGAGAAGAAAACTGATAATATTATAAAAAATAAGGTTTTCAAAAAACAAGAAATCTGGTTTGATAGAGAATTTGAAGGAAAAAGGAAATTATTGAGCAAAATTGGTAGATACTCAGGGAAATCACTGGAATGGGCACCAAATATTATTCTGAGATTGTTAAAAAAAGGAGTATAAAGCTCTTATAAATTATAAGAAAAAGAAATACAAGAAAGATTTATGGCAGGAACTTCAGGAGAGTATAGAAAATAAAGGCAGCAAAAATTTTGGGGAATTAGTTGCTCTGGGGACAAAGAATATAGAGTTCAACACATTCTCAGTCATTGCACCCCGAGTCTGGTTAGTGTTCTTTCAGCAAAAATATGGCAAAATAAGAGAGGTCAACAGGGCAAGGCAAGAGGAGTCACGTGACTGTCAACAAAATATTGAAGTATTTATAGTAACAGAAAAAGAGGTTAAACAGGCAATTATGGCACAGAAGAAAAATAAAGCAGCTGGAATTGATGGGATAGGTGCAGAGATCTTCCAGGCTTTGCCAGACTGATGGGCCAATAAATTATTGTGTCTTATACAAAATTTTGTAGGAAAAAAGACTGTATCAGAAGAATGGCTTGTAAGTTTAATTGTCCCTATATATAAAAAAAGGTGCATTAAATGATCCTGGAAAATGTAGGCCAATTTGCCTCTTGTGCATAGCAGTAAACATTTTTCAAGACTCATCCTAGAAAGATTAGAAAACTGGATTATCTCAAATAATTTAATTTCGTAGGAGCAAGCAGGTTTTAGAAAAAAATAGAAGGACAATTGAGAATATTTTTACATTAAATTACTTAACTGAGAAATCCTGCTCTGTTAATAAAGATGTTTTATATGTGGCCCTTTTAGACTTAAAAGCTGCTTTCAACAATGTTAATAGAGCCATGTTTATTGGAAATCTTACATGAATATGACATAAATTTACAACTTTTAGACATTCCAAAATGCTTACACAAAAATAATAAAGCTCATATTAAAATTACAGAGATGGGTTTGTGTCCGAAACAGTTCACATAGAAAAAGGAGTAAAAAAAAAGGTTGCCTTTTGGCACCAATCCTATTTAATTTGTACATGGAACAATTTATTAGAGAGGTGAATGCAATGGAGTGTGCTGCCCCATGCATTAATGGAAAAAAAGTAGAGATATTAATGTACGCTGATGATATAGTTTTATGCTGCCTAACCCAGGTTGGTCTTAAACAGGCAATTAGATGCTGCATAAGCATTCTAAATAAATTAGAGTTGTTAATAAACTCACAAAAATCAGTTATCTTAATATTTGGTAAAAGAGTGCAGAAAAAGGAATGTCCCAACTGGGATGCTGACAACAAAACATTTGAAATTAAAAGGAAATATGCCTATTTAGGTATGGTTTTCAAAACAAATATGTCTTGGACTTTGCAGTTTTCCAAGATAAAGAAGCAGAGATTAAGTGCCTCTAATGATTATAAGATTTAGTAAGTTGTTTGCTGATAATTCTTGCATCGCACCACACTTAAAAGAACATTCAAAGCAAAAATAATTAGCAGTTTGTTATGTGGGGTGGAAGTTTGGGCCTTTTTTAAGAATACCAAGGAGTTGGAAGTTGTCCAAAATACGGTTTTTAAACAGATTTTGGGTTTACATCAGCATACCCCCACCGCTCTACTTAGAATTGAATTATATATGAAATCTGTAGCCTTTAGGGCACAAATTAGAACTCTAGGCCTATTCCAAAAAATTGTGTCATCGCCTCAGGACAGCCTATTGGCTAAATGCTGATTAGAAGGTAAAGGAAGATTATGTGCCAGAGGTTGTTTTTTTAGACTGAACCAATATATGGTCAAGCTAGGCCTTTTACAAATTTGGAATAAACAAGTTAATATAAAATGGTATGTTGAAACAGCTAAACAAAGATTGATAGATAACTTCTTTTAGAGTGAATTGAGTAAGTTACGAGAATTGCCATTCTGTTCACTCTATGTAAAGAATAAGAAAATATTCAAAGAAGAAAAATATTTGACCTTTTGTAAAGATAGTATACAGAGGAATGAATTTAAGACATGGGAGAGAGTCCATTTTCGAATTGCTAAACTGTAAGTGATCCAATGTTCACTCTCACAGTTAAGCATTTGATTTTTGAATGCCCACCATTGGCTAAAATAAGACAAAAATGGTTATATCCTATTTGGGGACCTTAAAATCCACTTCTGAGAAGAATTATATTAAATGTATGCTTATTGTGATAAGACAAGTCATATTTTTGCCATGGCAAAATTTACCAAATTAGCACTTTATAGTATTAATGGATGCTTGGTTTAATAGAGGCATTATGGTACAATTCTGATCTGATTAATTACTACTTTTTCACTGTCTCAAGACTGTTGTATTTAATGTTTTTAGTTATACGTTGTCATAAACTGTGTTGTTATGTAAATGTATTGTATGTGATAATGATACATTTTATACATTCGAAATAAAAAATCTGAATCAGAAATCACCTGTCATTCACCTAGTCTACAATGATATTACATTTACAGTCTGAAGGAGGTCCTCATATGTAGTATCCTTGATATCATAAATACTTTAAGTAAATTTTCTCAGGACTCTTTCAAGATTATCTCTGTCTCCATTTCTTAATGGATACCAACATTTTGAGTCATAGTTCAGATGTGGGTCTGAATATGCCCTACAAAGAGGCATAAGGACAGATTTATCCCTTGATCATGTATTTCTTTTAATTGCCCAGATAATACTATTTGATTTAACAATGGCAGCATTTAACTGTTTTGTGCATCCCATCCCACTGGAGACATATATTACCAAATCTTTATCATTTTTGGTTACTACCATCATATGACTACATAATGTGAAAGAGTTCATTCAGTTTTTCCTACCCAAATGCATTACCTTACATTTATCCATGTGAAAACTCATACCCTATTTCTCACACAGAGATACAAGTGACCTTGCTGAAGTCTTACAAGGTCTCACAAGCTTCAAATCAACAGCATATTTTGCTGACCAGCATGTTATATAAGGTGTCTTGTTAGATCTGATATAAATAGCTAAAGCAATATGAGGCCTACAACAGATCCCCAAAGGACATCACTTGTAACCATGTCTGAAACAGAGATATGTCCATTTATTACCACCCTTTGTTACCTACAGTATCTTCTAGCCGGTCTGTGACCCAGTTAATGAGTTTTTTATTAGTATTGGTATTTTTTAGCTTTTCGGTGATTGACCAATGTGACACTAAGTCAAACAGTTTACTAAAGGCAAGATACTGTATACTATGTCACTTTTTATATTTATTTGATTTATTTATTTCAGTTTCAGATTACAACCTTTGAGCCGTTGGGCTCCTTAATAAAGTCTCCAAGTCAGTTGTAGACAAAGTACAGGTGCAAAAGACAAAAGACAATGTAATAACAATACTCTGGTAGTACAGGTACAGTAAACATAAAACAAATATGGCACTAGAAGTTACAATATTTGCAGCATTTACATAGTTACTTAGTAGCTTCAATAGTAGTAGATGCCATGGCAGGTTACAGTAGCCACCCACAAAGGTGTTGTCAAACAGGAGGGGGAAGGGAACAGGGATGGTACAGGCTGTTGAGGTTGGGGGTTAAAGTGTAGGTGTGTGGAGGAGGTAGCTGCCTAAGTAGGGTGTGTTAGGTGCAAGGTATAAGAGCAGGTAAGGGGGCATGCTACAGGATGGGGGAGCTGGTGGGAGGGGACTGAGGGTGCTGAGAAGAGGATGGCCAAAAGCTAGTAGTCAGCTGAGGTACAGCTAGTAAGGGCTTAGAAAAGGGAGAGTAGGGAAAACATGTAAAGTGTTGGAAGTTAAGGGAGTGGCAGTGTGAGAGCAGACATGGTAGGGAATACTAGTCCTGTGTCGGTGCCTGCCAGGCTGTCACCATAGGACAGAATGGGGTGAGAGAGAGAGAGAGAGAGAGAGAGAGGGGAGAGAGAATGTTTGGTGGAGAGGAGAAGGGTGCCAGAGGTAGGTGTGGCAAGGCTAGGATAAGCAGTCACAGAGGTTTGTGCTGGCCAAGTGTAGATGCAGGCCCCTTTTAAAGGGATCTATCTTTTCACACTTGATAAGCTAGACTGGGGATTAATTGAACCACAGGGGGCCTCGGTATGTGAGTGTTCTCTGGGCAAAGGTGGTGTGTTTGAAGGGTACCCCATCAATTGAGTGCTACCAGAATAGCTCTGCACTATATGGCACTAGTCTGGTAAGTGCTCATATGGACACTGACTGGGGATTTACAGCGCATGCTGTAAACACGCCCCCAGTCGCTGTCCATGGTCCTGTAAACAGGACAAGAGCATCAGGTGCCAGAAGGCTGGCCAAGCTGCTCCCATGGTGTGGAGGGCTGGGGCATTGAGCAGCTCGGCCAGCAGTAGTGGAGACCAGGGTTCAAGTCCTGATCTCTAACCTTTTAGCACACCTCATGACTTAAAAATTTGTTTTACATGGGGCCATAATGGCCCCGCTAATTTAAATTTTCCCAGGGATCCACTCCTCCTTGGAGTGAGAATACTAAAGACGGCGGTGTGTGGGTGGCAGAGCTCCCTGCATCTGGGGCTGCAGGGTGCTCTGCTCCCCAAAGAAAGAATCAGTGCCCTTTTTACCACACACAGCATGCTGATGCTATTGTTGTTGGTGCTGTTTGGACCTAGTGCCTGTTTGAAGGGGGTGGTGAGATCACCTTTAGTGGTGCTCCGAGTCACCATTGTTGAAGAAGACTGCTGGAAGAGTACAACAGTTGAAACTGGTGTTAGACCAAGTAAAGCCTTTTTCCCTAAAAGGCAGGCCTAGCACTTAACCCTTAGGTGCAGTGGGAGCCAACCTGTTTCGGAATATAGGTTACAGGTATGGGTGATTCTGTGGACCCCAGCAACTAAGCTGCAGGCTTTGTTAATAAGGACCTTGGTTCTTTTCAGGTCAGTGTCTGAGCCAGCGGAGTAGATTACTAACCTGTAGTCTACAGTAGATAGCACTGAGCTTTGAGTGACTAGTCTCAGGGCAGCTAGGGGCATTGCGTGCCTGTGCCAGTACAGTATACCTAGCTTGGCATTCACAGTTTTGACTACATTGTCAATGTGAGGTGCATTGGACAAGGTGTCATCTAGAAGTTTGCCAAGGTATTTGAACGTGGCTACTTGTTCAAAGGTGTCTTCTTTCAGATTGGATATAGATAGTGGGCTGGATTTATTTTTATTATGGGGCATTGTGAAATTTATGACCTTTGCCTTTTTATGGTTTAGAAGTAGTTTATGTGATGAGAACCAGTTCTTGAGTTGCAGGAAGCTATTCTGCAACACAGCAGCAATGTCTTATGAGTATTTCCCTGGGACAAAGATCACGGCATTGTCTGCGTAAAGTATCATTTCAGCTGGACAAGCTGAAGGGGGGTATTAATAAATAGGCTGAATAACAAGGGGCCAAGGATAGACCCTTGTGGGATCCCTAGGGATATGTCTCTGGGCTCAGACAGTTCCATACTTATTTTTACCCTCTGTGACCTGTTTGATAGATAGCTATGGAACAAGCATACTTTATCTTGGGAGAGGCCCAGGGTTATTATGTTATTTATGAGTATTTGATGATTTACAGTATCAAATGCCTTGGTGAGGTCATTAAAGATTGACACCACTGATTTACCTGTGTCTAAGGCATTATAGAGTTGGGAAGTGAAATTGTGAGTGCTGTTATGGTACTATGGCACTTGCTGGGGGCAGAGTAGGTGATACTTGTTAAGATGCTCAGTGAGTTGATCAGATACAATCCTTTCTAGGGCTTTGGAGAGGGATGGAAATATAGCTATGGAGCGGTAATTGTCTAAGTTGGTTTTGTGCTCATTTTTATGCACATGGGTAACTAGAGCTGATTTCCATCTATTAGGAAAGACTCTGGATCTTAGAAAGATGTTGAAGAGCCTTGTAAGGGTATGAGCCAGCTCATCAAGGGTGATGGCCAAGATCTTCATATCGATCATGTTGGCTGTTATCCTAGTTTTGCTGAGAACCCTCTGGACATATTTAATCATCTGGGCCATAGTTACTTCTCTGAAGCAGAAGAGCGGGGCCTCAGCGTTAAGTGTCTGGTGCGGTTTGATGGGGGGGTCAAACTGCGGGAGGAGGTCTTTAAGTAGTTGGGGAGCAGGACTGAACTTAGGTCCATAAATGCTTTGCTAAAAGCTTTTGCTATGTCTTCTTTTGGTTGTTGTAGGGGGCCTGCTTTGGTGACTATTAAGTCTGGTGGGGTCCTGGAGTCCCTACCCATCAGAGTTTTAATGTTGTTCCAAAATTCTTTACTGTTTCCTCAGTTTTTCTCCAATTGCTCATTGAAGTAACTAGCTTTTGTGTTCTTCACTAGCTGGGTGCAGCGATTTTTGGTGGCTCTATATGCAATAAAGTCAGATTGTTTGCCAGTTGCCCTAGCCTTATGCCAGAGGTTATCCCTCAGGTTCAACTGTTCTTTAATGGGGCCTGTGAGCCAAAGGTTTATGGTGCCTCTAACTTTTAACTTTTTGTAGGGTGCAAATAGGTCACAGGCATTGTTGAAGATTAAGGGGAAGTATTTAAGGGCCTGGTTAACATCAATGGAGGTATCTAGGGGTGACCAGTCACAGTTCCTAAGGTGTTGTTTGAAGAGCCCTAGTTGCCCTTTTCTTAGAGTCCGGTGTTTAGCCAGTTTAGGGGCAGTCTTAGGACCCTTGTTGGACCAGAAGCAGATGACTGGCGAGTGATCTTTCAAGGAGTTAGGTAGGACAGACATATCAGTGATGTGTTCTGGGTATTTGGTAAGGAGCCAGTCAATGAGCATACTGGACCCTGTACTATAGTTCACACTAGTGGCTTGTTGGGCCAATTGTGTGAAATACAGACTATTTATTTTGTCTATGATGGGATCGGCATCTTGTGCCAGTCAATTTCATATTGAAGTCTCCCAGGATCACCTGTTTCCAGTTCTGCTTTATCTGGGTGAGGTGGCCTGACCCTTGCTTGCCAGGGGGAAAATAGACAGGGGAGAGCAGTAGGTTCTTACCTTGGGGGCCAATTGAGAGCGTAATTGATAGAATTTGGACTTCGCTTGTATTGACACTGATTGTTAGTGCCTGTGCTTTGATGTATACCAAGCACACACCCCCATGTTTGGTTAGCCTATCAAGGTGGAAAGTGTTGCAGCCAGACAGTGAGATTACAGCATCAGGTATTTTAGGGGACAGCCATGTTTCTGACAGGGTGATAATGTCAGGGTTGTGCTGGTCAATTCAGGCTTGTTGTGGGAGAATTTTTGGTAGCAAGCTACAGATATTAATTGATGCTATTCTTAGGTAATTTGAGGCTGCTTAGTTGGAGATCCTGCGGGGCTGGGATTTGGGTGAATATTACCAGAGAGTAAGAGGAGGGTGATAAGGAGTTTTTTGAGGCATTGTTTGTAGAGTGCCCACAATCTCAGTGTGTGTCTGCGATTGCTGGGTCTAAGTTTTTGAGCTGTTATTCTGGGTGTGGGCAAATTGATAGTAGCTGCTAAAAGTGCTAAATTATATAGATGGCTCTGTTGTGGGGGTGGGTTGCACAGAGTTAGGCTGGAACAAGTATCATCCAAGACCCACATAGTACCCTTAGGCTGAACTAGAGGGGAGCATATAGATGGTAGGCCAGGGACAGGAACAGGTTCTGGTCTCCCATCATCTACTTCTGCCAGGTAGGGCAGAAGAATAATTACCAGTGCCAACAGGAGCTTGTGAGAGCCCCTGGTTAAGAAATGTTCTCTAGGGTCCATTTCTTAGGGGGGAGAGGGATATGTCCCTTTAAGAGAGTATTGGGAGAAACTGTGTTCAGTCGTGAGGGTGATTTTTAGTTTGGGGGAGTTGGATTTAAAGAGTGTCAGGGTAGAGGAGGGTGGGCGGGAGGAAAATCAGGCTCAGAACAGCACTATTATTAGAGTTAGGCTTGGTAAAGCCTTATTGCAACCAGTACATGTGGTGCAGTACTGGCAGGCACAAAAAATATAAATAAAAAGCGGGCCAGTCCTGTCCACCAATCAGGGGCACTCCTTTGTTTCTTGCAGCCAATCCGCTAATGGGAGCAGGTACCAGAAGAAGCAGTGCTGGTTATTCCAGGAAGGAAGGAAGACTTACAGCCGGGGAGAGGAGGATCTAGGTCCCGGGGGTATGCGGTCCTCCTTGAGGTGGGGCGATGGCTGAGTGTCCGTGGAGCTGTTGCCCGGCAGTGCCCGCTCAGGGCACAATGGTCTAGGAAGGGAAAGAGAGTGAGATAATGATTAAGTAGGTAAGAGCAGAGGGGAGGGTTGCGGCAGACAGTGGAGGCTGATCGGGGTGGGTTACTGAAGGACAAAAGAACAGACAGCTAAAATTAAAATTAAATGGTTGGGGGCTGGGGGTGACCTAAGGGGAACACAAAGTCAGTGAGCAAGGATTTACATTTGAAAGTAGAAGGTTAAGGCTGGTGCCATTGTCAACTAACATAGACAATGGCGGGGCTGAGGTGAGCTGACAGATTAGCTGAGAGAGTTGGACTGTGGAAAGAGTTTTAGCAAGGTGAGGTAGGAGATGGCTAAGTGATACAGAGAGAGACTAGGGGATGAAAGTTAGGAAGGTAGGAGTTAGCTGCCCTGAACTGTACTAGAACACATCAGTCTGGAACACTGTATTGAAGCAGCAAACAGTATGAGGCTAATTTAAAAATGAAGTAACAAGCAGTAAAGGCTAAATTAAAAATGAAAAAGCTAACAGTAAAGGCTTATTTTAAACTGAAAAAACAAGCAGTACATGACATAAAGATCCAGAAAGCAGTAAGCAATATGCAGTAATTATTTGGGATTATCCACTGTGACTTAAACAATTACAGAACAGACTGTTTCTAGCTCTATGTACTCCACAGAATTTGGTATCAGCATAGCCGGTACAGTTAATATGCTTTAAAAATCAGGCTTGGGCCAGCACTATTATTAAATTTAAGCTTGGTAAAGCCTTATTGCAACCAGTCCATGTGATGCAGTTCTGGCAGGCACAAACAATATAAATAAACAAGCATTTGTCAATGCCGAACGTTCGCTTGCAGGTATTTGCAGTGGTGTGTGGCACGTATGGTGCTGTACCCTAATGTCCTGTGCTATTGCTGGTATTTGCACAATAAATTTTCAGCATGACCTTTTTGTTACCCCCATTGTGCGTTACATAGGCGGAAACACGTTTTGGGCAGGATGTGAAAAATGACAGCTGTACTGCTCATAAGGAAGTGTGGTAAAATGGCAATGTTGAAAATCTGGGTGGAAATATTGAAAATTCGCGAAACCTCTGATGCGTGGGAACATGCAACCGTCGTAAAAAACAGTCATTGTTAGGAATTTTTCACAAATTTTCAACATTGCCATTTTAAAACCTCTGCTAATGAACAGTGTCACTGTGATTTTCTTACTGTGTCCCATACATTGATTTACTTTTCGACCTGCGCCATTGGTGCACTACATGGTAGGAAACTCGTTTTAGCAGGATGTGAAAATGACAGCTGTACTGCCATAAGGAGGCATGGTAAAATGGCAATGTTGAAAATCTGGAGTGAAAATATTGCTACGCTCATAAAACAGTTATTTTAGGAATTTGTTCACCAAATTTTCAACATAGCCATTTTAAGATCTCTGCTCATGAACAGTGACACTGTGATTTTCTTAATGTGTCCCATACATTGATTTGCGCACAAACTCGCCATTGTATTGTGCTACATGGGCGGAAAAACGTTTGGGCAGGATGTGAAAAATGACAGTTATACTGCTCATGAGGAGGTGTGGTAAAATGCCAATGTTGAAAATCTGAGTGGAAATATTGAAAATCGTTGAAACCCACGAAAGGCAAGGGTGGAACCGTGCAACGATGCTCAGAAACAGTCATTTTTAGAATTTTTTCACCAAATTTTCAACATTGCCATTTTAAACCTCTGCTAATGAACAGTGTCACTGTGATTTTCTTACTGTGTCCCATACATTGATTTCGCACACCGACTGTGCCATTGTGCACTCCATGGGCAGAAACACGTTTTGGGCAGGATGTGAAAAATGACAGCTGTACTGCTCATAAGGAGGTGTGGTAAAATGGCAATGTTGAAAATCTGGAGTGAAAATATTGAAAATTCGCAAACTTACGAGCGTGTGTAGGAACTGCGCAATGAACACTCGTAAAACAGTCATTTTTAGGAATTTTTTCACCAAATTTTCAACACAGCCATTTTAAGACCTCTGCTCATGAACAGTGTCACTGTGATTTTCTTAATGTGTCCCATACATTGAGTTTGCACACCGACTGCGCCATTGTGCGCTACATGGGCAGAAACATGTTTTGGGCAGGATGTGAAAAATGACAGCTGTACTGCTCATGAGGAGGTGTGGTAAAATGGCAATGTTGAAAATCTGGAGTGAAAATATTGAAAATTCACAAACTTACGAGCGTGCATAGGAACTGCGCAACACAGACTCATAAAACAGTCATTTTTAGGAATTTTTTCACCAAATTTTCAACATAGCCATTTTAAGACTCCATCGACGAAACAACGCGGGATGTTTGCCATGCTGAGTGGGCTCCCAATGTGGCACCAAAGATTTAGGCGGCGTGACATGAAGCGCGTGACTGGGGCGGTGATGCTGTGTTTGAAGGAGCAAAGGCGGTGGTTTTCTTGAAGTGAAGACCACCGCTGTCATACACAGCTCCCGCACCCTTTGGTGCAGGACCACCATGCCTGCTCAATGGAGCAGTGGATTGAAAGGGAGAGGCACACCTCCAAAGTGTGCTACTCTCCCAAAACGTTCCTTGCGCATGCACAATCAGAAGCACTCCTTTGTTTCTTGCAGACAATCCACTAATGGGATCAGGTACCAGAAGAAGCAGTGCTGGCTATCCCAGGAAGGAAGACTTATTGCCGGGGAGAGGAGGATCCAGGTCCCAGGGGTATGTGGTCCTTCTTGATGCACGGCAATAGCTGAGTGTCATAGAGCTGTTGCCAGTAGCACCCATTCAGGGACACATGAGGGCCTGGGAGAGGAGGATCCAGGTACAAGGGGTATGCAGTCCTTCTTGAGTCACGGCAACGGTTGAGTGTCTGTGGAGCTGTTGCTGGCAGCATCTACTCAGGACACAAAGGTGGCTAGGGGAGAGGAAGATCCAGGTCCCGGGGGTATGTGGTCCTTCTTCAGGCACGGCAAAGGTTGAGTGACTGTGGAGCTGTCGCTGGCAGCACCTGCTCAGGGCACAAAGGTGGCTGGGGAGAGGAGGATCCAGGTCCTGGGATATGCGGTCCTTCTTGAAGCACTGCAACAGTTGAGTGTCTGGGAAGCAGCTGACAGCAGCACCTGCTCAGGGCACAAAGGTGGCCGGGAAGAGGAAGATCCAGGTCCTGGAGTATGCAGTCCTTCTTGAGGTGCGGCAATGTCTGAGTATCCATGTAGCCATTGCCAACAGCACCCCACTCAGGACACAAAGGTGGCCAGAGAGAGGAGGATCCAGGTCCCAGAGTTATGCGGTCCTTCTTGAGGTGCGGCGATGGCTGAGTGTCTGTGGAGCCATTGCCAGCAGTGCCCATTCAGGGCACAAAGGTCCTTTATAAAGGTACTTTACTGTCCAGTGTTTGACTTATGTTTTCATACTAGAAAATCAAATAAGTGGTACAGCTTCTTCCTTCATTAACCCTTAGGCTGCCGGAAGATTTAGAACGCATAGGTTTTTAGGACAAGATATCATGTCGGCTGCAGCCTAAGGGTTATAATCATGTTTGTCATGATCCTAATCATCCAGTGAAGGTACAATAGTGTCTTTATGTATACTTCATAATAACTTACATTAAGTGGGAGTAAGTCTAATTGGCCTATAATTGTTAGGGGAGTGCATTATTCCTTTTTAGGGCTGCAGTGGGTGGAGTCCTGTACTACTACTCCTGTGATTGGAAAAGGGAAATTTTTTCCTACTGAACAACAGTGTGCAGTTGCCTCACAGATGCCTCCGCATCCATGAAGTACTCCACGCTGTCCATTAGCAGTCACATAGCACTATTTTTCTGTAGGTCACTGTGGAACACGGCACAGTTCACCATGTCCAAGATAGCCAACAACCTGTATTGTGCATATGCGACTACTTACACATGCACAACAGAGATTGTCGGCCATCTTGGTCATAGTGGACTGTGTCATCTTACGCTCTGACCTCCACCAGCAAGGCTGTAGAAGCAACTTTCTTGTAAATATTTTTTCCTCCCACCCACCCACCCAACACTTTCTTTCTCTACCCACCCCCACCACCCCATTCCCTCACCCAGAAACGTTATGGTCACATTGGTACTGCCCAGTCCCCAGTGCAGGAATCCTTGGTCAGTTGCACTGGGGTGTCCAATCCCCCAGTGCGGAATCCTTGGTCCTTTTTTTTTGTTATTTTATGCTCCAGCCCACGCGACCCTCCCTCTCAGCACAGACCACGACACTGCCTCCCCCAGAAACATTACAGTGACACTGGGGGTGCCCAATCCCACAGTGCAGGAACTCTTGGTCTTTTTTTATTTCACCCTGTAAAAAGGAAACCATCCATTGATATCTTTTGTGGCTGTTATAGTCCCCCCACCCAACCTTCCCACTCAGCACTCACCACCCTGCACCCCACTCCAAGCCCTTACTTACCTATCAGGGGTCCAATGCTGTAATCCTCTCTGGACCACAGATACATCTTCACTCTTCAAAGCCGGACTGTGAACTGATGAAACAGGGATACGGTTCAATGTATTTCAATGGTGTTTTGAACTTACTGACATTACTTGGCCATTTTTACATACTTTTTGCACATATTTTCAACATGTCTTTTTGGGGCCCCTGCCTCATGAACAATTGCACTGACATTAGGCAAATCTGTCCCAAAAGGTAATTTCATAGTCCTTGCATGAAATCAACTTTTGGGAAAGACTTGAATTTTTTTTATGCTCTTGTTCATGAGGTGGGGTCATGGTGTAAAAATATGAAAAAAAACAACGAAGTTATGAGCCTGCACTAAATTTTGCTAATGTAGGCTCATAACTTTGGTAATTTTCAATATTTTTAACCCAACTCCCTCAGTGATAACTCCCCAATCATGTGTCAGTGGTTATGCCAGCATCCCAGACAACCTAATAAACTGTCCTACCAGCATGTACTGAGGCGAGGGCAACTGGAGCAATTTGGAGAATACCTTCATATGTACAACTGGTCACCAGTTGACACTCACAGCAACAAGTGTTGACCTTGCACTAGTGCACTTCATCTCCCTTTTTAACAAAGCATGTGATATCTTTGCTCCTATCAAAAAACAGAAGTATAAGTCAGTCAGCAACCCCTGGATTAAGCCTCATGGCTTTTCAGGACCACCTCTGGCATGTAGCATAGGTCACAAAAAAAAACAAGTGACTAGCAATGTTACAAGGAGGCCAGAAATGCCTGCACCCGGCAGTACGCCTTGCCAAAAATTTACCCTCTTCCAAGACCAATTCTTTAGCTCCTGGGGAAATAGTAAAGAATTCTGGGAGAACATAGAAAACCTCACTGGCAAGTCCAATAAATCCCCTCCCACAGTGCTCAATTTCAATGGTGTTACCACTCAGGACCCTAAATAAATAGCAGATATTTTCAATACCACTTTCACTGACCTGAGTGGAGTGCTCCCTCCCAAATTCTTTAATGATCCTCCTTGTCAGCACAATGGCAGTAAAGTGAACCCACCCCTGAACACACACCCTTCCTACTTCAAGACAACTACCATGATAGCAAAAAAATACTTACTGCATGCCCTTAGCAAATCTAGATTTAGTGGTGACACCCTAGATCTCAAATTGCTCCATCTCACCCTTGATTCAGTCCTTGCACCCCTCACTAAGATACTCAACCTATCCCTCTGTCTTGGCCAATTCCCCTTGGTTTGGAAAGCTGCAGTTGTGACGCCCATTCACAAGAGTGGTGACAGGGCCACACACTCTATCATCCAATCTCCATTCTGCCACCCCTCTCTAAAGCTTTAGAGCAAATTTTTGCAGATCAGCTGACTACCTTGCTACCTACAATATACAATGCACCCAACAACACAGATTTAGAAATAGCATAGCACCACCACTACTCTTCTAGAATACACAGACTTCATCCATAAGTCTTTGGATCGTGGACACCTTGTGGAGTCAATCTACTTTGACCTCACTAAGGCATTCAATACTGTTAGCCACACCCTATTACTCAGGTCCCTACCCTCCCTTGGACTCTCACACAATGTCACTGTATGGTTTAAAAGTTACCTGGTGGACAGAACCCAAACAGTGCTCAGTGAAGTCTGAGTATGGGGGCATTAGAGGATTGCAAGCAGTCTCAGGCACATTGATCTAAGTTTTGGGACCTGCCAGCAGCTGGTGATTTTTTTTGGTATTGATTCAGTAGTAATTGCATGGGGGGGGAGGCTAAAAGGGCATTAAATAAAATAACTGTTTTATTTGCAAGTAAGGGCAAGTGATCACAAGTAAGTATAGATACACTGTAAACTGACTGCTAGTTACATGCCCAGTTAGGTAACAGGAATATTGAAAAAAAATACCAAGTAATGAATAAAGCAGCAGTGCAGAGCAGAAGACTGCAAATCCTGAGTGTCTGCAAGACTGCACACCATTCAAAAGCACTTTTTTTTTTCAGTGACTGGTATCAAACAATGGGGATACAAGTAAACAGGTAGCTTGCACCCTTAAGAGACTTGAGCTTTACTTGAATTGTTTATTCTTGTAGCCTCGAGCATGAAACGTCACTTCTTAAATAATGTAATAAGCTGACTGGACCGGAGCAGCTTCACTGAAAAAAGAAATACTCTGGATTTCGTTCAGGTAAACATGTTTCAAACATCAAAACTGATATTTAATTAATAAAAAATGACAGGAGACTTGTGTAGTTATGTTTAGAGTAGGGATTTCAATGTACAGGCTGCAATAAAAGTACCAACAGTAAAAACATTATTTTAACATTTGCCATTGATCTTTAATAATAAATTAAGAATGTTTGTATCCAAAGGGTCTATAGATCTTGCACTATTCAGATTACCTCACTTTCAATCTATCAAAATGTCCAGATACTGACTATGAGTACACTGTAGATATCAAAGATGTCACATGGAATATCAATGGAATGAACTGTCCCATAAGGAGATACAGAGTTCTAAATTACTTAAAGAAGCTGGAAGTTGACTTTGCTCTATTACAAGAGGCCTATGAAATAGAAATAGAAGTAGAAAAACTGAACAAAAGGGATCTGACATGCATTTTCTTCCAACAGCAATAGAAAGAACAATACATGTGTGCTAATAATTATAACAAAAACTCTCCAATCAAACAAATTTTACTGGCGCTGTGTTCATGGACCTGTCCAAGGCTTTTGACTTGGTGGACCATCGCCTGCTGCTCAGGAGCCTGGGTGACCTTGGGCTTACTAACTTGCCTATTGAATGGCTCGATAGTTACTTAAAGAACAGACCTTTGAAATTTTCTTATGGAGGCACTTTAACGGATAGTAGAGAATTGAAATGAGGAGTCCCACAGGGCTCAATTCTTGAGTCGTTGCTTTTTTACTTTGTTTATTGATATTATTCCCCCCACCTTAACACATACTAATAAAATATTGTATGCTGATGATATAATATTGTTTAGTAGTTCGAACTCTATAGAAACTATTAATCGTTAATGAGATAAAGATTTCCAAGTATTGGAATGTTGGCTAAATGAACTTAAATTGTCTTTAAATAGTACAAAGACTAAACACATGCTTTTTGGAACCAAACAAAGGTTTGATAAAGTCAAAAAAGCTGATAAATTGAATCTCATTAATAAATCTGATATTTTGTTAGAACAGGTAACCCAAATTAAATATCTGGGCATACTATTAGACCCACAACTAAATTTTACTAATAATACTGGAAAAGTATCCAGACAAGTGAACCAAAAACTTGGAGTTCTTTTTAAATTACAGTATTCATTAATACTTCACATAAGGACAGCTATAGCTAAGAGTATATTGCTATCAACTTTAAATAATAATTCTTTTTTATTTACAGACTTAACCAAACAGGCCTTGTCGACTTACACTACAACAGTTCACAACATCTGTAGATTTAAGCAATAAGGCATGACAAGGTGTGTGTTATCGTGTAATAATGTCACTCCTGCGGTGGGTTGAAGCACGAGGCAAAGCCGAGTGCTTCCACCACCCCAGGAGTAACATTATTACATGATAACACACACCTTGGAGTGCCTTATTGCAATTATACAATGGCTCAATGTTATACAAAACAAAAATGAAAATGAAAATGTTTTTAGTAGATCTTTAGTGAGGCAGTGTATCTTTGTTTCGGAAAAAAGAAAAAGCTCAAGCTCAGGCTCAGGGTCCATAAAATCAGAACAGTGATGTTATTATGTAATATCATCACTGTCTCAGGCACACACTGACCAATCAGAGTCCAGGAAATGTTCTTGCCATTGTAAAATTATGTATAAGTTACCTTACAATACACACCATTGTACTTTGTATCAGATTACTGGTTGGCTACCATCTGCCCAGAGCAGCTTAGATAATTTGACTTGTCTATTGGACAATGTATTTCATCTAAAAAAACAACTCTCCTCTATTCTCCAATTTAAAGAATGCATTAGAGACATGAGGTCTAATGAAACACCTAGCCTCATAATCTGGAAGGCCAAATCTAAAATCTGAGATAGAGCTTTTTCAGTCAAGACAGCAAAAGCTTGGAATGACCTTCCCTCAGCCTTGAAATTTGGCTTAAGTAACAATATTTTTTAAAAGGAACTTAAGAAGCACTTTCTTAGTAATATGGAATGTCACTATTTCTCTTAATTTTGTGACATTTGATGACTTATGTCTTGAATGTTTATTAATTGTCTATGCTTGTTATATTTAATGTAACATCCTGACTGTCTTATGAATGGTCTCGGGTCGCTCATGAAAAAGGGCCATTGGCTCATGTGCTTATCCGGTGAACAAAAGTTTAAATAAATAAATACATTTACATAGGCATGAGGAAGAGAGGATTATTCTAATTCAGGTTCAAACAGGTAACATATCATTAGTACTGGGATCTTTATATGAACCATTTCAAGGCTTTGGTCCATATATTGCAACAGTTAATGTATTTTTGAATAACTGGAGTGAAGATAATATTATTTTAGGGGTTATTTAAACTGTTTAGCAGATCAGGAATTGGACAGATCAACAACCTCTAAAAGCTGGGACAAATACAAAGTAAGGGTTATAAATAATTTCATTTCCAGCAATTTACTTACAGACTATTGGAGGGAATTGAACCCCACTGAAAAAGACTTTACCCAGTTTTCTTCCAGACGTAATACCCCTGCCAGGTTTGATTATTTTGTCTCCAAAAATGTTATCTTAAATAGTTATTATTACCAAACTAAAATCCTGCTAGTATTTCACACTATAACCCTGTCTCCTTATATCTAATACTGGATTATGACAAGACTGAATTCTATATATGGAGATATAACCATTTTTCCAAAAATGAACATCATGTGTTATGTTCATACTGTATACAGTACACGCACATTCATAACACATTCTGCACTTGGCCGTGGTGGTGTGTGGAGGGCTATGCTGGTTGCAGGATTGTGCCAGGGATGGGGTTGGGAGGGACGGTTGTGCAATGCTTGATGGGGTGGGTAGGGTGAGGGGTCCACTAGACCACAAGGTACTTTTATTGATATGTGTTTTGGTGAGATCGGGATGACAGGGCACTATAGGACCAGGACAGTTTTTCACTTTATGTGGGGGAGATTGGGGTTTGGTGGGGGGGATCACTACACCACCAGGGGGGTTGTCAACACTGGAGATCCAGGAGTGCACTAGACTACCAGGGAAGCTATTACAGTATGGGTGGGCTCAATTTACAAAACATTACTGTTTGTGCACCACACTGCAATGACACCCCTTGCCAGTTTCCACAGCACTGCAATGGTTGCCCATCTGTGCTCTGACACCCCCACTGCCTCCTCCCATGCCCATATGCCACAGGGCCCCTCCTGGTAATGTAGTTTTTTATCCCCTCAACATCCTGGCCCCTAGTGTTGCACCAGGCAGGAGGGGGGCCGGATCCCAGTGACAATGTCTGCAGCTACACCACCTGTTTGGAGCAGCTCTGGGCTTGCTGCAAACCTGGGAAGTCTGGTGCATGGACCCTGCAGTTTCAAAAATTGGGCACATGGTCCATGGCACACCGAGAGTTTGCTGCAGCACTTAGATCAGCACAACTTGTGTTGATCTAAGGGATCTTTGAAAATTGGCCTCAAGTGATCTATTTTGTAAATTGCATTCAAAGCATTTTTGTTAACATAGTATCATAGTAGTTGATGGCAGATAAGGACCACTAGGCCCATCTAGTCTGCCCATATTCACTTCCTGCATCAGCAGCCATTCACCCTACTTGGTAATTGCCTATTGCCTCTCTTCCCACCATCTAGGGTTCCTTTATGTCTATCACATGCATGTTTGAATCCCCCCACTGTGTTAGCATCCACCACCTCCTGAGGTAGGCTATTCCAAGCGTCTACCACCCTCTCTGTGAAGAAAAACATTCTTACATTTCCCTTTATCATGCCCCCCTTCAATCTCATATCGTATCCCCTTGTCTTTTACAACTTTTGTACTGAGCTTTTAAGATACTTAAAGGTCTCTATCATATTCCCCGTTCCCTTCTCTCTTCAAGTGTATACATATTGAGGTCTTTTAATCTGTTCTCATATGTCTTCTGGTGCAAGCCCTGCACCATCTTGGTTGTCCTTCTCTGGACTGCCTCTACCTTGTCTATGTCTTTGTGAGGATGCGGCCTCCAGAACTGAACACCTTATTCTAGATGAGGCCTCACCAGTGTTTTGGACAATGACATTAGCACCTCCCTTCTTCTTCTAGTGATACCTCTTCCTATGCACCCCAACATGCCACTGGCTCTCCCCACAGCTTTGTTACACTGTTTTTCCACCTTTAGATCATGTGAGATGACTATCCCTAAATCCATTTCCTCCCTGGTGACTGTCAGCAATCTCCCCCCATCCTGTAGCTCTCCTCAGGGTTTTTTGTCCCAGGAGCATGACTTTGCATTTCTTCACATTAAATTTCAATTGCCACACCCTTGACTACTTATCCAACCTTTCTACATCCCTCCTCATTCCTTCAACTCCCTCTGGGGTGTCTACTCTGTTTCAGATCTTGGTATCATCCATAAATAGGCACACCTCCCCCTCCTTCCCTTCAGCAATGTCACTGATGAAGACATTAAAAAGGACTGGCCTCAGTACTGATCTCTGAGACACCCCACTGGTCACCCTCCTTTCCTTGGATTTAATCCCATTTACTAACACCCTTTGCTTCCTGTCCCTCAACCAGTTGCAAACTCAGTTTTCCACTTTGTGCTACTTAGCTTGTTCACTGGTCTTCTGTGGAGTACACTGTCAAAGGCCTTGCTGAAATTGAAGTAGGCGATAGCTACCACTCCACCCTGATCCACCACCTTTGTCACCCACTCAAAAAAGACAATCAGATTTGTTTGATATGACCTTCCTGCTGTGAATCCATGCTGCCTTGGATCCTGTGCTCCCATGATTTCCAAGTGTTCCACAATCCTTTCCTTAAGCAGTGCCTCCATCATCATACCCACTACCAAGGTGAGGCTGACCAGCCTGTAGTTTGCTGGCTCTTCCCTGCTACCACTCTTGTGGAGAGGGACTACATTTGGCCCATTCCAGCCCTCTGGAATCACCCCTGTACTAAGTGACTAGCTAAATAGGGTCGTTAGTGGTGCTGCTAGCACCGCCCATAATTCCTTTAGTATCCTGGGATGTATACCATTTGGTGCCATCACTTTGTCCACCTTCAGTTTTGTGAGTTCTTCCAGGACTCACTCCTCTGCAAAAAGACTGGTGTTTACCTCACTCCCCCTATGGCTTCTGCCACCTAGCTGTGGGCCCTGTCCCTCCCCCTCTATCGTGAATACTGAACAAAGTATTCATTTGATATTAATGCTTTTTTCTTGGTCCTCCTCTACACACACACCTTCCTCCATTTTAAGCCTTACAATCCTCCCTTTGGCCTTCCTTCTATCACTAACATATCTATAAAATGTCTTGTCCCCTTCTTTACTGTTTTATCTAGTCTCTCCTCCATTGGCACTTCTGTGCTTCTGACTGCTTTCCCTGCCTCCCTCTGTCTCTCTCTCTCTAGGTACACTGCCCACTCCTCATCCTTTTGGGTCTCCTTGTATTTTCTGAAGTCCCCCTTTTTGTTGCTCACTTTCTCTGCCTCTTCTTTTGTGAACCACAGGTGGTTTGTTCCTTCTTTTCCCTTGTTACTCAGCCTAATGCACTGATTTGTCGCCTCCACAATGGCTTGTTTTAAGTGTGCCCAATGCTCCTCAATCCCTTCCCTTGTATCCCTTCTTGACAGAGTTTCTTTGATCTCCCTCCCCACCCTATCAAAGTCCAACCTCCTGAAATCCAGGACCTTGTCATTGTGTGGCTCTCCTGTGATACAGTACTGATGGTGAACCACACTGTATGATGATCGCTGGACCCTAGGAGTCCCTCCACCCTGACTTCTTTGATCCTATCTCCATTGGTCAGCACAAAATCTAAAACTGCATTGTCCCTGGTGGGCTCCTGAACCAACTGTATGAAGCCTGTTCCCCACATGGATTCAATGATGTCCTGGTTCCTGGCCGAGGCAACTGCTGGGATGGTCCAGTCCACCTTTGGCATGTTACAATTGTCCAGCAGCAGTGCCTTCCCCTTTGCTGCCATCTTGTGTATTACCTCCATTATTTCTTTATCCACCTCTTCCCTCTGTGTTGTAGGCCTGTAGATCACTCCTGTGCAAATTGCTGTGCCATTTCCAGTATCAAGTGTGACCCACAGTGCCTCAGCCTCCCCCTGTCTACCTTGCACTGACGTCACTTTAATACCTTCCTTTATATTCCAGGCTTATACTGTAGATGTTTTTGCAATCATGTGACACAGATAATTCTGAAGCCTTATGATTTTAGTTTAGGTACATTAGGCACCATGATGTTTTGTTGATGTGAGATATGTTTATGTTTCTTGTTTATTCTTTATTTGTAGTGCAGGACTGACCTCAGAATTCAGTATATTGCTTTTCTAAATGCAATCATATATAAACAATCTAAGACATTAACAACTTTATGTGTGAACCTCTTCATTTCCCAGTCATGGCAAATTGACTATTACGACTCATGTTATTAATTTCTTAATTTTAAACTCTGCGCTCTCTGTGCTCAACAGTTATAGAGCAAATACAAGCAAGCAAACATCCAACATTGAAAAATGATTATTTTTGGCTGTAAAAAATTCCAGGCATTTTTCAGTTTTGTTTCCTGGTAAAATATTTTCGTTCTAAAAGAACATATTTTTTAAATTTTTTTAATTATTTCTTTCTCAAGAAAAATTGATGGCAACTTTATTAGGCTTGATAATAGCTTTATGGCCTTGACAAAGGTTAGTGTTGAGAAAATAACAGGTAGGTAGGCAGTAGACAGATAGGCAGGCAGACAGACAGACAGACAGATACATAGCTACATAGATATAGATTGATAGATATATATTGCACTATATAGGAAGCTTTTAGAAAAGTAGAGGAAACAGGTGTATTCATGTTTTTATCACCTGCAGCTGTAAACCAGCTTTTCAGAAACCATTTTTCATTGCATCAGCAAGGTGATTTGGCTACAAAAAGACTAACACAGATTGCAAATCCATTTACATCTTCCTCTCCCACAAACACATACCATTATGTAAACAATAATACATGATGGGGTATGCATTAGGCTGAGATAATTGCACTCCTATGGGCAAACAGTAGTTAGGCACAAATCTGCAGATTGAGTGATTTTTGCCCTTGGAAATGTGGTCATCTTAGCACAATGCACATCCTCAGAGTGTCTTGCTCTACTTACAGTATAAGGTGGGTTAATTGTTTTCAATGGGTTATTTTTCAAAAGCTATTTAACATGTAAAAAAAGGTTTTATATACAACAATATAAATGTTAAATAAAAATAAAGGGCTAAGTAGATTTTCCACCTACTGGAACTTGATTCACATTAAGTTTTGAGTTTTGACATTTGTCCTTATGTGGTCTCCATACTGTAGTTGTAGTCCGCAGTAGTTTTCCTACTCTTAACTTTTAACCCCTGCCACCCTAAAACAAAATGAAACTAGTAGGGAAATTGTGCCCAGAACTTCAATTAGTTAACCCATTTTTTTGTGAACTGGGTGTTGTTTCCATAGAGCTGATTGTTATGAATGGGGGTGGGGGATAGATGGCACAATTCTTGAGTACAATAATGCTTTTTGTGTTTTGTAAGCAGCTGATGGAGACTGCATTAGTGAGGGAGCCACCATTCAGGTAGCTGGGAGGCAAGACGACTGGCTGGCTAGGTGAACAGAACTAGCAAGGAAAGTGTCTTTTGCTAGTTCTGTGACTAGTAGTATTGCCACACGCTTGGTCCTCTATTGCCCCATAACGTAATGGAAGTAGTGTTGTGTGTTAGGGACTAGGGCTGTGCAAGCTGTAATTGGGAACTGCTATTATTACTTAAAATATTATGTATTTTTTGCTGTGCAAGTTTGTGGCCATCAGAGGTAACTAGGCTTATTGGACCTAACAAAACTCATCCAGGGGATTGTCAGAGGTAACGGGAGAGTCCATAGAGCAGTAGCACTTACTCATGACTTGTGATCCCGACTGTCTTAAAAAAATATCTTGTGCTGAGAGCAGCTGGTATGTAAAGAGAGTAAATCTGAACTGCAGAGGGACAGTAAGAATTCAAAACCACAAGTGTGGCTTTGGTGAACTTGTTTGCACTTAGTGCCTTATTTATCAAGGGATAAAAATGGTTGCCAAATATTTTTTTTTCAAATGTTGGCAGGCAGTCTGATTTATGAGAAGGCCAGGTACCAAGATGGCCATGTAACACTGATTATCAGAGTGAAACAAACACCATAATAACTGGGTATTACATCATACCCATTCATTACTATGTTTGGAGCACTTGCGCTTCACTTTCAATGTTGGAAAATGTGATTTTTGTGCCCACGTCCCTGCACCAGTTATTATAAAAACAAACAAAAAATGTCAGTGACTGTGTGCTTATGAAGTTTTCTTTACATACCCTCTGTGTGTGTTGATGACCACATAAACCCCTCTATCTTCACTCTTGAGATTTTTTGGGTCATCACACACCTTGGGTGTATATAAAACCTTCATAACACACAGTTGCCTATGCATTATTCTTTATTTAATGCATAGAAACATAGAATGTGCCATCAGATGAGGACTGCTTGATCCACCAAGTCTGCATATTTTTCTTTGCCTATAGTTTCATCACAAATTCTACTTGATCTCTGACCCATTCAATCCTGTTCCCTTACCCTAAGATTCCCTTGTGCCTATCCCATGCATTCTTGAACACTACTGTTATTCATGCCCCCACCATCTCTGCCAGAAGACTGTTATAGTAATCCACCACTCTTTCTGTGAAGAAGTACTTCCTCACATCTCTCCTGAATATACCCCCTCCAGCTTCTTATCATTCCCCCTTGTCCTTGATCAGTTTTTTTTCTGAAAAATACTTTCTTAAGGCTCTACAATGGCGGTTCAACAACTAAGTTGTCAACCGCCATCACAGCGATGGATTTATATTTACCGCAACTTGCGGTAGACATAAATCTGACTTGATAATTGTCCCTTAAGCATACAGAAGGTGGATAAGGCATTTGAAGGGAGATACATTAGGGTCACGGGATTGATTCAGGACCAAGTGATACATATAGTCAACATATATGCGCCTAATATAGTAACAGATAAGTTCCGTTTGGAAGTCTTACAGAAGATTGCAGACCTCTCTACGGGAATATTGATACTTGGTGGAGACTTTAATGCCGTCCCCTGTCCGACAATGGATCGATTGGGAGGGCAAGCAAGCTCTCCAAAAACTGGTAGATAGAAAACTTAAAGCCAGGCTAGAGGAAAGTGGGTTGGTGGATGTATGGAGATACCAGCATGCAGGGGAAAAAGACTACACCTGTTTTTCCTCAGCCAATAAATATTACTCGTGTATAGATTTTATATTGACCTACAAGATCAATATTCACTACTTTACATCATCTAAGATAGGGTCATTTACTTTATTGGATCTTGCTCCGATCATGGTTAAAGTAGTATGGGGGGCAGATCCCAGACATACCAGCTGGAGACTGAATGTCTCGCTACTTAATGATAAATTGTCAGTAAAGCAAATTGAGCGGACCATTGGAAATTTAGTCATTGATTCCCAGATCTCGGATAGTTCACCACTTCTCTGGTGGGACACAATGAAGGCGGTAGTATGGGGGCAATTAATTAGTTTGGCATCAGCAAAAAAAAAAAAACTTATGGAAAAAAAGAGGAAAGGGTTATTAGAAACCATAGAAGCTCTGGTACACAAAAGTCAACCCAAGGGGAAAGGAGAGGGAACTTTAAAAGAATTACTCAAAAAAAGGGAGGAATTGAGGATGTTAGACAACAAAAAAGTGGAAGGCATTCTAAGATTTACAAATCAAAAGTACTATGAGGGAGGTGGGAGGGCAATTAAACTGCTGGCTTTTTGGTTGAGAAAAGAGCAAGAGAACAGATATATTCCATTTATTTTAGACAAAACTAATGATAACAGAAAATGGGTGAAACCAAATGATATAGCCACAGTATTTAAAGAATATTACAGATTATTATATACAGAAAACAGAAACCCACAGGAAGTTAAAAGGGAAACAGTGGAGTTTTTAAAGGCCCTGGATATCCCCAAACTAACCCCAGAAATACAGAAAGAGCTGTCAGCTCCTATAACAGAGAAGGAGGTTCAAGGGGTTATCATGAACCTTCTAACCAGTAAATCACCGGGCCCAGATGGGCTGCCCGCCAAATTTTTCAAAAAACTGAAAAATTCCTTAGTTCCAAAATTGACTGCAGTCATGAATGCGGTCTTGGAGGAGAATAAAATTCCCTCTTCCTGGCAAGATGCAATCATTACAGTAATCCCTAAACCAGGTAGGCCCCCCTCATGTTTTGAGTCATTCTGACCCATATCCCTGCTGAATCAAGACTTTAAAATACTGACAAAGATTCTGGCCAATTGAATACATAAACATATTGGGACCCTAATTCACCCAGACCAAACAGGCTTTATTCCCCATAGACATTTATCTGATAATATCAGAAGACTCTTCAACATAATCAGTAATGAGAGCAAACCATCATCACCTCAAGTAGCGATTTTTTTGGATGCTGAAAAAGCCTTCGATCAGCTGAATTGGACATATTTACAAGAGGTACTTCTACATATGGGCTTTGAAGGCTCATTCGTGCAGTGGATTATGGCTGCATATCAAAATCCCAAGGCTAGGGTTCGGGTCAATAGCACAATATCAGAGGGGTTTACAATCAAAAGGGGTAGTAGGCAGGGTTGCCCATTATCCCCGCTACTGTTTGCCATTGCGATGGAACCCCTGGCCCAGGCAATCAGAACAAGAAAAGATATTAAAGGTATCCAGATTGGGGGGACAGTAAATAAAATATCCTTATATGCTGACAACACGCTGATTTATTTATCAGACCCAGATATGTCGATTCCCCCTGTGTTGGAATTACTTACATTTTTTGGTAAAATATCTGGTTTCAAAATTAACAAAGATAAATCCAAAATCCTGCTAATTGGGGGAGCCCTATCCACAATACTCCAAGGAGGGATCCCTTTTAAATGGGTGAAAGAGAAAATTAGGTATTTAGGAATACAGATTCCAACCAAGATCTCCAAATTATACCATCTGAATTATGGGTTACTTCAAAGGAAGATCTTTGAAGATATTAACAGATGGCAAACACTTCCTTTGACTTTTACGAATAGGATTGACACAGTCAAAGTCAATGTGCTACCCAGATACATATTTTTATTTACAAACCTACCTATCCCTTTCCCACAAAAAGATTGAAAGGAACTTAAACATAAACTCTCTAGATTTATTTGGGCAGGGAGAAAGCCGAGGAAGAGATGGGAGCTTCTCACGGTAGATAAGAGCAAAGGGGGGAGAGGGATACCCAATTTTTATAACTATTACAGAGCAGCACAAGTTCTCCCAATCCTAAAAATATTAAACGTGGATCAGAGTGGGGGTTGGTACTTAATGGAAACAGAGGCCCACCCTACGGTGCCTTTGAAATTATTACCATGGATAGCCACACAGCCAGACGTTAAATTAATCAAGAACAGGTGGACCAAACATACAATAAAGTTCTGGTTAGGCACACGGCAATGGTGGGAGATTTTGAGTCCGGTCTGGGAATATATCCCTCTAAATCTTCTCCCTAAGTTCCCCACTAGTCAAGGGGATAGCTGCTTTTCCAGGTGGAAAAGGACAGGGTTAAACAATCTTACCCAGTTCATAGAGAGAGAAGAGGTCAAATCATTTATTGACCTGCAGAGAGAATATAACCTCTCAAGAACAGATTTTTTAAATACCTGTAATGCAGGCACTACATTACTACCATGGTAGGGGTGGAAGCCTTAAAAACCCGTCCTCCTCCTCCTCCATTGATAACTACCCATCAAAAAATTCACATGGCTGACCAGAAAGGATATATCTCACTCATATATAAGGCTCTACAAGAAGATGTGGGGAAGGTACAAGTGACTAAAATAGAGAATGAGCGGCAAAAGGAACTGAACACTATAATAACTGAAGTGGAATGGGGAAAAATCTTGGGGGGAGGATTCCCTAAAACCACAAGCTTTCCTAGGTGGAAAGAATTTAAGTGGAAGGTCACTTCTAGATATTTTATTACTCCGGTGATCTCTGCACACTATACTAATCCTCCTACAGACCTTTGTTGGAGGGGTTGTGAAAAAAGGGGTACATATACACACATTTTCTGGGAATGCCCACATATTAGAGACTTTTGGCAGGAAATCATGCAGGCTTTGCAAAACATTTTCCATCTTCAGGAAAATCTATCAGTAGTTAATATAATATTAACTCTGACCCCAAAGGAAATTAGAACAAAGAACCAAAAATACTTATTTTATATTCTGGTGACCGCAGCTCTTAGGGTTATCACTCAGCAGTGGTTAAAAAAAATTCACTGTAAAAGCCAAAGGCATGTGGAGAAGTAATATTAAGAAAATCAAAGTCATGGAGGTGGTCGCCGCACAGTTAAATCTAAGAATGGATCAACATAATGTGAGGTGGTTACCATTTTATGATTATATTGAAGATACTGAAGGAATTTCAGTTCTAGACCAACTTCTTCAGAACTGAGAGGCATAATCTGAGGGATGGGTCATAAACTGATAGTAAGGAGATAAGGGTGAGGAAATCTAAAAGTAACATGAGACCTAAGCAAGAAAGTTTTGATTGAATAGAGAGACTGGATGGTTAAGAGTTAAATCCACGTCGAATAAAAAAGTTTGTGTAGCTGAAGGGTAGTAAGGTAGTTATCTACCTTTTGGAGTTATGTTATATTATTGTTATAGTTTCATGTACTAGGAAAGAAAACATTAACTGAAGGCAGTTCATTGGAAAGCAACTGATGTTAAAAATAAGAAGATCTGTAATGTATAAATAAGCTGATTAATTGCTATAATATGGTTATGTATTGAGAATGGAATTCTGCCTAATGTGTATCAGTATGATAAACTATAAATACAAAACTAATTAAGTTAAAAAAAAAATCTGACTTGAGACCCCAGCCATTTTTTCATTGGGGGGCTTCGTCTCCGGAACCCCCCATACTGGGGACTCTGCCCCCCACACCCCCGATCTCTAGGATTCCAACTCTGAGTCAGAGTTGGATTGGGGAGGGGGTGCAGGATGAGGAGAAAGCGTGCCAGGGTCTCTGGCAGTCCATTACAGTGAAAACATTGATGTTGTCGGCATTGATGTTTTCGCTGTAATGGTGTCATGGACCATGGCACATATCCTTTCTTCTTGTACCTTGTTTACTCCTGTGAGGTATTTAAAGATCTATATCATATCCACCCCCCCCTCCATCCTCATTTCCACAGTGTATATATTTAGGTCCTTTAATCACTAATCTCATTCCATCTTTCTTTAAAAAAACAGCTCTGTGTTGGCCTATCCTCTCTCAATTATTTTTAATTATTCACTAAGGGAAGATTTCATTCCTGATGACTGGAAGAACACAATAGTTATGCCGATTTATATGAAGGGAAATAGGGGAAAAATCGATAATTACAGACCCAAACGTTTGACCTCTCATTGCTGTAAACTTATGGAGCATGTCATTAAACCAGACTTGAATTGCACTTAGAACTTTCAGGGACAAAAGACAAAAAACAGCATGGTTTTACAAAGGGAATGTCCTGTACCACTAACCTAATTATGTTTTATGATAATATCAGTAATAGTCTTGATAATGGTCATTCATCTGATGTAATATTACTTGATTTCTTGAAAGCATTTGACAGAGTAGTTCATGAAAAACTGAGTAATAAATTAATTAAGTTACAGGTTAACAGTGATATAATCAGGTGGATCTATAACTGGCTGCTAAACAGGAAATAAAAAGTACATATCAATAATATAATTTCTGAGGAAGGTTCAGTGGGTAGTGGTGTCCCCCCAGGGATCAGTCCTTGGGCCTACATGCTTTAGTATTTATATACATGTATGGACACAAATATTGAGAACATGATCAGTAAGTTTGCGGACGATACAACATTGAGTGAAGAGGTAAATACCATACATAAACGTTTATTTCTAGTCTCTGACCAAGCCAAAATTCAGTTGTGGACAAAGGAAAATGGCATGATTTTTAACACAGACAAATGTGTTGTACTTCACATAGGTAGAAATTACCCTAATTATTCATATACAGTAGAACAAACAATATTGAAGTCAGTCTTAAATGTACAGGATTTGGGTATAATAGTAAATGATTCCCCTTTCCTCTTCTAATCATTGCTTGAGAATTGCTAAATCTGCTCAGTCTATGGTAACCAAGATCAGACGTTCATTTGTGAATAAGACGGAGCAACTTATCTTACCTCTCTACACCACTTATGTGCAGCCCATACTAGATTATGGATCACAGTTTTGGACACTGTATCTGCTTAAGCATATTAAGATAGTGGAAGGGGTCCAGAGGATGATTACTAAGCAAGCTCCTAGATTAAAACACTTTAATTATCAAACTAAACTACTTAAGACCGGTTTACATTCCCTGGAGGCTCGCAGACAAAGGGGCAATTTGCTGTTATTATGCAAGTCATCTCAAAACATTGAACAAATGAATGAATAAAATTTACAGTTTAGCAATGTAAGAGGTAATCTGCATTCTCACAGCAAAAAATTTGTATGCAACAGTCAGCAACAGTAAAGAAGGATCACTTCTTTACTATAAGAGCCCCAATGGTCTGGAACAAACTAACACAGCCAGTTGTCAATTGTACTAGTCTAACTGCTTTTAAAAATACTCTTGATGTACTTTATTATAATAATCAGTTGATGGTTTGATCAGCCCACATATATGGGGGACATAAACAATGGGCCTTGAGCCCCCTTGTGTCCTCAAAATTCCTAGTAATCCTAGTAATCCTCGTAGGGCTTCTGATGCAGACCTTGCACCATTTTAATTGCCCTCCTCTAGATTATTTCCACTCTATGTCCTTTCTCAGATGTGGTCTCCTAAATTGTTCTGATTACATATAAAAACACTGATATTTATGTTTGGCTTTTTGTGTTCAGATTTGTAGGGTATCACATCATAAGAGCGACTCAAAATGAGTGACTAGAAATATAGCAACTCATTTTAGATGCTTTTATGGTGGGCTACCCTGCAGAACAGCGAGGGTATTCGATACCAACTAATTAGAAGGGTGAATGGCAGGGAGGAATAACAAGGGAAAGGGGAGGGACAGGGAAGGGGTTTTCAGGTACTGGTGTACCTGCTGCTGCTGAGCTAGCTGTGTAGCATGGTGGTGTGGGAGGTTAGCTCTGGCAGAGCAGATACTGAGTTTGAGACTGGGAGAGGGTTACATTTTGCTGCAGCTACCAGCTGCAGCACTAAATCTTGATGACATTCAGATTTTTTGCCCCCTCTTCGATATGCACCCACCTTGGAGCTGAGAATCCTAAGTAAGGGGTATGCGGGAGGTGCAGACCCCCTGCAAAAACACTTTTTTTAATTCTGGAAGTCAGGTCACCCTAAAGTGTATATCACCGATTTGCTTTTCAGTGATATACACTCGCCATAATAACGATCGCTGTTTTTCATTTGCTATTATGACATGGAACCGATTTGCATTCAGCTGGACTACTTTTCTCCCCTCTGTTTGTATTTCCAGATACTAATGCTCCTGTTTGTGACAGATCCCCGTGTTTGAGGAATACCATCCTTTTGGGAGATTGTTGCCTCCAGACATCACTTATGAATTCAAAAAGCAGTCTGTTTTGTTTTTATCTGGGTGTTGCAAGAGTGCACATCTGGTATAATGTTAATGAAATGAATTTATTTAAAATATTGGGGAGAATTAACACATTCTTGTCCATTAAATTTTCAGTTTAGTTTTGTTTGTCATTCTTTCTTTGTACAACAATCAACAGCAAACAGCATTATATGCAATAGCATAAAATTTCAAATGTTTCTATAGTGAGGGGATTAATGTATATTTGTGATAGTTGTCTTTAATGTCAATAGGGGAAACTATTTTTTACATCTTTCCAGTGTTTACATTTTTCACAATGTGATTATGATTTCATCATCATGTTATCAAATGTTTTGCATAAATGAGTGTTGATCATACTAAAACTCCACCCCCTGATGAAGGTCCCTGACTGAAGCACTGGACTGTTACCTGTTTGTTTGAGTATTGGAGTTTGTCTATTCACAGTGATAAAAAAATGTTTGTACTCACATATTATACAGTTGGATTTATAATTTTAAGTCCTCAGTGTGCACTGGTTTTTGGTTGGACTGCCTTATTGCACTGCCTGGCCACCTTTAGGTCATCCAATATGATCATCCCCAGGTTTTTTTCCTGCTTGGTGGTCATCAGTGGGGGTTTCTGTGCCCCAAGTACAATATTTTGTCATTTGTCTGCATTGAATACAAGCCTCCATACTCTTGACCACTCCTTAAGTTTTCTCAGGTTGACACTCACCCTTTCCAAACACCCCCGAAGTGTCCATCCTATTGCAGAGTTTGGTGTCATCTGCAAAGAGGCAACTCTTCTGCAATGTCATTTATAAAGACATTAAAGAGGACTGGTGCCAGCATTGATCCTTGAGGCACCCCACTGGTCAGCCTCCTTTCCTCTGCGTGAACTCCATTTACCACCACCCTCTGCCGCCTATCCCTCAGCCAACTTCTTACCCAGTTTACCACCTTTGGACCCATGTCTAAACTACCAACCTTGCTTACTAGTTCCCTATGTGGAAAGATGTTGAACTCTATACTGAAATCTCGGCAGGGTACATCCACTGCTTTATCCTGATATACTTCCTTGGTCACCCAGTCAAATAACTCTATCAGATTTGTTTGACATGATCTCCACCCTCCCCCCATGAGTCCATACTGCCTCCAGTCCTGCAACCCATCAGATTCAAAATATTTCACAATCCTTTTTTTCAGCAATGATTCCATTAACTTTCTCACCACCAAAGTCAGGCTGACTGGCCTATAATTGCCAGCCTCCTTCCTCCTACCACTTTTGCAAAGTGGGACTACATCTTCCCTCCTCCTGTCCTCTAGGATGACTCCTGTTTCCACTAAACTGTTAAACAGGGTCATCAGAGGTACAACAAGTACCTCACTGAGCTCCCTCAATACCCTTGGGTGGATCCTGTCTGGCTCCATCACTTTGTCCACTTTCAGATTTGCAAGTCTCTTCAGGACTCTCTCCTTTGAAAATTGACTAGTGTCCACCTCCCTCCCTCCAATGCTCCTATTACATTTTTGTTGCCCCTCCTCATCTCTTTCCTCTGTGAACACTGGACAAAAACATTTGTTCAGGATGTCTGCCTTTTCCTGCTCCCCCTCTGCACAGTCCCCCTTTCCCTTCTTAACCTTACAGGTCCACCTCTGGTCTTCATTTTTTTGCATATATACCTAAAAAGTGTCTTGTTCCCATTTGTTGCTGCCTCAGCTTTTCTCTCTTCAGTTTGCACCTTTGTGCTTCTTACTGCTCTCCATGCTTCCCATTGTTTCCCCTAGTACATCTCCATATCATCCTCCCTCTGCATCTCTTTGTACCTGCTGAATGCTACCTTCTTAGCTTTTACCTTTTCTGCCACCTCTTTCAAGAACCATAGCAGTCTCATTTTCCTCTTCCTTTTGCTCCCTTGCTTGTTGCAGAGGCTTATTGCCTTCACTATGGCAGTTTTTAGTATCCCCACTGTTCCTCCTCCCCACCCAGTTCATCCCCCCCTGCCAGGTCATCCGTGAGGCATTCCCTATCTTTTTAAAATCTGCCCTCCTGAAGTCCATGACCCTTGCCTTTGTGTGGTTCAGTTCCACAGCCGTCCTTATATTGAACCACACATTAAGTGAGAAATTCACTAGGGAAGAAATCTATAAGGCTATACAGTCCTTTTTCAAGACATAGGGCACCAGAGCCAGATGCTGTCCCCATTGATGTAATAATGAACTTAATTGACATCGGGACTCCTTGCCTATATAAAGTATTTCATTATATAAATAAATCAGTAAAAAATACCTAACTCCTGGAAATAATCCATCATAATACCCCTTTTTAAAAGAGGTGACAAAAAAGACCCAGCTTGTTACAGGCACATGAGTTTAATTGACAACACACAAAAAATATTTGCACGGATTTTAAATACTAGATTATTAAATTGGATCCAAGAAAATAGGATACTAGATGAAGCACAAGCAGGCTTCAGCCCCCAGCATTCAGCAATAGATCAGTACTTCATTTTATCACATTTAATTTACAAGTATACAGTTGTTAACAAAACAATTTTTTTTGTATCTTTGTAGACTTGAAAGCAGCTTTTGACTGCATAAATAGAAATTTATTCTAGATAGCTTTAGAAAACTTGGGAGTGGACAAAGCTATTATTAATATCTTAATTATATTACATAGCATTATAAAAAGGGTCTGAGAAATGAAGCTTTCTGATTGGCTGTAAACATTCCTACAGCCTTATGTTAATCTTTTATTAACATACATGTAGAGCTTAGTCATATGCTGAACAAGGTTTAACACAGTTTAAAAACATGTTTTATTATAATAGCAATAAGGCACTCCCAGGGATTATGTTAATGGTCAGTTAATCACCCTCTAGGGGCATGTAGCACTCAGCTATACCTTGTGCCACAGTACACCCCTAGAAGGTGATTAACAGACCATTAACATAACCTCTGGTCATGCCTTATTGCTTAAGTAATATGATGCAGATTAGGTATAATACAGAAGAAGACATGACTGGAAAGTTTATAATCAATAAAGGGATTAAACAAGGATGTGAACTGTCATCCATCTTATTCAATTTATTCCTAAATCAGATACTTGTAAAACTGTATAATCCTGAATTTCATTTGCCCCATATTGTAAAAAGATATTGTCTGTTTCTAGCATACACTGATGATATTCACTAAGATTCACTAAGATGTGGTTAAAGGACCAGAGGGCAAGACCCATGTAGTGCTCCTTTCATTCACCCATATTAGACTTGAGAATGTTCTGTTGATATGTACAATATCTGTCTAATCTGTTTTTGAATATTTCTTTAGATTCAATAATGACTACTACAGTGGGTAATGAGTTCCATGGATTAATTACTCTTTGAGAGAAAAAGTTTGCCCTTTTTTGTCTATGTTTTTTTTCTACTCTGCTGTAGAGGGTCTCTCTAGTGTTGATACTAGTTTGTTTAAAATCAAGAACTATAATATGTTATCTATAAGGTATTGGTCATTAATAATATCCCAAGTCATCATAAGATCTCCCCTCACTCTTCTAGTTTGTAAGAGCATTAAATCAAAAAGGTTCAACCTATTCTCATACTGTAGCTAAGTTTTTTAGCTCCATGTATGTATTTTGTTATTTTTCTTTATATTTTTTCAATGCATACAATATCCTTTTTTTATACGGGCTCCACAACTGTTTGGCATAGTCCAAAAGTGGATGTATATAGGCTCTATAAAGTGTTAGTATCATTTTTTTTTAGATTTAATATTTCTTCTAATGGACCACAAAACTACTTTGTTCACTTTATTTAAGTCTTCTGTTATTTGTTTGTCAAATTCAAAGTTATTTGATATCATAATTCCAAGATCTTTTTCAGTTTTTGATTTATTTAGTTGGTGTCCATTGAGGAAATATGTATGCTCTTGATTTTGTGAACCAAAATACACAATGCTGTATTTGTTCATGTTAAAATACAGGCCCCACCTGTTGGAACATGCAGTTAATTTGTCTAGATCATTTTGAAGTTGGTTTATTTCTATGGTATTACTACATATTTTACCAATTTTGCAGTCATCTGCATATTTTATAATCCAACTGTCAATGTTATCGGATAAATCTGATATAAAGGCCTGAAAGATTAACCGGGCCAGTACTGATCCCTGGGGAACTCCACTAGACACTGGTTTCCGGTTGGAAATATGACCATCTATGACAATGCGCTGTGAATGACCAGTTAGCCAGCTCTGAATCCAGTTGATATACCCTGATTGTATGTTCTTAGTATGTAGTTTCTGTATTAGGGCCCAGTGGGGCACTGAATCAAATGCTTGTCTTCTTCTATATACATTTTACTCCTCCTCAGAGTGGGCAGGCGGCTACCGCCCCTCCCTCAGAAGGAACTCATCTCTCTGGCCAGCATCTCCCACACCCATCCTGCCTGTCCATTCCCCTCAGGATAACCCCCCATGACAGGGCTGGTGGAGAAGGGCACCGGCTTTCCACCCACCCCTGGAAGCCAACATCCAGATCACCAGGGGGTGGGCCAGCCATCATGGAGTCTGCCAGGTCTGTCCTTTTGCCTCCAATTTTCTCCCTGAATGCATGCATGTGGAATGGGCTGGGTGACTGCCTCCACCTCCGTGGAGGCAGTCTTACTCCCTGTGCATGGGTTCACCCCTCTGCTAAGCATCTGACCCCCAGCTTCTGCTATGTGTCAGTCTGTAGCATGATGCTGTGACACCCCCATCCCTGAGGAAGGAGAGATGTCAGTAGACGCTCAATCCTTCCTCACTCCAGATGATCACCAAGCAACCCAAGTCCATTCCCAAACCCGGGTCACTGGTGTACAGCAAGGTGTGGTGTCCAGCACCTCAACCCTCAGCACCACCGGGCCAGCCAATCAATTGCTTTTTTAAAGTCGGGAAAAATAAAAACACTTGGTATTTTGCTATCGAGACTTTTGCTTACCAGTTCATAAAAACATATAAACTTTGTGGTGCAGGACATGTTTTTACAAAAAACATATTGCTTGTCATCCAAAATCCCTAACTGAGCTGTTATTTTATCTTTAATTATGAAATGGGCAGAAAAAATCAAGGTCTCTGATTGGTCAACCAGCCAGTTGACCAGGGCTGATATTACAGCACAACAGCATGCTGGGACTACAGCGACCTCATCACTATATCACTTCATCTGACAGACCTGAACATTCCATTTGGCAGCCATTGAATTCACCTGACAGAGAAAAAAATGTTTTACAAACTTTGAACTCTTCGCTGACCTTCTCAATAAATCACATCAGGAAACAACCCAAGAAACCTCAACTGAAAATCCACAACAAGAAACAGGCAGCCTATCAACTATAAATGAAGGAACTTCAACAACAGTAAGCCGTCACGTCAGTGCCTCAGAAACCGAGCTGTCAAATCTGGAACTGACAAGAAACAAAGCCAACACAATGAGACAAACAACCTGGGCCATCAACCAACTGAGTGACTGGCTGAGAGAAAAAAAAATGGTAGTAAACTTTGACACAATAAATAAAGAAGAACTTAACCTGTTACTAAGGCAACTGTATGGCACAATCCAGAATAGCAGTGGTGAAATGTATAGCATCTCTTCATATGTGTCTCTGCGAGCTGGCATAAATTGGTACCTAAACAACCCACCTCTCAGCCGTGGCTTTAGCATAATGCAGGACACAGAATTCACCACCTCTAACCATGTGTTTCTTGGTATCCTGAAAACACTAAGGTGACAGGGGAAAGACAAAGCTTGCAACCATCCATGTATTCCTGCAGCAGTACTAAAAAAAATAAGATACTCTGAAGCCCTGAACATTAACACCGCAGCGTGACTGGTCCGAAAAGTATGGCTGGATGTACAGCTTTTCTTCACTCACTGTGGCAGAGAAGGACTCCGTGCACTGAAACCCAGCAGTTTTAAAATCTTAACCGATGAAAATGGGCTCCGTTACTACACCATGTCATACAATGAGGCAACAAAAAGTCATGCATATTCCCACGAATCCTCACAAAGTAGTAACACAGGTTATATGCCTGAATTACCAGATGATCCACTGTGTCGGATCAAATCTCTCCTCCTGTACCTAAGCAAAATCCCATCAGATGCACCAGCTTTTTATTTGCACCCCCGCCACATACCCGAAGCACAGCTTGCTACAGAACAAATCTGGTTCACCAAAGAAGTGATGGGCAAAAACCTTTTAGCCACAATGTTAGCCCAAATTTGCAAACTTGCAGATGTACCCACCTTTACCAACCACAGTCTCTGTAGTACTGCCATTCATCTGCTGTCTGCCACCGGTCTTGAATCCAGGCAAATTATGTCCATGACCGGCCACCAATCGGAATCATCGCTAAGGAGTTACTGGGCTCCCAGTTTGCAAGACCGGCGAATTTGGTCACAAATCCTAGCAGGGCAACATTTATCCACTTCTGCAAATTACCAGCAGACTCCATTTTGTGATCACCCATCAACGTCAGCATCTGTCAGTACACCATTTTCCTCTGCCGAAAACAAGCAGGATCCGCCTACCACAGGAAATGTAAACGACTTCCTGATGCCTACTTCTCCATTCCTTGTCCCAAAAAATGTGCCGTTTAGAAAAGCTACAGCTCCTGATAACCAGACCCCCGATCCCAATGTCTCTATCAGGCAACCATGAGAAATGTTCAAAAAGAACCAGGCATTCAGAGAAATAACTGAAGTCAGCCAGGCACCGGGAGAAACTGCTGAAGTCGGCCAAGCAGCTGCAACAGAAGCTGATCCCAGTAAGTTCGCAATGCCTTGTACCACAGTGCCTTTTGAACATTATATTAATATAGGCACCCTGCAAGGAAACGTTCAACTAAACATGTACAATTATGCAGCTAAATTAAATGATAAAAAAACTGCTGCAAAGTAATCAGAACTGTACAATCTATGCAGTTTAAGTTCTTCTGCTATTAGTGAAGCATAAATACTACCTATGCAGTTTAAATTGTTAGTGATGCATAAATACTGTACTTGTTTAACCTGTTACAACTGTTGTGACCTCAGTTATCTGTTTATTTATTTATTGTGTTCATCATACAAGAGTTGTATGCCAAGTAACTATCCAAACAATGCTCTTTTTTCTGTTAGGGACTATTTTATGTCCATGTAGTGTAAACATGAAAAAAAATACTTGATAAAACTTTTACAAACATAGCAACTTCTATGTCTTTATTTCATACAATTACATGTTGCCGTGCCCCATTTCATAATAGCAATAAGTCACTCCAAGGGGGGCATTGTGGTGGGATAATGGCCCTTCTTGGGTGGTGGAAGCACTCCACCTTCAGCGTCGTACTTCAACCCACCTGAGGTGGGTCATTATCTCACCACAACACAACTCCCCCCCCCCATCGTGCCTTATTGCTTAATTATTCCCTTCATTATCTTACATATTACCGGCATTAGACTGATAGGCCTATAATTGTCCATATTGCATTTTTCTCCTTTTTTGAAAAGTGGTGTCACATTAGCTTTTAGCCAGTCAGTTGGTACATCTCCAGTCAATATGTTTCTATTAAAAATAAGTTGTATAGGGGAGTATAAGATGGTTTTGCATTATTTCAATCATGTTTGTGGTTATACCATCTGGTCCTGGTGAGGAGCTTAATTTTAAAGATTTTATTTTGGTATTGATTTCTTCGGTATTGAAATATCTGATATATCAGGAATTTTAATGGGTTATAATGTTTTATGATTTGTGCTAAAAACTTTACAAAAATGATTATTCAATTGGTTGGCCATTTCTATTGGGACATTTATAGTACCCAAACTTATTTTAAGTGGTCCAACATGACATTAATGTTTCTTTAAAGAGTTCATATAGCTGTAAAATATTTCATTTCCTTTAGTAGCAAGGTGTGCTAAATTGTGCTCTGTAACTTGTATTGCTTTTTTTAATTTTGATGTTACATAATTTTTGGATTCTACTAAAGGTTTCCCAATGTGAGTTAGATTTGCTGGAAGGGTATTTTATATATAATCTCTTTTTCTTGGTTATTAACTTGAGTATTTTATGATTTAACCATTTGTGTTTTATCCTGGTATTTTTGTGTTTAGTTATCTGTGGTACACATAAGTCTGCAGTATTTAACACTTTGTTTTTGAAGATTTGCCACATGTTTTCAACATTCTGGTCTTTAAATAGCTCAGACAAGTCAATGTTTGACAGAATTGTATCAAATTTATTAATATTTTCTTTGTTGTAAGCATAGATCTTAATGATATTTTTGGATGTTTCATTATCAGTGATAACTTCAAAGTTAATCATAATATGATCACTATTGGCAAGTGGTATTGCTACTTTGCAATTTTTTATTTCTATGTTTTCTGATCCCAGAATTATGTCAAGGATATTTTGACCTCAGGTTTGTAAGAGGACATGTTGTTTTAATGATAGTTCATCACTAGAGCTGCAGCAAATTTAAATTCCGCTGGTGAAGTGAACGCGAAGTGGGCACTTCGCGTTGCCAATCAGCTATGCAGAGTGAGCAATGCAAAGTGCTCACTCCACCTTGTCATTACCACTTTGCGTTAAGGTGGAATGGCAATGCGAAGTAAGGTGAAGTCATTGTTTTAAATGGACTTCGCATTCCTCATTATGATTCTAAGTGATCCACTTGGTATTTCAGATTTGGCAGCCCCCCCACACATCACATGGCATGTAGCACTGTAAGTCACATGCTCTTTAACTAGGCAGGAAGAAAGTGAGTCATACAAGCAGACACTTTTACTTTCTCCTGTGCAGACAGAGAGAGAGTAGTGTGTTTTGTGACTGCTGATACTTTGAGATCAGAGCGAGGAGGAGATTTAAACTTTGATTTAGACCCAACAGCATTTTTAAAAGCTAAATTTTTTTGTCTTTTCTGTACTCTTTTTTACTTAATTTGTTCTTTCTGTAAATTTTATTTTTCTTACCTTTATAAGTAGTTAGTTGTTTGTCTGTGTGACTGTGTGTGTGTGTGTTGTGTGACAGTGTGAGTAGTAATTGCTCAGACTGAGGGAGCTCAGTTGGAGTGATGAACCAGGGTGAGGGAATGTCTGGGGTGGGGGCAGCTCTGGGAGAGCATGGTAGTGGTAAGCATCTTCCCGTGTGCATGTGTGGAGGGCATGGGCACCCATTCCTGTTGGACCACTCGATACCTATGAGTGTCTCCTCCCCGGAAGCAGGACTAGCACCGCCTCCTGTCCTGACTCTGAGGCAGTTGAACCACCACCACCACCAAGTCCAGGTTCTCTGGAGCAGGATGTGCCTATTCCCCTGGGCCCAGGTGTGGATCCCATCCCTGTTCAGCACTGTGACCAGCCGGCTGCCAGTTCATCTGGCCATCCCCTTCCTGTACCTGGTCCTTCCCGCACCTCCATTGTTTGGCTGTTTTTTTACTGTGTGAGGGGACAGCAGTGTGGTCAAGTGCCGCCTATATGAGGTGGAGGTGTGCTGTGACCCCTGGGAGACTCACCTAGGAACTGAGGGCCAGTGCACCCATATGCTCAATCACTAGCAGTTGGAGTGGCAGGCTGCCACAGAACGGACCATGCCTGCACCTGCTGGCCATTCTGTGAAAGAAGGTGCAGCTGTGCATTGTGGCATCCCTAAGAAGAGGAGGGCCACAGCAGCACCTGCTGCTCCACCAGCACCCCCACTCCCCCACCACCACCTCCAGCAGGTCAGCCTGTAGAATGTGAGGACCCCAGAGAACTGCATGTAACACAGGCTGACTTGGCAGTTCTCTGGAGTGCTGTTGAGGATAACAATGAGAGGGTGAGTGCTGTGGAGCAGCGTCTGGATCATATAGAGGAACATCAGTTGCAAATTATGTCCATGCTGGAACTGCTGCTGGATCACCATGGGATCCCACATTATTTTTTTCTCATGCCATGTGCCCCCCAACACCTTCCTTGCTGTGTTATAAAATGTATTCCTCCACCATCCCAGACCCTTGTATGTAATTATGCCCTTTTTTTGTTGTCTTCCATATGCGTGACACTTTGCATTCTGAGCAGTGCAAGTATACTGTACTAAACTGCATGTGTGCATTCAGTCTTCTTTCCAGTCTATGTATGTACTGCAGACACTGTCCAACTCCCTGACTTAAAAACAAACATTAATGAGTACAATGGTGGGGTGGTGAAGCATGGAGAGATACTGCAAAACACGTTTACAATACATCCAAGTAACTATTGAAAAAAATTAATGTTGTGATTTGTGACGTGATCATGAATCATGATTTGTGACTGCATTTGTGACCATGATGATGAAGAAATGTAAATGCCTACCGCCTATGGTTGTACTTCCCCAATGAGCTGTAGCTTAAAACTCCCAGACTTAAAAACACGTATCAATGAGTACAATGGTGGGGTGGTGAAGCCTGGAGAGATACTACAAAACAGGCTTACAATACATCCAAGTAACTAGAAAAGAAATTAATGTTGTGATTCGTAATGTGAATGATCGTGAATCGTGATTTGTGACTGCATTTGTGACTGGGATGATGAAGAATGTGATTTGTATCACGAGTGACTCGTGATGATGGTCCTGACTTAAAAACGTATATTAATGAGTACAATGTTCATGCAGAATTAAGCACCACACCTGTCCAGTACTCTGAAGGGAAGTCTAAGAAACAACTGTGGCTTACGTTACAGATGAGATTGGACCCTAAAGAGATGCAAATGCACAGACATATTAAGATTGCACTGTGCACTGAAGAGATGCAGACACAAAGGCACAACACCTAACCAGTGCTCACCATCAGAAATTCAAATCTGGAAAAGAATACCTTTGCGGTTGGGGTAGACCGGGGGGCAGTGTAATGCACTGCTGCAGTAACAGTCACTAGCACTAGTACCAGTAAAGATACCACAAAGAAGTACAAAGATCATGCAGCTGCAGTGGATAGCAGCTTCACATTGCTGAAATTATTATGTTGCACAATAAAAGGTGTCTGATTTGATGACACGCATCACACACATACTCACACACACACTAAGTAATGCATGCAAATTGAAAACTTCAGTAATATAACCACATATTTTAAACAAACCAAAATTATGCACTGCTGCACCACAACAATCAGCAAAAAATGGCAAGAAATATTGAAAATATTACTGTGTGTACATTAACACAGTTATACAAGAAAAATATCACCAAAACAGAAAGCACTGTCTTTTTCTCCAAGTTAATCTACCTACACCACAGATACACCCCTCCACCAAAACACACTTCCACTGTCTCTCAGTACACAGACTGAATGTTGTACATTAACATTCAATATCCGTACACAAGCAATAAACTCTCGATGATATGAGCACAGGAGGGTTTCCTATAATCGATGAACTAAAGTTTCAGCAAATAAAATGACTCAAAAAGGCTTTTTTAACAGCTTTTTGAAGGTTTGAGTTGCAGAGAGCTGTCAGAGCAGATTGTCTCCTACAGCTTCCTACACAGACTACCCCAAACTGAGGCTCTGCAGAACAATCTAGAGCCCATGTGACCTGAAATCCCATGAAACACTGCAAAATTCACCTTTAGAGCTTAAAAACAAGGCGAAGTAAGGCAAATTTAAGGCGAAGTACATTGTTTTCAATGTATTCGCCTTAAGAATTGGTGGAGTAGTGGTTTGGGAAGGTGGAGTAATGTGAAGTCATTGTTTTCAATGGACTTCACATTACTCATTAATAACGCGTAGTACTCCACTTCGCGTTGTGGAGCACTCCATGAATCACTCCGTGAAGTGAATTGGGACCACTTCGCCCATCACTATTCATCACATAGATTCATAAAACATTTTGAGAGTTGTATAGCTAATGTATTGACCCAATCTGTGTCTCTGAAATTTACAGCTCGCATAAATCTGATTTCTCCCACATCAGCTGCATTCTCTAATTCCTTCATGATTTCTCCTGTGATTTCTTGGGTGGAGTTCGGGGGTGGGCGATAACATAATCCTGTGATAGTTTTATCCAGTATTCCTCTTTCCATTTGTATATAGTATTATTTTCTCAGAGTTTTCTTAAAATAAAAAGAATTTTCCAGAAATTCCAGCAGGAATGTACTACTGTTGACCTACAGATTAACTATAGTAAGACTAAAATGATGGTCTGTGGAAATAAAGGCAAGAAAAAATATAGGATAACAACAAACAGTATATAACTAGAAAGAGTCAGAAACTTTTGCTACTTGGGAATTATCGTAACAGAGAATCTTTCATGGGGCAAGCACATTTAAGAACTGGAAATAAAAACTAAAATATTCTTTCCAGCAATGTAAAGTTTTGCACACAAATATGGCTGTAACTCTATCATAGGAGGCCTTAAAGTGATAAATACTGTACCAAAATAAAAAGTAAAAATTATTTTTGGTGCAGAGGTAGGGCTGTGTGAATACCTTATTTTGAATATTTGGTATTCAGTGCCTGGGTATTCGGTATTTGACTGAATATTTGGTATTCATGTTGTAAATTTAATTAAAAAAGAAAAAACAGCCCCCATCCTCCTCCCTATGCTTACATATGCTACTGCCTTTTCTGCCATGTCAAAATATGGTGCGGGGGAGAAGGGGGATTTGGGTGCTAATTGTGGGTGAGGGGATGGGGGCTTTTGAATCTCACTGAATCTGGACTAGAGAGGAGGATGAGGGTGCTCTGCTTTTTTTTTAAAATGGGTGTAAATACTTCAAAAAGGTGTTTCCTGAATAGGGGACAAATAGTGCACTATTTGTCATTCGGGATCCAAATAATGAATAGTCCATTATTCATGGTATTCGGGAAATAATATTCAGTATTCGCACAGCCCTAGTGCAGAGGTGTGGGGGTGGTGGTTAAAATAAATATAGAAAGATTAGTGGTTAAAATAAATATATAAAGATTAATAAATATTTATTATAAAAAAATCACTGACTCTTCCCCAATGTGCCCCCTCAACACTAGTGAGAGTAGAACTTGGCCAGAGACCTATAGAATGCTTAGTTCAGGAAAGATTAGTCATGTATTGCCTAAAAGTCTACACCATGAATGAACTCAGACTCCCTCATATGTGCCTCAAAGAATCGATAAAATACTGACAATCCAACATAACTTTTCCAAGTATGTGGACAATTAAAAGAATTGTGAAATCATGTGGCTTATTGCACTGTCTCTTGGATACTTTTTTCAAACCTCTAAAGGAAATTCAAATATTGATTAAAGACAGATTAAGGACAATCCATAGGCACAATGAAATAGAAATATGCTCACACTATAAAATACGTAAATGGTTAGCAGAAAACAAGAAACAATTTGATTTGGAAAGATATTTAAAAATATAAAAAAATCCACAATGCAGAAAATAATTCTCAAAATACAGATTTGAATGCTATGAAAGTGAAAGATTATCATACTGGACCAAGAAAAAGAAAAATAATCGAAAAGGTACATGTAAATGTAAAATGGGAGAGGATGATTTCACTCATTATTTATTCTCTGCCCATTATATAATAGATATCAGAAAAAACCTTTGGGAGACATCCTATCTCAGCTGGAGCTGGAAGTCAGGAAATTGACCTCACATTTAGTTAATTCTGATTCCTTGCAGGTAGTAGAAGTGGTGGCCTCTTTCTTTAACATTATTGAAGGAGAGTTGGTTTCCGGTGACATCATCAAAGGAATGGCAGGCTAGTCACGGAGCTCCTCTACCCTTCAATATCTTTCCCTACCACAAAGTATTTCAAACTTGAAAATATTTCTACTGATGGCTTCTAAAGATAGTGATAGAGACCAAAACACAAAATCCCAACCTCAGCAGCCACAAAAGAAAAGGCATGTTCAAGAATTGAGCCCTGCCAGCTCCACCACAAGCGGCCGAGAATCTCCTGCTAGCATGGCAGGCCACAATATAGACACTGATGCAGAACACGAGAAGCTTTCTCGCTCGCATTTTGAAACTTTACTTGTAGAAATAAAAACTTTCAGAACAGAAAACCAACAAGAGTTTAAAAGTCTAAATGCCAAACTTACTAAAATTAGAGACACGGGTCCAGAAGGCTGAAGACAGAGTAGCGGTGAATGAAGGGGCAGCTTATCTCAACACACACAAGCCGGGGACTTTCTTATAGATCACAAACAGCAGCTCAGTTGGAAATGCCTCAACCTGGAGGCCTGTTCCAGATGACAAAATCTTAGAATTTATGGTCTGTCAGTGGAGTCGGAGACAAGGGAGATGGCAGATTTTGTCTCTGACCTCCTACGACATGTGCTTGACCTCCCTGTGGCACTGAATTTTAAAATTGAGTGAGCACACATAGTGCTAGGGCCTAGACCTGCAGACCCCAGAGCCCGCCCTAGGTCAATCATAGCCAAATTCTCCAGTTATCGGGATAAGAAGCAAATCCTCAAACAAGCATGGCAACAAAAATCTGTGGACTACAATGGTACCTGCCTTTATTTTGACCAGGACTATCCCCCTGCTATACTCCAAAAGTGCCTGGCACATTCTGAAAATGCTACACTCTCATGGGGTAAGCTTTCAAACCCCTTACCCATCCAGGCTTCGAGTATATTAGAGACAGGAGCTGTTATCTACTCTACCCCAGAAGAAGTTCTATATGTATTAGCAGAAAAGAGATGGGGAGTAACCAAACCTGGAAATAAAGATGGAGACTCAGGAAACCTTCAGAGAATGCAGTGGCAACCAGCGAGTCAACATAACGCCAGAAGTGCAGGGGAAAGGTCGGCGCCATCTACTCTGCAGGACATCAGAGGCCTACTGAAGAAGCTCACTGGGAAATCAGCTTAAGAGAGTATCAAAGACAACAGGGGAGCCACAACCTGAGAGATTATGCTTGTGGAGCAAGGACTTTTGATTTCTTGATACACAGCATTTGAGCTGCAGGCAAGTTTGTCTATTTGTCTCCCTCACTAGGTGGCCTCTTCAGAGGCATTGATTGTTTATTCTGAAAGATGCCAGAGAAGATTTTCATAGGGTGATATAATCATTAACTAAGTTAACTCCCACGCTATTCGGGGAGATAAATGCTTGACTTATGAGACTTCCTCCCTAGATGGAATAATGAATACGATGTAAACTTGAACAATTACAGCCAATCTGATGATAGATATACTGTAATGCATACCCACAAGAATTAGGAGACTTAACCTGGTTTTGTTTAAGTAGTAATTTCAAAGGTGCATTAGCCTAGTTCATTGTGTTTATTTAAAACAATGCTTTGTTACGAATGTTAGCAAACTTTTCGGTCCACCAGTAGGTGGAGCTCACTGATATCTTTTACTGGATGTTCCTTTATTATCATCAGGGTCATTTAATGGAACTTTATCCTTTAAGTATGGTCCCCTCTGCTCTTTCTCCCCATTTCAGGGGAAGTCATTAGCCATTAAAAAGCCAAAATGATTTCGAAGGCAATGAAGGGGATATAGCTTAGAATGAAGAGCTGAGACAGGATTATAAACTGGCAGACTGAATTTGAAATGGGGGAGGGGGGAAGGGGAGAGATAAAGTGGGAAGAGCATGCTATTCACCAGCAACATGAAGGGAGAATGGTTGCCTGTCTTCCTCTGCCTAATGCGGACTGCCTTGCTGTTCACTAGGGACCTGCCACTGCAGGATCAAGGAGACGTAGGAGGGTGCAATACTCATGAGCCTTCTGGCTGGGCCCCCTTCAACTTTGGGGGGCTCTCCCCAGCCACGAAAAGAGACCTTGTTTGGACCCTTCTCCTTTGGAAGTACAATAATTAGTTTTCATAGTTACAAATTCATAACTGTTTCTGTAAATAGTTTTTATCTGTTTGTTTGTTGCACAGGTCAGATATGGTTAATGTGGTGTATAAGGATATTTATTTATTTATTTATTTATTTTATTTAGTTTTTGTTGACCAGGTAAGTGCACTAGACAAATCCTGCCTATTTTCAGGGAAACTTTCCTACTCTTTTCAATAAGTGCCATGGGATCTTTAACATCCACCTGAATTACCACCAGTCCAGGCAATATGAGTTTTATGTGTATAGAGATATTGCTTGAATTACCTAATGAGACTCGATTGTGGTCAGCTAGATTCATTAAACAGGACAGAACATGGTCCTACCTGTTAGGTCCAAGGTCTAGGTTATTTAGGTATTCCAATGGCTCAAACACCAAACCTTAATGTGTGTTCTGTAAATGTCAGTGGGCTGAATAATCCCATCAAAAGATATAAAGTGATGTCACTTATCAAAAAGCAGTGCCCAGGAGTGGTTTTTATCCACGAGACACATCTGAGTACTGAAGAACATCAGAAGTTAACCATATTTGGTTATGACCAGGTGTTCTTTTCTGCATTTTGGTTGGGGGTGGGCAAGTGAAGGGGCACTGCTATTTTGGTTTCCCAAGCCACACAATTCCAAATAGATTCCAGTTATTCTGACCTGGAGGGCTGCCTGACAATAGTCAGAAGTCAGTTGGAAGGAACACTGGTCACACTGGTAGGTTTATTTCTCCCTCCAGGTTCGGGACTGGATGTGGTACTACTGCTATTTCATAAAATTACCTCATACCACTCGGGTATCTTACTTACGGGGGGATCATAACTTGGTATATAATTACAAAGACTCCACTAATCCCCATCCCCCAAACAGGTCTGCAGTCCAAAAGACTGTCATCACATATATTAAGTCAGCCAAATGAGTAGATACCTGAAGAGATTCACATCCAACATAGAGGAAGTATTCCTACTATTCGTACCCCCGCAGAACTTATTCCAGGATTGACTTATGTCATATCTCTGCGGAAAATGCCTATAGGGTAAAGGCCTGTGAGATGATTCCCCTTCCTGCTACCAGACCACAATATGGTGAAAGTAACTCTGAACTGGAGGGGACAAAGGAAGAGAACCTGCTGGAGATTTAATAATTTCTTGTTGAATCTCCCAGAGTTTAAAAACCGGTTCCAGGAACTCATCCCACAGATCCTTGGGGAAAATGGGGGGAGGGGCAGAGGTGACCTTGGGGGTCATCTGGGACATTCTAAAAGTGGTGCTTAGGGGAGAAATAATTAAATATGCAGCCCACTACAAAGAAACATAAATTAAACTAATGGAGACATTACAATCCCAATTGTGAGACTTGCAGGACCAGCATGCAATGGGAGATGAATCTGTGTTCCCTTTGCTGAAAGCCACTAGACAGTGTATCCATCACCTACTGGACCAGAAGATTGAACAAGCCCTACAATATATTAAACAGAAATATTATGAGACAGGGCCGAGAGCTGTTAGAATTCTGGCTCATAGGTTGAGACAGAAGCGGCTACGGTCTTCCATCACACAGATATATTACCCCCTCCCAGGGCATCTTCAAATTGTGTCACCTTGTTCTTGCACATCTCTTTTTCTGAAAGATGCTACCCTCTTGGACTTTGTTGATTCCACTGAGGTACTTAAAAGTTTCTATAATGTCCCCCCTCTCCCTCCCTCCTTCCCTCAAGGGTATACGTATTAAGCTCCTTTAGTCTCTCCTCATATGGCTTATCTTGCAGACCCTGTGCCATTTTAGTTGCCCTCCTCTGGACTGCCTCCATCCTGTCTATGTCCTTGCAGAGATGGGGTCTCCAGAACTGGACGCAGTACTCCAGATGGGGTCTCACCAACTGTCTGTACAGAGGGATAACAACTTCCTGTTTTCTGCTGGTGATGCCTCTCCCTATACATCCCAGTATCCCCCCAGCCCTCCCTACTGCCTTCTCACATTGCTTGCTAACCTTAAGGTCATCTGATATGATTACCCCCAGGTCTCTTTCCATTTTGTTGTTGTTACTACCTCCCCCATTGTGTAATCTTCCTCTGGGTTTTTGTTTCCCAGGTGCATTATTTTGCACTTCTTTACATTGAATCCAAGCTGCCATCCTTCTGACCATTTCTCTAACTTTGCCAAGTCCCTTCTCATCCTTTCCACGCCTCCTTGTGTATCAACCCTGTTGCAGATCTTTGTATCATCTGCAAAGAGGCATACTTTTCCTTCCAGTCTCTCTGCAATGTCCCTTATAAAGACATTAAAAAGGACTGGACCCAGTACTGAACCCTGCAGTACCCCATTAGTGACCCCTCTTTCTTCAGAGTGGACTCCATTTACAATTAGCTTCTGTGTCCTTTTGTCCAGCTAATGTTTTACCCAGGCTACCACACTGGGACCCCTTCCACGCTGGTTAATTTGATTATTAATCTTTTGTGTGGGACTGTGTCAAATGCCCTGCTAATGTCTAGGTAGACCATGTCCACAGCCCCTCCCTGGTCTACTACTTTGGTCACCCAGTCAAAGAAATCAATTAGATTCATCTGACATGACCTTCCTGCTGTAAACCCATGTTGCCTTTGGTCCTGTGCCCACTTTCCTCTAGGTACTCAACAATTCTTTCCTTCAGAAGTGATTCCATCACTTACCCTACCACAGAGGTCAAACTGACAGGTCTGTTGTTTTCTGCCTCTGTCTTGCTCCCACTTTTGTGAAAGGGAATCACATCCACCTTCCTCCAGTCCTCAGGTACCACACCATCCTCCCATGATTTGTTAGAAAGAGTAGTCAGTGGTGTCACTAGTTCTCCCCTTAATTCTTTTAGAATTCTGGGGTGAATTCCGTCAGGCCCCATTGCTTTGTCCACCTTCAGTTTTAGGAGTTCTTGCAGAACCCTTTCTTCTGTGAAAGGACCGGGATCGACCCCCCTACCCAGAGTGATTCTGTAAATTGGATTATGCACCTCTCCCTCCTCCTCTTTTGTGAATACTGAGCAGAAGTATTTGTTCAGTATTCCTACTTTTTCACTGTCACTCTCTGCCCACTCACCATCCTTTCTATTCAGCCTCACTATTCCTCCTTTTGTCTTTCTACGATCCCTGATGTACCTATAAAAGATTTTATCCCCCTTCTTAACTGAGTTGGCTATCTTTTCCTCAGTTTGGGACTTTGCTATTCTGACGTCCCTCCCTGCTTCCTTCTGCCTTAACTGGTAGAGTTCTCTGTCTTGGTCCTTCCTTAAGTGATCCCTTCATTTGTTGCACCACGCTGCTCGGTCGAGGGCCCCATTCCTGTTAATGTGTCTGGATGCAGAGAAGGCCTTCGACCTGGTGGCATGGCCCTTTTTGATGGAGGCACTGGGGGTACTGGGCTTGTCAGAAGAATTTTGGGGGATTATAGGGAGACTCTATGAGGGCCCCATGGCATAAATCAAAATCAAGGGCTCAATTTCAGCCCCAATTGCCCTGCAGAGGGGGACCAGGCAGGGTTGCCCCATCTCACCCCTACTTTTTGCAATTTATTTGGAACCTCTGGCACAGGCCTTAAGAGAGGAGAAGGAGGTTAAGGGTATAGAGCTGAGTGGAGATCACCACCAACTTGCACTCTATGCAGATGATTTGTTGGTGTATTTATCGATGCCAGAGCAGTCTATATCCCCACTGTGGCATGTACTGGAAACTTTTTGGACCTTATCATACTATAGGGTGAACTTAGGAAAGACAGAGTTGCTCTGTGTAAATTATAATCCTTCAATAAAAATTCAAAGGTGCTTCCCATATTGATGGAACCTTCCTAGTTTAAGATATTTAGGAGTCCACTTAACAGTGGACCCAGATCAGCTATATAAGCATAATTACGGTTCCATGTCAATAATGCGCATTCAATTTCAGCATGGTAAATATGAACGCAGTTATTTTGCTGCATTGCAAAGCAGCACATCAATACTTCTGTGCAAGTCAGAGCATCGCAACAAGTAAAGCCCAGTCTTCCACCTTTATTTAAACTGTCACTAATTAATAATTGCTGCACACTGATTGCAAGTCATTGTATCGCAACATGGGAAGCTGAATCTCCTGCTCATCTTTTTTGTGCACCACAGAGGTCCTGGTGCTTCTGCTTATGGACTGTTTTGCAAGTCCCTTTATGTGTCTGACTGTATATGCTCATTTTGGCCAGAATTACCTCGAACCGGATAAATGCTCTTATGTAGAATGTTACATTATACTGGCTTTTCTGTATGGTGCTAACTGGATTTAGATAGACACTGAAAAGTACACAGTTTAGCAGCGATGGTGCAGGGAGTCTGATCAGATCTGGATTTTGGATCGCTCCCGATAATTGAACTTTTTTAAGTACACGTCTGCAAACTGCATCATACTTACATTCTGCTCCAATACTGAAAGTTGCATGGCATAATCTTGATTTGGACAGAGATTGCTGCATCGAACTGACAGAGATTGCTGCATTGAACTGGTATGTATATTAAGATGATGATAGTCTTGATGCTGCTAGATGTAACCACTAACCTTCATATCCATCCTCCTGTGTACATTATAACATAGATTTCTTTTTTTTTCATTTAACAGTTTTTACCTCCTTGCAGCCACAGTCCCTGCTTCCAATCCAGCCACCGCTCCACTCCGCCACCGACCCCGAAGCTCGCATGCCAGCTGGCAGATGCAGCTACACCTGAGGCCCCATGGCCCCCATGCCCGGCGAGGAAACCAGTACCGGCACATGCCTCCAGGCATTGTTGGCCGGCGGAACTGCGGCCATCAAGCTGGCATGGAACCATGCTCCCATTTTTTTCCCCGTTCTTTCTCCCATAGGGAACCCGGACGTGCAATGATGTCGCATATTTGTGCAGATGTCTGCCGGGGTCCCCCTTCCAGTTACACCATTGCTTGTGGTACCTCCGGGCATCCCCAGGGGTCACCGCAGCATGGTGTAAAGTCCCCAGCCCACCCCAGGACTAAGAGAACTGTCTCCTGATGCTCAATCTTAGTCCTCCCCTGCCGACCCCCGACGAACCAAGCTCATTCTCGAACCCGGGTTGCCGGCGCAGCGCAAGGTGTGGCGTCCAGTGCCTCAACCCTCAGCGCCACCGGGCTGGACTATAACATAGATTTCAAGCTACTACCTTAAAGTTACAACAAGCTACAACTGTTTAAAAAAACATATTTGCTTGCCTCTCATGACAGTGTTTACAATGATGAAAATGGACAAGCTTAATACAATGATCATGAAAGACAAGATAACCTGTCCTTCCTACTGTTCCTTTGAGAATGCATACATTTTGGACAATAACAGTGGGAGGAACCTTTACATGGCTGGGTATCTATGGGGTGTACCAGTTGTACAAATTAATGAACTGTGAGCTTCAGCGATGCAACGTGCTGAAAATGTTACTACGCTGAGTTTTGTTATTAGCGCTACTGTTTTTCGTGGTATTTCCCACGCTGAAATGCTTGAGCTGAAATGCATGCGCGGATTTGACATGCTACCAATAATTACATACCCTTAACAAAAGCTCTGTATGCAGACTTGGAAAGATGGTGGGCCATTCCTCTCCCTCTTATACAAAGGGTATAGGTGATAAGAATGAACCTTCTTCCCAAAGTCTTATGCTTAGCGCAGACCCATTTCAATTGCACCCCTGAAACAGTGTTTCACTGAAATAAATAAAAAAATCTCACAATATATATGGGATTATAAACTTCCTCAGGTAAGATATGCAATTTTACCATTGCTCAAGGACATGGGAGGATCAGCTGTCCCAGACCTTGAGGGGTATTATAGGGCAGCCCGGCTTAGAACTATTTTCCTGTGGCTTCATAAGACATACTTTGCTAAGAGGAGGGAGTTGGAGATCAGGGCAGAAGACCTCACAAATCTATGGCAGATCCGTCTGGCCTCGCCAGGTCTTGCACTAGGGGATATCACAACCAACCCTTCTACAATTAATATGATAAAATGTTGGAGGGCTTTATTTAACTCTACACAATTTGGTTCCCTTAGGCCTCTGTTCATTTCCCTTTCTAGGTGCGCTCAGTTTCTCCCAGCCAGATTAGATGCAGTTTCAGAAGATGGGAAAAACAGAACATTATTACATTAACACATATTTTGAAGGATGGGGTGCCCCATACATTTACAGAGCTCTGTAACATATTTGGGTTAAGCCCCCAAGACCAATTTCGCTACATACTAGTTCTTGACTTTGCCGAACAGATTCCTAGGGAGGTGCTGGAACAGGGTTCTTGGACAGGAATGTGCAAGATTATCTGACAGGCATTAGAAGGGAGAGCCCCTCCATCACACATGATTTCATATACATATAAGGCTCTAATGGCTCTTAGGGGTACCTCTATATCATATGTCAAACAAAAATGGGAGAAAGATCTGGGAATTACTCTGTCAGAACAAAACTGGAATTCCTATCTAAAATGTTTGCATTCCTACTCAACATCTTACAGATAGAAAGAATTTAATTGGAAACTGGCCATTAGATATTTTAATACCCCAGCCATACAAGTCAAGTACTTGCCGGCCCTGGGAGCCACCTGCTGGAGGTGATGTGGAAGTTCCCCAGCCACACACGGTCATGTATTCTGGAGCTGTGCTTCTCTGATCCCTTTTGTGAACAGGCTGCTGGTGGCCATAGGGGAAATATTCATTTCACAGTGTCTACTAACAATAGAGGTTTTCCTCTTCTCTTAATTTTCACCAAGTTTCTGTGACCCAACAACAAGGAAGCTTCTGGGCACTTGTCTCTTGATTGCCAAAAAGGCTATTACCCATAGGTGGCTTTCTGCATTCATTCCAACCATAGAAGAGTGGCAAGACCTCATGATTGATATATACCATATGGAACATTTAACAGCCTTGACACACCACGCAAAAGATAAGTTCGAGCTGCAATGGCGTAGGTGGGTTCTCTACATAATGCAGTACAGGGGAAATTTTGTGCCATAAGGGTAAAACTGGAGTGGGAGGAGGCCATAGGTTTTCACCACACCCTTCCCTTCTCTAGAAACAGTGATGTGTCCAAGTTTTGATGTTTAAATATATGTATTTACGTTTTTTAAGTTTAATATGCTTAATTCATTAAACACAACACTCTATATATAATTGATGATGAGAAAAAGGCTTTCGGCAGGCCCATAGTATGCCTTCTACACTTATGAAGTAAATCTGAGTTTGACTCCCAACTTAAATAGTCATTAGTAATTAATTTCCTCTCTTTTATTATAGTAACCACATCTATTAACTGTAATAAGTTCTGACTGGCCTATATTATATATTTTATGTATGTAATTGTGCTGGTACTTGTTATATTATGTACACTGGAAAAAATCTTGATAAAATAAAAAGTTCAAAAAAAGATTATTGAAAGAAAGAAACTACACATGATTAAGGAAGATTAAATTTATAGGACGACTCCAATCTGGAATGAAAACACACTGAGCACACACTGGAAATTATGCACAATGTCTCGCTGAGTTTTTACAATGCAATAGGGTGATAATGTTTTAGATATTTTAGCTGTATTTTCATATCTTTGTACTATTATACATAGGTCTTTTTGTTGTACCTGATTATTATGTATTATTGTAATGCGATTTATTTATGGAGTGATTTTATATTGTAAAGACATAACATATCCAACAATAAAAATGAACTTGAACTTGAACTTGGACTACTAAACCACACTATACAATGATCGTTGGTCCCCATATTCCCCCATGTTGACGTGCACAACACTGTCCCTATTGGTGCATGGTCACCTGACTGTTTTTAGCTAACTAAATTTACAAGATTTTTGTACCCGTTTTATAAACTGGGATAGTTATGGGACACTGGCACTACAGCACATCACAAGACCTTTAGATAAATGGACTCTACAGCCAAATTTGAACACTTGGAAACAGTTACACCCAACGCACTTGCTGGGCTTATTAGGTCTAAACTGATGCATAGTAACATAGAAACAAAGACAATGTCTGCAGAAAATGGCCACTGGTCAATCCAGTCTACTGTTTTACCCTGTCCTTCATCAAGACCCATCGTCTAGATGGGATTTTGCCCTCACCTCTCCTTTGCTGCCTGCCTTACTTATGACACAGCTTCTTTTCCATCGTAGGTCCTTGATTAGAACTGGGGAATTTGTAAAGATGGGCCCAACCAGGTTTGTATAAACACTGGAATCTTATAAGGATTGGTAGTATAACCATGTTGTGCTGTATATGCATGTGCTACTGCATTTGTTCCAACTCTGTAAGTTACCTTTTTCCCTTATGACAGTGAAGGACTAAGAAGTTGCGGCATTAGCCTACTAGGTTCATTGGGTAAGAGGAAGAGGTATAATGACCAAGACGTATAGGGTCAGGTAAGGTCTCTAGGGCCTCTTAGAGTCTAGCACGTGGCTATTTTATGCCTGCTATGATGACATTATTTAAGAATAAATTAGGGATCTACCCTTACAGGCTTATATTATTTTAGGTTTGTTTAGGGTGGCAGATTTCTCTAGCTACTTTTTGACTCTCCTTTTGCCCAGGAGACCGAGGTCATACTAGGCTACTGCCTGTGTCAGAACAATCCCATGCACTTACCCTTGACCTCCCTTAAGGTACACTAGCCATGATTTTTGTCTTCCCGCCTGTGGGCACGAGATAGGATCCAAGATAGGAAGGTTCTGTTGGCTAACAGCAGCAGGAGCATTTGGCAAAGTCCTGTTGTGCCCTTTCTAAACAGGAGCACCCTTTTGGACTATTCATGTCCAAAGGCTGCTGTTCCTACCCTTTTCTTGTTGCTCCTTTTTTTCGAGCAGGCTGTCTTAACCTGCTTTGTCCCCTTATTAACTAAACTTGGAGGAACCTAGGATTTAATTTCCCAAGGAGTGTGGATCTGTTTATGCATTTGTGATTTTATAAGTGGTGAGATTATGTACTGTACTTATTGCAGTTTTATATTTTTGTATTTGTACTCTTGTATATTTGTGTGTAGTAATATTGTTAATTGTAATGGCTGCTAGCCAAACAATTAACCTTTCAGCTATCTTGTGTTACTGCTACCCCTCTGAGTAACTATTAAGCCCTTAACTCTGTCACAACCATGCTTAAAGCCATTAATGTATTTTGCATACACCACCTCTGCCAGCAGGCTGTTCCATGGCTCAACCACTGTCTCTGTAAAAATAGACCTTCTCACATCCCTCCAGAAGCTCCCCCCACCAGTTTCCACTTATATCCCTGTGTTTTTGCCTCACCATTCCTGATGAATAGCTTCTTCCAGTTAACCTTGTTCATTCCTTTCTGAACCTTGAAAGTCTCAATTATATCACCCCCTTCCCTCTGGCATCCAGCAAGTACATCTTCAGTGCCCTAAGCTGATTCTCACTGGATTTTCCCTGTTGGACCTGAATCATTTTGGTTACCATATACTGCACCATCTCCAGCCTGTCTTTTCCTTTTGTTAGGTCAGAGCTCCAGAACTGGGTACACTAATCCAGATGGGGCCTCACCAGTGATCTGTAGAGAGGTACTAATATCTCTTTCCACCTGCTATCTAAACACCTCTCAATACACTGCAGTATTTAGGCTGCCTTATATTAGGCCTGATTGTATTGACTAGAATGCTTTAGAGAGTTGCTTATGATGACTCCCAGGTCTTTTTCCTCAGCAGTAGTGCCCAGCTTATCTGCTCCCATCCATTATTCTGTCTTGGGTTTTTTGTTCCGTATGTGAATCACACTGCACTTTCTGGCATTGAATTACGGTTGCCAAACTTTGGAACACCTCTCTGACCATTGCAGGTCCCTTTGCAAGTCCCTTACCCTATTCTCGCTGTGTACCCAACCACATAAATTAATGTTATCTGTGAAGGGACACATTCTGTACAATACAGGCTAAAAATAAATTGCTGAATAAAATACACAACAAAAATGTTAAAATAAGTAATATGTACCAAATAAAAATGTCATATAATCATAATCATCTCCACCTTGAAAGTCTCTATCATATCGCCCCCTTTATTCTGCCATTCAGCAAGTACATGTTCAGTGCCCTAATCTAATTCTCATTGAATCTTCCCTGTTGGCCCTGAATAATTTTGGTTACTATATACTGCACCGTCTCCAGCCTGCCTTTGTCTTTTGTTAGGTCAGAGCCCCAGAACTGCATACAGTAATCCAGGTGGGGCCTCACCAGTGATATATAGAGAGGTACTAATATCTCTTTCCTCCTGCTATCGAAACACCTCTCAGGACACCCCAGTATTCAGGTTGCCTTGTTGTAGGCCTTGTTGCATTGGCTGGATTGTTTTATGGAGTTTCTTATGAGGACTCTCAGGTCCCTTTCCTCAGCAGTAGTGCCTGGGTTATCCACTCCCATCCAATATTCTGTCCTGGGTTCTTGTTCCCTATGTGCATCACATTGTACTTTTTGGCACTGAATTACAATTGCCAAACACAGGAATACCACTCTGACCATTGCAGGTCCCCCTGAAGACCATTACCCCATTCTCAATACCCCTATAATCCCTATAACCTCCTGCATCTGTCCTCTTTTCTAGTCCCCTCTTACTAGAGCATGTCTAGTTCCTCCATTGCCAGGTACCTCTGTAAATACCTAATTGTAATCGACTGTGTACCACAGTAAATACCTATCTTGTAACTTGTTTTGTATTTATTTTGAACCACTGTAAATATCTTTTGCACTTTGTTTTTCATTTATTAGAGTACACTGACTATTTGTACATAGTGCCTGTGTTGCACCTTCTCTGTTTACTGTATTACCAGTGTTGTATTTCTTGTTTTGACTCCTGTATCCCTTCCCCCAGGTCATATCTGTAAGCGAGCTTTGGTTCATTGATGTCTTTTCCGATTATCGACTTTTAAATAAATAAATAAAAATTCTCACTGTGTACCTGGTCACAGAAATTAGTGTCATTTGTGAAGGGGCACATTCATTCATTCGTAGAAACATAGACTTTGACGGCAGATAAGGACTGCTTGGCCCACCTAGTCTGCCCATTTCCCTACCTACAGGATAGGCTACAGATCCTAGTTAACCAACAGCCTATTTCTTCCTACCCCCACAATAATTGCCTTATGTCTGTCCCATGCATTCTTGAATTCTCCCACAGTTTTAGACCCCACAACATCCTCAGGAAGGCTGTTCCATGCATCTACTACCTGCTCTATGAAAAAATACTTCCTCACATTGCCCCTGAACTGCCCCCTCTCTATCTTTAAATTGTGTCCCCTTGATCTTGTACGTCTCTTTTTCTGAAAGATGCTACCCTCTTGGACTTTGTTGATTCCACTGATGTACTTAAAAGTTTCTACCATGTCCACCTCTCCTTCCTTTCCTCAAGGGTATACATATTAAGCTCCTTTAGTCTCTCCTCGCACGGCTTCTCTTGCAGACCCTGCACCATTTTAGTTGCCCTCTTCTGGACTGCCTCTATACTGTCTATGTCCTTGCAGAGATGGGGTCTCCAGAACTGGGCTAATACTCCAGATGGGTCTCACCAACTGTCTGTACAGAGGGATAACAACTTCCTATTTTCTGCTGGTGATGCCTCTCCCTATGCATCCCAGTATATCCCCAGACCTCCCTACTGCCTTCTTACATTGCTTGCTAACCTTACGGTCATCTGATATGATTACCCCCAGGTCCCTTTCCTTTTTTGTTGTTGCTACTACCTTCCCCCCATTGTGTAATCTTCCCCTGGGTTCTTGTTTCCCAGGTGCTCCCAGGTCTACTACTTTGGTCACCCAGTCAAAGAAATCTATTAGATTCGTCTGACATGACCTTCCTGTTGTGAACCCATGCTGCCTTGGGTCCTGTGCCCCACTGGCCTCTAGGTACTCAACAATTCTTTCCTTCAGAAGTGACTCTATCACTTTCCCTACCACAGAGGTCAAACTGGCAGGTCTGTAGTTTCCTCCCTCTGTCTTGGTCCCACTTTTGTGAAGGGGAATTACATCCGCCTTCCTCCAGTCCTCGGGTACCACACCATCCTCCCATGATTTGTTAAAAAGAGTAGTCAGTGGTTTCACTAGTTCCCCCTTAATTCTTTTAGAATTCTGGGGTGAATTCCATCAAGCCCCATTGCTTTGTCCACCTTCAGTTTTAGGAGTTCTTGCAGAACCCTTTCTTCTGTGAAAGGACTGGGACCGTCCCCCCTATCAAGAGTGCTTCTGTTAAATGGATTAGGCACTTCCCCCTCCTCTTTTTTGAATACTGAGCAGAAATATTCGTTCAGTATCCCTGCTTTTTCACTGTCCCCCTCTGCCCACCCACCGTTCATTCTAGTCAGCCTCACTATCCCTCCCTTTGTCTTTCTACGCTCTCTGATGTACCTATAAAAGATTTTATCCCCCTTCTTAACTGAGTTGGCTATCTTTTCCTCAGTTTGGGCCTTTGCTATTCTGACTTCCCTCCCTGCTTCCTTCTGCCTTAACTGGTACAGCTCTCTGTCCTGCTCCTTCTGTGTTTTCTTATACTTCCTGAATGCTATCTTTTTCTCCCTGACTTCCCCAGCCACCTCTTTTGAGAACCATAGTGGCTTTTTCTTTCATTTTGATTTGTTTATTTGCTTCACATAAAGGCTTGTTGCCTCTGTGATGGCAGTTTTGATGATTCCCCATTGTTGCTCCACCCCTCCTTCTAGCCTGTTCACTAGTGCTTTTCTGAGGGACTCTCCCATCTTACCAAAGTCAGCCCTCCTGAAGTCCAGTACCCTCACTTTTGTACGGCTTGACTCTGTAGCTGAGTTTAACGTGAACTACACTGTATGATGGTCACTTGTTCCCAGATGGCAACCCACTTCTAGATCTGAGATCCTCTCACTGCCCCCATTTGAGAGTTCGAGGTCTAAGATTGCTCCCTCATGAGTGGGTTCCAAAACTAGCTGTCTGAGGCCTGCCACATTTAGGGCATCAAGAATAGCCCTGCTCTTGGATGTGGCTGCAGCAAATGTGCTCCAGTTAACATCTGGCATATTCAGGTCTCCCATCAACAGTATCTCCACTTTCTCTGCCATCCTAAGAATGCCTTCTATCATATCCTTGTCCATTCCCTTCCCCTGACATTGGGGTCTGTACACAACTCCTGTGCAGATTGTGGTGCCCTTTCCAGTCTCAAGGTGACCCACAGTGCCTACTCTCCTCCCTGTTTACTCTTTTGTTCAGTTGCTTTTATCCCTTCCTTTACATAGAGAGCTATTCCTCTCCCTCTTCTCCCCTGCCTGTCTCTCCTGTAGGTTATGTACCCTGGTATGTTAACATCCCAGTCATGGTTCTCTGTGTACCATGTTTCTGTGACTGCTACGATATCCAGGCATCCCTCTTCCATCAAGGCCACCAGTTCAGGGAGCTTGTTGCCCAGACTATGGGCACTGGTACTCATTACCCTCCATTTCCTGATGGCCTTACTCCTTTTTGCCCCACCCCTGTCCTTCTTGCCTTTGTCACTTTCCCCATTTACCCCTGCTCTTCTCCCTATCGACACCTCTATGTTGGTGTTTACCGCACTTACTACCATGATTTTTTTGGGGGCTAGGATTTCTCTGCTCCTTTCCAGTGCTTCCCCCTTGGCTAGTTTAAATGCTTGCCAATGAAGCATTTAAACCTATCACCTAGGACTCTGGTTCCCCTCCTGGACCGATGCAGCCTATCATGCCAGTATAGGCTTGCATCACTGCAGGTGGACCCCCAGTCCCCAATGAAGCCAAATCCCTGAGCTCTGCATCAGTTTTTCAACCACTGATTGAATCCCATGGTGTGGAACACCCTAGCCTCTCCTACGCTATAGATGGGCAGCACCTCCGAGAAGGTTGCTGTGCATGCTACTTGTCTAAGGCCCCTTCCCAATTCCACAAACTCTTCCTGCACTGCTCTAATCCCTTTGTTAGCCAGGTCATTTGTCCCTAGGTGGACAATGACATCCAGCTCCCTCCCCTGTGTAGCTGCTCCGGCAATCCTGAGGATTCGCTCCCTGTCCCTCCAAGCCATGGCTCCAGGCATGCACCTTACCTCTCTTTCCCCTTCCTCCTCCAGTTCTACCTTCCTAACAATGGAGTCCCCCACCAGAAGTTGTTTCCTTCCCCTGTGGGGTCCCATGCTACCCTTCTGTGGGTCTCCTTTGTGGAGGCTCCCAGCATCCTCCTTGTTCTCCACTGTGGGTGCCTCCATAGAGGAACCACACTTTGCCAGAATGGCATAGGAATTGTGAAGAGGTACAACTGGAGGGATGCACCTCTGTTCCACCACCCTCACCCTCCCTGAGCCCACTGTGGTCCAACCGCTCCTTTTTCTTGGCAACCTCTGAGGCAATGGCAGTGGCACTGGTGGTCCCTGGATGGAAGAGGAGGTCCCACAAATCCTGGCCAACTCAGCCTGGAAATGAGCAACCTCCTCCCTCAGCCCAGAGATGTGCCTGTAGATGGGACAACACTGCATCCTCCAGAACATCTCCCGGAAGACTGCTGCTCCACAGCCACTGCACTGCACCACTCCTATCATGTCTTATTTCTGGCCCCTTAACTGTTGTTTGGAATCCTTACTCTTTACTCTGTTTTTTTTTCCTTCTCTCTCTACTTACTTTCTGCCTCTGTGCCCTTTAAGCTCCTGATTGTCTTGTTCTGAGACAAGAAGATCCTATATTTCTCAGTAGACCCCTTACCTGCTCAGAGGCAGACCTCCAGTAGCTAGAGGGGACTGGAGAGCTACTCTTGCCCTTCTAGGATGGTGGGTCTTTGGTGGCTCTGTAATCACTCACTTCCTGCTCCCAAACAGGAAGTTTCTGTTGTCAGTCAAATCCTGTGCCTATAAAAGTAGAACTAGCTTTGGGTGGGAGGGTGGAGGGGAGGGAAGGAGGACAATATAGTCCCAGTAGAGAAGTCCAGTCACACAGCACTCCTTCCTCCTGGTGTCTTCTGCCAAACTTCTAGCAGAATCTTTCTAAGGCAGTCTTTGAATTTAGCTTCCTTCTAGCTAAGCCACTCCCCCTACTTACTAGATCTTTCTACAAGCAATTTAAACTGCACAGCTATCAAGCCCTTTCAGTCACCTGAGATTTACACCTAGATAACTGTTCAGATAACCATTCAGTTCAGTTAACTCAGAAAAAAACACACTAATTTTTTTTTTTTGTTTTGTTCATTCATTCAATCATTCATTCATCCATCCATCCATCCATCCATTCATTCATTCATTTATATTCACGGTTTAAACCCATTGAGCATAGCTTGATTGCCGTGCAGTACAGTGACGATCTTGTTCAAACTAAACACCCATCCCCGCTGCTCAAAATAAACAACCAACTCATTTCTGACCATCCTACAGTAGCAGCGAGATTCAATTCTTACTTTACTTCCTGTGCCTCCACCCTGTTAGCCTTCCTCTCACCCCATCCTATTACCTCTTCCCTCCCTCCCAGTTCCTCCCAACACCACCAATTAGTGAAGAGTATTGCCTTTTTGCCCATCTCTCCCAATAACACCTTAAAGGCACTGCTCTCTATCAACTCAGCTAAGGACAGCTCCCCCGATGTCCTTGACCCTAAGCTGCTATACCTCTCTGCTCCTGCTATTTCCCTCCCTCTCACTGATCTCCTCAACCTGTCTTTCCACACTGTGGCTATCCCTGAAGCCTTGAAACATGCTACAGTTCTCCCCCTACCAAAGGGAGGTGATTTCTCATCTCATGGGAATTACCTCCCCATCTCGCATCTACCCACCCTGGCTAAACTTCAGGAACACCTTGTTCTCTCCCAACTATCCTCCTTTCTTGATGACTCCTCCGTCTTCACTCCCTTCCAATCTGGTTTTTGGAAGAATCACTCCACAATCACTTCCCTACTTAGACTCACTCTGCCATGGATAGAGGTCACATTACTTCTGCTATCTTTGTCTACCTTTCCAAGGCTTTTGACACAGTCTTTCACTCCCTCCTCCTTGAAACTCTCTCATCAGCTGGCTTGTCTCTGTCTGCCTGCCTGCAACTGGTTCAGAGCCTACCTGTTAGGTAGAACTCAATCTGTTAAAACACCTGACTCTACGTCCTGTCCACTGCCCATCTCTACTGGTGTGCCTCAAGGCTCTGTACTTGGCCCACTCTTTTTCTCAATTTTTCTAAACAACCTACCATCAGTATGCTCCTCATCCTCTATCCATATGTATGCTGACGACACGGTCTTTTTTACCTCTGGCCAGTCTCCCTCCGATGTGACTTCCAGACTACAGCTTGACTTTAATAATGTTCAACACTGGATAAGCTCGCATCAACTCTTCCTCAATGCCAAGAAGTCAGTCTCCATGACCTCTGGCACTAGGCAGAGACTCTCTAGGCTGACCTCCCTTCCCTCCTTCCACACACTTGATAGGACAACACAAGAGGACATCACCTCTTTCAAATACCTGGGTGTCTGGCTTGACCAACACCTTAACTTTTCTGTACATATCAACGCCATCCTGAAAAAACTGCACCCCAAGCTCAGCACCCTTTACAGGAACTGTAGTTCCTTACCACTACTGGTTAGGCGTGATTTTGTTCAGAAAATGATATTCCCTATTTTTGACTATTGTGACATAGTCTAAAGTGCTGCTCCTAAGTCTTCTCTTACCAGGTTGGATACTCTCTTCAATGGTTTCTATCATTTTGCTCTTGATTTCCCTTCCTGCACACATCACTGTACCTTGTATCATTCTCTAACTTTCCCCTCCTTTGAGTGCAGGCGTCTCTCTCTCACTGCGTCAAGTTCACTTCTAAATTCTGGTTTGTGACTGTCCCCTCTTACCTCTCCTTCTTACTCTCTGCTCCACTGCCCTCCTCCCATCCTGTCAGATCCACTGACACACGCACTCTAGCTATTCCTCATCACTCTACCTCCATAGGCCAGGAAGCTTTCTCCTACCGCTTCCCAAAGCTTTGGAACTCACTGCCACCTCCTATCAAACTTTCCTCTTCCCCATTTTCAGTCTCCTTAGCCCTTCATAATTTCTGTTGCCCTAACTGCACTTGTTCTTAGCCCCCTTCAGCCCTCCCAACCCTGGTGCATTATCCAATAGCTCTACTTTACTTCTATTCTCCTAACTGTACTTGTTACTAGCCCCGCTTCACAACCCTCCCCACCCCTGTGTACTATCCCCTACTCCTCTATCCCTGACTTACCTCCTGTCTTCTAACTGAACCCTTCCTCTGATTACTTCCTCACATGCTACCACCTATTATACCCCCTCCTCCCACCCCTACCACAACCTACTGTGCTATTTTGACTCTATACTACCATTCACAACCTACTGTGCTATTGACACTCTGCTGTTGTCCTCCCCCCACTACCTGCTCTTCCCCTTCCCCACTGATGCTTTCCCTTTTTCCATTCCTAGTTTAACCCTATTTTCATCAGCTTCCCTATTCCTCATCCCTCTCCTCCCCTCTGGTAACTCACCACATTCCACTCTTCCACCCTGTCCTTCTCCTCTACCCTCCTTTTCTGCCTGGTCCTGTCCCCCTTGCAGGGTTTTTTCATCATCCTGAAGGGGTATAGATCCTGGCTCCCTCTCTTCTACCCACTTCCTTTCCCCCCACTTTCTAATCCTGACCCTCTTGCAAGGTTCTCTGCATCTTGAAGGGGTATAGATTGTCTCTCTCTCTCTTTTCCCCTCTCCCTTTCCTCCCATTTTCAAATCCATCACCCACCTCCCTACTTCCCTATCCCTCTCCACCCCTGCTGTTCTTTCACCCCTCTCTTCTGTACCTCCCCGCTCCCTTTCTCTCCCCTCCCTTTCTAACTGGTCCTGTCCCCCTTGCAGGGTTCTCAGCATCCTGAAGGAGTTAGATCTTGGCTGTCCCTCTCTCTCTCTCTCTCTCTCTCTCCCTCTTCCATCCCCCACCTTCCACCCCTTACCTGTCCACTTCCCCTCTTGTCTTGTAACTGCCCTTCCTTGGGCATACAATAGCACTTCAAACTGTGTGCTCAGCCTACTACTTCTAGTACTTCAATTGTGTTATCCATCCTCTAACCTTTGCCCTTCTGGATCACCTGCTCTAGAATTGTTACAATGTATGTTATATCCAAACATGGTTTTGTTTACCCTGGCCAGTTGGTCTGGGTTATTTCTGCTCTGTAATTGTATTGCACTGTTTTGTTTTGGTAATTGTGCTTGTATTGCTCTGTTATTGCTATGTGTTTGCCTGTTCTCCCAATTCTTGTACCCACCCAGGACGCTTCTGGAAATGAGTTGTTTACAGCTCATGTTGTCTTTTCTGGTAAAACATCTTCCAAATAAATAAATAATCAATACAGGCTACATATAAATTGCTGAAGAAATTAGACAACAAAAATATAAAAATAAGCAATATGTACGAAAATAAAAAAGTCATATAATCATAAGACATAAACAACTGTAGACAATGTTCAAGCAATATCATCAGAGCGTGTAACAGGGACAGCTGTCCAGGGAGGAGAGGAACCAAGTTTTAAATACAGAAATTGAGGGAAATAAGGATTACATAGGTCTGTCTTGTAAACCGGACTTTTGTCCAAATGACATGTATTACCTGTTTAAAAATAAATTTTACCTACCTTTACCTACCTATCTCCTGTGCAGAAATGTGCTGGAAGCAAATTCCACAAAGCGAGCACAAAGTGAATAAAAAAGTGTGTAGACTGAACAGTCTTCTCATGGAGAATTTCAAATTCACAAAAATGCACATTGAGAAAAGAGGGATTAGCCTTTCTAAAATAATTCTGCTCTACCAGGTAGTCGGGTGCCTGATGCAGAACACACATGCAAGAAAAAATAAGCCTGTGAAGTGTCCTTCAATTTTTCAAAGATATTAACTTAACCTCTTATAGAGGGCATAGTGATGGGTTTCTCTGGGACAGTCAAGAATAAGTCTTGCCAGATGCTTGTATAGTACCCCTAGTTTATGGAATCTATAAATTGTAGTACTGTACATTTATAAAGAAAATCTGCTTAGTCAAGCATGGAAATATTTGTACTTGAGCAATTTATTTATTTATTTTATTGTATTATTGGATTACAAGTACCTTTGAGCCAAAAACTCATTTACAGAGGTTCCATGTCAATTGGGTATAAAACAGAACATACAGAGCTAAGAGATAAAATATATAAACATGAGAGAACAACAGGTTGATAACAATTGAAGGAATTTTCAGTACATAGTGCTTGTTTGCCAGTAAAAGAAAGATGAGAATATTACATCAATGCATGAGAAAATGGTTATTACAGCATATGCATGAATAGTGCATAACAGCATGCATGCAAAATAAACTGTTGGGGAATGATGATGTATCACACACTTGTAGTGCAAGGGGGGAAGGGACAGGGAGAGAGAGAGAGAGAACTGAAGGGTTGGATTGGGTTGTATATATTCGCCAGAAGAGGCTTTGTCCAGTCCAGGGACTAGGGGGTAAGGGACAGGAGGGGAGGGGATTGGCAGGCTGGAGGGAGAAGGGGGAAGTGGGTGGTGGGAGTAAGTGTTAGAGGATGCCATGCAAGTGGCAAGTGCAAGAATTGGGCTATATAGGAATATGCATCAAGCCTTACTTAGGTAGGGCAATCACAAACACTCAGCACCATTAAGGTGGGTCCCCAGTTTTTTTTTTAAATGGTCATGTTTCATTTCAGCCATGATATCTGCTTGGAGGGAGATGAGCCACTCTGGGCCTCGATACATGAATGATCTCTGTCCTTGTGAGGTGCAGCAAAAGGGGTCCATAAAGGGTTTACTGATGGAACCCCTAGTTTGTCAGGGGTAAGACGTATGGCATAGTAGGTTCTGGACACCTACAGGCATAAGATCCAAGACTGTTTTTTTGGCAAACAGGCATGTTTGATATTGTAGCCGCCTTTCAGATTTAGCCATCCCAATTGAGAGTATAGGTCACGTGTGTGTGTGAGCCGATGGGCTCTTGTGACAAGTCTACAGGCTTTGTTTAGGGTAGTTGAGATCTATTTAAGGGCAGAGTCCGATGCTGCTCCATAGATAATAAGGCCATAGTCTATTATTGAAAGTACACCACTGTTTACCACTAGCCTTAGTGCCTCATTAGTCAAGTAATGTTGAGGGGTGTAGTGCAGCAGTGGGCTGCTAAGCTGGTCATGTGGCATGGTGGGTTGGTGGCAGGCTAGGGTTGGGGGGGTGCCAGGATCAGTTCTGGGCAAGCTTGTGTTTTGTATGCTGGGTCGAGTTTTTTTTTTTTTACTTTTGACCCCGGCACCCCCTTGAGTTGAGAATCCTTTAGTAGGGGGTGCAGGGTTGAAGACCCCCATGGGGGGTGTGGGGTGCACAGTCCTCCACATAAAAGATAGAAACCTAAATCTTGGGCACCCTCTTGCTGTTTGCCATGAGTGTACATCACCGAAATTTAGTTTTGGTGATGTAAACTCTCCCAAACGGTGATCGCTATTCTGTAATCACCGTTATCACATGGAACCATTTTGTGGAGAGCCCTGTGAAGGACAGTTGTTCTAGAAGGAGTGTATGATTGACCATATCGAATGCTTTGGTGAGGTCAATGATGGTTGCTCCCACCAATAACCCTCGGTCGAATGCTTCATGAATATATCCTGTAAACCCTACCAGTGCCGTGGTGGTGCTATGTGCTTTTCTGAAGCCATGCTATTGGGGGCATTGTAACTGGTATTTGTTGAGGTAATCCATCAACTGTTCTGAAACAATGCACTCTAGTGTCTTAGAAAGGGGTGGGAGAATAGATATGGTGCGGTAGTTAGAGTGGTTGGCCCTATCCCCGCTTTTATGTACCAGTGTAATCACAGTGGTTTTCCAGACCTGTAGGAATTTTGCAGTTTGCAGTGATAGATTTAGGATTTTTGTTAGTGGTGAGAGTATCTCCTCAAGGGTGAGTGCAACAAGTTTCAGAGCAAGTGTGTCTCCTCTAACTCTAGATTTTCCTAACAATTGTAGATATTTTTGCCTCTGTTTTGGTGATGATTTTAAGGTAGAATGGTGGGTGGTGGCCTGAGGGGCACTTGGGTAGTTATTGTTGTTTGTGTTATCAGTAGTCTCCAAGAAATCAGGGGGAGCACACTGCTTAAATCTGTGAATGCAGCATTAAAAGTGTTTGCTATAACCTTTGGGTCTTGGGTGATCACCCCATCCATATTGAGCATGGATGGTGAGACATTGATGGTTCTTCCAGTTAGTGACATCATAGTGTCCCAAAACTTGCAGCTGTCGCCCCATGAGTTGGAAAGTTCCTCTTTATAGTATTGACTTTTGGCAGATCTAATGGCCCAGGTGCATTTGTTTCATGCTTTTTTGTAGTTCTGAATGTCCACCTGCTTTCCTGTACTCCATGCCCGGTACCAAAGATTGTCTCTTAGTTTCATAAGTTCAGTTAGGGGTGGCGAGATCCAGTACTTACTCGACTCCTTAACTTTGCATTTTCTATGTGGGGCATAAATGTCACATGCTACATAGAAAATGGTTATACATTTGCTGAGAGCTATGAATACATCGTTAGCAAATTATATAGCAGACCAATCTTGCTGCTCGAGGTGGTGCTTTAAATGGTCTAACTGCCCTTTTTTTAGTACCCGGGTTGTGATTTGTTTGGGGGGGTGATTTTATTGTCTTGTTTAAGCAGGTACATAGGATAGGGGAGTGGTCACTGACTGTGTCGGGGAGTATCATAATGTTCAAGATTCTGCATGGATAATTGGTTATCACCCAGTCCAGTAGTATACTAGTCCCAGTATGGTAATTTGTTCCAGTGGGGGAGTCCACCGATTGGGCCATGTTAATAGATGAGATTGCATTATTGTATGTGGATGCCTCTGGGGATAGCCAATTTATGTTAAAACCCCCAAGCATTACTACCTCATTCAGGTAATCTGTAACCATATTGAACCAGCTGGTCTGCTCTTTGGGAGGGATGTAAACTGAGACTATTGCTAGCCCTTTATTGTTTGCCCCCTAAGAGTAATTTTATTGCTAGTGTTTGGACATTGCTTCTGGTATTTAGGTTAGGGAGGGCATGAGCCTGGATGGTGTCCTTTATGTAGATCACACAGCCCCCTCCTTGTTTAGTGGTCCTGTCTCATCTGAAAATTGTGTAGCCTTCAATATAGATTGCTGCATCTGGCATCTTCAGAGTTAGCCAAGGTTCTACCATGGACAGCACATCAGGACTGTGCTGAGTTATCCAGACCTGGAGCGAGTCAAATTTAGAGATCATACTACAAATGTTGATGGAGGCAATTTTGAGGGTTCCCTGCAGCCTTGGGGGCCCATTAGTGTGTAGATTAGGGCCAGTGTTGGGGTGGATGTTCCCTGACATGAGAAGGAGGAGTAATGTGAATCTTAGGATTTGATTCTTGAGGTGTTTACGGTATTCTTTTCATAAGTGTCAACTTACTCTACCAGTTTTCATTTTGCATGTGATTATATTTAATCTGGTAATGGGGGGGATCGGGTAGGTGCCATTTGTAGGTTGGCATGTCTGTGCACACATGTTTGCTCCCCTACTGAAGTCACCTAGAACTGGGCTGGTTGAGCTTGCAGGGCTGTACTCATTTTGTTACCATGGCAGAATTGGCTGTTATCACCTTCTGGGGAATTATAGACCCTATTTGGGAGAACAACAATAGTAGGATGGCAATATGCAACAATTTATGTATAGGTCCTCATATTTCAATAACGTGACCCTTGAGGTCAGTTGTTCTGCCTACCAGAGTGAGCCCCAATGGAGAATCAGACTGAGGGTGACACTTGGGAATGTTGAAACAGGGGAGTACTATTCAAAAGTCTTAAGTCCTGGGGGTGGGGGAAGGATTTTGCCTGAGAGTGTAGTGGTAGTAGTAACGGGTAGGGAGTAGGTGTAGGCTTAATGGTAATATAAGTTAGGGGCATAGTGTTACTGCCAGGATAGCGTAGTGGTTAGGGTTTCAGTCTTTGGTATAGAGGGTCAGAGGTTCGGTTCCAGCCACATGCAGATGGTAGTAATAAAAGGAAACTAACTGAATGCAGGAGGTATTCATTAGAGGGAAGTGGTGAAATTAGGCTTCAGCTATCCCAGGTAGTGATAAGCAGGAAGGTGGAAGGGATCAGAATGAGAGGATCAGCAGCAACTCCTAGTGGTCAGGTGTTATAACCTGCTAATGGGGAAACAGGGTGTTTGAAAAATGGCTGCACAATCACGTGACCTGACCTCCCCAATAAAGGAACACACCACCCTAGGGTGAGGTAGGTAGGGCAGTCACCATGTGAGAGGTGATGGGCTAACCCGATCGGCTAACAAAGCAGGGAAGAGGTTCAACACCTTTGTTTCTTAGTGACTGTTGCAGCTTTTGATCCCAGCGTAGGGAGGGGGGTGTTTGTGGTGTGAGCCGCCTGCTGGAGAAAAGAGAACTAGAATAAGGCACTCCAATCTACATTGATATTCAGGGAACACAAAGGAAGAGGGTCTGAGGTGGGAATATAGGCGAAGGGGGGGAAGGGGGTCTACAATGTCTGCACATGTGCTGTAATGGCCTGGGAGCAAAAACAGATAGTGAAGAAATGGAGCAGAAACAGTAAGTAAAAACAGGCACACAAAGTAATTAATATCCCTTAAAATCCCTATCAAAACAGTTCTAAGCCAAGCAGTACTGTTGTGCACTTAAGGTATAATTGAAAAACTCCATAAATGACTCAAAATCAGAGTATGGGACAGTCCTGAAAAAACAATCAGTCCCAGTCAGTTAACAAAGCAGGGAAGAGGTTCAGTACCTTTGTTTCTTAGCAGCTGCTGTAGCTTCAGATCCCAGTGTGGGGGATGAGATGCCTCCTGGAGGAAAAAGAACTGTATAGTTTTGGGGTCAAGACTGCCTCTGTTCCTATAGAGGAGACCAAGTACTGAGCCAATTTTCCCAAACAGATGCTCCACAGGAATGTTACCATATCCAGTGGAGTCCAGCCAGAATCCAATTATTTTTAAATATCTACAGACTCCAGTAAGGCACCACTGAGAGCAGTTGTGGTGATCTCAGTAGTAGATCTGAGTTTAGTGGGGTGAGCGGAATCATTGGTTTTGTGTTTTCAGCAGACTCATGCTTGATTTCAAAAAGAATGCCTGGAGCTCATTAAAACTCCTCTGTAGATTACTCTGGATGGCTACAGTAGATTTATTAGTCGTATAAGTGACAGTGTTCTATACATACAAAGAGTAACTTGCATCACCGACACTGTCTCCTAAGACTCAAGTAAATCAGAAAGTGGAGTGTCCCCCGTACCAAGCCCTGCAGTACTTCCCTAGAGAAAATGAGGGTCCTAGATTCCAAACCATTCACTACAGTTGTTTGTTTTCTAGAGGTTAGGTATTCATCAGATCACTTAATCATGTCCCCATCCATTCAATGCCATAATCCTCTCTGGACCGCAGACACATCTTCAGTCTTCAAAGCTGGACTGTGAACAGAAGAAATAAGTATGTGGTTCAATGTATTTCGGTGGTGTTTTAAACTTAGTGGCATAAATTTGGCCATTTTTGCATATTTGTAGTCCAAATTTTCAACGTGCCTTGTTTGGGATCCCACTTCATGAACAATTGCACTAACATTAGGCAAATCTGTCCCAAAAAGTGATTTCACAGTCCCTGCTCTGAAGACAGCATCTGGAGCAGCTGCGCTTATAACACAGGGGAGCCCAACCCATCACCTCACTGCCCATGATTCACCTCCTGGTAGCCCCCCCCCCCCCATGTACCAGAAACAGGTTAGAGAGTTTAATAACAAAGAAGGACCGGGACTCAAAGTTGGACTCAAAGCTTGCAAAGAGGCTAAACTCCAGGCTTAGTTCACTCTGCAGGAGCAGGGCTCAGTTCTCTCAGCAGGATCATGTAGCAGCAGAGTATAGTGACATGCAGGCACTGATGGAAAAGTTGCAGATTGATTTGCTGGAGCAGTTGCACTAATAACTCAGGAAAGCCACCCCCAATGACCTCACTGGCTGCACCTCTACCCACCTGTAGTCCCCTCACTTAGTGGCACCATAAGGGAGAGGGTTGCTGTGAGTGAAGTGAAACAACTACGCAGTTTGTGTAGTGCATATGCGAATTGCTGTACTACATATTAAGCTTCACTGTCAAATGTGAATTGCAACAATTCACATAGTAAAATTTGCCACATGTGCAGCAAATTGCATAGTGCAGAATTCACAAATGCTATGCATAGTGACCAAATTCACCACATATCATGGTTGAATTTTAAATTTGCAACACTCCTAACTGGGGAGTGGTCAAAGCTGGCAGGAAGGCAGAACTCAGTGTTTACTTCACTCTGCAGGCACTGGGCTCAGTTATCTCTGCAGGACTGTGCAGTAGTAGAGTATTTTAGTGAAGTGCAGGCACTGATGGAAAAAAACCCAGACTGACTTTGTGGAACACCTGCATTTATAATACAGGAGAGCCAGCATCTCAATGACCATGCTGGACACACATCAACCCCTCCCTGTAGCCCACCCCTACTTACTGAGAAGAGGAGAGGGTATTCACTAGCAGAGTGGGATTGGGAGTCAAGCTGATAGGGAGGCAGAACTCAAAATGTATTTATTTTACAGGTACAGGGCTTAGTTCTCTCAGCAGGATCAAGCAAAAGCACAGTAGTTTAGTGAAGTGCTGGCACTGATAGAAAAAGCCACAGATTGACTTGCTGGAGTTGCTGCACTTATACCACAGGGGATCTCACCCCCGATGTCCTCACTGACCACACTGCCATCCCTCAATAGCCACCCATGCTTACCAGGAACAGGTGAGAGAGTTTACTAGCAGTGAGGGATGGGAAGTCAAGTTTGGCAGTAAGGCAGAACTCAGGCCTCTGTTCACTCTGCATGTACAGGGCTGAAACATAGAATTTGACAACAGAAAAGGACCACTTGACCACTCAGTCTGCCCAGAGGTTCCCTGTCTATTCTGTCTCTGCAGACCCTACCTTGTCTCTGGAGGTCCTCCACCTCCCTTCATATTTACCAGTATTCCCTTATGCCAATCCCATACCTGCTTAATGCCCCCCTACTGTTTTGGCCCCCACTACCTCTGCTGGCAGACTGTGCCAGGTGTCCACCACTCTTTTAGTAAAGTAGTATTTCCTAAGGTCCCTTTTAAACTTCCACACCTTCCAGTTTAATTCCATGCCTTTTTATCCTTGTACACTTACTCATTTGAAATAGACTACCCTTCTGTACTACATTGACCTCTGTGAGATACTTGTAGGTCTCTATCATGTCAGATCTCTCACTCCTCTCCTTTAGCGTGCACATGTTGTGATCCCTTAATCTCTCCTCATAGGGCTTCTCATGCAACCCCTGTACCATTTAAGTTGCCATCCTCTGTACTCCCTGCACCATTTCTATGTCCTTTCTGAAATGGGTTCCATGTCATAAGGGCCATCGAAAAATAGCGATAACCATTAGGGCGAGTGTACATCACCAAAAATGAATTTCGTCAATGCATACTCACAACGAGGACAAAATGGGCACCGGAGACCTACAGGTTTCATTTTTAATGCAGGGGCTGCACTCTCTGCAACCCCCTACTTATAAATTCTCAACTCCAGGGGGGTGCATGTTGGGGGGGTGAAAAACTTAAAAAATGGAAAGCCTCCTGCAGGAAAAAAAAAACGACCCACGCCGGACCCGAACCCTGCATCTCCCAGCTGACCACCCTCCCCCAATGCTAGTGAACCAGCTCAGCAGCTGCCTGCCACACCCCCTCCCACATGCCATCCTTCCCTTGCCTCTCCCCCCACGTGTGTGTGACCATACTTCCTGTTGCTCTATTCACCCACCCCAGCATCTGGTTGCCCCCCCGCTAGGTAGCCATGAACACAGACACCGTAATTGAGTCACCGTTTTTGTAGGTGCCCAGTTTCGATCACCTTGTTCACTAGATATTCTGTAGTGCAGCCTCCCAAACTGGACACAGTGCTCCAGGTGGGGTCTCACCAGTGACCTATACACTGGTAACACCTAGAGGTGTGTGAAGTTCTCCAACTTTGGGTCATGGATAATTTTGTGACTTCACCAAAATTCACAAATTTAATCCATACAGAGAATTTCCAATCTGCAGTACAGGAATGGTGTATTTGGCAACTTTGCCAGCAAAGTGGGGCTCACAGGTGATGCTACCAGTGTACTAGGGATCAAAGAAAGGAAGGAACCAAGAGCTTTGATGGGAGGGAAATTTACACCAGTCCATTTTCTGGGGAGAGAGTCCAGAAAGCCTTCGCTAACCTGAAGGTGGACAAAACTATGGGAACAGACTGGGTATATCTAAGGGTGCTGAGGGAGCTCAGGGAGATACTAGCTACATCTCTGATAGACCTAGAGTATTTAACAGATCACTGGAGACTAGTGTGGTCCCAGTGCACTGGAGAAGGGCAGATGTAGTCATACTTCACAAAAGTGGAAACAAGGAAGAGGTGGGCAAACATAGCCTGTCAGCCTGACATCAGTGGTGGGTAAGTTAATGGAAACACTATTAAAGGAAAGGATTGTGTAATATACTGTATCTTGTATCAAACAGATTACAGGACCCAAAGCAGCATGGTTTCACAGTGGGAAAGTCATGCCAAATAAATCTGGCAGATTTCATTGACTGTTTGACAAAAGAAGTTGGATCAGGGAGGAGTGGTGTACATGGCCTACCTGGATTTCAGCAAGGCTTTTACACTATTCCACATAGGAGACTGATAAGCAAATTGGGTAAATTGAGAGTGGATAATAAGGTGGTAACCTGAGTAAGAAACTGGTTAGTGGATAGGACACAGAAGCTAGTGGTAAATGGAATCCACATTGAGGAAGGGAAGGTGACCAGCGAGGTACCTCAGAGATCGGTGCTGGGACCAGTCCTCTTCAATGTCTTTATAAGTGACATAGCAGGGGAAATGGAAGGGAAGATTTGCCTCTTTGTGGATGACACCAAGATCTGCAACAGAGTGGACATGTGGGCGGGAGAGTGGAAAGGATGAGCAGGGACATGAAAAGACTGGAAGAGTGGACAAGGGTATGGCAGCTGAGGTTCAATGCAAAGAAGTGGAAAATAGTATACATGGGCCATGGAAACCTGGGAGTGGAGTACAAAATGGGCAGAGTGATAACGATGAAGACTAAGCAGGAAAGAGTCCTAGGGATAATTATATCGGATGACCTAAAGGTGGCCAGATAGAGTGACAAGGCAATTGGAAGGGCTAGTGGAATGCTAGGAAAGGGTACCACCAGCAGGAAAAGGAAGGTGGTGCTGCCCCTATATAGATCACTCATAAGACCACACCTTGAGTACTGTGCCCAGTTATGGAAACCACATCTAAGGAAGGACATAGACAGAGTAGAGGCAGTCCAGAGGAGGGCTACCAAAATGGTGATGGGTCTACATCAGAAGCCCTATGAGAAGAGGCTAAAGGAGCTAAATATGTACACCCTGGAAGAGAGGCAGGAGAGGGAGGATATGATAAAGACCATTAAGTACCTCACAGGGGTAAATAAGGTACAGGAGGGAGTATTTTTCAGAGAAAAAGGTGCTCTAGAACAAGGGGGAATGCTATGAAGCTGGGGGAAGGTAAAATTTAGGAAGGATGAGCCCTATGCACTAAAAAGAAAGTTCCCTATGCGCCCCATATCTGAGGTGAGTAGGCGACCCTAAGTTGGAATGCCATACAGCGGGGGTCCCATGGACCCCTGGCAGCTTTCAGCAAGAGCACACGAGATATATACATACCTGATCCCCTGCCACATGGACAGCAATGTGCCAGGGGGAGTCGGGGTGTGCCGGGGTGCCAGGGGTGTGCCTGCACTATGCATCATTCAAGAAGGCACATAACACAGGGATAGGGGGATGCAGATTATGACTGGCATAACCTGGTGTATGCCCCCATGGACATCACCCACTGATCATGGCAGGACTGGGACTTCCATGCAGCCCCAGCCCACTAGGCTGATGGGGAGGGCTGGGGTAGCAGATTGGGTGAGTGCCCATACAATGAAAAAGTCACCCCTATTGACATGTAACAGCCCCTCCGATGTTTGCAAACTCCCTCCCCACATATGCCAACCCCTACTCCATATTGCCAGAGCAGACCCTCCTCCCCACACATGCCAACCCCGTCACTGGTATTGAACAAGACACCCCCTCTGCACCCACAGAGGAGCCCTGGTCCACCCAACCCCGAGCTCTGAACCTGGTACACAAGCAGCATCATAGGTGGCCAGTGGTCCCCCCACCAACCTGCAGCACCTGAACCCCCCCAAAAAAAAACATACCTGTCAGTCAGTGCCACAGGTCTTAGATGGCCAGTGGCACAGCCTTCTGCACACCACCTCAGCCACAGGCCATCCAACTGACGCTGGGAGCACACTGCCTATTGATAGCAGTGTGCACTCAGCAGCAGTTGGTCGGCCAGTGGCCAAGAAAGTGTGTGGAGGGCTGTGCCATTGGCTGTCTATACCTGCAGCACCGAATAACAGCTATGGGGTTTATGGAGGGGGTTGTAGGGGATACCAGCCTACACTGCATAGCATGTTTGAGAGTCATAAAAAATACTCACCAATCATGCTATTGGACAAGAACTGAATGTAGCAAAAACTGAAATGCTGGCAACTGACCTACTACCATTCTTTTTTGCGTGGAATGTCAGATTCAGAAGGTTGATGGTGCATGCCTGTCCCAAATGGCAGATTCCATTGTGAACCAGCTTCTCCACTGTACCATTCCTGAACTTTATGGGACTGTGTCAGGCATGGTAATACATGTCCTGCTACATTCAACATCTCAATACATACATCTAGTACTGATATGTGGACCAGTGGCCAAATGGCTGACAGCTTCTATCTGTGCCTTACAGCCCACTGGGCACAGGTACCTGGGGTAGTATTTGACCTAGAAGTGGGTAAAATTGTACTAAGCCCAACTGTGATGGTGGCATCACTCTGTATATTTACCAACATACTATGCTGACAATGAAGAGTGTAACTGTCTCATACATTGGTCAGAAAATATTAGAACCACTCCTGACTAAGATTTATGAGGGGCTGTATCCACATTCCCTGAAAGCAGGTTTCATTATGAGTGATAATTGCCTGAATTTTGTTAAATGCATTGGTGACAGAGGGTTTCTCAGAGTGCCATGCATGGCATACTGTCATCTAGAAGTGCTGGAGTTTGTATCATATCCTGAAATCAGGTCCATGTTGACTGCTGCCCATAACATATTTGCCTATTTGCCAATTTAGGAAAGGCCTGTGACCACCTCAAGCAGCTGTCAATCCAGAACAGACTGTTTAAGCACCAGACAAAGCTTGAAGTCATGACCGGGTGGAATTTGGTGCTATACAGGGTTGAGGACTTGTATGAGTGGTATAAAATCATCTCAGAATATTTGCGTGACTGTGCCAGAGTCTCCATGTCTCTGACAACAAACCAGTGGTGACTAATACAGTAGATAGCATGATAATGATCCTATCACCATTTGAAAATGCAACAGAGGCAGTAAATGAGGACACTTCCAGTATCAATCAGGTAATATCATGTTTACAGGTGCTGAGGCAGACACTATTAAATGTACAACAGGTGCTGAAGGCAGGTGGTGATATCAAAGCTGTGCCTTAATGGAACGCATGCTCCATGTATTTGACTGCAATATCCATATATCCAGCATTCTATACTGTGCAGATTTTGGTATTGCCACCACGCTGGACCCATGATATAAACGGGGCCTGTCATTGATACTTGATGGCGGGCATGATCAGGTCCAAAATTTAACAGAACATGTAAAAAGATGTGTACATTGGGCACAGATGTTAAAGTTACAGTTGTGTAAGTCACTGCCTGAAAGTGATCAGAGACTGGGTGTTGCTACCACCTCACATTGAAAGAGGTTAGACAGAACCTTCAAGTCAACTGATAAAACAAACCAAAATCCACTTTGGGATGTTTTGTCACAGGTGTGAATTACATAGATACATAGATACATAGACAGTGTCAGCAGATAAGGGCCTATGGCCCATCTAGTCTGCCCATTTGAGCTTGTAAGTTCAGTTTGTTTTCCTAGAAGTCTATTTCCCCTTACCCCTGACCTCTAGAATTCCTTTATGTCTATCCCATGCATTCATAAATCCCGTGATTGTTTCAGCTCCCACCACTTCCTCTGGCAGGGTGTTCCACTTGTCCACCACCCGTTCTGTGAAGAAATTCTTTCTCATGTTTCCTCTGAATCGTCCTCCCTCCAACTTCATCCCATGCCCTCTAGTCCTGAAACATCTTTTTCGCTTAAAAATAGTGTTTTCCTGCACCCTGTTCCTCCCTGTAAGATACTTGTATGTCTCTATCATATCCCCTCTCTCCCTCCTCTCCTCCAGGGAGTACATGTTCAGTTCCTTCAACCTGTCTTCATAGGACTTGTGATGCAATCCATGCACAATCTTTGTTGCCCTCCTCTGAACCTTCTCTACCCTGTCTATGTCCTTACATAGGTATGGTCTCCAGAACTGTACACTGTACTCCAGGTGGGCCTCACTAGTGTCTTGTATAGCGAATTATGACCTCCTTTTCCTGCTGGTGATGCCCCTGCCTATACATCCCAGCATCCTATTTGCTTTACCTGATGCCTTGTCACACTGTTTCCTACCTTGAGGTCATCAGAGATGACAACCCCAAGATCCCTTTCCTGCTTGGTGCATGCTATATCCTCACCCCCAACTGATATATTGTGCCAGGGTTTTTGTGCCCCATATGCATTATCTTGCACTTCTTTGCATTGAATTTCAACTGCCAAACCCTTGACCATTCTTCAAGTTTCTGCAGGTCCCTTCTCATTCTGTCTACACCTCTGGTGTGTCTACTCTGTTACAGAGCTTTGTGTCATCAGCGAACAGTGAAATTCTGCCTTCTAGATCCTGTGCAATGTCACTGATGAAGATGTTGAATAGGACCGGTCCCAGCACTGATCCCTGTGGTACCCCACTGGTCACTCTTCCCTCTGTGGAGTGACAGCCATTTACCACCCACCCTCTGTGTCCTGCCACCCAGCCAGTTACCTACCCACCACACTACTGTCCTGCCCACACCCATATTCCCCAGTTTGTGTAATAGTCTTCTATGTGGCACAGTGTCAAAGGCCTTGCTGAAGTCCAGATAGGCCATGTCGACTGCCCTCCCTGATCCACCTCCCTAGTCACCCAGTCAAAAAATTCAATGAGGTTGGTCTGACATGACCTCCCCCTGGTGAAACCATGCTGCCTTGGGTCCTGTAGTCCATTGACAACCAGATGTTCCACCAATCTCTCCTTCAGTAGTGCTTCCATGATCTTTCCCACTACCGAGGTGAGGCTGACTGGTCTGTAGTTCCCTGCTTCCTCTTTGTTCCCACTTTTGTATAAGGGGACTACATCTGCTGTCCTCCAGTCTTTGGGTACCTCCCCTGTTTCCAGTGATTGGCTGAACAGGATAGCCAGAGGTTCAGCCACCACCTCTCTTGAATTGAATTGAAGATGTTAATGAAGAGGAGTAGGTGGCTGATGTGGCACAGTGCAAAAGCCCTGGAAAGAGAGACACAGGAACAAAAGAGGGTTATTATTTTTCTAAATCCCCCATTACACTAAAAAATAGAAAGTTGGCTGGTACTGGAAACACATTTACTTTATCAATCATTCTCCTCCTCCCTCCATCATCAATCACATTAAAATACATTTAAATGACATAAATGAATGAAAAATCAATGAACTAAAATAAATCAATTATAATTACTAATTACTAATCCTATCTTCATTTGAATAAAAACCATACAAATCAGCTGTTTCACCTTCTACACATCTACCCTGCAAACCTTGATGATACAACTATGATCAAGGGTACAATGAAAAATGCAAAAATAATTTTGGCACAAGTCTGTGCTAATCCTGACCCCTCCAATAAAGAAGTAAACCCTCCAACTACAGCTACCCCAGCATTCCAGTGCAAGCCAAATCCATAGCACCCATCCTAAATACCTACCCTACCACCACTATTGCTTCAACTGGGTTTGATGTAATAGAAATTGAATCAATGGAAGCAGTTCAGCCTAAACTGTAGATACAACCACCTGCCCTAGGCAGGTAATTATGCTTGGGGATAGTATTATTAAATACACTGATGGCTATATATGTAAAGATGACAATCATAATATAACTTGTTTCAGTTTCAGAAGGGCCTGGATAAGGGACATTCAAAGAATGGCACCAAATATATTAACAAATGCAGGTGAACATCTACTTTTTTTGGTCCACGCTGGTATGAATGATATTAATAAAGTCACAAGCAAAGATATCCAAAATAGATACATCTCCCTGGTTGAGACATTAGAAAAAAAGGCGATGTGAAATCATTATCTCTGAAATCTTACCAGTACCAAGGGCAAACCTTAAAAAGCAAGACAAAATTTAAAAAGTCAATGAATGGTTGAGAAAATGGGCTTTAAAGAAAAAAATCTACTATCTTACACATTGGGGAAAATTTTCCAGTGATAACAGTTCATTCATTTGGGATGGGCTGCAGTCTAGTGCTGGGGAAAACAATAGTCACTACCATCAGCAAACATTTAAACTAGGTAGGTTGGGGCAAATAGGGAACCCCCTAACAAAATCACAGTCTGAGTATATTCCCAAAAACATTAACAAATCACTATGTTACAAAACACTCTCTTGTAATGCAAGATGCCTCATCATTCTAAAGATATATTAAGTGAACTCCCAGCGACTTGCATTGATAAACAGATTGGCATCATTGCTATCTCAGAAACCTGGTGGGATGACATGTCATCCTGGCTTATTAATATCCCTGACTTTAATCTGGTGCATGAAAATAGGGGCACAAAAAAAGGAGGAGGAGGAGTCTGTATCTATACTAAAAATACCATCATGGTCGAAGATTTTATTATAAATGACTGTGACATCGAGGAGTGTTTCATCCAAATTAAACACCGATATGGTAAAAACTTAATCAATGGAAACTTATATAGACTCCAATCAGCGGATCCTACCTACCATGAGAATCTACTTACCTTAATAGCCCAGTTAGCTAATAAATCAGATGTGATACTGCTGGGTGACCTTAATCTCCCGGGTGTCAACTGGACTACTCTCATCATTAGTAATAAAGTGGAATCTATTTTCTTACACACCTTTATTACACTGGATCTTGAACAACTTGTGTCAGAGCCTACTGGAGACAAAAACATCCTTGACATTATTCTTACAAATATAGACTCTGATAGTGATAATGTTGTAACAAAACCCATTGGAAATAGTGATCACATTGAAATTCTATTTGACCTAAACTTACACAAACAGATTTCTGAACCATCCAAATTTAAATAGAATTACCCCAAAGGTGACTATCAACATATTAAAGCATCTTTGAATAGATATAACTGGTCTGAAGTATTCTGTGAGATGAATATCAGTGACTGCTGGAAGCTTATCAAAAATATTCTTCTAGAATTTGAGTCATTATATATTCCATCATGGAAAATAAACAACAGAAAGGGGAAAATTCCACAATCGCTAATGCCAAAAGTTAACAAGCAAATAAAAAAAGGAAAAAGTTTACAGGAGAATGAAGTACATTAGTCAAGAAACCATAGCTTCATATAAATCAGAAGTAAAAAAAAAAAAAGATCCTTATTAAAACTAAAAGAAAAAAATGGAATTTAAACTTTCAGTGTGTAAAGGGAATTCTAAGGCATTTTTTTCATATGTAAGTACAAATAAAATAACAAATAATCCTATTTCTACAGTCATAAAAAATGGTATAGAAATTCTCAACAAGGCAGAAGTTGCCAATACTTTTAACAAATATTTTGGATCAGTTTTTTCAGATAAGGATCCAGTTATCAAGCCCATCCCTACTATGGACCAGTTCACTGAAATTACTTCAGAAGAAATCAAATCTGCAATCTTAACTCTTAAAAATAACTCTTCACCAGGTCCAAATAATGTAAATACTTACCTTATTAAACAAACAATAGATCATCTTTTATGCCCATTAACTATTATTTTTAAAAAATCTCTAAAATCAGGGGAAATCCCTGTAGACTGGTGCAGCCATAGTGCTCCCTATCCACAAAAAAGGCAACAAAAAACAAACTGAACACTATCAGCCAATAAGCCTTAGGTCAGTTGGATGCAAGCTTCTGGAAAATTAAAAAACAACTGGATAATGAAATAGAAAAACTAGGTATTCAGGATATGACACAGCATGGGTTTCTTAGGGGCAGATCACGTACTACTAATTTGATCACTTTTTATGAATTGGTTAGTGCCAGCATAGACAGGGGTATACCAGTTGACAGGATTTATCTTGATTCCAAAAAGGCATTTGACCAGGTCCCCCATAATCTTCTAATAATTAAAATGATTAAACTAGGATTTAATTGTTATATAATCAATTGGGTTTGTAACTTGTTGCATAACAGATCCCAAAAGGTTAAAATAGGTGATAGTGTTTCTTCTGCGATGGCAGTGGCCAGCAAGCTACCCCAGAGATCTGTGCTTGGGCCCACCTTATTCAGAATTTATATCAGTGACCTGCACCAGGGGCTAATTAACAATATTATCAAATTTGCAGATGATACGAAAATATCTGCAGAGATTGACAAAGCAAATAAAATATTATGACTACAAATGGATTAAACAACAATTGAAAAATGGGTTTCTAACAATAAAATGTCTTTAAATATGGATAAATGTACAGTAATTCATCTAGGAACTAAAAATGTTACTTCCTGTGCACACTCAATGGTAAACCATCAAGCCAGTCACTACAGAGAAAGACCTGGTCATTACTATCAATGGTTCATTTTCAGCAAGGGTCCATTGTAGGAAAATTGCACAGACTGGTAACCATATCTTAACATCAATTAAAAGGGTTTTCATAACTAGAAATGCACATTGCATTCTCCCCCTTTATAAATCCTTCATTGTCCCTTACACAGATTATGCTGTTTCCTTTTTGGCACCTTGTTTTAAAAAGGATATAAAACTAATTGAAAACATGCAGAGAACAACAACTAAATGTATCCCTCGAGTGAAACATTTACCCTACAAGAAACGATTACGCTCCCTTGGCCTTTATGACCTAAAACTAAGAAAGGACCATGGAGACTTATTGCTCTTATTTAAAATTTTGGGAGATGCGTCACTTATGAAAGCCACCAACATCATAATGGCTGACAAACTAAAATAACCTGAGGTGCCATAACAGACAAATCCGGATCCCCAAAGTAGTAACTTCTAAACAGCAGCATTACTTTTCCATAAGAGCTACCACATTATGAAATTCTCTACCCCATAATCTCGTAAATATATCTTGTTTTAATTCATTTAAGACATAACTGGATAAATATCTCCAGGGATAGCTTATAATACACCTTACAATGTGTAGGGAAGGTGGTCTCGATGGGCCTAGTGTCTTCTTCCACCTTTACAAATACCGAGTAATACCTCATCTAAAATAAGGTGACAGAGTCTCCTCCTTCCTTTATGGTCATGGTCATGTTAAGATAAATTTCAGCTTCATCAATCAGAATAATCATTTAAAAAAATACACATTTACTTGCATTGACCTCAAAACATCTACCTCATCTAAATGAGGTTACAGAATTTCTTCTTTCTTTCAAGGTCATGGTCACATTAAAATGAATTTAATTTTCATTAATCACTTAAAGAAACATTCATTTACTTGTGTTCACTCCAGCACATCTACCTCAGCTAAAATGAGGTGACAGAGTTTCCTCCTTCCTTTACAGTCACAGTTGCATTAAAATTAATTTTCATTAAATTATTTGAAGAAATACACATTTACTTGTGTTGATTACAACACATCTGCCTCATCTAAAAGTAGGTGACAGTCTTCTTTTATGGTTACAGTCACATAAAAATAAATTTAATGTCATTGATCATTTAAAGAAATACAAATTTACTTGCACCAACTCCAACACATCTACCTCATCTAAAATAAGGTGACAAAGTGTAGGTGCAGGAACTCATGATGCAGTCCCATGGCCATTGCCATACCAAAAATGGCAATGACAGACTGTGCACTCCCCTGTGGGCCAACACTCCCCACTGGATGGAACAGATGGTCCATCATCACCACCACTAGCCACCTCACACTCTCTTGCCTTCAACTCCACAGGGTAGCAGATCTTTAAATGTGCCCACTGTCCAATGGTGCTTAGGTGGGTTCTTTTATACCCCCAACTGGCAAGTGTATCACAGATGGTAAATTAGGCAGCATTTTCATCTTAGGCATCCAATGTAAAAATCTCTCATGCCAGGGAAGACCAGGGCTACCTAGCTGTGAATGTCCATGGCACCGAGGAGTCCAGTGAGGACAAGAGTGGCTGTTTAGGGGGAAAACTGATGGGGGTGTTACCACAAAGGGGTACAGGACATTTGGGTTGCTGCAGAGATGGTGAAATGAGGGGCTTCTGTGGAGCTGTCACTGGTGCTTCTGGTTACTGCTTCTGTGGAGTGGGGAGGAGAAGAAGAGGTTGCTAAAGAATTGGGGCTCATGGTTCTGGGTGCTGCTGTAAAGCTGGGGGAATTGTGGGCTGCTGTAGAGCTTGGGCAGGATACAGGATTTATTGCTGCTGTTGCCAGATTTGGGGCAGCTTCTGCAGTCCTGTGGGGGGCTGCTGGCTGGCTAATAGGCCCTGGCCTATGCAGGTGTATGGTACCACAACAAGTCACACACAATCCCTAGACACCATTCTTAACAAGAGAAATGAGAGAGAGAGAGAAAGAGAGAGACAGACAAAAGTCAGATATAATCATATGGAAAATAGGAAAATAGAGCTCTCTAAGATTATAACTAAAAAAATAAGCAAAATCTAGAAGAATCAGAAACTTAGTTACTACTAAGAGCACTGAGAATTCAAAACAAATGAAAAAAGAATAAGAACAAGCTGTTAAACTACTGAAAATGGGTGTTGAATCTAACAGGTTTCTCCACAGCAAGCTGGTCAGGCTACTAGCTTCTACACTGACTGACTTACACTGCAGAACCAAAAGTGAAGCATCTTCCTGTAGAGATGTACCTTATGACCTATAGAAGTTCTTCAATGTGACCTTGAGACACTTGTTTAGCAGTAGCATCATGTTGATAACATTTGCCTTGGTGTACCCTAAAGGTAAAGTTACAGGGAGAGTTGTCAGAGGAAGTTGCCAAAGGCCAATTAAGTATTAAATAGGAAACATTTGCAGATTTGCACATAAAGGTAAATTTGGTAAATTTGCCTTAACTTTGCCATTAGATTTAAATTTTGTAACATCTCTGCTAACACAATCTGCCTCTTTCAGCTGGTGATACCTCTCCTTATACACCCCAGAATCCCACTGGCCCTGCCTTCTCACACTGCCCCATCACTTTGTGGTCATCAGATATTAGAAGCCCAAGGTCTCTTTCCTGTGAAGCGACTGTCAGTACCACCTCCCACCTCCATTTTATACTCAGCTCCTGGGTTTCTAGTTTTGGTATTGAACCCCAGTTGCCATACCCTTGACCACTTGTCAGGTTTTATACAGTCCCTACTCATTCACTCCACTCCTATGTATCCACCCTATTAAAGATTTTGATGTCATCTTCAAAAAAAAAAGCATTCTTCCCATCCAGCTCTTCTGCGATTTCACATGTGAAGACATTGAAGAGGACTGATCCCAGTACTGAGCTATGTAGCACCTCACTGGTCACTCTTCCTTCATTAGAGTGCCATTTACCACCACCCTCTGTCACCTATCCATTAGCCAGTTTTTACCTAGTTTTCCACTTTGGAGCCAATCCCTAGACTGTCCAATTTCTTTATGAGTCTTGTATGCGGCACAGTGTTGAAGGCCTTACTGAAGTTCAAATAGACCTTGTCCACTTCCTTGATCTATTTCCCTGATTACCCAGTCAAAGAAATCAAGCAGACTCATTTGGTAAGACCTTCCATCTATGAATCCATGCTACTTTTGGACTTGAATCCTGTTGGATTCAAGATATTCCACTAGGTTTTGTTTTAAAAGGAATTCCATTAATTGCTCCACCACCAATGTGAGACTGACCAGTCTACAGCTGCTAGCCTCCTCCTCCTGCCACTCTTATGGAGTGGGACTACATCTGCTCTGCTCCAGTCCTCTGGAACCACACCAATTTCCAGTGAGTTCTCTCAGCAGGATCATGCAGCAGCAGAGTACATTAGTGAAATGCAGGCACTGATGGAAAAAGCTAACATGTATGACTTCTCCTACATTGCTATTGAACATATTGAAAATAAATGGTCCCATGACTGACTTTTGTGGTGTAGCCAACACTGATCCCAAAATTGCAAATAGGCTTTACCTCAAAGCAAGATGCATCACACTCAACAGCAATCAAATGTGGGCATCAGTGGCAGATTCTAGCAACTTCCTTTAGGAGGAATTTAACTCCATCACTTGTAGCACGTACGCTAGGCTTCCTCTTCAGAAATAGATGATGCCTAACCCCTGATGTATACAGTAGATATCCATAGTCAAAGAAGTCCTGCTTCACACTCTGAAATACAAATGTCATATCTTTATGATGTCGCTGACTTGGGTTTCAACATTCAGTCGCTTTCAATAACATACATTGGTTTGCCATCTTTGGGGTTGCACGAGAAGCCCTATGAGAAGAGACTGAGTGGTCTCAAAATGTATGTGCTGGAAGAGAAGAGACTGAGAGGTGACATGATAGAGGCAAGACAAATATTATATATAAAGTGCTCTTTTCCATAGGCTCAGGGTGCTATACAATCAAGAATAAAAAATAAAATCATAAGACACATCAATAAAGAATATCACAAATATCAGGATACATAAATAACGCTTAGTTTCTTACTAAGTGGAAAATGCATGAGTATACAGATATGTTTTCAAAGAAGCTTTGAAGGCCTCTACTGTGTGGACAGAGTGGAAATTCCTGGGTAGTATATTCCAGATCATGGGAGCTGCCATACCAAAAGCCCTGTCACCAGATTGTTTCAGACAAGAAGGGAGAACAATGAGCAAACCCACATCAGAAGAGCAGAGAAGATGAGTTGTGAGGTAAGGAACCAGGAGATCTTTTAAGCAGTCAGGTCCCAAACCATATTGGGCCTTGAAGGTCATCAAGCATATCTTAATGGTGATGCACCACTGCACACACAGCCAGTGCAGTGCATGCAGAACTGCCATGATATAGTTCCCCTGAGAAGTTCCTATGATCAACCAGGCTACAGCATTCTGCACCAGCTGTAGGCATTGCATTAAACCTCCCCATAACCTTACATATAGAACATTGCAATAGTCAAGCCTAGAGTTGATAAAAGCATGAACAGTCATCACCAGGTTAGATGGTCCCATATGCAGTTTAATCCTGGTGATGTTATGAAGATGGTAAAAGCCAGATTGGACCACTGCTGACAGCTGCTGTTCTAGTGTCAGCTTACAGTCCAAAATGGCTTCATAGTTCTTTACCATATCTACAGCTCCTAGTGATTGGCCACCCAGTGAAGGAAATGTTGAAAAACCACCTGTTAACACCAAACCCCACTGACCCTCATGATCTCATTCTTCCCTGAATCAAGACATAACCAGTTTGAGACCATCCAATCACTGATCTCAGCAAGACATTGCCCCAGCACCAAGGCTGTTTGAACCCTGCCAGGAGTGCAAGACAGGTATAGCTAGGTATCATCTGCATTGCAGTGAAACCCAACACCATACTGTCTGATTATCTCACCCAATGTCAGCATGTACACAGAAAACAACATGGGGCAAGGATCAAGCCTTGAGGAACATCGCTGGAGCACACAGAAGCCCTAGAGATGCATTTGCCCAGGGCTACCTGCTACATTTTCCCAGTTATGTAGGACTCATACCATCACAATTCCATTCTGGTGATACCCACCTAATGCCTCAGGTGATCCAGTAACACCCCATGGTCAACTGTGTTAAATGCCAATGAGGGATCCAAAATAACCAAAATAGAACATAGTCCTTTATCCTTCACCATGAGGATATCATGAATCACCCTGATGAGCACAGTTTCCATGCAGTGACAAGACCTGAAACCCAACTGGAGTGTCTCATAGATGTTATATTGTTCCAGATGAACCTCAAGCTGCTTCACCATCACCTTTCTGATAACCTTCTCCAAAAAGGGAAGATTTGAAACAATCCTGTAACTCACTAGAGCAACAAAGTCAAGGGATGGCTTTTTCAGAAGGGGTCTGACCACCACCTTTATCAGCACTGAAGGAAAAACCAACCTCCCTCAAGGAACACCTGGCAATCTCAATGATATTTGGACCCAGGGATTCCTGACAGCCCAGGGAGCAGTTAGGTAGGCCCTGGGTCCAGCATATAGCAGGTGGGGCACAAACTTCAATGTACCCAGAGCAGCTCCTCCTCAACAACCAGCCAAAATTCATTCCAGGTAGGCAGATCTGCATCTCTCATAGGCTGACCAACACCGGCCCATGACAGACCACTTGAGGAAATACCAGGCTGAATGAAGGACATCTTGTGAGAGAAACATTTGCAAAGCTCCTTGCATTTTTCTGCCAAAAAAGTTTGAATGGATAATAAGAAGGACAGAAACATAGAACCTGTTGGCAGAAAAGAAACATTTGGTCTACAAATACCTCATAGGGGTGAAGATGGTGCAGGACAGAAGTCTTTGTCGAATGAGAAGGTGACCCAGGACCAGTGGCCTGAAAGGGGGCCATGTAAGAGAGATATGTGAGAAAATATTTTTTCAGTAAAGGGTGATAGACATCTGGAACAGACTGCCACATTGACTGTGAAGGCAAAAACAGTGTGGGAGCTTCAAGCATGAAAGGGACACACATAGGAGTCTAATAGAAAACAGGCAGGGAGGAGGGTGGGTTGCAGAAGAGCAGTTGGGGTCTCTGGAGACAGATTAGGCAGGGAACATCTGGACAGACTGGGTGGGCCAAATGGTCCTTTTCTGCTAACAAATTTCACATTTCAATGTTTTTATGTTTTTTTTTGTGATAATCACACCACATTCAACACTTTGCCCCTATTAGAAAGAATCTCACTGAAGCTGTATACAGTACCTTCAGATTCTAAATTCTAAAGGTTAACCTGCCTTTCCACCTATATAGTCAATTAGAAGTACAGCAGCACATACACAGAAGGGGATGGAGTGAATGAGTAGGGACCGTATAAAACTTGACAAGTGGTCAAGGGTATGGCAACTGGATTCAATAACAAAACCTAGGGCACAGAAACCCAGGTGCTGAGTATAAAATGGAGGTGGGAGGTGGTACTGACAGTCGCTTCACATAAAAAGAGACTTTGGGCTTCTAATATCTGCTGACCACAAAGTAGTGGGGCAGTGTGACAAGGCAGTAGATAGGGCCAGTGGGATGCTGGGGTGTATAAGGAGAGGTATCGCCAGCAGGAAGAGGCAGAGGCAGATAGTGTTAGTAGAGATGTTGCAAAGTTTAAATCTAATGGCAAAGTTAAGGAAAATTTACCAAATTCGCCTTCATGTACAAATCTGCAAATTTTTCTTATTTAATAGTTAATTGGCCTTTGGCAACTTCACCTGGCCACTCTCCCTGTAACTTTACCTTTAGGGTACACCAAGGCAAATGTTGTCAACATGACACTACTGGTAAACAAGTATCTTGGTATCAGAACTAGTATGTTCAACAGGTATCCTGAAAGAACTATCAGGACTGTAATTGATGAAAGACCTTTTAAACAAATGAGCAATCTAGGCTGCTTAATAACCTGTTTGAACTGAACCTATCTGATTCCAAGAAACTGTTTTACACCAAAAAGTACATTACATGCATTTGACCAATCAAATGAGATGTACCTCCCCCTGTAATCTTGCATATTGTTTGTCTTTTATCTACTGTGCTTCTCTCGCTGGCTTGTTTTTTTTTATTAAATAGTCTTTTGTAATTGCTCCCAGGTGTGGTTGAAAGTTGGTTTGTCTCAACCCACCTACCTGATAAAACAAATAAATAAAAATTAAATAAAAAATTAACCTCAAGATGAGGATAAACAGAGTATGGTGAGAGTTTCTGGTGCCATTAGTCAACTGGATTTTCTTGAAGTTTCTTAACCTGGCACCTCGAGCCAGATCCTTTTGAGAATAAACATAGAAGGCATTACACAGATGATGCCCACCACTGTTAATAATAGTAGTTCTGCTCATGACAGTGCAGTTTTGCCATCGAGACCATCAGGACAGTCAGGCTACAGGGGGTGCGCAACAGATAAAGTAGATAAAGGACATAAGACCCAAGAGCTAGGGGCCAATCTGTGTTGAGGTTGGTGACTGTTAACTAGCCTAATCCAACCAGCTGTCCAGTCTCTATGCATGACTTGGATTGAGTAGTCAGTGATAGTGAGACATACAATATATTACTCAAAACAAAATGGAAAAAAAAGAGTAAGAATTATTCTTTTCCTGTAAGCGAGGAGGAATTGGACTTCACAATTTAACCAAAGCTGTGCCTGCTATCCTCCAGTGAGTACTAAAATACAAAAGTTTTATGGCTTAAAAAAGCTCACATAAGCTGACCCATCAGTGCAGCAGTAGTGCTACTACTCAGGATGCCAGTGACCTGGCTCCAGGAATGAGCCCAAGTTACTGAGGCAGGCCAGAGGAAGAAGGACTGAGCATCCCAGAGGATTTATTTATTTATTTAGTTTTTGTTGACTGGGTAATTGCACTAGACAAATCCTGCCTATTTTCAGGCACGCCCAGGGGAAGGGGATACAGATGAAATGCCAACTGACCTTGAATCAGATTAAGCTGCTGGTGGTATTTATAGTGAATGAGGGAACTTTGGCCAGGACACCGGGGAAATTCCCCTACTGCGTTGCTGGCAGTAGGGGGCTAGCGGCTAGTTGAGTCATTGTTGGCTCAGCTCTGGTGTACAATGGACGCTACAGAGCATAGGGAGTTGGTTCCCTGTCAGGATGGATCTGATTTTCGAGTTACGGAGCTTGGTAACGGTGTTTCCAACTCTGATACAGATAAAAGATACACCGTGGTTTCGGCGGTCAGCCTGGAGGCTCAAGACGACCCAAAAACTACAGAGGATACAGTTTTTATACAACAACAATTTATATCTACTGCGGACTTACCCAACCTCACTCATGCACGAGACCGGGTGGAACAGTTCACAACTCCTCATGTTATGAAGCTTTCTTCAGAGGTTACGGTGCCCGAGAAACAGGATTTACGAGCCCCAGAGATTTCAGCTATTTCGGCGTTGGTTAAGAAATTGGGAGAAGAGGCAAGTTCAATGCACTATAACCCTGACTCGGGAATATTGGCTGGCAGAGAGGGAAATTATGTTTTCCAGTGCCAAAAGCCAAAATCCTGTAATCTTTCAGCAGTAACTACAGACAACGTGTCCCCTGTTGTCATGGAAACTAGAGTCAACAATGAACTGCAGGCAATGGAGTCTGTCTGCCCTGTGATTTGCACACCACAGAAAATGCTTTCCAAGGATTCTGAGTTTGTTTTCAAACCTCTCCCCTCTGCTGCTTTTAGGCAGTCGCAACAGCCTGAGGTAAGCTGTGTTTATCAAACAAACCCATTGAATCAGGTTGGGGTTTCGGAACTTACTTTTGCAAAGAAAATGGTTGCTCATATTGATACTGTGGGGATTGAGGGAAAGGAAAAATGAGCAGCTGTTTTTTCGGCCAAAAAACATTTGGTGGCCTCACCAGACAAACCAGTAGTATCGGGGGTAATTACAAATGACTATGAGCCTTCTTGTATGCAGGATAGTACTGTTGATAACCCATTATAAGATGAAAACTGGACCCCTCAAATGGCACTGCAGGAAGCTGATTGGTCCTTCAATAATGGTTCCTGGCGTCCTTCTCCTGACTGGGACCCTAAATTAAACTTTTCACAAAACAAGCCTTCATGGCGTCCTAACATTTCTGTTTTACCCATGGTACAAGTTAATTTGGAAACAGGTGGTGAGAAGCAAAAGCCCCCCCAGGAACAAGTTCAGCCTTCAGAGGTTTTAATTGATTTGCATACTGAACATCTTCATACTGATAAAAAAGAAGTGGACTCTAACAAACCTTTGTTGTCAGACTTATTTTCTAAAATAAAGAAAGAAAGAAGCAGCCCCTAGACACAATGCTGTTAGATTAAGATATAAGGGTGGTCTAGAAGCTAGGCCAGACAGGCATTATGTGGGGAAATATTTGTTGAAAGACTGTTTGCATTTTTCCCCACGTGAAGTGTTTGCTTTTATTAATATATCTGGTGAGGATAATTTTGATATAAGCTTTCGCTCAGCATATGCCCTGGATTTATTCTGGGAGCGTTACAACCAGGTCAAATTCTCACCCTTGTGGACCCCGTTTTTGGCAATTCCCCTGACTAAACCATTGGTTAAATTTGTAACAATCATGTTTCGGAATGAAGGTGTACATATTGATGACATTTTGTATTGGTTATCCCAGAAATGTGATGTCTTGAGTTCTCCGGAAGCCATTTTAGATGACCAACAGTTTTGGATGGGGGGATGAAAATTTGAAGTTAAACTTAGACAATTGGATTCAGGGATTTTGCATATTCCAAACTTTTTTTTGTTGGGCCGGGATAGGGGGGTATGTTTCTATGCGGGCCAACCCATGGCATGTTACAAATGCGGTGCTAGAACACATTTATCTAGTTCATGCGATAAACCCCGTTGTCACAACTGTGGAGAGATTGGTCACATAGCCTTCCAATGTATGAATCACACTAAATGTGATCTCTGTGAAGACACAGGTCATGTCTTCACCGAATGTGTGTGGGCGGCTAGGAATAAGGCAACTATTAGTAGTCCTGATCTTCTTATTCAAAAAGCTCACGATTTAGCTTCTGGAGTAGGGGTAGGAAATCAAGCTTCTAGCAGTGCCATTGCTGTCCCTGACCCTCAGCCTTTAATCATGGATTCTGTAGTTCCATTATCAGACACCTTGAACGATACCTTGCCTATGTTAGCCCTAGTATGTTATACTGACAAACAGGAGGCTCGACCCCATGAGGTAGTTACTCCAGCGCCACTGCAAGTGAGACGGTCCTCCAGGAATTTAAAACCTCCTTTAGTGGGCCGCTGTACTGCAGATGTGGAAACCAGTAACCCTTTTGAGGTTCTATCATCCCAGTGGGGAGACTCGGTCATGGAGTGTCAAGAATTGGACTCACAACCAACTAGGGATAGCCGCCCCTCCCCATTTACGGTTCAGGAAGGGTACAAAAGTAAAAAAAAGAAAAGATGAAAAAAATATAGTTAACTGACTCATCTTCAGTTCTGGCTTCACTTAATTTTGGGTCTTTGAATGTTCATAGTTTGTTAAACTTTAAAAACGACAGGTTGTGTTTAATTATGTGCATGAGAATTGACTAGATATTTGTTTATTACAAGAAACTTGGGTTTGCACTATTGACCAAGTCAGGATATTCCGAAAAAAAAGTGTTGGGGCCCTTCTTATTGGTCCTTTTGACAACATTCAGCCGATGGCTTGGGTTTTTTTTTTGGTACTTATAGTTTTTCTTTGATAAAATTAATGGACTTGATCCCAGGGAGGTTGATGATTCTAGATGAGGTTTGGAAGTCTATGACGTGTAGATTTATAAATGTTTATTGTCCCCAAGTGAAAGCTGAAAAGGTCGCACTAATGCAAATGATTAAACCTTTTTTGATTACTTCATTTGCAATTTTTCTCTGCGGTGATTTTAATTGTGAATTGGACCCAAGTAAGAAATTGACAAATGCATTAAAAAAAGGGAAAACATATTGTGATACTATGGCTCTTCAGGCATTAGTACAGTCATCCGGGCTGGTTACGGCCAGTATTAAACAGCAGGGAGGCCCTATATTTACCTATCAAAAAACAAATATTCTTCTGTAATTGATTATATTTTTTTATCTTCAAAATTATCTTTTTCCTTTTATACTATACCTGTGGCCTTTTCAGACCATCTCTTACTTCACTGTAATATTTCTGGTGATTCACTTCCCCATTGGAGAAGATCCAGGTGGAAATTTAGTGCTCTCTTATTAAGCTCCCTTGAGATTCAGCAAAAACTAGGTTCTCTACTGATGGCAAGGTTGTCGGTCACCTTTTTATATGATGACATCGGTCAATGGTGGTGGGATATGAAAGCTGATTTGTGCAAATTTTTCCAGAATCAAGGGAAAATAGCATCAAATTCTAGTTTCCTTTGCTATTTAGCTTTACGACAACAATTGTATTACTTACTTTCTAAGGCTAATACTTCAAAGTTTGATTATTCGTCACAGATACACACACTGAAAAAGGAAATGCTATTGGTACAATATGACAGGGCAAAAACTGCTAAAGTTCTTCAACAATATGGGCTAAAAAGCAACCTCAAGGTGACCCTTTTGAGGCCTTTAAAAAGTATAGAACTAATACTTCTTTAACTGCCTTAGTTAATCAAGAAGGTCGTGTGGTGACTGATACGGAGAGTGTGCAGAACATTATAAAAGAATTTTTTCTAGTACATGCACCTACAGTCCCTCCCAGCGTAATAGAAATGGAGCATTTCCTGTCTTCTATACAAATTCCTGATTCACCCTTCCAAAAATCTTCACTGGCAAAACCTATAACACAGTTAGAAATAGAAGATGTAATAAAATCTCAAAAATTAGGCATTTCTCCAGGACAAGATGGCTTAATGGTGGAGCATTATAAAACCTTTCCTTTGGAATTCAGTAGGTGTTTGGAATTAGTTTTTAATTTTTTCCTTTACAGTACAGTTTTTCCAGGGTGGGTCCCTGCTGGATTAGTAATTTTTTTGTATAAATCAGGGAGGCAAACACATTTGGAGAATTGGAGACCGATTACGCTTTTAAACACTGATTATAAGCTTTTCATAGGAATTTTAAATAATCGATTGAAACAATTTGCTGTCACAGTGCTTTCTCCTTATCAATTTTGTGGACTACCTGGAAGAAAAATCAAGCAGGCCCACATGATCCTTCGTGATCTCATTGAATAAACAGTTTCTCAAGGAAAACAGGGCTGCATTGTTTCCGTTGACCAGAAAAAAGCTTTTGATAGGGTGTATCACCCGTTCTTATTTTTGTCCTTGAGGTATTATGGAGTACCTAAGGTAGCGATTCGTTGGATCAAATTACTTTATGAAGGGGCACTGGCCCACCCGATTGTGAATGGCATATGTGGTGTGGGGTTCCACATGCCTAGTGGGGTTCGTCAAGGATGCCCTTTGAGCCCTCTTTTATATTCCTTTACTATTGATTCTTTAATAAGATCTGTGACAACCATTCCCAAATGGGAGGGTATGTTAGGCCCACCCTTGTTTTCTAAGCATTTTATTCAAGCTTATGCTGATGATTTATGTGTATTTTTTTCTAATATTGAATATAGCCCTGTTTTTCTGGAATTAATGATTTATTTTTCTAGGGTATCTAACTCTAAAATACAAGAACGAAAAAGTCAGGGATTAGTCATAGGATGAGGGGATGTCGTGGATGAGATTATTGGAGGAATTACAATTTCATCGGGGCCTATAAAAATTTTGAGCTTATTCTATGGATCGCAGAATTTATCAGAACTAAACTGAAATACTGCAATACATAAAATTGAGGGGAAAATTGACTTATGGAGAAAGTGGAAATTGTCAAAAATTAAGAGAGTTCAGATATTGAAACAATTTGTTATTCCCTGTTTTTTGTATACTGCTATGGTTTTTCCTTTACCCATGACTTTAGAAACTAGAATTTACAGTATATTTTTTCAATTATCATGGGGTAATCGGTTGAATCCGATAAAATGGCAATATACTTATTTGGAAAAAGGAAAGGTGGGCTTGGGATGGTGGACCCGGTGGTTTTCTTTCACACTTTGTTCATCTTACATAATATCCATGTAGGGCTTCTTCCCCAAATAACCCCATATGGGTCTCTGTTTAAACACACTTTGGCAAATTACTTTTTAGCCTGGCAAAATTTACCCCCAAAACCGATTAAATCATTGAAATTGCCACACTATTTTTTGTCAGTGGCAAAGAAGCTGTTTACATGGGGTATTTCAGTTCGATTGGTCAAGGACAACACTGGGCCTCAATTGTATAAAAAAGTGATGACATTGCTTTATCCGACTGAACCTGCTTTTAAAAATTGCCCTATGACTCATGTAAAACTTGCTATTCAAAGATTGAATACTCCTCGATTACCCGAATACAAGTGGGAATTGGTTTGGCTTTCCTTGTATGGTCACGTGAACGTTAGAGGAAATGCTAAACATAAAGTTGTAACTGAAAGATATTGTCCTTATCCGGATTGTATTGCTCAAGAAGAATCAATGGAACATTTTTTATGTTCTTGCTCCTATGCCACATCTTCATGGAAATTCCTGTCATCTAAATGGAATATGTCTTGGTTGTTGTATCTAGATTATAATACCTTGATTTTAGGTATTAATTTTCAGTTGAGTAGATGTTATTATAGGGAGACATGGCAACTTTTTTGTTGTCGTTTAATTTATTATTTGTGGCAAGCCCGATGTCAGTGGGTCTTGTACCAAAAAAGGATGTCTTATGAGACTGTCAGCTTATTAATTACAGGGGCTATGGAAAGGATTTATGTTAAAGACTGTGAAAAATCCACTTCTTGGAAGGTTATCAGCTGGTGGAAGGGATTCCCAATGTTTATCAAATATAAATAGTACGCCTTTCTTGTTAGTTTACAAATGAATGATTGTACTTTTTTTGTGTGTGTGACTTAACACAATGTGATATTTAATTTGACTTTCTTGTATTTCATGATTGATTTATGGTTTGTGTGCTTCAACACTGTTGGTTATTATTTGTCCTTGATGTTTGTATAATAAAAAATTCCCCTACTCTTTTCGATAAGTGCCATGGGATCTTTAACATCCACCTGAACTACCACCAATCCAGGTAGATGGGACCTCGGTTTAACATCTCATCCGAAACACGGCACCTCAGAAGTGCATCAACCCTCTCGTGCTGCACTACAGTGTCAGTACTGGGATATTAACCCAAGTGCCAGATGTGGGAACTGAACCCACAGCCCTCTGATCTCCTGGCCTCAGAGGTGAGTGTGCTACCTACTGAGCCACTGACACTGCTAGGATGCAGTCCTTCTCCAAGGACGGAGTGCATCATTGCTTCCGCCACACTGCCAGCTGGATGCAGGGGACAGTGCTGCATAAAAATGTTGAATGGGAGCCTGGTGACTGTCGGTTGTTCCTGCAGTATGGCTGTTGCCTCTAAGATAACTTTTGTTAAGCCAAACATTCCCCTTAGTAGAACTGATAACTAGTGTTAGCCACTTGAAACCACTCACCAGTTATCATGTGTGGTAGGCTTCAAACATTTCATGGTCACAGAAGGGAATAAAGACTGTCAATAATATTAACAAGGGCAACAACACTGAAACCTTTTTGGTGATCTTCAGGTACTGCAGAAAATGTGTCCCTCAAGAATGTACAGTAGGTCACTTCCTGACATCTCTAGTGAGATGAGATTGTACAGCGTTTCCGTATTGTTAATCAGTGTGGTAACAAAAAAAACCATCACTGTGAAATATTAGAGTGAGGAAAAATCTCCGCTTTACCCGGAATGGAGGAGATACCAGGTCAAGGAACTAGAATTTGAAAAATTAGCATACGGTTTAAACAATACTCTCAGAACATTCAACAGAAAGCTGGGTAACATTTGATTTTATTAATTGATTAGTAACACCTGCAAGGGCAGAGGAGATCTGAATTCTGGATGAAATGCAAAACACATTTGACTTCTGGCTATAGCAAGACTTGTTTTTTGCTTCTTTTCTCTCTTTTTCTGGGGACAGTAGGTTGGGGGTGGTACACAGTATGTAGACAGAACTAGTTTTTGTTTTATCCTTCTTGGATAGTGGCTACTGGGAGTTATACTATTGACTATTCATCACAGTGTTAATCAGCTCCACACTGACTACCACTTATACTTGTTTTCTTTTATTTTATGTTAGTTTTGACATGTGCATAGCAACCTTGTTTATATGACCCTGATAGATATGTTATTTTTGTACTTGAAGGATTATCATGAAATGTTATGTTGCATTTTCATTTTATTTAAAACAAATTAATTAAAGAAAGAAACCTTGTGTGGTAGGACACAGTGCATGCTTTCATCCTCAGTTTCCAGCCCCCCCCCACCCCACTATATATATTCAGCTTATACTACTGTAATTAGGTACACAAGCAGCATTGCACTAATACATTATTCATGGGTGTTGCTGTCATGTAGTAACCTTAATTTCTCCATTTCAGCTTAGTAACTGCTTTTAGCAGCTTTTATTAGATGAACTGCACAATGTGGGTCATGTTTGCGTGAGATTTTGTTACAGATTGTATGGGGTTACATAGAACACCAAGGTTCGTACTATAGAGTGTTAGGAGCAATAAGGCAGTGATCCCATGTTGCTCCAAATTTAGCTGTGGTAAATTAAAATCCCACCATTAATTAGGAATATTTCCAATTTATTTTTTAATTTAGTTTGGTTTTTGCTTGAAATTATGGCAAGTGGTAAGGGAGTCCATGGATTTATAATTAATGTGCAGCATGAAAAAATATTTTCTTTTTAATGTTTAAAATTTTGTCCAGTTAGTTTTGGTGGATGCGCTCTAGTATCTTTATCCATTCGTTTGAAGTTGAGGTTTAGTTAAGATAGAATATATGGGTCTTGCATTTTATCATATACAGTTCATAGAATGATTGAATGGGGACCTCAGTCCATTTAGTTCCCTCTTCCACTAGTCAATGGTTGTATTACTGGTTAGTGTCCAAAGTCTGAAACTTGAACTGGATTTTGAACATCTAAACATGACTTTGACCAAAACAGCATGAAAACAGTTCTCCAATCACATTGCTGTATTATAACATTTTCAGTACCTTATTTTATAACCTCATTTTCCAATTTATTTTTTTTGATCTCCCCTTTTTATGCAAATATCCCTTCTTTTCTGAAACAGCATTTTCACTGATAACCAACAACAGCCTCTAGGGATGCAAACTACTGACTACAACAACATATTCTTTTTAGCACTGCTCTGCAAATACTGCTAGAACTCAAGTAGGTGTACTATATGTATGGTAAGGGTTCTTATGTCAGTCACAGTCACCTGTTCTTTCGTTCCCCCTTCCTCTGAAAATGAATATTCCCTGTGAACATCATATACCCTTCCAAACATGGTACTAATATCTGGGGTGTGGGGAGAATTTTTACAGTCCTAATTCCAGCATGACCAGAAGTGCTAGGATTCAAACCTGTAGCCCTTATATTACCTTAAAAAATGCTTACTTGAGTTTCAAGCAGTTGTTTATTTGCAAGATTTGCTAAAACTTATAGGTAAGAACATGGTACAGTGCCTCTGAAAAAGCAGGGTGTACTGCCCCAAAAATGGGTGCTGATCCAAAAAAAAAGACAATAAGGGCCCAAGATTCAGAGCCAGGTGTTTAGCACAGCCTCTTTGTGCCGCGCTTTATGCCCAGCCACTCTGGCGCGGATATTCACATGGATAGTGCTCACAGACAGAGTAGCACTATCTGACTGAATATTGAGCTATGTTGGTGCAGCGCTAAATGGATCTGCACTGCACTGACATGGACCAGAGCTGCATAGGGCCCACAGGAGATAACATGGCTCAAAAAGAGATAGGGCTAGATACCCTGTGGCCATAATTAGCCCATGCATGCAAATGAACTTACTGGGCATACAAGGCACTAAGGGGCTATCTGCCTACCAATTATTGACTCGTATGCATGCAGTGCAGTGGACCTTTAGTGCCCCATTTTGTGTGTGAAACTCTCCATGGTGGCCTAGGGTTTCCCCATCACCCAGTTGACATTAATATGCCCTGGTGGTCTAGTGGTTCCTCCAACCCCCCAAACTGTACACAGATCCTCCACCCACCCATCGAGAACCCCAGTCATGCACCCCCCCCACCCTGAGTGCCAGTCTTATGAACTCAGTGGCTGGCACAGATCGACTCTCACCTACTTAGCTGTCTGCCATCTGAGAGTCATGGAGCAAGATCGCATACAGTACATACATACATGCAGTACATACATACATACAAATCTGCCAGCAGAAACAGACCTTATGGTCCATTAAGTCTGCTCTAGTGCACAGCTAGCACCTCTAAATCATAGCTGCTCCACCCCCTTCCTCTCCCCCCAAGCAATTTTTCATTTCTACTTACCCAGACATGCCCCAGTGCCCTATACCATGCCCTTTTGAAAGCACCCAACATCCTACATGATACCACCTCCTCTGGTAGAGTATTCTATTTTGACACTACACTCTCTGCATGAAATAGTACCCCCTCATCTCTCTCCTAAATCTGCCCACCTCCAGTCTTAGCCTGTGTCCTCTTGTGTTGCTCACATTCCATGACTGGCAGACAGTGGACAGCCTGGGAGGTGACAGAAGGGCTGTGCCGACCTCCAATTTCACCAGACTGGCACTCAGGGTGAGTGGAGAGTGGGGCGGAGGTTCTTGGCAGATGGACAGTTGGGGGGGTCCATGTACTGTCAGAGGGTGAGTGGAACCACTAGATCACCAGTGCATATTAACTATATGTCAACCATGCAACCAGGGAAAGGGACAGCTTGGCACAGGGGTGGGCAACAGCAATACAGCCACCCTGCCTTCAGGGGGGTAGGAGTACAGGCTTAGCACCCAATTAAGATGTGTTTTTCAGCTGCAGTAAATAGCTTTGCTCTGGGGGCTGTTTAGCTCCACCACAAACCTTTGATTATGCTTCTACACTGATATGCATGCAGGGACCCTCACATTTGCATAGATGCAACCATATAGTTAGTGCTTTTGTGCTGTTGAGTTTTAGAAGTGCTCTGGGGACTCAGAATATGGCCCAACCCAGAGTTCTAGCACAAACCCATTTTAGTACAGGCACTAACCAAGTTCACATTGGCTCTCACATTTGAAAATGAGGCCCTTAGTAAAATAAGGAGAGAACTCCAGGCCAGTGCATACTGTAAGTACAAGCATTTGAATAATCTATAGTTGAAATGTGGGGTAATAGTACAGTGATAAAATGCATGGTACAGAGCTTGCATGCAGTTTACAATTTACATCAGCTTAGTTGAGTACAGTTCTGTCAAGACTAGGGAAAAAACAACTAGGGTCAACAAGAAATTACTTCATCAAATAATCATCGAAGGTGTATAAACATTCTCAGGAAATTAAATAGTTTGTTCGTATTCATAAAAGTCTCTTCAAATGTGTGAAAACAGACCAAATATATTACCTCATATTTGCCTTTTCAACAGTTTATGAGAACAGGGGTTAGGAAGTTTCGATGAATCACAGCCATTCCAGCTCCACTCATATTCGCAGCTCACAAGAGGCAAAGTTGTTTACATAAGTGCCTGGCACAAAACCTTTTCCTTCTTAAATATGTGATCTGCCAGGATATGTATTTATTTGTCAAAGTCCTGGGGAGACATAGACGTGCATGCTATAAAGTTATTAGGCCAGATAGTCAAAGCTCTTAGTTGAACCTTGTAAAGCCCCTACCCTAAGCATAAATTATTTCATTTCCCTGAAGCTCCCCACTCTATCTGTCCTCTCCATGTTGGATGGCACCCCCTTGAAGCAGTTCAGGCCTTCAAATATGGATAGTAATCTTGCCTTCTCTGCTCAAATTGATGCCACCTTTGCCAAGCTCCTCCCCAAACTCAGTCCCTTGTACTGCAACAATGACAGCTTGTCTCTGCAGGTTCAACAAGAGCTTATCATCAAATAGTGCTCCCAGTCTTACACAATGTGGATGTGGTCTACAGTATCATCCCATCCACTTCCCTGGCCAGACTGGACACACTTTATAATGAATGCCTTTTGTCACTTCGCTACCAATTCCCCTCCTCAAACTCACCAGTGCTCCCTCTACTCCACCCTTTCCATCCTGCCACTATCCTTACATTGCCAGTTCCATTGTGCCTGCTTCATCTACAAATACTGCTTTGGGTACCTTCCCGCCTACCTTTCCTTACTCCTGTCTCCCATCCTGCATGCCTCATACTCCCTCCGCTCCAGGGTTCACCTTCTCTATTCCACAGCCTCATTCCTCTGCTGGACAATCAGACTTCTCATATTGCCTTTCCTCAGTCTGGAACCCACTCCCCTGCTCCATCATTTTCTTACCTCCCCTGGCTTCTTCAAACACCAGCTGAAACTCCTCTCTACCTCCATCTTCTCTTGTTATCCCTCTCCCTGACCTTCCCCTCTTTAGAGCCCCTTCTGTCCAAGTTTTTGGGCCTCTTCCTCTGTCTTACCTCAGCCTATTTCAGGCTCTCTACCTTGGTACTTCTGTACTGCTATCTGCTCCATGAGACTTGCTGCTTTTGTTTGAACTTTTACACTATTATATTGTACTTTGACTGCACTTGTATCAGGCATTGATTTCTGTGTACATTTCCTGTTCCCAGGTCGCACCTGGAAATGAGCCTTGGCACAGTGTGACTTTCCCAGTTACCAATTTACACACATATAATAAAGTTGCTATATTCAAACAAGTTTGGAGTGCTGTGTGAGTGCCCAGACTTGTGTGAATACAGTCCATTAGATCAAAGGCCAAGGAAGGCACTAAAAGTGCTCTCAATCTCGGCGCTACCCAGGCAAATCATCAATCATGTTTTTTGAAGATGAGGCATGACTGATCATCATTAATCATTAAATGCTACCAGATGATCTTCAAGGGAGATCGGGATCTAAGATCATCATCTAGATCATGATTCAGTCATCAAACCTGAACTTTCAAATCACCAGCTGATGCTTATTCATTATTTTTGTAAGCTTATATCAGCATGATGACTTTTGATGACCTGTGGATGAGCAAGTGATGATCACTGATGGTTATAATAGTTCTGTATTACAAGACTGCAAATCAACATGAGTAATACTTAAAGTAATATGTGTTACTATTATGAAAATCTAAATTTCAGATATCAGCAAAAGCATACTAATTATAATGTAAATCACATGAAGTCAAGTTTTAATCCATTTAAGAAGAGTACATGCAGTGTTAGATATAATACACATCTGCATAACTAATTTGCATATTGCAAAAGAACAGTTTAGGGATCAGAACAATGGCAATTTATATTTTTAATATAACTTTTCACTGACAATATTAGTTTGCAGACTATTAGGAAAGGTTTGAGCACAAACCAGGTACTCACCACAGCCATAAACAGAACCACTGGATGGAGCTATATAAACCAATTTGAGCCTTTATAACACCAGTAAGAAGTGAGGTGTCAGAGTAAGCATAACTGAAAGCAATGTATTTGTACAGAAGATGTATCATAACTGATAATTCATAGAAACATAGAACTTGACCGCAGACAAGGACCGCAAGGCCCACCCAGTCTGCCCATTTGTACTACCTGCTACAGAAACCACAGACCCTACTTTGATCTTTGTTCTATCACTAGGGTTCCCCTTTGCCTGTCCCATGCATTTTTGAATTCCCCTACTGAATTTGCCCCCACTACCTCCACTGGTAGGCTGTTCAATACATCCACCATCCTTTCTGTGAAGAAATTCTTCCTCACATTACCCCATAGTCTACCTCCTTCCAGTCTCATGTCATAACCCCTTGTTCTAGAACATCTCTTTTTCTGAAAGATGCTACCCTCCTGTACCTTATTTATGCCTTTGAGATATTTGAAGGTCTCCATCATATCCCCCCTTTCCCTCCTCTCCTCTAGGGAATACATATTGAGGTCCTCCAGTCTCTCCTCATATGACTTATGGTGCAAGCTCTGCACCATTTTCATTGCCCTTCTCTGAACTGCCTTTACCCTGTCTATGCCCTTACAGAGATAGAATCGTAGAATCATAGAATCCTGCCAGCAGAAAAGGACCATTTGGCCCATCAAGTCTGCCCAAAAGAGATTGCCCACCCCCTCCCTTTTTTTACCTTCCACTCCACTGTCCTGTCTCACCTCCCCTGCCTAGTCCCATGTATCCATGTGTCCATGGCCCTACAAGCCTTTGTGAGCAGTAACTCCCCCTTACATCCCCCAAAATCTGCCCTCTCCAGCTTGAGTGCATGACCTCTGGTGATTTTGTTTTCACTCAGTCTGAAGATGTTGACCCCTTTAACCTTATTTATTCCTTTCATGTATTTGAAGGTTTCCACCATGTTCTCCCTCTCTCTTCTCATCTCCAGTGTATACAGATCAAGCTCCTCCAACCTCTCCCCATATGGCCTCCCCTGCATCCCCTGGATCATCTTGATCACCCGCCTCTGGACCCTCTCCAGCTTGTCACATTGCAAATGGGGCCTCCAGAATTGAACTCTGTACTCCAGCTGTGGTTTGACTAGTGTTTTGTATAGCGGCATGATCACCTCCCTCCTCCTACTTGTGAAGCCTCTCCCAATGTATGCCAACATTCTTGTTGCCTTATCAGCTGCTCATTCACTCTGGTTCCTAACCTTTAAAGTGTCAGTGATCCAAATTCCTAGGTCCTTTTCGTGCTCCATGACCTGTGGTGTCTCCCCCCCAGGCAGTAAATAGCTCTTGGATTATTGCACCCTATGTGCATTATTTTGCACTTTTTCATGTTGAATTGCAATTGTCACTTTTCCGCCCACTCCTCCAGCCTGGCTAGATCCTGCCTCATTTTCTCCACTCCACCAGGAGTGTCCACCCTGTTATAGACTTTCGTGTCATCCGTGAACAGATATACCTTTCCAATTAGACCCTCCGCTAAATTCCCCTGTACACATTGAACAATATGGGGCCCAACACTGATTCCTGGGGTACCTCACACATCACCTCTAGTTCCCTGGAGTGCTCTTCCCATTGACCACCACTCTCTGACTCCTTCCTCCCAGCCAATCCTCCACCTATTTTGTAAACTTAGCTCCCACACTCAAACTGCCTAACTTGTTTACCAACCTTCTATAGGGGATGGAGTCAAACGCCTTCCTGAAATCCCGGTAGGCCACATCCACCACTCCCCCCTAATAATACACCTCCATTACACCCTCAAAGAATTCTATCAGGTTGGTCTGACAAGACCTACCACCTGTGAACCCATGTTGGCTGTCATTGATTAGCACTTCCTCCTCTAGGTGTCTTTCTTCCACCCCCCCCATTTCCGTCTCCTTACTCCTCCCTGTCCTCCACTCTCCCCTGCTCCTCTAAGTACTGAAATTGCTATTAATTACTTATTTAATGACATTGGTACCTCTAAGTACTGTATTTCTGCCTAGCTATAATTTGCTGTTATTTGAATTGTGACTATGTATTTCTTGTAAATGTCTTTGATGTATTCTGCATTGACACAGAACCTTTGTAAATGAGCTTGTAGCTCAAAGGTGTATTTCCCTAGAAATTTATAAATAAAAAAAACAATTTAAAAGACAAAGAACCTCTGTGCACAAGCACTGAAGCAATGATTACCCCAAAGGGCATTGGCCGGGAAGTCAAGTTTCAAAGAAATACAAAATCACACATACCCCCACAATGCAAAGCATCGTGGGCTGCATATGCAAATCACCACAGAATATTATGCTGGTTCAACTTTAAGCAGAAATGCATGTTTTTTTGTTTTAATTGGGTTCATCACAACATAACCCAGATAGACCATCTTAGGGTAGCTGGTTCATTCCACTGGGGTGTCAAACAGACAAGGCATACTGATGCAGCATGTAAAATACAATTCTGATAAAACAACAGTAGTGTAAACTCATTGCAGCTATGATCCAAAAAGTGCCTGGAGAGTCTCCCCCCCACAAAAAAACAACAACATCGTGCCGCATGGCGTGGGCCTCTGTTTGAAAGCCTGCTGTAGTGTGTAAGCCTCGATCAGATCATTCGGAACCCAAAAGTGACTTTTTTGGTTTCCAAATAGTTAGATCGTGGCCTACACACCATAGCAGGCTTCCAAACACAGGCCCACACCATGCGGCATGTTAGGCCGGCCCCAAACACAGTGCAGTATTTCTTTCAATAAAGGCACAGTCCAGGTTCACCAGCCGGCACACACACAATCATTGAATCAGCGAGCAACCCACATGTACATGAAATGTTTAGAGTCCCTAACATATGAAGCCCCCAACCACAAAGAAGTCCTGGGATCATAGTATTCTGCTGCTTTTTTGAGCTCCAGGAAGCACACACACACACACACACACAACAAAAAAAAAAAACAACTTCAGTCCACCATCAATTCAGGAACATCAAAGCTGTGGCCATTTGCTACTTTCCCCCTCTGCACTTACACTAAACCACAACGTTCTGGTGGCAAAGAGAAAAGCTTGTTCAAGGAAAGGTCTCAAAAAGTACAAATAAACATATTTTCCCTCTTTGGTTCTGGTGGCAAAGAGTAAGGCTTGCTCAAGGAGATAGTACAAACAAACATTTCCCCCTTTGCATTTTCCCAAACAGTACAAATAAGCATTCCCCCTTTGCATTTTATCTTTATCCAGCATCTTCTGGCCACAAAGCGCCACAAAGCTCAAAGCAACTTGGATAAACACACTCCTCAACCTCACCAAAATCCCCCAACCCCCAAATCAGTGCCTGGTTTGTACAAATGTCCCTAAATATTAAGGCAAACCACATTTTAAAGAGGGACCCCCGACGTATTTCCGGCAACTGAATAAAACAAGCACAAATCCCCACTCAAAGGATGCCTAATCAGACCCTTATCGCAATAGCAGAATGATGACTTGGCACGTATCAGATGGGGACAGTATTCTCCATTTGATGATTCCTGGCAAAGTAATGGGACTAAACTCCTCAGGAAGCCGCATTTTAAACCCCCCTCCAAAGCCAGCCCAGCATGGAATGACATCAACGCTCTGGTAACTGTTCTCGAGTGCAAACACAATCCCTCGACATCTCGTGATGACGTTACGGGAGCAGGATGTGAAGAGGTTACAGGTGACTTCACAGGTGAAAGTGGGGCACTCCAAAACAAAAGCAAGGACAGCAAAAGCACTGTAGGCTACAATACAGTGCAAGGCGGGAGCACAGTGCATAAAACATAAAAAAAATATTTTACTTAGCGGTTTTGGCAAGATGCCCGAACGTAACTGCAGGGACCAGAGCAGTTACATTCAAGAGCACAAATTCAGAGGGATCTGGTGTGAGGTGGGAGAGTTAGACAAGCCCCCTCAAATGCCCACAACATAAATAAGGACATACCTGTAGACAGTAGCTGCCAACAGTTTATTGGGCACAACAAAGCTTGTCAGGAAGCATTAAAGCACAAAGTGCAGCCCTGGGTAGAAATGTCACAAAACAGGCCACATTTCCAACAGGAGTTTGCACAGAAGACATTAGGATTTTCACACAAAGGCGCATAGGAAGGCATTGATTTTATCTTTATTATCTCTTCATAAGGGCTTCTTATGGGTGCAATAGTAATAACTCTCTTAAATGATTTTCCATGCGTTTGGGCTGTATGGAGTTTTGTGACCTGCATTGGTAACCCCATTTCATGCACTTAGCCATCTGTAGAATGTTTTGTCTCCCCTCTTCACCTCCCTAACTATTTTCTCCTTTGTGCATGCTTTTGCCTTAGTTCTTAATTGCCTTTCCCACTTCCCTGAGCTTTTTCTTATAGACTGCCCTTTCCTCTAACCCCTGTGATTTTCTGTAAGATTTGAATGCCTTTTTTTCTCCCTGATGGCTTCCCTAACCCCCACCATGAACCATAGGGGTTTTCTTCCCCTTTTGCATTTGCTAATTTTCCAGATATATTACTCCATGGCCTTCAGAAATCCTTCCTTTATTGGCCCCCACAGCTGCTCTACCTCCTCTAGGTGGTGGATCCCTTCAAGTTCCCTCCTTAAGATGTCATTCATCCTCCCAAAATTTGCCCTCCTGAAGTCGAGCACCTTTGTGGTTGGCCTGCTCGATTCTGACCCTGCCCGGATGGAGAACCTGACCATTCGGTGGTCACTGTCTCCCAAGTTTTCCCACACCGCTACCTCCCCCACTCTGTCCCCATTGGTCAATACAACATTGAGTGTTGCCTTTCCCCTTGTAGATTCGATGACCAGCTGGATTAGGAACGCATCCTGTATGGATTCTAGCAAATCCCTGCTTTATCTTGAGGAGGCTGATGGGGTTTGCCAATCCGCATTGGGCAGGTTCAGATCCCAAACCACTAGGATCTCCCATTTACTGGCCTTTTCCTATCTGTCCCTACCATTTCCCTATTCACTTCCTCACTCTCATGTGGTGGTCTGTAGACCACCCCTATCCTTAGTGCCCCACCCCCTTTCTGCCCAAGGTAACCCAGAGGATCTCAGCAGAAGCCTTCTCCTCTGTACCCTCCACCACTATTATCCCATCACACACATACAGGGATACCCCCCACCCTTTTTTCCCTGCCTATCCCTCCTGAAAAGACTGCACCCTTGTAATTCCACCTCACAGCTATGACAATCCATCCACCACATTGTTGTTATCAAGTCTGGGTCATCCGCACCCACCACCACCTCTAAGCCTGCCATTTTATCCTCTAGGCTCCTGGAGTTGGCTAGTATACCCTTCCAACCCACCCAGCCCATTTGATCCCCTTCTCTCCTGCTGTCCTTTGTTACTTGCATCAGGAGAGTGTTAGCTGGGTTATCTCTGCTAGGTCAAGAATCTGCTTCCTCCTAGTACCGCATGCTCCCCTGACTAGTTTAAATTTATATCAATTCCCAGCCTCTCATCAATGTACACCTGCAGCTTTGCTCTTAGTAGTCTAGCCCCTGCATCACTTATGTGTAACCTGTCCCTTGCGTACAGGTGTTCATCCACATATGTATCTCCCCATTCCCCTAAACATGTGAAGCCTTCTTCCTTGCAACACTAACTTAGCCAGAGGTTAAATTCCTTTACTCTGAGTTGCCTGGCTGTGCTAGCACAATATACGGGAGGACTTCCTAGAATGCCAAGGAACTGACTAGCCCTCTACAACCTTCTGCCAGCTCCCTGAACCTCCTTTGAACCACCTCTACCTCTTCCCCTGCTAAGTCATTCATACCTATATGCAGTACTAGGTGCAGCTTACCTTCCACCAAATTGATGCAGTCCTTTACCCAAGGGAGCGCCCATCTAGCTTCCACACCTGGGTCGCAAAAAACTGACCTCCCCTTAAAAGCTACTTTCCTCCTTTGCCAATGAATCCCCTTAATGATCGAATCCCCATACACTACCACAGCCCCTGCATTTTCTGTCCTTGAGAATGCCTTGTCTACACTGTCCTGACCCTCCATGCGCCCTCCACCCAGTGAAGGTGCATTCCTGTGTTCTTTGACCACCCCGACTTGACCCCTGACCCCTCTTTTTCTTCCCTCCTTTCCTTGCTGCTGGCTATCTTTCCTGTCCCCTCTTGATCATCTTCCCTCATTTAGACCCTGGCTCTAAGATCCTGCTTCCCCCCCTCCAATGCCCTACCTTCTTCCAAGCTTTCCACTCCATTCTTCCCATGTGTTGCACATCCTCCTCAATCCTCTTTGACCGTGCCACCTGTATGTGTGCCACCCTCGCTTGCCTTCCTTAATACTCTCCCTTTATGCCCCTCACATGTGCCACCCTCATTTCCCCTTCCATGGCATGGCCCTTCTAGACTCTGCGCCCTTCTTTCCCTCACTCTCTCCTTTTACCTTAACTCAGCCTGAGGCCAGTACCTGTTTGAAACCACTGTATAACTCCTGTTGAGTACACTTTCCCCATTGCCTCTCTGTCTATAGACTCTTTGTCCCCTGCCTGTTCTGGACCCTCTGTCCCCTTCCCACCATCTTGTTCCCTCCTCCGCCCTTTCAGTTCTCCTCTCTGATCCCTCTCCTCCTCTCATCCATGCCCCTCTCTGTCTCTCCTCTCAATATCCCTCTTTAACCTTACCCATTTGCCCTCAATACACTCAGTTTTTGACAGATAGGGCATTCCTGTAGCTTTCACAGAGTGCTCATAAATACAGCAGCTCTTCAGCTATTACAACCAATTATCCTACCTCCCCCAATCCCTTGCTCCCTCTCCTTTCATGGTAATTTTCCTTCCTCCCCCTCCAGGGCGGATCCAACTGCTCAAGCCGCTTACCCTTCCAGCCCCCTCTGCTGTGATTTCCCCCTGGTCCAAACTGGTTCCTCCCTAGATCTCCACATTTTCTCTTTCCTGCCTTCCTACTTAATTAATACCCGGTCAGTAAGGGCCCTCTCAGAAAAGCAACAACATCTGCAGTTTCAGTACCCACTTCAGGACAGTACCAGGCTAGCATAAAATTTCCCACCCCTTACCAGTGCACAATAGCCAAGAGCAAAAATCAATAAAATCTGAAGTTTCATTACAGATTCTATACAGATTCAGTACAGTGCCAGGCAAACGTAAAATGATCCACCCCTTACCAGTGCCCAATAGCCATGAGCCAAAAATAGCTTAGAGCATGCCCCCTGTACCAATCAACCAGAAGAATTTCCCACCCCTTACCAGAGCCCAATATCCTAGAGCAAGTGTTTAAGTTTTGCTTCAAGTCTCACCAGTGACTTAAGCTATTACTTCAAGTGTTCAGCCCTTTTTTAGCCAAGTCTCACCAATGCCTTAAGTTTTACTGCAAGTGTTCAGCCCTTTATTAGTCAAGTTCAGTGATCCTGGGATCCTTATGGCCAATCAGTGTTGTTTTTCTTGACGTTGGCTCCGCCTTCCTTGTGCATTTAATAGAGGTCAGGACTGGTGTGGGTGGTTGGGACTGGGGAAGGTGGATGGGATAAAAATCAGTCCCTTCTAGCTACCGACGTGGCTCCATAGTGCTACAGCTCTTTGCAGTGAGTCGGACTTGTTTGAGACTGGGCTTACCTCCCTTTATGCCCAGCCACTCCTTTGAATCTGGTCTTGATTGACTGTTAGGACCCTCTCTCAAGACCTGTCCCTGATGTGCCCAAACATCTGTTTCTATTACCGTGGTCGGTCCTGGCTTTGGTGCTGCAGATACAGTCAAAAAACCCAGACTTCTCCTGCCGCCGATGTGGCTGTTAACTGCTTCTCCTGCCCATACCTCAGATTTGGCCTCTAGGCCCCCCTTATCAGTCTCTCCAGTCTTGGTGCTGCTGATGCCAATGTAGCCTAAAAACTGGCAGACCTATCCTGACATTGATGCAGCCTTTAACAGCTCCTCCCGCCCATGCCGCCAATGTGGCTCCTGGACCCCCGATCAGTCCCTCCTAGCTGCCGATGCAGCTTCCTGGTGCTACAGCTCTTTGCGGTGAGTCGGGCTATGGCCTCCAGAGTTGGACACAGTACTCCAAATGAGGTCTCACTAATGATTTGTACAGAGGTATCACCACCTCCTTCTTTCTGCTGGTGTTACCTCTTCCTATGCACCCCAGTACTCCATTGGCTCTCCCCACAACCTTGGCACATTGTTTGGCCACCTCTAGGTCATCAGATATGATTATTCTCAGATTCCAATAAAGATATCAAAATAGAAGACAAGACAAATTCCATATGTGCAGAAAAAAGGTAAATTGATTAGTTTTCATTTATTACAGTAATTTTGACCATGGGCAGTTGTGAAAAGTTATTATAATATGAGATCATCAATCACAGTCATCATTCCCATAACTGTTTTTGATTGGTGACCATTTAATGTTCACATTTTATGATCACAGTGATAGTTTTTGAAGTTCGAACATCATCTTTGAACATAACTGATTATGATCATTCATGATACATCATTATAAAATTAACTTTTCAGCTGGGTAAGCTCATTCCACTGCTGGCCACACAGAGGTATGTGTCTATACATACAGTACCACAGACAGGCAAGGAGCAAAACAGTTTGTGCATCTGAAAGCTGTTAGCACATTTGCACTAACTTTCTATATTCAAAAGTCCCTATGCAAATGACCCCTTATCCTGTGCTAGGTGCCAAGGGGTCATTTACATGCTACTATGGCTTCATTAACATATGCGGTGCTATCTTGTACGCCATCAATTGCATGGAGCACAGTCTCTGCCTGGCATCTGTGGTGCCCGGTGTGTAATAAAAATAACAAACTTCTAAAGTTCCACTCTGGTCAAACCTGGGGTACTGCTGTAATTACACATTTCATTACCTGCTAGTCTAGTGGGCCCCCCATTACACATTTTGCATGTTTACCCCTCTTGCCCTCCCCAACAATGATAGCAACCAGCACAGACCCACCTCTCACCTCCATAGCCAGCTGCTCTCTGCCACATGCAGGTATTGTATCACTATATAATTCTATATAACAATATAGTGCTTGTGGGGCATCTAAGACTTAACACATAACCATGTATATGTGTGTGAACAGTTGAATGTTTGTTGTACTTAGTTTTGCATCAAAACTTACATGTTCCACAAATACTATATTGTTATACAGAGTTATAGAGTGATGCAATACTTGCTTGTTTCAGATTGCAGCTAGCTGCAGAGGTGAGAGGCCACCATTGGGGGAACAAGGGGTAAGGGGTATGAGCATGAAATACATGGAACAGGAGTGGAACCACTAGACTACCAAGGATACAATAAGTATAATATACTGACAGAGATAGTGATGTGAAAGGGAGGGTGGACCAGTAGACAATCAGGACAGGATGCTACATTTACACTGATGGGATGGGTACTGAGGAGTGGGGATGACTTACAGCAGTAAAAAAAGGTTTTCAACAGCATGAACTAGCACAGCACTACCAAAAACATTTCAATATGCCATTGCACCACTATGCAGTGCTCTGGTATTCATTATCATAGGCAGTAGGCACCACATAGTGCTCTGAAAATAGCAGTGACCATGCAAAGAGGCTGTCAGCCATGTATTCACATTTAGTGTGGTGCTTTCTGTTAACACGGCACTAATCCTTTGAATATCTTGGCCTTCAGATCAGTAGATTTCTGTAGTACTGTAACACGATAAGTTCAGCCAATTTACTTGTCAATCACAATGTTTCCTCACAATTAGCATGGTTTTGTATGTATGGTAGTTCTCATACTTGTTTTTCCTTCTTTGACACAGTTCAATATCCTTTGGTATAGCATGGACTTGCATTTACATTAGTAACCAGAAGTTCTTTATGGTATTGGACAGGGAGGTGTACAGGGCTCAAAATGACTGAATATAAATTCTGTCCAGTTCATGGTACTAGCAGTAGCTGGTACAGTAGCAGGGGTACCACAAAATCTGTCATTTAACAAATTTATCTTCTCTCCCATGGAGCAGTGGCATTTTGGCACTGACAGTAAACACTGGAGTAAAGGGAGCCACTGTATCGTGGTCTTGGGTTTGGCTGGGCTATATGCCCTTAGATATTTCCTGCACTGCATATAGTATTCAGGTAATTCCCCTCGTATACGCCTACCCATAATGCTATTTAATATGAATCTACAGTATTTGGTGCTGGCCTACATACAGTTATTTAGTTACTCAAGTTTATAAACTGTTGCTTAAATGCTTTATGTTGGATCTACTGTAATACAAGTTGGTGTTTAATGGAACACACTGCAAGTTATAAAACATTAAAAAATTATAAATTCTTTACTGGCTTCCAATAGGAGGTCCCCTGAATATGCTAGATGTTAACTGGTGCACGTTTACTGCAGCCACATCCAAGATTAAGGTCATTCTCAATGCCCTACAGGAGCATGCCTCAGACAGCTAGTGATGGAACCCACTTGGGAGGGAGCAATCTTGGACCTGGTACTCTCAAATGGGGACTGAGAGAGGATCATGGATTTAGAAGTGGGTAGCCATTTGGGAACAAGCGACCACTGCACAGTGTGGGTCACAATAAACTCAACTGTGGAGTTAAGCCATACAAAAGTGAGGGTACTGCACTTTAGAAGGGCTGACTTTGGGAAAATGGGGGAGTGCCTAAGGAATGCACTAGCAAGTGGGAAGGAAGGAGGGGGTGGAAGAACAATGGGCAAACATAAAAATTGCCATCATAGAGGCAACATGCCTTTGTGTGAAGCAAATAAAGAAAAGCAAACAAAGTAAAAAACCACTATGGTTCTCAAAAGAGGTGGCAAGGAAGGTTAGGGAGAAAAAGATAGCATTCATGAAGTATAAGGAATCACAGAAGAAGCAGGACAGAGAATTGTATCAGTTAAAGCAGAGGGAAGTGGGGAAGGCATAGATAGCCAGCTCAGTTAAGAAGGGGGATACAACCTTTTATAGATATATTAGGGAATGAAGAAAAACCAAGGAAGGGATAGTGAGGCTTAATAAAGGGGAGAGAAGGTGGGCAGAGAATGACAGTGAAAAGGCAATGATACTGAATGAATACTTTTGCTCAGTATTCACAAAAGAAGAATGGGGGAGGTACCTAAACCAAACAATAGAAGCACTCTGGGAAGGGGGATCGATACCAGTCCATTCACAGAAGAAAGGGTCCTGAAAGAGCTCTTAAAACTCAAGGTGGATAAAGCAATGGGGCCAGACGGGATTCACCCCAGAATTCTAAAAGAACTAAAAGGAGACCTAGTGACACCACTGACTACCCTTTTTAACAAATCATGGGAGGATGGTGTGGTACCTGAGGACTGGAGGAAGGCAGATGTGATCCCTCTTCGCAAGAGTGGGAGCAAGACGGAGGTAGAAAACCACAGACCTGTTAGTTTGACCTCAGTGGTAGGGAAAATGATGGAATCACTTCTGAAAGAAAGAATTGTTGAGTACCTAGAGGCCAGTGGGGCACAGGATCCAAGGCAGCATGGATTCATAGCAGGAAGATCATGACAGACGAATCTAACAGATTTCTTTGACTGGGTGACCAAAGTAGTAGATCAGGGAGGGGCTGTAGATCGGGCCTACTTAGACTTTAGCAAAGCATTTGACACAGTATCACACAATAGAGTAATAAACAAGTTAGCCAGCCTGGGAGTGGGTCCCAGGATGGTAGCCTGGGTAACTAATTGGCTGGAAAACAGGATGCAGAGGGTAATAGTAAATGGAGCACACTCTGGAGAAAGGAGAGTTTCTAGTGGGGTACCACATGGTTCAGTACTGGGACCAGTATTCTTTAATATCTTTATATGTGACATTGCAGAGGGGCTGGAAGGAAAAGTATGCCTCTTTGCAGACGACACAAAGATCTGCTACTGGGTTAATACACAAGGAGGGGTGGAAAGGATGAGAAGGGACTTGACAAGGTTGGAGCAGTGGTCAAGAGTGTGGCAGCTTAGTTTTAATGCAAAGAAGTGCAAAGTAATGCACCTGGGAAACAAAAATCCAGGGCAAGAGTACACAATGGGAGGGGGGGTACTAACAACAACAAAAATGGGAAGGGACCTGGGGGTTCTCATATCAGAGGACCTCAAGGTAAGCAAGCAATGTGAGAAGGCAGTAAGGAGGGCTGGGGGTATTCTGGGATGCATAGGGAGAGGCATCACCAGTAGAAAGCAGGAAGTTGTTATGCCTCTGTACAGACAGTTGGTGAGACCCCATCTGGAGTACTGCATGCAGTTCTGGAGACCCCATCTCTGCAAGAACATAGACAGGATGGAGGCAGTCCAGAGGAGGGCAACCACAATGGTGCAGGGTCTGCACCAGAAGCCATCTGAATAGAGACTAAAAGAGCTTAATATGTAAACCCTTGAGAGAAGAAAGGAGAGGGGGGAAATGATAGAAACTTTCAAGTACCTCAGTGGAATCAACAAAGTCCAAGAGGGTAGCATATTTCAGAAAAAGAGATGCGTAAGAACAGGGGGCCACAATTTGAAGACAGAGGGGGGACGGCTCAGGGTCAACATGAGGAAGTATTTTTTCACGGAGAAGATGGTGGATGCATGGAACAGCCTTCCCGAAGAGGTCATGGAGTCAAAAACAGTGGGGGAATTCAAGAATGCATGGGACCAACATAAGGCAATTATAGTGGGATGTAGGAGGAACTAGGCTGCTGGCTAACTAGGATCTGCAGCTTATCTAATAGGTAGGGAAATGGTCAGACTAGGTGGGTCAAGCGGTCCTTATCTGCCATCAAAATCTATGTTTATTAATATGTTGCTTCAATAATTATTACATCTCTAGCTATATTACATGGTCCTGTGTGATTTGAGAACTTTGTATCTTCAATTTGCGTCATGTTATTATTATATTTCAGGATATGGACTGTATAGTTACTGAGAGTGACTTCATGTAAGTAGAGTACATTCAGTGTTTTACCTGGGACTTTTTTAGACATTTAAAGTCCATAGTTGCAGTCTGCTGCTGTTCTCTCATCTTGGAATATTTAAAGCATTTCTTGTAATTTCTTAGGGAACCTTCCATATGCCTGCAACACAGGGAGATGAGTATTATGTCCTGGCATGATATGCTGATATACATCTTGAACATCACATTTCTATATCCAGAACCATAGTTACTTGATTGTGTTGTTATTTACAAACTAAATAAAAACAAATGTATAAATAGGTCCTTCTGGTTAAATTGGGTTTATGTGAGTCAGCAATGATGGGTCATGGTGCGCCTCCGCCAACCCTAAATGGCACACTATTCACAGCTCTGGACAGGTTAAAAGAAATCAAAGGCTCATCATAGACTATATTGTTACTGGAGCATCACATGTCTTCAGTAGTCTAAATGCTTTACCACTTTCAGAATAACGTGATTTAAACAATACCATTTCATTTTGTCCCCTTTGAAAACTGACTTCCATGTCAATCAAGTTATTTTCTGTTTCCAGATTGTATAAATCATACTTAGTGTCAGGGTACCTAGTTATGCTAGTCTATACCTTTGTTACATCTCAACTGGGTTACTAGAATGCTTTGGGCCGAATTCCAAGTCACATGGCACAACTCATGGGCATATGCGAGTTGTGCCATGCGGCTGTATGTCAGGGACCCTGCACCCTATTCCAAGACAGGCAGGGTCCTCAGCACTTATGACCCATGACTTGTGGCAGCCATAGGCTTGCACCATGGGAATAGCATAATGGACCTGGGTGCTAAAAGTTGCAGCCCACATTTAACTGCCCACCCGGAGGCCCACCATTCCATAACACTCTCGTAATCCCCTGTGGGCCTTGGGGGTCTGGCTGGTGGCAGAGGTGCATGGGGGGTACATCACAAAATGGACCTGGGTGCTTCCTGAAACACGGGGATGGGGGCAGCACTGTGTTGGGGGGTGCATGGGGCATGGCAATGTGTCTTTTGCAGTGCTGTAGGTGGGACATCCATTGTTTTGCCAGGATGGATAGTCTAACTTGCAGCGCCATTGAGGGTCTTGTAATCATGTAAATGGGTTACGGCAGCTGTCCTTTTGGGACAGGGTACAGGTGCTGCCATAATCCACTCTTGCGCCATGCCACAGCAGGTTGCGGGCATAGTTGGTGGTGTGGCCCACCTTTGGCACAACCCGCATGCAGCATGGCGTAAGCCGCATCTTGGAATTGGGACTTGTGAATCACATGGCACAAGGTGCAATTTATGCCATAAGGTTTGGTGTAAATCACCTCATGCCAGGCATATGACATCCCTTTGTATCAATGTTTATCTGGAGGATTTCTTTGCTGCCTGTAGCTCATCCAGAATGTTGCAGTCTGACTGATGGCTGCTATCTCTCAGTATGAGCTTAACACACTGGTTCTGAATGATCTGCACTGGCTGCTAGTGTGATGATGCATCACCTTTAAGACAGACTTGTTGACATGCAAGGCCCATATTCAGTATGATCCTTTCAGCCCTCTTGATTCCACTGATGTGTATTTACTGATTGTCCCCATTCCAGGCTGAAACTGCTGAGGAGCAGAGTATTCAGGCTGGCTGCTCCACTGTGTTAGAACTCCTTTCCAGTCCTGTGCACAATGCACCATTGGTGGAGGCCTTCAGAGAGCCACTGAGATTCCATTTATTTAGATCAACTTATTCAAGTATTGTAATAAAATGTTGTAAAGATTTTAGTGATATTACTCTCCCAGATGTGTTTATTCATTTTGTCATGGTATTTTTAAATTTTTTATATACGGTATCTTGAGCCTCCAGGACAGAAAACTAAAAAATCCAGTGAATTTGCTTTGCCTTATTTACAATGGGACCTATGCATTAAGGTGCAAATTTTCTATGCACCGCAGATTAGTGGTGCACAGGCAATCCTAAGTGTCAATGTCATGCACTGGGTGTCATGTGGACCGCTGCACACATGCAGAAAAGTGAAGTGCAGCCCTTCCACACCTGATCTCCGAGCTGCTCATGCAGCTACATGCACAGCCAGTCCAGGGGAGTGGCTGGGGGCATGCCCATGCTCTGTGCCATTCACTAAGGTGCAGAGTGCCAGGCAAGGGGGCAAAGGATACAGCAGGAGGAACCCTTCTGTATCTTTTACATGCCCTCCAATGACATTCACCAGCTGCAGCAGGACAGTGAATCCCTCTACTGTGCTGCTCCAACCCATCATGCTGACAGGGAGGGTTGGGGTTAGCCATTCATGCACTTGGCCATACATTAAAAAAAGGTGCTTACACACCTTCACAGAATCCCCTGCTCATGCACAGCAGGGGATCCACTTCAGGACCTAGGACAGTTATCCGATTGGGTGCCCACCTGTGTCCTTTGAACTGCCTTCGTGCAGCAGCTCTTCATGGTGGTTTGGCCATGGACAGGCACCCTGTGGGTGCACACAGTTGTGCACACCCCTACCCAGCACACCTTTGTGCATAACCCACTCTGTGCCTCATCACACACCCTTGTTCACCTTTCAGTCCAGCCTCCTGGCACTGGGAATCACAGACTGTGAGTAGAACTATTGGAGCACAGTGCTCCATGCCTCTTTTATCTATTTTTTGCAGACCTCCAGATCTTTATAGACTGGGTTCAAATTCTTCATTTCCTGTTGCCTCATGCTACTCTATTTCTGTACTCCATTTTATGGCTGTGGGTAGATCCTCCAGCCACCTTGCTGAAGCTCAGCTGGAAAATGGCTTATCGTGGAACACATGTTTTGGACTTTTCAGTGTATTCTTCCACTAATGAAAATCACTATGGCATTTGAATTAAGTAACCCCTTCCATACCCAAGGGCACCGCTATTGATGTTGGGCAAGTGGTCTGTGCCGCTCCAGTTGCCCATCCAACCCAGGCGGTGTTGTGCAATGCCAGATCCATAAAGAACAAGACTGCAGTTATTGCAGATCTTGTCAAGTCTGTGGATCTGGCTTGCATTACCAAGACCTGGCTGGATAAAAATGCTGGTCTAATTTTGGAGGCAGCAGTTCCAGATGGGTACTCAGTGTTACACTGCCCAAGATTGGACTGGACCACGGTGGGGGGTTGCGGTCTGTTTCAAGACCAAACTAGACCTCACAAGTGTACCAGTTGAGGGAGCTGAGTCATTTGAGTATATTGTAGTGGCAGGTGTGGGTTGTACAATTGTTCTCATCTACCGTCCACCAGGTGATGAGAAATGTTTTCTGCAGGAAGTAGTGGACTTCATCATCGACATGGCATTTGAGTCACCCAGGCTGATGGTCCTGGGTGACTTCAATGCCTGGGTCGAAGATGAACTCTCACAGTTTGGACAACACTTCCTCCAATTAATGACATCTTTGGGCCTTACACAAGTGGTTACTTCTGCCACTCATAAGAGTGGTCACTCCCTGGACTTAGTTTTCCTCCTGGGGATTGACGCCTCTGACGTGGGGGTGGAACCTGTCAGTTGGTCCGATCATTACACTGTGAGGTTTAGTTTTTGCACCCCCCCCGTAGGCCTGCCCCTGTGGAGATGCTTAGGTACCGCTCTTTGCGAGATGTTAGCTCTATGGGCCTAGCAGCGGTGCTTAACCTATCGGAGTTATCTGGAGTGAGCAATGATCCCAATGCCTTGGTGCTGGCCTATAATAGGGCCATCTCCTCGGCTCTCGATCATATTGCTCTGGTACGTGTTTGTCCTCTCCCCCTTCAACCTCAGTCTCCATGGTTTGATGGGACTTTGAGGGAGATGTGGTGACAAGGATGAAGATTAGAATGGCGCTGGCGGAGAACTGCCCTTGATGCCGACCATCTTAGATTGATGGAACATTATCAACTCTATCAATCTGCAATCTCTCGTAAGAAGGCAGAGTTCCTGTCTGGGAAGATTGCTGCAGTTCAGAACTGACCAGCTCAGCTTTTTCGAACTGTTGACAGACATGCAACCCAGCCTGTCTTCAGGTTCGGAAAGCTTTTTCACAAGTGGAATGTGAGGAGCTTGCTCGCTTCTTTGCAGATAAGGTGGCCGACATCAGGGAGGCACTCCAGCTAGCGCCCTCTATGGAAAAAGTTATTGATCGGCATTTGGTCACAGACCATGGTCTTTCCTGGAGTTCTTTTGGCGGCTTGAGTTCAGTGATGTCATGAGGATTGTCCATAGTATGCGCCCTACATGCTGTAGTTTGGATCCAGGCCCGACCTCCCTGATAAAGGGTTGTCTTGATATCATTGGCCCAGTCCTGGCATGGATAGTTTGGTGCTCCATGGATACGGGTGAGTTTTCTAGCTCCCTGAAGGAGGCATTGGTGACACCCCTCCTGAAGAAAGCTTCCTTGGACCCCGACTGCCTTGCCAACTACAGACCGATCTCTAATCTTCCCTTTATAGGGAAGATTATTGAGAAAGTAGTGGCTGCACAATTAGAAAACCACTTAACCATCCATGACATCTATGAACCACTCCAGTCTGGTTTTCGAAAGAGGCATAGTACCGAGACAGTGCTGGTTCGGGTGCTAAATGATCTCCTGATGGCTAGGGATCAGAAAAGCTGTTCCATCTTGGTTCTTCTTGATCTCTCATCAGCTTTTGACACTGTGGACCATAGGGTGCTTCTTGCGTGGCTGGAGTTCATCTGTGGCCTGTCAGGTGCAGTCCTCAGTTGGTTTAGATTTTTCCTCACTGACAAAACTCAGAGAGTGGTGTCGGGGATAAATTCTTCCTGCCCAGTCTCTCTGTCATGTGAGGCTCCCCAGGGATCGGTGTTGTCCCCCATGTTGTTCGCAGTGTATATGCTGCCCCTCGGAGACATTATGAGAAGGTATGGGCCGAGGTTTCACAGTTATGCTGATGATACCCAGCTCTACCTGTCTTTTGCACCCGACCAGGCTAGAGCTCTCTCAGTCTTTAATAACTGCCTCACTGAAATCCAATGTTGGATGGATTCAAGCTGGCTGAAGTTAAACTCGGGGAAGACGGAGGTAATGGTTGTGGACCTGGGTCATAGGGTAGAGGGGATGGGAGCCGGTTTATGCTCAGGTTTATTTCTGGGGGGCTTCCAGCTCCCTACCTCTGAGCAGGTGCGGAACCTGGGGGTGATTTTTGACAATGAGCTAACACTGCATTCGCAGGTGTCGGCAGTTGTCAAACTTTCCTTTTATCATCTTAGGAACATCACCAGAATTAGGCACCTTGTTCTGCCCACCGATCTGCCAACATTAGTCCACGCTTTTGTGACCTTACGCCTTGATTATTGCAACTCCCTTTATCTAGGGCTTCCTGGGGTTGATATCCACTGCTTGCAGCTGGTGCAGAACGCTGCGGCTCGGTTATTGATGGGTACATCTCGTGCCTGTCATATTTCTCCGGTGCTGCGCGATCTGCACTGGCTGCCGATTCAGTGGCGAATCACCTTTAAAGTTGGCCTTTTGACTTACAAAGCCCTACACGGACTGGGCCCGGACTACTTGAAAGGGTTTCTGGTGCCCCACTGCCCTAAGTGATCTCTCCGCTGACCAGACGAGGAGTTGCTAGAGATTCTGAGGGTTTCTTTGAAATCATCTGGCGCTCGTGCTTTTGCATATGCTGCTCCAACCCTCTGGAATTCTCTACTCCATCCGCTTCGTCAGTGTGCGACCATGGAGGAATTTAAAAAGGCCATGAAGACCTATTTATGGTCAAGGATTTATTTTAACTAATTATTGGTTTTGGAGCTCAGATTATTGCTATTTTATGTATTATTTATTATATTTGTTAATATTGTAAGGCACCTTGAATTTAAGAAAGACGTGGTATAAATGACGTTTTATTATTATTTATTATTATTATTCTTTCTATTTAAAGATCATGTACAATACTTTATTTTTTACTGCAAATGGTAGTGTTAATAAAGAAATGCCTTTAAAGCAGTCCCCTACTTGTTTTTATACCCCTCTGCTTAATAAATACTGTAATTTTGCTTTCATGTTCATAGCTTCATTTCCCTCTGACTGCTGTAATTTGTTATGTTGCTTGCACGCATGTGCAAGAAACATAGTGCCATCATCCGAGTTTTTGGAGGTGTGGCAGCCCTCTTCCAATTCAGTCAGTGTGTTTGCAGGCGTGGCCGCAGTTCTCCAATGGCTGCTGGAGCTGTCTATGACAGCAGTCGAAAACGCAGTGGAGTACAGTTGAAAGGGGGAGCTACACTTCAGTGAGCAGTGATAAGATATCGCCTACTCATGCGCACTCCCCCTACACTGAATTAAAACTAGACTAGGGAAATGACAGCTGGTTCCAAATAAAATAAAGACGAAATTTAGGTGGGGGTGAATGAGTGCAAATGCAGGGTTCATATCCTAGCGAAAGTTTCAGTATATAGCGAGCAAGTAATTCTCAAAACTCACATGCACATTCATTTAAACAAGCGGGTGAATTCGCGTCAGTGATAGATGGCAGAAACTAAAGTAGGGACATCCGTGCAGTGACACGGCATGAGACAGAAACAAGAATATAACAGACGTGTTGAGAGTTACTGCTGTTCATGTTGCACTGCAGCTGTAGTAGAGAAAATTCATAAATCAGAAAACAAATAAAATTTAAATGAAAATGAAAATCCCAGCAAATGACAAAGCCTGTGGTAGGGGAAAAAAACATGGGTTTCCAGCCAACTATACAGATAGTGTAGCCCAAAGTTTGGGGCACCAGTCAAAACACTAGTATTAGTTATCCCATATGCCAGACAGAACTACGATAACAATGTATTTCAAAGTTGTAATGAAAGCCTACTATTAAAGGGAATAAGCAGATTGTACTGACAGTGGTAAACAAAATAGTTCCCATTCATTCAGATTACAAGTACAGGGTGCCACGCTGGGAGCCCACCCCAGCGTGACAACAGATGCTATCACCGACGGGGGTGCCCAATCCCCGTCGGCTCCATGCCCCCCCAACAGCCATCCTTGTGCCATGCTGGGAGCCCACCCAGCATGGCAAACATCCGCGTCATGTCTTTTAAAAAAACCTGAAACACAGAAACGATCTCTGGCTGTCTCTGTCCCCACCGCCCACCCACTGCGCACCCTGCCTCCCCACAACCCCCACCCCATACTTACCTCTGACTCTGGCGCGATGATCTCGGTGGACCGGGAACATGTCTGCACTTTTAAAGCCATCGCCGAACTGAGGAAATGCTGGTAAGCTGTATAATGTAATAAATAGGGTTTTTCAACTTTGCTGCATATCTCAGGCATTTTTGGAATTTTGCACCAAATTTTCAACATGGGGTTTTGGGACCCCTTCTCATGAATGCTCTCCATTGTCATCTGGCATTAAATCAGGCCGAAGGGTGATTTTGCAGTCACTCTTGAAATCGCCTTCGGCGCAGGTCAATGAAATGACACTGCCATCTGAGCCTGCGTTGCGCGTTCCTATGCATGCTCGTAAGTTTGCGAATTTTCAATATTTTCACTCCAGATTTTCAACATTGTCATTTTACCACACCTCTTATGATCAGTACAGCTGTCATTTTTCACATCTCGCTTCAAAATGTGTTTCCGCCCATGTAGCGCACAATGGCGCAGTCGGTGTGCGAAATCACTGTATGGGACACATTAAGAAAATCACAGTGATACTGTTCATGATCAGAGGTCTTAAAATGGCTATGTTGAAAATTTGTGAAATAAAATACTAAAATGACTGTTTTACGAAAGCGTGGCAAGCATGCAGTTCTTACGTGACGCTCGTAAGTTTGCAAATTTTCAATATTTGCACTCCACTGACTTCCAAATACCTACACAGCACATACAAGCAAGCAACATTCAATATTGACAAATGCTTGTTCATGATGCTCTGTTAAGCTGGTCTGCTGGCGTCTGGAACATCATGACATCAGTGGGTGGTCTGTGAGCATTGCCATCTGTCAGAGATGCTGTTCCAACTTAATATTTCCTGGTCAGCATGGGCTGCAGACAGGGCATTTTGGTTTAGTTTAACATACTCTCCTTATCCTTATACTGAGTTCTTCATAATTTCTTTTAAGTTGTCAGATTTATGTGTCTAACAGTCTATCATTGCAGTGTTTGTCTGTAATCTGAGTACTGGAATGGCCTGTGCCAGTGTTTGACCTACTCTCAAAATTTAATGCATTTCCTGACAGTTTAAATAGTACTGCTGACAGTGGCTTTGCAACAAGCAGTGTGAGTTCTACTGCCCTGTTTACCAATATAATCATTTTATTTCCCTGCTTTTATAATGCTCTCAACTTGTTAACAACGTTTGTTACAGTGTATTTTATTTTTAACTGACTTTAATGTCTGTGTGGTTAGTTTTTGTTCAGTTTTGTTTTTTCCTGTTTTAATTTTTTGCTGATATGAAGCACTGATGTGCCATCGGTTATAAGAATGGGAAAGGGTATGCACACAGTTTCTATCACTTTCCTAAAGATAACCATCGGGACAATGGGCACTTGGTGTTAAACGTGCCTGCTAGGAACCAACTGATCATAGTGTTTTATGTGCTGGCCACTTTACAGAAGCTCAATTTACAATTTCACAAACTCTTTTGGAGACTGTTGGTTTTACTCTGTCATTGTTGCTGAAACAGATTGAATGTCCCATAATTTTTTTTTTCATTTAAACAGGAAAAACCAAAATGCCACAGTAATGTCATTCATAATGGAAAAAGAATTGAGGCTAGTGATAAATATAAGCCATATTATAACTGTCATATCTGAATTGCTGCTGAATGCTAACAGTGTGTCTATAAAAGTAGCTGAAAGAGGCAGGTATTCATTTTACTGTTACTGGCAATGTAGTGCCTGTGTTTATGGGTTCACGATAGTGTTACAAATATGTGCATTGCTGTCTGCTTTTGCTGGTTAATACTACACAGGTGTGTATGTTTGCAGTGCATTATTATGTGCATGGATTTCTGTGACTGGTGCTCTTGCATGTCTGTGTTGATGAAGGGTACTTTTAGATCACTTTTCAAAGTCAGTGGCTCACTACTCTTACATTGGTGCGTATGGGTGAATAATATGACGATATGGGTGCATGACAGTTACGCCTGGTTTACGGTGCACTGCTCAGTAATATATCTTAATGGATGAAGTATTCTATTAAAGAGGAATGTATGGGTGAAGAGCAATAGTACAAATGTGTGTAAAGTTGCAGGACGCTGTAATCGGCATTGATATTTGTGCCCAGCATTCTTGTGAATGTCTGCATGGGTGCACAGTACTATTATAGGGGTGTGTATAGGTGCAGGGCAATGGTACAAAATGTGCATTTGTGTGCAGGGCACTTATGTACTATTATTTTAGTTCAGGCCATGCTTGCATATACTTATATTGATGAGAAGAGAATTCTAAAATGGAGCTGTGATCCTACAACTTTCCGGTAGGTGCTCACCGTAAGGGTAACCAGCCCAAGACTTTGATCAAGAACCAGAAAGGTGTCACTCTCATCAGCATGCAGTAAATCAAGCACTAAAGATTACAATATTCTTTTGTGCTTAATTTACTGCATGCTGATGAGAGTGACACCTTTCTGGCATTTGTATTGATGCAGAGTACTGTTATGTGTGTCTATGGGTGGAAGGCAATGGTACTAATGTGTGTATGGGCACAGCATAGCACACTTTTTGCCTGGTTATTGTAGTGCAGAACACAGTTACAGTACATGTCTTTGTATGACTGTGGGTTACAGCTACATGACTGTGCATGGGTGATATGTATCTATATAAGGGTTTTTGGTAATGGTGTGTTATTGTGCATGGCTTAGAGGAAATATAGAAACACAGAACTTGACTAAAGGGAGACTGAATATCTATCTATTCTGCCCTTGCTATACTAACTCACTCTACTGGCCTACTGCGTTTTTGTACTGTACCTATTCCCCCCCACTACCATACCTTGAACCCTTACTGCCACTCTTGGGGACTATGATTCCTCTTGCTCTGTCCCAGTCCCATTTAAACCCTTGAAGGGAATTTGCATCCTACCAACCTCCACTCATGCTACTAGTGACTGCATCCTTATTTTGTACAAATAGGACATAACAGTTTACCTTCTTTCTATCACAGAGAAACCTGTATGTTTCAATCATGTACCCACACTCCCTTCTGGATTTCAGTGCATAGATGTCTAGAGCCATAATCTGTCTAGATTTCCCCTCAGGTGAGGTATCCAGAACTGGTCATAGCACTCCAGGTGAAGCCTCACTAGGGATCTGTGCAGTGACAGAATCACCTTGCTTTGCCTACTGTGAAAACCATTCCCTATAAAACCCATCACCGTCAATGCCTTTCTGTATGCTTTATTGCATTGACTTGTTTACTGCAGGGAGTCACTAACTATGGCTCACATATCTCTATCCTCTGTGGAAGTGGGCAGTCTAACTCCTACCATCAAGTATTCTGTGCATGGAGTATGCCTACCAAAGTACACTTGTGCTCAGAAATGGGAAGCATGTACAGGAAATAACAGTCAGGGAGACATTGGGTGGGAGTGGCTATTGCACAGTGTGGTTCCAGTTAGATATGGTAAGGGAAAGCATCCTGACTAAGACGAAAATCTTGGATTTTAGAAAAGTAGATTTTTGGAAAAGGTGTGAAGTACTAAAGAGGCACCTGGCAGGTATCAGACCAGATATGGGGGTGGACCAAAAGTGGTTCATCATTAAGGAAGGAATACTGGTTGCCACAGAGGAGTGTGTTAGGCTCAGGGGTTAAAACACAAGGGCCAAAGCGCCCAGCTGGTTCAGTTATGGGGTTGCCCAGGCAATAACGGAAAAGAGGCTGGCCTATAGAAAATTCAGGAAGACCAAGACAGAGGTGGATAGGGAAAATTACCTAACTTTGCTAGTGAGGCTAGTAAGGAAATCCTGCAAGCTAAAGCACAGAAGTAGCTGCAGACAGTTGAAGGAATTAAGAAGGGGGAGAAATCTTTCTTTCACTATATAAGTGAAAAAAGAGACAAGAAGAAAGGGATTGTTAGGCTTAACAAAGGGGAGGAGTGGGTGGAGGATAATGGGGGAAAAGCAGAGATAATAAATGAATACTTCTGTTCCATCTTCACCAGAGAGAAGGATGGATCAGTGCCTTCAAGAAGGAGAAGAGGAGCAGGGGGAGAGGAGAACATAGATGTAGTGATAGAGGCGGATAGAGTGAGGGATGGGCTGCTAGCATTAAAGGTGGACAAATCACCAGGCCTGGACAGAGTACATCCAAGGGTACTAAGGGAACTGGCCAAGAACCTGGCAGGGCCACTGACAGACCTATTTAATAGTTCACTAGAGTCAGGCGTGGTACCGCAGGATTGGAAAACAGAACATGTGGTACCCTTTCACATAAGTGGTCCCAATAATGACCCAGAGAATTACAGACAAGTCAGTCTGACCTCAATTGTGTGCAAGCTCATGGAGACCATACTAAAGGAAAGGTTGGTGGAATATCTAGAGGAGTATGTTGTCCAGGATTCAAAGCAGCATGGGTTCATGGGGGGGATTGTGTAAAACAAATCTGATTGACTTCTTTGAATGCGTCACTAAGACGGCAGACAGGGGTCAAGTGGTAGACATCCTCTATCTGGATTTCAGCAATGCCTTTGACTCTGTGCCTCACAAAAGCTTGCTCAGGAAGTTGGTGGATCTCGGGGTTGGGGATAAGATGGCCAGATGGGTGGAAAACTGGCTGAGGGATAGACCCAGAGGGTGGTTGTGGGGAGGGAGTTATCTGGCACCAGAAAGGTCACCAATGGGGTACCACAGGGCTTGGAGCTGGGGCTGGTGTTGTTCAATGCCTTCATCAATGACATTGGAGATGGTATAAAGGACAAAATGTGCCTATTCACTGACGACACTAAGCTCTGCGGGAGAGTGGACACAGCTGAAGGGATGCAGGACATTCATGATGACCTGGAAAAGCTGGGGAGGTGGTCCAGGATCTGGCAGCTTGGCTTCCATGCCAAGAAATGCAAAGTTATGCATACTGGAACCAAGAATCCCAAGATAGAGTACTACCTGGGTGGAGTCCTGGTAGCTGCATCAGAGGAGGAGAGGGACCTGGGAGTGATGATCACTAGTGACCTGAAGCACTCCACACAATACAAGAAAGCAGCAGCAAGGGCAAACAAGATGCTGGGATGCATAGCTAGGGGGATCAGTAGAAGGAGAAAGGAAGTTATACTGCCCTTGTACAGGTCACTGGTAAGGCCACATCTACAGTATGGAGTTCAGTACTGGTGCCAACACCTCAAAAAGGACATTAACCTGCTGGAGAGGGTACAGAGGAGGGCTACAAAGATGACAGCGGGTCAGCAGGGCAAGGTATATGAGGAGAGGTTGAGGGCACTGAACATGTACTCCATGGAGGACAGGAGAGAGAGAGAGAGAGAGAGAGAGGACATGATTGGGACTTGAAGTACTTTAAAGGTATAAGGGTCAGTGCATGAAAATGAGTGACTAGTATGTTACCTATAATGTCCCCAAGATACTTCAAAAATTCAAATGTGGGGAAAACCATAATTAGCTGTGGTGCTATGCCTATTGAAACAATACAGTGTAAACAGATAAAAAAAATTATCAAGAATGCCATGGCACACTCCTTAATGGTAAATTTCCACATCCTTGTGTGCAAACTCCAGTAAGAAGCAGTAAATGCTCTGTGACATTTTTACCCATGGCTGCATTATGATGGTTAACTGCAGTTGCATCACTTTGTATCTGCTCAAATAAATTCTTTTCAAGCAAAATACTTGCTTGTGTTGTTGTCTGCACAATTTGGTAGCTTCTATAACCTCCCCCCCAAATCACCAGAAAAGGCACTCTCGGACGTAATGCTAAGTCCCCTTTAGTTACGTCCAGACGTTTGGCATTGGAGCGCTTTACTATTTAATTTCCCCCAATTTTATGAGATGTTTCCCAGCATTTGTATCCTGTTTAGGCCACTGACCTGCCTTTTCCTAAATTTGGGTTTTATTCAGTGATCGGGGTACTTTGCAGTCACCTGCCCTCAGGTTCATGTCCAAATTCCCGGATGTTTGTATCGAGAGGTCGCGCTATTGGGGAGTCGCACGAGAACCCAAGAAACCCAGTGACGTGGCATCATAGTGCGTTGTGCATCAGGGGGATATAAAACCGGCAGCCCTGAAGAGATTTGCCCCTTTCTTCCTGCAGCAATCGAGGAGAGAAGTTGTTTTGTCCCCCAGTGTTAAGTGGCAAGACTACAGAGACTCCAGACAAGCTCTGTTGACAACAACCACTCTATCCAGCACCATAATATTTTACATCGAAGCAAGGGCATATTTATTTGAAACCTGCTGCCTCGATGTATTGGTAATATGGTGGTTTAGCTGGTGGAGTTTGGAGCTTTTGTTTTGCTGTGCTGGCTGACCTCTATGATGTGAGGTGTTATTTATTTATTTACTTATTTACTAAATCGTTTCAGCTCCCTGGATACTGCCTGGATAGCCTGATATTAATTTAATCACCCCCACATGGATGACGTTTGTTTCAGACCCCCTACCTAGATGGCTTGTTGTTATTTATTTCAATGTTCTGATGTGTTAGGCCTTAGATTGCAGAGCTTGAGAAAAAGGCTGTGTGTTAAAACTGTGCAATCAATTTGCTCAGTTTTGGGTGAAGTAATGATTTAAGGGGGGGTAAGGTGGGGAAGGGGTACCCATATGATCCAGCTTTTGTGCTGACCAATGCTGTTTTGTGATTGTGCTTTTTTTTGTGGGGGGGCTTATGTAGGAAAACAATGTTTTTACTTACTGGGCTCCATATGATCCTCTCGAGGCCTACATACCACAGCAGGCTTCCAGATAAAGACACACGTCATGCAGTAACTTAGTATTCAATTACAATTGCTCAGTTTTTTTTTCTCCTATTTGTCTAATTGTCATATAATCGCTCTTTAATGCCTAATGACCAGGCCTCTGTAACCACTGAATATGTGTATTGTCTTATTGTCCACCCTGACGTGGAACTTTTGTAAAAGAGCTCACACTCAAAGGTCTTTCCGAAATACTAATTAAACAATTAAACAATAATTTTCAGATGTTTGCTTTGGTGTGTTGCTCCTTCATGTAACAAAATCCACCAGTGGTCTTGCTGTGTTTGAACTGGTCGAATGTGGGATTTTAAGAAAAATGCTGCTTATTTTTTGGTTTTTGGGATAATGCCGCATGGTTTTTGTTGGTGGGGTTTGCATGGTATGGGCTATTATTCTGTGTGCTACTATGGTAGTGTAGCCCTCAAGTGATTATTTGAGCCCAATAAGTGAAAAGATTCACTTTTGGGTTTCAAATGGTCCGCTCAAGGTCTACACACCACAGCAGGCTTCCAGGTAAAGACACACACCATGTATCATTTTCTGATGTTTGCTTTGGTGTGTGGCTCCTTCATGTAACAAAATCCACCAGTGGTCTTGCTGTGTTTGAACTTGTCGAATGTGTGATTTTTAAGAAAAATGCTGCTTGGTGGTTTTTTTTTGGGGGGGGGGTAATGCCCCATGGTATGGATTCATTATCTGAAAGGCGTGTGGTGTGTAGGCCTCAAGTGGATTATCTGAGCCCAATAAGTGAAAATATTCACTTCTGAGTTCCAAATAGTCCACTCGAGGCCTACACACCACAGCAGGCTTCCAGATAAAGACACACACCATGCGGTCTGTTTTTGTAATGTTTGCATTGGAGGAGGAGGCCCCATGTTGCAAAATCCACCCTCCTGCTGTGGTTTAGCTGGTCAAATGTGCGGCATTACATGTTTTTATGTGACTCACTGTAATTAAAATGCTGCTTGGTGTTTGTTGGGGGGGGTGCGCATGGTATGGGCTATTATCTGGAAGCCTACTGTGGTGTGTAGGCCTCAAGTGGATTATTTGGAGCCCAATAAATGAAAAGATTCACTTTTGGGTTCCAAATGGTCCGCTTGAGGCCTACACACCACAGCAGGCTTCCAGATAAAGACACACACCATGTATCATTTTCTGATGTTTGCTTCGGTATATGGCTCTTTCACGTAACAAAATCCACCATTGGTCTTGCTTTGTTTGAACTGGTCGAATGTGTAATTTTAAGAAAAGTGCTGCTTGTTTGTTTTGGAGGGGTAATGCCGCATGGTGTTTGTTGGGGTACAACATGGTATAAGTTATTATCTGAAGTCAGGTGTAGGCCTCAATTGGATTATTTGGAGCCCAGTCATAGATTCACTTTTGGGTTCCAAATTGTCCACTTGAGGCCTACACACCACAGCAGGCTTCCAGATAAAGACACACACCATGCGGTCTGTTTTTGTAATGTTTGCATTGGAGGAGGAGGCCTCATGTTGCAAAATCCACCCTCCTGCTGTGGTTTAGCTGGTCAAATGTGGGGCATTACATGTTTTTATGTGACTCACTGTAATTAAAATGCTGCTTGGTGTTTGTTGGGAGGGGCGCATGGTATGGGTCTTTATCTGGAAGTCTGCTGTGGTGTGTAGGCCTCGAGTGAATCATTTGGAACCCAAAAGTGAATGTTTTCACTTACTGGGCTCCATATGATCCACTCGAGGGCTACATACCACACCAGGCTTCCAGATAAAGACACACGTCATGCATAATTTTCAGATGTTTGCTTTGGCGTGTGGCTCCTTCATGTAACAAAATCCACCAGTGGTCTTGCTGTGTTTGAACTGGTCGAATGTGGGATTTTAAGAAAAATGCTGCTTGTTTTGTTTTATTTTTGGGGTAATACCGCACGGTGTTTGTTGAAGGTGCTGCATGGTATGGGCTATTATCTGGAAGCCTACTGTGGTGTGTAGGTTTATGATTATTGAGCCCAATAAGTGAAAAGATTCACTTTGGGTTCCAAATGGTCTGCTCGAGGCCTCACACACCCCATCAGGCTTCCAGGTAAAGACACACACCATGCGGTCTGATGTTTTCTGAAGTTTGGTTAGGGGTGGGGGCACCTCAAGGGGTTTTTGTTAGTGTGACATCAACAAGCTAATCATACATTATCTATAGATATTTTTTGTATTGTTTACATACTCATACTGTACAAGGCCTGTTTACTCCAAGTGTTGTCTGAGGGTGGTATTCTTTCCAGGCTGGTGGATGCACACCTCCATGTTGTTTGCAGGCTGGTGGATGCATGCCTTCATTTTGTTTGCAGGCTGGTGGATGTGCGCCTGCATTTTGTTTGCAGGCTTGTGGCTGCACGCCTCCATTTTGTTTGCAGGCAGGTGGCTGCGCGCCTCCATTTTGTTTGCAGGCTGGTGAGTGCACGCCTGCATTTTGTTTGCAGGCTGGTGGCTGCACGCCTCCATTTTGTTTGCAGGCAGCTGGCTGCATGCCTTCATTTTGTTTGCAGGCAGATGGCTGCGTGCCTCCATTTTGTTTGCAGGCAGGCGGCTGCATGCCTCCATTTTGTTTGCAGGCTGGTAGGTGCGCACCTCCATTTTGTTTGCAGGCAGGTGGCTGCACACCTCCATTTTGTTTGCAGGCAGCTGGCTGCGCACCTCCATTTTGTTTGCAGGCAGCTGGCTATGTGCCTCCATTTTGTTTGCAGGCAGGTGGCTGCACGCCTCCATTTTGTTTGCAGGCAGGTGGCTGCACAACTCCATTTTGTTTGCAGGCAGGTGGGTGCATGCCTCCATTTCATTGTTTGACTTTTTTTCCTGTGAAGCATGTTGTGCATCTCATGTTGTCCTTTTGCTCGTGTAAACCACTTGATGGATCATGCCTTTGGCATTGCGCCTCCATTTCGTTGTTTGACTTTTGTCCTGTGAAGCACGTTGTGTGCCTCATCTTGTCCTTTTGCCCATGTAAACCACTTCAAGGATCATGCCTTTGGCACTGCGTCTCCATTTCATTGTTTCACTTTTGTCCTGTGAAGCACATCATGCATCTTATGTTTTCCTTTTGCTCGTGTAAACCACTTCATGGATCATGCCTTTGGCATTGCTCCATTAACCTGTTTTCGAGTCTTATGTCTTGTCGATTCCTGAATTTACCCCTTCTTGCTTCGTATATTTTTGCCAGTGTGGCATTAACCACATCTTGAAATGCATTTCTATTCCAAAATGTCAATTCCATTAACAGAAGAGGTATTTTTTTAAATTTTCTTCTTCTGTTCCTACAGACTTTCTGAAAATTCTTAAAGATGGAATCAAGAAGACGACCATGTTTATCTGCTGCAGCAGCGCTCACTGAGGTATCGCATAATACTGCTATTGCTCAATCAAGCAAGGAAAGAAACCTGCTTTACAGAGTGAATATAAAGAAGAATGAAGGCCGCTATCAAGCATATTTGGAAAAAAATGCAACACGTGCCAAGAAAAACAGACACAACATGACTGAGGATCAGCGTAGACATTATAATGATATGGCAAAGGAGATAATGAGAAGGTACAGAGAAGCACAGAAGCAAAATATCCAATCAACTGTACAAAAAAGTAGTAGGCCAACAAAACGAACACGTTCTGTAAAATCTCTGTTTGTCCGCCTTCCCAGCCTGCCATCCCCGACCTTTCGGGAGCCCCAAGGTAGACATCCCTCTACCTTCCACCCTGCCTGAGTGACCCCCGGATCCCCATGGAGCTTCAGCTTACCCCCTGAGCAGGGATGGGGCAGAGCCCCTATGCCCCATCAATCATCTTTCATCGGTCCGGGAGCCGTCGGGCAGGTGAAGGCACATCGAGGGCATGTCTCCAGGGCTCCATCTTCCCGGTGATGGCAGGCTCTTTTCCTTTCTTTCTCCCACCCCTACAGCATGAGACCCAGATGTCAAGTCGTAGAGCGCTGACGTCACACTGTATAGTGGCCGCCCATCCCCTATTGTTAGGGACTTGTAATACTCCAAGCCTCCACTCGGAGTCATACAAGAGGGCGGGCTATGGCCTCAACCCTCCCTTGAGTAGGCGAGCTGTCATGGGACGCTCAAGCCTATCTCCCCCCAGCCGACCCACCAGCGACCCAAGTCCGCTGCCAAACCTGGGTCACTGGCGTGGAGCAAGGTGTGGCATCCAGCGCCTCAACCCTCAGCATCACCATGACAGCCTATGAACACGTTCTAATGATCAGAATGCATTGCCACAGAGGGAATACTGGAGGAAGATAAACCAGTGCCCACCGCCGCAGCCTCACCAGTGTCCACAGCTGCTGCCTCACTAGTGCCCACCACCACTGCCTCTTCAGTACCCACCACCACAGACACCCCACCAGTGACCACCAACAACTCACCAGTGGCTGTCACCACCACACCACCCTCAGCAATGATCCTGCCAGGAAAAGAGCCATTCACAACACCAATGGTACCGTATAATGCCACTCTAAGAAAGTCAGTGCAAAGAGCAAGAAAGACATTGCCAAAATCACCCACTAAATTTGTAATAACATTGGAGCAGATATTGGCATCTTGCTCACCATCAAAGAAAGTGGACCTGGCCAAGCGTGGTGTGCGTCCAAGAACACAACTGGAAGATAAGCTTATGTCAGTAGTATCTGAGAAGTTGTCCCAGCTAAAAAACAATCACAAGAAAAGTGACAGAGGAACAAGGAATTTTTAAAAACCTCTGTAATATTAAAAAAATACAAGCTGCTAAGAACTGCGAGCTCAACATTGGGGGTGAGCTGGAAGAGGCTTATGAGAGTATCTTCTGCAGAGACTGAAACCATAAAAACACATTGCTCTGCACTGCCACTTGAACCTGTGAGTAGAGTGTAAAAATTATTTGAAGACAGTGCCACGCCTCTGCCGCACAAAAAGGCCTTTTCTAAACGGTCAGGCAAAACAAGGTCATACCTCAACAAACCTATTGACCGTCTTCACCAAGAATTCATGCAATAGAACCCAGACATACCACTTGGAGCACGAAAATTTGGCACTTTACGACCAAGGCACATTAAACTTGCAGAGCAGCAAAACTTAAACAATGTCTGTGTGAATATTGCACTAATGCATCACTGAATCTTAAGGCTATAAATTGTCTTGCCAATAAATATAAACTTCCATGCTGCAAAGTTTCAGATCTTTACCAGGCAGTTGAAGTTACTATGTGTTCCAGACTACCTTTGGAAAAGTTCTTCAAATTTGATTGCGTGCAAAAATCATGCGACAAGTGCAGCACCAGAAATGTTGTTGATGTGGTGAAGGACCTAGTCCAGAAACATGGACCAAGAATGGACAACATGGCAGCAGAGGGACAGTATCAAAATCATGCAAAGGGCTGATGGCCTCCAAGTGCAACAGACCAGGAAGGTTTTGAAAAATAAAAGCTCTACTGTCCAAATGCTGGTAGAAGTCCTAAAAGATTACCTTTTCTTCTTGGGTCATCATATGCATGTTGCTGCATGGCAGCAGCATCAGTTTAACCAGATAAGGCAGTTCGTACCCAAGGGATGGGTGGTGATGGTGCTAGACTTCATGGAGAACTACACCTGTAAACTACAGAATGAAGTACAGTCAGCCCACTGGCACCATGAGCAAGCAACAGTTCACCCTGTGGTTACATATTACAACTGTAATCTCTGTGAAGCCACTGACAGAGACTCTCTCATTTTTATAACAAGCGATCTCAAGCATGATCACTATGCTGTACAACATTTTGTCGAAATTGCAAATGCACACCTCATGAACGTTCAAACACTGAACATTGTCAAGCAAGTTCACTTCACAGATGGCTGTGGTGTGCAGTACAAGTCAAAATGGTCATTTTATGATATTTCCTTTTCCAACAGCAAGTATGGATTTCCAATTGAGCGTGCTTATTTTGGATCAAGACATGGCAAGGTGCCCTCAGATGGGGAAAGCGCAGTGGTGAAGTCTAAGGCAAGCATGGGAGTACAATCACAGCAGGCAGTAATCAGGAATGCAAAAGAACTATTCAAATACTGTCACAGTGAACTAACAAAAGGCACTGACACTGAAGGGTGTACTCACCGCAGGAGAACGTTTTTCTGGGTGGGTGAAAATGAAATAAAAAGACTGCCAAGAGGAGATGTAAAAGCTGTACCCAGAACACGACTCGTACAAAGTGTAAAGTCGCAAGTGGATGGTGTGGTGGCCATAAGAAACCTTACATGTTTCTGTACACATTGCAATGATGAAGCTGGGCCCTGTGAGAACCATAGTCTGGTGGAAGAGTGGAAGTCGAAGAAACTAATTAATTTGGCTACATTTGTGTCCGCTGCTAATGTTCACAAAAATACAAGTGACACTGCTTCTACTTGCTCTGCAGCTGTGGCCATTGTGTCTGGTCATGCACAATCCCCTGACACCCATGCCTACCCATCTGCCAGTGACATGACTGCTTCCAGTGCTCCTGCAGTTCCCAGTGCAACAACAGCCACCACGGCCATTTTGAGCACTTTGCAAGACAAGGGCATGCACATTGATGCAACCACATCAAATCACTGCACTGCTCCACAATTGGACAGGCCTGCTTCAAGCATCCAAAAAGTTCAGAAAAACGAAAAAACATTGTTGGAACCAGAGATTGATAAATTCTATGCCATCTACTATTCTAACGAATTCTATATTGGTCAAGTTACAGCAGTAGACACCATAAAGCAGTTGTTCTTAGTGAAATTCCTACAGAACCATCAGAGTGCTTTTCTTAGCCATGACGGCAGGACACTGACAGCATGAAGAAAATACAAATTTTTCATGGGCTGATACAGCTTGAGGGAGATGGCCCCTATGTTGTAGATTCAGAACAATTAAAGATTATTGCGGAAAAGTTCAGCAAGTTGCAACAGAGATGAGATTAAAACACTGCTCTTACTGTGCATTAAGGTGGACTGCAGAAACTGCATCATTGCATTGCACTAACTATAATTTCTGTACATAATTTTCATATCTTCTGTATAGTTTATTCAGCATTTCTATTTTAGTTTAGAGGCAGTTAGTTCTGTAGTTACCGTTTAGCCTGTATTTATAGTTTAGTCTCTAGGTATAGTTCAGTAGATCTGTAGTTACTGTTTTGGCAGTATTTTTAGTATGGACTCTAGGTATAATTCAGTAGTTAGCGTTTAGCCTGTACAGTTTAGTCTCTGAGTATAGTTCAGTAGTTCTGTAGTTATCATCCTAGCCTGTATGCCTACTTTAGTCTCCAAATAGTCTCTGGGCCTTACCCAGTTACCAAAGACTTAAAAAAAAAAGATATAGTTTAGGAGTGAAAATTAATACTTGTTGAGACTTTGTCAGAGTAAACCATTTTACTTCTGTAAATTTTAATTTAATTACCCGTTTTACTTTCACCTATAAAACTTTTTGTTAACTTCTACAACTGTTTCCTATCTCTTATTACGTGCGCTGTTATATAAGGTCCCTTGCCAAATGATAACATTATAAATATGTCCCCTGTTACATGCACATACACTTTTCTGTGCCCCGTTACATGCACATACACAGTTTTATGTCCCCCATTACATGCGCATACACAGTTTTATGTCCCCCATTCATGTGCAACATTGTAACAGGTTTTACTGGTGACACAGCAAAGGAGTTATCCCATATCATATAACATTTACATTAGGTGGGTGATGGCTCCCCAGAAACAATTTTTTTTGATAAATTATGAATTTCAAAAAATTTCACAAATATCACAATTTGGTAGCCCTATTTCATGCACTGACCCATAAATAAGGTAGATAAGGAGAGTCTCTTTTAATTGAGTGGCAACCATAACACAAAGGGGCACAGTCTTAAGCAGGAGGGTGGAAGGTTTAAGAGGGTGGTCTGAAATCACTTCTTCACAGAGAGGGTGGTATACACTTGGAATGCACTGCCAGAAGAGGTGATCTCATTGAACACAGTGGGCAGCTTCAAGAGAGGCTGGGATAGGCACAGGGGGAAATGTAAGGATCGTGGGTAGGGAGGATGAGAGGAGTGGGTAGGGGGGCAGGGAGACTAGCTCAAGCTCTGAACCCTGCAATATGAGCAGACTAGATGGACCAAATTGTCTTCTTTTGCTGGTTTCTTAGTATGTTAGTATGACTCCTACTGCACTTCCAAACAGCCTCATTTTTTTTTCTCGGAGTGAACACATTAGAAGTAATGCCAAACAAATGTAAATATCCCAGAAAGTATACAAGTTACCCAGATGTCACTAGCATGTATGTTGTTCAGGACAAAAAGACCTTTCAAATGAGGGTAGTCACTAAACTTAATTCATTATATTTTTTTAAAATATAGCTATCCAAAAGGTGAAAATAGTTAAGAAAAATGAAAATTCAGGTAATCAGATGGCCATATTTTAAAAAATATAATTAGTGCAGCTTAGTGAATAGGCTCATTTGAACGGTCTTTTTGTCCTTTTGTCCTTTCATGCTAATTGTGTATGTGTAACTTAAATACTTTCTGAGAAAGTTACATTTGTTCTGCATGACTCCTACTGTGTTTGCTCAGAGAGAAACAAATGTGGCTGTTTGGTAAGAAATTGGTTAGGGGATAGCTGACAGGCTGACAATAAACAGAGTTCACTCCAAGGAAAGAAGGGAGGGTGATGGGAGGGTACCTCAGGGATCGGTGCTGGACTCAGTCCTCTTTAATGTCTTTATAAGTGAAATTGCAGAGAAGCAGGAAGGGAAGGTTTGACTCTGCATGATGATACCAAGACCTGCAGCAGGATGGAAAAGTATGAGTGGAGACCTTAGAAGACTTGAACAGTGGTCAAGGATATGGCAGCTAGGTTTCAACATAAAAATGTAAAATAATGCACTTGGGGCACAGAAATCATGGGCACAGTACAAAATGGGCGGAGTGGTATTAAGAAAGCACACATTGAAAAAAAAACAAGATTTTACATACAGTTGATTACTGTTTAACAATATTATGCATCTATGGCTGCGACTGTACATTGAATGCAAACCCATAATCACATTCCTCACTTGAAGCGAAGGGGGGGGGTGATGGAGGCCATAACTGACTCCTTGTTTTTGTATTAAAGGGGTCAGATTTTTTACAGCAAAAACAAGGAAAGGGATCATTTTTAAAATGTGCATACGAGCATGGGTACCACTTTTATTCAGACAGTGCCACCACCGGCAGCTACCACTTCAAGACTGCTATTACCCCCACCAACTACAATCAGGGGAAAACCAGAAGTAGTCTTGCAGCACTGAGATCAATATGGTTAAGGTGCATTTACCAGAAATGACTGCTTAGAAAAGAATGAGAAAGTGACTATGATGACAAGCAAGTCCAAAACCAGATCTCTAGTTTGTTAATAGCCTCCAGCAGGATGAAGATAGGGAGGCATACCAAACTTCCCTAAGGGAAGCAGGGAAGGCAGTAAGGCAGGCAAAGGCTCAAACTGAGGAAACACTAGCACAAACAGTAAAATATGGTGACAAGACTTTCTATAGATACATTAGTGAAAGGAGAAAGTCCAGCGGAGGTATTGCTAAGATCAAAGAGGATAAGGGGGCATGTGAGTAGGAGGACCATGTAAAAGCATCTATTCTAAATAGATACTTCTGCTCAGTATTTACTGAAAAGAAGGTAGGGCAGGGCCCACAGCTCAGCACCATGCACACAGGAGGGAGGGAGGTGTGCACTAGTCCCTTCACAAAAGAAAGGGTCCTACAAGAGCTCGATTAGCTCAGTGACGACAAGGCAATGGGACCTGATGGCATACATCCCAGGGTACTAAAGGAGCTAAGGGTGAACTAGCAGAGCCATTCTCAGAACTGTTTAGTGAGTTTCTGAGCACAGGAGAGGTCCCAGAAAACTGGAGAAGAGCTCATGTGATCCCACTCCACAAGAGTGGTAGCAGGGAAGAGGCAGGGAACTACAGACTAATCAGTCTTACCTCAGTAGTGGGCAAGATTATGGAGGCACTCCTTAAGGAAAGGATAGTGCAACACCTGGAATCCACAGGAGCACAGGATCCAAGACAGCCTGGGTTTACAAAAGGAAGGTCCTGTCAAACTAATCTCATAGATTTCTTTGACTGGGTAACCAGAGTGGTAAACCAAGGGGGAGCAGTTGATATCGCCTACCTTGACTTCAGCAAAGCTTTCGATACTGTTCCACATAGAAGATTGATTAATAAGCTGGGTACGCTCGAGGTGGGTCAGATGGTGGTCAACTGGGAGGCAAACTGGTTGACGGGCAGAAAACAGAGAGTGGTGGTGAATGGTATACAGTCAGAAGAGATGCAAGTCACAAGTGGGGTACCTCAGGGAACAGTACTGGGGCCAGTCCTCTTCAATATCTTTATCAGTGACATTGCAGATGGACTGGAGGTTAAAGTTTGTCTGTTTGCAGATGATACCAAGATCTGCAACAGAGTTGATGATCCAGATGGGGTGGGCAGAATGAGAAGAGATCTGGATAAACTAGCAAAATGGTCAGAAGAGTGGCAACTGGAGTTTAATGCAAAGAAGTGCAAGATCATGCACATAGGGAGGAGAAACCCTGAAGGCACCTATGGGCTGGGAGGGGAGTTGCTGGCAGTCACAAGGGAAGAAAGAGACTTGGCGTCATCATCACTGATGACCTGAAATCATCCAAGCAGACTACTAAAGCAGTATGTAAGGCTAGAGGGATGTTGGGGTGTATTAGAAGGGTTATCACAAGTCAGAAGAGGGAGGTATTAATCCCTCTTTACAAGACACTGATTAGGCCCCATCTGGAGTACTGCATGCAGTACTTCAGGCCACACCTTCACAAGGACATTAACCAAATTGAGGCAGTCCAGAGAAGGGCAACCAAAATGGTGCAGGGACTGCATCAGAAAACATATGAGGGCAGATTAACGGAGCTCAATATGTATACCCTAGAGCAAAGAAGGGAGAGAGGTGATATGATTTAAACATTCAAAAACCTTAAGGGCATTAACAAGGTGAAAGAGTCTAACATGTTTTAATATAAGAAAAATAGCAGGACAAGAGAACACATCATGAGATTAGAGGGAGGTCGATTAAGGGGTAATGTGAGGAAGTTCTTTTTCACAGAAAGAGTGGTGGATGCATGGAACGGCCTACCTCAGGAAGTGGTGGATATAAATACAGTGCAGGGCTTCAAACAGGCATGGGATAGGCATAAGGGAGCAATACAGATGAGTATGAATAGATAGGCCATTGACAGAGCAAAGGCCAATGGCACATTCATAAGGCAGAAAAAGAAATGGGCAGACTGGATGGGCCTTGCAGTCCTTATCTGCCATCAACTTCTATGTTTCTATGTTTCTCCTCCTGAGTCTGATTTTTACGACTGCATGGGCCAAGCTCCACAGATGTTATGCTGTCATCAGATTTGTATAAGAGCACTTTAGAATCACATGACCAGACCGCAGTCTGATATGCTACCACAGTGCTCTGGCATAATTTACAATGATTCTGTTTATGCAGCCCTTCCCCTCCGCGGGCCTCATAAATACACCCCCTTCCAAGTGCACTACTTCTCCTTTCTGCAACTACTGTATGGAAGTGATGACCGCTGTAGACAACATGGCAGCACTGACTTAAACTGTGCATGAATGAGTATCGTGCATAAGTAGTCAAGTTAGTGCCACCATGTTGCACATGGCTGACTCCTGGGAAAACCACACATGCGTGAGTATCATGCATGTGCAGTGCTGTAATCGTTGCAGTACTAGTTATGGCTGACTCCAGTGCGGCGAGAGCACTGCATATTCTTTTCAACGCTCTTGACACTCCAAAAAGCTTTTCACAGCCATATCGGTTCTGACCAGAGTTTGTAATGTTTGCTAGGACAGGCACAGAAAAAATATTGTTACAGTAGCAGGCTTCAGAGGCGTGTCACTGTTGTATCCAAAGCAACTCAGGGTGCAGGAGGCTTGACAGTAGCAGGCTCGTGACCAGCGAGACAGATCATGATGTTATTCTACTGGTGATGGGTGAAAACTTTGCATGGTTGAAAGCAGGTAGCTGAGCCTATCAGAGAGCAGCTGTAGGCTTTCATCTACAACACATTCCCAGAAGCCAGCTGAGCACTGTCACGATCAGCCTTCTACTCATCCTCTCCCAATTCCTCGTCCTTCCCCCAAACCTGATGGCGTCCTCTATGCTACTATTGCAAAACAATCCCACCCTCTTAAGTTTAGCATGCCCACCTCCTGATCACTTATCCAGTGCCTCTTTCTGTAAAAATAAACTCCCACCCATTGCCAATTATCCTGTCTACCTCCCAATGGTTGCCTCATGCCCCATTTGTAAAAATAAACTTCCACCCACTGCCAATTATGCCTCCCACCTCTCAATTGATGCCCCACACCATGCTTGTAAAAATAAACTCTCACCCAATGTCAAGTATCCCACCTACTTCCTGATCATTTCCACCATGCCCGTTTGTAAAAATAAACTCCCACCCACTTTCAGTTATCTTGCCCACCTCCCTATGGTTCTCCATGCCCTGTTTGTAAAAAAAAACTCCCACCAACTGCCAAGTGTCCCACCCACCTCCTGATCATTTCCCCCATGCCCTGTTCATAAAAATAAACTCCCACCCACTTCCAATTATCCTGCCCACCTCCCTATGGTTCCCCATGCCCTGTTTGTAAAAATAAACTCCCATCAATTTTACTCACCCACCTCCTAATCACCTCTCGCCTGCACCATTTGTAAAAATAAACTTGCACCCACTGACAATTATCCTGACCACCTCCCAATCATTTCCTCCAGTACCCCATATGTATAAACAAAGAAAATCATCCAGTGATGACTTCTGGCCCCCATGACCCCTATCCCAACCTTCTTCTTAGCACCCACCCACCATCTCAGCCCAGCCCACACCTGTACCCCCTCACTTACTCTGTCTGATGCACCAGCATGTCCTGCTGTTTCCACCCACACATCCTACTTCTTCTAATGCTGACGGTGAACGACTGAAAACAAGGTACATTTGGTTAATGTTTTTTTTTAATGTATTTTGGACTTTTACTCATAACTTTGTCATTTATTTAATATTTTGTCACCAAATTCTCAACATAGCCTTCTATGAGCCCCAGTTCATGAACAAGGTTTATAAAATGTTTCAAATCTAACCTGAAAGGTGATTCCCCAGTCACTCCACAAAATGACCTTTCAGGTTGTTTTTAAAAATTTTCAGCTACCGGGTTTATGAGGTGTGGTCATAAGAAGACTATGTTGAAAATTGGTAATAAAACATGGTAAAGTGACCAAGTTATGAGTGGAGGTTGAAATATTTCAGCATTCACTGATAATGTCACTATTTTTCTCTATTTTTCCACCAAACATTCAACATGGCCTTAAAAAGACCAGGTTGAAAGTTTAGTGTCAAAATAAAAAAAAACCACCAAAGTTAGAAAAGTACATTGAAACCTTTCATTATACAATGGCAAGAAATTGTCCTCATATCTAGCTGGTCTGTGGCATACCATCACTATACCAAGATCCAGCACATACATGACTATAGAAACATGAAAAGGAATCACCCCCCCAATCTTGACCCCATAATCTCCTTCAAAATGACATCATCCCCACCTCAGATTCCTTCTCAGATAGTAAATCGTGGAAAACTTTGAAATAAAATTCAAACCTTCTCCTGCTCCAGACATCAGCCTAAGCACATCTATTTTCAATGCATCTGATATTTAGAAGCAGAGCTCCTCCCATTAACTGAATGCTAACATTATTTTCATTTCTGTGTTCTCTGGTTTCATTTTTCTTCCTTGTAAGTTTTAAACAAATTATTTGTTTAACAGTATCCGAAGTGGGAGAGTGAAGGGTTGCCAGTCGAGTCTGTCATTCTGGAACTGCACAGCAATTGGGGGGGGGGGTGGCATTGCTTTGCACTCAATAGTGCTGATCATAAAAAATGAATGGTATTCTTCTCATGGTACAAACATTCATTCAGGGAACTGTACTGGGAGAAACAGTGAAGAACCATGAGTGTGTGTATATGTGTGTGTGTGTGTGTGTGTGTGTGGTGGGGTGAGATGCGAGAGTGAGGGGAGCATGGATGAAAGGAACAAGAGCCATGGTGATACAGATAACAGATCTATCTAGTGGAGAAACAGTAAAAGGAACTCCATTAAAAAAATGCTTACACACTGAAAAATTATTTTTAAAAAATGTTAAAGCTGAATTTATACAAAAGGGGTAAAAGGATATTTGGTTGAATAAAACCCCATATTTACCACACTGAGTAGATAAAAAAAGCTACTGTGTGGATAAATGTGCTGGAGTGTCGATAAATGCTGTTTATCTACACTCCAGCACATTTATCCACACAGTAGTGATGTCACACATGTAACTGAATCAGTGCACAGGTGAAGCACTAAAACATTGCCCCCCCCCAAAAAAAAATCAAATCTAAGATGCCTGAAACAAAGCTCTACAAAACACATTTGCACAGATAACTTAACATGAATGAAAGATAAACCAAAAGAACTCACACAAAAGAGAAAGCTACAGCTACTATGAAGATAAACACGAAGAAAAACAAGGATGCAGAACTTCACACCACAAAGATGAAACACCTACCAGCTAAAGGACACTTCAAAATACACAAAAAAGACCACACAAAACTTAAAAGATGAGATGGAAGAAATACTAACTCAGTTTCAAAATTACACCGAACCACTCCTGGATCCTCAACAACAGCAAAAGGCACAACAACCTGAAGAAATTCAGGGCTCTATTGTATAAATCAAATATATGTTGAGCTGTGGTGGAATACACTATTTATCTGTACTCATGCACATTGACCTCTGTAAATATCACTTGTAGCTATGCTATGCTACGTCACTCATGAGGTTACCCAAGGTGAGTATGCACTCGTGCAGATAACTAGTGTATTCCACCACAGCCCAACACATATCCCCTATTTATTTTATTTTTTTAATTGTTTCTGTAAATAAGCCATTGTATATTAGCAATAATACACTTCAGGGGTGTGTGTCATGTGTGAATAACATCAAGTTCTGTATGCTGAATGCACTCATCCTACGGCCTCATGATTCAGCCATCAGAAGCATGATGTTGTCCCAGCACAACATACACCCCTGTTTGCTTAAATGTTCACTCACAACTTTAGTAATTTACAGTATTTTGACCCCACATTTTCAACATAGCCATTTGTTCACACCATCTCATAAATGTGACAGGTGTATTTCAAATCTTGCCTAAAGTGTGTTTGCGCTTATGGTGTGAAATGACATTTCAAGTCAGTATTTATGAATGACACCTGTCATGTTCTGAAGGTGTGTCATAGAAAGACTATGTTAAAAAATTTGGGGTCAAAATGTCAAAAAAATGTTATGAAAAAATGTTGAGTGTAGGGCAGCCGTTGGCCTGGGGGTAGCATGTTGTGTTCCTGTGCCAGTGATTGAAGTTTGGGGATGAGCTTTGAGTAAGTAGCTTTCACTGCTCTGAGCATGGGAAGGTACTTTACAATGTTCTGTCACCCAGTCAACACTTTGTGATGGTCCAGGGAGCCTTCTCACACAAGGCACTGTTCATGGCATGGCTTACTTTTGTAATTAATTAGTCATGTCATTAAACATGACCACCACTCACAGTTTCTAAAAATCTCTTCCCTTGAGCTTACCTGTTCAATGTGACTATTAGATTGATAATCTGGTTGTAGTAGGGTGATGTTATTACATATTTGTAATGGTAAATACACCAATATATGTAATGATAAATGTACCAATATATTTCATTTTTATGTAGCGCCCATGGCATGAGACTGGGAACTTCCTTCAAAATCCTGTATCTTGTTTCAGAAATGAAAATATGTAAGACAAACATTATTACTCATTGACTTAATTGCAAACTCTCTCTCTTACTACAATACTACTCTACCTTCATCATTATCTACAACACAATCAAAACCTACCCAACACAACATGAAAGCAAACATTCAGTCTTAAGTGGCATGGCCTACTTCTGTAGTTAATTTCTCATGTCATTAAACATGACCACCACTCACAGTTTCTAAAAATCTCTTCCCTTGAGTGTACCAGTTCAATGTACATTCTAGATTCATGCTCTGAATGTAGTAGGATGATACCACATATTTTTAATGATAAATACAACACCACTGTACCAATATATTTCATTTTTACATAATACCCATGGCACGAAGCTGTGAACTTTTAAAACCTTCAAAAATCCTGTATCTTGTTTCAGAAATGAAAATATGTAAGACAGACATTACTCACACTGACACCACTTTAAACTCTTTCTTACCACAATACTTCTCTGCCTTCATCATTCTCTACAACACAACCAAAACCTACCTGACACAACATGCAAGCAGACGTTTGGCATCTGACATTAGAAACATAGAAATATAGACTTTGACGGCAGATAAGAACCACTTGCCCCACCTATTCTGCCCATTTCCCTACCTACTGGATAAGCTGCAGATCCTAATTAACCAACAGCCTATTTCTTCCTACTCCCCACAAGAATTGCCTTATGTCTGTCCCATGAATTCTTGAATTCTCCCACAGTTTTAGCCCCCACAACCTCCTCAGAAAGGTGGTTCCATGCATCCACTACCCTCTCTGTGAAAAAATACTTCCTCACATTGCTCCTGAGCTGTCCCCCTCTATCTTCAAATTGAGTCCCTTGTTCATGCACATCTCTTTTTCTGAAAGGTGCTACCCTCTTGGACATTGTTGATTCCACTGAGATACTTAAAAGTTTCAATCATGCCCCCCTTTCCTCAAGGGTATACATATTAAGCTTCTTTAGTCTCTCCTCATATGGCTTCTCTTGCAGACCCTGCACCATTTTAGTTGCCCTCCTCTGGACTGCCTCCATCCTGTCTATGTCATTGTGGAGATGGGGGTCTCTAGAACTGGATGCAGTACTCCACATGGGGTCTCACCAATTGTCTGTACAGAGGGATAACAACTTCCTGTTTTCTGCTGGTGATACCTCTCCCTATACACCTCAGTATCTCCCAGCCCTCCCTACTGCCTTCTCACATTGCTTGCTAACCTTAAGGTCATCTGATATGATTATCCCCAGGTCCCTTTCCATTTTTGTTGTTGTCACTACTCCCCACTGCCATTGCCAAAAAAAGGTTTTTTTATTTATTTATGTATGTACGTATGTATGTATGCATTTTATAACCAGGTGAGTGCACTGGTCTTAGGGACTGTTTTCAGGCAGATAGAGTACAAATTTGAGCATGAGAGATACAGTAGCAGTCTTAGTAAGCTAATACATGGAATCAGAACTAAAAGTACAACTTTGTCATTGCAATAGCAATACAGTTTACAACAGACATATATCATTGTGGACACATCGCATGGACAGAAACTGATTACATTTTGAGTACTATCAGCCTATCACACTAGTAATAACAAACGCGAGTACTAAATTTTAGGATCTGGGGTGACAGAGATTAGGGTTTAACAGTTGCATGATGCTTTTGATAGAAGAACATTTTTGTAGTGCCTCTTAAAAATAGGGTGTGACCCTAGGGTATGGAACTCCTCTGGTAGGGCATTAAGGAACTTAGAAGCAGTACTAGAAAAGGCTCTCTGTCCCATATCCATATTGGACCTGGGGCAGGCCAAGAGTTGGTGGGAAGAGGACCCGGGGTGGTGAGAACCTTGTTTGATTGTTAGTAGTCCAGATAATGGTGATTTTCTCCTTCATGGAGGGATTTAAATATTTGTGAGCCCAACATTAAATCAATGTTGGCCTGGGGGAGAGCCACCCAAGAGATGTGTAAAGCGTACAATGGTGGGTACAGAAAGGGGCTAGGGTTATGAATCTGCATATGTTGTTATATTCTGTGTAAGGCAAGTGAGAAGTTGAGGTGAGGTTAGGGAGTTGATGGAAGAACAGTAGTCTAAGAGAGGTAGAAGAGTACCCTTCCCCATGGCAAGTCTTACTTCTGGTGTCATAAGGTGTTTCAGGTGGTAACAAACACCCAGTTGTTGGTTCACCCATTTTACCACTGGGCTTTGTGGTTTGTGAAGGGTGGGTGGGTCAAGTGTAACTCCCAGGTATTTGAAGATGCTTACATTTTTTACATGGGGTGATCAGCAAAGGAGTGGGGGAGTGGGATGGGGGACTACCTGCAGGAGTGGGGAACCACTGGACACTGGGGGAATTTTATTCTACCTGGAGACAGCGATCAGTGGGGAGGGGGGGCTGTAGTACAAAATAATACATCAAACTGCAGATGGAATAAATTCCACAGTTTATATGTATTATTACGCAGTTCAGCCAAAAAAGTCTGCAGAACAGGGCAAAAATCCATGGAACACATTCAGAAGATTCTGATCTTGCCACTGGAGGAACTTCAGAATATTTTGCAAAATTTCAGAAATTCCATAAAAATTCTGCAAAAGTGGAATTTGCAGCTTTAACCTACCTCCATTGGGATGTCGTTGGAGGGGTTGGTGTAATGTGTACTTTTGTTGAAATAAACTAAGTTGCAAGCTTCAAAAGCAAAGGGTTCTTTTCTTTTTTCTTAGTATGGTATTATAAGTGATACACTTACTGCCCTGAGCTGCCTTTTTTCTTGCTTGTTTGAATGGCTAGTAGGCAATGCTTGGGCAGATGTCCACTGTGCAGCCAACTGGGAATGCTGCAAGTGCTGACATCTGAAACAACCTTTGGCCCCTTTTTCAGTATTATGGACTGTGTGTTAAGAAGACCTGAAGTGGAGGAAACAGAGGTCTCCACTCTGCAAATCTTTAAGGTTCCTGTGACTGATTTCTCCATGAAGAAACCACTTACCATAAGAGGAGCCTTTGTCAGATATGAAAGGGTGGGTTCAAAAACCCACTGTCTGATGTGGCATCAGTCACTCTGGAAAAGTACATGGAGCTTGGAAGAGTACCCAGAGTCTTAAGAATTCTGCAGTTCCACAGCTTTTGTCGTGATGAAGAGGAGTTTTTTAGCCCATGAAAGCAGGAAATTCATGACTTTTTCCTCAGGCTGATATGTTTAATCCCAAAAGATTCAATATGTGTGCAACAGCGTTTGTCAGAGTACCTGAAACTGAAGGAATGAGATCTTAATCAGTTCACTAGCTTGGCAGAATTTGAAGTTTTAAAGAAGAGATTAAACCAAACTATTGAGAATTTAGACAAATGCACAAAAGCCTAGAAGCACAGAAAGTTTCTCAGAGACCAGCAGGACTACGAGAACAGGGGCATCTTTAATTTGAAACAATCTGAAAGCCAACAACAGCAAGCCCATTCTCAGTTGAAACCTACAGTATTCTTAAAACACAGGGGAATGTGACCAGTGCACCTCCACAACCTAATATTGCAGGAGGAAGTGATTCAGATGCAGTATCATCTGTTTTTCAGAGAGCTCACTGTCTTCAGATAGCAGCCTACCCACCCATCAGCCCAGATGCAGCTTCCCAGTTATTTCTCAAGAGCAGCAGTAGGGACACTGTATGGGAAGAGAAGGTCAGGTAAGAGGAAAATATATATATATGTGTGTGTGTGTGTGTGTGTGTGTGTGTGTGTGTGTGTGTATAGTGAAGTCTGCCAGGATGAGGCACAGTGTCACAGATTTCCTGTATGACAAAAGGGATTAACTCCCATTGAAATTGCATTGTTTTCTGCAGTAACTCTACTGCAGAATTCTGCAGAGTGGGGCTTCATCCTTGTGGGCTTTACTGTATATATATATATATATATATATATATATTAAATGCAGAAACTTCATTAATGCATCAGTTAGGGTTATTCTACAGTGACAAAAGCAAGGACATTCGACATTAGGGTTCCCACCCTTGCACCCCACCCCACTGTGCCCCACCAACAGGCATCGGGTGTGCGTTGGGTCATCAGCCTAACTCTCACCCCATCCCATGTGCAAACAAGCTGAGGTGGTGCAGTGCAGGAGAATGGGGTGAGAGTTGAGGCGAGGCCCCAGCGCACCCTGATGCCTGCTGGTGGGGGCACAGTGGGGTTGGGGTGCAAGGCGGGAACCTATGTTGAATTCTCACTTTGTCACTGTAGAATAACCCTAACTGATACATTAATGAAGTTTTTTACATTTAATTTCATTACTTTTTAAGAATGAATAGAAAAGTAGAAGTTGCTCGTTGGTGAAGCGTAGTCTTCGAATCCCACTCTCTCACCAACTTGTAACTGTTAGCCACATTATAGAGCTAATGACTAAAAAGTACATTGACAACAGCACAACCAGCGACTAAACAAATGTTAATGTAGTAGAACAATAGAAAACGCTGTCCACAAAACGTAAACTGCTCCACACAATATGTCAGCAAAAAACATATTGTCCAACATGTAAACACCTCTACTAAAATATACAGGACAAGCTGTCAAAACACTCCAAATGTGAAATAAAAAGACCAAACCGTGTCCAAGATATGAAATGTCAAAATTTGAAATTTTCATTCGTCAGAGTGCCACAGTTCCACACCTGTTGACATTTAACACACGCAATGACTGAAAACGACATCCATGACACTAAGGCTAGGTGTCCTATGTATTTCAAGCCACCACCACAAGCAAAACGCTGTCTGTAGAATATAAACTGCACCACGCCATATGTCCACCAAGAAATGTTTTTCCGACACAGAAACACTGTCATTTACATCCACAGGACATGCCGTCAACAACCTCCAAATTTCAAGTGACAAGACCAAACCATGCCCGAGATATAGCATTTTAACGCATGAGATTTTCATTCATCAGACTGGCACAGTACCGCACCTGTGGACATTTAACAGACACAACAACTGAAAACTACATTCATGACAGTAAGGCTACATATCCTATCAATTTCAAGACACCACCACAAGCAGAATACTGTCCACAACACATAAAGTGCATCACATAATATCTCTGGAAAAAACATCTTCTCCAACACATAAACACTATAATTCCCATCTACAGGACATGACATAAACACCCTCCAAATTTCAAGTAAAAAGACCAAACCGTTTCTGAGACATTCAGTGTTAAAGATTGGTAAAATGTCCCTATCTATTCCATTATAAAAAATCTGGCCATCGTGTCCCTATCTCGCAGTCAAAGATGGTGATTAAAGAATCTCATGATCAAAGAATTTGCAGGGTCATGAACAAAGAATAAAAGCTTCTGTAATTTAAAAAATTGAAAGAATTGCAGTAAACAGCCACCATGGTTCAAAAGAATGGAGCCCCCTTGGCAAACCCCACCCTCATTTGACTTCCTATAGCACCCCTGGGCTGAGAAAATTGATTTTTTAATCCAGCCATTTCATCCAACCCTCACAATTCATGATCACGATCAAAGAATCTCACGATCAAAGAATTTGCAGGCTCGCGATCAAAGAATTTGCATGGTTATGACCAAAGAATAAAAAGTAGTGTAATTTACAAAATTTACACAATTGCGGTAAACCACCACCATGGTTCATCAGAACGAAGCCCCCTGAGTAAAACCCACCCTCATTTGTCTTCCTAGGACACCCCTGAGTTGAGAAAATTTATTTTTTCATCTGACCATCTCGTCCCTCGCTCCCGATGCATGATCGCGATCAAAGAATCTGGCAGTGAAAGAATTTGCAGGCTCACGATCAAAGAAATTCCTTGCCCTCGAACAAAGAGCGAGGGACGAGATGGCCAGATTTCAAAAAAGTTTTTGTAGCCAAGTGGTGCCCTACAAAGTAATATAAGAGTGGGTTTTGCTCAGGGGGGCTCGTTCTGCCCCATCTGAATAAAAAAACATTAGTTTTCATTATTCCTGGTAGTTTAGCAGCCCCTCCACATCATAATAGTGTCCATAGTGATCCCTCCATCCCTGGTAGTCTGATGGCCCCCAATGAGTATTTTATTAATATGTGTGTTTTTATCTGTGGTAATCTAGTGGCCCCCCCATGTGTGTTTATTAATACTTTTTTCTCATATCTCTGGTAGTCTAGTGGCCCTCCCCCATCTGTATTTCATTATTATTAATATCCCTGGTAGTCTAGTGGTCCCCCCACCCCATCACAATAAAATAAATAAGCATCTTCAATGTCCTGGTATATATACTGTATATGTTCATTGCAAAAGACTTTGTTAATGCACCATCACCATGAGGGTTAAAACACAAAAATAGGGAAACACAACCTTAGGGTTCCCAAGCCTAAGATCCCACCCCCACTGTGCATGCAGGAACAGGCATGAGGGTGTGTTTTGTGGTTGTGATCCCTAATGCTCACCTCATTCCATGAGTAAGCAAGGTAAGATGGGTACAGCATAAGAGAATGGGGTGAGCATTAGAGTTCACAACCACAAAACACACCCCTCATGCCTGTTCCTGAATGCACAGTGGGGGTGGGGTCTTAGGCTTGGGAACCATAAAGTCGTATTTCCCTGCTTTTGATGCTTCAACCCTAATGGTGCATTAACAAAGTTTTTTGCAATGAATTTCTTTACTTTTTTAGTTAGTTTACTTGCATCCTTATTTGCTTGTGGAACTGCAGGGCCCTTTGGGCCCTGTGCTTCCACCCTCCATAACTGTCCTTATGTCGCAGTGGGAGAGCAGGACTCATGCTCTGTGATTTTCCTTATTTTACTGTGGGAGTACAGGATCCTTTGGAACCTGAGCACCCATCCCTCAGTAGATGCATGACCAAATATTTAGCATAGCCATCTTATTATCCCACATGTACCTGATAGACAAAATTTTCAAATTCCCGCCAAAATATAATTCTGCGCAACTGCAACACCATTCCCTGCCACATGCGCAAAAACACATTTTGGACAAGATTTGGAAAATGACAGCTGTCACATATATGAGGTGGGTAATAAGAAGACTATGTTGAAAATCTGTAGTCAAAGTATTTAAAATAACCAAAGTTACAGGTAGGCGTACCAAAATTGTGGTGAATGGTCATAACTGTGAATTTTTTTCTTATTTTGACTGCAAATTTTCAACAGTCTTCTTATGATCCCACTTCATAAACCCACAGGTGAAAATTTTTCAAATCCATGTCAAGATGTCATTCAGTGCCACAGGTGCAAAAACACGTTTCAGGCAGGATGCAAAAAATGACAGCTGTACTGTTCAAGAGGTGGTGTGAAAAATATCTATGTTGAAAATTTGGAGAAAAATATCAAAAATTACACATGTGCATACCTCTGCCATTTTTAGGAATTTTTTTTTCACAAAATTTTCAACATGGGCTTTTTGGACCCCACCTCATGAACACTGGTACTGTAATTAATCAGTCCCAAAAGGTGATTTTGTGCAGTGACTGCAAAATCACCTTCCCATCTGACTAATGAAATGACAGTGAAAGAGTTTATGAGACAGGGTCCCAAAAAACCCATGTTGAAAATTTGGTGAAAAAAATACCAGAAAATGGCTAAGATATCATCATAACATAGAAACAAATTTTGATGACAGATGAGAACTGCTTGGCACCCACCCAGTCTGCCCATTTCCCTACTATTGGATAAGCTGCTGATCCTAGGTAGCCAACAGCCTTCTTCCTCCTACCCCCCACCAGAATTGCCTTATGTTTGTCCCATGCATTCTTGAATTCTTCCACTGTTTTTTTTTTGTTACTCAATTTTTATTACTGCACAGAAGATACAATAGTTTGACTTATATCACTTAGTACATTACTACTAGAGGAGCCTTGATAACACCAGATATCTAAAGCTGTAACTTGAAATTATAGAAACATAATAATGTCCCACACAAATGAAGCCATTAGATCCATAGTTATCTTTCCTTGTGCGGTTTTAATGTTTTTCCTTTTTCTTCTGTTCTCATTCTCCAGGAGCCCAGCTGTTGGGAGCCTCCACTAAAAAGAGGAGTACAGGCACAGATAAACACATCCTCATGCAAAGTTATATCTGGAGAATCCTCCCTCTCTAACAGTGGGGCAGATGGATCTCTGCTCAGCGTTAATTGACATCGAAGGTCAAATAATTCTTAAGACTCCAGAATAAAGCAAAGCTCCTCTATTTAAACAAGGACATCCAAACTTATCTTCCTTGGAAGCTGCCTGCCCTCGAATGGGGCTGCTTCAGCTCCCCCACGGTCGGCCGGCACCCAGCCAGCCACCGACCGAGACCAGGACACCCACCTGCAGCTCCTTGGAAGGTATGGAACAGCGCAGCCAATCGGAACATGGGCGCTTCCAGCAAACCCGCTCTGACTGGTCAGGACTTTTCCCCTGCTTCTGCCACCTGGCACTTTTTACAAATAGATTTTAGATAGAACTAGGCACATTTCAAGTGTGTAATACAAGTTTTTTTTTTTTTAAAGTGGCTAGTTTTCCATTAGCAGGTTATACAGACCTGCCACTAGAGGGATTCTTGGTCTTTCTATGCAAATCACTGTATTCAATTGTGGGCAATATGGCCTGCATTATCATTTTACTTCTAATCCTGGAAAAAAGTATGACTCATAAAGCACTGATCCATGCTAAGTCAGAAGTCATCCCAGCCTGGGAACCCACAATCATAGTTCCTGTTGCATCTTCATATTGCTTCCCTACTCTTAATCTGTCGGGTTCTCATTTTAATTCTCATCCCTCTCCTCTGGCCCTCCTCCCTTTGCCAATGTCTTTCCATGCACTTCCCCTGCTAGCCTTGAATGGACATGTCAGCATCTCCTATACCCTGGCTAGATGTATCTCAATGACTGAACACCACACAAGAACCTATACGAAAAGAGCCCACTTCTACATGATAAAAGCCCTCAAGAAAATGTTTCTAATTCTTTTTTTCTGTTCAGGCAATGTTGAACTAAATCCAGGTCCCCCAACTCAAATCACTTCTCCGTCGGAGTTTGCAGCTGCTCCTGGGATGAAACTGATGATGGTCAGTATTCTAAGCCTGCTCAAAAAACTTCATCATCTTCAAGTTTGGGCAGCCCACACTGACCCAGATCTGATTATAATTACCGAGTCATGGCTAAAAAAGACCAACACTGATCTGCAAATTACTATACAAGCTCTTTGGGGCTGATAGGGATTCGAGGGGGGGTGGTTGTATATGCCAAATCAAAATTAGATGTTAGCAGCATTTCCTATAAAACTAAGCCCAAGGAATACGAGATTGTCTTGCTTAAACTTCACCTTCCATCCTCAGAGTGCATCACAATCATTGGAGGCTATAGACCCCCGTCAGGAGGCACAGAAATTCTTAACGTGTTGAAATCCATAACATAGAAACAATAATCTTAGGGGACTTCAATATGGATTGGCTCACTGCTAAATCCCACTCCCTAAAAGCCATCTGTGATGAGCTTGGTCTTACACAGATAGTAACTGAACCAACAAGAATCAATGCTTCTAACTCTGCCAACAGCTCACTCTTAGATGTCATCTTGACTTCGCATCCCCATAAAATCTCACATTCTGCAGTTTTCCATAATGACATGAGTAACCACAGTATCACTGTACGTACAAGATTCCAATCTAAAACCCAGCAGCACCCTAAATTCAGAATCAAATGCTCGTTCTGTAAATTCAACTCAGTAAACTTCCTAACCGATCTAGCTACAATCAGGTGGCAAGACCTGTATCTTGCAAAATCTGCTGATGCCGCCGTCTCTGTCCTAAATAACAAACTCACCACCCTAATTAACAAGCATGCTCCTCTTATTAAAATGAGGGTGTGGAAAATCTCACATCCGTGGTTCACCAAAGAGCTCAAATCTGCACTTACCAATAGAGAAAAGCTATGGGCCAGGGCCAGGCACACAAAGAACCCAGCAGACTGGCAGGCATTTAGAACTGCCAGAAATGCCTGTGTTAAAAGTGTATGTGCTACTAAAGCAAACTTCTACATCTCCACTCTGGAGCAGGCCAAAGAGAACTCCCAAAAAATCTGGAAGACACTGAGATCCATTGAAGGCCATCCTGCTGCTTCCTCCCTTCCCACCAAGATTCTGGCCAAGGACGGGATGGTTGAAAATAAACTGTGAATCCTCGAAGAACTTAACCTTCACTTTTCCACTGCTGGGTTGGCATTCGACTCCTCTGCATACGCTAGCCGAGTGAATAGCAACACTAGCCCAGATTCTACACATGCTACTCCACCTCATCCCTTCCAGTTGTGCCTGTTTAGCTACAAAGAAGTCGAAGACATAATTCTTAGCCTTGACACCAAGAAAAGTGCAGGGATGATGGCCTTGAATCATTTTTCTTGCGGTTTAGGCTATGCCCAGCTCACAGCCCCATCCTTCACATCTTCAACCTCTCTATTACCACAGCCACTGTTCCATCCTGCTGGAAATCTGCCCATGTTCTTCCTCTCTTCAAATCAGGAGATCCTTGTGACTTAAAACAACTACCATCCTATCTCTATCTTGCCCTGTCCTTCCAAAGTGCTGGAAAAACTTATATATAACCAACTAAAAATCACCTTGAAGCGCCTCACTCCTAAACCGGCCTAATCTGGCTTCAGGTCAGCACAGTACCATCTCAACCTTAGCTAAAGTCTCTAATGACTGGATCCATGCTATGGACACCAAGAAGGTTACTGGTGCAGTCTTTCTAGACCTCAGTAAGGCCTTCAACACTGTAGACCATCACCTCCTAACCACCTGTCTTGCCTACATAGGTGCCACTCCACTTACCTTACAGTGGTTTAACAGTTATCTCATGGGAAGAATACAAAAAGTCAAAGCTGATGGCCTACTACCTGCCCCCCTTCCAATTGCCAGAGGAGTCCCTCAAGGCTCCATCCTAGGACCAATCCTTTTTTCCCTGTACATCAACAACCTTGACTCCCACATAAAGAACTCTAGCATACATTTCTTTGCGGACGATACGGTTTTGTACCCATGAGGCTCGTCCTTAACTGAAGTCTGGGAAGCATTCCAAGCTGACTTTATCCAGTTAGAAAGCAACCTTATCAATGCCAAGCTTCTCTTAAATGCCAAAAAACCAAGACAATGATTTTATCGAGTCTTGCCTTGTCTGGTGCCCTATCTACCCTACCTAAAAACTTCATAGTTACCTCACTAGGTGAACCCTTGGAAGTCGTACCTAAATTTAAATATCTAGGTATGTGGATAGACAACAAGCTTTCCTTCAATGACCACATCAAGGATCTATCAAAGAGGCTTAACGCACGCTTGGGTTTCTTCTTTAGAAATAGGACCCTCTTTTCTCTCGTGACCCGCAAAAGACTTGTCTAAGCAACATTCCTTCCCTTGCTTGACTATGGAGACATTATCTTTATCTCCTCCCCAACCTTGAGACTATCTAAACTGGACATACTCTATCACCGTGCTCTTCGCTTCATTACTAACTCTGCGTACAGGACCCACCACTGTGATCTTTATACAGCAGTTGGGTGGACCTCTCTTGCCACCAGATGCCTCCTGCATGCTGGCATTTGGACTCTCAAATTACTACTCCACAAACTGCCTGTCTATTTAACGTCTCTCAAACACATCTTGCATAGCGCCTACTCCCTAAGGAAATCTGACCTTATCCTACTAGATGTTCCCAGGACACGTACCACAGCTGGCTAAAGAGCTGTCTCATACACCCTCCCAAACATTTGGAACCAACTACAAGCCATGCTGAAGCTAACCAGCATCGTATCAATTAACTTCTACAAAACACTAGCTATCTCTAAATTAAAAGACATATTTATTTATTTATTTATTGAATTTTGATGACCGGGTAGGCCCACTGGGCCCGTAGAGGTCCCTTTTTCAGGGGCGACCTGGGTGCAACAACAACAAACAGGTAACATTTCAGTACAGACTGGAGAGTGGAATAGTATTTTAAAAGTAGGAGTACATATCTTTGCAGGCTAAAGAATGGAAAAGCATGAAGGTAACAAATAATGAGCACGTTAAGCTTTAAGCATCCTAAATAGTAGATTAGATACCAGGTCTGCAGGAAATAGTGGGCAGCGTCTGAAGACCTAGGGTTAGCTGATAAGTACGCAGGGTTGGAAGGGGATAAGTTAGGGACCTAAGTGCACCCCTTCAAAGAGAAGAGGACCAAATGTCCCGCCAAGATGGCTGTTGGGAGGGCAAGTGAGCTGCTCAAGAGGCTGAGCTAGGTCAGGTACTGTGGCATAGACATATGCTCCTATTGAGCAGGTGTCCCTTCAGCAGCGTACAGAAGCTGAAGACAGTCTCCGCCTCCCGGACCTCCAAGGGAGGTTGTTCCAGAGTGGAAGGGGGCGGTGTGCGTAAGGACCTAGACCGGCTTTGGTCCTAATCTTTGGGACCTCGAGGAGAGATTGGCCTGGCCGGCGCAGGCACGTGGGTTGGGTTTGGCCTGACGAGCCCAACCAGGCTAGGGGAGAGGGACCAAGTATCTTGTATGTAAGGCAAAGGGAAGGGTAAGCTAGACGAGCATCAAGCGACGGCCACCTGAGCCTGGATTGGGCCTCACAGTGGTGAGTCATAGGGTGAGACAAGGTGGCAAAGCGGACTATCTTATTGTACAGAGTCTGCAGCCTTCCTAATTCCATCGTGGCCACACCCTGGAGGATTGGGGCCCCGAATGTGAGCTTTGGGAGGAGTACGCTTGTGGCAATGGCTGCCCTGGCTTCAGGAATGATTTGGTCCTTTAGTCTATAGAGGATGCCTAATTTCACATGTATGGCTTTTGTGATTTGATCTATGTGATTCTTTAGGGTAAAACCTTGGTCCAGGGTAAGGCCAAGGTATTTGGTAGAGGAGACCACCTCAAGTTTTGCACCCACCCTGGAATGGAGTTGTAGGTGGTGTGACCTCTCTATTCCCAGGGATCTAGGGCCAAAGAGCATTACCTTCATTTTGCTAGTGTTTAGAACCATTTTGTTCAGAGTTAGCCAGTCCTCCATCAGGTAGATGTCTTCTTGGAGGGCTGTCTGCAGCTCGGGTAAATTATGGGAGCCTCTGTAAATGACTGCAACATCCGCGTACTGAATAGCACTGCTACTACCGCAGTTTTTGTGCAGATCATTAATGAACAGTGTAAAGAGAAGGGGCCAAGGATAGATCCTTGGGGTACCCTCTTTAAGTGGAGCTAGCTTAGAGACTTTATCCTCCCACTTTACCCTCTGGGTGCGTTCGAGAGATAACTCTGGAACCATCCCAGTGAGTGAGAATCAAGGCCAAGAGAACACATTTTGTAGAAGGAGGTTATGGTTTACCAGGTCGAATGCTTTGATAGGTCAATGAAGACCGCCCCTGTGCTGACTCCCTCCATCATTATTACTCAGGACATCAGCTGAGAATTTAGTTAGAGCAGTATCCGTTCCATGGTTAGCCCTGAACCCGTGCTGAGATGGTGAGATTACCCGGTGAGTTTCTAGGTAGTCCCGGAGTTGAGAGTAAACAAGCTTCTCCTGTACCTTAGCTATGAAACACAGCAAGGAGATAGGCCTGAAATTCTCAATGGGCTCTGCTGCTCCTCCCTTGTGTAAGGGAATCACAAGTGCTTGTTTCCAGAGCTTGGGTACTGATCCCTCCGTTATGGACCGATTGATCAGCCAAGTTAGGAGTTTAGCTAAGGCTGGGGCTCCCTCTTTTAGGATTCTTGTTTGGATCCCATCAGGGCCCCCAGATCCTCTTAGGGGAAGGGATTTGAGGGTAGTAAGGACCTCTTTTTCCCTGACCAACCTTAAGTGAAACAAAGGGCGATCAAGGTCCTGGGGCCATTGTAAAACCGGGTTACAATTTGTGTCAGGAGGTCCTGTAAGTGCTACTAGGCCCCCAACGCCAAGTCAACTTGCTAGGTACCAACTGGCCCTCTACTTATTAAGCTGAAATGTGTTGCATAATTTAGGGCAAGGTTAAAGCTGAAATGTACTGCATACATAGCATAAGTACTTCTTTTGTGTATACCTCTTGTATTATATAATTTTTATTTGTTGTTCTACATTTTATATCTCCTGTCTATGTAATTGTGAACTGTATGTGTATGTGCCTCAGGATCTCCTTGTGAATGAGCTTGCTCAACAGAGTCTTTCCTGCAATAAACTTGAACTTGAACTTATCAACTATGTACAGTTTTGGTAAAGTTGAAAACTGGTCTGTACTAAACAGGCCTAAACAGAGGGAATTGAAGGAACCAGATAAAGATACCCCCAAGATCTTTTGGATACGGTCATGGACCATTTGCCAAAAATGCCTGATCCCAGGACACTCCCAAAAAATATGGAAGTGGGAGCCGACCCCCCACATCCCCTCCAGCAAAGATTGGAATGTTACAGGTTGAAATGTTTGGTGATTGTTGGAGTCCTGAAAAAGCGTATCAGGACCTTCCAGTGGTATTCACCCAGTGTGGGGGAAGCTGTGATGCGCCAGCTTTGATTAAGGATTCCCTGCCACTCTGAGCAGTCAACTTGTAAACTGGATTCTCTCTCCCACCGGAACTTGACTAAGTTAACCTGCTCTGTGTGTTGAGTAATAAGTAGCTGGTAGACCTGGGAAATAGGATGCATCTTTGCTCTCAAGGTTATCCAACTATAAAATAGTTGTTATAGATCTACCAGGGGTCTTAATAACTGTTGTAGATGTTGGGCCTGTGGATAAAGTGTCTTACTTGTAAAAATCAGAAATGGTCTTCCCTTCTAAGGCCATACTTTAGCATTAGCTGCTGGAAGGTGGTGCAGGTGCCTTTATCCAGGAGGTGGGAGAATCTGGTGAGGCCCCTGCACTCCCAGAACTTGTAGCCTATGTCCATTTTAGGGGGTTTAAATGTTTCTTGGTGGTGAATGAGGGACAGATGGCCCACACCTGCCGGAACTCCCAGTCTTTTAAATAAAAAATTAGCAGTACCCTCAGGGTATGTCTCGTCCATGGGTTTGTAACTTTATTCACTATTCTTGGGGACAGGAATGCCATGGGTAGGGTCCAGAGAGAGAGAGAGAGAGAGAGAGAGGGAGAGAGTTGGGGCCTGCTCTGACTCCATGGTATACTATCTAGTGTCTTTCCTTTGTTTCATCCAAGCATAGAGCCAAGGAACCTGTGCTGCCAAATAGTAATTAGTAATGTCTGGTAAGCCTAACCCTCCCAGCTCTCGTGGTGTACAGAGCAACATTCTATTTAGCCTAGGCCTTTTACCATTCCATACAAAGCTTGTTAACATGTGTTTGAAGTCTCTCATAAAAGGGGTTGGAAGATGGAGTGGGAGTGTTTGAAAAAGGAAGAGCAAACGGGGGAGCACATCATTTTAACGGTATGCACCCTTCCTAACAAAGTCAAAGGGAGTAGTTTCCATCTATCCAGGTCCTGTTTTAAGGAGTCCTGAAGCCTGAGGTAGTTAGAAGAAAAAAGTTGTGTTGTATCAGCCGATACCCTAATACCTAAATATCTAACAGTATTGTGGGTCGCCCATGTGAATTGAAATTGTGGTTGTATCTCCGGGGGAGGACGGCCACTTAGCAGAATGGCTTCTGATTTTGAGGGGTTAACTTTGTAACCTGCTATTGTTTGGAAATGATCCAAGATTTCCATGAGGTGGGGTAGGGAATTAACTGGATTCCCCAGATAGATCAGTGTATCGTCTGCATATAGTGAGATTTTGTAAGCTTGAGATCCCACTGTAATTCCCTCAATTCCGGGGTGTTGTTTAATTTGTTCTGCTAGGGGTTCTAAGGAAACGTGGAAACAAAAGAGGGGAAAAGGGCATCCCTGACGTGTCTCTCGAAATAAGGGGAATCTAGAGGAGGTGCAGCCATTTACACTGATCACTGCTTCTGGTTGGGAATATAATGCTGAAACTGCCCCAATAAAGCTGTCCCCAGGGCTGAATTTTTTAAGTACGGCCTGAAGAAAACCCCAATCTACCCTGTCGAATGCCTTTTTGGCATCGATACTCACTGCAGTTTAGAATTTGGGGGATCCCCTTTGGGAAGAAAGTATGTTTAGTAGACGCCTGATATTGTCTTGTAAAAGTCTACCCGAAATGAACCCAGTTTGGTCAGGATGAACAAGATCCTTGGTAATTAGTTGTAGTCTTTGAGCCAGTATGCCAGTAAATATCTTTAAGTCTGTATTCAGGAGGGAGATAGGCCAGTAAGAGCCACACTCTGTAGGAGGTTTACCAGGTTTGAGCAATAAGGAGATTTGGGCATAGTTCCATGATGGGGGAATGGGGTGGGGCAACCTCAGGACAGCGTTGAGAGTCTCAAGAAGGGTGGGAAGAAGATCTGCCTGAAAGGTTTTATAAAATTCAGCTGGGTAGCCATCTGGTCCAGGGGCCTTAGCATGTCTGAGGCAGGTAATTTGTTTTTTCAGCTCCTGCATGGTAATGGGTAACCCCAGCCTCTCCATTCGGTTGGAGTCTAGGACTGGGAGACGAATCTCAGCCAGATATTGGGTGAGCTTAGCTTCATGGTCTGAGCCTCGTTCTGCAGTGTATAGCTTCTGATAAAAGTTAGCAAAGCATTTTGTAATGTCTGATTGTGATGTGACCATACCACCATCTGTTTCCCGCCTAAGCTTTAATGCTGCCCTAGAGGCTGCTTCTTTTCACAGTTGAGCTGCCAGCATCTCTCCTGCCCTGTTGCTCTTCTCATAGAATTTCTGTCTCGCGAACCGGCATCCAGCTTCTATTTTTTGGCTCACTATCTGGGATAATTTTTTCCTAGCTAAGTCAAGTTCTTTTTTTGTTCCCTCTAGATTATGATGTTTATGTTGAGATTCTAATTCTAAAATTTGTTTCTCCAGCTCCCACTGGGTTTCTCTTCTCTCTCTATTCACTCTAGAGGCATAAGAGATAATTTTGCCCCTAAGGTAAGCTTTCAACATATCCCAGTAAATCGTGGAGGAGGTGTCTGTCGGTCTGTTTAGGGAGTGAAACTGTTGAATCTCAACCTTGACCAATGTTTTGAACTCTTCCCTGTTAATCAAACTTATATTTAACTTACATGTAGGGTTACGACATGGGGTCCCCAGCAACAACTTCAATGACACAGGGGCATGGTCTGATAAACTAAAGCTACCACTAAAGCTGTGGGCAGAGTCCAGAGCCCAGGCCCAGTTTTTTGGTATCAGTAGGAGATCTATCCTGCTGTATCTAGAATGTCTGGGGGAGTAGAAAGAGTAATCTCTCGCTGTAGGGTGCACGAATCTCCAGGTATCCATCATGCCGTATTCATATAGGAGCCTGTGAAGTGTCGCAGAGGCTTTACAGAGTCTGCCTGTCTGTGTACCTGACTTGTCAAGATGGGGGCTGAGTGTTGTGTTGAAATCCCCTCCCACGATCGATAGGCCTGAGTATAAGCTTTCCAAGTCTGATAACATCTTTGTCAGAAAGCTGGCCTAAGATTTTCCTCATTAGGAGCACATATATTTAGAATATAGCATTTGTGTGCTCTCAGCTCTCCCTCCAAATAAATGAATCTCTCCTCGGGATCAGACCTCACCCTAAGTTCCTGAAATGTGAGATTTTTCCTGATAAGTATTGCTACTCCCGTTTATGAGGTTTTTTTTTGTTAGAAGAAAAATAGACTTGCCCAACCCAAGATCTTTTCAGTTTCAGGTGTTCATTTTGTGTATGGTAGGTTTCTTGAAGTAGGACTATATTTGTCTTGAGATCTTTTAATTCTTCCAACAACTTAGCCCTTTTTATTGGGTTGCTCAGACCCCTCATACAATATGCTATGCTGTGCAATTTTTTGTAGTAATAACATTCCTATGTACTTCAAGGTGAAACTTAAGATGTAAATGATAGCCCTATAGTAGGTCTCGCCCTTAATTAAGGTGGAAAAGTAGGGAGCCCGTGGAGAGTCCACTTATGAGGATTCCTCCGGTGACTACCGATCTAAATTAGTAGTCAGTAGGGCAAAAGGGATACGCGACCATACCCCCGAGTGAGAACTAAAAGGGATTGGAGTAATAAGCTCTTCAATACCAATCTCACTCCACCCAACAAGAAAACGGCTTAACAATTCTACAGGGATGGGGGAAAAGGCTGAAGTGAGATCTCACCTGAAAACAGTGGGCAAAAATGTCCAGGAAAGGCTATCCAGTAAGGTAGGCAGGTAACAACTTACAGCCTCCACCATCTCTTCCTCCTAACAATATGGTCATGCGATCTGTACCCGGCAATATCCCTGCAACCGTCAACTGCCTCTCTCTCTGAGTGGAGACTGCCTTATCTTTCTGTAGCAGGTTAATCCTTTCTACCTGGAAGAAATGCCCAACCTTTCATTTTTTAAGATAATTAAGTGTTTACGTATTTTTTAAAACTTTGCCCAGCTCTTCAAACCCCCCCAAACATAATCACTGGCATTACCTGGGGCGCAAACATCATCCTCTGCAACACTGAGATGGGAAAAGCCAGAGAGTATTTTACCTAGCCATTAGATTTGTCAGTCTGCCCCTTTAGCATTTGGGGGTTGAATGTGGGTCTCTTCAGCTGCAGCCTCCTGTATGTGAGTTGTAGAAGGTGTCTTTGCTGCACCACGAATGTCCTGCCACAAGTTCGTGCGTTGTGTTCCGGGTTTCTTCCGTGAAGTCGACTGCCAGGCTGAGGCTCCTAGTTCTTGCATCGGGAAATGAGCCAGAAGCTCCTCCACTCGAATTCCATATTCAGCCAAAAATTATTTTGCTTCTACAATATCGCAAAATCATTTTGATACTCCCTCACTGATCTTCACTCCAAGTTTGGCCGGATAATCAAGGTAGGCCTTTAAGCCTTGCTGCTTCAGTAGTTTCACTGCCAAAGGGAATCTACCTTCTATTTTGCATTGTGGTTACCGTGAAATCGTGCCTGAAAAATAGCCTCTGATTGCCAAAAATGTCCTTCTTGTGACTCCACGCCATCCTGATGATCATTTCCTTAACTCTAAAGTCCAGGGAGGCAATGTTGATGGATCGCAGTCTGGCTTTTGGGCTTGTTGGGGAGCCATCAATGCTCTATGTGCGTGTATTATGCCCAAAGGGATGTCACTGGGCCAGCTCAATAATTCTCTCAGGAAGCTGTCTATAAAGTCTAACGTCACCAGATTTGGTTTTTCTCTGGGAGCCCATGTAATCTTGTATTATTCTGTCTGGGACGGTTCTCAAGCTCTTCCATTCTCTGGGTAAGTTGTTTTTCTCTGTGGTGTAGATCAAGAAGAGCTGCATTGCATAGATCGGTGGCCCTGCAGTATTCTGTCAGGCAGGACTCTACCGCTCCCACGTGCTTCTCTACCACCTGGAGATCTCTCTTGGTATTTGCCACGACTGTTTCCATGCGTTGCAGTGTGTCTCCAATTTTGTGTAGCTGAGTGTATAACTGTTTGGAGGTGATTACAAACGCCAGTTCTTCTCCAGAGTTGGCCAGGTGCTCTGGGTCTTCCATAGTCACTCGAGGTCACGGCTTGGTTGTTGTCTGATGCCAGTCCAACATACTTGATTGTACCCCTTTTGCAGCACTCGGCGACTCAAGTTCTTTTAACTTTTGCCTCATTGTCATGTGTAGGCTGGCTAGATTTGTTTTTTTTTACCCCTCTGAGACTTCTTGGGTGCCAGGATGGTTATAGGTTAATGCTGGGTGGAGCAGAGTCTTGAACTCAAGTGGCCATATCCGACGCTTATGTCACCAGAAGTTCCTCCCACTGTTTTTGAGGGCACAACCTCATCAGGAATGCCATTCCATGTGTCCACCACCATCTCTGTGAAAAAATTCTTCCTCACGTTGCCTCTGAGCCATCCCCCTCTATCTTCAGATTGTGTCCCCTCGTTCTTGCACATCTCTTTTTCTGAAAGATGCTAACCTCTTGGACTTTGTTGATTCCACTGAGGTACCTGAAAGTTTCTATCATGTCTCACCTCTCCCTCCTTTCCTCGAGGGTATGCAATTTAAGCTTCTTTAGTCTCTCTTTGCATGGTTTCTGCTGCAGACCCTGCACCATTTTGGTTGCCCTCCTCTGGACTGCCTCTATCCTGTTTATGTCCCTGCTGAGATGGTGTCTCCAGAGTTGCATGCAGTACTCCAGATGGGGTCTCACCAACTATCTGTACAAAGGGATTACAACTTTTTGTTTTCTACTGGTGATGTCTCTCCCTATGCATCCCAGTATCCCCCCAGCCCTCCTTAAGGCCTTCTCACATTGCCTACCTACCTTTAGGTCATCTGATATGACTACCTCCAGGTCCCTTTCCATTTTTGTTGTTGTTAGTACCTCTCCCCCATTTTGTACTTTTCACTTAGGTTTTTGTTTCCCAGGTGCATAATTTAATAGAAGCTAAAAACACATATGTTCAAAATGCCATTGAAATACCTTATATGGCACTTATCTTCATTCATTATTTTGCAGTTCAGCTTTGAAGAGTGCAGATATGTCCCAGCCCACAGAAGATGACAGCAGATGACCTCTGGTGGTAAGTATAGGGCAAGGGGGGGTTTGGGGTAGTGGGTGCACAGTGGGAGGGATGGGATAGGTAAGGGGGCAGCAGGGTCAATGAGGGACTGTTTTCTCTTATTCAAGGTCCAAAAAAAAGACAATGGGGGACAGTTTTAAGAAGAACAAAATAAATAAATATTCAGGGACACTGGGAGTGTGCTCCCCACTGTCCCAAAGTGCTGGAATGGTGGGCTTCCATTTCCAGCACAGGGATTTATTAATTTATTTATTTTTATTTTTTAGTTTCAGAATTACAACCTTTAAGCCAAATTGGCTCTTTTATAAAGGCTCCTAGTCAGTAGAAGAACAGACAAAACAGTACAAGTTGCATCATATGACAAGAACATGCAATAGTCAAGTGACGAGATTATTTTACAAGCAAGATAAATGTGGAGTATAACCTCAAATACAAATACTTTTATTACAGAAATATATGTAGTCTATAGATCTAGTTACTAAGTTCAGGTTGCTTATAGTTGGCAGCCAAAATCGGCTTTGTCAAAGAAAAGGGGAGGAAGGAGGAGGTATGGAGAGTATTGGCATGGGTAAAGAGGAGGCATATTGTATAATGTTATTAGGGGATAGGAGAAGGGGGTATGGCAATGAGGGAGAACAAGCTGATAAGTGCTGCATGCATGGGGGAAGCCTACAGGAAGTGTAAACCAAGTGGAGGGGAGGGGGTGAAGACTCATGGGGTGAGAGGGGTAAGAAAGTGGGGGGCTAAGGATTGGAAATCAAGGGCAGGGGATGGAACTCCTATCACTGTGCACAACATTTGTGCTCTTGGGATTCTACCAGGAGGTGATGGAGTTCTTTTTTGAATTGGCTGAATTTCTTAAGGTGAAAAAGGGAGGGGGTAGGTTTTTCATCCAGAGAGGGCCTCGATAAGAGAGGGACCTCTGGGTGAAGGAGGTTCATTTGTAAGGTACATGCAGTACCCCTCTAGCAGAGCTTCAGGTTGTTTTAGTGTTGGGGTTACACTGGAAAAGCTTCAAAGCTGATTCTGGGACCACTCCTAGGAGGGCTTTTTTTCCTATGATACATGCCTGGTACTGGGAGCTTAGAGGTAATGGGAGCCAGCCAGTTGAGGAGTAGAGACTGCAAGAGTGGGAATACCAAATTAGCTCCTACAACAAGTTGGCAGGCTTTCTTGAGCAGGAGTTTAACCCTTTTGAGAGCAGATTCAGTGGCCACACTATAGTCAATCCATAGTCAATGATGGACAGTATTGAGCTTTTGGTGACAAGGCTGAGGGCCTCAGAGGTCATAACATTTCTGTGTTGGTAAAGGAGTCCAAGTCTAATGTTCGCTGTTTTTATGACATGGTCAATATGGGTGTTGACAGAAAGGGTGTTGTCTAGGAATAATCCCTGTTCTTTAAAGGTAGTAACCTGTTCGATTACGTCACTTTTGTTACTTAGTATGGTAAGTGGGCCACCCTGCTTTTTTGAGCTTTGTAGGGTAAAGTGGATTGCTTTTGTTTTTCTGTAGTTCAAGAGGAGTTTGTTGTGAGTAAACCATGACTCCAGTTTGGTAAAGCTACTTTGAAGGACAGCTGTTATTTCATGGAGGTGTGTTCCTGGTACGGAGATCACTACATCATCTGCATAAAGCAGCATCTTAGCAGGACAAACGCGTGTCAGGGAATTGATAAAGAGGCTGAATAGTAAGGGCCCCTGATGTCAGAGGATTGGGCCCCTGATGTCAGAAAGAATTAGTGAGTTACTACTCAGGAAGCCATCCTGGGTAACCAGCATGCCAAAGCAATATGCCACAACTGAGCGCTATGGTGCCAGCTGGGAAATATGTGATTTTTCGATAATCTGGACAGATTTATTCACTACCAGCAAAGGTCTGACAAGATACTTCACTCAGTAGACCTGTCTGTGTGATCTTTCAGGTAGGTTAATGATACAAACATTTTATTTTTTTATTTGTTTTGATTACAGGGTTAGCCCAATAATTTAGAGAAGCTAAAAACACAAATCTCAGAGTAGCTATCGCCAGTGAATTTAAAATTGGGGTGTGTGATATTAGACAATGGGTCAAATACAATAAAAAGAAGACTGGGGGAGCATCTGTCACCAGGAGTTGGCATCCTGGTGTCAGATAATACTAACAAAATACAATCATGGCAATGGGAGGGTGAGGGGTGCCACTAGACACCAGGTCAACATAAGGTGATGGGGGTGCCACTTGACACCAAGCATAGGGAATAATGATTGCTGGCTGGGAAGTACCTTTAGACACCAGGTGAAATGAGATGGTCAAAGCTAACTCTGCAGCATGCAACATGAGTTCAAGCTGCAGCTGCAGAAGTTAAGAAATCTTCTGCTGCTATTGGAAGCAGTATAGTGCAGTGGTTTAAGGCTCTGAGCTGCAAACCTGGAGACCTTGGTTTGAATTCCACAGCCCCCACTTACATACTGTGTGACCCTCACCAAGTCACTTAACTTCCTTGTGCTCCCAGGTCGCACCTCTAAACAAGCTTTCAGCTGAGTGTGTCTCTCCTGATTTAAAAAGAAACAAAAAAACTTGCTGTTCTTATATAGGGAACAGGAGAGAAGCAGTCCTCTCGCTAAGCTTAGCACCCAAGATTTTGGGTGCCCAGGAAAGGTGTTTCTGGCCACAGTGAACAAAGAAACATATCAGAATGTAGCAAAACAGGTCCCATTTAGCTAAATTCAGATTTTTGTTTGTATTACAAACATATTTTCTTAACTTTTAAATCTCTTGCTAATGGCAAAACAAGATGGGGACACAACAAAGCTCTGCTAATGTATAACAGGCTCTATGTGACCCTACATGTAAAAAGATGGTAACTTTTGCAAAAAATAATGACTGTATGTGACCCTCCATGCAAAAAAAAAAACTGTGCAAAAAAAAACAAAGATTATTTGCACAAATAATAACCTCTGCGATCAAAAAAAAGCTTTCATGCCTGACATATAAATTTTCCCATAGGAAATAATGGGAAAATTAAAAATGTAATAACTTTTGAACAGATTAATATTTTTTTCACAAAACCTTCAAAAGGCACATCTGTGAGGCAAAGGTCTTCTAACCTAAAAATTTCAGACCACAACCTAAAACCATTTCTGAGATACAGGCGGACAAAGAAATGACAAAAACTTGGTAATTTAGGGATTTCTGCACTTTAATAACTTTGGAACCATTCAACAGATTCACACAACATTTGGCATGTCAGGAGACCTACCCTTATAAATTATGCTTGCCAAATGTCATTCAAATCCGTTGAACAGGTCCAAAGTTATTAAGATTCATAAATTTAGCTTTGATATAGAAATTTGCACCCAATCCTAATATACTAGTGTTACTGTGTCAGTATAATTATACTGACACGGTAGTGCCAGTATAGTTAGGGTTCAATGTTCACTTCAATGTTAAACATAAAACTTTGCACTTTAATAATGTTGCAACCATATGGCCGATGTACACAAACTTTTTTAAGCACCGTCAGGAGCCATAGATCTTTTGACGTGGCAAGTTATGTTCCAGCTGGCTGTGTGGTTGCAGACATGCATAGTGTCAAAAAATTTGAAAATTACCATTTAGGTGCAAATCCTTTGCCATGCTGCATCTCTGAAATGATTTGGAGGTCTGGTCTGAAATTGCTAGGGTTTATGGGGTCTGGGTCACAGATGTTCCTTTTGAAGGCTTGGTGAAAAAATATTAATCCATTCAAAAGTTATTCAAGTTTTAAGTTTCCCATTATACCCTATAGGAAAAATTACATGTGCTGTGCAAAAGCAGTTTCTGCTTTCATGAATTTTGCAAATGGGAAAGTAGCGTTGTGCTTCCGCCATCTTGTTTTTAGTTAGCGAAGCATAAAAAATGATATAATTGAAAAAAATACTGCCCCTTGGTAAACACCAACAGTTGTGTTTACCTAATCGGGGCCCAAGGAACATTATTCTATAATTAGTTTTTAAAAATACTGCTGGGAAATATGTTTATTTTATTCGGCCATTGGTAGTGTCAGAAATTTGCAACATTACTTTTGCGAAACTGTCACAAATTGTGATACTATTTCATGAAACTATATCATTAGTGTCGCAAATTGTGACACTGTGTCAATAAAGCTGTCACGATTTGTGAAACTACCTACATGAATTTGGAACACTACTTTCCTGATATGTCTGTTTGTTTGTTACTGCATTGCAAGCAAACAGTTTGGATCTATGGGCTGAAATTTTCAGGGTATGAATGGCTTACCTCACAGATGTGCCTTTTGATGGATTGCTGATAAAATTCACGTGTGTTCCATAATTATAAAATTCCAAAGTTTAGAAATTTCCTGTAAAATAACATTGTGGCAGTTGGATAACTTTTGGGGGCTATATCTCGAAAACGCTTCGAGATATGTATTTTTCATGAAATGCAGCAAAGCAGTTATTCATGTTTCCAGGCCTTGATTAAAACTGCTTTGGAAAGTTTTATCAGTGTCCCTATAATAACTTTAATACTATGCGATGGACAACACAAGGCTTAATTGCAATGTCTCAACACTTATGGATAGGTAGGAGGGCAAGGCCCAGAGGGTCCTGCACTCCCACATATGGATAACATTATGGAGAGATGGGAGCACTCCCACAGGGAGATAAGGGTTAATTACAATGGCTCTACACTTATGGATAGATGGAAGCACAGGCCCTTGGTTAGATTACACTTTCTCATTCATTTCCATCCTTGGTTTAAAAAAAAAACTATATACCTCGCAGGAGTTAAACTGCACTGAGAAGTAGTGGTATTTCAAAAATTTAAGAAATTCTTTGCAAAACACTCCATTGATGCATCAGTTAGGGTTTATATTAAAGTGATAAAAGTATGGAAATGTGCTGTTAGGGTTCACAACCCTAACACCCCATCCCCCAACCGACCATACCACCGCACCCCACCCCCAGCCTCCAAATGAAAACAGGTGTTAGAGTGTGACTTAGGGTAATCAACCCTAATGCTTATCCCATTCTTCTTTGCTGTACCATCTCTGCTTCCTTACTCATGGAATGGGATGAGTGATAGGGTTGATGACCCCAAGTCACACTCTGATGTCTGTTGGTGTGTGGAGGCTGGGGGTAAGGTGCAGTGGTATGGTTGGTTGGGGGGTCAGGTGTTAGGGTTGTGAACCCTAACCACACATTTCCACACTTTTGTCATTTAATATGAACCCAGATGCATTAATGAATTTTGTTTGCAATCAAGATATATATATTCATTGCAAAAAAATGTAATTAATGCATCAGTTAGGGTTGAAGCAACAAAAGTAGGGAAATGAGGCATTAGGGTTGACACCCTAACACCCCACACACCCTATCACCCCACCTCCACTCTCCACAGACCAACAGGTGACAGGGTGTGCTTTGGGGTCATCGAACCTAACTCTCACCCCATTCCATGTGTAAGAAAGCTGACATGGTACAGTATAGGAGAATGGGGTGAGAGTTAGGCCCAATGACCCCAAGGCACACTCCATCACCTGTTGGTCTGTGGAAAATAAGGAAATGGGGTGGTAAAGTAGATGAAATGTTGAGTGTCATGACTCCTCAATTCCCTACTTTTGTCACTTCAACCCTAACTGATGCATTAACCATGTTTTATGCAATGAATTTCCTTACTTTTTGAGAAAGTGTAATCTTATACTTATATGGTTTTGGGAGGGCAGCCCCTATGGGCTCTGTGCACCTATCTGCCCATAAGTGCATAGACTTTGTAATGAACTGTCATCTCACTGTGAGAGTGCAGAGCCCCAGTATTGCATAATGGATGGCCCAGCAGTCCCATTGCTGCATAATGGAATCCATATGTGGGAGCTCAGGGCCCTCCAGGCCCTGAACTCCCATCTACCTATAATTGTAGAGACGCAGCACAACCCTAGACACATTCCAAGAAAGTCTTGTGCTGAAAAGGGTGCAATATCTCAGTAACCATAGCAACTTTGGAAAAAATTCCACTCCAGTAGTAATCATGGACTGGTATCCTGCACACGTGCTTAGTAAGCTGCACTTAGCAAAAAATGTATATCTAGAACCTTTTTCAAGATAAAGGCACTGAAAGGCATCACGTTCACCACAATGTTATCCTATGGAAAATTTCTCAGCTTCTGAATGCCATAACTATGGAACCAATGCAAATGTTTACACCAAATCAGCAAAAGTCAAATCTCTGCCCCTCCCCCACTCTGCAAATTTCAAACTAAAGTTCCTAACAGCTTCTTTGCAGTGAAATTGCAAAGAAACAGCAACCTTTAAAAATCCCTGTTTGTGAGCTGAATCCCTGTTTTTGAGGTAGGGCCAACTGGTCATCAACTCACCAACAAGGATTTTGACAGCTCATAAACAGATATTGGCTCATGAACAGGGATTTTGACACCTCATGAACAAGGATTTTGACAGCTCATGAACAAGGATTTTGACAGCTCATGAACAGGGATTCCTTTTTAGAATCCCTGTTCATGAGCTGTCAGTTTCCCTGTTCGTGAGCTGAATCTCTGTTTGTGAGGTAGGGCCAACTGGTCATCAACTCACCAACAAGGATTTTGACAGCTCACAAACAGATATTGGCTCACGAACAGGGATTTTGACACCTCATGAACAAGGATTTTGACAGCTCATGAACAAGGATTTTGACAGCTCACGAACATGGATTCCTTTTTAGAATCCCTGTTCATGAGCTGTCAGTTTCCCTGCTCATGAGCTGAATCTCTGTAAGGTGTCAAAATCCTTGTTTGTGAGAAATCCTTGTTCATGATATGAGGCCATCTGGCTGCCCCCTCATGAACAGGGATTTTGACAGTTCATGAACAAGGATTGGCTCATGAACAAGGATTTTGACAATTCAAGATCAAGGATCAGAAGCGAGTGAGGAACTAGGATTTTAAAATTAAAAAAAACATTTTTTGAGTAAATTAAAGGAAACCAAACCCATGGGTTTGTAGGGGGCATCATCCTGAACAAACCCCATACTTTACTTTCCACAGAAGACATCCCTGGGGCAAGTTACAAGGTTTTGTTTGCCAAAAAAATTGAAAACAAGATGGCTCACAAACAAGGATTTTTTTCATATGAACAGGGATTTTATAAATCTCTGTTAATGAGCTGTCAAAATCCTTATTTGAGAGGCAAATCCTTGTTCACAATTTATACACCTATCCAAAAGACTGAACTAAGCATGCTCAGAACCTGAAATTCCAAAATGTAATAACTAAAATGGATTAATATTTTTTCACCAAATCAATGCTGGCTTGTTCTTTGGGGCAACCTCTTTCTACCCTGAAAATATCAGACCAAAACTCCAAACAGTGTAGCCACAGTGCAATGGGAAAAAATCAGCAAAAATGGGCAAAAAAAGCAAAAAACTAATTTTTTCACTATGCACTGCACAAAAACTGCACATTTGATTGAAATAAAACTTGGAATATCAGGAGAGCTACATCACAGAATGGCACACACCACATTTAGTACAAATCAGTTGAAAGGTTGTAAAGTTATTAAAGTGCTAAATTTGGGATTTAACATTAAACTTGGATTTAACATTGAAGACTTGGTTTGCTGGCCAAGGCACCTAGCTTCACCTGAGCTCTTTCCTTCTAAGATTGCTTGAAAGGACAGAGCACAGAACCTTACCAGAGCAAGGGAAATGGATTAAGACTTATTTTGGCTAAGCAGATTTACTGTGTGTTGTTATTTTTATTTTGTACTCACAGGGATTGCTACTGTTTGTTGCTAATATCTCATTGCTTTATTTTTCTCTGATTCAAATTGTTGTTGCTGGTATACCTTCTTCTGCATTAGTACAAGGTGTGCCTACAGGTGTGTGCTAACAGATTACTGCTGTAATCTTCTGATTCAAATTGTCTTTTGCAAGGTATATCTTCTGTTACTGCTTTATTTTTCTCTGTAGCAAAGTGTTTCTTACAGGTATATCTTCTCTGAAATTATTACAGGTGGTGCTTTACAGGTTTTACAGTTTTATCTAACATTAGGATAAGCATTCAGGGTTACTGCATTTGTTGTTGACTGATTGTTTCTGCTCTTACCTCCTTGTTCTTTCATCTGTGGTTCTTCTTTTTGGCAGGGGAAGGGCCCAACCACCCAACCCCATCCCCAACCGGCCCACACTACACTCCTTTTATAGGGTACCACAGTTGTGACAGTTTATATGGCAAAGCAGGAAGGGGTAGGTCAGTGGAGCATCCACAAGGTGAGCTCATTTACAGGGGCACTAGTAATTTAACTTGTTATAACAAGTTATACAAAAACAAAACACAAAATCAAACCATTAATTGCATTTTCTTCCTTCTAATTACTCTGACCAGGTTATAAACCCAGCAACTTATCTGGAATGGATATCATTAACTGCAGGTACTGCGGAACATTTTTCAGAAGGACAGTCTTACAGGATTTAGGACACTGTCCTACATGCTGGGCCACTGGAGATCTTAGGGCTGAGCTCTGGGCAGCATGGACAGAGATTGCATGCCTCAAATTTCATATTCAAGAGGAAATACATTATAAGAACCACCCGCAATTTCCCCAAAATCCAATAGAAGAACCTCAACCGCAGAGGGTAGTTGGTCCAGGAGGTTGGCAGGAGGTTATGAGGGGCAAATCAGATGCCCCATCACTCTGTGCTCTCCAACACATTACCTCCAAAAAACATATAAACACTACAAACAGGTATCTGCCTCTATCTACAAAATCAAACATAGGGGCAGAGGACACTGCAAAGTAGGACACTGCAGCACAGGAGCTAGCACAACAAAACTCACCCAAATCAGGAACCAAAACAAAAAAAGCAAAAAGGAAATCCAAAAAACTTCTGATCAAAGGAGACTCCATGATTCGGGGAGTTGATACCCATCTCCAGCCGGGGTAATGGTCAGATGTCTCCCAGGTACATCAGTGTGGAGAGACACTGACCGCGTTGCTAAAATTGTTCACAAAGCAGGAGAAAACATTGACATCCTGTTACACATAGGGACTAATGATCTTGCCAGCTGGTCAGTTGTGGAGACCAAGGAACACCTGACCAGGCTGGGTGACAAACTATCAGCCATTTCGTCTAACATCTCCTTCTCTGAGATCCTTCCAGTCTGGGAAAGGGGTGCAGATGGACAGAAGGTCAGAGAAGGGGCGATAGGGGAGTTAAACATGTGTCTCAAGGGCTGGTGCTAGGAAAAAAGACACAGATTTGTAGAGAACTGGCAACAGTTCTGGGAGCGAAAGTTCTTTAAATTTGATGGCCTGCATCTGACTAAGGAGGGAGTCAGTGCATTGGGGCAGAATTTTGACATCTTTGCAGAATATTTAAACTACCAAATGAGGAGAGGGGTGCAGCACCCCATACGTTGAATGGGAAGACCACCCCTCCCCCCTCAGCTAGTGGTCAAACAGGGATTCAGCATGTTTGCAGTTCATTTGCATCACCAGGTAAGAAAAAAGGTCCATCTCCCCATATGACGCACAGGGGAAATGCCAAACTTCACCCAACAACTAACACACCGAAATCTGGTCAATGGAAAATCATGTACACAAATGCTCACAGCCTGGGAAATAAGATCCCAGACCTGCAGGCAATAATCTCAGAGGCTAAACTGGACACAGTAGCAATTAGTGAGATGTGATTTACCAGTAACCACACTTGGGAGACTTTAGAACCTGGCTATGTACTGTTCAGGTGCAAAGGAGGGGTTGCCCTGTATGTCAATGAAAATATCAAAGCTACAGAAATTCAGAATACACATAAGGAGCCAGAAGAACTGTGGGTCACCCTGGAAACAGGAAATGCGACAGCCATAAGAACTGGGGTTGTCTACAGGCCCCCAGACCAGGGGGAGGACATAGACACATTACTGTTAGAAGATATACAAAACATGACAGCTAAAGGGTAGGTTCTGATAATGGGAGACTTCAACATGCCGGATACAGATTGGTCAATACCAGCAGGAACATCTGCCAGAACTAGACATATGGAGGATTCCCTGCAGGGGGAGGGCCTCAAACAATGGGTACAACAATCCACAAGAAACAGGGCTATCCTAGATCTAGTACTGACTAACAGGGAAGGGATCACAGATCTCCAGGTAGAAGGTCACCTGGGGGCCAGTGACCATCACATGGTATGGTTCAATTTGGCCACTACATCTAAATCATCCCATTCCAAGGCAAAAATAGGGACTTCAGAAGAGCTGACTTTGATAAGATGGCCAACAGAGTTAAGCTAGCCCTGGCAAAAAGAAACACAGGTGAGGGGGTACAGGCAAAGTGGACAAGCATTAGGGATGCAATACTTGAAGCAACATCCCATTGTGTTAGACAGAAAAGGAACTGCAAAAGAAGAAGGAAACCAGTTTGGTTCTCAAATACAGTAGCAGAAAAGGTCAGAGCCGAAAGGCTGGCCTTCGGGAAATATAAGGGAACACAGCGGGATGAAGATAGGGAGGCATACCAAACTGCCCTAAGGGAAGCAGGGAAGGCAGTAAGGCAGGCAAAGTCCCAAACTGAGTAACACTAGCACAAACAGTAAAAGAAGGTGACAAGACTTTCTATAGATACATTGGTGAAAGGAGAAAGTCCAGAGGGGGAATTGCTAAGCTCAAAGGAGAAAATGGGGCATGTGAGGAGGAGGAGGACCCTATAAAAGCATCTATCCTAAATAGATACGTTTGCTCAGTATTTACTGAAGAGAAGGTAGGGCATGGCCCACAGCTCAGCACCATGGACACGGGGGGAGGGAGGTGAGCACTACTCCCTTCACAAAAGAAAGGGTCCTACAACAGCTCGCTAAGCTCAGGGTGGACAAGGCAATGGAACCTGATGGCATACATCCCAGGGTACTTAAGGAGCTAAGGGTGGAACTAGCAGAGCCATTAGCAGAACTGTTTAGTGAGTCTCTGAGCACAGAAGAGGTCCCAGAAGACTGGAGAAGGGCTCATGTGAGTCCTGTTCCACAAGAGTGGTAGCAGGGAGGAGGCAGGGAACTACAGACCAGTCAGTCTTACCTCAGTAGTGGGCAAGATTATGGATGCACTCCTTAAGGAAAGGATAGTGCAACACCTGGAATCCATAGGGGCACAGGATCCAAGACAGCATGGGTTTACAAAAGGAAGGTCCTGTCAAACTAATCTTATAGAATTCTTTGACTGGGTAACCAGAGTGGTGGACCAAGGGGAAGCAGTTGATGTCACCTACCTTGACTTCAGCAAAGCTTTCAATACTGTTCCACATGGAAGATTGATAAATAAGCTGGGTAGGCTTGGGGTGGGTCAGAAGTTGGTCAACTGGATGGCAAACTGGTTGACAGACAGAAAATAGACAGTGGTGGTAAATGGTATACAGTCAGAAAAGATGCAAGTCACAAGTGAGGTACCTCAGGGATCAGTCCTGGGGCCAGTCCTCTTCAATGTCTTCATCAGTGACATTGCAGATGGACTAGAGGGTAAGGCTTGTCTGTTTGCAGATGATACCAAGATCTGCAACAGAGTAGATGATCCAGATGGGGTGGACAGAATGAGAAGAGATCTGAATAAACTAGCAAAATGGTCAGAAGAGTGGCAACTGGGATTTAATGCAAAGAAGTGCAAGATCATGCACATAGGAAAGAGAAACCCTGAAACCACCTATAGACTGGGAGGGGAGATGCTGGCAGTCACAAAGGAAAAAAGAGATTTGGGCATCATCATCACCGATGACCTGAAATCATCCAACCAGACTTCTAAAGCAGTAGGTAAGGCTAGGGGGATGTTAGGGTGCATTAGTAGGGGTATCACAAGTCATAAGAGGGAGGTAATAATCCCTGTTTACAAGACACTGGTTAGTCCCCATCTGGAATACTGCATGCAGTACTGGAGGCCACACCTTCACAAGGACATTAACCAAATTGAAGCAGTCCAGAGAAGGGCAACCAAAATGGTGCAGGGACTGCATCAGAAGACATATGAGGGCAGATTGACAGAGCTCAATATGTATACCCTTGAGTAAAGGAGGGAGAGAGGTGATATGATCGAAACATTCAAACACCTTAAGGGCATTAATAAGGTGAAAGAGTCTAACATGCTTAAATATAAGAAAAATAGCAGGACAAGAGGACACAGCTTGAGATTAGCGGGAGGCCAATTAAGGGGGAATGTGAAGAAATTCTTTTTCACAGAAAGAGTGGTGGATGCATTGAACGGCCTACCTCAGGAAGTGGTGGCTATGAATACAGTGCAGGGCTTCAAACAGGCATGGAATAGGCATAAGGGTGCAATACAGATGAGTATGAATAGATAGGCCACTGACAGATCAAAGGCCGATGGCACATTTATAAGGTAGAAAAAGAAAGGGGCAGACTGGATGGGCCTTGCAGTCCTTATCTGCTGTCACCTCTATGTTTCTATGTTTCTAAACTGCTTACTGAACCCTAACTATAGAGGCGCTACTGCACCACTATAATATGTATTATAGGGGCACGGTCACGCCCCTATAGTTAGGGTTGAGTAGACTCTTCAATATTAAATTCAAAAATTTGCACTTTAATAATTTTGCAACTGTTCAATAGATTTGTATGACAATTGGCATGCACGGTCAGGCTTGCTAGATCTCTGGAGGTGGCAAGTTATTTTCCAGTCAGATGTGCATTTTCCGAGTTCCCAATAGGTGAAAAAAGCATTTTTTCACTTATTGACTTTCTCTTTGTACTTGCCTACAGCCCAGACTGTTTGAAATCTTGGTCTGAAATTTTTAGGGCAGAAAGGGGCTAGCCCACAGATGGGCCTTTTGCTAGCCTTGTGAACAAATAATAAGCCTTTTTTAAGTTATTGCATTTTAAAATGTAGAAAAAATCGTTTCTGAGCATGCTCAGTAAACACCAAAATATAGCTGTATGAAACAAAAAAGTGATCCTGTTGTATATGGAAAAATTTATTTTTCATATGGCCGGCATCTTGTTTTCAGTTTTGCCTGAGAAATTCAAAATTAGAAACCCCTTAAAAGGATATTTTGGGGATGAACCAACAGAAGTAGGTTGCTTACTGGGATCCCTTTAGGTGCATTCTGCATTTCACTGCTCAAGAAATGCCCTTAAAATGTGTTTTATTTAGCACTTAAATTCTTTTTTCATATCAGCGCCATATGAAAAAAGATCTTGTTTCGTATGATGACTCACAAAAAAAAGATCTTTTTTCATATGGGAAACCAATGTATCTCAATGGGATTTTCAACTTTGGTGCATAACATTGCCATTTTTGCATATTTTGACACCACATTTTCAACATAGCCTTTCGAAGACCCAACCTCATGGACAGTATGACTGTTATTACACAACTCCTGCCTGAAAGATGATTTTGCAGTCACTTGCCAAATTCACCTTTTGGGCAGGATTTATATAATGACAGTCATATTCTTCATGAGGTGGGGTCATAAGAAGGCTGTGTTGAAAATCTGGGGTCAAAATATGTAAAAATGTCAAAGGTATGACCATTCATTGCAGCTTCACTGCACATTCTCGTAACGTTGGAAATTTTAAAGGGACACTGTCAACCTGTTTTTCATCATATTATTTCTAGTTAAAAAACCTGTATTTTATGATTGGTTACCTTCTCTAAAATTCATTGATGCTGCTGTTTGTTTTGTCTGTCGCCTTGTTTAGTAGAACTGAAATGCATGCTAATATATATTAATAAACAACTTTGTTTTGTTTACAATCTTGGATCTGTTCTTATTGCATGCTTCCTGAGCATCAGAAACACCCCTAAACAGTGCAGTCACTCATGAGGCAGTAGCCTCCTAAACTTCCACTGCATCATGAGGAGCTAGGCTGTGTTGTGGGTATTCCCAAGTCCAGGAAAGATACAGTTGGAGCTGATCAAGGAATGTAAACAAACCTGTGTTTGTGTGGTAACACCAGTATAGTGGGTGGTCTGCTTTTCACTTTTTTAAAGAAAAAAATAGTCAGAATCAAACTACCAGCTACATCAACAATCTTTACAGAATATTGGGAATCATAAAATGTGTTTTTTAAACTAGGGACACTTTGAGACCTAAGGGGGTTGACAGTGTCCCTTTAAAGACTTTGTCCCCAAATTTTCAAAATGTATTTATTATTACTCCACCTCATGTAAGTCACAGCTGTCATTTTTTAAATCCTGACCAAAATGTGTTTTAGCACCTGTGGCACGGAATGGCATGGTAGTTGTGTGGAATTATGTTTTGGCAGGATTTAAAAATGTTCTGTACCAGGTACATGTGGTGGGTAATAAGATGGCTATGCTGGCAACTTGGTCACTGTCGTCTTATAAATTGTAGTGTAGGGCCCTTCCACAGTGGCATACATATATGCATCTATGGAAGGATGGGAGCACAGGGCCCAAAAGGCCCTGGGCTCCCACAGGCAAAAAAGGCTACGCTTACACTATCTCTAAAAGTAAGGAAATTCTTTGCAAAAAACTACATTAATGCATCAGTTAGTTGATATCAAACCATAAAAAGGTGGGAAATATTATGTTAGGGTTTCCAACCCTAACACCCCGCCCCCACCCTGCACACACCAACACGCATCAGGGGTGTGTCTTGGGATTGTCAGCCATAACTTTTACCACATTCTCCTATACTGTACCCATCTCAGCCTATTTACTTATGGAATGGGGTGAATGCTATGGCTAATAACCCCAAGGCACACACCCAATGCCTGTTAGTGTGTGCAGGGTATGGGTGGGGTGTTTTGGTTGGAAACCCTAACATTGTATTTCCCTCCTTTTTACAGTTTCATATCAACCCTAACTGATGCATTAACATAGCTTTTGCATATATACATACATATATATATATATTACATGAATATATATATTCTTTGCAAAAAAACTATGTTAATGCCTCAGTTAGGGTTTAAGGTACAGTGACAAAAGTAGGGAAATATGATGTTAGGGTTTCCAACCCTAAAACCCCTGTCCCACCCCTAAAAGTGAATGGGGTGGAGACTTCCTTGGGGTTGTCGCTCACCCTATTGCAGTAACAGAAAAGCTAAAATGTAATGGAGACAGGTGTGTATGTTTCATGAGTGCATACTTAGAGTCATACTTAGAGCTATAAAAAAACAGTAGGCTTAAGCCCGCAATAGTTGTCCTCACTTCTTAGTGGAGGCAACCAAAGTTACCAACTGAAAAATAATGATCTAACCTTGCCTTAAAAATCTCAAAAGAGGGTGCTACCATTATGTTTTCTGGCAACCTGTTCCACATTCCAATAACTCTAGGTTTAAAGCTATGTCTCCATATGTCAGTTCTACGCTGCTCATCAATTCAATGGTGTGAGCGTTAGGGTTGACAACCTCAAGGAAGACTCCATCCCTCATTGGTTTCAGGGGTGGGACAGGGGTTTTAGGGATGGAAACCCTGACGCCGTTCCCTACTTTGGTCACTTTATCCTGAACCCAAACTGATGCATTAACATAGTTTTCTGCAAAGAATGTCCTTACTTTTTGAGATAGTGTAATCATAGCCATATTTGCCAGTGGCATCGCAGGGCCTGCTCCCACTCATCTATAGTTTTTGAGATAGAGTAATCATGACCTTATTTGCCTGTGGGAGTGCAGGTCCCTTTAGCCCTACACTCTCATGCCTCCATAGATGCATATATGTATGTCACTGTGGAAGGGAACTGCACTTCCATTTATAGGTCAACAGTGAACAAATTGTCAGCATAGCCATCATATTACCCCACCTCATGTACCTGGTGCAGAAAATTTTTGAATATCTGACAAAACATAATTGTGCACTTCTGTAACACCATTCCACTAGTGGTGGGTGAAGTAGGCTCAATTCACTCCGTGAAGAGATTTGCGGAGTGAAGGCGAATTAGCGAAGTACTCCACAATGTGAAGCGAGTACTTCACGTCATAATGGGCAACGCGAAGTCCATCGAAAAAACAATGACTTTGCATTACTCCGCCTTCTCCAAACCACTACTTCACCAATTTTAAGGCGAAGTGCATTAAAAACAATGTACTTCACCTCACTTAGCCTTGTTTTTACCTCCAAAGGTGAATTTTGCAGTGATTCCTGGGATTTCAGGTTACATGGGCTCTAGATTGTTCTGCACAACTTCAGTTCAGGGTAGTGTGTGTAGGAAGCTGTAGGAGACAGTCTGCTCTGAGAGCCCTCTGTGATTCAAACCTTCCAAAAGCTGTTAAAAAAGCCTTTTTGAGTCTTTTTTTTGCTCAAACTTTAGTTCATCGATTGTAGGAAACCCTCCTGTGCTCATATCATTGAGCATTTATTGTTTGTTTGTGGATTTTGAATGTTAATGTACAACATTGAGTCTGTGTAGTAAGAGACATTGAAAGTGTGCTTTGGGGGAAGGGTGTATCTGTGATGTAGGTAGATTTAACTTGGAGAAATAGTGAGTTCTTTGTTTTTTGGTTATATTTTTGTTGTATAACTGACTGTATTAATGTTCACACAGTAATATTTTCAGTAATTGTTGATTTTTTTTTACTGATTGTGTTGCGGATATGGTGCAGCAGTTCATAATTTCAGGTTGTTTAAAATACATGGTAAATTACTGAAGTTTTCAATTTGCTACGCATTACTTGTAGACAAGTTGTGTGAGTGTGTGTGTGGTGCATGACATCAAATAATACACCTTTTATTGTGCCACAGTGTAATTGCAGGTGCAGCAGTGTGAACCTGTTATTCACTGCAGCTGCATGATTTTGAACTGCCATTGTGGTATCTTTTCTTGGTTTTGCACTGCTGAAATCTGCAGTCAGTGCTCCCCCTCCCCCCACCATCAAAAGTAATTCTTTTCCAGACTGAATTGTTTGTGACTTTAGTACAACTGATTAGTTAAGATGTTGTTGAACTTGTTGTGACTTTGCGTCTGTATCTGTTGTTGAAGACACAGTTGTTTTTTTGGCTTCACATCAAGTGGCCCCCCAGCCCCCACCCAGAGTGAACGTTCCAAAATCTAAATTTGTTTAGAATATTCTTGTTGATCCCCCAAAATGCCCACAAAAAGACGTGCAAGTAAAACTGTTTCTTGCCATGGTGCTTCTGCAAGTGGTAAGATTGTCTGTGGGTGTGGTAGTAAGCAGTCGCAGAAGTGCATTGATTGATGTGAGGAAAGGTATTTCTCCTTCAATGTTTTTTACAGTGCAATCAGTAGCTTCACTCATACTTGAAGGAGATGATGTTGTCCCAGTCAGTGGTGTTAGTGCAGTTGGTGGTGGTGGTATGAGTATTGCTGCCTCACTTCCACTTCTGACCAGTTTACCATGACCAAAAATATAGCGGAGTATGAAGCAGTGCGAGTGAGTGGCAGTGTAGATTATGTCATACTCCCCAGTAACATCCCAGTAACTGAACATGAGGATTCTGATCATTATGTCAATGATAGCATACAATGTGATATTTCTTCCACCGTGGTTCAGGTCACACATTTGCCATGCAGTGATTCACAGTGTGGGGAAAAAATATCAGGTGATGGTGGTGTTGATGATGGTGATGAATGTGATGATGATGATGATGATGTTGCTGTGCTTGCAACATGCAGTCCACATGCCAGCATCCAAGCAGAAGATGTGGATGTCGGTGATGTTGATGAATATGATGATGATGATGTAAGTGACCCCAGCTGGGAACCAGAGAAAAAGAAATTCAAGGTGGCTGTGTCTGGGTCTGTTTGCATTAACCACCTCCCATAAAAAGTTGTGATTTACCAGTTTCAGTTGATGGTGATGATGATGATGGTGATGGCCCAATAATAATGGTAGGCAGTCATGGTGGTCAGTTGCAGCCCAAGTGTGTCCTGCCTGAAAAATCATGTAGCACACCCCCCACTTCATTACTTAAAAAAACGGAGTCCAATAAGCAGCATCAGGGACATGTTAAAACTAGAGCATCACAATCCCTTGTTTGGGATTTTTTTTTGTGCAAGATGCAAATGATGAGTCATTTGCAATCTGCCAGGTTTGCCATGTGCGTGTGAGTTGCTGTAAAAAAGGGAGTCATCTGGGCACAGGAGGACAGCATGCGCATCTTAAGAACAGGCACATGGCACTGTGGACCCAGCACAAGATGCCAGCTAATACCACAGTGGGGCATTCACCCTCGTCATCAACCATAATGAACATGTTATCCCCTTCCGTGACTGTAAAATCAAGTATGAAATTAAATGTGTGCAGTAGTGATGAAATAAGAGCAGAGGATTACTACAGGCATGATGAGGTGGAGGAGCATAATGATTTTGAAATGTTGTCCAGTGGTGGTGAGAGTAGCTGTTTTGGTGGTGGTGGTGGTGGTGGTCAATGCAGTATGTCTAGTGCAAGTGGTACATCAACCCCAGTTGGTAAATCTGTGAAAATAACTGCATTTCTGGGTTTGTCATCATCACCTGTGCAACTGTCTTCATCAAACGTCCACACTCCACCAACTGCCATTCGCAGAGCAGAACCATTTGTCATCACACCCCGTGTAAAATGTTTAAGTCAGCCCACGTTACAGAGTGTTTTTTTTGCATAAGCTGAAGTACCCACCCAATCATACAGTGTCACGTGAACTTAATGCTGCTGTAACTGAAATGCTGGCAATTGATCTTTTGCCCTTCTCCTTTGTGGAGAATTCTGGGTTCAGGCATTTGCTGCATGTGCCTGTCCAAAATGGAAAGTCCTATCCAGGACGTACTTTTCGACCCGTGCTGTCCCCGAGTTGTACCATACTATGTCCAACTCTGTAAGACATGCCCTTCAACATTCCTCCTCTCCATTCATCCATTTAAGTATGGATATGTGGACAAGAGGCGAAACACCGGGGAGTTCATATCTGTGTATAACTGCACATTGGGTGCAGGTGCTGGGTCTTGTTTGTGTTGTTGGTAGTGTGAATAATCAGTGCAGGAAGGTGGAGTGTCATGGTAGCAATCTTCCAGGAATTCGACAGCATGCAACGATTGCTATGTGCAATGTGACTTGTTCACACACTGGTGAAAACATGTTGGAAGCTGACAAGTGGCTGAACCCCCTGTCCCTGAGAGCTGGGTTCATAGCAAGTGACAATGGGTCAAATGTGGTGAAATGCATCACGAATGGTGGCTTTGTTTGGGTTCCATGCATGGTCCACTGTTTAAATCTTGTGGTGCAGGAGTTTCTGCAGCACTCTGATATAAAGGAAATGCTGACAGCTGCACGCTGTATCTGTTCTCACTTTTCACGCTCTGCCAAGGCCCGTGACCAACTTCCGCAGTTGCAGATCCGAAACAGCCTCCCTCAGCATCGCTTGAAGCTGAAAGTTGTCACCCGGTGGAACTCCACTTTATACATGGCAGCGAGGTTGTATGAACAATACAAAGCCATCTCAGAATATCTTGTCATGCACACTAGCCATGACACTTCCGGGGCCTCCATGTCTATGACGACTGAACATAGGCACCTCATGGACTCTGTAATACCAATTTTGAGGCGTTTTGAACATGCCACACAGGCAGTGAGTGGTGAGTCTTCCTCCATTAGCCAATCAATTCCACTGCTGTGGGTGCCAAGGCAGACATTGGTGAATGTATAGCATAGCCTTGATGTTGCCAGAGACAGTGCTACCAGTATGTTGCTGAAACACATGCTGACAGTATTCGACCAGAATCATCACATCTTGAGCATTCAGCATAGTGACAACTTTGCAATAGCAATAATGCTGGACCCACAATACAAATGTGGAATTGCCTCAGTACTGGAGGGTGGGCCTGAACAGGTAAAAAATGTCAGTGGGCAACTGGTACGCTTGGTTCATGGGGCACAGAAGTCACGTGTCAAGGTCAGCAAACCTCAGCAGCATAATTAGGCTGAAGATGAACCGGGAGGAATAGTATCAAGCATATCCTGTAAGAGAAAGGGGATTGCAGTTCCAGGTGGTCTGTCATCCAAAGCGGTTGGCGTTAACCCACTTTGGGAGGCTTTGTCCCAAGTGGGGATATGTGACATAAATGATTCTGGAGAACAGGATGATGTATCAACCACTGGACCTAGTGCAGCACAGAGAATGGTTGAATCATATTTGTCTGAAAACAGGAGTCTGTCAATAACTGATGATCCTCTTTTATACTGGAGTGGAAAGGTCAGTGAATGGCCAGAGCTGACTGCAGTGGCACTGAAGTTCCTGACATGCCCACCCTCCAGTGTAAGTGTCGAGAGGGTATTCAGCTCAGCAGGTGCAATAGTTCGGGATCGTAGTACAGACCTCTCTCCTGCAAATGTCAGTTTGCTAACATCATAAAAATGAATGAGAGGCACATACCAGCTCAGACTGCAACCTCAGTATTCGTACCCCGGCCTAGTCATGGTTGTGCTGATGTTGAAATGGACCATCCTGGTGGCACTGGCAGTAGCAGCATGAAACGGCCTACCACTGACGTAGATGATGACACAATGGAGAAAGAATTTCCCAGTGGTCAGAATTTAGACATAGATGACTGTGAAGGCAGCTTTCTTTATGAGGATGATGATGAGGTTAATATTGGCAGGTTTTAACTTAAGTGGTTAAAAGGCTGTCACATTTGTTGTATGATACATATTTTCTTTTTCATAAAGTTAAATGAGTGTCCCACTCAGAGTGACTCAAATTCCATATGTCACGTCACATTTGTAACACAGAGCACAATAAATTCTGGCCCCTGTACCACCACCATAATACTGCTGTTAGCCAGTTCCACTATAGGGAACATCACTGTGTGCCCCCCTGGACTACCACTGTGAAACCGCTGTTAGCCACTACCACCAGGGGGAATGACTGTGTGCCCCCTGTACCACCACCATAAGACTGCTGTTAGCCAGTGCCACCAGAGGGAATATCACCGTGTGCCCCCTGGACCACCATCACCATAAGACCACTGTTAGCCACTGCCACCAGAGGGAATGACTTTGTGTGCCCCCCGGAGCACCACCATAAGACTGCTGTTAGCCAGTACCACTATAGGGAATGTCACCATGTGACCCCTGGACCATCATCACCATGAGACTGCTGTTAGTCACTGCCACCAGAGGGAATGACTTTGTGTGTCCCCCTAGACCACCTCCATAAGATTGCTGTTAGCCAGTACCATTATAGGGAATGTCACTGTGTACCCCCCGTACCACCATCAACATAAGACCGCTGTTAGCCACTGCCACCAGAGGGAATGACTTTGTGTTCCCCTCTGGACCACCACCATAAGACTGCTGTTAGTCAGTACCACTATAGGGAATGTCACTGTGTGCCCCCCTGGACTACCACTGTGAAACTGCTGTTAGCCACTGCCACCAGGGAGAATGACATTGTGTGCCCCCTGGACCACCACCACCATAATACCACTGCTAGCAACTGCCACCACCACCACCACCAGATGCAGGAAGATGTGAGAGGGAATGTCATCATCTGCCTCAGCTGTGACCACCACCACCCATCACCACTATTGTGACAATGTTTTCCATTACATGTCTTGACTCTTGACAATGCCAAGGCAGAGGGAGTCAAACAGGAGACCACATCCATCAGCCACAGGAACAAGGCTTCTTACTATGAATACTATAACATGAGTATGTGTACTAATGGTTTTCATGCTATTCAACTTCCTTTAGCTGTGTGTTTTGTTTTCTGTAGCTTTTCCAAGCTGCAATGGCCAAGCACATACGGTCAACTTATTTTGTTTTTTTACAGGTTAACAATAATGGACTGTCATTTGCTGAAGGTCTGTATCAATGGTACAGCAGCTGTACTGTTGACAGGAACCTATGGGATATCCATTTCCAATCCATACTGGTAAGTGTACCAATTTTATTTTATCTGTTCCTTTTTTTTTCATAACATTGCAAAAAATCCGACTGATGATTATAAACTAGGTGACATGTATGTCACAAAAAATATTTCTGCAACATATCATGCACTGTATTCCGAATTTGCAGCTGCAGCCATGACAGTGTTGAAAAAGTTTGACCCAGGTCATGTTACTTGACAAGATGTGTTTTAAAATGTAACTTGAGTAGATACGCAGGGACACTGACACAGTGTATTTGTTACGGCCTGGTATTTAAATTGTTATCTCATAGCCAGCCCAGTGGTGCTGAGAGCTGAGGTGCTGGGTGCCATACCTTGTGTCACGCCAGTGACCCGTGTTTGGGAACCAGCATGGGCCGCTGGAGGTTGACAGGGGGAGAAGGATTGAGCATCCTCAGGACTGCTCTCCTTCTCCAGGGAGGGGGGGTAGCAGTGCTCGGCCATTGCCTGCCTCCTAGCAGAGGCTGGGAGGTGGCACATCAGCGCTAGAGACTGAGGGCGAGTGACTGTGGCAGGCACTTGGCGTGGATGTGCACAGGAGCATGTGTGCTACCACCGCTGGTGCCATTGCATGCCACAGTCCTCAGGGGAAAGCCAGGAAAAGTGGAAAAAATGGGAGTCCTCTGCAGGATGACGATGGTCTCCCACCACAATGGCCCAGGATGGCACCTCCCCGGATACTCATCCGGTCCGGTGGGTCGAGTCACTCCCCAACCCCTGCCATGAAGGGAAAGTCATGGTGTTCGGGGGAAGGGGCCTCATACCCAGTGTCCTTGCGGGGGGATGTCAGAGGGGCAGCAGAGGACTCCAAGGGGGAAAAATAAGTAACTATAAAAAAAATATTGTTATCTGATGAACAGCTACGGTTTAAATATAATGTCTTACTGCTGCAATCAAGTTGTAATACTTCTTTCGTTTTTGGGGGGAAACTTCCTGATGCTTTGTGGTGTCATAGTTGCCTTATCCAAAGAACTTCTTCAATATCATGCCCCCTTCCGGGCTGGGGCAGACATGCAACAAGCAGAAGTCATTTGAATCGATGATGACCATGACCATCATTACTGGACTGGAGAAGGATGCAGATAAAATTTGAGAAGAAGTAACTAAATAATAAACCATTAACGATATCTACTTGCAAATAAAGCCCCCCTCAAAAAAAAATACTTACCTTCATTGGCTTGACAGTATTCCATTTCCAATTCCAACACCAAAATTTCTCATCAAGCACGGGAATGTGCACACCAACAGTATGTGACCTGTGATACAAAACAATACAATGAGTACATGTACATATTATATATATATCTATATATATATCTATATATATATATATGTATCTATATATATATATATATATATATAGATATATATATATATATATATATATAGATATATATATATATATATATATATATATATATATATATATATATATATATATGTCAACCCCCACCAAGAAAATACATTATGGTGCTACCATAGTTAGGGTTGAGTAGCACTTTTAAGGTTAAAGGGTGAAACTTTGCACCTTAATAACTTTGCCACCATTCAACAGATTTGCCTGAAATTTGGTGAGCATAGTTGAGCATGGTAGGTCTTGGTATCTGCCAACTTTCGTACTGGTCGGATATACCACTGTGGAGTTATTAAGCGACATCCGTGAGCACAATTACACTTTTTTGCGCATTCTTTGCTCACGTCTACAGGACACACGGTTTACACGACCAGTCCAAAAGCTTCAGGGAACGTGCGGCTGGGGTCCCCGATGTGGCTTTTGAAGATTTCATGAAAAAATATTGAACGGTTCAAATGTTATTCAAAAAACAAGTTCCCATTATAAGTCAATGGGAAAAGTTAACAAAAAGTTCAACATTTTCGCAAATGCACTTTTTAGTGTCGCAAATGACCCTAGTAGTGTCACAAATCTGCCATTTTTTTTTTCAGTTACTGATCAGAAATATGCTTGGCAATTAAAATTGGGACCCTCTAGGAACACAATTCTTTTTGTGTTCACCTAGTCAGACCCTCAGGATGCTAGCCATGTCTTTATTTTGGGGTTAAACACCCAGAAATATGTTTTCCAAATTTCTGGAAAAGTAAGCACTGAAGTAGTGTCGCACCTGCTATATTTCATAAAATTTTGTGAAAGCTTTCGCAAATTGCAACACTACTTTTCCAGACTATGGCCAAAATGACAGGAATTCTTTGCCACTCTGCTGCAAAAGAACGGTTTGGTCTTTTGAGCTGAAATTTGGAAGGATGGCAGCCAACATCTCTCAGATGTGCCCTTTGGTGGTTTGGTGACAACATATTGCCCAGTTGCCAAGTTACAGTACTCTGAAGTTGAATTTTTTTTCCCATAGACTAAAATGGTGGCGATCGCCGCACTTTTCGAGGCTCGTATCTCAGAAACGTTGAGAGATAAGGAATTTTCGTCATGACAATGTGTAGACCAATGGGCTATGCATTCAACAAAAACCTAGCCAGGAAACTCATGAATCATGTGAAATTTAAATTTTTTTTCTGCGTGGCACGGTTCCTGAGATATAAGCAATTTAGTATTCCAACAGCTCATTTTCTTCTCCGAGGCCCATTATTATGCAGACATTCTTTGTACACACTGGCCCAGATATTCAAACTGCACCAGGCTATGGTGCAAGCCTAGGAGCAGCGCAACTTGGCTGCGCAGGGGCGTTGACCGGGTGATATTCAACAGAGCTGCGCCATGGCTCAGCATTGTTGAATATCGCACCCTGGCCACCTGCAGTGCACATGACACAGTGGCACTGTACCAGCGCCAGTGGCCAGAGTGGAGCATGTGGATGCGGCTAAGCATGGATTCCATTGCGCGGGCGCACACGTGATATTCAAAAGTTGACATGCAAATGGGGCCATAATGTATGCAAGGCACACATGGGGCCATTTGCATGTCATTATGGCCCCATTTGCATGCAGGTGCACTGATCCCCGATGACTTGCACCTGGTATCCTGCCAGGCAGCAGCCATCGGGGACTGACACCCCCTGCAGCACAGCAATGTGCCCCACAGCCCGATCGCAGGCTGCAGTACAAAACAGAATAATCATTGTATCCCTGGTGGTCCAGTGGACCGCCCGATCACGGGCTAAGTAAATGGAAGATTAATCATTTTATCCCTGGTGGTCCAATGGACTGCTGCCCACCCAATCGTGGGCTTCAGTAGAATAAAATGAGTTCCCCAAAATCCCTGGTGGTCCAGTGGATCGCTGCCTGCCCGATCACGGGCTTCAGTAGAATAAAATGAGATCCCCAAAATCCCTGGTGGTCCAATGGACCGCTGCCCACCCGATCGCGGGCTTCTGTGAATTAAAAAAGATCCCTAATATCCCTGGAGGTCCAGTGGACCTGACTGCCTGATCACAGGCTGAAGTAGAATAAGAAAGACCCATCATCCCTGGTGGTCCAGTGGACCCCTCCCACCCGCCACTGATCCCCACTGCCCCACTCCCCCTGGTCAGCGGCGGGTGGAATGGATCTATTCACATATCTGAATGTGAGTGCGGTATGGGCTGCATGGCCATTGGCTCACGCTGTGGACCAATGGGCGTACAGCCCACCGATGGTGTCAGTTGGCGGGCGGTGGGCAGCAGGCAGGTGGAGTGCCGCCCGCCACTGACTGGGGGGAGTGGGGCAGTGGGGATCAGTGGGCGGGTGAGGAGGGGGGTTCACGGGACCACCAGGGATGATGGGTCTCTTCTTATTCTACTAAAGCCTGCGATCAGGCAGTCAGGTCCACTGGACCACCAGGAATATTAGGGATCTTTTTTAATTCACAGAAACCCGCAATCAGGTGGGCAGCGGTCCACTGGACCACCAGGAATCTTGGGGATCTCATTTTATTCTACTGAAGCCTGCAATCGGGCGAGGAGGTCCACTGGACCACCGAGGATTTTGGGGTTCTCCATTTCTACTGATGCCCACAATCGGGCATGGGGGGCCACCACCACAGAAGTGCAGCTGGAGCTTGGGTGGCCACCCACAGGTGGCGGCTGCCATGTTGCACCCTGCAATATGGCAGCTCACCTATGGATGGCCATCCATTGTTCGTTTTTTTTTTGGATCAACTTTGTGCTGGTGCAGGTAGGGGTTGTGCATGCATGGCTCTGCACATCCCGGGCTGAATATCAGGCTGTGCAGAATATGAATGGGCATGCCCCCCCACCTGCGCGTGCATACATTACTGATGCGCTCCGGTGCATCGAGATTTGTGCCGTGCACTTTTCCCATTTGAATATCGCACCGGGGCACATCAGTGGGTTGCACATGGTGCAACACTGTTGTGCCATGTGCAGCCCTTTTGAATATCTGGGCCACTGTGTTTCTCCATGCAGCTGTTGGGCAAAAACAGGGTGTGCGCTTCTGTTACTGTTACAGTTAACGTTTCCACTTGTGTTTCCGTAGCCATTTGAGTTACCGTTCCCATGTACGCCACCGCGTGCATTACCCTTTGCGTTCTCATTTGCGTACGAGCTTGTGTTTGTGTTTCTGTTTCTCTTTCCATTGGCATTATTTCTGTTGTTAACATCACCATTTTGTTTTCCAATTGTGGTATCGTGACCGTGCGCATCACAGTTTGCATTTCCTTACATTCTTTCATCTCCTTTTGCGTCACTGTTCACTTTTGCGTCACTTTGCACTTGCGTTTCTAGTAACGTTTGAATTTCCATTTATGTTTCAGTCACCATGTGCGAAACCATTAGCGGTTGCATTTCCTTTGCACTTACCATTACTATGTCACAAAAAAATCACGTGGTGGTCCCACCACCACATTCCATTCACTATTTCTACTGCACATTCTCAAAAAGAAGGGAAATTAGAGGCAAAAAACTCAGTTTAATGCATCAGTTATGGTTGTTCCACAGTGACAAAAGTGAGGAAATTCGTTGTTAGGGTTGAAAGCCCCACTTCCACCCCCCCAGCCCGCCACCCCAACCACCAATGGGGTGTGCATTGGGGTAATTGGTCCTAACTCTCACCCCATTCTCCTATACCTCAGCTTGTTTACCCATGTGATGGGGTGAGAGTTAGGGCCGTTGACCCCAATGCACTCCCCGTTGGTGGTTGGGGTGGTGGGCTGGGGGGATGGAAGGGGGGGCCTTTAACCCTAACACTGAATTTCCTCGCTTTTGTCGCTGTGGAACAACCCTAACTGATGCATTAAACTGAGTTTTTTGTCTCTAATATATATGTATCTATATATATAAACTCACCAAGGCTACTATTAGTGTACACACAAAGAGCACCCTTCCATCCGGTTGAGGTGATCGCATTGCAGTAAACTTTGGACAAACAGTTCTCTCACTGTCATCATTTGTGACAGAACACTGAATGATCATTCATGTCATGGCATCCCTCCTTCACACGGTTTGGCAAGACACTGTGCATCATGGCATCATCATCACAGTAAGGTCAATACACACAGCAGCATTATATGTAAGTGCAACAGCAGCAGCACTTGTGAATTTTCTGGACACAAGACAGTTGCATTTTGGGAATGCACAATAATTCTGGGGACTGTGTATGAGTACTGTGTGAATGACTGAGTGTGCCATTAATTCTGGGATACTTTGCATTTCATGTTACACTCTCATTTCACTTTGTCAGCACTTGTGAATTTTCTGGACACAAGACAGTAGCATTTTGGTGATGCACAATAATTCTGGGAACTGTGTGTGAGACAGTGTCAGCTGCTCAGCAGGTAGCACACTCACCTCTGAGGCCAGGAGATCAGAAGGCTGTGGGTTCTAGCCCCACACAAGGCACTTGGGTTAATATTCTAATACTGACACTGCAGTGCAGCATGAGCAAGGTGTTGTACTCCTGAGGTGCCATCTTTAGGATGAGATGTTAAACCGAGGTCCCATCTGCCTGTTCTGGTGGTAGTTCAGGTGGATGTTAAAGATCCCATGGCACTTCTCTAAAAGAGTAGGGGAATTTTTTATTAGAAAACAATAAATCAAAAATCATTCCATATGCATTACTTTTATACAATATGTACAATATTTCAGACAAATCATCACATTATATAATTATTCCTGGTTAGATCAAGTCACTGGAGTATCATTATCAGTAATCCAAGGCAATTATTTCCAATATTCTTCAAGCATGTTTTTTTTTCCATCTTCCCTTTTTCTTCCTTATATACATATTTTAGATATGTCATTATTTTACTATATAACTCCACATGATTCCCTTCTCTCTGTTGTAGTTTGAATCCACACCTTGCTAACCATACATTCCATTTGAATATTACCATTATCACATGTAAGGTACTTAAATTCCATTTTTCCCATCTTTTATCAAAAACTCCATACATCAGATTTACATAAATCAAAGTACTGAAAATTGGTTCCCCCCACTTATCAGTATAAACTTCCAGAATCATTTAATAAAAGAACATGAGATCAATAAATGTGTTATTGTCTCTTCCTGCTTTATGCACTGATTTCTGCTACAGATTCTCTCTTGCATTTTTTGGTGTTTTTGATTAGCTTTGATGTTAATCAGCTCATGACAAGCAAGCCAGTGAAAGTCCCACATCCTTTCTGGTATTCTTTTATTGTTTAGAATTTTATTTAGACCTTTATGTTCTACAGGACATTTGGGAAAGACATCCTCTTCCCCACATAATAAATCAAGTAAAGTAAAATATAACTTCTTTCTTTGGACTGTTCTTATCTGCTGTGTTGTTACTCTCCATTGTTTTAGTCTTAAATATGTACATCGAATATATTCAGGAATCATAATAGATGTATTCACTATTCTCATTGTTTGGTTGTCCCACTGAAATAATATGTTATGATATTTGTCTCTAAAGAGACTTTCCCATCCATAATTTTGATTATCTAATAATGGTTTTAGATTACTAAAAAAATAAAAATGTATTAAAGAAAAGAATAGGGTTAATCATATTCAACCCTCCTCTATTAATAGGAAAATATAAAATGTTTCTCTTAATGGGATTTAATCTGCTTCCCCAGCAGGCTTGAAAAAATATGCTTAATAGGGCTGTTTCCATTTTTTTTGGAAGGGGAAAAATATAGCTCATATAGAGAAAAAAAGGGAATAAGAAATGTTTTAATTAAATATACCCATTTTGTCTTGCTAAAATTCCATTTCTTCCATTGTACTACTTTTAATTTTCCCAATTCAATTTTTTTTTCCCAGTTCAGTTCATCCATCTCTCCAGGTCCAAATATTATACCTAAAGTATTCAGTGGTTCTGGTTTCATAAGCACCTGATCTATATTCCTTTAATAGTACAACAGATAATTTAGTCTTTGCCCCACCCATTTCCCCACATTTAAGGAAGCACCTGAAAATTGTCCAAAGATTTTGCACATATCCAGTACCCTAATTAAGGATACTTCATTTCTAACTAATACTTTCATATCATCCACATAGGCAATTATCGTATGCAGCAATCCATGCCCTTTAATTTCGATAGGCATTATTTCATTTCTTCCATTTATTATTCTTAATAACGGGTCCAGAAAAAAAACATATAGTATAGGGCTTAGTGGGCACCCCTGCCTGACCCCCCTATTTAACTTAATGATTGGTCCTCTCCACCCATCCACCACTTGAACTACTGTTGCTGTTTGATAGATACATTTAATCCATTCTATCATTTTGTTGGGTATACTATAATGTCTAAGTACTTCCCATAAGAACTTATGACTAACCTGATCAAAGGCCTTCCTTTGATCTAGTGAAACTAAGATCCCATCGAATTCCCCTACCTTACCTAACTCTATTAATTCTCTAATCAGTATTAAGGAATTTTGTACATACTGCATCTACCTGGTACTGCATATGCTTGTACCGGCGATATTACCTCATTTGCAATTGCTGCTAGTCTTTTTACTAGAATCTTTGTTAATAATTTAAAATCTGAATTAAGAAGGCTGATAGGCCTCCAATTATCTAGATCTCTCTTATCTCCTTTTGAGATATATATATATATATATATATATATATATATATATATATATTTATGCAATGGGAGTGAGGATAAAAAGTGGCACATAACAGCAGTATTTTTAGCTGGTCAGACCTACAGTGAGAATATTGCATTTATTCTCACTGCAGGTCATTTATCCTCACTGTAGGTAATAACCAGGCACTATCTGAACTTCAGCACAACTCCTCACAAAGCTTTTGATTGGTGGGAGCTGGCAGCACAATCAGTGTCCCACTTTCACCTGCTCGCTTCCATGCCAGCTTCCACTCTGCAGTTTCATTTCTGTCTTACAGCACACACAACACTTTCACTTTCTCCCCGAATCTTTTTTCACCAATAGATACAGTTCTTGATAAAAGTCAGTCATACAAAATGGAAAAACAACACTTCTCCAGCTCCCCCAACAGCAGAATGCCACATCAGACAGTCATAATATTTTTTGTTTTAAACCTCAGCTGCACATTTTAGCTAGTCTACTTCACCATCAACTCCTCAGTCCTCAGCAATAGACTGTTCTCTGGAGACTTCTCCAACCTCCCCCTGACACAACAGCATGACACATTACAGATAAAAGAAATGTTTATATTTTTTTAAATCCATGCACATTCTACATAACACACTCAACCACAACCTGCACCTTACCAGCATGGACACCACACAGCACTATGAACTAGACAGACTTCACTTGCGGGCCAGCTCCATCCAAGAACCTCCTCACTATGAAACCATCATTCACACTGAGAGGTCTTGTTTTTTTTTCCCCACACAAAAAAAAAACCCTTGGTAACTCTCTCACCCTGCCCAAAATGCTGCAACCAAAACCTCCCTCCCTTCTTGCCTACAACTTCCACTCCATTTTTCTCACCAGCTCACAGTGATTCCCACAACCGTCAACATTCTTCTCTGCTCGTCAATGTGGCTGGCAATGTCTTTCTTTGCACTATCAAGCGGCACATGATAACCAAATCAGGTTCAATCAGATAACTAACATTTTAAACAAAGGTACTGAGCCAAAACCTAGCTCCCCCGCTAAACAGGCGCTACCGCTGCCATCTTAACAAAACTAGTCAGCCCACCCACATAAGCCCATCGACCAATAAAATGAGATGCTAAAAGAAACAGCAAGTACAAACCCTAGCTACCACGCAAATGCCCCTACCTACCTAGCAGTGCAGCAGTATGAAACACCGTAGGGAGAAAGAATTAAAAATAAATATAAAAAAAATACATTAAAACAAAAACAACACATAAAATCACCATTGTATAAATCAAATATGCAATGGGTCTACTGGAAATATCACTATTTCCCCCTTGTGCAGTTTGACCTTGTAACCTCACTCATGGCTCCGCCACTCATGAGGTCATAAGGTCAAACTGCACGCAGGGGAAATATCAGTGATATTTCAGTAGATTTGTTGCATATCCCTTTATGTGTATATATATATATATATATATATATATATATATATATATATATATATATATATAAAATATATATATATATATTAGAGGCAAAAACACCATTTAATGCATTAGTTAGGGTTGTTCCACAGCGACAAAAGTGAGGAAATTAGCTGTTAGGGCTGAAAACCCTAACTCCGAATTCACCCCCCCCAGCACCACACACACACACAGACACACACACACACACACATATGCAAGTATGGGGGAGGACCAAGTCAACACAACCAATGACAGACATCCAGCAGCAGGTGACAGAAATAACAAACAATTGTCTAAATGTACTACGAGACATCCCCACCCACCTGACCAGGTACTGCATGCTCAGTGGAGATCAACAGCAAAACTGAGGCCATGTACACCTAATGTACACATCCATGATTGCAGCTGCACACAACATACCACACTTAGTAGTTGCATGGCCTTACCTACCGAGGCCCCACACCACACCATAACTGGTACTGTGCCGATAGTCAATATAAATGATGAAGGTGCATGATGACAGTTTTAACAATAGTGAGCATACATTTATTAAGAGAAGTACATAAATTTACTACAAGACACTAGCATGCTCAATATAAAAGTAGTGTTACATTTAGTATCTGATTTAAATAGTGGTACATTTACTGCAACAGTTTACTCAAGATAGAGAGGCTGATGTAAACGTATGGAAAAGCATTGGCTGTTCAACGCTGTACAATTCGCGCTGCCAGTATCAGATGCATTCTTACTGATGAAGGTGTACTGCTGATGTACATACATAGACTTTCAGTGTGTTTGAATACTAAAGATGCAGTAAGTATTCTTTGTAAGAAACAGCGTAATTGCACGGATCAGGCCAAGCAGCTTCTAAATATCAGTACTACTGAGCCAACAATGACATACCTGTATCGGAGATGTATATAGCATAGATTTTCTTGTAGGCACTTACTGAGTATGTTGTACCTGATAAAGACAATCTCATTGCATCTGTGATGACTAACTTATTCAAATAGTAATACATTTACTATTGTTGCAATGAGTGATCTATCCCACTTATGGACACAGTGTAATTTTTTTTAACAGTTGTTTCATACTCAGGCTGTATGCCTAGTGTTTGGGTTTGCCACACTTCTGTCACTGATGCTATCAAAGTGATAACTATGTTAATTGTGGTACAACAGGAATCAAGTAGGTATAGTGTAGATATAAACAGAAAGTCTTTTAGTATTGATTTAACTCACAATGGGGTAAGTGTACTAGGGCAGCAGGGGTTATTCTCTATCACTGACTCTGTCACTTATAATCACACTAAGGTTTCAATGACTGTAATGATCAAGTTACACTGTTCATCTTCATGAGTTCATATTGACAGCCATTCACCAGTAACTAGACAGTGTATGGTGTAACTGGGTGGCACACTGTGTTGCAAACCTGCTGCAGTGCCTAGTAGAGGAGAGTATCTATAAAGACAATTAGCAATAAGGCATAACCAATAGTTATGTTAAATGGTCTGTTAATCACCCTGTAGGGCTTTAATGTTGAATGAGGCATTGCCGAGTGCCATATGTCGCTAGACAGTGATAAACTGACCATTAACATAATACCTGGTAGTGGCTTATTGCTATCATAATAAAACTGTTTTTTAAACAACATTAAACCATGTTCATCATATGGTTAGGCTCTACATGTATGTTAATAAAAACTAAACATAAGGGTGTTACAATGTTTACAGTCAATTAGAAAGCTGCATTTTTCAAACCCTTGTTATTATCAGAGATATTATACCAGTACAACTCCTTGGTTTTGCTGAACTCTATTGCTCAGGTGTCCCACTACATGTGGTGTGGTATAGTGTGGGGCCTCGGTAGGTAAGGCCATGCAACTACTAAGTGTGGTACATTGTGTGCAGCTGCAATCATGGATGTGTATGTTTGGTGTACATGGCCTCAGTTTTGCTGTTGATATCCACTGAGCATGCAGTACCTGGTCAGGTGGGTGGGGATGTCTCATAGTACATTTAGACAATTGTTTGTTATTTCTGTCACCTGCTGCTGGATGTCTGTCATTGGTTGTGTTGACTTGGTCCTCCCTCATACTTGCATGTGTGTGTGTGTGTCTGTGTCTGTGTGTGGTGCTGGGGGGGTGAATTCGGAGTTAGGGTTTTCAACCCAACAGTGAATTTCTCACTTTTGTCGCTGTGGAACAACCCTAACTAATGCATTAAACGGAGTTTTTGCCTCTAATTTCACTTCTTTTTGAGAATGATAACGAGAAATAGTGAATGTAATGCAGCGGCTGGAGCACGGGGCCCCCCACCACATGATGTCTTGAGGCATACTAACAGGGACAGCAATGCAAACAGAAATGTTAACAGTGGTGCACATGGTAACACAAGCATGAATGAGAACAGAAAGGGTAATGCACATGGTGGCGTAGACGTGAACGGTCTGCCACGTGATGTGTTGTCACATAGTAACATGGTGGCTGCAAACAGAAATGTCAATGGGCATGGTGACATAAAGTGTAACAGAAAGATAAACAGTACTGTAGACAGAAATGGCAAAAAATAACAGAAACGCAAGCGCAAATGAAAACACAAAGGATAACGCACATGGTGGCGCAGACGTCAACGGTAAGTGAAACGGGTACGGAACCGCAAGCGGAAAGGGCAACAGTAACAGTAATGTAAGCGCACAGGCTGCTTTTCCCCAAAACCTGCATAGAGAAAGACAGTGAGTACAAATAATGTATGCATAATAATGAGTATCGGCGAGAAAATGAGAACTTGGAATACTAAATACGTTATATCTCAGGAACCGTATGACGTAGAAAAAAAATTTTAAAGTCATTTTATTTACAACTGTCCTGGCTAATTTGGTACTTGGGTTAACAATTTTTCTGATGAAAAGTCCGTATCTCGCACCGTTTCCGAGATACGGGCCCTGAAAGGCGCGGCGAATGCCGTAATGTTATCCTATGGGAAAAAAAGAAACGTTCGGAGTGCCATAACTTTGCCTCCCTGTAATGTTTTTTCACCAAACCACTGAAAGGCACATCTGTGGGCTGTTGGCTGTCTTACCTCCAAATTTCAGGAAAAAGGCCAAACCGTTATTTTGCAGCAGGGATCCAAAGGATTTCTGTAATGCGTCATCCGTAATGTTATCCTATGGGAAAACTGTCAACTTTGAGTGCCATAACTTTGCCGCCGTGCAATATTTTTCACCAAACTACTGAAAGGCACATCTGTGGGCTGTTGGCTGTCTTCCTCCAAATTTCAGGAAAAAGACCGAACTGTATTTTGCAGCAGGGTGCCAAAGGATTTCTGCAATGCGTCAGCGCTAATGTTATCCTATGGGAAAACTGTCAACTTTGGAGTGTCAGAATTTTTCCGCCTGTAATATTTTTTCAATACAACACTGAAAGGCATATCTGTGAGATGTCAGCTCTGTTCCTCCAAATTTTAGCCTAAAACTCCCAACGGTTCTTTTGCAGCCAGTGCCAAAGAATCGCTGTCACTTTCCACAGATGGAAAACTACTGTTGCATTTGCAAAGCTGCAAAAGTTCGACACTTTCATGAGCACGAAAGTAATTTATGAAGTACTTTTCCAGAAATTTGAAAAACATATTTCTGGGTGTTTTACTCAAAATAAAGACATGGCAAGCATCCTCAGGGTCCGACTAGGTGAATACAAAATAATTAGGTTGCTAGAGGGTCCCAAATTTAAATGCCAACCATTTCTCTGATCACCAACTGAAAACAAATGGCCGATTTGCAAAGTAACAGGCCCATTTATGAAAGTAAAATGCATTTATGACATTGTCGAACTTTTTGTTAACTTTTCCCATTGACTTATAATGGGAAACTGTTTTTTGAATAACTTTTGAACCGTTTAATATTTTTTCATGAAATCTTCAAAAGGCACATTGGGGACCCTGGCCACATGCTCCCTGAAGATTTTGGGCCGGTCGCACAAACCATTCGACCTTTAGGCGCGACCGTAGAATTCCAGAAAAAGCATAAACGAGCATACAGATCACGCTTAATAACTCCGCAGCCGTATATCCGACCAATACGAAACTTGGCAGATCCCAAGGCCTATGGTTCTTAATCATGTATTCCAAATTTCAGGCAAATACTTCAAACAGTTGAAAAGTTATTAAGGTGCAAAATTTGGGGGTTTAACATAGAAATGGATCCTCAACCCTAACTATGGTAGCACTACCGTGCTACCATAATATATATATGAAAGTGCTCCCATATTCATATATAATGGCATATTTTGAGTGTCTAAAATGCAGTTGTATACCTCTGTTAATTCTGCTATGAGCTCTACACTTACAAATTTTATAAGTTCATTAGATAAGCCATCTAATCCTGGCGTTTTACCACTTGCTAGTGTAGTTAGTGCTTCTCTCACTTCACCCTGCCGTATAGGTTTTATCAAATCTCTTTGTTTAGCTAGTTCCAGACCCAGGATATTTATGAATTTTAAATAATTTTGCATCCCATTCTCTATAATATCCAAAGGTTCATACACTTTCTTGGTATAATTTGTAACCCATTTCATTATGTCAGACTGTCTGTTTAATGACATCCCATTCTTGTCTATTAGTTCTAACATTTCTTTTGCTTTTCCAGATTTAATAGATTGTTCAAAGGGGCAGATACTATTTGATTTTCCCTTTATGTCAAATATTTATTTATGATAAAGTATTTTTACCTTATTTTTGTGAAAGGACATCATCTTATTTTTAATTTCATTTATCTGGACAGTTAAGTTTTGACCCATTTCATATTACATGGAAAGCAGCTGTTGTGATGTCTTTCTGTCTTGTAAATAGGTTAGAAATGTATTTTTATGCAACTTTTTGCTTAAATGTTTACACAATTTTCACATGTCACTTTTTGCATCCTCCCACCATGTTACCACATTATCAAATAAGAAGAACACTGATTTACGTGCTAGAACTAAGGACAGTAATGCTTGAAGGATGTACTTATCTTCTAATAGAGAAACATTCCACATCCAATATCCTGGTCCTTTTCTCAGTGCTTCTGGGAACTTAATTCTGACTGAAACTACATTATGATCTGAGAACTCTGCCAGAATTATAGTTACTGATTCTAACTGTATTATTGCCGATGTAAAAATATAGTCTATCCTAGACTTTAAATGCCCTTTCTGAAATGTAGGTGTTGTTAATTTAGAACATGAAAAATAGACATCTATAAATTTAGCTTTATTAATTACTACTGATAGTAGGTTCGAATCACAATATTGTTTCATAGTTTTTGCCATTAACGGACAATTAAAATCTCCCACAAAAATTACTGATAACGTGGTATATAAATATGGCTGTATCAGGTTCATTAGTTCACATCTCCCCACTTTGGATTGGGGAGCATAATAATTTATAATTCCAAAGCCCCTATTATGTAATATTACATCAAGAATTAAAATCCTCCCTGGTACTAGTTCATATAATTTCAATATTTTGACTTCAAGCATTTTAAACATTATTCCTAGCCCTGCACAAGGTTCTTGTCCAAGGGACCCAAATGATGGGCCTATTGATCAATCTTTTGTGGCTTCCTGACATTCTTTCAAAATGTGTAGTCGCACATCCTGCAAAAGAAATAGCCCAAAATGCAAACATTTAAAAAAAGAAAATACTATTTATCTTTTCCCTGACCTCTTAATTCTATTTACATTAATAGTGTGCACTGAGAAGGGTTCTAACAGCATTGCCTTTTAATTATTTGTACTTTCCTCTTCTCACATTCTGTTCCTTATGTTTAGTTTTATTTTTGCCTTTCTCTTCTGAGATCCCTTAGGCCTTTCTAGTTTTTCAGTGTCAGTTGTAGCTTCTGGTACAGAAGAAGCTACAGAGGAATCATCACAGTCATCTTCTGAATGGTCTGATTGTAAGATATCAAATCTATTCTGTATAGGGGTAGCAGTTTGTTTGACCACAGATCTTGTTGCAAATACTTTAGTTCTTGTTTTTTCTCCCTGTTTTCATTTCAACTTTCCTTCACTATGTAATGAAGCTGAGGCCTCCACTACTGATTGTGGGGGGAGGCATAACTATGAGATCTATATTTCCATTTGTCAATGGTTCATTTCCTATGTTAGCAATTTCAGCTGTTCTTGACTCTGTCTCACATCTTTCTTCTAATTTTTTTCCCCATTAACCCCTTTTCCTGCTGTTTTCCTATTTGTTCATCCCTTATACTTCTGTTGTCTGTTACCCCTTGGTCTGTTTGTTTCTGTCCTGAATTTTGCTCCTGTTGTGCTGATTTTTGTTTCTGTGCTAATGTAATTAACAAACGCTGCTCTTCCCCATCTCCTTGTTCAGAGGTATTGTGTGCTGTCCATCTACAGTTCTGGAATGTATGCCCTGTTTCATTGCAAAGATTGCAACTGCACTCATTCAGACATCGTGCTGTAAGGTGTCCCAATTCCCCACAAACAAGACATCTCTGCTTATCACAAATACTGCTGAGGTGATCATATGATCTGCATTTATAACACTTTGGGTTGTCCTTGATAAAGTAGTATGCCCCTATCTTTCCCTAAAAAAAGGAATTTGGAAGATGTACAATTTCCCCATTCACAGTTTTCAGCAAAACTTTCACCCGTCAACCCCCAGTCCAGATATTTTCTGTATCCATTAGAGCTTCTGGGTCCTCTAATACAGCGCATTTTTGCTTTAGCCAGTGCACCAGATCTGTCACGCTGACCCCCTCACTTCTGAATAATACAGTAATTGTCTTTTGTGTTGGCTTTGATAAGGGAATAGCTATAAATGGTGTCCACAAGGGGGATTTCTTTAAAACATTATATTTGATCCAAAATCTTTCTAGACCACCCACTGTTTTAAAGCTAATGTCAAATGTGGTCTCTCTGGAGATGTGTATCAGTGCATATATATCATTTGTGAAAAATTTCATAGAGTCTTTCAATGGGGTTCTAGCCACAAACACACAATCTGGAGGTTCCATCATGCCTCCACTATATAGTAGCCTGACTGTGTTGTGGCGTTTTGCTGGATAGATTGGTGTCTTAAAGAATGAAGAATAAATTTTAGGCACTTCTTTATTAATAATATTTAAAGGCCTTTGAGGTGTATCATTTAGGTTTGTGATGCATCCCCCGATTTGTTGTGCACTTATTTTTGCAGCATCAGTTCGCTCTGTAAATTCAAGCTGAGGGTTCTGCGTTAACTCAAGCTCTGGTGGTATTTCTAAATTTTCCAGATTATTGTCATTCAAAATATTATTCTTGTTGTTAAATGGGCCCAGCATAGCAATAGAAGATGTCACCGATTCCCATGGACTTGTCTGCTTATTTCTTTCCCAGCCAGCTGCATTTAAAGCAGTATCCACATTATTAACATATTTTGTCTGTTTCATATTCCTGAGCTCCAGAATATCTTAGGCCAAGTGTCTTTCTCCTTGTTTTTGCCATTCCTGACATAATTTCTGGCTTCTTGGATAATTCAGACTCTGATTTCCTCTCGGCATACTCCTGCATCTCTTCCAGTTCTAATGCCTCCGCCCAGCTGGTTGTTGCCTTTGATGATGCTGCATCATCACTACTCATTTGTGCATTTTGTACAGGCCTCTTCAATCTATCAGATTTCATTTCTCTTATTTGTTTCTCTAGTTTAGCTTTTTTTGAGTAGAAATTTCTTTCTTCTTTTTCTAGTTGCATTTTTAATATGTGCTCTGCCACATCCATATTACTAGTCTCTTCCACCTCAGTCATTTGTTCAGATTCTGTATCATTTTTCTCTGAACACACACTTTCAGGCTTGTCACAGTCTTTTAAAGGTGTTTCATTTACTGGGTTTATCAAGTCTAAATCTTTACCTTCCTCCATTTTCTCTGTTGTTATTTCCACCATTTCTTCTATATTAACTTGTTCTAGTATCAATACATCATCACTTTCTTCTCCCAGTTCCATTTCCTCCTCCTCACCTCCAGCTTATTGTCCAGCCATCTTGGCAGCTTTCCAGGATGTGACACAGACTCCCTCTACTGCACTCTCCTCTTCCACACTCACATCGTCAGCCATCTTGGTCAACACCACTGCCACATCATCACTTCCTCCTCTTCTGCTGTCTAGCTCCAAACTGAGCTCCTCCACTCTGCAGGAAGTCAAGCCCCACTGTGGCAGAGTAGGGGAATTTCCCCGGTGCACTGACCAATTTTCCCCCCATTCACTAATAATACCACCAGCAGCTTAATCTGGTTCAAGGTCAGTTGGCATTCATCTGTATCCCCCTTCCCTTGGGTCGTGCCTGAAATTAGGCAGAATTTGTCTAGTGCACTTACCTGGTCAACAAAAACTAACTAAACTGTGTGCATGACTGACTGCACCATTAATTCTGGGACACTGCATTTCATGTTACGCTCTCATTTCACTTTGTCAGCACTTGTGAATTTTCTGGACACAAGACAGTTACATTTTGGGGATGCATAATAATTCTGGGGACTGTGTGTGAGTACTGCTCACATGACTGACTGCACCATTAATTCTGGAAGACTTTGCAATTCTTGTTTGCTACAATTTCACTTTGACAACACTGGGGAATTTTCTGGACACAAAACAGTTGCATTTTGGGATTGGGAATTCTGGTGAGTCTGGTAAATATTTTTGGAACCTCAGTAATGTTTACTTTATGTCATGCTATCGTGAAGTATTTGTCAAAAAGCAGGACTGAACAGTGCAATTATACTGTGCTAAACTATATGTGTGCAGTCCGTCTTCTTTCCTGTGTGTGCAGACACTGTCCAGCTTCTTGCAAGTTGCAAACATATATATATGTGTGCTGATGCTGACTTGTTGCAGTGATTATGGTATAAAGAACATAGACAAGAATATATATTGTGTATTTTATCTGTACCATCAACGGCAGCAGACAAAGTGATATGATATGTTTTCAGAGGTCTTGGGCCAGTGTGCACCTCATTCACTCACACAGACACAGTGCACACATGACTTTGCAGAGATAATAGCACAAAAAATCATGCTTTTAAACAAACCATACCCAACAGACATAAAATATTGCTGAGGCACCCAAAATATTTTATGGTGTACAGACATGTTCAAATCAGAATATATAACAGGTCCTGCAGTCCACTGCCACCACACTGTGCTACCACTGGTGCCATGTTATGCTATGGTGTACATCAACTTGCTGCAAAACTGACACTGCCAGTGTAAACTAGAAAGACATATTCCAGAACAAATAATGAAAAGAAGGAATGTGGCAGTACAGTGTGGTGGCAGTGAACTGGAACTTATATATTTTCTGACTTTATAATGTCTGTACACCGTGAAATATTTTTGGTGCATCAGCAATACTTCATGTCTGTTGGATACAATTTGTTGAAAAGCAGGATTTTTTGTTGCTATGATCTCCTAAGAAATAAAATATATGTTATATATTCTTATCTATATTCTTTATACCATTATCACAGCAACAAGTCAGACAGCAGTCAGCATATATATGTTTGAAAGAAGCTGGACAGTGTCTGCAGTACATACACACACAGGAAATAAGACTGACTGCACACATGCAGTTTAGCACAGTATACTTGCACTGCTCAGTCCTGCTTTTCCACAAACACCTTGTGACAGAAAGTAAACATTAATGAGGCACCAAAACAGTGCATGCACACACACACACACACACACACTTACTTAACAGAGGGAAGGGGGCCAGAATACAAAGTGTCATACATACAGAAGACAACAAAAAAGGGCATAATTACATGCAAGGGTTGGGGATGGTGGAGGAATACATTTTATAACACAGTAGGGAAGGTGTGGGGGGGCACATGATGTGAGAAAAAAAAACTAATGTGGGACCCCCTGGTGGTCCAGCAGCAGTTCCAACATGGACATAATTTATAACTGATGTCCCTCTATGCGATCCAACCACTGCTGGACAGCACTCATCCTCTCATTGTTCTCCTCGACAGCACTCCAGAGAACTGTCAGGTCAGCCTGCATTCCAGGCAGTTCTCTGGGGTTCACACATTCTATAGGCTCAGCTGCTGGTGGTGGTGGTGGGGTGCTGGTGGAGCAGCAGGTGCTGCTCTGGCCCTCCTCTTCATAGGGTCACTGCCATGCACAGCTGCACCCTTTGCTACAGAAGGGCCAGCAGGTGCAGGCCTGGCCTGTTCTGTGGTAGCCTGCCACTCCAAGTAGTAGTGGTTCAGCATATGGGTGTGCTGGCTCCCAGTCCCCAGGTGAGTCCCCTGGGGGCCATGGCACACCTCCACCTGACATAGGCAGCACCTGAACATGCTGCTGTCCCCCTGACACAGTCAAAAACCTCCCAAATAACAGAGGTGTGGGGAGGACCAGGCACAGGCAGGGGAGGGCCAGATGCACTGGCAGCTGGCTGGTCATGGTGCTCAACAGGAATGGGATCCACACCTGGGCCCCAGGGGCACAGGCACATCCTGCTCCAGAGAACCTGGTGCTGGAGCTGGTGCTGGATGTGGTGGTGGTGGTGGTTCAACTGCCTCAGAGTCAGGAGGAGGTGCTGATCCTGCTTCCGGGGGGGACACTCAAAAGTTTGGATTGGTGCAACTGGAACCGGCCGCCATTCCCCCCACGCATGCACATGGTGCAATGCCTACCATGCTCTTCCAGAACTGCCCCCGCCCCCAGACATTCCCTCACCCTGGTCCATCTCTCCTACTGCGCTCCCTCAGTCTGAGCAATGACTACTCAACTCGACAGAAAACACTCAGACTGTCACACAATACACACACTGTCACACAGACACAGACAAACAACTAACTACTTATAAAGGTAAGGAAGAAACAAATTTACAGAAAGAACAAATTAAGTAAAAAAAGAGTACAGAAAAGACAAAAAAAGTAGCTTTTAAAAAAGTTGTTGGATCTAATTCAAAGTTTAAATCTCCACCCCGCTCTGCTCTCCAAGTCTCATGCTGTCTCACAGTCATAAAACAGCACACTCCTCTCTCTCCATCTGCACAGGAGAAAATGAAACTATCTCCTTGGCAAGACACGTCCTTCCTGCCTGGCTAAAGAGCATGTGACTTACAGTACTATAAGTCAAGTGATGTGTGGGGGGGCTGCCAAATCTGGAACGCAAAGTGGATCACTAAGAATCATAATGAGGAATTCAAAGTCCATTTAAAACAATGACTTCACCTTACTTCGCATTACTATTCTGCCTTAATGCAAAGTGGTAATGACAAGGCAAAGTGAGCATTTTACATTGCCCACTCTGCGTAATGGAGTGGCAATGCGAAGTGCCCACTTTTCGTTCACTTCGCCAGCGGAATTTAAATTTGCTGCATCTCTATATTCCACACTGCAGGTTTCAAAACACATTTTGGCCAGGATTTGAAAACTGACAGCTGTGACATACATGAGGTGGGGTAATAAGAAGGCTCTGTTGAAAATTTGGGGTCAGAATATTAAATATTTCCAAAGTTATGAGTAGGCATAGCAAAATTGAAATGAATGAGCATAACTTTGCTATTTTTACATATTTTAAAACCCAAATTTTCAACATAGCCTTCTTTTGGCCCCACCTCATGAACAAGGGCAATAACATTTTTCAAATTTGGCCCGAAATGGGAATTTTCCAAGTGACCGTGAAATCACCTTTTGTGTGAGAGTCACATAATGGCAGTCTTGTTGTTCATGGGGTGGTTTTCCAAAAAGGCCATGATGAAAATTTGGGATCAAAATGCCAAAAAATGGCTAAGTTATGCATAAAAGTTGACCCCCCCTTGAAATACATTGAACTGCATTTACCTTAATTTCTCATATTGCAGTCACCGGTTCCAGCAGCAAGACATGTCTTCGATCAGAGAGTGGATCTCAAACCTGGGACCTGTTCAGGTGAATGAGGCTGTGTGGGGGTGTACTGGGGGGTGTGGGGTGGTGGGTGCTGAGTGGGAGGTGGGGTGGGGGTTATCAGTCAGGGACCCTTTTTGGCAAAAAAAAACAAACATTGAGGGATGTTTTTTCTTTCCATAAAGAGACCAACAGGACATAAAGGGCAGCACGGGGAAGGGTGGTCAGAGGATGAGGGAGCAGGAAGTGACCACTGGACTACCAATGAAATTATAATGTCATACGGGCTGCTGATTGGAGAATGGGCGAGGGACCACTGGACTACCAGGGAAATTACTTTTTGCCACAGGGATTTTGACTGGACATTGAGGGAGGGGGCAGGGCCATTGGACAACCAGGAATTGTTTTTTTTAAATATGGGGATGGGGATTGGAGAATAGGGAAGAAACCATTGGACTACCTGGGAATTTATTTTCTAATAGGGGACAGTGATTGGAGAATGAGGAAGCAGGGAGGGACCACTGGACTACCAGGGAAATAATATTTTTCACTACAGGGATGGCAATGGGAAAATAAGGGAAGGGGGTAGGGATGACTAGATTATCAGAGAAATAATTTGTTTACTAGGGGGACAGTGATAGGAGAATGGGGGGGACCTCTAAACTACAAGGGACCACACCAGAAGCTTGCTTCATGAGTGGCCCCGCAGGCCACTTTCAATGCAGCTGCACAGAGTTGTGCAGTACTGTAAGATAGACCTGTAGTTTTCTTTGTGAGTTGCCCTGCAGGACACTTGTGGAGCAGCTCCATAATAAAGCAGAGTGCACCAGACTACAAATGGCCTGAAGAAGTCCTTCTATTTTGGTTTCCCTACACCAGCTGCTCAATCCAAGTGTGAAGCAATCATACAATATAAATTATAAAATGGGGTTGAAAAATATGAAACCTGATTGGCTGAGGTCCATCTTTACCGATGCTGTTATCTCCTCACAACAGCACTGGATGAAGATCCAGCAGCATCTCCGCAGTAAAATCAATACTAACCACACATCTCTGACTGCCATCACAAATGTGTCTGCTACCTTTAGTCACTTAAAACCTTCAACTAGACCCTAAAGTAAAACTGTCTTAAAGTAACAAAAATAATAGTTAAATGTTATTTACCCTCATAATCCTCTTCTTACACTCACATACATACATACATTTAAAAATGAAGTGCCACAGTACTTATAGTTTTAATTTCTGGTAGTTGTTTGCTGATCATGAAAAATCCCCCACCTATCCATATCTGACTATCAATGAAATCTCTGCTGTTTGACCTGCTACAGATACAACAGAAGCCCTGGTTCCATCTGAGGCCTTCTGTTGTGTGAGGGAGGGGGGAACATTCTGTCAGTAGAACTGAGCAGAGATTTCAATTCTTGTATTCCATTTATTGAAAACGTTCCATTTATTGAGTGTAGGGAATATAGAACCAAGACAATGTGGGGAAAAAGAGAGGAAATAATATGAAGAAAAGGAGGAAATGTGAAGAAACAGGTAAATGGGTGTGACTTTGTGAAAACAGAATTTAGGGGCTAATTAAAAAAAATTATTTAGCTGTGCATTATATTTAAAACTGAGATGGCATGCCAAATGATGAAATGCATTGGGACAATTTTCTTGGGGTAGATGAACATTTAAAAAAATAACTGAAATACTTAACATTATTTTATTTTTGTGTACTTTTTCACCCCTGGAAAAGTCTTGGAGCCATTTTAGAATTGCAATACAACATTTCAGAGTGTGCTTTCTGGTGGGATAATGACACTTCTTGGGTGGTTGAAGGCACTCAGCAATGCCGTGTGCCGCATAACACACCTGATGTGTGCCATTAACCCACCACAATGCACACCCTGTCCTATATATGTCTTATTACTTAAATCTACCATGGCCATAGGTTCACTAAGAGATGCTATATTTATTGATCTATCCAAAGCTTTTGATTTGGTTGACCATACTCTACTTTTCTCTGAATGGATCTCCATTGGCCTCTCCATTGACTGGCAACAATTCATGCTACCTCCTTTATGGCCCCAATCAAACTTAATGTTCCCCAGTGCTCTGTCATTGGTCCCCAGTAATGCTGTGCAGAATTTTCAAATTGTGGCAGAAACAAAATTTTGTGGAATTTTTAAAATTCCGCTGAAATTTCACCGAATTTCACTGGAAACAGAACGGTGGAATTCTGTGAGAGAAAATGGTTGCAGAATGATGTTCTGTAGAAAAAATACTGTTCCACAGAATAATATTTCACAGATCTCAATATTTTGTGTGGAAATGGTTGAGGAATGGTTTTCCAAGGAAAACTTCTGTACTGTGGAATATTATTCTCATGATCATAGCCAGTGGAATTCCGCAGAAGAACCAGATACATTCCGGCCAAAATTCCACTAGCGGAATAGTCATTCCATGCTAATTCCACCAGCAGAATTCCACACTCCACACAGCACTAGTCTCCTGCTTTTTAATAATGGTCTTACCTCTGTTTCTACCTCTTCTATTATGTGCGCTGGTGACATTGCTCTTTACTGCAGCTCTTCTTCCCTTCATCATATTAAGTCCCAGCTGAACCATGACTTCTCCTTGATCCAGAGATGAGTCACTGACAACAAACGTGTCTTCAATGCCTCTAAAATATAGGCAATGCTGTTTGGTTCCAAAGCCAAAGGCAGTTCCTGCTTTGATCCCCTAGTCATCCACTGCATGGATGGCTCCAAACATGCCCTTGTGAAGGAATTTAAACAACTTTGCATAAATTTAGACCCAGTTTTGGACGTTTTCAACCCTAGCACCTCAGATGGTAAATCTCTTGATGTCATTCTTGGTCTTGTTTATCGAATTTATTATATTTTCACCCCCAAGGCAAGACTCACAATCACACAAGGTCCCTTCCTACCCTGCTTGCAAACTGATGTGTGGGTCTTCTCACAAGCCTCTGAAACTGTCATCAATAAGAGTGATAAGTGGGAAGTGACCTACAATAACATTTGTCATGTCTCTTTGTCCTCCCACCACTAAACTCTTTATTCTGCCCCAGGCTGGCTTTCATCTTCTGCTGGTTGCTCTTGCTCTCTTGGCTGCTTCCTTAGCAAACTACTCAGATTTCTCATCTCCTGCATCCCCTATATCTCTCATTCACAACCACAGACAGTCCTATTCACTTAGACCATCTGACCCATCTCTACTTCTCCCTAACTGCTCCTCTGGGATGAGTGAACATGTCTTCTCTTTCTTCATTCCAAGATTCTGGAACTCATGTCCCATTACTGTGTGCAGCTCCCCTTTCCACACATCCTTCAAGGCAGCTTTGAGGAAACACCTCCACCAGCAATTGTTGCTGACTGTTTTTTTTTTTTGCATGAATACTTGTTGCACTTACCCATTTTTATCTGTCTCCCTGACTACATTGGCCAGGATGCATTAGCAGTTTATTGGTTTGGCTCTGTTCATTGTATATTTTAGCTTTGTTCTTAATTTCTTGCATTTGGTGTGCACTATAATGTAATTGTATTGTTTTATATTTCAACATTTTAGTGATTTTGAAACATGAAGCATATACTGTAAAACTGAAAAGTAGCATGTTCATTTAATGTAGCAGTCCAAAGCTATGCGACTTGTTAGCTGCAGTTAAAGTTTACTGTCCTGTACTTCCATATAATGAGTCTGACATAGATAACTAACTTGGCTGTTCAATTAATTTAGTGGGTCTTTTTGTGCAGCGAACATAGCAAGACTTTTTTTACAGTGAAACAAATCAATTCTACAGTAACATATCACATAGAGGTCATATATTATACATTGCCCATTACAGAATATAGCTATGCATATTTCACTCTTTTTTATGGCATATTTTATCCCCAACTGCCGGCAAGGGCTCTCTGGCAGCATACCAGCCATCCAGGCTCTGTTTCCCCCTCAGAGGAATCATACAGTATGGCAGCGGGGCTGGGATTTTCATGGTTGCAGAGGTAGCTATGTGATCCCATATCCCCACCCCTGAAGACACCAGCATGTAGGACAGAGTTCCAGGCATGCAGTCATGCTGCAGACATGGCTGCAGTCATGTGCCTAATGGCATCCTCTCCTCCCCACACTGCATCCCAATGGAGCAGTGCTTGAACCCTCCCCAGGAGAGGAGACCTGCCATATGGTGGCTCAATCCAGCTCCCACCCCCCCAGCCAACTCCTGACAACCCAGGGTCCATTCCCGCACCTGGGTTGCCAGGGTAGTGTGAGGTGTGGCGTTCAGCACCGTAACCCTCAGCAGCACCAGGATGGCTATCAGCATATATCTCTAAGACCCCTCCCACAGGGGGAATCAGAATGACCTTTGTACCATCTTGGGCACTGAAATAGAATATAAAGATTGCTAACTTCAGTCCAAGGTCTATCCTATACACATACGGCATTACATTGACACTAGTCTATTCTATTTGGTCTGCACTATAATGTAATCATATTGTTTTATATTTCAACATTTTAGTGATTTTGAAACATGAAGTATATAACATATCACACAGAGGCAATATATTATACTTTGCCAACTACTGAATATAGCTGTGTATATTGCTTTTTTTATGGCATATTTTGTCTCCAACTGCCAGCAAGAGCTCAGTGGCATCATACCAGACATCCAGGCTTGTTCACCCCATCACAGGAATCATACAGCAGGGCAGTGGGGATGGGATTTTCATGGTTGCAGAGGTTGCTATGTGATCCCGTGTTCCCACCCCTGAGGACACCGGTGTGTAGGACCAAGGTCTAGGCATGCCGTCATGCTGAGGACATGGCTGCAGCCAAGTGCCTAATGGCATCCTCCCCTCCCCACACCGTATCCTGGTGGAGCAGTGCAGGAACCCTCCCCAGGAGAGGAGACCTGCCATACAGAGGCTCAAACCAGCTTCCACCCTCCCCCCTGGCTGACCCCCAACAACCCAGGGTTGTGCCTGAACCTGGGTCACCAAGCATAGCATGAGGTGTGGCATCCAGCACCTTACCCCTCAGAGCCACCGGGCTGGCTCTGTGTATATATCTCTAAGACCCCTCCCAGGGGGCATCAGAATGTCCTTTGTACCAGCTTGGGCGCTGAAATAGAATAGAAAGATTGTTAACTTCTGTCCAAGGTCTATCCTATAAACATATGGCACTACATTGACACTGGACTCTTCTATGATAAATTAACAGACTAACCTTAAATGAACACAACAGTAGTAATAACTTTTGAATCAGCAACAGTTATAATTTATAGAGGATAACATAAAGGGGGTATGGTGATTAGCACACCTTCTAATCAAAATCCAGCACAGAGAATGAGAGAGCTCCAGGGCCCTATAATCCACAAAAACATTCATGACAGACAATAAATATCACAAACTCTGAAATTAGGTCAATTGCAGAAATTGGGAAACACAGACAAATGTCAAGCACTACATGAGCTCTAATGGGTACATTTATTGTGGAAACAATTTTTTTTCCATTTTCAAGGGAATAGGACATTTTTCCATTTTATAGAAAAAGTTTATCAAATCTCTCTAATCCTCTACAGTTGGGGCAATAAAAAAACAAACATATTCTTGTATTTCATTTTTGGTTATGTTATTGAGATTCCTAGTAAATATCTAATATCTTAGTCCAAAATGGATGCCAGGTATTGGAGAAAGTGAAAAAGTTTTGGGGTTAATTCATATGCATGGCAACAAATTCTGGACAATGCCAATTCTTAGTTTGCTAGAAGTCCCCCCCCCCTCCGAACTGGACAAAATCATGTCACATGGGAGTGATTTGCCTGTTGTGCTTCACAAGCTCTCTAACATCTGGCAGTCTCCATCATAACTCTTTGAACTTGCAATGTTAGTGTTAAGAAAAATGCATAAAGTATTTACAAGCATATTCCCTTCACTCTAGGGAGAAGCAAACCTGATTTGCTGTACAGCAGGCCTTCTCCCAGCTCTTATCTGAGAAAAGAAATGTTAACTCCAACTCCCATTTTTTACAAGCCACTATAGTAATGGGTTGAAAGGAATTTTACAAAGCTTCATAACCTTGAGATATTGCATGCAATAATGGGCATCTCTGTTGCACCTCTCATATCAGAACATTTATTGGGTTAGTTCTTGTTGTAGCATGTGGTGATAAACGTAAACCCAGTAGGTATGCTTGGGCCTGAAAAAATGGTATTGGTTTAAATGTGGAAAAGAAAAGTTTTTTCTTAATTCCTGAAAAGAGTTAAAACCTTTTGATGAAAAATTGCAATATGTTGGACAGTCCCAGTCTATTTCAGCATTGGATATCTATGTCTAGCTGGTAAAGTAAAAATCTGGGTGCCAGAGTAGTAGTAATAAAAATAACTGATCACCCTAAATTTGAATTTACCTATTAAACTACACCACACTGCCACCACAGACCTGATAAATGGGTTTGGAAATCTAAAGAGTTTTCAAGTGGCACTTGTGATCAAAAAAACATAGTAGAAGTGGGACATCTGATAACAAATCTATCTCTATATACACCCAATGAGGGTGTGGTGCTCTGCTCATCCAAGTACAGATAGTTTGAAGCCAAGTTACATTATAATATGCCTCTAAATTTGGGAGTCCTTGGTCACCTTGTGTTTTGGGCAATTGAAGAGTAGTAATTCTTATCCAAGGTGCCTTACCTTGACATACTAAGTGGATTATTACTTTATTACAAGTGATCCAGTCATAAATCGTATCCAATGTGCCTTACCTTGACATACAAAGTGGGTTATTACTTTATTACAAGTGAGCCAGTCTGACTTCTCTACAATCCATGGGAGAGGCTAAAATAAAAACAATCTGTGAAAGACCATCATCCTGATTGCCTCTACTCTATGATCTAATATCAGTGACAGATGTCACCATTTATCTATGTCTGGTATTAACTGGGTAGATAATGGGTCAAAAATCAAAGAACAAACCTAGTTCAGCTGAGTAGACAGCCTGATGCCCAAGTATTCAATTTCAGATTGGGCCCAAATTAAGAGGATATTTGATCTTCCACCTCTTTGATGCCTCCCATTGAAATGCGATGACTTCAGTTTTATTTTGGTTAGTTTTATAATCAGCGAGGGAACTAAAGAATGTCTATTTATCCATTAATAAGGGAAAAGTGGTCACAGGGTCCTTCAAGTTCATCAATGCATCATCTGCATAAAGGGACAAATGGTGTTCTCTGCCCCTTCAATGAATGCCTACCAGGTCAGGATCTTTGCGTATACTTTGAGCCAGTGGCCTTAAGTACAGCAAAACTAAAAACTGTGATAGTGGACAACCTTGTCAGGTGCCATGCTGCAACTCAGATTGGTTGGAAAGGTTTCCATTGGCTCAGACACAAGCTCTAGGGTTCATATAGAAGCTAGTTAGGAGATCATGAAAGGCTCTAGGGAAACTCAACTGTAGCTGTGTGATGTGGAGAAAGTCTCACAACACTCAGTCAATAGCCTGTTTTTCTACTGCACTGCTTTATTGCATGGTCCTCCATGTACATATTATTACTTGCCTTCTCCTGTGCTTTCCTAAGTCATACCTGTCAATAGGCATTCAGTTGTCAGATGTTTCTACATGGTAAACAAAAACTGAATGAATGAATGACTACATGCATACATGCACACAAAAACTACTCTCCCCACTCACTAGTAGCCATGCCACACTTCTCCCTGTTATGCAAGTAAAAATACCCCTGTCTTCTTATCCCACTTACTTTAGCACCCATACCAACCTTCCAGTAATCACATCTTTTAAGTGAAGTCCAGCATTGGACAACTGGCACAACCCCCAACCTTGTCTGGCAACTATCTAAAATGAATAATTACTGACAAAACACTTAAGCAGCAGTATTTGTTAGTTGGCAAAAAAAATTATTTCTGATATCCTTAGATTCAACCTTAATATAGTTTTAGCTTTGGCAGATATTTTTAAAACAGCATTTATAACTAATTTTGAAATTAATGACTCCCGTTGAGGCTACTTGTTGAATGTTTATGCTAGATTCATAACAGGGCTGTATTAAGATGGTGTTATCACATGCTTCTGCTGGTAAACAGCATGAGACTTTACCAAGATATTTAAGTTTTTTATGGTGGTTGGAATGACACAGAGCAAGAATTTAAAAAAAACTTCAAAATCATGTGTCATGACTCAGGAATAAAAGAAAATGAAAAGAAACAAATGGATTTATTGATGTTTCTGTTGGAGAAACATTATTTGGGTTACTTAGGTTATTTAGGTAGTTAAAGGTGGTAGTGCACCAAAGGCACTTCTAGTCTACCCCTTCCCCACACACATGCACTAACAATGGGCAACTATTAATTTCCCAATTGTTCATTTCTAAGTCACGGTGTTTCTTAAAACTGTATAGTGTTGAAGAGTCAACTGTTATTTGTGATAGGAGGTTCCAATACTTGACAACTCTGATGGTATAGAAGGACCCTCTTTTATTTGTCTTAAATGGTTTTCACCCTAGTTGTTTGTTGTGTAGCCTGGTTTTATAATCATACTTTTTTATTGTTTGACCAAGTTCTTGCATATCATCTGTGTCATTAAAGTGACTATAGAGGAGTGTTAGCTCTCCATGCACTTGTCTTCTTTGTAGACCTTGTAGTCCCAGTTTTTCTAATCTGTTGTTATAGGATATTGATTTGCAGCCACTTATGATTTTTAGTAAAGTGTCTCTGTACATTTTCAACTAAATTGATGTCTTCCTTTTGATACAGGGACCAGATCTTTGAACGGTAGTCCAGATGTGGGCTTTCCAATTATCTATACATAGGTGATATAACAGTGCTGCTCCTACTCACAAAATATTGTTTAATGCATCCCAAAATCTGTTGGGCTTTGGCTGATACTGTGGTGCAGTGTGATCTAAAAGAAAAATTGTTTTGAATTATCACACCCAGGTCCCTTTCCTCTGAGACAGATCTTAAATCCTCACCATTAAAGAGGAACTTCCATGATGGATCAAAAAGTTACAGTTTATAGTCATTATATGCAGTACTAGACCAGAAAAGGTGTGTGCATTTGTTATTTTTGGCCAAGGTTTTCTCTGCCCTCCATAATTTGAATTTGTTTTTGAGCCCTGCTGCACTTGTCATTGCTGTTCAGCTGCTGGGATGCTAGCTCCTGATGACATAATTGTAGGATAGGGGAGTGACTCACACTGTGCAGTACCATGCAGTTGCAACAATGTTGCACGGGAATCCTACCAGTACTCAGTATACATACTGTGTCCCCCCTCCCCCAAGACACCCTGTTAGCAATGCATTATGCCAAAATCCAAATGTCTTGTCAGTATGTTTCTTTTTTTTGTGAAATTGACTCTGCTCTACAGTGATGTCAGCAGTACAACCCTAGGTCCACAGAAACACCAGGCTTGCTATAGAAGCCCTGGTACACCCTACAGTTTTTAGCAGCTCAGAATGCAAAAACTAACTGCAGTAGACACTAATGAAATGCAATTCCAGAATAAATGCAAGAAGGGGTCATTTATGCATGAATGTCAAAAGGACTGGTGAAGGTCCTCTTTAAGTTTGTAAGTTATATAAATATTTCTGTTTCCCATGTATATAACAATACATTTGACAGGATTAAAAGTTATGTCCCATTTTGTGACCCATGCAGTGACCTTATCTATGTCTGACTGGACTGTGTTAGTATCGTCGATATTGATGACCCTGCCCCCTATCTTCATGTCATCGGCAAATTTATTTACCATACTGTGAAGGCCCCGGTGCATATCCCCAATATAGATGTTAAACAATAGGGGGCCCAACACAGAGCCCTGGGGGACCCTACTTGTCACTGGAATGGAATTGGATATATAACCATCTATTTTAATCTTCTGAATTATATCTTTCATGCAGTCTCTGATCCGCCTCACCACAAGCTGGTCTAATTGTATATTCCTTAATTTAACTAGAAGTTTGTTGTGTGATACCTTATTGAAGGCCTTACTTAGGTCAAGATGTATAATATCAAAAGGCATATTTTGATCCAAAAGTTTGCTCAAAGAATCATAAAAGGAGATAAGATTTGTCATGCAAGAATGACCCCTTGTAAAACCATGTTGTGTCCTATCATGTGTGATTTCACTGTTTGTCTGATATTCAGTATATTGTTTACTAGCTTTTCCATTATTTTGCATAAGATTGGGGTTAGACTAATGGGTCTATAGTTGTTAATTTCTTGCCTTGATCCCTTTTTGAACAGTGGGATGCTAATTCTTCCTTCCAGTCTGTTGGTACCCTACCAGTAGATAGTGATGTAATGAATATATTACTAACAGGTTCATCAATTATGTCAGCCATGTGCTTTATAAGTACAGAGTGGATCCCATCCACTCCAGGAGATTTATATGGGTCTATCCTAAGGAGTTCTTCTATAACATTAGCAGATGATAGCAAAGTCATCAGATTTGGTGAGGCACTAATTGTGAAGTCTAAAGTTTCTGTAATGTGTTCTCTAGCTAAGGCAATAAATGACTTTGAAAAAAAATTATTAAATTCCAATGCTAGGTCTTTCAGTTTGTCTATTAGAACACCATTTTTATCAATAGGTCCAGTTGCTGTTTTCCTGCCCTTGAGGGAATTAATATATCGAAAGAAGGATTAGGGATTACATTTGTCATTTGCAAGAGTATTCATGCCTATGTTTGCTTTTCTTTGTTGCAGCCCTGAAAGTTTTCAGGTTAAGTTTGTATTCTTCTAACTTTGTTTCACATGGATCTAATTTATATGCTCTACAATATGTTTTTGTTTATTGATTTTTCTGTTTGTGTCAGTTGTTAGCCATTTGGGTTTAGTTTTATTATGTTTTGGTCTTACTCGATTTGGAACCCATTTTTCTTGTCACTCAGTCAATTTATTTTTAACAAGTTCCACTTGGTTTGAAAGGAATTATTGGAAAATTACTTCTTCCATTTCCAAGTTTTAAGTTCTTTGCCCATGACTCTGAAATGAGCCTTTCTAAAATCAGGGTAAGCAGTACTACGGGCTGTGTTAGTGAGTTGTTTGTGTATTATTACTTGGATCATGCTATTATCACTATTACCTAGGAGTTCTTGTACTATGCATTGTATAGCCCTATCCTTGATATTTGTTAGAACTAGGTCTAAGATGTTACTTCCCCACTGTTGTTGAAAAAAAAAACAGTAGGGTGACTAACAGATACTGCTGCTTTAAGTCATGAAATGTGCACATGCATCCGTACTTAGGTTTCTTTTCTGTTGCACAAAATAGCCATTTTTGGCCATTTAAGACCCACATTTTCAGGGTGCCCATGTTGCCATCCTACCTCATGAACACATAAGTTGAACCTCATAAATGTGATCTGAAATGGTTTTTTTTTGGGAATCAATCCTCCAAAACACATTTTGTGTCTCATTTACAAGGTGTCATTTAAGTGGTTATGAGAGAGTGCGGCCACTTGGGCACCTTGAAAATATGGGCCTAAAATGGTGAAAATGACCAAGTAATGAGCAAACAAAAAAAAACTAGAAAAACAAAGTCCTGAAAGGTGTATTGTGCATGTGCGTGGACTAAAACTAGTTCCCATTTTTTCTTTTTGTCATATCTTAGCCATTTTGGTTCATTTTGTACCCAAATGTTCAGCATGGCCGAGCTGCCATCCCAACTCAGGATCACATACTATATGTGGCCCTTGTAAATCTTAGCTGAAATGTGTTTTTTTGTGATTTGATGTTTGTGAAGTTGCAGAAATTTGCTTTATGTAAAAATTTATGAATTTTGTCAAATTTAAATCAATGATGACCACAGTTTGCATATTTATTTACCCGGTATATTGCCCAAAGTCTTCCTGTGAAACTGTGAGAATAGCCAATTTGTGGATGAATTAGGCAATTCAAGTAGTTTCACAGTGCAAATCTGTGCTATTTGCTAGCAAAAAACACATGAACTCTGGTCTTTAAATTACATTAAAATCCTCCTGCCAGCCACTGAAGTATAATTACACCCCCTACAAGCTCCCAAACACTTTTAAATCGTATAACCCCCTCCTATCCCCCCGCTAGCACCCTCCTCGCTCCCCCTCTGTGCAGGGGAATTATATAAAATTCAAGTTGTACATCACATATATCACCAGACGTACTTCCTCTGCCTCCCCACATCTGATGAGACCCTGTTTTACAAGAAGAACCCCAACCAAACCCCAACCTGGCCTCTACCACCCTTCTTCCCCTCCCACACCAGGAAAATAATTTTTACTATAATGCCCTGTAATAATGAAAACAGTTCTGAGGTACAGAGTGACTGCTCTGTTCAGTGTCCCTCTCAGTAAGGATGCAGTTGTATGCATGAATGGTGAATGGTGATGTCTTTGCTCCTAGTAAAACCTGATTGGCTGAAAATTAAGCCAATCAGGTTTCACTAGGAGCAAAGATGTCACAGTTCATTCATGTACCAGGGCTATTACTGAGAGGGACACTGAACAAAACAGATGGTCTATGCCAGGGGACTGTTTTCTTTATTACTGGGCATCATAATTAAAGTCTTTTCCAGGTGCTTGTGGGAGAACAAAAGTAGCAGGGAGTCAGAGGAAGGTTGGTTGGGGATCTTACTGTAAAATAGGATCTGGTAGGGTGGGGGAGTGTATTTAATGCAAGGGAGGGAAGAAGGATAGATATAAGTGATGTACAACTTGAATTATACATACGGTCACCCAGGCAGAGATGGGAAGGAGGGTGCTAGAAGGGGAATGGGAGGAGGGGTTATAAGATCTAAAAGAGTTTGGGAGGTGGGAGGGGGTGAAGAAATGGAAAACAAGCACAGTAGGTCTCTGGACCTACTGAAATAGGGACAAGAGATATGTGATAAGCTTAATACTGTAGCCCAGAATAAGGTAAAGACCCAATGAAGATTCTTCAGCCAAAGATAATTTGAGTTTGGGAAAAGGGCTAGCTAGGTATTGGCTTTCTGGCAGAGGAAGAGAGAGGCAGACATGCACATTGTGAAGCTAAGGAAAGGAAAGGACTCAAAGGAAGTACACTTTATGCTCAAAGAAATAGTAGCAGAGTCTGAGGGGTTCTACAGGAACCTATATGGCAAGGATAAGAAAGCAGATGCAAAGGAGTGCATCCCAGACTTCAAGAAAAGTATAACTCCTTAAGATTTCTGAAGATCAAAGAGATATGCTTAACCAGCAGATTACAGGGGAGGAGATAGCTCAGGTGATAAAAGACTTCCTAAATAATAAGCAGTGTTGGGGAGTAACTAGTTCCTTGTAACTAGTAACTGTAATCTGATTGCTTTTCTACGTAACTAGTAATAGTAACCAATTACTTTTAAAATAAAGTAATAAGTAACTGTAATGACATTACTTGTCCCTAAAAGTAACTAGTTACTGTAATATAATGTAATATAGTGACCCGAAGCACACCACTCAGTGCAAGAAAGCAGCAGTAAGGGCAAAAAAGATGCTTGGATGCATATCTAGGGGGATCAGTAGTAGGAGAGAGGCGGTCATACTGCCCTTGTAAAGGTCACTGGTGAGGCTATATCAGGAGTATGGAGTGCAGTACTGGCACACACACTTCAATAAGGCATACGAGGAGACGTTGAGGGCACTGAATATGTACTCCTTAGAGGACAGGAGAAAGAGCGGACATGATTGGGACCTTCAAGTACTTGAAAGGGATAAATAAGGTTGATCAGGTGGGTTACTTTAAGCTGAGTGGCAACCATAACATGAGGGGAACAATCTTAAGCTGGAGGGGGAAGGTTTAGGAGGGAGGTGAGGGAGCACGTCATCATAGAGAGGGTGGTGGGCACTTGGAATGTGCTGTCAGAAGAGGTGGTCTTGTTGAAGACAGTGGGCAGCTTCAAGAGATGCTGGGATAGGCATAGAGGAAGGAAAAGATCATGGGTAGGGAGGATGGGAAGAGTGGGGAGGGGGAGCAGGGACAGTAGTTCAAGCTGTGGACCCTGCAATATGAGCAGACTACAGATGTGTCAGCCGTGATGAAGCACAGTAACTTGCAGTAATGACATGTCACAAAATCCTATGTGACAAAAGGGCTTAATTGCCATTGACTTACAGTGGCCCCTGCAGTAAATTGCAGTATTCTGTAATATTCTGCAGCATTTGCGCACTTCATCGTGGCTTGACACATCTGTACATAGACCAAATGGTCTTCTGCTGGCATCTTCATATGTTCATACATTCATATATAAATAGAATAACAGATGGGCATCCATCTGTTATGCTTGCTGTAATCCATCAAGGAGTTCCTGTGACTTCATAAACCTCAAGAGCGAAACTCTAGAGGTTTATGACATCACAGGAATCCAGAGATTGTGCAGGCATCTTTTGATATTCAGGTTTCAGTGTGAAAAAGGGGCCTCTCAACTGACTGCTTGCTCGATTTATTACACCAGGCTAAAAAAACTGCCTTCTGACAAGCACTGCCTGATCACCCATTTTTTGAATTTTTTCACAAGAAAAAGTTTAGGCAACATTTCATGGCTCTGAGGTGTCATTTTTTGTAGCCTTGCTGATATTCAGGTTTGCATAGTCACAGTGTCTAGGTATTATGAGCTGCCAGAGCTACGGGGTGGTGTAAACCCATAGCACGATAACTGGATCAAAGACATGCAGCCTTGCCACATTTAGCCTAGAATTTTTGACCTAATATTGGTTTGCCCTATGAGATCTTTGCTCTAACACGGTGGCTACAACTACAAGGTAGCCTCATTTGTCACACCGCTGCTTTCTACATGGTTACAGGCCCACTGCTGGTGGGTGTTGGGGTTGTTTTTGCCAGTTGTCTCATTACAGAAAATGTTGTTGGGCTGAATGGCTCTGGTGAGGTGTTGTTGCGCTGGGTGTCCTTGTACCAATTGTCACAGATCTGGTGTAAATCAGTGGCCCCTCCAGTTTGAGTATTTATTTGATCTGTAGAAAATGAAAATGTGTGTGCACATGTAGCTTTCACCTTTCAGCCTTCTTACCGTCCTGTTAATTAGTCCCCACTTCAGGACTCCTCAGCTCGTTCACTTCTACTATGCCTTTTCATACCTATCATCACCTTTTCATTTCCCAGATTCTATTCTTACCTTACCTATTATCACTTTTTCTCCTACAGCCTCCCCCTATTTTCTTTTCTCACATATATTTCTCATATTTCCCTTACCTATTTTTGTCTTTTAGATAATTTCTGAAAAAGACCTATGGTTGAAACATCAACTCTAACTCTATTTTCTATTTTCAGCATGCATTTAATATTACCATTTTGTTCAATATCTGTAACATGCTGTGCAAATAAAAGTCAGAAAACACCATTTTATTTGTTGGTTTATTATTAAATATATCCCTTTGCAACATTTAATTTAAAAAATTATACTGCTTATGCACTTCTACATGGTACAGCTAAGAATCACCATAAGAACTGATGAAATATATTTGAGGGGGCAACAGACTGGCCAGTTGTTGTACAATTTATAGATAGCTAGCTACATCCCTGCATGACGTCAGTCATGGCCCTCTATAGTAGCCATTGTGAACCCTGAGAGAATCAAGGCCAGCCTAGCTGTTGTAGGGAAAAGGCAAGTAGTCCATCTGCAGGCAGGGCTCAGGGCCTATTTCCACCAACACTACATGTGCCGAACTGGCACAGCAGGCTGCTTAATCGGCAATCTGCCCACCCACCTGCCAGGTCTATCACCATCACCCAACCCATCTCAAAGAAAATCCTCATCAAAGATGCATGTACTGGAGTGCAACAAGTGTGTTGTGTTATGTGATAATTTGATTATAAGTGGCACTCTCTGATTTCAGTTGTGGCATACTGGCAGTGGCATAATAGTCATGGCAGACTTAGTTATAATTATAACTGTGTCTCAGTGGCAGTGGCAAGTCAAGGTTCAGCTGAGGGGAAAGAGTGTTTAAATTGTGTGGTGAGGTAAGCAGAAGTGTGCTGGTGGAGTTTATTGTATGTGATGTGGGGGTTGGATCTGTGACTGGCAAAGGCAAAGTTAAGAATCAGGCTGCTGTGGTGAAATGACAAAACGTCACCAAGACAAGGAAGGGCAGTAGATCTGCAGAGTGCATGTGTGAGTGTAGGGGGAGCTATGTGAGGGTGGGAATTTATTATAGAAATTTAAAGGGGTAGTTGTGGCTCTTGTATAGCCAGGAGGAGAATATAGCCTAGATGTGAGAAAGATCGCCAAGTGTAGAAGATGCAGCAGGGTATACGTAGCGGTGGGGTAAGGGTGGGATGTATAGGGGTAGTTGTGGCTGGCATTGTGAGGATATACAGCTGTGTGGGCAAGATCACCAAGGGCACTGGCAGTAGATGCAGGGTGTCTGTGTGTTGGAGGGTGAGGGTGGGTGTTATGGAATTAAAAAATGTCAGGGACAGCAGTGGCTGGCAAAGTCAGGATTCAGCTGTGGGGGGGAGGTTGCGGAGGGCAGCAGTAGATTCACGGTGTGTGAGTGTTTTTTTTTGTAAATATTGTCTTTATTGGTCTTTCATTCATGCGTAGTTGACAGGTCTTGAGTGTTATATCTTATCAGTACTGCAATACATCACTGGGAGGTATCCCACAAATATCTTATAAAAATCATAACTGGATATCGCATTAGGGTCAGTATAAAGTTTTTACCTTAAGTCTTTCAAGCTTCAATGGTGTACTTGGGAAGTAATGGATTCCGGAGTTCCATTGGATTCAATAAAGGAGAACAGACACCAAACCTTTCCTCCCCATATTCCCTGCCACCCCTCGATTTATGGCTGCAGGATTCAGACCTCTGGTGGCATGAATCTGATAGTTATGGACATGTGGATCATGTCAGGTAGGTTGTTATGGGTGGGGACTCAGCGGGGGAAGAGGCTAGACCCCCAGCAACGCCACTCACTGTCCTAGGCTGGAATGGGGTTCCCATTGGGGGGGTGATGGGATAGAAATAGGGAAAGGGAAAAAAGGGGGGGAGGAAGGAGAGGGGGCAGGGGAATTAGAAACCAGGGGAGAGAACCAGGGAGAGGTTGGGATACTCAAATAGCATGGTTTTGATGGTTTTGGGGAACAAAGGCTTCATCCATTAGCATGTAGTATAATAACCAACGGGTCCATCTGGAGCTGCACTTCTCTTCTCTTTCATTGAGTTTATGGGTGATTTGTTCCATTTGATATATTTGTTTGGTGATTAGCCACCAGTCTTGAATCAAGGGGATTCTAGGGGTAAGTCATGCTTTAGTTATGGCTTTCTTAGCAGCTGTAAGAAGGAGGTTAAGTAGATATCTAGTATTAGGGTCTCTCAATCCCCGGGGAAGGAACAGAAAAATATACATCTTCTCTGTAAGCTGGAACTGCACCCCAAACAGTTCCTGGAGTTGAGACTGAATTTCTAGCAGAAAGGGGCTAAGTTTGGGGAATGTGTTTTTTTTTTTTTGTTAATAGAGCCTTTATGGAAATGTAAAGGGTTGTTGTGGCTGGCAAAATCACATGGGTACAACATTATAAACTAACATATTCATTGTCTTTAGAATCTGTTTTATTTCTTCTATACACTTCTTGAGGTTTCATGGGCACATAGCTATGTTCAGTGAGTAAACACAGCCATACTATCAAAAGTAATATAAAGTAATATGAAAAATAATATTTATTACAGTTACAGTTACTAATTACTTCTTATGTAAAAGTAGTAAGTAACTGTAACTGATTACATTTATTTGAAAGTAACTAGTAACTGTAACTGATTACTTTTTAAAAGTAACTTACCCAACACTGATAATAAATACCCATGCCCTGATGGGTTTGGGCCTGAATTGTATAAAGTATTTTCTATGGAATTCCTACCTACTTTAAAACAACTCTTTAATAATATTCAGGACAAGAGAGATATCCATCACACATTGCAGGAAGCACACATTACATTCCTTCTAAAACCAGCTAAAGACCCACTGAGCTGTGCTCTTACAGACCTGTACCCCTCCTGAACCAGGATGCAAATTTTTTGTGAAAGTGCTGGCAAACAGATTACAGCAGGTAGTACGGTCTGTGATACACCATAATCAGACTGGTTTCATAACCCAGCTGTATCTCCATGATAACATCAGAAGACTGCTGAATGTTATGGGGACCATGGAGCAGAGAGAAACACCTAGTATGTTGCTTTTGATTGATGAAGAAAAAAGCACTTAATCACTTAGACTGGCTTTTTCTGAGGAACCCACTAGAAGCCTTTGTGATAAGAAACATTTTCATAAGTTGTGTCCAAGCATTATATGGGGAACCCACAGCAAACGTTAGAGCTAACAGGGTTCTGTCTGGCAGAATCCTGACGGAAAGAGGGATGAGACAGGGTTGCCCCCCGTCTCCCATATTATTCACCCATAGTATAAAGTCCCTAGCAGCAGTAATAAGAGCATCAACAGAAATTCTTGAAATTAAGGTGGGGGAAGGAGAGGATGTACACATAGCCCTTTATGCAGATGGCACCATCTTGTTTATGCAAGATCCAGTGAACAGTCTACTGCCCTTGAGACATATCTTTGAGGAATGTGTTTAAGCCTCTGAATTTAAAGACAACATGGAGAAATCAGGTACCTCAAGGATGGGTACAGCAATGCCTCAATAAGTAGCTAACTTCTCAGTTTAGATACCTGGGGATGCAAATACCCAATGACAGATCAAATTTATAGGAGGTTAATTACTCCCCCCTCCTACAGACCATAGAAAAAGGCTTAAAACAATAGGCAGAGCTGCCACTGAGTACCATGGGTAAGGTTGAAACCATGAGAATGAATATCCTCACCAGACTTCTATCCTTAGTCTCATCCCTGCTGGTTCAAATACCAAAAAATATATGCAAAAGTATGAGACAACCTTGGCCTGAATTCATCAGTGGGGATGGGGGAGGGGGATAGGCCCAGGAAGCCTTTGAAAACATTATTGATAGCCAGAAGTAAAGGGGGTTAGCAGTGCCTGACCTGCATGCATATACCAGACCTCCCAAATACAGCACCTCTTGACACAATTGGGTAAGTATGGAGCACCCAGCTGGGTGACCTTGGAGGGGGATAGTGAACATGCGATACAAGTCCTTGCCAGCCTAGATCCTACAGAACTTAGGCAAATTAGTAACTCCAATACTAGAGTCATGCTAAAAACACGGAAAGCAGCCCTGCAGATGGGGGAGAGATTACAGGATGTGCAAGTTTACCCTGATTAGAAGGGCAATAGTCTTTTACCCAGGGAGAATAGACTCCACATACAATTAATGGGAGAGAACAAGATTAATTAGTCTTGGGCAGTTACATATAGACGGCCGAATAATATCATTCCTACAACAGAGTCAGGAATTCCACCTACCCCAGCATGATTTTTATTTTTTATTTAAAACATTAGAAACTTCCTCACTATGGAGCCCACCAAAACTCAGATGAAAGCAGAGGTAGGCCCTGGTGGGAGCAGTCATTGAGGGAACATATATCAATCACCCCATATCACACCTTTATGGAATTTGTGCCAGACCTTTCCAGACAGCTTTGATGACTTGTCATACTAAATGAGAAAGGGAAGCAGGGGTGGTTCTAGCAGAGAAAGAGTGGGGAAGATGCTGGGCAGCATTTCCAGTGTCACAGCATCCAACAACAGGAGACAGCACCGATGGAAAATGATGTCTAGATTTTTCAGAACACCAGTCATCGCAGCTCACTTCAGCCAGAACAATACAGATAGGTGCTGGAGACTGTGTACACTGAAAGACCACCACACACATATTTTTTTGGAGTTATCCTAAGCTTACGGCTACTGGACTAGTGTGATAGTGGCAATAAGACAGGTATTTTCTATCCCCCTAATCCATACTTACTCTTGGAGCTAAAGCCAGCAGGGGTGGGGTCAAAAGGGAAAACATACATGTATCACATCTTAATTGCAGCAGCTTCAAAAGAGAGTATGCGGAGATGGCTACAGCCTGCCTGCCACAGTTAGCTGGTTACATAACTGTAAGTGACTACTGGTGATGGCATGGCAGACTCATAGCCAAGCTGAGACTCACATACAAGAAGACAAAATCTAACTGGTTATCCTTTTTTGATTGTCTGGAATTGGTAGAAAGTACCCCAACCTTATAATAAATAGTTAATTTGCCCTCAATGAAATACATTAGGGAGCAACAGGTATTTCAGTTAAACACTAGCTATCCATTAGTGCACAATAAAATAACTAAGTGCTGTAATTCTTTATTTAGCTTTTGCTTTTGTTTTTAGTTATTTTTTGTTTGGTCCTAGGCCCTGTTGGGCACAATCTTTGAGTCATGTGTTATTAAACATTAACTTTACCCCCAACTTATTTATGAACTTAATTGGAATTTTCTTTACTCTTACCCAATGTGTACCCCTTGTCTGTACTTGAATGAGTTATGTTGTTTAAAATCTGAAAAAGATTCAGCAAAGTGTGATTTAAAATACATTATAACAGTGTGGACTTTTTGATGCTGGGTTGCAAGGGGAGGGAGGTACTGGTCAGTGAATTTGCTGGCAGTTGGTCAACGTGCGGTCGGTGTCCACATGATCGGTAGGTCTGGAGCTTTTCTTAACTGCTCCCCGTTTGTTCCCCATGGGCTGAGTGATATACTATTTCAGAGAGAGTAGGCATAGGCTAAATGATAAGTGTTTATAGGTTAAATCATTTTTGGAAAGAATGCTAAGAAAAAACTCACCATCCTTAGCTGCACTTTGGAGGCCTTTTTTAATTTTTTAATATCTTTTTTGCTCTGGTCTTCCTCCCCCATAGGCCGGAGGGTTCTGCTCCCCGCCCCACTTGCCCCTCCTCATGCCCAGGCTTCCCCCCTAGGTGAGGCCACTGGGCAGGTGCTCCCTCCCCAAGGAACATGGTCTTTGCCCTGGCTTACCCTCCAGGGTGGGGCCATGGGAGCAGGACCCCCTCCGGTGGGCGTTGGTCATTGTGGAAGTGGCGGTGGAGGTAGGGGCCATTATAAACAGAGCCAGAATTTTTGTCTGGTATTGTGAGATCCCTGGTGGCAGGGACATGCAATGATGCTGTCCCGTAGTGTGAGGCACCAGCAGCAGTGGTACTCCCAGCCTCCACCAGAGGTCTGCATAGAGCCTGAGACTCTTCCCCCCCCCAGAGAAGGAGAGCAGTCCCTGGGATGCTCCGTCCTTCTCCCCCCATCCTGCCCTCTGACTCCCGAGTCTGTCACCTAACCCAGGATGTCAGCTCCACAAGTGGACGCCTTGCTGCTGTGCCAGTGGGCCTGCACTTTAGAGCCTGTTAACCCAGTGAATGATTCTCCTTGTAGCTTATGGAGAGATACCGGGTGAGGCTAAGCAATCGTGGGTCCTAGCACCCCAGCTGTAAGTGTTGGTGTGGTGTGAGTGGACCACATGGTACAGTGTATCTCAGCCACATTCCCAGCTACTGGTGTGGAGTTCAGTGTCATATAGTGCACCTGGCATCGTGCAGCATGGCCTTCATTTATGTGGAGCAGCACACTCAAAGTATTCAAAATGTTAATGGCTCCAAGCAATGGCAGAAAGTAGATAGGGTAACAGCACAGGGAGATCCAGGTCAAATTTTAGAGGGGTTTAGAAACATAATCAGTGACTGCAAATTTGCAAGCCTTTGGTGTCACTGCTTTTGTTTTTGCTGACCATGTGTACCGGCAGCCATTGAGACAGTGAATGAGTCACTAAAGGCACAGTACTTGTTATGGGTAGTTTATGTTTTTAATTAACAAATGGCATTACTCATATGCAACCATTCCTTTGTGTCTAGGGGCTAGGCTGAAATATTGTGACACACAGCAGCACTGGCATATTTCACTGCTATGCAGGTGTGAGGTCCGTGCATGCATACCTTAGTGTGCCACCATCTTAGAAGGGCAGCCACGAATGCAAGTCATGAGGCAGATGCCATCTTAGTAGGGGTGGCTGGGAGCTGGAGGGGCATTGTGGCTGTGAGAGGTAAATGGCAGTGGTGCTTTTTCTATACTGTGCCAATGCCATGGTTAGCTACAGAATGCATGTGGCAGCAGAAAGAGGAACATAAAACTCTGTCCTTAGCAAAATTATTTAAGTTACATACAGTCAGTTATTTATATAAATGCTAAATTTTAAAGACTTTTCTACATGGTCTATAAGATTTTAATGACATTACAGATGTGAGACCTACAGTACAAAGACAGAATAATTGGTCTTTTTTAATGACTAAACCGGAGTACCTGTTAAATAAGTATGTTTACTTCTGCACCATACCTCCTTGATTTGGCTTTGAGTTTTTAGTATATATTTAAACAAACGAATACATGTATAACATCATGGCACTGGCCATCATGGGAGTAGTTCTACAGCATCAGGGATTGCTAGCTCATAACATTATGGTGGAGGGGATTGTTGGTTGAAAGCTGGGCTGCCACAGTAAGGCTCCCTCCACAAGCCCTGGTCATCGATTTTGGTTAATGGAGAACATAAAAAGATATATAAGTTGGGGAGAAGAGGGAAGGAGGTAACACCAGGGAAAGGAACAACAGGCAGGGTCAGCACAACCATAAGCGTAACCTCAGTTTGTCATCACAGTACAACCCTGTGGTGCAGTAAGAAATGGAGGCAGATACCACAGGTAGGGGTTTTGGTGTTCTGTGCATTTTGACTTTATAGCCTACGGTGGTCCAGGACGACAGGAAAATGAAGATGTCCTTGGTGGAATTTGAGCAGCAGTTGACAGCAGTAGCCCAGACCAAAGGGGAGGCATGATGGAATGCCTACTTCCAGAACCTGGGAGACCCCCGCCCATCTGGGGTGCCAGCTCAACCAGCCCTGCAGCAGCAGCATCCTGGGACACCACGAATGCTGATGACAGTGAACCAACCACTGGCAGCCCCAGTGAAGACACAAAACCCCCTGATGACACTTGTCACACTGGTGAATCTAATGCAATGTAGGTCAAATGTTGAGAATTGGAGTGCTGAGGAGATGAGTGCTCTGTTGATGTGTACTTTTGAGGATCCCGGCCTCCAGTGCAATACTGCTCCCAAGTGTCCACGAAGGGAGAGGGGAGTAGCCCTTCCTCCCACAGGGCCAGTGGATAATGACCTCCTGGTGCTGGTAGGACGCCCAGATCGGGGGGCCCAACCCCACCCCCGGCAGCTCCTGGAGCGTCAAGCCAGCAAGCAGCCCTGCCCTGTGCACTAGTGTAGACCATTCTCTCTTCACTAGTGGTTCCACCTCTGGTTCAACCCCAGAAACCAGTAGGCCTGACCCAGCTCTCCCAACCATTCCCCAGACATTCACAGCCCAATACAAACAGAAATGACCTGAGAGGGGTGAAGTCACTAGAGCCGCTGTGTCAGAAGAAGGAGGATATGTGTTTGTTTCAGGAAGCCTACCCAGGGGCTGTGCAGGTAGTCATTAGGTCACACATCATACAATGGATGTATTGGCAACACGCAAGAGATCCCACTGCAATTCAGAAAGCCTGCAGGTTGACCAACATGACCATGCATAGTTTTACGGCCTCTATTGGTGGGACTGTACTAAGACATGATGAAATAGTCACTGTTATATCCTAAATGAATGCCTGGGGGGGGGTGCATTTATCAAACACAGGTTGTGATTAGATTTTAGCTGACCTATGAAATGCTATGGAGAAACTGCAATAGTGAAGTGCCTGAGGAGATGAACACCAGGAGCAGCACTCCCCCTGTGGAAGTACAGCAGTCTTGCAAGAAGTGTACAAAGGGGGTAAAGGGGGAAACACATCTTCTGCTAATGGTTCTACTCAAGGCTGGCAGGAGCAGAGGGCAAAGATGATTGGAGGCCCCCTGCAGTGCTCAGTCACGGGACAGCCTCATCAGGCATGGCCTGCATGTGTAATGCCATCCAAAGAGGGAGAGGCACTTGTCTCATGACCCAGGACCCACCCCTTATGCCTCAGAGGGTGGAGTCCCTCCAGAAGCCATAACCTTAGGGAGAGTTGTGTGTTCACTCAGTGGATCACTTTGGGGTAAAGAGATGGACCGAGGTCAAGTTTGACCATCCAAAGCCTTGCTATGACTACCTTTCTGTGCACATCGCACTGCTGATATAACTTGGGTTACAATTAAAATTATCAATAAACACACAACAGTAGCCATGGTTCTCCAAGGCATTGTGTACATCTCAGTCTGTTTGGGAGAAGAGGGGGGAAATGTGCCCTGCTAAGTCATTAGAGAGCCTGCAAAGGATTGCAGCAGGTGGAGATTTGTCCTGGCTACTGCCACTCCCGACACCAGGGCTGACAGGCCAGTGAGGAAGCACATATACTCCCACTAGGATAGGCAGGCAGGTAGGGCCTTCCAGGGGATGGAGATCATGTAGCCAGAGAGGAAGAGCAAAGGGTTATTTAACCAGGAGCACAGCCATTCTGAGCCCTCTTTGCTTCTCCACTTTGGCCAGAATTACCCCCTCTCACCCTTGTAAAAGCAGGGCATGGGAACATCAGGGTATAGGGAACTCACTAATACACGGGGGGAGGGGACCACCTTAGGAGTCAAGAAGGAATTTTCCTTTTTTTCCCCCATGAGGTTTTCCAGCTTTTTCTCCTTCTTTAATAGGGTAAAACAGTTTTTAGAATAGTTTTTTAGTAGTAGGTTGTTACATATAGAATAAAGGATGGGGAAATGTGTGATATGAGAATTTAATGCACACCCGAGGTGTGGGATGCTACATAAAGTAAAAGCATATCACACCGAGGGTGTGCATTAAATTCTCATATGCACACTTCTCCAACTTTTATTTTATATAATTGCTGGTGAGAAATTTTTTCCAGCCCAAGTCACACACACAAACATACACACACACACACACACACACACACACACACACACACACACACACACACTTTACTATTTCGAATTGTGATTTTGATCGCGCTTCAGTAGTGTTGTTGGCTAGTCTTATTGTGGTGGCTCCTCAGCAATGGAGATATGGAGCCACCATGTTTGAGAAACTATTGAGCCCACCCACACAGAGGATGAGAGCCAATGACGGAGTGCTCCATTTTGAGTGACAGAGCGTATGCTCACCATAATAACTGTGGGTTATTATGGCAAATATCGGCTGGCTGAGCCCATAGAAAAAAGTGCTTACCAGTAATTATATACAGAATAATAGATAAGCAACTGTGTACTGTATTATAGATTTTTTTTGCACACCCGAGGTGTGTGATGACCCACAAACCTCGACAGGTTTATGAGGCCATCACATACTGAGGCTGTGTAAAAAAAATCCATAAACACACAGTTGCTTATTTTTTATAATTACTGGTGCAGAATTTGTTAGTGTCTCAGTCTGTCCCCTACCCACAGACACACACACAAACACACACACACACACACACACACACACACACACACACACACACACACATTGTCTCATAGCAGACAGTGTCTGTCACAGACACACACACATAAAGGAAACTTTCTTTTTTTTTTTTGTATATTTTTGTTAAGAAAATTATACTGTGGACTGCAAGGAAGCAGTCAGATTTGTGAGTGCACCGGGTCAGGCAGAAGCTCGGATCGAAGTGCAACAGCAGCCATCTGTGAGCACGCTGGGTCAGCAGAAGCCTCAACCAAAGCGCGACCACTTCAGGATCAACCAGATAACTTTTTTTTGTTAATTGTTTACCCCTAAAGGCAGGATTAACCTGATAAAAATAACTTACTGCAGCTGGGTAGGATTACAGTACTTCAAGGAGTAGGCTGTTGATTGTGAAGGGAAATGTGCCGGCATGTTTTTTGATATGTTCTGCCTGCCCACAGAGGGAGTAAAGGCCAACAACGTTGCATGCTACAGAAGAGTGACAGTGCTACTGAGAGGATATTTTAAGAAACGCCGTAATAACTCGATTTTGGGTTATTACGGCATTTTGGAGACCCTGAAAACAAGTTGATAAAGGGGGTCACCAGTAATTATAGTCATGTAATACACAGTGGCATGGTAATCTGCAAAGAGTGTACAAAGGGGGTAATGGTGAAAGTCGCATCTTCTGCAGATGGTTCTCAAGGCTGTCAGGAGGTGATGAACCATATGGCTGGAAGCCCAATGTAGAGATTAGTCATGGGATAGCTTCTTAAGGCATGGTCTGCATGTATAGCACCATTTAACAAGGGAGGGGTGCACATCACTTGTCCCAGGACTAGAGATGTTGCGAAGTTTTAATTTGTAGGCAAAGTTAACCTGATGTCACCAAATTCTCCGCCGCAGATCATTTTGTGAAATACTTCTATTTAATAGGCAATTTGACATTGGTAACTTCATCTTTCAACTTCATCTGTCACTTCACGTACGGTACACAAAGGCGAAGTTGGGTCAAAATGACTTCCACCAACTACTCCTTTTGGTGTTTTCAGGCATAACTCAATCAAATTGTGTCACATTTCTCTGAAGCTTGGTATGGTTGTAGTCCAGATGGAGTTGCATATTTTGTGCATTTATTATGATTATCAGACTTAAATTGTGGATTTGGCTCCTTGGGTAATCTAGGAGGTGGTTTTGGGTGTTGTGCACACCCTATGAATTTTTCCAGAAGTATTATGTGTTACTATTGTAGTACACATTGAGACCCTTGTTTGGGTGTATTGGGTGTCCCTTATCTTCAAAGATGGGCAGAGTTATGGCTTGTTAAAGTTGTAGTATTGTCCTATGGAACATTAGGGTTAGGGTTAGTGCAGTCACTTGCAACCTATGCAGTAAACAAGTCCTCGGGGCAAGCAGAGGACCCATATGAGTACTGGGGGCCAGAAAGGCCATCTCATGGCAAATCACTGGGCTATGCAGGAGAAATTGCAGAGGGAAGTGCCAAATGGGGGTGGTGAAGGTGGTGGTCTGTCTATGCCAGCAGCGGTTCATAAGGGAAGTGTCACAGTAGCTGTTGGGCATACCCTGTGGAAGCAGCAGCACCATCTGTTGAAGTTCAAGCTCCCCATGAACTACCATCACTACATACTATCACCTGTTGCACAAATGTTCTGTACTTGCTGCGGTTTATTGGCTGCATTTTCATCCCTACTGCTGCTCCTTGTACACCCATTTCCACCACAGCAAAATGTCACCACTACATTATTTTTGATTACTTTCTTTACCCATGGCTGCTACAGTGATTTACCTTAATTGTTCATGACTTTTGCTATTTCCTTAGTGTACCAACTCACTTGTATTTAATTTGCTAACTTTTAACTTGTATTTCTGTATATTGTATTGTACTTGTAACATGTTTCTCCCTTTACCCCTTCTGTGGGTCACACCTGGAAATGATCCCTGGCTCAGTGTGCCTTTCTTGGTTATTGACTTTTTAAATAAATAAATCATCAGCAAGACTCACATTGCCACCATTTTTTTTACACAAAAAATACACAACAGGGGTTTCAGGGACTAAGGGGAACACACAAGACACAACAACTCAGGTAATTACAATGACATTGCTGTGTATATGACAAACTGATAACTTCACTCAGTAAATACAAATGAAATCAATACAGTCAAACTACAGTGACAAAAATAATTCAGTGAAACACAGCTAACTGTTCTACAGAACTAAAATTACAAACCAAAGAAAACAGGAAACAAAACTTCACATAAAACACTGACTACAACAGCACTAGTACTGCTAAGACAAAAAAAGCTGCCTAACTTGCCTTTTGAGGGGTGCAGTGGATGGAGCCCTGCAGTCCTTTTACTATCATCAGAAGAAGGACTCCACATTCCTTCCGAATAAACAACATGTTGGACTTGCATCACAGTCACCTGTGCATCTGTGAAGCAGTCCACCCATGTCATCCCTACCGACCGCATCATTGCACTATTTCATGACATGCATGAGAAAGAGGGACTTTTAAAATGAACTTTACCAATAAAATGGTTTCATCACACTGGCTTTAGTATTGGGAGCATCACATGAAATTGATGCAGACTAGTCTTCAAAAACAGATACAAGGGCTTGTTCCCACTCATAAAGACAGAGGAAAACAGGTAGTTGACTATGTAAATACTGCTCTGAGATGCACACCTACTGCAATTCAACTAGACATGGCAGAAAACCAAACAAAAACTGACTTACCGGCATCATTTTGGAAAACAATCAACATCAATCCCTTACTGCCAAAAAAGCACACACTGGGAGGAATATTCAAAGGGGTTGCACATGGCGCAACAGTGTTGCACCATGCACAACTCACTGATGTGCCCCAGCATGATATTCAAAGGGGTAGGCTGCGCAGTGCAACCCCTGATGCTCCGGGGCGCACCAGTAATGTATGCGGTGCAAGTGCGGGGGGCGCGCTCATGCATATGCGGCGCAACCCGATATTCAGCCCAGGATGTGTGGTGCATATGCAGGCACAAACCTGCATTGCACTGCACAGTGGGGCACAAAGATGTGCCCACAAAAACAGGAGCATGTTGGGGGGATACCCACAGGTGGGCTGTCGTATTGCGAGGCACAACACAGCAGCCGCCTGCTGTGGGTGGCCACCCAACCACCAGAGACACAATCTGGGCATCATTTCCCCCCGCCCGATAGTGGGCCTATAAATATAACAACCCTGGTGGTCCAGTGGACCTGCTCCCCCTCCTGATCATGGGCATATGAAAGAAATATCCTTGGTGGTCCAGTGGACCCTACCTCATCGCCTGATCATGAGCATAGTTAATGACAATCCCTGGTGGTCCAGTGGACCTGCCCCCCTGCCCGATCGTGGACATATGAATTGGTTAATTCCCTGGTGGTCCAGTGGACCTGCCCCCCTTCCTGATTGGGTGCATATGAATAGCTTAATTTCCTGGTGGTTCAGTGGACCTGATCCCCAGCCCGATCGTGGGCATATGTGTTAAATGATAACCCTGGTGGTCCAGCGGTTCCCCCCTCCCCACCTGCCCACTGAAACCCACCACCCCACACACCCCCAGTCAGCGGCAGGCGGCAGCTCCCCACCCGCAAGCCGCCCATCAACTGACAGCGTACAGTACAGCTGTACACCTATTGGTCCACCACATGGGCCAATGGGTGTGCAGACCGTACTGTACTGCACAGTCCCGTAATGAGAATGATTCATTCACATTTTGGGACTGTGAATTACAGTATGATCTGCACACCCATTGGCCCATGCAGTGGATCAAGAGGCGCATAACAGACTGAGCACGCTGTCAGTCGGCAGGCGGCTGGACAGCTTGTGGGTGGGGAGCTGCCACCTGCCACTGGACTGGGGGGTGAAGAGTGGTGGGTCTCAGTGGGTGGTGGGAGGGGCTACCGCTGGACCACCAGGGTTATCATTTAACACATATGCCCATGATCGGTTGGGAGATAGGGTCCACTGGACCACCAGGAATTGTTATTCATATGCCTGCAGTCAGGCAGGGGGCAGGTCCACTGAACCACCAGGGAATTACCCTATTCATATGCCTGTGATCGGGCAGGGGGGCAGGTACACTGGACCACCAGGGATGTTGGTTTATTACACTCATGATCAGGTGATGGGGCATGTTGCCCACCGAGGGACAGGGGGCATCGGTCCCCGATGGCTGCAGCCTGGAAGGGCACCAGGTGCAAGTCACCGGGGATCTGTGCATCGCATGCAAATTGGGACATAATGACATGCAAATGGCCCCATTTTCACCTTGCATACATAATGGCCTCATTTGCGTGCTCACAGCTGAATATCGCTCTTGCTGCACCTAGCGCAACCGTACTTGTGCTGGCACAGCCCCCTGCTCCTCTGCTGCCACCCAGGCTTGCGCCACTGCCTGGCACAGTCTGAATATCCCACTCACTGTGTTTATCCTCAAAATTCCACAAGTGCAATAATATCAGGGGTTCTGGTTCCACAGCACTTCTGATGGCTGTGTCTCACAACATAACCAGGTTCAACTAGACATGAAAGAAAACCAAATGAAAACCTGACTTACCGGCATAATTTTGGAAAAGAGTCAACATCAATCCCTCAGTGCCAAAAAAACCCACACTGTATTTTTCCCCAAATTCCACAAGTGCAATAATCTCAGGTTCCGGTTCCACAGCACTTCCAATGACTGTAGCTCACAACATAGCCAATGGCAGTTACCAGGTGCCAGGCCTCTCCGCAAAGGAAAGAAAACACATAATGATGATAAAACTGCTATCTCTCATGCGCCAGCTGAGTGGGCTTATTTTCAATGCTGGTAGGTAGACCATGGCCAGCAGGTTGTTCCCTAAAATGAAATGTGCAGTGCCATGTCGGTGGTTTCAGTGAAAGTCCTGTTTTTTTGTCACTGCCCCCTTGCCCGGGTCCTCTTCCTTTAGCTTTGAGGTTAATCTTTGTCCCATCACCATGTATGTGCATGTACTGCTGTTGCTGCCTGAATACACAGGAGGCCTCAACAATAGCTGTAGCTGAGCCTCAGTCAGGTACTTCAAAGGCAGCCGGGTGGGCCTCTCCTCTAACACTAACTCTCTGTACTTGGGGGCAGCAGCAGGAGGTGTATGTGTCTGCCCAGTTACTGCCGCAGAAAGGCAAGAGCTGATTTACAGTACTGCTGCTCCTCAGTGACCCATGGGCACATTTGCATCTACTACTAATGAAGCCAGTTTGCATTCGGCTTTGGAATTTGAGTTTCATACTCATATTGTTCTTTTAATTTCCAGTTGCATCAGATTTTTTTTTAATGAAAAAATAAAACCTGGAGGGAGACTCACTTAACTAGATTCCCAAATCACTGGCAGCGACTCAGCCTTACTTTGAAGACTGAGCCTATTATTTCCCCTCACACACTACTTCAAGATGAGAATTTCTCATTGCATACTGTCAATCTTACTCATGACGTCCTCAGTCAATGCATAAACAGCGGGTACTACTGTATATGAAATGTCTCTCCGCTCATGAGGAATGTGAGGAAAGTGGGTGGAGATGTAAAGCGATGGCCGTTAGCACCAGGGAAGAGCATCTGCACAGTTAGAGGTGCAACCTTTTTAATAGATGCCTCTGCAGGTGATGGGAAGCACACTGCAACAGCAGCATCAGCCACCTGTATTACCCGAGCTAAACGCAAAGTGCACCAAGTCCTTTTTTTTTTCACCTGAAATAAAAAATGGTCCATTGATGTCTTCCCCCACATGACTGTGACATTAGGGGTGCCCAATCCCCCAGTGTCAAGATCGGGGATCATCGGTCTCTGTAAAAAAAACCTGTCCATCGATGTCTCTTTTTGGCCATTCCTTACCCTCAACTGACCCTCCAACTCAGCATCCACCACCCTGCATCCCCCAAGCCCTTACTTACACTTCAGGGGTCCAACATCCTAATCCTCTCTGGACCACAGACACATCTTCACTCTTCAAAGCTGGGCCATGAACTGAAAACACAGGTATGCAGTTCAATATATTTCAGTGGGGTTTTGAACTTAGTGCCATAACTTGTTCTTTCTGGAAGTTGCTGCAACTAAGTGCCCCTCCCCCAACAGTAATGCTTCACTGCACAACACAGAAAACAAAATGACAACTTTACAGTAACTAAGACACACAAGTACCATGAATATTTGGTGATCTAGAGGCACAATGCACAGTAGACACTTAATGAAGCAATTTGTTTTAAAACACTGCTTGTTTTAAATGCTTTCCAAAAATTTTTTAGACACAGAGATAAAAAGCACACTTAACACCAACTGCCTCTTCTTCACACTGTACTGAATTCAGCCTGGGCATGACAATACAGCTCTTTGCAGCACTTGTAACCTCCAATCCCATGGATCCTTTCAAATTTCACCTTAGAGCCAAAATTTGCAGGCGAAGTTCACAATTTTTGCTACTCATGAAGTTCTCCTTTAAGATGAATTCAGTAACATTTGCAAATTTCTCAATGAAGCAAACTTTTCTAACTTTGCCCACCTCTACCCAGGACCCATTCATTAGGCCTCAGAGGGTGGAGTCCCTCCAGAAGCCATACCTTTTGGGAGAGTGGGGTGGGGGTCCATTCAGTGGCTTCCTTCGGGTGTAAGAGGATGGTCTGAGGTCAAATTTGACCATTCAAAACCTTGCTATGACTCGCTTGGTGCATATATCACACTGCTGATGTAACTTGGGTTATGATTATGACTATCAATAAACACATGGCTGTGGTCATTTCTCTCCAAGGCATTGTATATGTCTCAGTCTGTTTGGTAGAAGAGGCAGGCAATATGGCCTTCTAAGACAACAGGGACATTTGTGGTATTTGGCATGCTTTCATAAAGTACCAAAAGATTTTGCAGTTTCTATTAGGGATGGGTGAACCGACTCTGGTACAGTTCCAACCCCCCCCCTTCCCGGACAGGGCCAACTTTGCTCTGACTGGGAAAACCAAGCCTTTTATGGCTTGACTCAAATTGCTGAGTTGGCCCAGTTTAGAAGTGCAGTCCAGTTCGGAATAACACTCTCACCACCAGTACTACATAGAAAAGGCAGGGCAGGGAGCAGAAATGTGCAGAAAATAAAAATGAAAAAAAAAGCCTTTTTCCCCCTATCTCTGCCAAAGTCTCCTGAGTCCCTGGACTGGCACATGACCAACAAAGGAAAACACTCATGATCCTGGGGCACTGAAGGGAGTGAACCAATGAGAGTCTCTGTTCCGTGATTGACACATGTTCTAGCCAATCCTCTGTGTCAGCCACCACAGGACATCCTTTGGAAACCATGTATCAAATGCATTTGGGGTTTTGCATTCAACTGAGAAAGTGAGTGTGTGTGTGTGTGTGTGTGTGTGTGTGTGTGTGTGTGTGTAGATTTAAAAACATTGGTGAAATCATTTTGTTAGAGAGTGAAAGGGAGAGTAGAGACTGCAAGACCAACAAATTCAACAGTAGAGTGCAGATATTGCAGCAGACTGCAGAGCACTCATTAAAAAAAAAGGATTTCTTCCATTAGAAAGAGAGAGTAGAGAGACCAATGAATTCAACAACACAGTGCAGAGTAGACAGTAGCAGAGTACAGACGTTGCAGACTCCACAGTAAGAAAAAAATTTAAAAAACACTCATTTTTGTTATAGTGAGAGAGAGAGAGTAGAGTGAGAGAGACCAACAAATTCAACAGCAGAAAACAGCAGAGTACAGAAAATAAAAGTAAAAAAAATATTAAGGGGAGTAGAGTCAAACAGGATAGGAGGACTCTATCTGAAGGTCATAGTACCTCAGTAATTTTGAAGGGGGACTTTTAGTGCTGTACAGATTTTGAAGGGGGTGTTACCCATGTGTCAGACTCAGTATTGCCCATCTCTGTGCTGGCCTGAAAGGTCATAATGCCCTAGACACTATGTTGCCAGTCTCTGTACCTGAACTTCTATTAGATCATAGTGCCATATAGATTGTGAAGGGGAGTCACATCTCATACTCTGTGTTGCCCATCTCTGTGCCTGAACTACTGCTAGGTCATATTGCCATAGAGTAGACTCTGTGTTGCCTATCTCTGTGCCTGAACTACTACTATGTCACAGTGCCATACATATTGTGAAGGGAGGATCACATCTCAGACTCTATATTAGCCATCTCTGTGCCTGTACTACTAGATCATACAGTGCCTCATGTATTTTGAGAGGGGGGTGTCACATCTCAGACTCTGTGTTGCCCATCTTTGTGCCTGAACTACTACTAGGTCATATAGTGCCTCACATATTTTTAGAGGGGGTGTCAGGTCTCAGACTTTTTGTTGCCTATCTCAGTGCCTGAACTACTACTAGGTCATATAGTGCTTCACATATTTTGAGAGGGAGATGTCACATCACAGACTCTGTGTTGTTCATCTCTGTGCCTGAACTACTACTAGGTCATATAGTGCCTCATGTATTTTGCGAGGTGGGTGTCACGTCTCAGACTCTGTGTTGCCCATCTCTGTGTCTGAACTAATACTGTACTAAGTAAGCAATTAAGCTGAACTCAAAAAAATGGATTCAGAATCAGGGTCTGTTATGGAAATGGAACATATAGCCAACACCAGCAGAATGGCTGAAATTGGTACACCTAACAATAAAAATGTTTCCTGAAAACAAATTCAGAAAAAAAGGGAAATTCACTGCTGAAGATGTCATTAATACAATTGATGAAAATGAAGCAACACAATCAATCAATCAATCAATCAATCAAAATCTTTATTTAACCAGGTGGAACACCTTTGAGATAAAACTAATTTTCGAGGTGGACCTGGACAATATACTGTACATATTCAGTACACATACATACATTCATAACTATACATATTCAGTACACATAGTAAAATTATATATACAGTATATACATGTTCAGTTTCAGAACATAGTGTAACTTGTACATAATATACATAAGAATACACAGAGTAAGTAATGCTCACATCAGTATACAGAGGGACAGGCTCCAATTAGGGAATATGACAGGGGTCAATATACTAGAGTAACACAGGCAGTCAAAATAGTGTTGGAGTAGCACAGGCAGCACCTAAAGTAGCATATACATTAACATGGAGTTTGATGGGAGCCTTGAGAGAGAGGAACAGAGGGTAAGAACAGAGGAAGATAATGTGGGGGTAGGCATGCAGCATACATAAAGGGGGGAAGGGAGGGCCAAAACAAAGATACTTGAAAAGGAAGGGGACCAGTATAGTGAGCTCCTGAAAGTAAGGGACAAGTGCGACCATTGGGGGAATATTTACTGGCTCCAAGACGGAGCACCTGTTGTATGTTTTGGGTACCTGTAGAGTGTATACTGTTGCTACAGCGACTTCCAGATTGTGAAGACCACCACAGCGACAAGAATTGGGCAAAATCCACCAGTCGCTGTGGTGGTCTGTTTTGTGATCAGGACTGCCTCGCTGGGTGTTTGACCCCTGGTCCAACTCCAACTCAGAGTTAGAATCCTAGAGACCAGGGGGTGTGGGGGACAGATACATGGAGGCATCCCCGACACTATAATGCCAACAGTCAGCACTGAGGCTGTTGCTGTCGGGGATGCCTCCATGCCAACTGTCACTGAGGCATGGGTAAACCCCTGTAGAGAGGGAGGAGGAAAGAGGGTGTGGTAGATAGAAGGTGCTAGGGGCACTCAGTGACTCTGAAACATGGTGACATGATGCTGATGAGGGGAAGCAGTCACAAGACTACTTGACACTGTGTACATACAGCCTTTTGAATGCTAAAAAATTTATAGGGTGGACCAGTTTCAAGGATTTTTGCAGATTATTCCATAGTAGGGGTAGCTCATAGCTTATAGATGATCTACCGTAACGCGATTTGACTTTGGGTACAGTAAGTGAGATATAGGAGGCTCTTCTCAGGGCATACTTACCTATCTTACTTAGCGGCAGACAATCTGATATGTATTGTGGTAGCTTTTTAGCAATTGCTCTGTACATCCAAACAGCAGCATTTTTCTGTCTTCTATAGATAAGGGAAGGCCATCCTACTATGGCATATAAGGAGCAGTGGTGTGTAGAATATGGAACACCAATGATGAATCTTATGGCTCTATGGTATAGTATATCTAGTTTGGCTAGTACAGAAGCAGGGCCTTGGCAGTACAAACAATAGTCAGCATAGTTCAACAATGAAAGGAATGTGGTCTCTTCTTGGCATGTTGGGTGAGCAGATTTTTGATTCTGTAAAAGAGGCCTAATCTCTGCCTGAGCGTTTTCATCAGTTCCTCGATATGCTCAAGGAAGGAGAGCTTGTTGTCGATCCAAACTCCCCCAGGTATCTGAATTTGGTTACAAACTCTAGTGGCTCTCCTAGGAGTGTAGCAATCTGGGGAGTGGATTCTAACATACCAGGATTGTTAGCATTAGTAAAGGGTGAGAAGAGCATCGCCTTCATTTTTTTTTTGCATTCAAGTGTAGTTTCTGGTTCAGTAATTTTAATTGCAACTGATTAAACTCCTGCTGAAGATCCGTGTATGCTGCTTCAGCAGTAGGTCTGTCAATGTAGAATACCGTATCATCAGCAAATAGATGAATGTTGGCAGATTTTATTCCTACATCAATTCCATTAATATAAATTGTGAACAGAAGTGGGCCCCGAATGGAGCCTTGTGGTACACCCCTCAGTAGTGGTTTCAGCTGTGAGAATTCCCCTTCAGCTTTTACCTGCTGGTGACCTAAGAGGTAGTTTGAGAACCACCTCAGGGAGGGGGGCGTCCATGCCAATATTACGTCGGGATACCAACAGCAATTCATGGATAACAGTATCAAATGCCTTGTTAGGTCCAGGAATACTGCACATATGAAGTTCTTGGAGTCCAGGGCCTCCTATCAATCACTTGTAACCTTTTCAAGGGCTGAAATTGTGCTATGGTGTTGCCAAAATCCTGACTGAAGAGGGTTTAGCAGATTTGGGATTCTAAGTAGTTTCTAAACTGTGTACTTACTATTTTCTCTAGCATTTTGGATAGGATAGGGAGTAAGGAGATTGGCTTGTAGTTATTGAGATCACTAGGGTCTGCAGATTTGAATAAGGGAATCACGTGCATGGTTTTCCATATGGGGGAATTTCACTGTGCAGGAGAGATAGATTGAAGAGATGCTTGGAAACTAATTTTTAGGAAAAATGGGTCGATGTGGTCTGCACCAGTGCTCCTCCTGGTATCCAAGTGTAGGAGTAGGTATTCAACCTCCTTCAGTGTTGCAGGTTGTAAGGCAAACACTGCATCTGAGACTGGAGCTGCTAGGTTTTGAGCCCTGAGTTGGGAACGAAGGGTATTGGTGGGAGAAGTATCAAAGGCTAACCCTCCAGTAGCGAAATTATTATTACACTGGTCAAGGATTAACTGTTTATCTGTCACTGTGATGCCACCCTTGAAAATTTTTTGCAGGTAAGGAGTTGGAGGATGCATGACCTTCAATCTCCTTAAGGGTTTTCCAGAATTTAGCAGAACACCTGGAAGAAGCGTCAAGTTCAGCCCAGAAATAACTAGACTTCGCCTCCCTGACCAACTTAGTACAAAGGTTCCTAGTCCTCCTAAACAAAGTCCGGTATGCCGGAAGCTTGGATTTTTGAGCATTTTTCCAAAGTAAATCTCTATTAAGTAGGGCAGCCTTCAACTCTGCTATAAACCATGGGTATGATTTTTTCTTTTTAGTGTGGTTTTTAACCATGGGTGCATGTTTGCCTAGGGCCTCAAGCACAATTTTCTGGAAAACATCACTTGTTGTGTTTACTGTTTTTGCTAGATAGAAGTCCTGCCATCTTGGAGAGTCCCGCAGGTCAGATATAAATGCACAAGGGTTGAAGTTACGATGATTCCTGTTAACAGTAAATTTGGATGTAGAGGCTGATTTTGTGGAGTATCTCACACAGGCAATGAAGCAGTCACCACTGATATCAGAGAAAAGTACACCAGCATGACAGAACAGGTATGACCTACTTACTAGAGTAAGGACCAGTAGTGTGCTATTATCTGTATTCTTTTTGTTCGAGTGCATTACTTCCATTATAAGTTGTGATAGTCCGAAAGAGTCACAGAGGTTTTTGAGGGGTTTGGAGATACTGGAGCACCAGTCCAGGTTAAGGTCACCCAATATGATAAATTCAGAGGACATGGACCCTAATATACTGTTTAAATGATCTAATAGCAGCAGTCTAGTTGATAGGGGTCTGTAGCATCCTACGACGCAGAAGGAAACAGATTGGGAGAGCTTGACTTTGAGAGTCAGGCTTTCATATTCTTTGGGGATAGAGGCTGAATTAATAACAGAGGCTGAAAACTTATCATAGACATAGACGGAAACCCCTCCACCTCCTGTTTGTCTGCCAGTTCTGAAAATGGTATAGGATGGTATATTCACATCAAAGTCTATGGTACCAGGTCTAAGCTGGGACTCAGAGACCACTAAGACATCAGGCTTAGTATGAAAGATCAAAACCTGTATAGAAGCAAATTTATTTAGTAGGCTGCATACATTGATGTGCATGAAACTCACACCTCTGATATTGGCCAAGTCTGCAGGAAATGAGATAGCCGCTGTGGGGCTGGGGTATAGCTTGATGTTGCCAGAACATAATAACAGGAGCAGCGAGAGTTTCTTGGTAGCCCCCAGGAGTAGTGTATGTAATCTGTTTTCATTTGCATGGATATTCAAGTAAGTTGGGAGGATCGCTGAGGTGGAAACTATGGGAGCATAACATCTACTAGGCAAGAACCCTAGCCGAAAAGGGCAGGGAGAGCTGGGGAACCGAAGATGATGAAGGAGTCGTGCACTCTCTGGGCCTCCCTGACAGGGTTCCAATTCACCAGGGTATAGAAACATAGAAACATAGAAGTTGACTGCAGATAAGGACCGCAAGGCCCATCCGGTCTGCCCATTTCTTTTTCTACCTTATAAATGTGCTCTCGGACTTTGCTCTGTCAGTGACCTATCTATTCATACTCATCTGTATTGCTCCCTTATGCCTATCCCATGCCTGTTTGAAGCCCTGCACTGTATTCATAGCCACCACTTCCTGAGGTAGGCTGTTCCATGCATCCACCACCCTTTCTGTGAAAAATAATTTCCTCACATTCCCCCTTAATCGGCCTCCCTCTAATCTCATGCTGTGTCCTCTTGTCCTGCTATTTTTCTTATATTTAAACATGTTAGACTCTTTCACCTTGTTAATGCCCTTAAGGTGTTTGAATTTTTCGATCATATCACCTCTCTCATTCCTTTGCTCAAGGGTATACATATTTAGTTCCGTTAATCTGTCCTCATATGTCTTCTGATGCAGTCTCTGCACCATTTTGGTTGCCCTTCTCTGGACTGCCTCAATTTGGTTAATGTCCTTGTGAAGGTGTGGCCTCCAGTACTGCACGCAGTACTCCAGATGGGGCCTAACCAGTGTCTTGTAAAGAGGGATTATTACCTCCCTCTTATGACTTGTGATACCCCTACTGATGCACCCTAAAATCCCCCTAGCCTTACCTACTGCTTTAGAGGTCTGCTTGGATGATTTCAGGTCATCTGTGATGATGATGCCCAAGTCTCTTTCTTCCTTTGTGACTGCCAGCAACTCCCCTCCCAGCCTATAGGTGGCTTCAGGGTTTCTCTTCCCTATGTGCATGATCTTGCACTTCTTTGCATTAAATCCCAGTTGCCACTCTTCTGACCATTTTGCTAGTTTATCCAGATCTCTTCTCATTCTGCCCACCCCATCTGGATCATCTACTCTGTTGCAGATCTTGGTGTCATCTGCAAACAGACAAGCTTACCCTCTAGTCCATCTGCAATGTCACTAATGAAGATATTGAAGAGGACTGGCACCAGGACTGATCCCTGAGGTACCCCACTTGTGACTTGCATCTCTTCTGACTGTATGTCTATTTACCACCACTCTCTGTTTTCTGCCCGTCAACCAGTTTGCCACCCAGTTGACCAACTTCTGACCCACCCCGAGCCTACCCAGCTTATTTATCAATCTTCTTTGTGGAACAGTGTCGGAAGCTTTGCTGAAGTCAAGGTAGGTGACATCAACTGCTCCCCCCTTGGTCCACCACTCTGGTTACCCAGTCAAAGAAATCAATGAGATTAGTTTGACAGGACCTTCCTTTTGTAAACCCATGCTGTTGTGAATCCTGTGCCCCTATGGATTCTGGGTGTTCCACTATCCTTTCCTTAAGGAGTGCCTCCATAATCTTGCCCACTACTGAGGTAAGACTGACTGGTCTGTAGTTCTCTGCCTCCTCCCTGCTACCACTCTTGTGGAGCTGGATCACATGAGCCCTTCTCCAGTCTTCTGGGACCTCTCCTGTGCTCAGAGACTCACTAAACAGTTCTGCTAATGGCTCTGCTAGTTCCACCCTTAGCTCCTTAAGTACCCTGAGATGTATGCCATCAGGTCCCATTGCCTTGTCCACCCTGAGCTTAGTGAGCCTTGTAGGACCCTTTCTTTGTGAAGGAGTAGTGCTCGCCTCCCTCCCCGTGTCCATGGTGCTGAGCTGTGGGCCCTGCCCTTCTCTTCAGTAAATACTGAGCAAAGGTATCTATTTAGGATAGATGCTTTTACAGGGTCCTCCTCCTCACATGCCCCCTTTTCTCCTTTGAGCTTAGCAATACCCCTCTGGACTTTCTCCTTTCACTAATGTATCTATAGAAAGTCTTGTCACCTTTTACTGTTTGTGCTAGTGTTTCCTCAGTTTGGGACTTTGCCTGCCTTACTGCCTTCCCTGCTTCCCTTAGGGCAGTTTGGTATGCCTCCCTATCTTCATCCCGCTGTGTTCCCTTATATTTCCTGAAGGCCAGCCTTTTGGCTCTGACCTTTCTGCTACTATATTTGAGAACCAAAGTGGTTTCCTTCTTCTTTGCACTTCCTTTCTGTCTAACACAATGGGATGTTGCTTCAAGTATTGCAACCTTAATGCTTGCCCACTTTGCCTGAACCTCTCACTTGTGTTTCTTTTGCCAGGGCTAGTTTAACTCTGTTGGCCATCTTATCAAAGTCAGCCTCTGAAGTCCCATATTTTGCCTTGGAATGGGATGATTTAGTTGTAGTGGCCAAATTGAACCATACCATGTGATGGTCACTGGCCCCCAGGTGACCTTCTACCTGGAGATCTGTGATCCCTTCCCTGTTAGTCACTAAAGGCTCCAGTTTGGGTAACTGAAATATTCAAGAACAGAAATTAGAGGTGCCAAGTGTACCCAAATGGTCTGATGTAGCATGAGGTTTGTATGCACTGTTAGGGTGCTGCAGTTGGACGTTATGGATTTCAAGGGAGCGTATTAGAAGAAGACAGAGCAGCAAATATCTGGCCATCATATTTAAGCTGGATTACAGAGTTGGTTGTGGTGTACAGTTCTGCCTAAATCAGGAGGCAGGAGAGGGAGCACAAGGACACTGCTAACACAGATCCAAATACCTGCTGCATGGAAGGTTTCTCAGGCATGCAGCTTGTGAGGAAAAGGTATGATCCTTTAGTAAATGAGCAACAGATGGCTTGGGGGTATCACAAGCATGCAGCTTGAGAGGGGAGGTATGCTCCTTTAAGTAAAAGAATAACAGAAAGCATGATAAGAATGCCCAATGAAGAGCTCTTCCTGAAAAGTGGGAGGATCCAACGTGTATTTAAGGTGGCCTAGGGAGGGGGTGGGCCAAAAACAAGAGCAGAGTAATAAGCAGAGCAGAATTAGCGATAGCAGAGTCTGATGTCTACCAGTTCCCTTATGGCTGAAAGCCATAAAAAATTCACAGAGTAGAGTCCGAGACAGCCAGCAAGTGCTACAGCCAATCAGAGTCTGGCTGCTGCATCACTCACCAATGGGCTTTGGGGTTCAGTGGTTGGGAGCCAATCAAATTTGTGGTTTAAGACCAAAAAAAGATGAAGCTACACAACCAGAAAAGGATGAAGCAGCACAATCAGAAAAAGAAAAGAATGTTGGTGAATCCCTAGATCAAAGTAGTGCAGCACTGTTGACATTGCCAGAAAAATCAGATAAAAGTAAAACACAAAAACAGGTAGCCAAAACACTTAGACCTAGAAACAGAAGAACCTCAATGATCAAGTAAAAGGCTCTATTTAGTACCACTAGACATGGTACTCCATGATATGCCACTCATGCATATCGGACTACTTCATCAGAAAGCAGTGCCTCTGATGAAGAAGAGGTTGTAAATGCACAAGATCACAATCATGATGTATCATTTTTACGCTCTTCCAAAGGTAATGAACCAGAATGTGATACTGATAAGGTAGAGGATATCACCTGGGTTCCCCATCCAAAAAGAAAAAATGCATACATCAAGCACCACCAGTAGCCACAGCCAGTAGTGGAAAAAAATCAACAATCATGGTTGCTCTTCTGGGGACAGCCACAGTGTCAATGAATCAGGGTCAGAAACAACTGCCACCAATATTGCTGCAGTTCCTGGTATGATGACAAAATGTTCCAGTTCAGTTGTGTGGAGCTATTTTCATGTAAGTCCCAAAAATGAATGTGTTGCTGTCTGCACCTTTTGTCATTGGGAAGTTATCAGGGGGAAAGTGAGGGGCCAGTTCAGGACAACATCACTAAAAGGCATTTGCAAAGAGCACATCCAACAATTCAGCTGGACAGCAGACCTGAGCAAGGGATGAATATCTGTGATAAAGATAATCCTACAGGCAACAGTGATGGTGAAGAGATAGAGAGACAGGGCAGAAAAAAAAAACATGTTCAGCTTCACTGACAAAAGTATTTGGACAAGCGACATCTTCACCACTGCAATCCCATAATTTTTGGCCCCCTGCATGAAGCAAACAGCAGACTATTACTGTAATGCTTGAACAAAAACTGCTTACAGTGGATCACATCAGGTCACATACAAATTAATCAATTAATAGCTACATTTATTGTCAAGGACCTGCACCCACTTTCTGTGGTGGAGAATGATGGTTTTAGAGCCCTTTTAAAATATTTTGCTTCACTTTGCAACATATCAAGTGGTAAATATTTTGCCACTGTGGCTGTTCCCAAAATGTAGGAATGTATGCAAAGTAAAATAAAATTGGCTGTTCAAGAGAGTGAATGTGGTTCTGTACACCTGACCACAGACATGTGGATGAGTTCTCAAACCTCTGATTATATGTGCATTACAGCACATTGGGTGTCATGATCATCTTCAAACACCACCACAAGCAGCGATGTACAGGAAGGTAGACAAAGAATGGTAGCTGTTTGAATTAGCATGTTTAGTAATCAGCCCACTGCTGACAATATTGTGAAAGAGCTGTGTGACAGAATTTCTGAGTGGTTAGAGCCCCTGGGACTCATTACTGAATTTATGGTTTCAGACAATGGCACCAATATTGTTTGTGCATTGAAATGTGGTGATTTTACTTCCATTCTGTGCTTTCCACATTCATTAAATCTGTTAGTATGAGCTTTCTTTTCCAGTGACAACAGAATCATAACACAAGTGGAAGCTGCAAAGAAAATCTGTATCCATTTTAGTCACGCTGCAAAAGAAAAACATAGTATCTTGGTTGACCTCCAGGAAAAAATAAATGGCTTGCCAATACAGCAAGATCTTCTGACAAGATGGAACCCAACATTTTATATGTGTGAGAGACTTCTCACACTAAAGAAGGCAGCCATGAATATACCACAACATAGCAGATGGTGTTGCGCTGAATTCATTCCAGTGGGGCCTCATGAAGTATTTTACATTGCTGTTGACTCCCTTTGAGAAAGCGACTTGAAAGATTAGCAAAGAGAATGCTATTCTTAGCCAGGTTCTTCCCATCATAAATCTATTGAACAAGGAACTCAGGAGGCTGTGTAGAGGTTTTGAACAAAACAGAGACAAATCTGGTGTATCCCTCATGGATCAACTGATACAGCAATTCCAAAATTGCAGAAGACTTCATAACATCCTGACAGACAAACATTTACTTTTTTCCTCTCTTCTTGATCCTTGGTTTAAGTTGCAACAGCTGCCTCCTTCAGCTCTTGATGACTCTTATCTTGAATACAAAAACATGCTGATTTCAGCAATGGCACAGGAAAAGGACGGGACTCTATTTGACAATACAAGTGAATCACATAATGTGGATGTTGCATCTGATGATGCAATATCTATCGGTAGTGACATCAATAATTTCCACTTAGTGCCACTATGTAGTCCTTCATCAAAATTGGGTAGAACAAATAATTATCAGCACTTACAACAAAAGAGGGCACAGTGGGTGTGAAATGTAACTCGTGCAACATGTTTTGCTTTCAAACTGTATTGCCAAATGATATAACTTTCATATGTAGAAAATGTACTGAAAATAAAAATATGATGCAGGAGATAAGCCTATTTAATGCCGTACCGGGTCATAATGTCGTATACGTAATAGCATACGGCATTATGCCGAAACCCGGACTTGAACGGGCTCCATGTTGGACCCCCAGAGTTGGAATCCTTAGTGGGGGGGTCGGGGGAAACAGCCCTCCATAACGGGTGGAGTGGCAGACATAGCCCCCACAGAAAAAAGTTAACATTGAATCACGCAATGCGAGTATTTCGCACAACATTCTGGCATTCGCGGTATTGACCCTGTGCCATTTAATGCAAGACTCTTTCACCTAGAAGAAAGTCAAAAGCTGATGGCCAGAAGAATGAAGAGCTCACTTCATAGTGAAGAAAAACAGCCTGCATTAGCAGTATCAACCATGCTCCTATCCTAGTATCCAGTTCTGATTACCAAGAACCCCTGATATCAGTTGCAAACCCTGTAAAACAACACAGCCTGAGAAATGTATATTTGAGTGCTAATAATTTAATAAATAATACTGCTCTGACAAACAGGAAATGAGCAAGGGATGATGTTGATCTTGATCATCATGGTGATGAATGGTATCAAGTAAGAAGCTCTAAGATACCTAAAAAAGGGAGAAGAGCAGAAGGTTTTTACATTCAGACCCAAAACTACTTTGACCTACTAAGTGGTCAGCCAGAAAACTCTATATCACCCCTCACATCCCCAGACACTAGGTCAAGTGTTCTAGACAGTTCCAATAATTTAAATTCCTTGGTTATATCTAATCAGAATAGTAATCTTACGGATATTGAACTTGAAGTAACATCAGAGCCCAGGCAAATATACCTATTAGGAGACTCCATGGTAAAGCACTTAGACTGGAAAATATGTGAGCAAGATAAAGCAAATAGAACCATGTCATGTTTTTGGTGGACCAAAATTAGGGTCATCACTAGAATGTCTAGACAGATACTGCTGAATGGAGGACAGAAACCCTTGGTCATTGTTCATGCTGGAATAAATAATATCATGCAACAAAGCCCCTAGTTAATCAAAGAAGAATTTGTTGGACTTGCCAACACTTTAATGGATAGGAACTGTGAATTTGCTTTCTCTGAAATTATTCCAGAGACAGGTACAAATGATTATTTCAACAATAAGATTAAAATTGTAAATAACTGGTTAAGAAGGTGGAGCCTAAAACAAAACTTTGGATGCATTACATATTGGGAGGAATTCCTTGAAAATAGAGAATTAATTTGCTGGGACAGTATACACCCTACACGAAAAGGGACATCTCTGCTAGGAAAACAATTCAATGAATACATTGATAAATGTTTAAACTAGTACCTGGGGGGGGGTAAACACACATCTAGAACATAAACTATGCATGAATAATATTTCTAAGGATAGTAAAACTGGAACACCACATTCTATTAACACCAACACTAGTAGGACTGTAAATGGGAACAAACACACCTGTGATGACAGCCTGACAACCATAAGACTGAAATTAAAATCGTATTAGTTAATGCCAGTCACCTTTGAAATAAATTAGGTGAACTCCAATATGGGTTAAATAAGGATGATACTGATATCTGTGGCGTTACTGAAACCTGGTTCTCAGATGGGGACTGGGCTATGGAAATGCCTGGTTACTGCTCATTCTATAAAAATCATCAGACAAAAAAAGGTGGAGGTGTAGCAGTATATATTAGAAATAACTTACAGTTCTGTGAAATAAAGAATGGACTTTACCCAGTGAACTGATCTGTGTTAAATTAAATTCCTTAAAAAGGTCACTAACAATAGGAGTAGGATATCGTGCACCTTACCTAGATGTCATAGCCAATGGTACCTTTTTCTCAACACTGGATAACATGACAATCAAAGATCATTTTATCTTACTAGGTGATATTAATCTACCTAATATATGTTGGCCATCCCTGAGTGCGAATAATAACTGGGAACATAAACTAATCCAATTTACTGTTCAAAATGGCAGAACAAATAGTAAACAAACCAACAAGGAAAGATAATATATTAGATTTAATATTTACAAATATTAAAGATTATGATTACAGCCTTCTGATTTTGGAACCCTTAGGTGACAGCGACCATTTTATGGTTTCTTGGAGCTTCTCAAATTTAAAAACAAAGAAAGTTGGTAACTCCACTATCAAGAATTTTAATAAAGCAAACTATAACAGAATTAAACATTTTCTTAATAACTGGGATTGGCAAAAGGACCTGAAAGGTCTTACTGTCAATAAGATGTGGGAGGTTATTCAACATAAAATGAACTACTGTATAGAGACTTGGGTTCTGGTGCATACTAAGTACAGTAATAATAAACATATTGTTCTCCTATGGTGGAGTACCAAAATCAAATGGAGCATCAGAAAGAAAAAGAAAGCTTTCCACCGCTATAAAAAGGATCCCACGAATGACGCATGGCAAAAATTAAAGCACATCTCCAATAATACAAAAAAACTAATAAGGCTTGCAAAGAAAAATTTAGAACTGAAGCTGGTAAAGGATACCACAAACAACAAAAAAAGTTCTACAACTATATCGGGTCACTTAGAGGTAGTCATGCTGGAGCAGGTCCACTTATTATACAAGAAATACTTGTTTCAGATGAAAAACAAACAGCTGACAAATTTAATAAATACTTTATCAGTATATTTAAAACTAAAGAGAATATATTTGTCGAGGATCGGTGTAATTCTGGATCATAAATTTCTTTTACAGAGAGTGACATACTGACAGCTATTAAAAACACCAAACCAAGTACAGCCTCGGGAACCGATGGAATTCCATCCCTGTTTATTAAAAATCTCTCCAGTAAATTAGTTGGAATTCTTACACTCTTATTTAATACCTCTATAAATGAAGGAACTGCCTTGGATGAATGGAAGTTAGCTAATGTCACTCCAATCTATAAAAAGGGATCAAAAAACAATGTTTGCAGCTATAGGTCAATAAGTTTAACATCTTGTATAAAAAATAATGGAACGGGTACTACAGTATAAAATCGTTGCCCATCTCCACAATAAAGGAAACTATGACATATCACAACATGGATTTACTCAGGGAAAATCTTGCATGACTAACCTAATAAATTTCTTTGAGCCAGTTAGTAAAGCCCTAGATAATGGACTTCCTGTTGACATGATATTTTTGGACTATGAGAAAGCTTTTGACACTGTGTCTCATAGGATCCTAATACAGCAACTTATCAAACTCAAACTACACCCACTGATTATAAAATGGATAAACTCATGGTTAGAAAACAGGCAACAGAAAGTTGTATTAAAAGGGCATGAGTCCAACTGGAGGGATGTGACTAGCAGAGTGCCACAGGGATCCATGCTTGGGCCAACTTTAACATCATGGTCTCTAACATGCAAACAGACAATGGAGTATGGATACAAAAGTACGCTGACGATAGTAAACTTGAATGTATAATTAATAATGACACTGCTATAAGATCCTTACAGAATAATTTGAATAGTCTCTACATTTGGGCCTCTGAAAATAAACTGGTATTTAACATAACAAAGTGCAAAGTGATGCACCTTGGGACAAATAATAAACAGGCCAGTTACTACATTAATAACATTAAGTTACAAGTCACCACATCAGAAAGAGATCTTGGGGTTACCATAACAAACAATCTGAAATTTGGCACACATATTAACAAAACAACCAAAAAATGTCATGAGATCCTTAGGTGTATTTTTAAACATATTAAAAGTCATGAGCCTGAGGTTATAGTGCCCCATTTGCAAGCCTGATTAGGACAAATTTAGAGTACTGTGCCCCCTTCTGTTCCCCTACTTCTATAATTGATAAAACAAACTATGAGTCAGTACAATGTAAGATGACCAAAAATATAAAAAATCAAGGACACTTAATTTGAGAAGAGACTGAGAAATCTGGGTCTGTTCTCCCTGGAATATAGAGCTATAAGAGACGAACTTTGCTGGGCCTATAAAGCATTTAGGGATAAAGTACTTTTTGAATCAAACTGCTTACTGAGACAAACACCCATTGACGGCACAAGATCGCATAAACTAAGATTACATGCAGAAACATGTAAAACTTCAAGCAGGAAAAACTTTGTAACACAGAGAATACCTCAGTTATTGAACTCACTGCCTGAGGAAGTTGTAACAAGTGACGACATAGAACAATTTAAAAGCAAACTTGATCTATACATGGGTGACAAGAAATTCCTTTACTGTCGTTAGTTAAATGGCAGTGAGTTCATTATGGGCTTGCCCTCGAACTCATACAATCTATGAACCTAAGAACTCCAGGCTTGTAAGGTGAATATTTTTACTCTAAAACTCCAGTGTAAATTACACATATAAACATTTACAAAACCAAATGTGAGGTTCACATACCAAAGCAGAACAACCCAAGCACTTCGAGATTTAGATAACCTCTTCATCAGGGGTGTGGCTAACCAGTAGAAACTATATATATATATATATATATATATATATATATAGTGACATCAGACAGGTGCTACCTATTAAACCAATTTGTTATAAACCATGGTGTGCACTACTTTATTCAAGTATCCATACATCCACAAGTGATTGTTAAAGTTGTCATGGTGATCCTGTGACTCAGTTGGCTCACAAAAACCTTGATCACTGAATTATTTAATTTAAGGAAGTATTTCCCGATTATGCATAAGATCCAGGCTGCTGGCTGGGCTACAGCAGAACCAGTGGCAAAAAAATTAATCATATGTGCACACATTAAAAAACAACCACTTTTGTTGTTCCTTACTCTCAATTTCATTAACACAGCTTCAGAAAAAATATATGAATCTAGCAAATGGGGGAGGAAAAGAAACCATAAATAAAAAGACAGAAAATAGAAAAAAATTACATAAGAGACAGTAAGAGAATTGGGGGGAGAAAGTACCAATGAATGATTTTTTTAAAATAAAAAATTGAAAAACAGATAAATTGTACTAAAATGTAAAAACCACCAAATCTAAAGTACCATATTAAACAATGTTACTGGCAATGCAGAACGAGTTAAAATTATTGGTACATCTAGTTCACGATAATACAGAGATATTCATAGTTGCTGCCTTTTAAAATAAATTTGTGGTTATTACTGCTCAATACAAAAACATACTAGTCATTTGCCAAGCATTTACAGAAATGGTTGCCACTCCATGACATCATTAAGGCCATTTGACTTAAGAGTTTTAAGATTAAAGATTCATCTGGATTCTTTCTGATCCAATACTCCCTCTCTGCCGCCACCTCTTGGCATTACTGGGGCATGATCAATTCACATTTACTGAACTACATGGGTACCTGAACCTTGGACATCTACTAGATGTTTAGCAATAGGGTGTTAGGGGTCATTTCTTTAAATGGCTCTGAAGTGTTCCTGCACACATTCCTTTAGCTTCCTAGTGGTTTGTCCAACATAAACCCATCTGCAGGAACTCCACAAAGCATACACCACATAAGTAGGGGTGCAAGTAATGAAGTGATCAATGGTGACCCCTTGAACTCCCCGTTTGCTAGGATTTTTAAAACTGCTACCCTGTACTGCAAAGCTGCATGTAATGCAGTTTTTACATGGGAAGCCCCCCTTGCATTTTGTCATTAACCAATTGCCTCCATCTTTTGGATGCTTGAACTCACTGTGAACTAAAAGATCACATAAATTCCTGCCCCTACAGAAGGAGATAAGTGGTCTGTTTTTCTGGATTGTTTTTAGATGTTTATCTGTGACCAGGAGGTGCCAATGTGTTTTTATGATGGAATGTACATCCATGGTAGCTGGAGAGTATGTGGAAACAAAGCTGATCTGTTCCAGATCAGCATTCCACTCCCTATACTCTAATAGAGTTTCTCTGTCCATGCTGTTAACTTTAAAGCTTGTTGCAAGTTTTTTTTAATATCCTCTACTACATAATCAGGTGAATAATTTATCTGTTGCTGCCTTAAAATCCACTTCCTTTGAGCTGTTCCTTTTTATCTTATATGTTGGCTATAGGGGAGACTATCTATTAAATGTTTCGGGTGTGCACTGCCGGCATGTAATATGCTATTGCTGGCAGTGATTTTCTGATACCCACAAGTATCCACATTGTGTTCCATATTTCCAACAATTATGATGTCCAAGAAATCTATTTTATGTTTATCCTGTTTGGAGGTAAGTCTTAGGCCCAAATCATTAGTATTAATATGTTCCAAGAATGAATCAATTTGATGGACAGGTCCATCCCAGATGATAAGAATATTGTCAATAAAGTGAAGATATTTCCAAATGTATTTAGCAAAAGGATTGTGCATGGGATCATAAATGGAGGCCCCTCCCATCATCCCAAAAAAAGGTTGGCATAGTAGGGGGCCACTGAAGAGCCCATGGCCGTGCCTCTCCGTTGTAAATAAAATTGTCCATCAAAAGAAAAAAAATTACTTTTAAGAATACGATCCAGGGCTAGAGCAATAAAAGTACTTGGATATTTTATGGAGGAACTGGCTAGCAATTCAGTCACTGCTTGTATCCCTTTCTCATGTTCAATGATAGTATACAAAGAGCTGAGTATTGTATAACCAGACAGGAAAATGTTTCTTTCCAAATAAAATCTTTAAAAACTTTTAACACATCAGTGGTGTCTTTGATGTAGGATTTTAATTTAATTACCCCCTGTTGGAGATAGCCATCTATATAGGCAGCTATAATATATAATTTACTTAAACTACATATCCTTTTTTGCAATCCATGGAAAAAATCCATTGTTTATGTGATCCATGTAAAATTAGTCAGTGGTTTACACAGAAATGCTTCTTGGAATTCCACAGAATTTAAAAATAATGTCTGAAAAGTATTTTTGAAGTGAAATTGCCATCCTGCATGTATTCTGATATCAGAATTCTGCACTGCACACAGCCCTACCTATGTTGTATAGTAATTAAAATTATCCAAGTGTGTTGATGTTTGAATGAGTGGTTTAACAAGTTGATGGCAAGAACTGAAAATGAAATGTTAGCAAAAATTCACAATTATATCATGGAAATTTGAAATTTCACAAATGAATCAGAATTTTTTCTCAAGTTCCACTGACAGAATTTAGGTTTTGCACAGCAGTAATATTTATTTCTTAAATTAATGGGTCACAACTGATGGTTGTTGAGGAAGAAGACAAGGAAAATGATGAGGAGCAGTGAAGTGTGCAGTCACTCATCCACTGCACATTCATGGTAGTGTTGGATGAATTTGTATGCAACAGTTTCAGTTTGACATACTCCAAGGGCAGGATTCACAAACCTCGGGGAAGGACCCACAGCTGCAGGAAAACCTCAGCACAAGAGGGTTGCCACTTGCAAAGCCGCAGGTTACCCGCAGCAGCGGGTATTCACGAAGGTGGAGCCGGATTACGACCGTCTCTTATGGCAGCATTCAAGTGCTGTTGCCAGGGACAACACCACAGCTGCGGGAGGCTGCTACAGAGAGTGGGACCAGCCATAACACCCTCCACAATTGCGGTGGCTGTGAATCGGGCGCTCTGCAGCTGCGGTGATTTTGGAGCACCACTGGGGTTGCGGAGTTGGACTTAGTCCCAAACTGAGTTGTGAATCCTGCCCCATGTGTCCAGCATGACCGAACATGTGACTCCAGTTGCTAAAACTACCACAAGTGTCCCCAGCAAAATTCACCACATACTTTCAATTAATTTTTTTCATACTAAGGATTTATAAAATGTTATATATTTGATAATTTATTGTACTTTAATTATAATTGTATTTAATTCATATTATTTACATAATTTATATATTTATATTTTATAATAGTTCAAGAAGATGAGGACAAAGACAGGTCAAGGATGAGGGAAAGGAATAGTATAATAAACAAAAGTTGTCTGAAGAGGAGGTTTTTATCTGCCGTAGTCAAAGTGGCAATAAATACTACTATGATAATATAATATAATATAGTATATAATATGATATGATATACAGTCAAACCTAGTTAATCCATAAACATTTGTTTTTGACCATTTTGTTATATAATAAAAATATACATAGTAACCAGACAATGACTAATGGATTTTTTGTTGTTGTTGTTGTTTACCTTATTAGAAAATTGGTAATTTGGTAATACAGTGCTGAGGAAATTTTGTAATACAGTGTTGAGCAGTTAAAATATTTTAGTATACATGTTTTGACCTTTTTTATTAAATTAATAGTTTATTTTTTGCCTTTGTAATTATAGTGAATCCCTTTCTCCTCAGCAGTGGCTGTTCTCTCTTTTCAACTGCCGGACATTCTATGACATTAGTAACACCATTCCGTGCCATTCATATGAATAGCCTGGAATGGTGTCACTGATTCCTTGAAATGTTTAGGAATATGAAAAGAAAGAGCAGTAGCTGGTGAAGAGAGTGTAACTTGAGGTAGAGTTGAGTACATCCCAAAGCTAGGTTATTTATTTATCAAAAATTGGTTAAAGCATATCAGAACACATAATGGCATGGAAAGGAAAATGGGAGGGCTGTTAAACATCTAAAATTCATTTCCTATCACCCTTTACATGATAGAGGGGATTAAGAGGGATTAAGAAGTCTGCCATTAGCAGACTCATTAACACCTGCAATGGATTATCCAGGTTAAAATGAATGGAAGTAATGGTCTTTGTAATATGAACAAAGGATATGGATTCAGAAACAGAGGTTTCCATATTAGTAGAGACCCGTGTTTTTCTTAAAAAAGAAATAACAAGAAATTCAAGGTATAACAAGAAATTCAAAGTATAATAAGAAATAACAAGAAACTCAACATATAAAAAGAAATAAAAACATGCATAAAGTGAACAAATTGCTTTTTGGGTGGCAAAAACTAAATAAATGCTTGCAGCAGTTGTTGTTTAGGCTCCATTACCACAGAGAAGAGTCAACAAGAAAGTGACAGTGGAATCGTTTAATTCACCAAAACTTTCAAGACCATAGCATAATGCTGCTTAATACAATGTAGTACACTAGCAATGTGATTTCTAGTGTATATAAGGTCATTTTAAGGTAGTTTATGAATGTAAATGTAATAACAAGAAAGAAAACTAAATTTTCAATGAATAAAAGGAAATAACAAGAAATTCCAGAAAAATAAAAATAATAAAAAATAAAAAGAATTCCACGTTTCTCTACATATTAAAGAGGCAATTAACATGGCAAACAATGAGTTACTGAGGTTACCTGTTCAGATAATCAGGTATGCATAATAACAAGGCATGGATTAACCAGGCCTGACTGTAATTGAATATGATACTCTTTATTTGTTTTATTACTCATTATTCTTTATTTATATGCCAAGAATGAATGAATCATTAATTTGTGATGTGGCTTGCCACTCAATATCCTCCAGCAGTTTTCAGAAGCCAGTGACAAGATAATTGTCATTTGGGGAACTATGATGGAAAGTGGGATGACATTACTGGAGATAGAATTTTGCTCTCATTTTGCTTATCATAGATGGAAGGGAATAGGGCTTGTAATTTCATTTACAGATGTATTATTTCCATCCTGGGTACAATAGGGGAAGTGGAACTGCAACTGGAAACACTTGAAAGAGCAGACTGAAATCAGCTGTCTTTGGGATTATGACCAGTTACACTGAATGACCTAGGAAAGCTGCTCATAGTGGGAGTGGAACAAATGAACTTCTGTGTGTTTTCTTTTCCTTTTTTTTCACTTAATTTTTTTTTTCTGAAAGAACATTTTAATACATGCAAATACAATGCACAACTACCACATCTCAAAAAAAATGTCATATACAGAATTTCAAAAGGATATAATTAATTTTTAAGGGTTTACAAAGAAACAAACAAACGCAGCAACTATTTCCTGCTCCAAGCTTTAAACATCCCTATTTAAAGGTTAAAAATAAGAAAAATATTTGTCTCAGGCACAGATAAAGCTATTTTGGCATAAACAAAAATCAACACTGAAAGCATTTTCATTTTAAGCTTAATACAAAAAGACAAATATCATCTACAGAGTTCACAATTCAGGTTGCCATAGGCAAATATTTCATATTATAATATGGCTATAAAAAATCCAGGAATCTCATTGGCTGAGGAGCTCGGAACCAGTGCTGATATCCCATGACGCAGCACTGGAAGAAGGTCCAGTAGCCTCTTCACAATAAAATCAATAGTCCCAGCCACTCCTGACTGCTATCACAAATGTGACTGTCACCTTTACTCACTAAAAACCTTCACCAAGGCCCTAAAATTTATAAACATAAGAATTAAATGTTTTTTGCCCTCATAATACTCTTGTTACACACACGTACATAACTTAAACAAGCATTTGTCAATGCTGAATTTTGTCTCACTGGCATTGGCATTGGTAGTGCAGAAGTTAGAGATGCGTAATTAGAATGGCAGTGAAGTATGGAACTGACACCAATTCCATCCCCACCTTGCAGAGATTGACAGGTGCTGGGGTGTGCCTTTGGGGTGTCAGCTCTAACGCTCATGCCATTTTACCTCACCCCACCCTGTAGACACTGACAAGTGTTGTGGTGTGCTTTGGGGTCTTTGGGCCTTATACTTACCCCATTGCATAAGGAAATATGCTGAGATGGGTGCAGTATAGGAGAATGGGGTGAACGTTAGGGCTGAACACTCCAAGACACACCTTGATGCCTGTCACTGGCTGCAGGGTGAGGGTGAGGGAGCCAATGATCCCAAGTCACACCCCTGATGCCTGGCAGTCTCTATAGGGTGGGGTGTTACAGTAGGAAACCCTAATGTTGTAGGCGTTTGTTGGTATTTTCACTCCAAATTTTCAACATAGGCTTTTTGTGACCCCACCTCATGAAGAACGGCACAATCAGTTTGTTAGCTGAAAGGTGGTTTTGCACAGTGGCTATGCCATTTGGTGACACAGGGATGAAAACACATTTTGGGCAGGATATGGAAAATGATAACTGTATTGTTCATGAGGAGGCGTAAAAAATGGCAACTTTGAAAATCTGGAGTGAAAATATGAAAAATTGGTGAAGTCAGAGCATGCATAAAAACTGCGTAACACACGTCCGTAACCCAATTATTTTGGGGATTTTTTTTAGCCACATTTTCAACATAGGCATTTTGGAACCTCTCCTCATGAACAGTGGCACTGTGATTTTGTTACTCTGTCCCAAATGTTGATTTCCCACAGCGACCATGCCATTGTGCGACACAGGTGTGGAAACACATTTTGGGCCGGCTGTGAAAAATGACAGCTGTATTGTTGATAAGGAGGTGTGAAAAAATGTCAGTGTTGAAAATCTGGCATGAACATATTGCAAATTTGAGAAGTCATAAGGGTGCATGGAAACTGTGCAATGCACGCTTGTAACACAGTAATTTTATGGACTTTCTGCACCAAATTTTCAACATAGGCATTTTAGGACCTCTGCTCATGAACAGTGTCACCGTCATTGTCTCAAACTGTCCCAAAAACTGATTTCACACAGTGACCACACTATTCTGTGCTAGAAGTGCAAAAACACATTTTAGCCAGGATATGTAAAATGACAGCTGTACTGTTCATAAGGAGGTGTGGAAAAATGCCAATTTTGAAACTCTGGAGTGAAAATATTACAAATTCAAGAAGTTACGAGCGTGCATGAAAACATGCAACGCACGCTTGTAAAACAGCCATTTTTTTGATTTTTTTCACCAAATATGCAACATAGGCTTTTTGAGAGCCCCCCTCATGAACAGTGGCACTGTCATTTCATTACTCAGTCCTGAAAGGTGAATACACGCAGTGACCGCAAAATCACCTTTCGGGACTGAATAACGCCATGACAGTGACTGAATGCATGAGGAGGGGCCCTAATAACCCCATGTTGAAAAATTGGTGTAAAATTCCAAAACATGCCCGAGATATGCACCAAAGTTGAAAAAACCCTATTTATGCCATTATTCAGCTTACCGGCATTTCTTCAGTTCGCGATCAGCTTTGAAGAGTGCAGACGTGTTCCCAGTCCACCAAAGATCATCGTGCCAGACTCTGGAGGTAAGTATGGGTTGAGGGGGGTGTGGGGAGGCAGGGTGGACAGAGGGTGGCTGCGGGTTGGGGCAGGGAGCTGGACAGACTGAGAGGGACCGTTTTCTTCTTTTACAGGTAAAAAAACCAAAAAAAACCATTGCAGGACTTTTTTTTTTTACAGTGGCATTTGGCATGCTGGGGTGGGCTCCCAGTGTGCCACCTGTGTGTTTGGAGGAGCTAGCCGACCAGGGATTGGACACCCCATCGGCACATACTGAAGAGGGACAAGAACCGAGGGGGATTGGGCACCCCCCTCAGCACATAACAAATGGGGGGGGTGCATTATGCTGACGGGGAGTGGGCTCCCCCATTGGCACATAAATTGGGTCAGGGCATGCCAACAGGGGGATTGGGCACCCCTGAAGTCAGCATTGTGGCAGGCAGTGTGCCGCCATGTTTCATCTAATGTTTCACCAGGGAAGGCATGTCAGGAGGTACCGCTGCGTATGACGAGCTTTGCTCACATTGCAGCAGACCTTTCCTTAGATGTACTCACCACATTATGTATTCCTGGTGTGGCACCAGCATGCAGGCTTATTGGGGAATGAGGGACGCACCTACTGATGCATGCCCTGCATTCACCCAACAGTGACTGCGCCTCCAAATCTGCTACTAATGCAATATGTTGGCTGGCGCACACGCGCAAGCCAACATAAAAATGAAGTACTACAATATTTAGAATTATAATTTATGGTGTTTCTTTGTGGACCATGAAAAATCACCCTGCTATCCTTACCTGTTTACTAGGGAAATCTGTGTTGTTTAAGCTGTTACAGGTAAAACAAAAGCCCTGGTTCCATCTGAGGCCTTCTGTTGTGGGCTAGTGGGAGTAAACATTCTGTCAACAGAACTGAACAGAGGTTTGAATTCTTGCATTCTGTCTGTAGTAAACATTCCATCTCTTGAATGTTGGCAAGACAGAAAATAAGCAAGACAGAGAAAAGGGAGGGAATATTATAAAGAAGAAAGAAAGGTGAGGGAAATGGGTGAAAGCAGGTGGGTTGGGGGAAACTAGAGGGTTTAAGAGCTAATTGAAAATACATGAATTTTGCTGTACATCATATTTAAACTTGAGATGGCATGTCAGTGCTGGGATGTGCTGGGACTTTTTTTAAAAAGCCATAAAAATGTTTCTTTTTTGATTTGCTGCATTTCTTCACCTCCACCCCACCTCCCAAAAAAAACCATCTTAGACCCATTTTATAATCACAATAAGACACTCCAGGGTGTATACTGTGGTGCGGTAACAGCACTTCTCGAGTGGTTGAAGTGAAGGCACTCGGCAATGCCTCATGCCTCATGCCACACCCGAGGTGTGCCACTATCCAACTTCAATGCATATCCTGTCATGCCTTATTGTTTAATTATTTTTTTTCTGTTTGTTAGGACAGTCTTCACTCCTGTTTAAAAAAAAAAAAAAGGAAACACAGAAAATAACCATATGGATGCCTCTGATGCAGCACGATTGATCTCTATAGGGACGAGACTGTCAATATTAATGTGTTCAGCTCTGCAAAGTGAAAAATGAGATAAAAGCAGGAGTATAAAAAATATTGCTAAGTTCAAAGTAATAAAATCGGATATAAAAAAACTCAGTGTAAGCAATATGGAGGGATGCTGTAAAGCTCTTGAATGAACTATTTTATCTCAATTTTATGTCTAAATTAATTATAATAAAGTTATAACTTCTGATTTGTTTCTTATGTTTATTGCTTAATCATTAAAGTCTTGTCAGATTTTTTATAGTCCTATTATAATCACAATAAGGCACTCCAGGGTGTGCGTCATCCCTGAATAACATCACACCTGGGGTGACGTTATTCAGCGACAATGCTCACCCTGTCATGCCTTATTGCTTAATTGTCTGCTGATTCCTCATCCTCTTGATTGGAACCCAGATCTGTAGGCAGAGCCACATATTTATCATAAAATGCTTGAGCAGCATCAACATTAGTAAATAAATTATCTTTACCCTGAAAAGTCACTTTTATCTTAGCAGGAGACTGCAAAAGTGCAGTTATCTCTGCCTTTACAAATTCAGATCTTACTGGGAGAAAACGCTTTCATCGTCTTTGGGTAGTTAAACAGAAGTCAGGATATAAATGCAGTTTAACACCTTCATAAAGAAACCCCTTCTTTATTCTTGCAGCTTGTAGCATTTTATTTCTCTGAAGGATAGTAGTGAAAGTACAAATCATATATCTTGCAGAAAGTGCAGAGTCCTGACTTTTCAGAGGGTCTTTGTTTGTTGAAAGTTTGAAAACTTACTCCAAGAATACTGGCTGGTCGAGTGAAAATGCCAGCGTAAGAATATTCTATACCTCTGACTTCGGCTCCAAGTTTGAAACATGAGCAGGTAAATCGATCTGCCTGAGATTTTCCATTAAAAGAGCATTTTCAATTTTTTCTAGTTTAGCCATTGTATTGAGTTGCTCATGCACTGCAGCACTCCTGTCTCCTTCCACATTTAGGATTCTTTGCAGGAGCTTTTCAGCGTTCTCTTCAGTGCCATTCATTGCCTCCTCTGCAGTGGTCATTTTCATCTTGTTTGATATGAGTTAATTATTTCACTTAGTGATTTCTGTACTTTCAGTAATGCAACCTTTGTGCCTCCTGGAATTCCAATAGAAAAGCTCAACTTAGAAGCCAGGGCATGAACAATGTGCTTGAGACATTATGCGCGTAACAAACCGATGCTGCCAATACAGCGTGATACTGCCATGTGGCATAATTTTGTTTCTGTGGAGTCTGCCCCACACCCCTGGACCCGCACACCAAAGATTCTCAACTCTGGGGGTCCAACTCAAGGAGCGACAATCCATGTAAAAATAAAATGTCTGGGAATCAAACCTGGTCCCAGACGCAGCGCCTGGGTTCCTGCTGCTGTGGCTCAGTCCAGTGAGCCATGGCAGCTGCTTGGTGGAACCCACTCCCAGCAGAGGTCTTATCCTCTGCCTGGGAGTGTATGAATGGTGCAATACTGTGTACAGCAGTATACGTGGTATTGTACCATTCACTGTCCTGGACAGAGCTCTTTCGGGTTAGCTATAATGTCGTATGCTATTAAGCGTACAACATTATGACCCAGTAGAAGAAGCCAGCATAGGTTTTGTAGTGATCCTCACCTTAGTGCCTGGCTCAGGATGCTGTGCTTGGGATGCCATTGCCCCATCTGAGTGAGGGGAGTCAATCGCCTCTGCTGCGTGGCTGGTTTCCCTCTTTTTGGGGAAAATAATTTATCCAAAGTTTCAGCTTCAACTTCTGCCATTTCCTTTAGCTTTATTTGATATTTTATAGCCATTAGTAACTATTTCTCCCCCCCGGTGACCCTTGATTGGGTGAGCACTCCAGCCCCATCCCCAATGTCTGTCGGTACCAGCTTCATCCCCAGGGCTTACCCATCCCGGCGGGGTTGGAGGGAGGAGCGCTCACCCCCACTGCTTCAGGATCCAGTTCACTGGCCCAGCTGGCTGGGGTCAAGGCCTGCGGGCACCCACCATCATCCAACCACTGGCATTTTTCCTGTTTTTCTCCCATAGAGGGGGGGCATGCAAGGACCCCAATGATGGTGCCGTGCATAGTCCCGTATGCAGCACATCTGGTGTCTGCCGTCAGTCTAAGCAGCATCGGTGTGCCAGCCCCCAGCCTCTGTTAGGGGTCAGGCTAACAACAACTGCTGCATCCTCCCTCCCTGGAGGAGGAGGAGAGCTGTCCTGGAGATGCCTCAATCCTCCCCCCCCCCAGCCAGCCCCTGGTGACCTGATGGCACTGCAAACACGGGTCTCCGGCATGGTAGGAGGTAAAGCATGGATTCCTCAGCCCTTCACATCACTGGGCCAGCATTGTGCAGCCATTAGACCACAAATAGCACCAGTAGTAAGTAGGAAAAGGTAGTTTAACATGTATGATACGGCAGAGCAAGAAAACAAACATGTGGACATATCGATCGGTGAAGCACCTCCCTTGTGTTTTCTTTTCCATATAGTTTTCTATTCTTTTTCCTTTATTTATTTTCACTTAGACACACCTGAGTAGCCCTGAGGACTAATGAGCCCCAACCCCACTGACAGAGCAGGCTACACATCACTCCACTCAGCCACTGAGAGACCTAATATATTTCTTTAGATTTTATTAAGAACAGAACAGATGACACTGTAATGGTGCAGTGGCCAACATCCACCAAAGACAAACTGTGATAACTCTATATGATAGCTGTCAAAGGCTTTTCAATGTCCATGTGATGCATGACTTGTGAGGAGAGGGAAGGGACTTTAAGTGGTACTTAGAAGAAGGGACTGGAACTAGACACCTAGGAGACAGACCATCCAGCCACACCCAGACATCAATGACAGACTCACAAAAGCACCACCTTACTGACAGACACTAAGACACCTTACACATTTACTACTGATTGGATTAACTAGAAAGTATTTTTCCCAACTATGCTTCCCCTTCATTACGTACACAGTAAGTAAGGTACTTCCTCCATTGATGTGCCTATGTGAGGGTCTATGCTTCAGTATAACTCCTGCAGTGTCTGGCAGTGGTTTTGTGAAGGAGTACTTTTACCTGGGTATGTATCAGGTTGCTCTGGCTGCTGCCATGGTGGCTAGATTACTAGAATAAACCGACTTTTCTGGCTGTTTCCAATACTCAAGGCTAACTGTCCCTGCTACTAGCCTGCCTGACCTGAGTCAAGATGGAAATTGAGGTGGCTGTTAGGAGAATGCCATGTTCATGTTTAAATGATTATCTGGAACACTGGTTCTGAAACATTGAGTAGCTTGACCCCTACTGGTCATTCTCACATATTGATGGCTGAATGGATGCGTGATATCATCTGTAAAATACTCCCACACTGCAGAGGATCTTTGTTTTTTAGTGACAGTGTCCTGGAGTGAGTTCTTCATGAGAAATCGGGCAATGACAGTGAGAAAATTTATTTTTCAGGTACTGTGGACTGACACCACATGGCTGGGGATGAGTCAGTAGGACAGCACAGTACTATGGGGCTGATGCCATGCCACAGCCAAACTCAGTGCCAAGGCAGACTAGCAAATGGTGATGCCCATACACAGATGGCTGTAAGCTACTGTCATGTGGTTCATATGAGACGAAAAGTGTGTGTGGGCTTGCCTTTCTATTTCTGAATGGATAATTTCTAAGAAACTAGAACTGACAGTGGCAGTACCTGAAGGAGGAAGAAGAGAAAAGTGTGTTTCAGGATTAGTCAGAGTAAGTTCATCCCCAGATGCACTGAATGACCGGCTGGAAAGGCTGGTTAAAGAGTAAATGGAATCAGTTGACTTCGGGAGAATAATGAACCATGGTTTCTTTGGCTTTATTGTCATGACACACCCAGCTTTAGTCCTCCTCACAACTTCACAACTCTGACTCTTATTCCCACTATGACCATCTGCTGCTCCACTACAACTGGTTGTAAAACTTGTGCTAGGTGGAACTGGCACGTTCAGACCTTTGTCTGCTCCTTTTCACCCCATCCCTACCTCTCCTGTTCTTTTCCTCATATGTTCCACACAAGACAGATGATGGCGCTATAATGATGCAACCACTGGACACTTACTCTGCTGTCTCACAATAGTTATCAATGATTTTTAGATGTCCATGTGACATGCACATGCTGCCACATGACTCATAATGCTAGAGGGAATCTACAGAGATGAGCAGGAGTGAAAGCACCCTGCCACAGTCCCTCACTGACACACCCTGACACCACCCCACTGAGTGACACTGAAAGAGCTAGTGTCTCACACAGCAGCCTACTTCACTTTTCACATACTGAGTGGCTGTCTGACTTCACTCACTCACTCACTCACTCAGTCACTCACTCACTCACTCATAGGAAATAAATAAAAAAAGAGATGGATTTAGGTGCCCTGCCACCTACAGTCAGTAAAATAAAAAAAAAAATTTCAAACAAAACCTTTAAAATGTGTCCATTCTCCATCCCTATCTGCTAAAGTAACTGCCTGACACAGGGCTCCAAACAAACAGAGAAGAAAAATAAAGGAGTGCCTTAGCTGGGATTTGAACACCCCAGGCCACCTGGAATACCATTCCAGTTGTGCTACCAGCTACACCACCAAGGCAACTGGAAACCTAGGACTCCCAGAAGCACCTTAGTTTTTCTGTAATGCACAGTTTGGTGGCACACAGGTAATTATGGTTTAATTTACAAGGGTGCAGTGTGCACATATACTGAATCAAAGAAACAGAAGACAGAAATAAATAAATGCTTTAGCTTAAATACCAGCTAAGACACTTATTTCTTTCTTTCTTCTGTTTGTTGGCATTCCATATATGTACACACCACACCCTTGTGAAGGAAACTGTAATTATCTGTGCAGCACCAAGTTGTGCATTGGAGAAAGAATAAGGTGCTTCTGGGAGTCCCAGGTGTCCAGTTGCCTTGGTGGTGCAACTGGTAGTGCAAATAGAACAGTATTCTGTCCTGCCACAGGGCTGCAGCACTTACACACTTCACTCTCATCTGCACTGCAGTAGCACATGGTTTACCGTCATGTAGTCTGTCTCAAAATACACTTGACTGCCAACTAGTTAATCACAATGATGCTGCATAATTCTCTGATAATGTACACCTTTTTCTGAACAAAAATCTCTAGTTTTGGGGGGGCATAGCCTGCTTCAATGGGAATGGCAGCTTGAACCAATAGCTCTGTTTACCTAGTACTACCATATATCCTCTGTTATCCGTGCTTCCCTGCCCTAACTGCAATTTCATGGACATTGTTGGAGTGTGGAGTACTCACCAGGGCTGTGATTGCTTTTCGGAGCTGGCAGTTTCAGCTGATCAGAGGAATTTAGACTTCTGAGGACTGCCACAGGATCTATGCCTCCATGCTGGCACATTTCCGAGATGGCATCGTCTGCTCCCCCAGTGGCAGATGCCAACCTGCAGGAGATTAAAATCATATTCACCTAGCTGATGGCACAAATTGGAACACTTGAAATAGCAGCTCAGAACACTGCTGACATTATATCTCTGTCACATCATACTAATGTGAATGAGCAAAGGATTATGGACAATGAAGATAAAACTCACAGACTGGATGCCTATATCCGAGATCAGGATGGCAGAAGTGCTTCACTATGGCAAGAAGGGCCTCTGCCATGCTTGGGTTAGGATATGCCCTTTCATACCCCACCACTCTCTGGATCAACTTTAAGGGGTCCTACCACTTGTTCGATTCTCTGGAGGAGGCTGAGAGTTTTCTAGTCTCCCAGGCCTCACAGCTCAACTGGGGAAATTGGGGTCCTCTTCTCAACTGCAGAGACAGAAAGACCTCCCCTCAGTCATGGAGTCTTCTAAACAGGTCGATGTGGCCCAGGTTCTTGTGGGCCAGGAGGCCCCATCCCGGTTGCTCCCTCCAATATAGACCGACCCTTGGATATTGCCCCAAACAGCCAGCACTGCAACAGGAGGAAAAGTCTGGAGGAGGGGAAGCATTTGGATAAATCCCCCAGCATCTGTTCCCATAGCCATAGCTGGAGCAGAGACTCTCACTCCTCATCAGATTGCCAAAGCTTCACAGGGGGATTCTAAATCCTGGGCTGAGAGAGTGCCCCAACCAATGTCCTTGACAGATGAACCCCCCTGCACAGACAGATTTCAAGCTTGTCCAAAGCATATCACTCCTCTGGTCGACCTCCTGAGCAGCTTTGGCTGATTAACTAAGGCTGACTCCTTGGTGATGGTTGATCAAAGCCGTTGACTTTCCCCTAAATTGTAGGCTGAACTAATGTCCAGACCTCTAGGTTCTGGTCTGGAGGGGGGATGAGTAAAGCCTTGTTTACATCCTATTGGACTGGGGGTCATTCCCATGTGGTCTCTTAAAGATATATGGCCTTCGAGGCCTATTGGTCTGAGTTGTGGCTCTGTCTGTTTTATATAATTGTTAAGCTCACTTTTGGAATTAGTGTGTTTCAGGCGGCACTCCGCTGCATGTAAATAGAGTTTACATTTTTATTATAGGCTGCAAAACCACAAAGGGCGATAAGGGTATGCTATGTAGCAGGGGGTTGGGGGGGAACTGCAGATATCCATTAGGGATAGTCCAATGTTTGGTTTCCTCTGGCCTTGTGTGTGTTCCCCCGTGGTCACTACAGCCCACGCTTTATCAGGGGTTCCAGTTGAGTGTAGCTGGCTGCTAATAGACCTTGGGTGTTTATCTGTTACTCAGCAAGGGCAAGGGTAGTAGAAGGTTTGGAGGCTGCTCCATATATTTATTAGTGATTCAGGATAGAGCCTTACCTGCCCCTTCCCTATCTCCCCTCCTCACCCGAAGGATCAGCTAGTAACCTGACCCCATTCAGGCAAACTGATACTCCCTATATTATTGCATCAAATGATGACTTGCTTCTTTACCCACTGACAGTCACATTGGCTGTCACTGTCTATCCGAAGCACTGAATGGCTTCAACTTGTAAGCCCTGGTTACCGCTGCTCACATACCATTAGAGATGGGCAAAGTGGATTGGGTCACTTCATGAATTAATTTATGAAGTTGGCGAGGTTCATGAAGTACGAGGTGCTGACTTCATGAAGTGTTCACAGGGCGAGGTTGCCCCTTTCTAGGTGAATTGACATAAATTTGCCTGGCTTCACCTAGCTTCACCTTGACATTGCAGCTTTCTGGGCAAAGTTGGGCAAAGCTGTGCAGTGGGAAGTTCATGGGGTGATTCACAATAGCAGGTTTAAGACTTCACCAGAACTTTGTCAGCAAGGTAAACTTTGCAACATCTCCATATACCCTGCAATACAAAGCTCTGAGGGAAGCTGATAAAGGGATGCTGCCACTTTAACTGTTAGTGCCAATTTGCTCAGTTCCATGTCTTTCCATGTTTAGAGGGCAGGGGGTATCCTTTTCAAGGGGGTGGAGGGAGCCTAGGAAGCATGGATGGCTATGCAACCTTACTCTGGATTGGTGCTCCCTCTGGTGACAATCACAGGCATCTGGACCACTGGTTGACTGATGCACTATGCGATAGCTAGTCACTCTATTGGGGTGTAAATGTTCTCAGATGAATCACAAGATTTTGAGACTTCATTGTTATTGTTTCTGTCACTGTTATTGCTTTAGTTATAAATTGCTTCTTAACGGCAACCAGACATTCTGGGAGGGTACCTTCAGGTTTAGGGAAAGGGGATATATGACACTAAGGAGGCAATCTTGATTATAGCCTGGGAATCTCTGGGGCAACTAACTGGTTCATATTCCTTTGCCATAGTAACCCATGACTCTCTAATGGAGACTAGCTTGGCATGTACACTGTCCTAATTCCTCAATCAAAAGGAACTGCTGCATTTAAAAAGACTGAGACCGCAGGTTGCATTTCTCCAAGAAACAAAGTTATCCTCCTCAGAGGCCAAAAAGCTTAAGCAGGGTTGGGTGGGGGGAGCTTCACAGAGTTGCAACCTCTCACAAAGGAGGGGTCTCTATATTATTTCATAAAGATTTAAGTTGGTCCATGTCACATTCTAAAGGAGATAAAATGGCAGGTGGATAATGGCCAAAGTGGTAACCCAGGAGGGATCCCTAATTCTGATAAATGTATATGCACCCTATCAAGACAAACCCAGGTTTTTTCATGACCTCAACCAACATTTAATTGAGTTTAATTCAGGCTATGTGCCAGTTTTATTAGGGGGTGATTTTAATCTCACTCTAGACCCCTTTTATTGATAGAAGCAAGGGCACCACAGAACCACAGACAGGTGATTCACGTAGTCCACAGACTAACCACTAAGCATGCACTTCTAGATGCCTGGCGCAACAGGCATCTGGGGGTGAGAGACTATATGCTTTTATTGGCTGTTCATTACTCCTCAAGAAGGATAGACATGTGGCTGCTCTCATACTCCAGTTATGAGTCGGTCTCCCTGGTACAGTCTCACTCAATTGTTATTTCAGACCACACTCCCTTAGAGCTGTGGCTGCATCTGGGCCCTGAGTCACCTCAGACTTCTTCATAGCACCTGAACCCTCTGTTACTAGAGAATCAGCAGTTCTTACACTGGGTGAAAGCAGAGGCTCTAGACTATTGGTAGACTAATGACTCTGGGGACTATCAGTTTCTATCCTGTGGGAAGCATTTAAAGCCACCATTCATGGGAGAATCATTGCATATGTCTCTAGGAGGCATAAGAAGAGGGAAGCAGAGCAGACTGCCTTGGAAAGGCAAGTAGCCTTGCTTGAATTCCAGTATAAGCCCTATAGCATGGGGCTCCTCCACCAGCTTTGCTCATCCAGTTAAACAGCACCCAAGTCCAGCTCAATGCCCACCTTATGAGGAAGGCAGAATTGGCTCTCAGAAGGTTATGCCACTCATACTGGGAAGGCGGAGACAAATCTGGTAAGCTCCTGGCATATAGGCTCATGAGCAAGCAAGTGGCTAGAACCATCACTGCCTTGCAGGACCCTGCCAGCTCAATTAGTTCACAGGAGGACATCAATAACATTATGGCCAAATTTTATGAGCATCTGTATGCCTCCCCAACACCCCCAGGTCAGTCCACAATAAATGCCTCCTTGTCAGAACTTCCCATACCCCAGATCCCACCTTAATTTACTTCTTCCCTGGATGACCCGATAGAGGCAGAAATCATACAGGCCATCAAAACCATGAATCTGCATAAAGCACCTGGGGAAGATGGCTTTCCCATTGATTTCTATCAAGCAGTAGGAGCAGAGGTCTTTGATTACCTTTTTCAGGTTTTCCAAGACTCGCTTGCTAAAGGGGTCCTACCACCCACCATGAGAGAGGTAGTGATTACCGTACTACCAAAGAAGGGCAAGGACCCTACCGCCCCTGGAAGCTATTGTCCCATCTCTCTCTCTCATCAGTGTGGATTCCAAGATCCTCTCCAAGGTCTTGGCAGAATGCCTTGAAAAACATCTACCTGGCCTTATGCACCCAGCTGGATTCGTCAAAGGTTGTCTGTGTTCTGACCACCACAGCACCACAGATCATTGATTTCCTTCATACACTGGGCTCAATCCATTCCCTTACCAATGGTAGCTGTAGCAGTGGACTTCGACAAAGCATTCAACTCCGTTGAGTGGCCTTACTGATGACCACACTGGGGAACATGGGCATTGATTCAGTATTAAGGTCATGGGTCAGCCTCCTCTACTCCTCCCTGATGGCCTCTGTTCTTACTAACCGACTTAAGTCATCTGCCTTCACACTTCATAAAGGGATGAGGCAGGGTTGCCTGCTGTTCCCCCTTTTGTTTGTCCTTGCAATTGAGCCATTAGTAATTGCTCTGAGAGAAGCGAAGACAATTGCTGGCATACAAGTGGGCGGTAACACTTTTAAAACCTTCTTGTATGCCGATGACCTACTGATCACCATGGCCCATATGCCTCAAGCCATCAAGTCTATCTTGGACCTCCTGTCTCACTTTACAGAGATATTAGGCCTCTGGGTCAACCAGTCTAAAACAGAGGTATTGCCCATAAACCACCTATGCCCGGAGCAGGGTATACCCTTGCTCAGACTTAAATAGGCCCCAGAAGGGCTCATCTTCCTTGAGTTGACATTACGTAGAAACCTCTCTAAGTTAATCAATATTAACTTCTTAACCCTACTAAATTCCCTGAAATCAGACTTAGAGCAGTGGAAAGCTCTTCATTTATCCCTGACGGGAACAATTGACTCCATAAAATTAATGGTGGCCCAGCTGTTACTGTACGTTTTGTCTCATCATCCAATTCGGATTCCCCCAAAATGGTTCCATAAAGTCGATGTATTACTGGGTTGCTTCTTATAGGAAAGTACTCCCCCCCCCCCAGCTTTAGCAGACAGAAACTTTGCCAACACTGGAGTAGGGGGTATGGGGGCTACCATGGTTCCAAGGTTACCACATGTCCTTCATAATGGCCCAAATGGTCCAGTGGCTTCTGCCCCCTCAGGGTAATTCCCCAACCTGGATACAGTTAGAGCCCACATCTATTGGTTCTCCCCCACCATCAGTCTTACTGTATTCCAGACATTGGCACCCTTGATCCCTGCCGTGGCCCATCGTTCTGTCACTACAGTACTGGAACAGGTCCATAAAGCCCTGCAAGTGGCCCCTACACCCTGGGCTGTCATTCCCCTGTGGAACAACTAGGCTGTCACCATAGGTAAAGCCATGATCCATTGGTGTATGTGGGAAGCACATGGTATCAGACTGATAAAAGTCCTCATGCTTCCAGGCTCATGTGCCCTGGACTTCTTAGATGCCCTTAAGGAGTGATACTAGCTCCTCTCCAACAATTTCTGGTGATATCTACAAATCCAAGATATCATCAAGCACTTGTCCATCCCATCTCCTAGTTCAGATCCAACCTCAGGAACATCCCCTGTTCTAACGTGGATAAAACTCCACAAAGGTTGAGCCAGCAGGATCTATGGAGCCCTCAGAGATGCTATTCCTGACCCTACTCTCTCAGCTAAAACCCAGCTGGTGGTAGAATTGGGTATAACTATCTTTGACTCACAGTGGGCCAACTGTTGGACAAGAATCCACCAATCATGTCAAGATGGTAGAACTAGGTTGATTATGAACAAAATGCTGTTGAGGTGGTATCACATTCCAGCCAAACTTAAGAAGCGTGGCCTCTTCATTGAGGACACCTGTTGGAGATGTGGCCAAGAGGATGCCCATTTATATAACATTATGTGGACATGCCCAGTGATAAGGCCTTTCTGGGACACTGTCCTCAAAATGTGCCAGCAAATAGTATCAAATGTGACCTCTGATGCACCTCTTGACCCTGGATCACAATGGGCAATGGTGGGGGGGGCTCTGCTAAATGACTTCTCCTGATGAGTTGGCACACTGCCCAGTGCCCATCCTTCCAAGAATTGCTGTTATCTTTGGAACTGGTGGCTACCTATGAGAGGATGTCCAGCTTTATCGTAGGCTTTCTTAGCAGATACTTTCAATGCTGGCAACCTTTCTGGACTCTGAGTACTGTCATGATAAGCCATGAAGTATCACCCTTGCTCTGGCTCTTGGTATATTCACAGGTCACATGAGTGCTTATGTCCCACCTGAATAGATCAGATGTATTCCCTCTTTATTGTTGCCTAAGAGTTTATATAGATCCCTCTTGTTTTGGTCCTCTGCTGGCAAGGATTAAGCTAAGCCTCCCAGAGTAGGGTATAGTTTGTGTAGTACTTCATGTTTTATATCCTTACATATTACTGTTTACTATACACACATTTTTTATGACCTGATGTTTTGTCTCCAGTTACTTCTGTGCAATCACATGATGGGGTCATGTACTTCTGGGGGTCTCTTTGGATGTCCTGTTGTACCAGCAATGGTTTGCACCTATTATCATAGGCTTGGCCACTGTGCTATATTATGTACAGGTCATATATTTTTGCGTACTGTTGTTGTTTGTTTGTACTGTTTGTTGTTAAATCAATAAAAGTTTTCAACACTAAAAAAAATCTCTAGTTTGCCAATGAATTGAGGAGCGCTCAGGACCCCCATCCACTTCTGTTGAGAGAGAGCTGAAAATGGCTTGTGCTGTATGAGAAGCTCTCAGTCTCCAGCAACACTGACTAGCTGCTACAGGTTGTGTGATTTGAATGAAATCAGTGCTGGATCCCTGAAAAAAAACACTGCATCATGTCATGGAAGTGGTGAAATGCTGAAATTGACTTCAGATTTTGCTAAGCTACAAAAATGTTTTTCAACATAATAAGCTGATTTTGAATTACAAAAAACAACTCAATCAGTGGTATTTCATAACCCAAGAAAAAAGTTGCCTGTCGATCCAGTCTTTGATTTGTGTACCGGGGGGGGGGGGGGGGGGGTAGTAATTGATCAGGTAAAAGAATTCAAATATCTGAGCTTTACCCTGGATAGCACCCTCTCCTTTGAACAATGCATAAATTCCATGACAAAAGTAATCCATCAAAGACTACTGTAGGTGCATTGTACCGATTAAATTCACTAGGTATCCCCACTACAAGGATACTCCTGGCACAGAGCTTTCTTTTACCGGTTATTGATTATGGCATATTCATTTACTATGCAGCTGCAGAGGGACACTTTATAATCAGCTGGCCAGATTTTATGCACAACTGCCCTACAGTACTCACCATTGTGAATTGTATAACCATATGGGGAGGCTGCCAGTAGAACAAAGGTGTCTACTGCACTTGAGCATCTTTGCTAAAAAAATCACTCTTGACCTTGGGCCCCATTTTCAGAGCTGGCTGTGTGCGCAAACAGGTGCATCACTTGATAAAATAGGGCTGGGCCAGGTCCCCCCTCCCCAGCCCAGATCCCATCCTTGGTATTGTTTTGTAAATCCCCGGTGGTCCAGTGGTCCCTCTCCCACCCCGATCCCCTCTCCTGGCCACAGACTGAGCTCTTATATCACATGGATTGTACAGTCCATGTGTCATGAGATCTCAGTCTACATCTGGCCATGGTGGAGAGCAGAGGGCTGTGCTGGTCAGCTCTCGGGGTTGGATTGAGGGCATGCAGGGTGGTGGTACAGTACCTGCTGGGGTAGGGGGGCACTAGACCAACAGGACTTACATAAATAGAGAGGGAGTGGGGATTGGGGCTAGGGAGGGACTGCTGGACCACCAAGGATTTGCAAACAAATACTGGGGAAGGGATATTGGCATGGGAGGGACTACTAGACTACCAGGGTACCCAGCCCTTGATCGTGCATGGATGGGATGGGCAACCACCCCCTCTTCACACTGTTAAGGGCTAGGTTTAGAAATGCTAAACTGCACCACACTTGTGGCCATTTAGTGCTTCTGAAAATGTTTAATATTGTGCTGCACTGTGTATGCATAGGGGATTCTTCATTTTCATACGTGCTGTGCGATATAGTGTGCATGGCGTTATCTGGGGTGTGCCGCCCGAAGGTGGCCTTTGAATATGGCCACACCCCTGATGGCTGGAGCTATTCCAGGTTAGTGTGGTGCAAACTCAGATTGTGCTGTGCTAACCTTTTGAAAATGAGTCTATCAACCATCTTGAAAGAATAGGACAGTTTACTAGTGGTGGTCCTTTCTGTGATGTCTTCTAACTTTCTATACACCTTAGTTTACCTTAATTACCTTCTAACTGAAATAAATAATACAGTTTTCACAGTCTGATATTACATTTTGTATAGTTTCTGTATATTAAACTGCCATTATATAGGGCAAGCCACAAGAGCTGTATATGTAGTTTTCCTAAGCAAGTTTTTAAGGGACACCTTGCTCTGTCTCCAGTAGAGCAAAATAGATTAAAAGTCATAAGCAAGCAGTTGCAGTTTTCCATTTTTTGCATTCATGAGAAAATACTTATGTTTGGAGAAACATTTTTACCAGTTCTCACTTATGTAGTTTTGTGGACTTGTGGGACTTATTCCACTCAAGTTATGGACTTAGCACTGGATTTTCAAAGCTTTAGACACAGGATTTGAGGCTGTTGTTCCACTGCAGCTACATCACTGCAAATGCGACAAAATGTTTGCAGGCACTTTTCAAATATTTTGACACATTTGTGACAGTTAATTTACATAAAAAAAGACATATGCATCATTTTTATTATACAACTTGAGACAACTGCTATATTAAGTTAAGCCATTTTATTTGGTCAAACTCATGTAGAAATGAGTGCAGCTATGGCAAGAATGTGCCACAATTCTGTGAAAATCCAGCCCCCCAGGATTTTTTTCTAATCAAGTTTGCAACTTGTGAAAAGTATGCAAATACTGCAGCTTTTTCCCCATGCCTTTCATGAACATGGAGATGCACAAATCTGCAACTTATTCCAGCCCTTATCCCCGGTAGTTGCCACTCTGTTTTCCTCCAGAGAAAGAATCAAGTGGTTTATATATGTAAGGGGTAGGAGGCTGAGTCTCTTTTCCTTCAGACTTCCTTGTGATCAACCAACTTTTCATTTCTCAGTCTCAACATGCTTTCACAGAAGAAATTAAAATCAAATGTCATTAACCCTGCAGGCCAGGCATATTGCAGTTAGCTGAGAAGGAATTGTTCAAGATGTTTGGGCTCTAGAGCTTTCCAGGGTTATCTTGATTATTTTTTACTATATCCTTTTTCAGTTCTCATTCAAGTCCAAGCATTAACATGATAACTAACTTGCAAGAAAGTAAGTCATTCAGGAGTTATGGAAGATAAACTCAAGATTCATATGTAAGATCTTCTTATACTGCCAATGGAAAAAAAATAAAACTTTCCATCCTGTGATCAGCCTCAAAGAATTACATGAATTGGTTGGGTTCCAGTATTTTGAGATGGAAAGGATATGCATGATGTGAGAAGCCTTGATCCAAGGAAATGGCATAGTGTATCTAGATTTCAAAGACATTTACATTTGATTTTTATTGTGCATTTCCTGTACTTCAGAAAGACCACAAATGGTTCCAGTTGATAGGGCAAAAGAAAAATCACAGCTATATATGGTTATCTTTCCACCTGTATTCAGCCCAACAGTGTTTCTCCAAAGAGCTGAAATCTGTTTTTCTTCCCGTCCCCTTCTCCTAAATGCCCCCATCGACATCATTTTGTTTTGTGCTTTTGTTCTCATCTTACCTCATCACTTTTTCTAAGATACAACCACCTTTTGCTATATACAGTGTGTGTGTGTGTGTATGTCTGTCTGTCTATCCACTGTATAAATCATGTTATATGACCTATGTGTATAAATTTTATTTATATACATAGAAGACAAATCATCAGAATCTTTGCATATAACAGATGCGTCATTATGTCAGCCTCCCGTCTGTCTGACTGACACCACTTACAGTTAAACTAACTTTCACATTTTCTAAACTATCCAGTCCTTCCCACAGCATCTCTGTCCCTAGTACATTCATGCTCTGTATCCACAAAACATTAATAACCACCCAAACACCAGTATATTATTTATAACTTTAATAGCACATTTTCTTTCCCTTTTTTTTAACCACCATATGTTTTTCACACACTGCAGTCGAGTTCCACCTGGTCCTGCTTCTGCACTCTCCCAGCACTCACACCTCTGTAAACTGAAGTCGCCACACAATCTGAAGCTTCACTCAGAAGGCTATCATTAAGAAAACTGCTTTTTTTGTTAAAGAAATGTGAACTGCTGTAGCCACACAATTGTTTTGTAGTTAATATTTTTGTTGAAATTCTTACAAAAATGAATATTAACAGTATATAAGTGCATTGGTGCCAAGTTACATAGAGAGTGGCAAGCTCAGCATTAAAGGGTACCACTGACGTGATGTACATTAACTACAAAATCAAACGGAGGAATTTATCTTGCATCTGAAATTATAGATAGATAGATAGATAGATAGATAGATAGATAGATAGATAGATAGATAGATAGATATTTAATTTCTAATGCGCCCATTTCCAGAGACTCTGGGCACTGTACAATATAAAACATATATTTAAAAACAAACGCAATATACATATAAAAATACAAAATACAACTGGGAGCATGCAATTATCTGTCTATCCCATAAATCCAAATAATTTTAAAACATTCTCAATAAAATTCTTGCTAGAACAAGTACGTTTTAAGGCCCTTATTAAAGGCTTCTACTGAGGGAGCCTAAATTAAATAACCAGGCAAGAAGTTCCACAGGGTAGGTGCAACCACCGAGGATGCTCTATCCGTAGAATGTTGCAACCTAGCCCTGGGAACTACCAGGATGCCTCTCCCAGCAGAACGGAGGGCCCGGGCCAGATGCTAGAGGATAAGGAGATCTTGCAGATAGACAGGACCCCTTTCATGCAGGGTCTTATAGGTCAACAGCCCTATCTTGAAGGCAACCCTTCACCTGACCGGCAGCCAGTGCAGTCCTTGGAGGACTGGGGTGATATACTCACACCTTTTGACCCCCATCAGCAATCTTGCCACCATATTCTGCACCAGTTGCAGTCTGCGGAGGTTGCCGCCAGATAATTCTAGGTACAGGGCATTACAGTAGTCCAACCTGGAAGTGATGAAAGCATGCACCAACATGGTCAGGTCATCAGGGAGGATCAGGGCTCAAATTTGGATGATATTCCTGAGATGATAAAACCCACTTCTCACCATGGCTGACACCTGAGCATCAAGTGTCAGATCATCTAGGATCACTCCCAAGTTCTTCAACTGTCTAGAGGGAGCTAGGGGCACACCCCCCAACACTAGGTCAGAGGGTAACACCACACCCTCTCCTCTGCCCGATGACCTGGATCCACAATCAGTACCTCAGTCTTGTCTGAGTTAAGCTTAAGCCAATTGTGAGTCATCCATGACTGGATATTCTCGAGGCAGCTGTTAAATACAGAGTCTGACACCTGGGTGTTGGGCACACAGGACAAGTACAGCTGGGTATCATCTGCATAGCAGTAAAAACCCAGCCTGTACTGCCTGATAATGTCCCCCAATGGCAGCATGTACACCATGAACAATAAAGGCGATAAGACAGAACCCTGCAGAACACCATAGCATAGAGGCTTCGGGTTAGATGAGACAATTCCCACTGTCACCCTTTGCACTCTGTCGGGTATGACCTGAACCAGTTGATCACATTACGAGACAGACCACACCAGAACCACAAGTGGTCAAGTAACACCTCATGGTCCATGGTGTCAAATGCCACAGAGAGGTCCAGAAGGACCAGAATGGTACGGTCCCTCCTGTCTCTCACCATCAGGAGATCATTTGACACCCTCAACAGGGCAGTCTTCATACTATGCCCCACATGGAACCCAGACTGGAAAGGCTCATAGGCAGAGGAAGTGGCAAGATATCTCTCAAGCTGCATGGCCACCATCTTTTCTATATCATTCCCTAAAAATTGGAGGTTCGAGATGGATCTGTAGTTGCTGAGGCAGTCTGGGTCCAGAGAGGGCTTTTTCAAAAGGGGTCTAACCAAGGTCTCTTTCAGGGCCAATGGGAAGATCCCACTCCTCAATGAACTATAGACAACCTCAGCAACCACATGTCCAATCAGATTCAAATACTCAGCCAAAAGGTGGGTTGGACCTGGGTCTAAATCACACTGTGTAGGCCACAGCTTTGAGATTATCTCCATCCCCTCTCCAACCCGAACCAGCTCAAACTCATCCCAGACAGGAGGAGTGTTCCGGCATGACTCAGGCTGGACCCTGCATCCCTTTCAAGAGATGCTCAATGAGACTTCAGCCCTGATAGAGGACACCTTGTCAGCAAAAATCAGAACCAACTCCTTGCACCTAGTGCTGGAACCTGCCACCCCCCAGCACGTAGACAGGCTGGATGAAAAGCCCATCCACCATGTGGAAGAGCTGAGCTGGTCTGTTTCTTACCGCAGCAATCTCCCTAGACAGAAATTCCACCTTCTTTTGGGAGATTGCCCCCTGATAGTTAGCATAATGTGACTTCAGGGCCAATTTGTCATCCACCAAGCCAGATCTCCTCCAACACCTCTCTAACCTCCGCCCCATAGTCTTTAAACCTCAGAGATGCTCATCATACCAAGGAGGTCCCCAATGAGTAGACAGGGGCTGGACATGCAAGGGTATGATTGAGTCAAGGGCCGCACCAACAACCCCATTATATGCTGCCACTGCCTCATCTAACCCAATCGCACAAGCCGCCCCAACACCCAATAGGTCCAGCACCACCAACAAGTCCACTGAGGACACTACTCTTAACGGCCAGTACTGGACCATCTCCATAGTGGCAGGACCATCTGGAGTGGACCCTAAATGTGAACCCCATGGTGCTATGATCCAACCAAACCACCAGATCTACACTGAGTTTGATAATATGTAGGCCTGAAGAAAAAACAAGGTCCAGTGTGTGGCCACCTGAGTGTGCTGCTGTTGTTACCTTTTGAGTCAGGCCCAGTGCCTCCATGCTCCCAAGGAGGTTGCTTCCAAATTTCGAGAGCCCACCATCAATCCAAGCATTGAAGTCCCCCCAGAATCAGCCTCCTGGGGGACTCTAAAACTAGGCTGGCAATGAGCTCCTTGACTTCTGGTAAAAAATCCCCATCTATCCCTGGGAGATGATAAAGCAGGAGGACCCTGAAGCCCACACCAATACCAACTCAGATGGCCACACATTTAAAGATAAGACATAGATACAGAAAAGGTGATGACAGAAGGAAACCATGGGTCCATCTAGTCTGCCCAAGAGTTCCCAAGACCTCTTATAGATCCTGGGGTCTAATCCCCCTTTTGTGTTTTGACCTTCCCTGATCCTGCTGTACGCTTTTGAGCACTTGCTCTATCCCACCCCTGTTTAAATGCTGGCATGGTCCTTGCATTCACCCCACTTCCGCTGGTAGGCCATTTCAGGGTTCCACTACTCTTTCCATGAAGAAATTTTTCCTTAGATCCTTCTTGAAGCCCCCCCCATAGCTTCCATTCATGTATCCTGGTGGTAGAGCCGGTGGCCCTCTGGAGTATTTTTATATATGGCACCTTATTAATGCCTGTCAAGAACCTGAAAGTCTCAATCATATTCCCCCTCTCCCTCCTTGTTTATAGTGAGAATAAGTGTAGTTCCTTCAGGTGTTCCTCGTATGACAGGCCATGGAAGCCCTGTATCATCTTTGTCATTCTTTTCTTACAGAAATATAAGTGTGCTGCATACATGCAGAATGCATGCCACATACTTAACTGTGCAATGTTTGCATGTGGTTCACATACACAAAGTGAATATATGTGAACCAGGTCTAAAAAGCACATCAGGTATGCATCCTGCAAGCTTGACATGTGTGCAGCAGGTAAGCTGGTGCAAATATCTTCTAAAAATCACGTCAGGTATGTGTGTTGCACGCTTGACACAAGTGCAGCAGTTAACCTGGTGTGAACATCATTTAAAAATCACAGCAGGTTCAAATGTGGCATGCTTGCCATGTGTACAGCAACTAAGCTGGTGCAAATCTAATCTAAAAAAACACATCAGTTTCTATTTCTCATACAACTGCAAGCAATTAGAGCCATTAAAATACTTTTTTCATTAATTTCCCATTAAAATTAGGTAAACTCATTAATTATGATCCTTTTGCAAGTTGTTTAATGGCTTTTCATTTTTGTCATTAAATTGCCATTAATTTGTAAATTATTGTTTGCTTACTGCATTTAATGCCTAGGATATACTTAGCCAACATCTCCCATTCCACATGTATGAAGAGGTGCCTCTGTGTTGTGAAGCCTGACCTTTTGTTTTGGGCTATGCAACTCCCCTTATGCATATTTAATGCTACAAATGTGTTTCTCCGTGACTGTTTTGGTTCACTTACTTTCCTTTTGTCATTCTGCATGGAGCATATACACTATGGTCATACTCAGCACTCTTTGTGCTAAGTAGGGTCATGGAAGCGTGCACCATACCTCACATTTTGTCAATGAAATAAGGGACATGGGCACCCAAAATGAGGGACAATGAGGGGCACTAACCCTCACGATGATCAGGACACATCCTGAAACATGGAGTTACAGCACTTCCGAACACAATGGAAACCATTGTATTTATGTGTACTGATGTTAGTCCCTGAGAATTAATTTCTACCATAAAGCAGGGGTGCCATTTAGGTAGGGCAGAGGGGGCAGTTGCCCCCCCCCCGGATTTGTGCCTAGGTTGTTCTTATGGTGTGGCAATAATGGCATTAAATTTAGATTTAATCTTTTGCACAATAAGTGCCCCCCTGACCTGTGTTGCACTCACACTGCAGGTGCTCTCCTGACTCAACTATGTCTGCATTGTGTTGTCCACTCTCTCCACCTATTAGCAGCAGCACCATCACATGTGATGCAGACAAGCTCCAGCCAAGGAAGAGTGCAAGATGAGTCACATGAGTTGGACACTGTCTTTCCCACCACAGAGTAGAAAGACTGCACACAACAGCTTGGAGGCATCAGTGAGCACTGAACTCTCAATAGCAGTGTTGTGGTGGCATATTTTTGTTGGTTTACTCTTAGTGAGTCTCCATCTCCCTTGGTGGCTAAAGGGGCTGGGGGTGAGCCAGAAGCTAACTCAAGACTAGGCTACCTACTTACTTTGCTAGGCTTGCCTCACAAAAAAAAACAGCATGCCCCCCTCTCCCCCTGCAACAGCAAGCTAGGCCTAGCAGAAGCAGCAGTGACAGCAGTGTAGGCGGCCTTTATGGGCCTTGATTGGTGCAGTCAGCAGCAGCCAAGCAAGAAGTAAGCAACACAGTTTGGGTGGGTTCAGTTGGTGAGGTGACTTGGTTGCAGACCATGTTGGGGACCTGGGATGGTCAGTTCTAGCAGCCAGCTTCCGGCAGAAGGATGGAGGGTTGAGGAGCGGACTGAAAACTAGGCTGGTGGCACACTGGGCTAGGCTGCAGATTCTGGCCAGATGGCCCAGTTAGTAAAAGTAAATATTTTTTTTTTACAGGGGTATGGGGAAGGAGGAAGGACTGAAATATTTTGGCTTTCACATTTCTGCACCGTTGGGCAGCTTCACATCCCATATGGGAGAGGTATTGAATGGAACGGAGTTGGGGGGAGAAATTTGGACAAAGTTTTTTTTGGAGGTTGGAGGGGGGGGGTCAGAACTTCAGCCAGGAACAATATTGATTGGTAACTGGGTGGGTTTAAGCCCAAATCTGATGCACTTTTCCAGGGTATAGACAGATTAATCTTATACATTTTAATTTTTCCTGATTTGTATATCACTTTTCAGTCACAACAAATGAGTTTTACCTTTTAGAGATGTTCCAGACATTCCAGAGCTTGCTGCCTATGGGCTAATTAGCACCTGGCCTCCACTGGTTGTTGGCTACCCCCTACTGAAATCTGAAATGGCACCCTTGCCATGAAGTCTAAATTTACAGGACATCCTCTGTGTGAGCAGCATGTTTTCTGTGAGGGATGGATGAGGAGCAGAGCAGTTTTCAGGAGTAAAATGAGGGCTGTCCCTTGCATTCTGGGACAGTTGAGCAGTATGGTATGCTCAGACTATTGGAGCCCCACAATAGTCTGTCTTATGCCCCCCCCCGGTGAAGCTGACCTCCACATCCCCATGCTCAGGCACATTATGACATTTCTTCAGGCTATCTATAACTTCCAAAATAACTATGACTTTAGATTCCTATCAATCTACAACTAACAATATACAGGGGCCCAGATATTCAAAAGGGTTGCGCCATGCGCAATAGGGTTGCGCCTGTGCAAGTTCGAACTTGCTCCATTCTGCGATATTCAGCAGGAGGCAGTTGCACCACAGAAAACATGCTGAGCAACAGCGCAATGCAAATGAATGCATGCCGAACTGGAGGGGGAGGAACCATGCATAAACTGCACAGCCCGATATTCAGCAGGGCTGTGTAGAGTTGTGCAGGTGCAACCCCCAACCTGCGCCTGCACAACTTTGAGCCAAAAAAAAAAAAGGCTTAAGTCAAGGGCCACCGACAGGTGAGCTGCTGCATTGCAGAGAGCAACACAGCAGCTGCCACCTGTGGCTGGCCCCCAACCCAGTCCCTGTGCCCCCCCTGCAGCCCGATCGCGGGCAGATGACTGTAAATCCCCTCCACCACCCCCCACTGGCCTGATCACGGGCATAGTTTAATCCCCCACCAGCCCGATAGTGGGCAGCAATATGGCTCCCCCCGAACGTATCCCTGGTGGTCCAGTGAATCAAATCCTGATCGTGGGCAGTTGTTTAATAATCCTCCTCCCGAATTCATCCCTGGTGGTCCAGTGGACTGAAAAGCCCAATCACGGGCAGTAGTTGTTTAATAAACCCCCGTTCCCAATTCATCCCTGGTGGTCCAGTGACCGAAAAGACCGCGGCAGTAGCGTTTAATAAACCTCCTTCCTTCCCGAGCTTGATCTCTCAGGGAATGCGTACTGAAACCGATCGCAGGCAGTGTTGTGCTTGTTGTCGTTTCTCGGTTCAGTGTCGAAGTTTGATCGCTGGCAGTTGCTCATTGTTCTTTCCGATTTATCCTCGGTGGTCCAGTGGCACATCCTGATTGCGATGGATGTTGAAAATAACATAGCCCCGGTGCATAGTTCTCGTCGCTCCATCTCCATTTACCTACCTCACCCCGGCTCTCCGCAAGCAGGCGGCGGGCGGCAGCATCCCACCTTCGCCAATTGCTGACTGATCGCCCAGTAGAGTTGCATGTTATTGGTGAGAGCAAGAGCCACGGTGTGCAGCCCATATCGTGACATGACAGTTCAGATTTGTGAATGAATACATTCATTCATTCACAAAACTGACTGTCTTGTACGGTATGGGCTGCACGCCTATTGGCTCTTGCCTACACCACTGGGCGTATGCCCTACCAGCAGGCAGTCAGTCGTGGTGGTGGGGCGGCAGGCGGGTGGATGCTGCCACCCGCCGCTGTGGGGAGCGGGTGGTGGGGTCGTGGGTGGGTGGGTGGGGGACACTAGCCACCAGGGCTATCTTCGGTGGGGTTTTTAACATCTACATCCCATGATTGGGATGTGTCACTGGACCACCAGGGATGAATTCGAGGGGTTATTAAACAACTACTGCCCGCGATCGGGCTTTTCGTCCACTGACCACCAGGGATGAATTCGGGAGGGGGGGTTATTAAAGAACTACTGACTGCAATCGGGCTTTTCGGTCCACTAGACCACCAGGGATGAATTCAGGAATGGGGGGGTTATTAAACAACTACTGCCCGCGGTCAAGATTTATGGTCCACTGGACCACCAGGGATACGTTCGGGGGAGGGAAGCCACATTGCTGCCCACGATCGGGCTGGTGGGGGGGATTAAACTATGCCCACGATCGGCCAGTGGGGTGTGGTGGATTCTACACTGTTTCGCCTGCGATCGGGCTGCAGGGGGCGTCGGTCCCTGACGGCTGCTGCCTGGCAGGGCGCCAGGCACAAGTCCTCAGCGATCGGTGCACCTGCATGCTAATGGCATGCAAATGGGGCCATAATCAGATGCAAATGGCCCCCTGTACCTTGGTATGAATTATGGCCCCATTTGCATGTCACCTTTGAATATGGAGATTTTGGCGCATGGGCTAATGGTACTTGCGCTCACCACGAGTTGAATGCTCACTGTGACAACTTCTGTGGTAGGCGCAAGTTCCACTGTGCCATGCACAGTGGCTGTGGCCAGGGGGTGATATTCAAAGGAGTTGCTCAAGGGCGCAACTCCTTTGAATATCGCTCTGGACACACCCCTGTGCAACTATTTTGTGCAGCACAAGGGCTTGCACCACAAAATAGTGCAGTTTGAATATCCAGCCCTGTAGGTATAACCTTGATTCCTATTCATCTGCTCCCCCCAACCTCACTGCCTTTCCACTTCTGCTGTTACTCCCTTTCCACCCTTTACTTTCACGCTAAATGGTACCATCACCATGAATTTAAGGTGTTATCTTAATGTAATGCACTTGACCTGTCCATTGGGACCTCTGTATACAATTGTACTCTTTGCTGCACTTAATATGTTCTTTCTGTTATTTGCTATTTACCATTGCCAATATTGTTGTAATAATGTTTGCTGTTGTATGCATGTATTTATTTCCACTACCCTTTCCCCCAGGACACACCGTGAGATGAGCAACTTGTTGTTCAGTATGCCTTTCCTGGTGAAACATTTCAATAACTAAAATAAATAAAAATAAATAGGGCAAGGGAGAGTGCAGGGTTGTGCCCCATTGAAATGAATGAGGGTATTTTTTATTACTATTTTATACATCATTGATGGAGAGTTGGAGATTAATGAAGGCCACCACTCGACTTACAAGGACCTTGTTTGTAGAACAGTGGCCTTCATTATTCTGCAGCTCACCATCATAATGTATAAATCTGTAATAAGAAATTACTTTGTTATTCCAAGGGAGTACACCCCAGCACTCTGACCCATAGACATCATCTCTTAAAGACTCCTACCTCTGGCTCCCTAGTATTCAGATAAGAGACTCTCAATTTATATCTATACTTGGTGGGTTGTCTGTAGCAGCCTGGCTGCACCGGCTACAGTGTGTGTGCATGTGTGAGGAGGACTGGCCATGTGGGTGGGTGTTGAGTTATTGCTACTTTTGTGTTTGCCCCTTAAAGTCTGTTTGCGTGGAAACATTCAAAACTATGGAGAGAAAATAGTAGGAGTACAGGCCACACTGAAGTAATTAAAGGAAAACTACACCCCTATATTATTTAAATTTGATTTGTTTCCATGTCAACAGACAACTCCTTTTCTATAGCTGTTAGTGCTGTATGTGTTAGCTTTTGTTTGTTTTCACTGCTTGTGACTGCCCTGGGGGTCTCCATTTCATGGTTGTTGAAATCTCATTGTCTATGAGAACTGCATTAGCATATGAGAACATGATGTCAGATCACCCATTAATGCCATGTATCTGTATGCTGACAGAATAAATACCCTGCAAAAATTCTCTGGAAACTCATAAACTGAATGAAGTTTAAAGAGAAAAAAACTGCATTATAACTCAGATAGTTTTCAAAGCTCACTGAAGGTAAATGTGGTATTTCACACTTTTTTGAAGATTATTTCTTTTAAGACTAAGCAGACAGGCATACTGAGGAGTTTAAAGGGTGATTACTCATCATGTTTTCATCTCGGGGACAATGAGATTTCGACAACCATGAAATGGAGCCTACTAGGACAGCAACAGGGCCTAGTATGAACTGTGAAAACAGACTAAAGCAGTTGCATACATCCTTACAGCTACTGTACATGAAAAGAGTTGTCTGTTGACATGGAAACAAATGACTTTTAGAAGATATGAGGGTGTAGTTTTCCTTTAGGTAGTTTTGTGGGTAAGTGTGTGTATTGGGGGTGGGAAGAACAACATGTGTTTCCATTGGTATGTGTGCTACAGTTCAGCTGTGCAGCTGAGATGGAGGGGGGCACAAAAACTAAAAAGTATATCAGTGGCTATAAGCATGCCACATTCGTGCAGCTGTATGTAAATTTGTACTGAAGTACAAGCGAGCCATATGTATGCAGGCAGTATATCTTAGTGGTTAAAGGCACTGACCTGCAAACCTGGAGACCTGAAGACCTGGGTTTGAAAGTCATCAACCCCCACTTATATACTGTGTGATCCTGAGCAAGTCACTTCAGTTTTATGTGTGAAGTTATAACAGACCACTTGCTTTTGCCGCATAACACGTGAATGCAATCTGTTCAAATGTACATAAAGCTTTGCTTTCACACTTCCTTGCTACATACATGCATATGCGTATGCAATTGGTTTCAATTTCATATATTTCAGCATGCATGGTAGTTTTATGTACGCAGCATGAAAACCCTTACAGAAATAATTATATGAAATGTTTTCATGCTGCACACATAAAACTACCCATGTGATATGTTTGCTGCAAGCATGATGTTAAATTGGAACCAACTGCATGTATGTGGCATGCACGCTGCAAGCAAGTGTGGAAAGTATGCTTTTTATATTAAATTGGAACAGACTGCATGAATGTGGCATGCATGCAAAAAGCAAGTGGTCACTGATAACTGCACGTATAAAAGTTAAGTGACTTTCTTTAGATCACACAGTATACAAGTGCGGCTTGATGAGATTCAAACTGAGGTCTTCAGGTCTCCATGTTTCCTGGTTTGCAGTTCAGTGCCTTTAACCACTAAGCTATACTCCCTGCATACATGTGGCTCACGTGTACTTCAATGCAAATCTGCATACATCTGCATGCATGCAGCATGCTTAAAGCCACTGATATACTTTTTAGTTTTCTTGTATCCCCTCATCTCAGCTGCACTGTTGAACTGTAGCACACATACCAATGGAAACACATGTGGTTTTTCCCACCCCCAATACACACACTTACCCGCAGAACTACTTAATTACTTCTGTCTGGACTGCACTACTGTCAACACTGAATAAGGAACTAGGCAGATGAGGCAGGCCATATGGTCCTTATCTGCCATCAGAGTCTATGTTTCTATGTTTTCACACCATAGTTTCAAATGCTTCCACACCAATAGACTTTAAGGGGCAAACATAAAAGTAGCAATAACTTGACACCCCACCCAACACGGCCAGTCCCTACCCCCATGCACACACACTGTAGCAGGTGTGGCCATGCTGCTACAGACAACTCACCAAGTATAGATATAAGTTGAGAGTCTCTTATCTGAGTACTAGGGAGCCAGACGTAGGCGTCTTTAAGAGATGATATTTATGGGTCATAGTGCTGGTCCGTACTCCCTTGAAATGAATGGAGTTATTTTTTATTACCATTTTATACATTCTGATGGTGAGCTGGAGAATAATGAAGGCCACTGTTCTACAAACAAGGCCCTTGTCAGTCGAACGGTGGACTTCATTCATCTCCAACTCACTATCAAAATCTATAAAATAGTAGAAAAAAATACCCCAATTCATTTCAATGGGGCACACCCCTGCACTCTCCCTTGCCCTATGTCATAGTGTGCCTGAGTGTGGCCATGTGGAGGTCAGCTTCACGGGGGGGCATAACCCTGACTATAGTCAGGATCCAATAGTCTGTGCATACCATACTGCTCAAATGTCTGTAATTGCAAGGGACAGTCCTCATTTTACCCCTGAAAACTGCTCTGCCCCTTATCCATCCCTAATGGAAAACATGATGCTCACACAGAGGATGTCCTGTAAATTTAGACTTTATGGCAGGGGCACCATTTCAGATTCCAGTAGGGGCTAGCCAACAACCAGTGGAGGCCAGGTGCAAGTTAGCCCCTAGGTGACAAGCTCTGGAATGTCTGGAACATCTCTAAAAGGTAAAACGTATATGTTGTGACTGAAAAATGATATGCAAATCAGGAAAAATTCAAATGTATAAGATTCATCTGTCTATACCCCAGAGCAGTGCATCACATTTAGGCCTAGTTATTAACCATTTTTTTTTCATGGCTGATGTTCTGAACCCCCCCGACAAAAATGTTGCTTCAATTTCTCTCCCCAACTCCATTCCATTCAGTGCCCATCCCATATGGATCATAAAGCCACCCAAAGACACAGAAATTTAAAAAAATACATCAATATTTCAGTCCTTCCTCCTTCCCCAATCCCCATGTAAAAAACATTATTTACTTTTACTTACCCAGCCCTGGCCAGAACCTGTGGCCTGGCCCAGTGTGCTACCACCCCGGTTTTCAGTTTGTTCCTCCTTCATTCTTCTTCCAGAAGCTGGATGCTAGAACCAGCCACCCCAGATCCCCAGTGTGGTCTGCGACCAAGTCACCTCACCAACTGAACCCACCCAACCTGTGTTGCTTGCTTCTTGCTTAGCTGCTGCTGCACTACACTGAACAAGGCCTATGAAGGCCACCCACATGCTGACACTGCTGTGAGGCCTAGCTTGCTGCCAAAGGGGACATGCTTTTTATTTTTGTGAGGCAAGCCTAGTAGAGTAAGCAGGTAACCTAGTCTCTAGTTAGCTTCTGGCACAACCCCAGCCCCTTCATCCCCCAAGGGAGATGGAGATTCACTAAGAGTAGACCAACAAAAATATGCCACCACAACACTGCTATTGAGAATTCAGTGCTCACTGACTCCTCCAAGCTGTAGTGTGCAGCCTTTCTACTCTGTGGCAGGAAAGACAGTGTCCCCCTCATGTGGCTCATGTGCTAATGCTTAGCTGGCGCTCCTCCATGTCATGTGTGATAGTGCTACCGCTAATAGGTGGAGAGAGTGGACAACACAATACAGACACAGTCGAGTCAGGAGTGCACCTGCAGTGTGAGCACAACACAAGTCAGGGGGGCACTTATTGTGTAAAAGATTACATGCAAATTTAATGCCATTATTGCCACACCATAAGAACAACCTAGGCACAAATGCGGGGGGGTGGTAACTCCCCCCCCCATGCCCTACCTAAGTGGCACCCCTGCTTTATGGTAGAAATTAATTCTCAGGGGCTAACATCAGTACAAGTAAATACAATGGTTTCCACCGTGTTCTGAGGTGCTATAACTCCATGTTTCAGGATGTGTTCTGATCATCGTGAGGGTCAGTGTCTCTCATTGTCCCTCAGTTTGAGTGTCCATGTCCCTCATTTCAGTGACATAATGTGAGGTATGGTGCATGCTTTCAAAACCCTACACAATACAAAAAGTGCTGAGCATGGCCATAGTGTATATGCTCCATACAGAATGACAAAGGGAAAGTAAGTGAGCCATAACAGTCATGGAGAAACAGATTTGTAGCACTAAATATGCAGAAGGGCATTTGCATGGCCCAAAACAAAAAGGTCAGGCTTCACAACACCCTTTTGGCACATCTGGAGTGGGGGATGTTGGCTGTCTATATCCGAGGCATTTAATGCAGTAAGCAAACAATACTTTACAATTTAATGGCATTTTCATGACAAAAATGAAAAGCCATTAAACAACTTGCAAAAGGATCAGAATTAATGAGTTTACCTAATTTTAATGGGAAATCAATGAAAAGGGTATTTAATGGCTCTAATTGTTAGCAGTAGTATGAGAAATAAAAACGTATGTGTTTTTTAGATGAGATTTGCACCAGCTTAGTTGCTGCACACATGGCAAGCATGCAACACACGAATCTGATGTGCTTTTTTGACCTGGATCACATAGGTTCACTTTGTGTATGCTAACCATATGCAAACATTGCACAATTAAGCATGTGGCATGCATTCTGTATGTACGCAGCACACATATTTCTGTAGGGGAACATTTCATATAATTATTTCTGTAAGGGTTCTTTGCACAGTCTCCAGACTATCCCTGTCTTTTTTAAGGTGTGGATTCCAGAACTGGATGCAGTACTCCAGGTGGGGCCTCACCATGGACCTATGCAGAGGGAGGATCATCTCCCTGCTTCTGCTGTCAAATCATCTCCCTCTGCACCCCAGCATTCTGTTTGCCTTGCCGTAAGATTTGCCGCATCGGCTTGACTGTTTAAGGGTGTCACACATAATGACCCCTAGGTCCCTTTCTTCCTGAGATGCACTGAGTTTGATCCTGTTGAGCCAGTACTCCATTCTAGGATTCCCTTTACCTAAATGCAACACTTCACACTTTTTTGCATTGAACTTCAGCTGCCAGTCTTTAGACCATTGTTCTAGCTTTTGTAAGTCGTTCTGAAGTTCCCTAATCATCTCCATGCTGTCAACCCTACCCCCCCAGTTTGGTATCATCCACGAATAGTTCCAGTTTGCCTTGAATTCCTATGCCAATGTCACACATAAACACATTACACAGGACCGGTCCTAAGACTGAGCCCTGGGGCACACCACTAGTGACTCTTCCTTCACCAGACCTCACCCCGTTGCTGACTACCTTCTGACTTTTATCCCTTAACCAATTTCCTACCCACCAGACTAAGCTATCAGCAATGCCTAGCTCTTCCAACTTTTTTAATGGATGACTGTGCAGCACTGAGTCGAAGACCTTGCTGAAATCAAAGTATAGTAGGTCCTGTTTGTTTCCTATCTAATTCCTTCATCACCCAGTCAAAAAATACAAAAATGTTCATCTGGCATGATCTTCCCAGCACAAATCCATGTTGTCTATGGTCCTGGAGGTAGTGTTTATCCAGGTATTCCACTATATCCTTTTTAATCAGGGTTTCCATTAATTTTCCCACAACAAATGTGAGGCTAACCAGCCTGTAGTTGTCAGCCTCCTCCCTACTACCTCCCTTGTGGAGAACCACTTCTGCCATTCTCCAGTCCTCAGGTACCACTCTTGTCTGAAGTGAGCGGTTGAATAAATGTTCCAATGGGTCTACTAGTACTTCTGCAAGTTTCTTCAGTACTCTTTGATGCAACCCATCAGGCCCTGGTGCTTTATCAGTTCTAAGGTGCATTAGTGCCTTTTTAACTCTTTCGGTGGTGATCTTCGGAGTCTCCATCCATGGGTACCTTCTATCAGATGCTTGTATGGCACTTTCTGGCAATGGTCCTCTGTGCTCTTTTGTAAACACTGTGCAAAAGAAGTTGTTGAGGACAGTGGCTTTTTGTTCATCATCCTCAAAAATCCTATGATCTTTGATATGTTTAACTGTCCTCCCCATTCTTTCTTTTCTCACGGATGTATTAGAAGAACTGTTTGTAACCAGATTTGACTCCTGTATCAGTCTGAAATTCAGTCACCACCTTTGCCAGTTTTACTGTTTTTTTGGTCTCCTTACTTTTCTGAATGTAGTCATCCCAGTCACTGTCATTCTGGTTCCTTTTGTGGTAAACTACTCTTTTGGCTCTAGTTGCTGCTCTGACTTGGTTAGTGAACCATATGGGTCTTTTTTGTTTCTTTCTTTTAGACACTGTTTTAATGCAAACTGTTGTGGCCTCTTGTATGGCTTGTTTAACCATCCCCCAGATGTCTCCTACCCCCAGTTTTTAATGAACCCCACTCAGGTTATCCTAGACCATCGTTCACATTTTACTAAAGTTGGCTCCTTTAAAGCTTAGGACCTCCTTCCAGGACTGAGATTTTACATCTCCTGGTGACAATGCAAACCAATTGGAGTTGTGGCCGCTGTTCGCCAGTGGTTCCTTCACTTCCACATCTTTGACTACTTTGGAATTTGTTAGGACCACGTCAAGGATAGTGCCCATTCTGGTCAGTGTGCTAACTACTTGTGTGAGTAGACAGTCTTGTAAGGTATCTACTACCACCTGACATCTTTGATGATCTCACAGCTAGGTTACCCCAGTTGACATCTGGCATGTTTAGATCACCAATTACAGCAGTTTCCCCTTTTTGTGTCACATCTCTGATTTCCTCTATGAGCTCTGCATCTTTCTCATCTGACTGCCCTGGTGGTCTGTAAATCACCCCAATACATATCTTTCTTCACGATTCTGAGCTCAGCTGAACCTATAGTGATTCTACCCCCTCCATTCTGTTTGTATCGATTGATGTGGCAGTTGTACCTTCATGAACATATAGTGCCACCCCATCTCTCCTTACACCCTTTCTATCCTGTCTATAAAGAGTATAACCTGGGACCGAGAGGTCCCTGATGTTCTGTGTGGCCCATGTTTCCATGACGGTCACTAGGTCCACTTGGGTGTCTGCCGATACTGCCTGCAGATAACTAATGTTGTTTCCCAGGTTTCCAGCATTGAAGCGCACCCCTTTCCAAGAACTTACCAGAGTACTCTTTTTCCCTATTTTAGGTTTCAGGTGTTCATTTTGTATTGCTTCATCTTTTTTACTGACCATTTTACTCCCTTTTCATTCCCTTTGGTTGCTCCCAGTTTGAGGACTGGAGTTTGTTGTTTGTGGGGGAGTGCTGGCTAAGTTACCTTCATTTTATGATCACTCTGACCGGTTCTTAGCCTCAAGCCTAATTTTAAACTCTGTATTTAGACATCGCATTTTTGCCCTAGTGCCTTTACCCCTTCTCGGATTAGGTGAAGTCTGTCGAATCTAAACAATGGTCTTTCCCAGAAGTCCCCCCAGGCACCTATGAACTGGTAACCTTTGTCCTGGCACCATCCTTGCAACCAGGAGTTGAACTCATTAACCTCTTTGGTCATGATCCTGCCAGTACCTCCTCCTTTGCCCCACACCAGAAGGACCTTGGAGAAGGCTAGAGAGGTTAAATGACCAGTCAACCATTCACTCAGCCAAACAAAGCTTTGTTTGGCCTCCTCTACCATCTGGTTGGCCAGGTCATTAGTACCAAGATGCACCAGTACTCCAATTATATTGCTTGCTCTCTCCACAAACCTTCCCATGCATTCTATGCTGCGCTTGGCCGAGGCTCCAGGGAGGCATTTGACCGTCATCTTGGTATGCACGTTATTACTCAGGTGGGGCTCAATTCCTCTTATCATTGAGTCCCCAGTGAAGACTATTTGCTTGCACTTGTTATTTCCATTTTTATTTTTTCTGACATTGGTTGCCATTGCTGTTTTTCCTTGGCCAAACGACAGACACGTTGTTCCCCCTCATTAGGGTGGGGTCCTTCACCCTTGCCATGGGTGCAAAGTAGTTTGTGGTTGCAGCTGCCATGGGTGGAGCAGGGCTAGCTTGGTTCATCCTAATAGTTTTGCTCTGCCCTTTCCCCACCACCTTTCAATTCCCCGGGCCAGTGGACCTTTGAAGGAGTGGATGCAGTGGTGTAGAATATCAGTTCAGTTGGTGCTGCAGTTGGCTATCTCCTTCCATGCTGCATCCAACTGAGCCTTGAGTGTATATAGTGTTCTACATATAGGGCAGTGATCCATGTTCCAGGGATGTCTCCTGGAAATTAATGCCCCACAACCATTGCAACTAACCACCTCCATTTTGTTGCTGTTCTAGACATCCACTTATATTTGAACAACATGTAGTTACTCCTCCAGCAGAGGCATTTGTCCACAGTGTTTCAATTAGTTACGTAGTTAGTAGGTATTAAAAAGTGGGGTGTGACCATGCATATAGTACTTCCTAACATTCTGATGTGACCTATTTGTAATATCTCATAAACCGTAACAGGCAGCTAACTTATTTACAGAAACCTGTGTTTATCCTCATAGCATTTCTAAAGCAGAACTAGGATTTAGAATATAATACTAGTCCTGTCAGATTTGGTAGGTCCCTCATGCACACCTCTTAGAAGGGTTGAACCCAAGGTGAGTAGTGACCTTCAAGCTGAAGGATCACCCTATGCCAGCTTTGGGTGGTGCATCTAGAGGAGTTTATAGATCTAGGCATCTCTCTGGATATATGACAGGAAGGGGGACCAGATGATTTTAAACTTGTGTAAGGTACCTGCAGCTATATAGAAACATAAACATAGAAACATAGATATTGACAGCAGATGAGGACCACTTGGCGCACCTAGTCTGCCTATTTTCCTTATCTACTGTAATACCGCATACCTTACTTGATCTGTGGCATAGCCCTCCCTTCCCTAACCATTAAGGTTCCCTTTTGCCTATCCCAAGCTTTCTTGAATCCTGTTACTGTTTTTGCCCCCACTAACTCCTCTGTGAGGCTGTTCCAGGCATTCTATTACTCTTTCTGTGAAGAAGTACTTCCTCACGTTTCCCCTGAGTCTTCCCCTTCAAGCTTCTAAGCATGCCCACTTGTTCTTCAGCATCTTTTTTTCTGAAAAATGCTCCCCTCCTGTACCTTATTTATACCTGTAAGGTATTTGAAAGTCTTTATCATATCCCCTCTTTCCCTCCTTTCCTCCAGCATGTACATGTTGAGGTTCTTTAGTCTTTCCTCATAGGGTCTCTGGTGCAGACCTAGCACCACTTTAGTTGCCCTCCTAAGAACCGCCTCTACCCTGTCTATATCCTTCCAGAGATGTGGTCTCCAGAACTGGACACAGTACTCTAGATGAGGTCTCACCAAAGATTTATATAGCGGTATCACCACCTCCCTCTTTCTGCTGGTGATACCCCTCCCTATCATCCTAGCACCGCACTGGCTCTCCACACTGCCTTATCACACTGTAGGCTACCTTTAGGTCATCCAATATGATTACCCCCAGGTCTCTTTCCTGTTTGGTGGTTGTCAGTATGACTCTCCCCATCTTGTATTCCGCCCCGGGTTTCTGAGCCCCAAGTGCATCATTTTTCACTTCTTTGCATTGAAACTTACTTGCCAAACTTTTGACCATTCTTCAAGCTTTCTTAGATCCCTATTCATTTTTTCCAGCCCCCCCGGGTGTGTCTACCCTATTGCAGATTTTAGTGTCATCTGCAAAAAGGCATACCTTCCCTTCTAGCCCCTCTGCAATGTCACTTATAAAGACATTAAAGAGGACAGGTCCCAGTACTGATCCTTGTGGCACCCCACTAGTCACTCTTCCTTTCTCTGAGTGAACTCTGATTACAATCATCCTCTGTCGCCTATTCTCCCAACCAATTCCTTACCCAGTTTACACCTTTTGGAGCCACTCCCAGGCTGCCCAGCTTGTTTAGGAGTCTTCTATGTGGAGCAGTGTCAAAGGCCTTACTGAAATCTAGGTAGGCTACATTCACTGCTCCACCCTAATCTACTTCCCTGTCACCCAGTCAAAGAACTCTATTAGATTTGTTTGACATGAGATCACGTGATGCCGCTGCAAGATTAGCTGCTCTGGAGACCTGCTCCCTCTTCGTTCCTCCTACAAACATCTAAAATACATGATACTGAGCATTGGTGTTAATTTAAAAAGGGCCTTCATTGCGACTTACTGTGTACAGCATATTCGGGGCACCAGGAATCTCTTTTGCCTACTTGTAAGCAAGCGCCGAGCTAAAGAAATTGGGCCTAGCTGAGGCATGGAAGCTGAATACTAGGCGCTGTTGCCACATGCCCCCAAGAACACCGGAGAAAGGATCGAAAGATCCAAAGGCCAGACCGGAGGATTCTAAAGCCCTCATTCCCACGTGCACCTCAATCTGCTATGACCCCGCTGTCGAACAGAAATTCCTCTAGGAAATGCAGCCCTTCAAGTCTGCTTTGCAGGACATAACCAGAGAAATCAAATCACTCAGAAGTGATTTAGCTGATCTAATCGAGCTATTTCAGATCTCTCAGCTCGTACAGCTTCACTGGAGAATTGGAAAACAAGATGGATCCAGAGGTGGTTTCCTTAAGGCAAAGACTGCATAAGGCTGAATCCAAGTTAGAAGACTGAGGCCGTAGTAGGAGGAACAACATTGTTATTTTGGTCTTGCAAGGAAGCAGAAGGAACAGCTCCCATTTTATTTTGTCAGAAGCTGCTGGCTAAGATTGCTGGTCCCTCCCGAACAACCCCTCATATATAATAGAGAGGGCTCACCGTCATTGCACCTAAGCCCACGACTGGAAAACCTCAAGACCAGTTATCATCTAGCTACTAAATTACCTGGATAAATCTCATATTCTGGAACAGGCTAGAAACTGCAGCAGATTACCTGGGAGGGCCAACAGCTTCTGACTCAAGATATTCCTGCCACAGTGAGACAACGCTGAGCGGAGTACCACCCCATAGTGTCCAAGTTAATTGCTGCAAGTATTAAATATAAAGTTCAATACCCTTCCAGACTGATGGTTATGCATGCAGACTCGTGGCACTCCTTTGACAATGCGCAGTTAGCACTTACCGCACTACATCAGATATACCCTGATCTGTTCCCTTCACGCTGAAGGGCCATGAGGCTTTTTGCTAATTCACTCGCCTTCAAGTGATGATGTGCTTTAACAAGGCTGACCAATGTGGGTCCTGTATTTAAGCGGATGCCTGTGGAACTGTCACTAATAAATCACTACAATTATGAGTGACAAATTGATAAGAAACCTCTGACCTCCTGGTATTATTTAAAAGTGCCACACGAGGGCAGTAGAACTCCATGTAAGAATGAGACCGTCTGCAGCTACTTCAATTGGACCTTCTTCATTCCTGTCATGCTGGAAACCAGCCCCCTTTTTTTCCATCTTATGTTGCTATTCTGGAAGTTCCTTGAACTGATCGAAGAGCCATATGAGCGTGTTGAGTACCGGTGATTACCGTGGACCTGAAGATGTCTTACATATGGACACGTGTTCAATTCCTATGACTATGATGGTGCAGAAGGGCTTGGTCCCCTTCCCCCCCTTTTTTTTTAGAAGCTCCTGTTGAAATGATTTGAGGACGTTTTACATATGGACTTGTATGAATACCTGCGACTAACGCAGTGCAGATGGGCTTGGATCCTCCCTTTTTTTTTTTTTTTTTCTCTTGGTGTTTATCAGAAGGATGTAAATGGTACTATATTCATGTCTCTGAATTGGAGGGCCGGGGAGGGAAGTGGGAATCTCTGGATAGATTGGCAGTCTACTTAGTGCATCACTATCTGGCACAGTGTGGGATGTTTACCCACTGGGCTGTTGGTATAAGAAATTGTAGTTTATACTGATAATACTTTGTTTTCAAAGGACGGATAATGTTGGCCCATAATCTTGTTTCTTGTATTTGGTATAATGCCTACCCTGAGATGGGTAGAGGATTAAAGGTGGGAGGGACAATATAGGGAAAGGAATATATTAGTTTATTAAGGACGGTATGGAATGGGTTGTAATCTTTACTCCAACCTCCTACATTTACCAGTCTTCATGGACTGGAGCACAGGCGTAAAGGTGGGGGGTTGAGAGTGAATAAATGGGGTAGGGTGGTTGGGAAGGAGGGATTTGTGAATAAATGGGGTGTTGTTGTTGGGAGGGGGAGAAGGGTCCGGGGTTCACCACTAAGTCAGTATGGAATAATGCACTGGAAACGACTCCTTCTAGAGGAAGAGTCAGATGATATTGGGCTCTTACTGATTACTGTTAAGTCATGACAAGTGTGTTAAAGTTTAGCACTTGGAATGTTAAAGGTGCTCAATCCCCTACCAAAAGGGCCAAGATATTGTTGCATCTTCATAAACTTAACATAGATGTAGCATTTATTCAGGAGACGCATCTACCCGGCCCACAAATCAATAATTTAAGGAGAACATGGGTGGGACATGTGCTTGGCACTGGGTTAGACTCTCGAAGAAATGGAGTTGCGGTATTAATTGCACGGCGTATACCCTTTCGCCTGTTGCAATCGATAGGTGACTCACAAGGTAGATATATACTTTTGAGAGCAATATTAGGCCATACTGAAATGGTAATAGGATCCGTTTATGGACCACTTGGTGATGATCCCACTTTTTCAAGTCTCATGTCCAATCTGGCATCATGGTCTAAGCTCCCCATCTTACTCGGTGGAGACTGGAACTTGGTTCTCAGTAACAGCCTTGATAGGTCAAAACAAGGCATACCCCACTACCCAGCTCAGTTGGCTCTCAAAGATCTTATGAATACTCTGGGTTTGTGGATCCATGGAGGACTCTTTTCCTTCCTCTCGAGATTACTCATTTCACTCCCTCCCCATAACACATTCTCAAGAATTGACTTCTTTTGTTGGGGATTGAGCACCTTGTGAGGGTTCAGAGTTGTGCTTATCTTTCCAAAGTGATCTCTGACCACCACCCAACCACCTTGCAATGGTCTATACCCTTCCCTACTAACCAATTTAAGGTCTGGAGATTTAATCCCCAATTACTTAGGTCCCAGAAGATAGTCGATCTTTTACAAAGGTACATTACAAACTTCCAGGAGTCTAACACTGGGTCCATGCCGAAGTTAGATGTGCTCTGGGGGGCTATGAAATGCTCACTGAGAGGCTAGATTATCCGGTTGGCCTCCATTAGGAAAAAGAAAATTTCATCAGAATCCTCCTCACTCTTACAACAGATTAGAGTTCTGGAGCAAACCTTATCTCCCCAGTCATACCCCATGGAATTCGAAAGGCTGGAAAGCCTTCGATTCCAATACAATACTCTTCTCGGCGATAAAGTGGAATATCTCCATTTTAAAATAAAAGCCACTTATTTCAATCAGGGGGACAAGGCGGGGAAACTACTCGCACTAAGGCTTAGATCACAGGTGACGGATAGGATGGTAGTTACCATACAGGAACCGATGGGCAGGTACCATACTACTCCTGAAGGGATAGTTTCATGCTTCAAAACATATTATCAATCTTTATATTCCTGCCCCCAATCCTCTAAGAATACCACACTGGACTGTTTTCTAGAGGATATAGACCTTCCAAGTTTATCCCAGCACCAAATAGCCCTTTTGCAAGCTCCCCTCAGTATAAGCAAAGTACACGAGGCTATTGAGGCTCTTCCAGCTGATAAAGCCCCAGGCCCGGATGGCTACACATCCAACTTTTATAAAGCATTCAAATCTCAGCTGAGTACTGTCCTGCTTGATACATATAATTATATGTTCCATCACGGTCTCTCAGATCTCAGCCTCACCGAAGCCACTATTGTTGTACTTCCCAAGCCTGATAAAGATCCCACTTTAGTATCGAGCTATCGTCCAATTTCATTAATAAATGTGGATATGAAGATTCTTCCAAAATCCTGGCTAATAGGTTGGCCAAGGTCTGGCTTTCCTTAGTAAGTCCCGAGCAGGTTGGTTTTGTGGCAGGGCATCTCTCATCGGATCATTTCACGTAAAATCTCCATCTTATCTCGGCAACAAGGGACTCTCATACTCCGGCAGCTCTAGTTTCCCTTGATGCGAAAGCCTTTGACTGCAGGTTCTTCTGGGACTACTTGTTCGAATTATTACCTAGATATAGAATCCTTACAGTTTATAAAGTGGATCAAAATCCTTACCCCATCCCACTGCTAAGGTACTATGTAATGGGGTAATATCACAATCCTTCCCCCTTCAACAGGGAACGAGGCAAGGTTGCCCCCTGTCTCCTTACTTGTTTAATTTATTTTTAGAGCCACTTTTTAGAGCCAGAGGATTAATCATTCCGCATCAATATCTGGTATTCCGATCCAGCGATTTCAATATAAATTATCAGTATATGCCGATGACATCATGCTTCATGTCACAAATCCAACTACATCTATACCAGCTACCCTCAACATTATCAAAGAATTTGAGGAACTCTCCAACTATAAATTAAATGTAGCCAAAATGGAAGTAATGCCTCTAAACAGCCGGACTTTAAGGGCAGACTTGGAGCACCTTGGGTTCACTTGGGTAAGGGATAAAATAAAATATCTGGTCATATTTCTGTCACAATCCATAAGCAAAATGCAACAATATAACTTGGACAAGTTACTTACATGCATTAAAACGGACCTTAATCGTTGGGTATTGCTTCCCATCTCTCTCTCTGGGGACGTATCAGTATTATAAAAATGAACGTCTTGCCTCGATTATTGTACCCCCTTCAGATGCTGAATTTATTCCTTCCCCATTCATGGTTTCATCAGGTGCATAGCATTATTTCTAAATTTATTTGGAGAAATAAATCGCCTCGGAGAGCAATTACTAAATTGCAGAGGGCCAAAGAGCATGGTGGATTGCAAGTCCCTAATATTTATTTCTATTACTTGGCCATTAATTGTGCCACAGTCTCTCGATGGTTAAAACCCACTAAGGACCCCCCACTATGGTTACAAATAGAGCAGTCAATATGCAGTGCTGCAGGAATTAATATTAAGAGCCTCCCTTACATTACCGCTAATAAAGTTCCCAAATTGTGAATCCACACCAATCACGATCTTGATGCGGATACATGATCAGTTGAACAAAACCTTCGGCTTTCACCATCGAAGGACGTGTCCCAACCTCTTTTCAAAACCCCAATTTTAAAATAGGTAAGTTTATCACTGCATCGCTTGGCTGCCGGTATGCTAAATCACAGTGGCTGACCTAGCTTAAAATGGTAAATTACTTGCCTTCTCAGCTTTTAGCACAAAATATAAATGACCTGCTTCCTTTTGTTTTAAATACCTTCAAATATCACGTCCTAATACAGCATTTGGTGGCGGCCTATGGAGTCGGTCTATGGCAGGTCTATACTTAGCTCACTTACCAGGAGACCTTCGTCTCACCTTGTCACCTTCTACTATAAGGCACTTCAAATAAGTAGTAGTGAACAAGAAGGTGTACAACATTACACGTGGATAGGTCCCTCCCTCTGCCTCCCAAGTACCTTGTCAATGGCAACAAATCTGGAAAAGGCTGTATAAGGATATCAGGTGGGATCGATATAGGCTGCTTGAATTTTTATGCTGCATGACCTATATTACACCCTGTAAACTTAGTAAGATGGTGTACCATACATCGGAACTTTTACCTGATGTGGTTTTAAATAGTGCACTTCATATCCTCTGGGAATGTGACAAAGTTACTCCATTTGGGCTGCCATCAGATCTAAATTGGATCCTATACTTGGGCTCCAAAATGCCTTTAGTCTGGAAATCTGCATCTAGGGTGATTCAGGCGAAACTCTAATAGGTAATCAAAGGAAACATATGACACTGATATCTCTGCACTAAGAAAATCATATTGCGCCACTGGTTAGACCAGCAAACCCCTTCGTATGTAGAATGGCATAAAGAAATACTATTTGCTTTGCAAGAGGAATATTTTATTGCCAATATGTCCAAGCACAGAAAAAGATATCAGAGAATATGGGCACCTCTACACGCCCTGTTATCCACTTAGGAGAGCCTTGTTTTGGACCTGGTCTTGATACAGCCTGGAGATGGTTAATGACTAGTCCCTCTAACTCTTTCTTATTGGGTAGTGTGACTATTCCTACATTGTCTAGAAAGGAATCTTTCCTTTATATATTTGGTGGAAGTGGGTGGGTGGAGGGTACATAAGGTTTTACTAGTTCTGCAGTCATACTCTACCATGCTATTGGAGTCAGATACTCTTGATAGGTAAATATAAGTTTATTGAAATTACTCGGTCTTGGTTACAAAAGTGAGCAAATGTTACAATCCACAGTCTGTGTATTAATGTAGATGTACAATATCTTGACACATATCACTGGCTGTTTGTTTAACTATCTGAACAAGAGATCTGTATATTGTACAAAAAATCTACAGTATTTTGGAATACTACAATAAAGCAAATTAACTTTAAAAAAAAAAGATTTGTTTGACATGACCTTCCCCATGAATCCATGCTGCCTCGGATCCCATAAGCCGCTGGTTACAAAATATTCTAGAATCCTTTCCTTTGGCAAAGATTTCATTATTTTCTCCACCACTGAAGTCAAGCTGACTGGCCTGTAATTGCCAGTTTTCTCCCTACTATACCACTTTTGTGAAGAGGACTACATCTGCTCTTCTCCAGTCCTCTGGGACCACTCCCATCTCCAGTGAATGGTTGAATAGGACTGTCAGAGGTGCAGCCAGCACCTCTCTGAGCTCCATCAATATCCTTGGATGTATCCTGTCTGGCCCCATTGCATTGTCCACTTTCAGATTTATGAGTTCCTTTAGGACTCTGTCCTCTTTAAATGGACTAGTGTCCATATCCCTTCCTTTGATGCTCCTGTCCCCTGTCTGTGGTCCCTCACCTTCTCCTTCCTCTGTGAACACTGAACAAAAATATTTGTTTAGGATGTCTGCTTTTTCTTTGTCCTCCCCCACACACTCCCCCTTTCCCACCTTAGCCTTGCAATCCCTCCCCTGGTCTTTCTCCTTTCACTTACATACTGTACATGTAAATTGTCTTGTCCTCTTCCTTCAGTGCCTGGGCTGTTTTATCCACTGTTTGCACCTTTGCACTCCTGACTGCTTTCCCTGCCTCCCTCTGCTTCTCATTGTACACCTCCCTATCCTCCTCTCTTTGTATCTCCTTATACCTCCTGAATGTTAACTCTCTTGCCCTTACCTTCCCGGCCACCTCTTTTGAGAACCATAGCAGTCTCTTTTTCCTCTTGATTTTTGCTTACATGCCTGATGTAGAGGTTTATTGCCTTCCCTATGGCCCCTTTTAGTTTTGCCCACTGTTCCTCCACTCCATGCATGTCCTCCCCCCTGCCATGACATCCCTCAGGCATTCCCACATCTTTGTAAAGCTGGCCCTCCAGATGTCCAGGACCCTCTCACTAGTGTGGTTATATGATTTAGTGTTTCAAGTTGGGCTTCTTGAGTAAGACTATTTACAACTTCAGCTTGTGTAGGAATCTCTGTTATACACCATTTCCTGAGAAGGTGTTTGGGTTCTATGCAGAAGGTTTGGATCCACTTTTTCTCTGAGGCTATGAGGGTTGAGGCCTCTGGTAGCGAGCCCAGCAAGGCTATCTGTGGGATAACAGTGAAGTTGCTAGATAGGATCTTATTAATAAAACTGAAGGTTTGTGACCAGTAGGGCTGTATTGGTTGGCATTGCCACATGGTGTGGAATAAGTCTTCTCTAGGTTGAAGACACCTCCAGCTTTATGCAAGTTCAAGTTGAGTTTATTGTTGATCGGTTAACAAACCATTACATCACTGTCTAATAATAAAATCATAACAATATATATTACAGACAGAAATGCATTGTACCTAGATCTCAGACTTATGTAGGTTATATAGACATCTTCCATACCTCCAATACATAAAGCACATTCATGACTAGTCTTTATAAGACTAATTTCATTAGAGAATTCCACAGCCTAATAATTTTCAACCCTTCAATTTTGTTTTTGTTTTGTTTCTAAACAGTATTTGAAATATTAAAAAGTACCTTCCTCCTGATCTAAATATACCTTAGATATAACTTCAATAAATCACAAAATTATCCAAAACTGCAATGTATTATCCCAAGTAGTATCACATGACACAATAATTGATTGGACCCAAAAGGATTCAGCACAATCTAAGTGAGAAAATACATCAAAGCAAAGAGGGCAAACAGCAAAATACCAGTCCTCAGATGAGGGACATTCCATCAAGTCCACCTCTTGTTATCAGAAACACAAACATGTTTTTCCGGTACTATCTGATGGCTGTTTTAACCTGTTGTCTCTGTATGCCTTGTGGGACACAGCCCACTGAATCCCACTATATGTCGGTTGAACAGTCTCTTCTTAAGATCCTTTTTCCACTTAGTACCCCTCATTACACCAGATAAAGTCAGAGAATCGTTCGGCTACAGGCCTAGGCCAACATTCCGCTCAGCCCACCTTAGGGATGTGGTTACCAAACTTGGGAATATAGGACCAAAAGAGGCACAGTATCAACATGGGGAGGAGTAACAGCAAGCCCTAATCCCATATACATAACTGAACCACCAGTCATTTTTGCCCCAGAATTTCCATACTGAATAATTGTGCCCATAACCACAGAGGTGCTTGAGGAACACCGCTCCCAAGATTACTGAGTGAAATTGCTGAACCACTTTAAGCTAAATTAACTTAACCCAATCAAGAGGGAGCAGTTAGTCCAGAAGGTTGAATCAGGGTTGAATCAGATCAGTATTGTGAATAAATTTAATGCATAAAATATTTTGACCTAAAAAGGCTGAAATTTTCTGTCTGCGTTGCTTCCCTTTGTAGTCTAAGATCCGTTCATCCTAGTTATAATTAAAATACTATTAAAATCCTTAATAGGCAGAAAATAACATACTACATAAAAATTACAGACAATAAATGAAGCATTAATAAATATATATATATATATATTAAAAATAAGTAGCAACCGAGCAGGAATTGAGCAGCTCCATATGAAATAAGGAGTCCATCAAGTTATGCAGTGGTGATTTAAGAAGAGATGAGGAGTCCATGCTCTATAAATACTGTTAATATGTATTGCAGCATCTTAACCCTTTAATTGGTTAATGAATTTACTCTAAAGAGAGTGGAAAAAAATAATCAAAGTTGTTTGACTGCATAGAGAACCTCGTATCAACTGATCAACGGGCGCTTTATTGTCAATTAAATAAGTAAACAAACAGCACAAAATGGTTAAGTAACCTCAAAATAGTCTCAAATAATTTGAAGTGTAATTCAGGTGCCCAATATGAATTCTCCAAAGATTTTCCAACGAGCATTCAACATGCAACAGAAGTTTTGGCTGCAGTTACGTTACAGTTACTTTGCAGACCAGGCTGCAGGTGACCAGACATACTGATCCTGTTTGCTTGTTTTAGCACCGCAGTAGTTCCAACAATCACATTTTCAAAATGTGTATAGCACCCAGGAAATATAGTAAAACAGTACCGTCTTGCTGAACTGTAAGTGAGAAACAACATCGCCTTCCCCAGCTTCAAGGTTCCTTGAGATTTCCATTACACTAGTTTTTGCAGTTATGGGCTACCAATTTAGAAGTTCTCTAGCCACTCTCGATTTACATTCTCCAAAATTCTGATCACCTGAGGCCAACAGCCACACACTGCTTTTTAGTTTTACAGAATGTTACTACAGTCTCCCCATTCTAGGAATCCATTTGACTGTACAAACGCTCTTCTATTGGTCATTTTTTCTATCCAGATGTACACCTGTAAATAAAGCAGAAAAAGCACTCCATTAAGCGCAATAACCTAGGGCTTTGCAGAGTAAAGCAGGCATAATAACCCCACACCAAGGCAACAATAGCATATCTCAACAATGGCAAAATGAGCCCATAAACACTTAAAGTGCCATTGTAGACTACCTTTCCACTCCTTTCAACTCAGGGTTTGTTCTGATAACAAATTCAGGTGGGGGCTTCTTGTCAATCCATTCATTGCGGCGTTATAAGCCATATAAGCTCTGTAATTCATTTACTTCTCCCACGGCCCTAAACGCCACACTTTTATTCACTTTTTATTCAGTTTTGCTCCAAAAGCACTGCACCCGGACTGAACAGCGTCTATTAGACAAAATGGTACCAAATCTTAAGATTAAATCATCACCGTATTAGAGTGAAGTTCAAAAAGAATTACTAGACGAGGAGCTGGATGCCAGCCAGAATCTGTTCACTGTGTGTGAAAATAGAAGCTTTTCCCGGAAAAGTAAAACTCGGCACATTGAATGAAACAATTGTAACATCATCTCTTGTCAAATAATGCTGAAGTGGGCAAGAATAATAGACTGGAAATGTTTTAAAATGTTAACCTTGCAAAGTTTTAAGCAGTGAAGCATGGAACAGAGCAGCATCATGGCCATCTTGCTGCTCCCATGGGCCATTGATATTACGTGAGGGCTTGCCAGACTTTAAGCATCAGGAAGAAGGTGTGCTGCATGTAACACCACTGGGATGCAGTACTATTGGTGTAGGACTTTATCTGCAGCAGTCTGCTCCTAGGGTCTCACACTGCCAAGTGTGCCATTTTCCAACAAGAACTCCATTCTTCAGGGGAGATCTCAGTGTGGAGCCATGTGGCCCATTAGTTGCAAGCATTGTGAGATTTATCTGGGAGTAAATCCCGATTTTCTTGTAAATAGCTCCAGCATGCCCCTTGGAGTGCTTAAGCCACTTTTCTAGGAGGGTGTTAGCATCCCTTGAGTAACTGTTTCTGATCTTGGAGAGCAGGGATTCAAGGGAGCTTCACATTTGTAGATAATGCCAGATGTCTTTTTTCTCAAGATTGTATCTGGCTTGGAGATTCTGAAAAGAATCTTGTTTTTGGTAACAAGGAATGAGTAGGTCTGAAACCGTATATACCTTTTCTGATTGCCAGGTAGGCCACTACACTGGTTTTCCCCAATCAATCAATCAATCAATCAATCCAATTTATTGATCAACTATATAGCTATTACAATATCAAATAACAGATACATTTTTAAAAACAGCAGATACAAGACTGAAATTCTTAAAGTGCTTATATATATATATATATATATATATATACACACACACACAGAGTATACCAGTCTCATAAAGTACTACTTATATTTATGTCCCCTTTAATAATTCTTAATTTCCTTACAACAGTCTGAATCCGACATTGCCTCTAAGGTTATTGTACCACCTTTAATTTCTGTCTGATTTTAGTAATTGCTAGAAAATATTTTGCAAGTCTCTCCAAAGACCACTGGTCTGCTGTATGCATAAGTATTGATGTCAAGCAGGTTTCTTCTATATCATAGCCAGTGTTACTAAAGGCACTCAGCCAGTATTTCCTTTCTTTGTCATACCATGGGCATACCCAGAGGACATGGATCAGATTCTCCTTTCTGCCTACGGGACAATCACATTTATCTGAAAGATCTTGGTCTTAATTATACCGGGCTAATAAGATATTGCTTTCAAAGCGTTCAGATTTGTAGGTGATGAAACTATTGCGTAAAGTTGGACTCTCTTAAAATTTCTAGGTACTGTTTGAAGCCAAAATCTTGGTTATTTTCAGCATACCAACCTGAGTAATGTGATTTTTTAATGGTTTCAAGATCATATTTGTTCCAATAGTTATTTATTTTCTTTGAAATATATTTCTTATATTGTTTATTTAACTTAATATTTTTCCCACCGCTTTTTTTAAGGGTGTCAACTTATGTTTAACCATTAATGCATTAAATGCTGTATACCAACATTTAGATTTAAAGACAAGATTAAACCAAGATCCTTTTTGCTTCAGACAGTACTTTGCAAGAGAGGAATCTGAAAGCTTTGTTAAGTGCAACCAAAAGTTAACTTTACAGGCCTCTATCAGAGCTGAAATTAAGCAATAATGTATGTACAGGGGTTAGATTAACAGTCTGTTAATCACCCCCTTAGGGTGTAATGTGGCACGAGGTGCAGCCCAGTGCCATATTGCCCCAAGGGGGTGATTAACTGACTGTTGATCTAACCCCTGTACATACATTATTGCTATTATTATAATGTTGAGAATTTTATTGATTTTTTTTTTTGTGGTACAGTTCATTCAAACATACCCATTGTGATGTTAAATAGTCCCTCCGGTTATAGAGACATTCAGTTTAATAGGGTTCATAAAACTCTATTTAAGAATAAGTGTCCCATTGCAGTATTTCCCTAGTTACTTGTCATACTCTTTCACATAATCATTTTTAAAAGCTGTATCAATTTAATATACAGCATGAAAGACTGTGGCATCCTGTCCGACGGCATGTACACTGGACCCTCGCTATAGAAAACTCCATGACAGTGAAACTGCAGTTCTGTCCATAATTGCAGACATCTGTGAAAGTAGAGTATCTGGGATAGTTGTAGATTAAAATGGACTGAACAAGACAGTAGCAAAAAAGACAACTGTGAGTCAGTCAGTGGAGGAATGAGTAATTTCAGCCAAGTCAAAGTGTTTTTGCCTTCTAAAAAAACATTTTTTTAGTAACAGTCACTTAGTGGATTGTGGAGGACTGACCAGCTGACAGCAGGCATTTAAAGCAGCCAAGATCCATTGTCAGAATCAGTCAGCTTTTGAAAACAGCACAAAGGTCAGTAAGGTGGAGACAAATAAGTGTTTGGAGAGAAAGCCCCTCACTGTTTACTGTTTTTAACAATTGTCTCAGTTGATTTCATATGGAGTGGGTTTAAACTGTGTGAGCAAGAGGTGCACTCGTACGTGAAACAGTATATATTAGCATCCATCGATGTAACGGAAAGGGAGCTGTAATGAATGCATGTTATGGCTCCCATTCTGTGTCTTACAGTGTGAGAGTACTATATTTATTTTTTTTTTAAATGCATGTCTTACTTTTGTTAGATTTGAGTTTAGTAGGCTTAAAATGCAGATGCGCTTTACTGTTAGCTAACCTGTTTGTCTGACTATTATGCGCATTCTCATCCCAAAGTCCAATTTCAAAAGAGCTTTCCAATGCTCATTTTATTAAAATGCACCATGTTGTTGTGTGAATACATCATCTGCTTCAAAAACTCACTCTTAGTTCATAAGTCTTGGAAAACAATCAGGTCTGTTCAAAGCGTGAGTTAACGGACAGCAGAAATGTGTTCAAATATCTTTCTTTGTCCTCACCCACCTCCGCGCCCCCACTGCTATATGAGACAGTTCACTTGCAATGTTTGGATTTATGATTCATTAGTTCAAAATGTCCCCCACACTCACAATAACCTGAAATAATTGCCATTTGTTTAGTGCATAAAGAGAAACAGCACTAAAAAAATCAAATCTAACCAAAGCGCGAGACAAATAACTGTCAGCTGAACTGCACCTAGCGTTCACGTCATTTGGCATACAACTTACAAGCGGCTTTCACTTTAACAAAAAAACCTAAACATTTCATGCAGTTGAGGGCAGTGAGTGTATGATTGTATGTATGAAAGCATTTCACTCAGTCTGTGTAAGACACGCGATAGGTGCCAGGAGCAGCCATGTTTTGGAAAAAAATTTTTACCTTCACAGACAATAACTGGAACTTGTTACACTACTATTTTTAAAAACATCCGCCGTTATCAGGCTCTACATGCTAGGTTAACATGAGTTAATGTAACCCTATTAGAACAATGGCAGCCAATCAGATTACTTTAAATTTTCCTGCCTTATAATAATGTTAGTTAGTCCAGTTTCTGAACTAATACAGGCAGCAGGACAAGAGTGACCAAGCCTTAAGATATTCCTTAACATTTTAAAAACAGGGCTCATTAAGGTGTTAATGTTGTTTGGTTCCCATATCTCGGTACCATATAATAATTGGGAGTCAAATTTAGATTTTACTGCTGCTAAAACACCTTTAGCGGAGTTTCCTCCATATCTATAATTAAATCTTATCAGTCCCCCTATTGTTTTGATAAGTTTTTCCTTTATCATATCAGTATATACTTTCCATAAACAGTTGGCTGTCACCTTTATGCCCAGGTACAGTAGGTATATGTTGACATAACCTCCACCTTTTCACTACCCAGCCTCCAAGATCCCTTAGGTTTCCTACTACCAAATACAATTATTTATTTATTTATTTAAAATTAGTTTTGAGGCTCAATTTCTCTGAGCGCTTGCTAAGGAAGTCCATTTTCTTTTGCAAACTACTCCTAGACAGAGAGAAAAGAACAATGTCATCAGCATACGCTAATGCCGGACAAATAATATCCTGAATTTTAGGAGAGTCTGACTGTATCTCTATCATATCCCTTAATAGTTTATCCAGATATAAAGAAACTAGGAGAGGGGATGACACATACACCCCTGTCAGACTCCTTTGTTCATTTTAAAGGGGAAAGAAAGCTCACCACTACTCCCAAGTCTAATTTGAGCCCATGTGTTGGAATAAAGGGCTGAGATTATTACTACCAAGTTTCTATCAATTCCTCTCTCTAATAACGGTGTCCAGAGATAGTTTCTTGACAGTGAATTGAAGGCTGATGTGTAATCTATAAATATTGTGTATAATTTTTGTTTTCTTAAGAATACATATTTCTCAATAAAATGTCTTAAGATGAAAATATTGTCTAATGTAGAATACTGTCATCTAAAGCCAGCCTGTAGGCTGGATAATCCCCTTGTAATTTCAACTTGCTCTTTTAGTCTTTCTAAGAGTATTTTTGAAAAGGTTTTAAAATTTATATCCAAAAGACTTATGGGCCTATACATGGCGGGGTCCGAGCGATTACCTTTTTATGAATCGGTATGATATTTGATCTGTGCCATGTACATGAAAACTGATGTAAGGCAATAGATTTATTATACAGTACAGTTAAAACCCTGTACCATATCCTAGTTTCACATAAATAAACCTCTGCAGGGATCCTATCTGGACCAGAGGCCTTATTCTTTTTCAAAGTATTTATAGCCACTCCAAGGTTGTTCTGGAGTGGCATCATACATGGATGTGCCAGATCAAGTACAGTCCACTTGAGGAACTGACACCAGAGACAGAGTGTCCTATAGTATGGTGCTGTGAATTCAGCCTATGGACTGAAGTGAACATGCCAGTGACTGGGGAGAATCACCATTTATGTGGGTTTCTACTGCTGCCCATATGGGAGGGGCCCTGTCTTTCCATGGAAACCATCAGAGCATTTGTGCTATGTGGAAGGCCCAGTAATATCCCTTGAATCAAGGAAGGTTCCATCCCCTTTTGACCAGTAAGTCTGTAACTTGGTACCACTGTATCTGGGTTGTCTCCCCTCCGACAGGTAGTTACTGATTGTGCTGTCTATCTGGTTTTAAACATTTTTTGTGGTACAGATAATGGAATGTAGGATAAGAGGTGAAAAGTCTTTGGGGCAGTGATCATACATATTGATTCTATTTTCCTGGCAATTGACAATTGGAGCGATTTCCACCACTTACATTTTGTGTGGAGTTCAGCTAGTAGTGGTGCAAAATTAAGCTCAGACATTTCTTTAGGTTGGGTGTATACTTGAATGCTCAGGTATATAATGAAGTTGTGTGCCCATTGAAGCTCATTAGCCTGAACTAGCTGCTCTGTACAGGAGTGGCTCAGTGGTAACACCTCAGTCCTAACAGTGTTGATTCTAAGGTCTTAGATTTGAGAGAAACTATTAAGAGAGGACATAAGAAAAGGCAAGGAGGTACAGTATGGGCATCCTCAGTGAGAATCAGGAGATCATCTGCATATATGAGGGCTTTATGGTATTCTGGGACCACATTGATTCCTGGGATATTCCGGCATTGGCTTATAGCTGTAGCAAGTGACTCTATAGCCATAACGAAAAAGGACAGGGGACAGAGGGCAACTCTGGCTTGTTCCTTTCTCCAAGGGAAAGGTTTGAGAAATGGTATTGTTAGTCTGACCTTTAGCCCTGGAGTCAGAATAAAGGGTATTAATATTTTCACGATATCTAGGTCCAAAGCCCATTTGCTGTAGTACCTGGTAGAAGTATTCCCCACTCCACCGAACTGAAAGCTTTTTTGAACTCTATGGTGATTGCCACTGATGGAGTGGAGGCACCCCTAGCAACATGTATGACATTTATTAGTGTCTCCAGGTGGTCCAAATTGAGCTCCCCCCCGTACAAAGCTGAATTGAACCAGGTGGATGAGGAATGGGAGGAGTGGCTCCAGCTGCATTGTGATGGCTTTAACATAAACCTTACAGCTTGCTGTTATTAGGGAGATCAGGCAGTAGCTCACCAGCAGCAAGGGGTCTTTCCCCTTTTTCCCCTTTTTTGGGAGTACATAGATTTTTGCAGTGTACATGGAGGGTAGAAAGCCTCACATTTGTGCTGACTCAACATACAACCACTTGAGGATAGGAGAGATCATCGGTGCTGCCATTTGTAGAAACTCTGCTGGAGTCCATCTCTGCCAGGTGCTTTTTGGGGTTTCAAGGATTTGATGACTCTTTCAATTTTAGTCTCCGTAAGGGGATGTTCTAGAACAGTTGCCTGTTCCACAGATATGGAAGGGAGGTGGAGAGGCTGCAGAAAGGTTTTAATCACTGGGATGCAGGGGGAGAGGGTGAGCTATGCAGCTGTTGGTAGAACTTGATCATGGCAGTACTGATGTGGTCAGGTGAGGAGCTGATTTGGCCTTCAGCATCTCTAAGTCTGGTAATATGCTTTTCAACCTGCTGTTTTTTGAGTCTGTATGCTAATACAGACTCATTCTATGCAATCATTCTCAGCCAGGGGTCAAAAAGGGCTGACTGTCATGACTGTGTACATCCCACCAGGACATCAGCAAGTGGGGCTAAATGACTTCGCCAACCTCTATTCTCAGGCTAGCCAGAATAGAGAAACTATTGTGCTAGGAGATTTTAACTCCAACTGTGCCCCCCCACAGGGATCTGATAACAGGACTATATCTAACACAGGTTGTCCAGAACTGCACCAGAACAAACTATAGAACGGGAAATAGCACCTTGATAGATTGGGTGCTGACCTCTCATCCTGAAAGGCTCATAAATGCTCAGGTGCTCCGAGATGCCCTGAGTAACCACTCACCCATACAATGTGAATGGTCCTCAAAGCTGCCTAAACTACCCCTAGTGAGGAACAGAGTCATCAGAAATAGCTCTATGACAAATTTCAAGAACCACCTCGCTGACATTGACTGGAGTTTCCTGGATTCCTGCCCCTCTGTTGACTCTGCCCTCCAGCTCTTCCTTATTCATTTCAACTCAGCTGTGGACAAGTATGCTTCATATCACAAGAAAATGATAAAGGGGAGGAGGATGGCCTGGATTACCCCCCAAATCCTTGGCATGATAAGAGAACGGGATCTCGTCTGGCAGCGAGCAAGGGCCTCATGGACAATCGAGAATGTCCAAAACTATAAAGCTGCTAGAAATAGGTGCACTTGGGCAATAAGGCAGGCCAAGGCCTCATATCACAAAAATCAGCAAAAAATTCTGGGCATCCATCAAGGACCTCCTCGGGACGGGTGACAGGACCCCCCCCCCACCATGCTCAGTCACAATGACAGAGTCATTCTTGAAAATGTCTCCATGGCAAACACTTTCATCGAGGCTTTTACTGACTACAGTGCAGTCCTCTCACCCAAACCTTCTGTCCGTGTGGGGGAAACACTGACCTCTGAACCTCCACCACACTATACCAACCCCAGTCCAAAATTCTACTTTAGGCAGGTGACCACCAAGGAAACACCTAAATATCTCACCAGAGTTCTGGGCAAAACAAGGATGGGAGGGGATGGGGTTGGCTTGAAGATTATCTCAATCACACTCCCTGAAGTGGTCATACCCATCACCAAGATTTTTAATATGTCACTCCGAATGTCAACCTTCCCATCTTCTTGAAAAACTGCCTTAGTCACTCTCGTGCTAAAAGGGGGAGACCACTCACTGGTGTCCAATTATAGACCCATCTCTATCCTGTCCCTCTCTCCAAGGTGCTGGAAAGAATCATTGCTGACCAGCTCATTGATCACCTACATAAATACAATCTCCTCAGCCCTCAACAACATGGATTCCGCAAGTTGCACAGTTCAAACTCAGCTCTCATCGACTTCACAGGCTATGTTCTCGAGGCACTCGACCAGGGTCAATTGGTCTGGGCTATCTTTATTGACCTATCTAAGACTTTCTGCCTTGTGGACCACCAGCTGCTACTACACAGGCTAACTTGCCTTGGGTTGTCCTCAGATACAGTCGGGTGGTTCTATAGCTACCTGTCAGGGTGTTCACAACAGGTAAAGATCAATGGAGCCATATCCGAGGCCAGGAAAGTCACAATAGGGATCCCACAAGGGTCCATACTGGGCCGTTCCTGTTCAGCCTCTTTGTAAATAACCTCTCTGATGTGTGTCCCTCCTCCAAAGTTTTGCTGCATGCAGATGACACAGTACTCTTCCTACAAGGCTTCTGCCACGAAACACTGAACAGGAACCCGCAGATTAATTTTTATCTTCTATGGGAATGGTTTAACTCAAGCCTACTAGTCCTCAATGGCAAAAAGACAAAGATCATGCTCTTTGCAGGTCACCAGGATAGAAGATCTACCACACCTTTTACAATTGCCCTCAATTCAGGCTCCACCCTTGGACAGGTCCACTCATTCTGGTACCTGGGGGTCACTATTGATGAGTCCCTTTCCTTTGATTAACACATAGGTTATATCACCACGGCTGCAAACAGGAAGTTGGGGGCACTCTATAGACTACATTTCTGCCTCACACCCGAGGCCAGACTCCTGGCAGTCAGTGGCACAATCCTGCCAATCTTGGATTACAGAATTGTAGTATATGGTGCAGCCATGGACACCAGCCTACTCAAAGTCCATCTGACCCTCAACAAAGCCTGCAGATTTGACTTTGATGCAGATCACCTCACACATACATGTGAACTCTACATGAGGATGAAATGGCTCCACCTAATCAAGACCTAGACCTGCCTACTAGGGAAGAAGGCCCTACTGGGACTTGTACTCACCTCACTGTAGGTGCTGCTCAGGCCACCCCAGGTGAACATGCCACAAGAAGCACCACTAGGCATTTTTTTTTTGAAATTTAAGTTTATTAGTTTCAAACAATACAACTCAAACAAAAAACCAACAAAAAAAAACCAAAAACGTAACAAAACCAAACCCCGCCCCCCATTAAACAAATGTACAGGATATCAGGAAAATGTTTAAAAGAGGTAAAGAAAACATGAAATACATATCCTGCATCCAAACTTCCAGGAAAATACATAATCCCCCACACCTCCCCCACCCCACCCTCCCTACAAGGGTGCACCAGCAAAAGACCGCAAATAGAAAAAACCTGAGTCTGGATACCACAGCCTATTTACAGAATAACTTAGCAACCTAAGACAGTTTAAGTTACTAACAAAAGAAAGAGAACAGGTCTAGGATCCACAATAACACAAAGAAAACTAAAACACTATATGTGCTATATGAGGGCCGAGGGATCGGGTCGTCAGGCCTGACTATTAAGGTAAACATAAGGACTGCAGTTTACCCCATCTTTTATGAAATAAGTCCATACGGTCCTTGTAACTGGCAATCAAGTTTTCGGATTGGAGATATGACATTAACTCCTTTAACCAGTCAGCATATGATAAAACCAACTGATCCTTCCAATGTCTTAAAACCAGTTTCTTGACTGCCATAGATACCAGGGCCATATGGTATCTGTGCTCCACACTATCTATATGAGAGAAATCACCCAGCACACAGATTTCGGGACAGAAAAACCTACTCAGACCCAGAAGGGGGATCCAGATTGTCCCGGATCAAAGACCACAGTGGAGCAACTTTAGGACATTCCCAAAAAATGTGAATTAGGTTACCCCTCGGCCTGTAAACACCTGAAACAATCTGAGACAGAGACCAGTTTACGCTGAAAAAGTTTAATGGGAGTATAGTAAAGATTGTTAACAATATTATATTGTACCAACCGAAACCTATCTTGGGTATGGTATCTATGTAAATTAGGCCAATAATTTCTCCAGAGTGGAACATCATCAGGAAGAAGACTTGTCCAGACCAGGGGACCCCCAACCTCCTCCTGTGAATTAAAACTCAGGAGATAGGAATAAATCAGCGAGGTGGAATGAGGCTGAGGAGCCAAGCTTATGATGTTAGATAGGAAGGGGTGTACAACCGAGTGTTTGACCGAGTACCAAATTTGCTACCCACCAAGTGCCGGAGCTGAAACACCTTAAAAATACCTTTGGCTGGTATATCAAACCTGGTAAGAATATCATCTGATGTAAGGAGCGAATCTTGACCAAACAAGTGTTCCACCCTAGAATCTTTGAGTTGTGGAAGCCAACTTGATCCTATCCAAGACTTCTCCAATCTAATATTGGGGTTGAGAACTATCAGCTGCCCTAGATCCGTGAGATTAGAGATCCGAAAAAACTTGAGACATTGTGCCTACGACCTAAGAGAAACCGCCACTGTCTCATCAGAGACCAACTGTGAGAGGGCTTTCGGGGTCTGGTAGAATAAAGCGAACATATCAACTCTAAGTTCGGAGAGAAAAGCCTTCTCCAACTGAAGCCAGATTGGGCAGGATCTCTCAGTATTCATAGAGAACCATTTCCCTAACTTAGACAAGTGGGCCGCCCAATAATACAGAAGAAAGTTAGGGAGTCTCAGGCCACCCTTATCCTTAGGGAGCGATAAGGTGGCATAGGAGCGTCGCACCCCCTTCCCCCGCCAAATAAAAATGGAAATCAGTCGGTGCAACTGTTGAAAGAAGGAAAGAGGGTCCCAGAGATTGGTAAGGTTCAACGGATAGAAAATCCAGGGAAGAATATTAATTTTGATAATATTAATTCTGCCCCACAGTGAAATAGGGAGGGCTGACCAGCGTTGTAGGTCCTGGCTAATCGAGTCTCTGACTCTAATCAAGTTTAATTTTTTAAGAGTAGTATCCATGCAAATCACTGAATACCTTGAGAAATTCAATTTACTAAGCTCAGCACAACATGGTTTTAGAAAGCATCACATCACCATGACAGCACTTGCAAAATTCACTTCAGATATCGTTACCAATATGGATAGAGGAAAGTTAACAGGGGCAGTCTTCATTGACTTAACCAAAGCTTTCGATCTGGTTGACCATTCTCTGCTACTATCCACCCTCAGTACCTTGGGCTTCTCTCCCCCAGTCACTACCTGGTTCAAAAGCTACCTCTCCAACAGAACACAAGCTGTTAAGTTTAATTCATCCATGTCAGACAGTGCTGTTATCAACATTGGGGTCCCTCAGGGGTCTATACTTGGCCCTCTTCTATTCTCATTATTCGTCAATAAACTTCCTGAGCTGGTCACCACAGGTCACTCACTTTTTATGATGACCTGGTAATTTATTATCACTCTGATAAGGTCCTGGATCTAAATTCTGCCCTCACTGCAGATTTTCTGCTGTACAACACTGGTTGAACTCTCAATGCCTGGTTTTAAATACAAATAAAACAAAAGTTATGATGTTTGGCTCCAATCACAAGCTTAGATCCTGTCCTCTGACCATCTCTGTCTCTGATATCGATGGGAACCCTATAGAAACTGTCACTTCCTTTCGTTACCTTGGCATCCACCTGGATCAAACCTTGACCTGAAAGCACATATACAGGAAACCTGCAAGTCAATTAACTGCAAATTGGGGCTGCCTATAGAACCAAATACCTGCTCACCCTGCTGCTAAATTACGATAGCCAGAGGCATTCTATTGCCAACCATTACATATGGGTGTCCCATCCTGTCCTTGGCCACCAAATCTTCACTGCAACTATGGGATACTACCTCAATAATGTGTGCAGATATGCAACCAAAGCACCTCGGCTGCAGCATCATTGTCTCTTATATCAGGACCTTGGTTGGCTCTCTCCTTCCTCTACCAGGCAGTACTACTTGTACAATTTAGTTGATTCCATCCTAAGGACGTCCAAGCCTGCTATCCTGTCTGATCTCCTCAGGCGGCCATTCCACAAGGAATCTTAGATCGGCTGATCAGACCTTACTATCCATCCCTTTGTCGGACTAAAAGGGCATGGGCTCTTCCATCATGCTGCCCCAACCTATGGAACCTACTACCTCAGGATCTAAGAGATGTCTCCACTCATGTGACTTTTAAGAGCAAACTCAGGACTTTCCTCACTACTATGGACAAATGTGTTTGCTTTGACCCTACCTGATCCGCTGCATTTGTACTGTTTCCTCATTGCTAGCACTTTTGCCTGTCCAAATGGGTGTTCTATACTGTGCCTTGTAATTAATGTTTTATTTTGTGCCTTGTAATTAATGTTGCCTTAACCTGTTTCTTTACAAGCCTAATGTTAGCTGTTGACAATTGTGTCATTCTACTCCATGACATTCTTATCTTCACTCCAGCCTCCTCACTTAACCCACTGCTGCTCTCTTCCTTCTTCTGTTATATCCTCTTCCCCTTTTGCCACTCCCACCAAACTCACCTTTACCTGTTCCTACCTCATCCATGCCCCTCCTTAGTCGCCACCCTCCTGGCTGTGCTTAGTCACCTCTCTCCACCTACTACCCTTCTCCCACCGTCTCCGCACCCCCCTTCCCTGCCCTGCCATCTCTTGGTTCCACTGGCTCGGCTTGACTTTGACACTTTTGCCGCTATTGCCGTAACTCCTCCACCTCTATCCCCCTCTCACCGGCATCCTCACTCTCACCCTGCCGGCTCATCGGTTCCACCAGACCGGCTGTATTTTCCTACCTCCTACCACTGTTGCCATCTACTGCCGCCCCCCTACCACCTCTCTTACGCCTGCCGTCTTTCGGCTCCATGGGCCGCCGCGGTTGGTACCTCACCCGCTGTTGCCGTATCTGGACGGCACCTCCTTTCCACTTAATCTCTCCCTCCCATCCTTTTGCCAGTTTTCCCTTCCTTGTGTTTTTCTACGATGCCTATCCTCTCTTATTTTCTGCCTTCTACTATTCACATTTTTGAGTATGTTCCATGATCAAGTGCTAAAGTATATTTTTGTTTACTAATGTATGTTACATTGCCATATGTATTTCTCTCTGCATTTTTTGTACTCGTTGTCTTAATAATCTGGCTGTACTCTTTGTGTATTGTAATTGTACCTCCCGGGTCGTGCCTGAAAACAGTCACTTGCTGACTAGCGCACTTACCCGGTTAACAAAAACTAAATAAATAAATAAGAAGGGAGGGGTCAGTGGAAAAGTGAATCCCAAGGTATTTAATTGATCTGGGGGTCCACCTCATTCCAAAGGGAAGGAAATCTTGTTTAAACGTATAATTATTTAAGGGAAAAATTTCACATTTGGAGATGTTTAATTTGTAACCAGAAAAAGAGCTAAACTGCCTAATAATATCGAGGGCTGCCTCCAAGGATATTACGGTTCCATTAGATGCAAGAAGACATCATCTGCATACATGAACAGAACTAATTCGGTTTTGGAGCTTGATACCTTTCACAGGGAGAAAACTTGAGTTTAATCAGTAAAGGTTCCAAATATAAATTAAACAACAAGGAGAAAGGGACAACCCTGCCTGGTACCGGCAAAAGACGGAAAGAGGGGACAAGACCCATTACAGTAAATTTTAGCGGAGGGCACCTATAAAATACCTGTATCGTGTCCAAAAGGAGGTCAGAAGTCCATTTCCTCCATTACTGCCCATAAAAAGGACCAGTCAACCCGGTCAAATGCTTTCTCAGCATCAAGAGAGATTAAAGCAGCAGGACTTGAGATAGACCGGGCATACTGAGAAATGTGTGACAAGGTCCTCAGATGGTCAGTCGCCGACCTCCCGGGAACAAAACCAGTCTGTTCAAGGCTCAGAAGCTCCAGCCAAATCTTCTTGATCCTTTCAGCGAGTATTTTGGCTAGTATTTTAATATCATAATTTTGAAGGGAAATAGGGCGGTAACTAGCCGGGTCAGAGGGTTCCTTATCTGCCTTAGGGATTAAAACTATAGTAGCTTCGAATAAGGCAGGATCAAGCTCCGACGAAACCGGGAGATAGTTATATAACTTAAGAAGAATGGGAGTTAAATCCTTGGCAAAAACTTTATAAAAGTTTGCCGGAAAACCGTCCGGCCCCGGCGCCTTGTCAGGGGCCAAAGAAGCAATAGTGCTCCTGATTTCTTCAGCTGAGATAGGGGCTAGTAGACTCGTTTGTTGGGACTCTGATATGCACGGGACTCCTATTCCTCTTATATATTCTTTGACATCCGTTATGGAGTAACGTGTCGGGGAGTAGCTATAAAGACCCGAGTAATATTCCTTAAAGACATGCACAATGTCTCTGGGTGAAGAGACACTATTACCAGACGGGGAGGTCAGGGAAGGGATGATCCTTGAATTTTCGAGTGCACGCAGGTGCAAGACTAATAGCTTGCCAGATTTTTCACCGAGATCCAGATATTTAGTTTGGGTTTTCAGCAGACAGTATTCTATCTTTTCTTTCAGGAGATCTGAGTATTCATTCTTAGAAAAGAGAAGCTCCTTAAGGTCCAGCACCGAGGAAGTTGACGAATACCTATTTTCTAAATCCCTAATCCTACCTACCAACTCCAACGACCTAGCTAAGCGTGCCTTCTTTCTAAAGGAAGCCATTTTAATAAAGTCACCCCTGAGATAACATTTTAGAGCTCCCCATATCATATCAACCCTAGGGGTAGAGTTCATATTGTCAGCCAGAAAGAGAGATATCCAGGAACTGATTTCTGAGACACATTGACGGTCTTTTAGTAATTGGGTATTTAATCGCCACATGGAGTCACGAGAGTAATCAGGGTTTAAGGACATCTGTACAGAGACTATGGCATGATCCAACACGATGATCGGTTCAATGCCTGACAAAGAGACATTCGGGAGGAAAGAGAGACTGACTAATATCATATCTAATCTTGATTTAGTACCATGTGATTGGGATTGGAAGGAAAAAGCACAACAGGAAGGGTTGGCAAGGCGCCATGGATCACCCAGACCCAACAACGAAATCATTTCACAGAAAGCTCTCTGAGCCGGGGAAGGCATGTGCCTATCCTGAGGTTCCCTATCCAACATCAATGAAAAGGGTACATTCCAATCCCCTCCAATATAATTTGGACAGGCAAAAAGCTAGCCAACTTACCCGCCAGAGCCATAAAGAACTCAGGGTTCCCCCCCACCGGTCCGTATACTGAGCCAAGAACTACGCTTTCTCCGTTTAAATTACCTTTCACTAGTACATATCTCCCTTCTGGGTCTGAGAGGACTAGATCTTTGGCAAACAAAACATGCCTTTTAAGAAGAATCGCCACCCCCCTACTGAAACAAGAATTCCCAGCAAGAAAAAATTGTGAAAAACCGGATCGAGAAAGCAACCTAGCCTCATCATGGCAAAGGTGTGTTTCCTGCAAAAAAAGGATATCAACGTGGAGCAGTGAACAGTGATTAAAAGCCTGCAAATGTTTGACCCGATCCCTAAGCCCTCTAACATTCCAAGATGCTAACTTAACTGTGCTTCTAGCCATTTTAAAAATATATCAAACCAATCAGATATCCAGACAGAATAATTATCAGGTATAGTAGCAAGGTGCACCTCCCATGTAAAGGTCTGAAACCCTACCATAACCCTCTCTCCTCCCCCCATCCCACAAAAAATCCAAAAACCCATCAATAGCCATGTCAACCCGGAAAAAGCCATTTAAACGAACTAACCAAAGTACAAAAAAGTTAGATGAAATATCAATCCGCGTGCCCCCACCCCACATACCCTTCCCTAGCCTGATTCCAGGACATGGTGAAACCAGAAAATGCCAGAAAACCCCTCCCCCAAAGAAATCAGAGAAACCAAAACTAAGGTGTGCCATACGTTAGCCCCCACAAACAACCCCAACTACAAACCCCAAAAAAACTATATACAATTGGAGGTCCGGAAAGATATGATCCCAGATATAGTCTGTTATTCCGAATCACGAACCTCCTTGATCCCCATGCGAACCTCCAACCCCCCCGAGCCGGAAGCAAATATCCATATGCTGCAAGATAAAAGGGTACCCTAAATGAGAACAAAACCCCAACGATAGTAAGCCCAGTCCTTCCCCAATCCAGCCCCGGGCAGAGGTTAGCAACCCCTAACACACGGCCTGCAATCCCACATCCAGTGAGCAAGCCCACTAAGTCCTCCCCCCATAGCCGCCCCCCAGCCCTCCGACATAGATAGAACAAACCAAGACACAACAAAAATAAGAGGGATAAGGCTATGGAGGAAAGAAGATTAAAAGCTAAACATAAAGGGCCTCTAGGCCCCAAGTCATAAAGGAAGCCAAGCCCCACTCACCCCAACAGAACCAGCATAACACCCATCACCTTCCCTCCATAGTAGAATGCTAGGTACACCTACCCGGATCCACGCCGACCCTGGATATAGAAAAGTCCAGACCTCCAGATACCAATCCAAAGGGCGATAGGGAAAATTCACTGGAACCGCCAGATCAAGGGTTGCCATTTCCGAGGGGACCGTTATAACCATAGGACCCAAAGCGGTCCGTCATCCCGGAATTTTTCACCCAGAAACCACAACCGCCATACAGAAGTTCCACCACGGGGATATAGACGCTAAAAACGGACCGGGAGCCCCAGCTAAGACCCAAACCCAGCGATCTGTCTCCTTCCAGCCCCAACAGACAGCCCGTGGAAAGGACCCCGAAGGAAAGACCAGGACAGCCAGAACAGCAAAGCGATGGATGACAGGGAGATTGGAGACAGAGACAGGTAAGAAAGAAAGTAGATAGACACAAATGAGAGACCAGAGAAAGGAAAGCAGACCACCAGGGAGAAAACAGAGACAGACACATCCAAAATGAGACGGGTCGGTTTAGGAGAACACAAAAGCAGCCATCCAAAGTCCACCATAAAATATTTCAACCAGGCCCTTTAAACAAGTCCGGCAGTCTATTCACGAGTTCTTTGTGGGCCGCTTCAGGAGTACTAAAACTAACAGCCGAACCTCCAACAGTCACTCGCAGGGTTGCAGGATATACCATCCTGAAAGGGATTGCTGCGGCTATTAACTTTTGTACAACAGGGTGGTACGCTGCCCTCTTCTCCCGGATTTCCTTAGGTAGGTCCTGGGCGATTCGGATCTTCGATGCTCCCCACAGAATCTCCTTCAGCTCCCGGGCCTTCAAATATACGTGCTGCCTCTCCACATAACTAAGGAACTTCATGATGATCGGACGTGGGGGAGATCCAGCTGCAGGTCGAGGGCGCAATGAGCGGTGAGCCCTTTCAAGGTGGTAGGAGGTATTTATAGGGGATGGGCCCACTATTTTAGTGAGAAATTTTTGTAAGAAAGCCACGAGGTCTGGGCCTTCTTCCAGCTCAGGAAGGCCCATTATCAGCAGATTATTTTGGCGGTTTCGCCCCTCCAAGTCCTCAGTTTTAAGCTGCAGCCTCTTCACTTGCTGCCTGAGCTCGACTATTTCCTTTTCAGCCCTGGATCTCCACTGCTCTGAGGAAGCAACCCTGACTTCCATATCTGAGACTTTTTTAGAAACCGAGGAGAGGTCATTTTGCAGCGACTTAAGCTCTCCAGTCAATTCCAAGAGAAGATCCTTTAGAGGGTTAAGTTCTTGAAGGAATTTATCTTCCGACAGTGGAGTAGGTTGTGGTATCTTATCTCCTCCACAGTCCGGCCTAGTAGGGGCCTGGTTTCTTTGCTTTTTCCCGGCTTTCTCCGGGGATGCAGGGGGAGTGTGCTTAGTTAGGGCCTGCTTCCCATCCACCTCCATCGCGACCCAGCAAAAACTTAATTCCCCAAAATGAAGTCTCCAATCGATGGTAGGCTATTAGTGCAGCTACTTTCTGGCAAAATTTACCGAAAAAACTTCGGGATGCAGTATAAAATTACACAATAAAGGCGGCCAGAGGGGGGAGCTCAGTATCCCAGCTGCTGTTTAGGTGGATGCCATCATGTGACCCCCAAGGACCACTAGGCATGCCCTAGCCATACTGTTCAGGAAAACAGCCCTGGGAAGGCATGCCTTTGAGGTAAGGGCACACACCTGGCTAAATGAGCTCTCTTATTCCACCACTGGCCTCCCATGGATAGGGCTTTTCAAATCCAAACTCTGGAAGTGCATCTCCCCACCAGACCGCTACTTCTTTTTTTGAAATTCAAGTTTATTGATTTTACAAAGCCAAAAGTATAACAAAGTCATTACATAAATTAAGCCAGACAACCATACATGGTATAATGTAAAAAAAAAAAAACCAACACCCCCAGCCCCACCCCCACCAATCCCAACTCTCCCTCTGCCAACCCCCAACAAAGTGTGCCAGATAACCATGTAGCTAAGATTATTAGTAAGTACACCAACATCTCAGAAAATAAACCTGCCTTCAGGAACAGAGAAAGCAGATATGAAAGATAAGAGGAACAAAGAAAACCATAGTGGGCGTCAGAGAGGAAACCAGGAGATCATTGGTGCAGTAGACCGCTACTTCTGCAAATTTTAACCACCCATTGGAAGCCAGCTGGACATCCAATTTACCCCATCCCAGCCTTGGATGGGTGCACTTATCCCCCCTCCCTCCCACCTCACCCTACCCCCTGCCTTAACCCTATCTCCTGTCCATTGGCTCACTCGTAATTTCCCTATACCCCACCCCACTACCCACCCAACCTCCTCCTCTACCCCCACCTCCCCCATGATCCACCAGCCTTGACCAAAACCCCCTGGACCCTGCACTTAGCCTATTCTCTAGATGCTCATTCTGGCTTACTAATGCGATCGACAATGCCTCCAGCTGCTGCATCTGTACCTGCTACAGGAATTTGTATTGTCTATTATGTTGTAGTTGTGTTTGATTATGCGAATTGAATCTCGAAATATGTTGTCCTCCTGTGAATTGAATCCTGAAATGTGTTGACCTTCCTATGTAATCTGGAATGTGTAAGTTTCTGTTGCTAATGTGTAAAATTGACTATTGTAAATATACTGCCGCAACTAAGTTTTCTGTCTAAACTGTTTGATGAGGATCCTTTGTAAATGAGCACTTAGCTTAAAGGTGGTAATTTCCAGTCTCAATAAATAAATAAATAATATCGTCCTGCACCCTTTTCCACCCTCCCAATATTTAGACTTAAATCAGAAAAGTGCTAGTTCCACTTTTTCTGGCTAGTAGTGCCCTGATGTCTAAACAGAGCTTGGTTATGGTCTGGCGGAGAGTTGAAGCCATGTCAACTCTGGGTTAGGCCTTAAACTCAGTTTCTTTTGAAGTTAGTAATTTTTCAAGGCATGAGAGCTGTTTTTCTCTATCCCTCTTCCTATGTGCAGCATAGCTAATTATTTGGCCATGAATGATGGCTTTGTACACCTCTTACTGTTGTGGCACTGTTATCATTGATACTGAAAAATGCCTTGGATTTGGTTTCAGGCCAAGTGCAGAATTTTTCCTCTTGCAGCTGGAGATGTTCTAAACACCAGAAGGAGTGGTGTTGTATGATAGATGCCCATAATGGGTTCACTTGCACAGGGGCATGATCGGATAACATCATAAGGTTGATGGTTATGGCAGTGATCATGGCAGTGATCAATGCTGAAATCAGTCACAGATCTAAGTGGCTGCAAGTGCTGTGTGCAGCCATGTGGCATGTGTAGTTCCTGTCCTTGGGGTGAAATAGGCTCCATACCTCCGTGAGTGCCTGGTCTTGCATCCATAGAGATACAGCTTGTGCATCTGTAGGACGGGGTTCTGGAGTGCCTTGCCCCTATCTACAGTATGCTCCAGGATCATATTGAAGTCACCTCTTACCAACATAGAGGTGGTATTCATATTAAAATACATCAGTTGCTTAGCAACATCATGAAAAATGGTGGGACAGTCTGTATTGGAAGCATACAAATTTCCTGTCCCTAGTGAACCTGCCTGTGTGTCGAAAAGCACAATGACCTATCTGACATCAGCATCTGAAATAGTGTTCTGCAATTTCCACTGCAGATCTTTATGGACTAAGATTGAGACCCGCTGCTTTTTCACTAGGGCTGTGCTGTGGAGCTCAATGCCATCCCATTTATGTTTGAATTTCTGTGCATCCTGGGATAGTAACTTGGTTTACTGAAGCAATGCAATGGTTTTGAAGGTGTTTAAGATGAGCTATCACTTGTTTGCACTTCACTGGAATGTTCAGTCCCCTTACCTTCTATGTATTACATCTTAAGTCAGCCATACTTAAGGTTTTTGAGGAATATACCTGGAGGGTAAAGCAGCATCCAATGAGCGCAAGCAAGCATCAGTCCATGGGAGTAAGGGATATACAAGTGGGGACCAACAGAAAGGGCAGGCACCTGAACATGATTTAATTCCAAGGGAGGACTTGAAAACCTTCTATATTGACAAATGAAAAACAAGAAAACACAGTGATACAGTCTTAGTGAACCAGACTAATACAACAATTATGTACAAAATAACACTCTTTAGGCACAGCACATTCAGAGCTGTACTGGCAGAAGTGGCCTAAGGCTTATGGCTATGTCTATGGGGCACACACATAGTGCTATATAGAAGTATAGAAATATACCGTAGAGTCTGAAGGTAGATAGTCTGCCCATTCTCCTTACCTACAGTAACACCACAGACCCTATTTGATCTCCTGCTTTACCCCTCTTTCCTTACCTCTATGGTTCCCTTAAGCCTACCCCATGCCTTCTTAAAACCCATTACAGATTTTGCTCCCACCACCTCCTCAGAGCAGCTGTTTCAGGCATCTGCCACCCTTTCTGTGAAGAAGTGCTTCCGTACAGCTCATCTGAGTCTACCCCATCCAGCTTCATAGCACAACACCTTGTTCTTGAGTATCTTCATCTCTAAAAAAGGCTTCCCTCTTGAACCTTATTTGTGGAGTTGGGGAGGGGCCTTAGACAAGTAGCACGCACAGTAACCTTCTCGGAGGTGCTGCCTGTCTATGGCATAGGTGAGGCTAGGGTGCACCACACCATGGTATTCAATCAGTGGTTGAACAACTGGTGCAGAGTTCAGGGATTCGGCTTCATTGGGGACTGGGGGTCCACCTGGACTGATGCAGGCCTATACTGGCATGATGGGCTGCATCTGTCCAGGAGGGGAACCAGGATCCTAGGCGATAGGTTTAAATGCTTCATTGGCAAGCATTTAAACTAGCCAAGGGGGAAGGCACTGGAAAGGAACAGGCAAATCCTAGCCCCCCCAAAAAGTCAGGGTAGTAAGTGAGGTAAACACCAAGACAGAGATGCCGATAGGGAGAAGGGCAGGGGTAAATGGAGAAAGTGACAAGGGCAATAAGGACAGGGATGGGGCAAAAAGGAGTAAGGCCATCAGAAAATGGAGGGTAATGAGTACCAATGCCCGTAGTCTGGGCAACAAGCTCCCTGAACTGGTGGCCTTGAAGGAAGAGGGATGCCTGAATATCGTAGCAGTCACAGAAACATGGTACACAGAGAACCATGACTGGGATGTTAACATACCAGGGTACATAACCTACAGGGGAGACAGGGAAGGGAGAAGAGGGGGAGGAGTAGCTCTCTATGTAAAGGAAGGGATAAAAGCAACTGAACAAAAGAGTAAACAGGGAGGAGAGGAGGCACTGTGGGTCACCTTAGAGACTGGAAATGGCACCACAATCCGCACAGAGGTTGTATACAGACCCCCATGTCAGAGGGAGGGGAGGGAATGCACAAGGATATGATAGAAGGCATTCTTAGGATGACAGAGAAAGGGGAGATACTGTTGATGGGAGACCTGAATATGCCAGATGTTAACTGGAGCACATTTACTGCAGCCACATCCAAGAGCAGGGCCATTCTCGATGCCCTACAGCTGGCATGTCTCAGACGCTAGTTTCGGAACCCACTCGTGAGGGAGCAATCTTAGACCTCATACTCTCAAATGGGGACAGTGAGAGGATCTCAGATCTAGAAATGGGTTGCCATCTGGGAACAAGTGACCATCAAACAGTGTGGTTCACGATAAACTCAGCTACAGAATCAAGCCATACAAAAGTGAAGGTACTGAACTTCAGGAGGGCTGACTTTGGCAAGATGGGAGAGTGCCTTAGAAAAGCACTAGCAAACAGGCTAGAAGGAGGGGTGGAGCAACAATGGGGAATATCAAAACTGCCATCAAAGAGGCAACAAACCTTTGTGTCAAGCAAATAAACAAATCAAAATGAAAGAAAAAGCCACTATGGTTCTTAAAAGAGGTGGCGGAGAAAGTCAGGGAGAAAAAGACAGCATTCAGGAAGTATAAGGAAACACAGAAGGAGCAGGACAGAGAGCACAGGACAGAGCGCTGTACCAGTTAAGGCAGAAGGAAGCAGGGAAGGAAGTCAGAATAACAAAGGCCCAAATTGAGGAAAAGATAGCCAACTCAGTTAAGAAGGAGAATAAAACCTTTTATAGGTACATCAGGGAGTGTTGAAAGACAAAGGGAGGGATAGTGAGGCTGAATAGAATGGACGGTGGGTGGGCAGAGAGGGACAGTGAAAAAGCAGGGATACTGAATGAATATTTCTGCTCAGTATTCACAAAAGAGGAGGAAGGGGAGGTGCCTAATCCAATTCACAGAAGCACTCTTGATAGGGGGGTTGATCCCATTCCTTTCACAGAAGAAAGGGTTCTGAAAGAACTCCTAAAACTGAAGGTGGACAAAGCAATGGGGCCTGATGGAATTTACCCCAGAATTCTAAAAGAATTAAGGGGACAACTAGTGAAACCACTGACTACCCTTTTTAACAAATCATGGGAGGATGGTGTGGTACCTGAGGACTGGAGGAAGCCGGATGTGATTCCCCTTCACAGAAGTGGGACCAAGACAGAGGCACAAAACTACAGACCTGTCAGTTTGACCTCTGTGGTAGGGAAAGTGATGGAATCACTTCTGAAAGAAAGAATTGTTGAGTACCTAGAGGCCAGTGGGGTGCAGGATCCAAGGCAGCATGGGTTCACAGTGGGAAGGTCATGCCAGATGAATCTAATTGATTTCCTTGACTGGGTGACCAAAGTAGTAGACCAGGGAGGGGCTGAGGACATGGTCTACCTAGACTTTAGCAAGGCATTTGACACAGTCCCACACAAAAGATTAATAGTCAAATTAACCAGCCTGGGAGTGGGTCCCAGGGTGGTAGCCTGGGTAAAAAATTGGCTGGACAACAGGACACAGAAGGTAATTGTAAATGGAGTCCACTCTGAAGAAAGAGGGGTTACTAGGTACCGTGAGGGTTATACTGGGCCCAGTCCTTTTAATGTCTTTATAAGTGACATTGCAGAGGGACTGGAAGGAAAAGTATGCCTCTGTGCAGATGACACAAAGATCTGCAACAGGGTTGATACACAAGGATGTGGAAAGGATGAGAAGGGACTTGGCAAGGTTGGAGGAATGGTCAGAAGTATGTCAGCTTGGATTCAATGCAAAGAGGTGCAAAATAATGCACCTGGGAAACAAAAACCCAAGGGAAGATTACACAGTGGGGGGGAGGTAGTAACAACAACAAAAATGGAAAGGGACCTAGGGATAATCATATCAGATGACCTTAAGGTTAGCAAGCAATGTGAGAAGGCAGTAGGGAGGGCTGGGGGTATACCGGGATGTATAGGGAGACACATCACCAGCAGAAAACAGGAAGTTGTTATCCCTCTTTACAGACAGTTGTTGAGACCCCATCTGGAATACTGCGTCCAGTTCTGGAGGTCCCATCTCTGCAAGGACATAGACAGGATAGAGGCAGTCCAGAGAAGGGCAACTAAAATGGTGCAGGGTCTGCAAGAGAAGCCATAGAGGAGAGACTAAAGGAGCTTAATATGTATACCCTTGAGGAAAGGAGGGAGAGGGGGGACATGATAGAAACTTTTAAGTACCTCAGTGGAATCAACAAAGTCTAAGAAGGTAACATCTTTCAGAAAAAGAGATGTGCAAGAACAAGGGTACACAATTTAAAGATGGGGGGGGCGGTTCAGGGGCAATGTGAGGAAGTATTTTTTCACAGATAGGGTGGTGGATGCATGGAGCAGCCTTCCTGAGGAGGTTGTGGGGTCTAAAACTGTGGGAGAATTCAAGAATACATTGGACAGACATAAGGCAATTCTTGAGGGGGATAAGAAGAAATAGGCTGTTGGTTAACTAGGATCTGCAGCTTATCCTGTAGGTAGGGAAATGGGCAGACTAGGTGGGCCAAGCGGTCCTTATCTGCCATCAAAATCTATGTTTCTATGTTTCTATACCAGTGAGGTATTTGAAAGTCTCTATCATATCCCCTCTTTCCCTCCTTTCCTCCAGAGTGTACATATTGAGGTCCTTTAGTGTCTCCCCATAGGGCATTTGATGCCGATCCTGCACCATTTTAGTTGCCTTCTTCTGGACCACCTCTACTCTGTCTATGGCCTTCCTGAGATGAAGACTCCTGAACTGGGCACAGTACCCTAGGTGAGGTCTCACCAGAGATTTACACAGAGGTATTACTGTACCACCTCCCTCTTTCTGATGGTGATAGGAAATATCACAGTACCACATCTGCACTGGCCCAGTTCACGAACCATGTTTTCAGAAACATGGATATTGGTAACATCACAGTCCATGGGTCTTCGTTGACCTGACTAAGGCCTTTGACCTGGTTGATCACACCTCAATCCTTGTCAAGTTATCGAACCTTGGCTGCTAAATGGGGATGACTACGTGGTTTCAGAGCTACCTCACTATGCAATCCCGATCATAGAAACATACATAGAAACATAGAAGTTGACGGCAGATAAGGACCGCAAGGCCATTCCAGTCTGCCCATTTCTTTTTCTACCTTATAAATGTGCCATCGGCCTTTGCTCTGTCAGTGGCCTATCTATTCATAGTCATTTGTATTGCTCCCTTATGCCTATCCCATGCCTGTTTGAAGTCCTGCACTGTATTCATAGCCACCACTTCTTGTGGTAAGCCATTCCATGCATCCACCACCCTTTTCTGTGAAAAAGAATTTCCTCACATTCCCCTTAATTGGCCTCCTCTAATCTCATGCTGTGTCCTCTTGTCCTGCTATTTTTCTTATATTTAAACATGTTAGACTCTTTCACCTTGTTTATGCCCTTAAGGTGTTTGAATGCCTCGATCATATCACCTCTCTCCTCCTTGCTCAAGGGTATACATATTGAGCTCCGTTAATCTGTCCTCATATGTCTTCTGATGCAGTCCCTGCACCATTTTGGTTGCCCTTCTCTGGACTGCCTCAATTTGGTTAATGTCCTTGTGAAGGTGTGGCCTGAAGTACTGCATGCAGTACTCCAGATGGGGCCTAACCAGTGTCTTGTACAGAGGGATTATTACCTCCCTCTTACGACTTGTGATACCCTTACTAATACACCCTAACACCCTCCCCTAGCCTTACCTACTGCTTTAGAGGTCTGCTTGGATGATTTTAGGTCATCAGTGATGATGATGCCCAAGTCTCTTTCTTCCTTTGTGACTGCTAGCAACTCCCCTCCCAGCCTATAGGTGGCTTCAGGTTTCTCTTCCCTATGTGCATGATTTTGCACTTCTTTGCATTAAATCCCAGTTGCCACTCTTCTGACCATTCTGCTAGTTTATCCAGATCTCTTCTCATTCTGCCCACCCCATCTGGATCATCTACTCTGTTGCAGATCTTGGTGTCATCTGCAAACAGACAAGCCTTACCCTCTAGTCCATCTGCAAGGTCACTAATGAAGATGTTGAAGAGGACTGGCCCCAGGACTGATCCCTGAGGTACCCCACTTGTGACTTGCATCTCTTCTGACTGTATACCATTTACCACCACTCTCTGTTTTCTGCCCGTCAACCAGTTTGCCACCCAGTTGACCAACTTCTGACCCACCCCGAGCCTACCCAGCTTATTTATGAATCTTCTATGTGGAACAGTGTCAAAAGCTTTGCTGAAGTCAAAGTAGAGCGACATCAACTGCTCCCCTTGGTCCACCACTCTGGTTACCCAGTCAAAGAAATCTATGAGATTAGTTTGACAGGACCTTCCTTTGTAAACCCATGCTGTCTTGGATCCTGTGCTCCTATGGATTCCAGGTGTTGCACTATCCTTTCCTTAAGGAGTGCCTCCATAATCCTGCCCACTACTGAGGTAAGACTGACTGGTCTGTAGTTCCCCGCCTCCTCCCTGCTACCACTCTTGTGGGCGGGATCACATGAGCCCTTCTCCAGTCTTCTGGGACCTCTCCTGTGCTCAGAGACTCACTAAACAATTCTGCTAATGGCTCTGCTAGTTCCTCCTTTAGCTCCTTAGTACCCTGGGATGTATGCCATCAGGTCCCATTGCCTTATCCACCCTGAGCTTAGCAAGCTCTTGTAGGACCCTTTCTTTTGTGAAGGGTAGTGCTCACCTCCCTCCCCCTGTGTCCATGATGCTGAGCTGTGGGCCCTGCCCTACCTTCTCTTCAGTAAATACTGAGCAAAAGTATCTATTTAGGATAGATGCCTTTACAGGGTCCTCCTCCTCACATGCTCCCTTTTCTCCATTAAACTTAGCAATACCCCCTCTGGACTTTCTTCTTTCACTAATTTATCTATAGAAAGTCTTGGCACCTTCTTTTACTGTTCGTGCTAGTGTTTCCTCAGTTTGGGACTTTGCCTGCCTTAATGCCTTATCTGCTTCACTAAGGGCAGTTTTGTATGCCTCCCTATCTTCATCCCGCTGTGTTCCCTTATATTTCCTGAAGGCCAGCCCTTCGGCTCTGACCTTTTCTGCTACTGTATTTGAGAACCAAAGTGGTTTCCTTCTTCTTTTGCACTTCCTTTTCTGTCTAACACAATGGGATGTTGCTTCAAGTATTGCATCCTTAATGCTTGCCCAATTTGCCTGTACCTGCTCACCTGTGTTTCTTTTTGCCAGGGCTAGCTTAACTCTGTTGGCCATCTTATCAAAGTCAGCTCCTCTGAAGTCCCATAGTTTTGCCTTGGAATGGGATGATTTAGATGTGGTAGCCAAATTGAACCATACCATATGATGGTCACTGGCCCCCAGGTGACCTTCTACCTGGAGACCTGTGATCCCTTCTTTGTTAGTCAGTACTAGATCTAGGATAGCCCTGTCTCTTGTGGGTTGCTGTACCAGTTGTTTGAGGCCCTCCCCCTGCAGGTAATCCACTATGAGTCTAGTTCTGGCAGATGTTCCTGCTGGTATTGACCAATCTGTAACCGGCATGTTGAAGTCTCCCATTATCAGAACCTCCCCTTTAGCTGTCATGTTTTGTATATCTTCTAACAGTAATGTGTCTATCTCCTCCCTGTGATCTGGGGGCCTGTAGACAACCCCAGTTCTTATGGCTGTCCCATTTCCTGTTTCCAGGGTGACCCACAGTTCTTCTGGCTCCTTATGTGTATTCTGAATTTCTGTAGCTTTGATATTTTCATTAACATACAGGGCCACTCCTCCTCCCCTTTTTGCACCTCGGTCTCTTCTGAACAATACATAGCCAGGTACTGAAGTCTCCCAAGTGTGGTTACTGGTAAACCACGTCTTCACTAATTGCTACTATGTCCAGTTTAGCCTCTGACATTATTGCCTGCATGTCTGGGATCTTATTTCCCAGGCAGTGAGCATTTGTGTACATGATTTTCCATTGGCTAGATTTTGGTGTGTTAGTTGTTGGGTGAAGTTTGGCATTACCCCTGTGTGTCGTATGGGGAGACAAACCTTTTTTCTTACCTGGTGATGCAAATGAACGGCAAACATGCTGAATTCCTGTTTGACCACTAGCTGAGGGGGGAGGGGTGTTCTTCCCATTCGACGTATGGGGTGCTGCACCCCTTTCCCCATTTGCTAGTTTAAATATTCTGCAAAGACGTCAAACTTATGCCCCAATGCACTGACTCCCTCTTTAGTCAGATGCAGTCCATCAAATTTAAAGAACTTTCGCTCCCAGAACTGTTGCCAGTTCCCTACAAATCTGTGTCCTTTTTCCTGGCACCAGCCCTTGAGCCACGTGTTTAGCTCCCCTATCTCCCCTTCTCTGACCTTCTGTCCATCTGCTCCCCTCTCCCAGACTGGCAGGATCTCAGAGAAGGAGATGCCGGACAAAATAGATGATAGTTTGTCACCCAGCCTAGTCAGGTGTTCCTTGGTCTCCACAACTGACCGGCTGGCGAGATCATTAGTCCCTATGTGTACTAGGACATCAATGTTTTCTCCTGCTTTGTGAACAATTTTAGCAATGCGGTCAGTGTCTCTCCATGCTGATGTACCTGGGAGACATCTGACCATCACCCCTGGCTGGAGATGGGTATCAACTCCCCGAATCATGGAGTCTCAGAAGTTTTTTGGATTTCCTTTGTGCTTGCTTTGTTTTGGTTCCTGATTTGGGTGAGTTTTGTTGTGCTAGCTCCTGTGCCACAGTGTCCTGCTCTGCAGTGTCTTCTGCCTCTTTATTTGATTTCAGAGATAGAGGCAGATACCTGTTTGTAGTGTTTATATGGTTTTTGGAGGTAATGTGTTGGAGGGCAGAGAGTGATGGGGCACCTGATTTGCTCCTCCTAACCACCTGCCAACCTCCTGGACCAACTACCCTCTGCGGTCGAGGTTTTTCTGTTGGATGCTGGGGATCAGTTACTGTTGGAGGGGCCACCTCCATGGCCCTGACTGTGTCCACTGGTGTACCCCGGGGATCCATTCTAGGCCCATTCCTCTTTTCACTATTCGTGAACTCCTTACCAGCAGATAGCATCTTATGTGAACCCATACTATATGCAGATGACTTGGCATTATTCTGCAGTGCCAAGTCACTGACTTGTCTCTCCACCACTCTCACACAGAGCTACGGGGCAACACACAAGTGGTTCTTGAGAAATAGGTTCCTAGTTAACTGTAGCAAAATGGCACAGGGTCATTATGTCGCATGCAAAAACAGTGTGGCTAAAAATGCAGCAGCGAACAGCGCCGAACACAGAGTCGGGCAAAACACCGACCTGTTGGGAACAGTGTGACCATTGACAACAATGGGACTTTATGTTTATATGCAGGGGGCTTCACCCACCACACCCCCAAGAACTTAAATAACTAACTGTTTTGGGGGGGACTTCAGGGATGGGGAGAAACTTGGGAAGAGGGAAGTTTGTTTAACAAAAAAAAAATACACCAAGAAAGTAGTAGCGGGGGAGACCTGGGGGACAACCGAACCATGGTCCCAGGTTTCCTGATTACACCGTGTGCTGGTGCCCTAGCCACTCAACCACAGGAGTGGCTCAAACAGGCCCCCAGCACACAGCTACTTAACAGCTCCTGAATTACATGCAGAGCGACAGGGGTATTTCCCTTTTGTTGTCTTATCCCTGTTGCTCTACATGCTTACGCGGTCTAGTTTGCGTGGTTATTGCCACACTATTCTGTGTGTGACATATTGACCTGGTACCAAGCAAAACTAAGGCCATGCTCCTAGTGTCTAAACCTAGCATCTCAGAGCTGTCCAAAACCCAATCCATCCTAACTGTCCTATTCCGGGATGGTCCCCCCCCCAAGAAAATGTGCCCTGCTTCATGTACCTGGGTGTCGAACCCTTCCTAACTTTCACCATACATATCAATACCACCATGCAGCATAGCAGCCAAAAACTGAGAGTGTGTTTCTGGCTAAAGCACTACCTTGCCCGTATCGCTTTAGCCCAAGGCAACCTTCTTCCCCTGTTAGACTACTGTGTCCCCCTGTATAAATATAACTCCTCACAACTGCTCATAAGACTCAATATTGCCTACAATAGTATCTGTAGGTTTGCACTAATGGTGCCCTACTCCACCCAACATTGCTCCCTTTACTAGTCCTTGGGCTAGCTCCCCCTGCAAGCTAGAAATAAATACTTCCTCGGATGCATCATTAATAAAACCATCAGAAGCAGAAACCTGTCCCCTTTCTTCCCCTTGCTCAAGTAGAAAATCAGTTCCCGCAACCTCCATCACTCCTCAGTCCCATCCTTGGAAGTTTCCCGGGTTTCCACCAGCCTGGACAGCAAAGCCTTAATCTTCACCACTCCCAAACTATGGAATAATCTACCGATCTACCTTCACTCTCTGTACTCGCACCTAACCTTCAAATCACACTATAAAGCAGTGTTGTTGGCCGACACCATGTGTAACTGCCCCACTGACTGATCTAATGTTTTGATACATACTGCTGTAACAGCAACACTGTTACAACGAATCCCCCACAGTGACTCAACCCGATTGACACCAGTGGTGTCGAACGGGTTGTAGGAGTGATGAACTGATTCATCGACTCCTGGGTTCGGCCGCTCTCCCCCATCTGCCCTCCTCTTCCAGAGTTAGGAATCTAAAGGTCCAGGGGATGCGGGGGACTAAGCCCCTCGCAAGCAATAGAAACATGGAAACATAGACTTTGACGGCAGATAAGGACCACTTGGCCCACCCAGTCTGCCCATTTCCCTACCTATTGGATAAGCTGCAGATTCTAGTTAACCAACAGTCTACTTCCTGCACCCCCCCACTATAATTGCCTTATGTCTGCCCCATTCAGGTTTGAATTCCCCCACTGTTTTAGACCCCACAACCTCTCCAGGAAGGCGGTTCCATGCATCCACCACTCTCTCCGTGAAAAAGAATTTCCTCACATTACCCCTGAGCCGTCCCCCCTCTAACTTTAAATTGTGCCCCCTTGTTCTTACACATCTCTTTTTCTGAAAGATGCTACCCTCCTGGACTTTGTTGATTCCCTTGAGGGTACTTAAAGTTTCTGTCATGTCCCCGTCCCTCCTTTCATCAAGGGTATACATATTAAGCTCTCTCAGTCTCTCTCTTCATATGGTTTCTGATGTAGACCCTGCACCATTTTGGTTGCCCTCCTCTGGACTGCTTCCATCCTGTCTATGTCCTTGCGTAGATGGGGTCTCCAAAACTGCTGCGTGATACTCCAGATGGGGTCTCACCAACTGTCTGCACAGAGGGATAATACTTCCCTTTCTCTTGTGATGCCCTCCTATGCATCCCAGTATCCCCTGGCTCTCCTTACTGACTTCTCACATTGCTTACCCACCTTTAGGTCATCTGATATGACTACACCCAGATCCCTTCCATTATTGTTGTCGTTAGTACCTCCCCTGCTATTGTGTACTCTTCTCCTGGATTTTTATTTCCCAGGTGCATTACTTTTGCACTTCTTTGCATTGAATCTAAGTTGCCATATGTCTGACCATTCCTCCAACCTTGCCAAGTCCTTGTCATCCTTTCTACCCCCTTGTATATCAACTCTGTTACAGATCTTTGTGTCATCCACAAAGAGGCATACCTTCCTTCCAGACCCTCTGCAATGTCACCTATAAAAGCGTTAAAGAGGACAGGACCCAGTGGAGCCCTGAGGTACTCCACTAGTAACCCTCTTTCTTCAGAATGTGTTCCATTCACTATTACCTTCTGTGTCCTGTTGTGCAGCCAGTTTGCTACCCAGGCTACCACCCTGGGACCCACTCCCAGGCTGGCTAACTTAATTATTAATCTTTTGTGCAGGACTGTGTCAAATACCTTGCTAAAGTCTAGGTAGGCCATATCCACAGCCCCTCCCTGGTCTGTTACTTTGGTCACCCAGTCAAAGAAATCGATTAGATTCGTCTGACATGACCTTCCTGCTGTGAATCCATGTTGCTTTGGGTCCTGTGCCCTGCTGACCTCTAGGTACTCAACAATTCTTTCTTTCAGAAGTGTTTCCATCATTTTCCTCACCACTGAGGTCAAACTAACAGGTCTGTAGTTTCCTGCTTCTGCCTTGCTCCCACTTTTGTGAAGGGGAATCACATCTGCCCTCCTCCAGTCCTCAGGTACCACCCCATCTTCCCATGATTTGTTAAAAAGTTTGGTTAGTTTTGTCACTAGGTCCTCCCTTAGCTCTTTTAGGATTCTAGGGTGAATCCCATCAGGCCCCATTGCTTTGTCCACCTTGAGTTTTAGGAGTTCTTTCAGAACCCTTTCTTCTGTAAATGGACTGGTGTCAACCCCACTATCCAGAGTGCTTCTACTGTTTGGTTTAGGTAACTCCTCCTCTTCTTCTTTTGTGAATACTGAGCAAAAGTATTCATTCAGTATCTCTGCCTTTTCACTGTCTCCTCTGCCCACCTCTCTCCTTTATTAATCTTCACTATCCCTCCTTAACCTTTCTATGTCCCTAATGTACCTATAAAATGTTTTATCCCCCTTCTTAACTGAGTTGGCTATCTTTTTCTTGGTTTGGGCCTTTGCTTTTCTGACTGCCTTCCCCACTTCTTTCTGCTTTAATTGATACAGTCCCCTGTTGTGCTCTGTCTGTGATTCCTTATACTTTTTGAATGCAGAGTTTTTCTCCTTAACCTTCCCTGACACCTCTTTTGAGAGCCATAGTGTTTTTTTTATTCCGCTTTGTTTTCTTTATTTGTTTCACACAAAGGCTTGTTGCCTCCATGATGGCAGTTTTGATTTTTCTCCATTGTTCTTCCACCCCTCCTTTCTGGCCATTTGCTAATGCATTCCTCAGGTATTCACCCATTATGCTGAAGTCAGCACTTCTAAAGTCCAGTATCCTTGTCTTTGTATGGCTTGTCTCCATGGTTGTGTTTATTGTGTTTATTGTGAAGCACACTTTGCAGTGGTTGCTTGTTCCCAGATGTCTACTGACTTCTAAGTACCAGGTCTAATATTGCTCCCTCCCGAGTGGGTTCCACCACTAGCTGTCTAAGGCATGCTCCCTGCAGGGCATCGCGAATTACCCTGCTCTTGGATGTGGCTGCAGTCCATGTCACCCAGTTAACATCTGGCATATTCAGGTTCCCCATCAACAGTATCTCCCCTTTTTCAACCATTTTGGGAATGCCCTCTATCATTTTCTTGTACATTTCCTCCCCTTGAGACGGGGGTCTGTATACAACCCCTATGCAGATTGTGATGCCATTCCCTGTCTCCAAGGTGACCCAGAGTTCCTCTTGTCCTCCCCCTTTACTTTTTAGTTCTGTGGCTTTGATCCCTTCCCTTATGTAGAGAGCTACTCCACCTCCTCTTTTACCCTCCCTGTCCCTTCTGTAGATTGTGTACCCTGGTATGTTGACATCCCAGTCATGGTTCTCTGTGTATCATGTTTCTATGACTGCCACAATATCCAAGTGTTCTCTTCCATCAGGGCTACTAGCTCTGGAAGCTTGTTTCCCAGACTACGGGCATTGGTACTCATTGCCTCCATTTAATGTTGGCTTTATCCTTTTTTACCCCATCCCTGCTCTTATTGCCCTTGTCCATTTTTCCATTTGCCCCTGTCCTGCCCTCTGTCAAGCTCTGTAACTCAGTGTTTACCTTACTACCTGCCATGTTTTGTGGGGGGAGGCTTGAACGTTCCTGTTTCCTATCAGCACCTCCCCCTTTGGCTAGTTTAAAAGCTTGCCAAGGAAGCCTTTAAACTTGTCACCTAGGAGCATGTTTCCCTTCCTGGACAGATGCAGACCATCATGCCAGTATAGACTTTCATCTCTCAGGTGGACCCCCAGTCCCCAATGAAGCCAAAGCCCTGTGCTCTGCACCAGTTTTGCAACCATTCATTAAACTGCATGGTGTGCAGTACCTAGCCTCACCCCTGCCATAGACTGGCAGCACCTCTGAGAAGGTTACCGTGCTTGCTACCTTTCTGAGGCCCCTCCCCAACTCCACAAATTCATCCTGCACTGCACTGATCTCACGCCTAGCTAGGTCATTTGTCCCAAGGTGGACAATGATATCTAGTTTCCTCTCCTGTGATGCTGCTTCTACAATCCTGAGGATTCGCTTCCTGTCCCTCCAAGCTGTGGCACCAGGCAGGCACCTTATTTCCCTCTCCTCTTCTCTCCCTTCCCCAGGTCTACACCCCTAACAATTGAATCCCCTATCAGAAGCTGTTTCTTTCCCCTGTGGTGTCCCTTGCCACTCTTTTGTGGGTCTCCCTTGTGGATGTCCCCAGCATTTTTCTTGGTCTCCAATGAGGGTGTCATCATAGAGGAACCTTGATTTGCCAGGCTGACATATGATTTGTGTAGAGGTGCAACTCGGGGGCTACACCTCTGTTCCACCACCCTCACCCTCCCCAAACCTACTGTGGTCCATCTGCTCTTCACACATGGCAACCTCTGAGGCACTGGTTGTAGAACTGGTGCTTTTTGGGTGGAGGAGGCCTCCTTAGTCCTTGCCAGTTCAGTCTGGAGGTGGGCAATCTCCTCCCTCAGAGCTGACAATTGCCTGCAAATAGGGCAGCAACGCAGGTTCCAGAATGTCTCCCGTAAAATTGCTTCCCCACAGCCAGTGCATTGCACCACTCCCCACATGTCCCTCTTCCTTGTAATATACAATGAGTAATATATACATTTTTTTGTTTGTTTGTTTGGGGTTTTTTTTGTTTATGTGTACTTACCCTGTATGCACTGTGCTGGGTAATTAAGAATATGAATGTTCTGCTCAAGACCTGTTGAGGAAGTGATGTCAGAACCTTGGCTATAAAAGGAAATGCCATGCCTGGGGTGGGCGGGTGAGGGGAAGGTGGTGGGTAGGCCACAACCACTGGTGACTGTTAGAAACAATCAAATACACCACTGCTCCACCACCCTGGTGAGTACTGCCCTTTATAGTAAGTCAACCAACACCACAATGTACTAGACCACTGCTCATACACAAACCACTCTACTGAGTCCAGGGAGAAAAATGAACTCACTGTTCAGCCAGTAGGACACTTCTAAAATATTGCACAAATATCCTTCCAAATCCTATGTGTCTAGCACAGAAATCAAGCAACTTCAGTTGTATTTTAACCCCTCTGGTTATAAAATTACTACACTTTAATGGAATCCTGCAATTCTTAATGCCAATAAGAAAATAATGAAACTTTCTGTAGAAAGTGTAGCTTACCTTCCTAGTCCCCTACAATATTATGTTTTACCAAGTTCCCAGTTCCTCAAATTCATTCTAGTTTGTTCTCTACAGTATAGCAAGTTTCTCAGCTTCCAACAGGAGCAGGCAAGTCTTTTCTGACTGGCTTTTCTCTGTGTAGTTTGCTTAAGACAGCAGTGATAAAAGCCCCACCCAGAATCAATTGATTGACTAGTGACACCTGTGATGTAAGCAGGCCTTTCAGTGAAGACAATTTGCAATGTCTGCTTCTAATACACACACAAACCCTTTATCTGAAACCAGGGATAAACTCACTGCTTAGCCAGCAGGACACTTCTAAAATATTGCACAAATAGCCTTCCAAATCCTATGTGTCTAGCACAGAAATCAAGCAACTTCAGTTGTATTTTAACCCCTCTGGTTATAAAATTACTACACTTTAATGGAATCCTGCAATTCTTAATGCCAGTAAGAAAATAATGAAACTTTCTGTAGCAATATATAACTCTGGCCACTGTTGGGTCCATCGGCACTTTGCTGCAGTGATGTGATCGCCGTCAGTAAAGTGCTGTCGCTAAAGTCCTTCTACAAATGTCTTGTCAAAGTGACTTGGTGGAACCATGTTTTGAGTGTCCCTATTTCTTTCTGTACCTATGCCAAATTGATCCTGTTGTACTGTGCTGAACAACCTATGGCTGCTGGCCTGAAATGCTGTGTATTTTGCACTTGCACTTTATTTTTACTTTTATTTTTATCTTATTTTATTCCAATTGACTTCTTTTCTGTATCATCTCAAACTATGTAATTATACTGTCTGTATTACTATTGTGCCATCTTCATGGCCTGGGTCATGCCTAAAAATGGTCCATTGGATCATAGCACTTACCCTATAAACAAATAAATAAATAAGATAGCCCTTCCCTATGCACCCTAGAACCCTACTGGCTCTTCCGACTGCCTCGTCACACTGTTTGGCCACCTTTGGGTCATCAGATTTGAAAACCCCCAGGTATCTTTCCTGTTTGGTGGTCACCAGTACCATTCCCCCTATTTTGAACTCTGACCCTGAGTTTCTACTCCCCAAGTGCATGAGTTAGCATTTCTTCACACTGAAACAGTTGCCACAATCTTGACCACTCCTCAAGCTTACCTAGATCTCTATTCACTTTTTCACCCCCACCTCCCTGTAGTGTCCACTCTATTGCAGATCTTAGTGTCATCTGCAGAAAAGATCTAGTTCCTCTGCAATGTCACATAAAGATATTAAAGATGACCGGTCCCAGTACTGATCCTTGTGGCACCCCTCTGATCACCCATCTTTCCTCAGAGTGAACTTCATTTACCACCACCATCTGTCACCCATCCCCCAACCAATTACTTACCCAGTTTACCACTTTTAGTCCCACTCCTTGGATGCCCAGCTTGTTTATGAGTCTCCTATGTGGAACAGTGTTGATGGCCTTGGTATAGGCCACATCCACCGCTCCACCCTGATCTACTTCCCTAGTCACCCAGTCAAAGAAATCCATTAAATTAGTTTAACATGACCTCCCCCCTAGTGAATCTATGCTGCCTCAGATCTAGTAAGTCATAGGAGTCAAGATATTCCACAATCATTTCTTTCAGTAGTGATTCCATTAATTTCCCCACCACTAAAGTCAGGCTGACTAGCCTGTAATTGCCAGCTTCCTCCCTGCTACCACTTTTGTGAAGTGAGACTACATCTTCCCTCCTCCAGTCCTCCGGGACCACTCCTGTCTCCAGTCAGTGTTTGAATAGGACTGTCAGAAGTGCAGCCTGCACCACTCTGAGTTCCCTCAATAACCTGGGATATATTCTGTATGGTCCCACTGCCTTGTCCAATTTAAGATCTGCAAGTTCTTTCAGGACACTCTCCTTTGCAAATGGCATAGTCTCCACACACCTTCCTTCAATGCCCTTGACACTTTTCTTTGGTCCCTCACCTTCCCTTTCATCTGTGAATACTGAACCAAAGTATTCATTCAGGATGGCTACTTTTTCCTTGTCCTCTTCCACACACTTTCCCCTCCTTCCCTCCTTAGCCTCACAATCTCTCCTCTGGTCTTTCCCCTTTCACCTACATAACTGAAAAATGTCTTATCCCCTTTCTTTACTGCCTAGGATATTTTCCCCTCTGTTTGTACTTTTGCACTTGTGGCTGCTTTCCCTGCAGCCATCTGCTTTTCTTGATACACCTCCATATCCTCCTCCCTCTGTGTCTCCTTATACCTCCTGAATGCTCACTTTTTTGCCCTTACCTTCCCAGCCTCCTCTTTTGAGAACCATAGTGGTCTTTTTCCTCTTGCTTTTCCTTATTTGCCTGATGTAGAGGATTGTTGCCTTCACTAGTCCCACTTTTAGTTTCATCCTCTGTTCCTCCACTCCACCCAAGTCATCCCCCCCTGCCAGGGCATCATTGAGGCATTCCCCCATCATTATATAATAGGCCATCCTGAAGTCTAGGACCCTCACCTTCATGTGGTTCGCATCTGCCACAGTTCTTATATTGAGCCACACCATACAGTGATCACTTTTACCCAGATGGCCACCCACTGTGATGACTGCAACACTGTCCCCGTTGGTGAGTACAAGGTCCTATATTGCTCCCTCATGAGTGGGCTCCTCTACTAGTTGGCTGAGGAACACCCCCGGCAGGGAGTTCAGAATGTCCCTGCTCCTATCTGAAGCTGCAGCTGGCATGCTCCAATCTACATCAGGAAGATTAAAGTCCCCCACCAACAGCACCTCAACCTTATTTGCCATCTTTTGGATGGCATCAGTCAGAACCATATCCATCTCTGCCCATGCTGGAGATCTGTAAATCACTTCAGTGCAAATAACAGCTCCATTCCCCTGCTCTAGGGTAACCCACAGTACCTCCGTCCCTCCCTGTGACCCTGTAACTCTGTTGCTTTTATACTATCCCTTATGTAAAGAGCCACTCCTCCCCCTTTCTTATTCACTCTGTCCTTCCTTAACAGAGTATAGCCTGGTATGGCTATATCCCAGTCATGGTTCTCATTGCACCATAACTTGATAATGGTGACAATGTCCAGGTCAGCTTTTGCCATAATAGCCACTAGGTCCAGAATTTTATTTCCCAGTCTTCGAGCATTTGTACACATGGCTTTCCAAATTCTGTAACCAACCTTCTTGTCAACCCCCCTTTTTCACTTTTGCCTACTTTCCTTACTCCCTCTGCCTTTATTGTCATCCCTCTTCATGTCTACCATTTTGTTTTCTTGTTATTTGGTACCCTTGGGGACTTCACTCCCTTAGGGTTCTCCCTACTAATTACTTCAGCTTGTGGGGGTGGGGGGCACAGTTTATGACTCCGTTTGCTTCCACCACTCCCCTCAGCTAGCTTAAATGTTCACCAATGTAGCATTTAAGTAATTCGCTGAGGACTGGGGTCCCCCTCCCAAATGGATGCAGGCCATCTCCCCTGTATAAGCTCTTATCCCTCCAGGTGGGACTCCAGTCCCCAAAGTAGCTGATCCTCTCCTCTCTGCACAACTACTTCAACCATCGGTTGATGCTCCTGGTACAGAGTACCCTATCCCTCCCCCGTCATAGACAGGCAACACCTCAGAAAAGGTCACTGAGCATGCTACCTGCCTAAGACACCTCCCAACTCCCTGAACTCCTCCTGCACTGCTCTAGCCTCATCCCTAGTCAGGTCATTAGTCCCAAGGTGGACTATGACATCCAGCTCTCCCTCCCATCCTGCTGGAATAGCGATCCTCAGTATTCGCTTCCCATCCCTCCAAGCCATAGTGCTGATTATATATGTACAGGAAGGGGCACCCATGTCTCTCCCCACCCTAATACTATGTCCAAGTAAAGGTAATCTGTGTTATCCCTGTAAGCATGACCTCATCATAAAAAGGGCATGTGTTCCATGGGACTGCAAGCCACTAGTAGACACATATCTTGTCCCAATGGTATTGCTGAGAATAAGGCCCAGTTAAAGAGCAGCTAATGCCTTCGGAAGAACTTTAACAAAACTTAATTTTTAGACACTGTCCAGTTTGTATTTCATGTTAGTTTTGTATTTCTCCTGCCCATTATTTTTCACTGGGTTATTTGCATGAAAACAGGATATTTGCTCCTGAAAAGTGTTTCTGTTCCTGCTGCTTTCTCCCTACTTGAGGTCATAATGCACTGCTTGTGACATCACAGTTACTTCCATGGCAACAGATTGTGATGTCACAACAGAGAATTATGACTTGAAGTAGGGAGTAAGCTATAGAGGCAGATGAACTCTAAGGGATAATGATCATGTATTCATGCAAATTTCCTCAGTAATAAATAATTGGGAGAAAAATTCTATAGACTATATACAAAGTGCAAGCTGAATTGTACCTAGTTATATTTTTTAAAGTTTTCTTGGAGGCGTCAGCAGCTTTTTAAAGGGTTGTCATCCTCATAACGTACAGATGAAGGGTTCTTTCAAGCTCAGCAGTGAAAGTCAGGATACAGAATCTGGAATCCAACTAGCAAGGGACCAACCAACTGTGTCTGGGGAGTTGGAAAGTAAGGATCTCAGCATAGGCTGGCAAGTAAAGGGTTCAATGTGTGAATTAATAGTGGACACCCTCTATAGTTTGTGTTGAAAAAGTGTATGGGTCTGAGTAGTTTTTTGAAGCTGTGAATTTCCTTTTTTTTTTTTTAGAGGGATCATGAGGAGGGAATATCAAGGGTGTGGGAAACCTGGCTGAGCTGCTGTGATCCCGGGAATTGGTCGACCATTAGAGGTAGACACAGAGGCAGTATACAGAAGTCATGTCTCTGTGTGGCATTCCTGAGATTACCCTGCTTCAACACAGTCCTGACAGGGAGGGCCTTCAGAAGTGACTATTTTTTATGGAGCATTTAGCTGCCTCATGAAACCTTGGCATCCATCGTGGAGATTACAGACTGAGTACATATCCTACAGTGTGACCAATCCCCCATTGCCAGCTCCCATCATGCACTAGGGTGCTGAGTGACGGCAGACAGGAGATGGCCGGGTCAGTTGGTGCCTTGCAGTTACCCTCTCTTTATCCTGTAATGAAACTATTAGGCCTGAGCATGGCATATTCAAGAACCATAATTAGAACTGCAGTCTGATCCACTGCTCTGACTCAGGAGAACTAACCAGGGGTTCAGTTTCTGAGTATGACAGGAAAGAGCCACAAAGGTGTTACACCCTGAGGTTGCAGTCACTCAATTAGGTGCCATGGGCACAGCAGGAGCATATACCTCTTAATCGACCAAAGATAACAAATACATACAATAACTTTAAATTATGATATGCACACAGAACTGTTGTAGCGGGCAGGTCAGCACTCAAAAAAAAAAAACAACAACAAAAAAAAAAGATCACCAGAAGCTTTCAAGTGCTTGTCTTTTGAAAACATAAGCCACCAAGATTGTGTATGACTCTATAAATTACCTCAGTAAGAATTTGCCCTCCCCAATGTCTCACACATTATAGAGAGGTTACTTTGTCATTGAGAAGCATGTTGAAAAGATCAACAGACTGACTGGAATCGCATGGGATACAGTATTTGAGTCTCATATTGTTCAGTAAAATCAGCAGTTTGGCTGGTACAGTTTCAGTGAGGTATCAGGTTTGGTGTATTGAAGAAGTGTGCACTCGATGAGTACACCATGTAGTAAATTAAGGGGGTAGAGACAGGAGCTCCAAAGTGTCTGTTTAATACCAAGTCACAATTTTTTTTCTATAATGCTTTTTACTGTTGGGGCTCTGGGCAGGCAAGCTACAGTTCTCCCATGGAGGATCTCAATTGGCCCTGCTCACAGGGCTTCTTTGAATCTGCCCCAGTGCCCCATTTTCCATTTTCTCCCCCTCCCACTATCTCGAGACCCCAGAACATAGTTGCGCATGCATGTGGAGGCCGCATGCACTTTGTGTCTGTGGCTCCGGTGATGGCCCCTTCCTCCAACCCAGCCTAATGCCTTGTTTCCTGACCAGCATGGTACTGCCACCTAACCTCCAATGGGTGGCAGCCAAGAGTCAGGGAAGCCCACATCCCTCCCCAGGAGAGGAGAGCTGCCATGCAGCAGCTCAATCCAGCTCCTAGCCCTCCCCATAGCTGACCCCTGGTGACTCAAGTGCATTCCCAAACTCGGGTCACTGAAGTGGGAGAAGGTAAGGTGTCCAGTGCCTCTGCCCTCCACACCACCGGGCCAGCAGCCCCAGTGATGATTTTTAACATTATTCTTGCTGTGTAGCCCCAGTCCCCCCCGCCCCCTTTACAGGTGTCACATTATCAGATTAGCCCAATTCTGCTGGTTGGAGAAAAGCAAGGAGTACCTGGGAGCAGCAAATCAAGTTGTCCTCACATCGTTGGTATAGGTCCTTGCAGTTGAGAGGGTGTTGGAGGAGGACTGTGCCATCTGGGCCTGTGGAGCTTGAGGTTGGGTGCTAGACCTGCTCTACAACAACTGCAGGCTAGGTCATCTTGTTAGTTGGACTCACAGTCAGCAAAGGAGTGTTGGCTGTAAGTAATGGTTCAAGGTGCCTTGGTGGAGTTACAAGGGACTCCTTAGTTGCCTCTGGTAGCAGCTGTTTTGGGTCGGGTGAGTGACGGCAAGGGGAGGCAAATCTGTTTGGTGCAGCCAAGGCACCCAGGTAATCCAGGTCATCCTCATTATCCACAGAGTCTCCGCTCCTACTATTACTGGGAGGCTCTGACTGCTAGAGAAGTTATGTACTTCCTCCCTTTTGGCTTGTTCCTCCACCTACATTTTGAAAGGAACCAGGAATCATCCTCTGGGGCCTGCAACACAGGGGGTGGTAGGGTCAGTGGCAGCACAGGATGGGTGGTGTCCATAAAATGCTCTGCTGGGGGACTGATTTCTCTGTGGGGGGGATCTTTAAGGGCCATGAGATAGGGAGGACCAGTGTTCTCATATGTAGGTCATGGTTGCTTCTGGTGAATTTAGGGTAAGAAGCACACACCATTATGCTGTAGGCAGAGCTGTGCAGGGTTACTGAGTGTGAATGGAATCCCAAGCTGGTGTAGAGCTTACCATGCCTCAGAGTAGACCCTTCACTTGATTGTAAGTTCTCTCAAAAAATCTTGAAATATCATGATTTTATGTCCCTGCCATTCTAAGGACCCTAATTCTCATGCCTTTCATAATATATCTTCCTTGACTAGGAAACACAGGAATTTTGCAAGGATTGGCTGAGGCTTTTCACCCTTTTTTGGTGGTAGCACCACGGAGCTGTGAGTCCATTTAGTGTCAAATCGGGGGTCACTATGCAGCTTGAAAAGGCATGGAAGGGCATGGCAGAGAAAGCCACTGGAGTCTCTGAGTTCAACATGCCCAGGAAAACCCACAAATATCAAATTATTACAATAACCTCTACTTTTAAGGTTTTGTCTTGAAGTTGATGAATGATTTTTGCTTACCCTTGCAGAAATATATGTGTGCTGTGTACATGCAGAATGCATGCCACATGCTTAATTGTGCAGTGTTTGCATGCAGTTTGCCTACACAAAGTGATCCTAAGCGAACCAGGTCTAAAAAGCAAATCAGGTTCACATGCTGCAAGCTTGACATGTGTGCAGCAGGTAAGCTGGTGTGAATGTCTTCTAAAAATTGCATCAGGTTCATGAGTTGCACACTTGACGTGAGTGCAGCAGTTAAGCTGGTGTGAACGTCATTTAAACATCACATCAGGTTCACATGCTGCGTGCTTGCAATGTTTGCAGCAGCTAAGCTGGTGCAACTCTCATCTAAAAAAACACATCAGTTTCTATTTCTTATACTACTGCTAGCAATTATAGTCATTAAAATACATTTTTATTTGAATTCCCATAAATATAAACCCATTAATTCTGATCCCTTTGCAAATTGTTTAATGGCTTTTGATTTTTGTCATTAAATTGCCATTAATTTGTAAAGTATTGTTTGCTTACTGCATTAAATGCCTAGGATATAGCCAGTCAACATCCCCAATGCCAGATGTACGAAGAGGGGCCTCTGTGTTGTGAAGCCTATCCTTTTTGTTTTAGACCATGCAAATCCCTTATGCATATTTAGTGCTACAAATGTGTTTCTCCATGACTGTTTTATCTCACTTACTTTCCCTTTGTCATTCTGTATTGAGCATATACACTATGGCCATGCTCAACACTCTTTGTGCTGAATAGGATCCTGGAAGCATGCACCATACCTCACATTTTGTCACTGAAATGAGGGATATGGACACTCAAAATGAGGGAAAATGAGGGACACTAACCCACATGATAATCAGGACACATCATGAAACATGGAGATACAGTACCAGAGAACACAGTGCAAACCATTGCATTAGCACCTGAGAATTAATTTCTACCATTAAGCAGGGGTACCATTTAGGTAGGGTGGGGAGGCAGTTGCCCCATCCCCCATATTTGTGCCTAGGTTGTTCTTATGTTGTGGCAATAATGGCATTAAATTTGGATTTAATCTTGTGCACAATAAGCGCCCACCTGGCTTGTGTGTGTTCACGCTGCAGGTACTCTCCAGACTCAACTGTGTCTGTATTGTGTTGTCCACATTCTCCACCTATAAGTGGTGGCACAATCACATGTGATGTGGATGAGCTCCAGCCAAGAAACAGCATGAGTTTTGCAAGTGCAACACTGTCTTTCCTGCCACAGAGAAGACAGACTGCAGAATACAGCTTGGAGGAGTCGGTTAGCACTAAACTCTCAATAGCAGTGCTGTGGCAGCATATTTTTGTTGGTCTACTCTTACTGAGTCTCCATCCCCCTGGTGGCTAAAGGGGCAGAGGGTGAGCTAGAAGCTAACTCAAGACTAGGCTACCTACTTACTCTACTAGGCTTGCCTTGAAAAAACCCAGCACAGACCCCCACAGCAGCAAGCTAGACTTAGCAGCAGTGATGACAGTGGTGTGGGTGGCCTTTATAGGCCTCAAAGACAGCAGTGCAGCAGCAGCTGCAGCAGCAACCAAGCAAGAAGCAAGCAACCCAGGTTGGGTGGGTTCAGTTAGTGAGGTGACTTGGTGACGGACCATGTTGGGGACCTGTGATGGTCGATCCTAGCACCTAGCTTCTGCTAGAAGGAAAGAGGGGGAGCAGACTGAAAACTAGGCTGATGCCACATTATGCCAGGCTGCAGGTTCTGGCCATATGGCTGGGTAGGTAAAAGTAAATACTTTTTTTTACAGGGGGATTGGAGAAGGAGGAAGAACTTAAATATTGATGTGTTTTTCACTTTTCATCACCTTTGGGTGGCTTCATGACCCATAGGGGATGGGTATTGAATGAAATGGAGTTGGGGAGAAAAATCGGGACAAAGTTCTTTCGAGGGGGGGCAGAACTTCAGCCTGGAAAAAAATTGGTTAGTAACTGGGTGAGTTTAAGCCCAAATATAATGCACTGCTCCAAGGTATATACAGATGAATCTTATACATTTGAATTTTTCTTGATTTGCATATCACTTTTCAGTCAAAACAAATAAGTTGTATCTTTTAGAGATGTTACAGACATTCTAGAGATGTCCCTTGCATTCATGAACTGTTGAGCGGTATGGTATGTACAGACTATCGGAGCTCCACTATAGTCAGGCTTATGCCCCCCCAGTGAAGCTGACATCCACATCCCCACACTCAGGCACATTATGACAACGGGAAAAGGAGACTGCAGGGGTGTGCACCATTGAAATGAATGGGGGTATTTTTTTATTACTATTTTAAGCATTATTGATGGAGAGTTGGAGATTAATAAAGGCCACCGCTCGACTATCAAGGGCCTTGTTAGTAGAACAGTGGCCTTCATTATTTTCCAACTCACCATCATAGTGTATAAAACAGTAATAAAAATAACTCCATTTATTTCAAGGGGGTACAGCCCAGCACTCTGACCCATGGACATCATCTCTGAAAGACTCCTACCTCTGGCTCCCTAGTACTCAAGTAAAATAATTTTTACTTATATCTATACTTGGTGGATTGTCTTTAGCAGCATGGCTGTACCCACTACAGCGTGTGTGCATGGGGATGGGGTGGGGGACTGGCCATGTGGGTGTATGTTAAGTTATTGCTACTTTTGTGTTTGTACTTTAAAGTCTGTTTGCATGGAAGCATTCAAAACTATGGAGAGAAAATAGTAGGCGTACAGGCCAGACAGAAGTAATTAAGTGGTTTTGTGGGTAAGTTTGTGTATTGGGGTGGGAAAAACCACATGTGTTTCCACTGGTATGTGTGCTACAGTTCAACTGTGAAACTGAGATGAGTAAGAGAAGAAAACTGAAAAGCATAACAGTGGCTACAAGCATGTGCATGCATGGAGATGTAGTCAGATACAGTATGTATTGATGTACAAGTGAGCCATATGTGTGCAGACAGTATGGCTTAGTGGTAACTCCAAGTCAGGAAACTTGGAGGTATGAAAACCTGGGTTTGAATCTCATCAACCCCCACTTGTGTATGGTGTGATCCTGAGCAAGTCACTTAACTTTTACGTGTGCAGTTATCAGTGACCACTTGCTTTTAGCACACATGCTGCATGCATGCAGTCTTTCCCAATTTACCATAAAAATCATGGTTTCCACACTTGCTTGCTGCATGCATGCCATATGCATGCAAGCAGTTCCAATTTAACATTTATATCATACTTGCATCATGCATATCACTTGGGTAGTTTTATGTGTGCAGCATGAAAACATTTCATATAATTATTTCTGTAAGAGTAGTCATGGAGCTGTGCCATAAGATCATGACAGATCTGTTCATGTGTAACACAGCACTGTTCTGTATTATCTAGTGTTTCCATTATCTGTGTAATGGCTGTCAAGTTCTTATGAGCTACTGACTTTAAGTCTTTTATAGCTGGAAAAACATGTGTTCCACATGCTTGAGTGGCAGAACGATGACTGTCATCTCGAGGAGTCAGAATCCTGGGCAGCTTAAAGTAGGAGGGAAAGTCAAGGACTGAATGATAAGTACAAACTGAGAAAAAAATTATACAGTATTGTTGTGATCACTGTGGTGAGAGTTTTCTATGTCTACCCCAATGGGAAGGTTTTATAAAGAAGGTAATGCAGATGCCATTAGATTAGGGGAGGGGAAGGGAGGGGAAGGGAGATGGGAAGAAATTTGGTAGCCATCTTCTTTAAGGTCAAGCAATGCCCTATCTTTTTATTTCAATGGCTGCCTACAGCTTGTACCTGAGGTGGTCCCACTCCCACTTGCTCTGTCCACTCAGTGCTGTCAAATCTATGCTCAGTAAACACGATCTGCTAATGCACTCAAATCATGAAAACATGTTTTGTTTTACAAAAATGAAAAGTGAACCATCACAAACTGATCCTAGTCCCAACATCCCTAACCACAGCCAGAAACCAAGAGCTCAGCCATCACATCTTAAACCAAAAATGCAACGACACTTTCTTGCTCATGATGCTGCAACATTTTAGCTGAACGCACTCGCTCTTCCCAAATGGGCAAAACCTGCTCAACTGGACAAAAAAGAAATGAAGCTTTCAGTTTTTAATAAAAGGAAAATGGCCATATTACTAAATGAAAAGACCACACGTTGAACCTCAACAAGTTGTAGGAAGCGCCCGCTTGCTAAAAGGTGCCACCATTTTCTGCCCAAATATTTGAAAACTCATGAAGTTCATCAATAAAAACACATGTCAGGGACATCAGCACATACTAATGGGAGACTCTATGATACGTGGAGTAGAAACTCCCATCCACCAAAGCAGATGAACGGAGATTGCAGTAAGATGCCTCTCAGGAACATCGGCATTGAGAGACACAGACCAGATCGATGGAATTGTGCGCAGCACCAAGCAGGACACACACATTCTGATTCATATTGGCACAAATGACCTAGCTAGTCAGTATATGGAGGAGATTAATCAAAATCTAACATGGCACAGCAAAAAACTAACTTCCCTCTCATCCAGCATCTCCTTCTCAGAAATTCTGCCTGTGTAGGAAAGGGGCATCAGCAGGCAGAATATCAGAAAAAGGAACATCTATGAGCTTAATACCTGGCTTAAAACTGGTGTCTACATCATGGGGACATGGCTACATCAGGAACTGGCAGAACTTCTAGGAAAGGGAGTTCTTTAAGTTCAATGGCCTGCACTTTACAAAGGAGGGGACACGTGCTCTCGATCAAAAATTCAACATCTTCGTCAGTCATTTAAACTAGTAGGAGGGGAAGGGGCACTAGCAACCATCGTGTCTTATGGACCAGCTGATGCCCCTCCCTAATCATCAAACACATAGATGGCACCAGGATGCTACATCACAACCACCACATGTGACAAAGGTTGGGGAATTCCACAAAGATGTTCCAAATGCACTAGAAATGGAAAGTGCACTAAACATAAAAACATAGACTTTGATAACAGATAAGGATTGGTTGGCCCACCTAGTCTGCCCATTTCCCTACCTACAGGATAAGCTGCAGATCCTATTTAACCAACAGCCTATTTCTTGCTACCCCCGACAAAAATTGCCTTATGTCTGTCCCATGCATTCTTGAAGTCTCCCACAGTTTTAGACCCCACAACCTCCTCGGGAAGACTGTTCCATGCATCCACCACCCTCTCTATATAAAAATACTTTCTCACATTGCCCCTGAACCGTCCCCCCTCTATCCTCAAAGGACACAAAATGTAAACAGAGTAATCATGCAACAAGCAGGACTAACCAGGGATGTAAGGCAATGTGCATTAATGTTTGTAGACTTCCAAACAAAATCCCAGACCTCACTGTCATGATGGCCGAGGCTCACCTTGATTGGGTTGCTATCATGTAGACTTGATTCACGGAGAACCACACTTAGGATGTTGCTATCCCTGGATACACTCTCTTCAGGAAAGACCTCAAGGGAAAGAAAGGTGGGGGAGTGGCTATATATATCAGAGACAGGATCAATGCAACTGAAATCCAGGGACTGCACAGCAATACAGAGGACCTATAGATCACTCTGGGAGCTGGTAACAGGGACCCTATCCAGGTAGGAGTGATCTACAGACTTCCTACCCAGGAGATTGAGAAGGATAAAGAACTCCTGGAAAACACACTGAGGATGGATGACAAAGGCAAGTTACTACTGCTTGGGGACATCAGTCTACCAGATGTTGAATGGTCCACCTTCACTACCTCCACAGTGAGGAGTAAAGAACTCCTCATTGCACTATGGGGGAGGGACTTACTGTAATCAATTGGTAGAGTCTCCCACTAGGGAATCAGCTATGCTGGACCTGGTACTCACGTAACAGTGCCAGGGTGTCAGACGTGCAAGTGGGGATCAACCTGGGCACCAGTGACCACAGGTCAGTCTGACTCTCAATTAACAACACAGAGAACCCTTGTCACACCAAACTCAGGGTGCTCAATTTCAGAAAAGCAAATTTCCCAAGAATGAGGGAAAGTATTAAAGAACTACTGGTAACTGATGCCACAGGGAATGTGGAAGACACCTGGATAAAACTGAAACACGCTACAGCTATAGTCTCAGCAGGATGCACAAAACAAATAAACAAATCCAGAAAATCAAAGAACCCACTCTGGTTTTCCAAAGAGGTGCCGACTATAATTAGTGATAAGAAAAAAGCTTACAAAAAGTACAAGGAGGTCAAATCCAAGAAGGATAGAGAAGAATATAAGATTAAACTCAAGGAAGCAGGAAAAGCAATTAGGGTAGCCAAGCCTCAAACAGAGGAAATAATAGTGCAGGGAGTGAAGAGGGGGGACAAAACATTATTTTGTTATATACGTAGAAAAAAAAGTAATGGAGGAATAACCAGCAACTAAAGAGGGACAGCTGGTGGAGAATGACAAAAACAAGATGGAAGTACTCAACAAATTCTTCTGTTCAGTCTTCACTCATGCACAAGCCAATGAATATCTCAACAACAGGGGAGAAGACACAAGCCCCTTTATAAAAGAAAGAGTCATTGAGGAGCTGTCTAAATTGAAGGTAGACAAGGCAATGGGGCTGGATGGAATATACCCAAGAGTGCTGAAGGAACTGCAGGAGAAACTTGCAGCCCCACTAGCTGAACTATTTATCAAGTCACTGGAAGATAGAATAGTGCCACAGGACTGGAGAAAGGCCATAGTTGCAGGAAATTACCACCCAGTCAGCCTGACCTCAGTGGTGGGTAAAGTAATGGAGACATTTCTTAAAGAAAGGGTAGCGGAATACCTGAAAGAAAGAGGGAAACTTGATCCAAAGCAGCATGGCTTCATGGCAGAACACACTTGCCAAACAAATATGACAGAATTCTTTGATTGGGTTACAAGAGCAGTGGACCACGTGCGGCTGTGGACGTAGTATATCTGGATTTTAGCAAAGCCTTTGATTCGGTTTCACACTGAAGACTAGCAAATAAATTGGAGCAAACAGGTGTAGGTAAGAAAGTGGTCAACTAGATAAAAAGTAGGCTACAGGACAGGACTCAGAGAGTTATGGTAAATGGCACCTTGTCGCAGGAGTGGTGAGTAACCAGTGGGGTTCCACAGGGATCAGTGCTTGGCCCAGACCTTTTCAACATATTCATCAGTGACATTGCTGAGGGACTGAAAGGGAAAGTCTGCCTATTCACAGATGATACAAAGCTCTGCAACAGGGTGGACACACAGGAAGGGGTCCAAGGAATGGAGGCAGAGCTAAGAAAGCTGTAGGAATGGTCCAAGAACTGGCAGTTGGGATTCAGTGACAAAAAATGTAAGGTAATGCACTTAGGTAAGAGGAACCCAGGAAATAACTATGCCCTGGAAGGGTAGCAATTGCAAAAGACAAAGATGGAACATGACCTAGGAGTTATGATATCAGATGATTTAAAGGGAGGAAAGCAATGTGAAAAAGCAACACTAAGGGCAAGTGGAATCCTTGGCTGCATAGGTAGAGGTATTACTAGCAGAAAGTGTGAGGTAATCATCCCACTCTATAGGTCCCTGGTGAGGCCTCACTTGGAGTACTGTGTGCAGTTCTGGAGGTCACACTTAAAAAAAGACATAGACCGTCTGGAATCTGTGCGGAGGACAGCCACCAAGATGGTGCAGGGACTATATCATGAACCTTACAAACATAGGCTCAGCCAGTTAAATCTATTCTCCCTAGAGCAGAGAAGGAACAAAGGTGACATGATAGGAACATTTAAATTTGTTAGATGGATAAACGCAATACATACTGGTAGCCTTTTTCAGGAAAATAGGACTGCGCATACAAGAGGATACAACTTATGCCTGATTGGCAGTAAATTCAGAACAAATGTTAGGAAGTACTTTTTCACAGAGAGGGTCATGGACCCTTGGAATAGTCTGCCACCTGAGGTGGTGGCAGCTGAATCTGACAGAGAATTCAAACAGGCATGCGACAGTCAATGTAGCCACCTCAACAAAAGCAGTAGATGGGGGGTAGACATCTCGGGCAGATTATATTGACTACATGATCTCCTCTGCCAGCAAATTCTTATGTTCTTATGCACAAGGTGCTTTAAGGACTACCCCCCTTATAGGTTCCAGGGGTAGGGCCAAATAGGTTCTCTTATTTACTGAAACTGTACCACCATGAGCCTTACTTTGCTTTGTTATTTGTTGTCCCTCAACTACTGCCTCCATGCATTGCCAAATGTAACAGCTGTTACCTTTCACTATGTATTATGTATTTCCTGCTCTTGTTATGTTCTTGCTATCTTTATGTTTCTACTCTGTGCTGCCTTACATGGCCTGGGTCATGCCTGAAAACGGCCCTTGGGATCAGTGCACCTACCCAGTTAAAAAAGTCATAAATAAATAAATAAATAAAATAAATAAGGAAGCACACCAGAAAGTCCATTTAATTTTCTATCATACAAATAAACAATTTAAAACAAATTTACAGTACCTGTAGTATCCTAACTTTTCTCCACTGAGTAAATGTAATATGCAGAGAGGACCTTGTGTGATAAATGATTTCTATATACTCGTGCTGGTTGACCTCAGACATCACACTCATGGCTTACGCCACTTGTGAGGTTACACAAGCTCAAACAGCACTTGTATAGATGAACCATTTATCTCACAGGTTCCCTCTGCATATCCTAAATATTTTCTGGCTGTCTCCCATACCAGCATAGTTAGGGCTGAGTAAGGTGTTACACCCCAATTTCTGTTCCTTAATAACTTTGGCAGCATTCAATGAAATGACTGAAAATGTGGCATGCACAGTCTGGCTGGCAGGGTCTCAACATGTGAAAAATTTTATGATGGCATATTGTGCAGTTTCAGAGAAATGGAATGTTGACGTTTAATGAATTACAGTGTTTTTTTTTTCCTATACTAAATACTCTTTTGTTTTTTGCTCTCATGTGCAACCTAGACAATATGGAATGTTTTTCCAAAATCTATAGGGTAGAAATGGCCTGTGCCAAGATAGTGTCTGTCAAAAGTTTTGTGAAAAAATATTAGTGAGTTCCAGAGTTATAAAGATTTAAAGGTTGTTTTTCTTTTTCTGAACATACTCAGTAGAACTTTTGGATAACCCTCTGATACAAAAGACAAGTTTACCTTTTGCGAACGTTCACCTTTCACAAAATTTGTGATTTATCATTCATGAGAAAAAATATTGTTCGTGACAGCTGCCATCTTCTTTTATTACTTGGTTACAAAGAAAGGGAATACATAAAAATGAAGAAATTAAAAAAAAAAGCATGAGTCTTGATAAACAGGACCAGATAAGTAAGAGTCTGCAATTTTTTCCCCCCCAAATGAGTCAGAAATACTTTTTGGGGATATTGGTTAACATAACTGAAATAGCTGATTTATATGTTGTGAGCCGAGAATTTATAAATGTGTGACACATAATTTTGTGTGCCACACATTTAGTGATGCACTTAAATGTGTGACACTGAAATGTGCAACACAAAAGTTCAATTTTTGTGTCTCGCATACTTTTACTCATAATGTGGCCATTTTAAAATATTTTAGTCTCAAATTTTGAATTATACTGATTTTAAGTATTTTGAGTTATACTGTTTACATGGCCCTACCTCATGAATAAAGATGGTGGGAATTTTCAAGTACAGGTTGTAAGGTAAGTACAAATTATGATACATAAATTGGTGACACAAAAATCTATGCGTCACACATTTTAGTGTATCACATACCTTCACTCATAATATGGACGTTTTGCAATATTTTAGCCCAAAGTTTGATACGGTTTACATGCCCCTACCACATGAACAAGGATGGTGGGAATTTTTAAATATAGGTCAAAAGGTGATTTTAAAGTGTGGAAGATGAATTTACAGCACATAAATTTATATGTCACACATTTTAGTGTCTCACATACTACTACTCATATCTAATCCATTTTACAATATTTTAGTCCACAGTTTGGGCTACACTGTTTACATAACCCTACCTCGTAAACATGGATGGTGAGAATTTTCAAGTACAGGTTGAGTACAGGTTAAAAGGTGATTCTGAAGTGTGACACGTAATTTATGTGTCACACGTTTAAGTGTCTTACATACTTTTACTCATAACTTAGCTGTTTTACAATATTTTATTTCTGAATTTTGAATATAATGTTTACATGGCCCTACCACATGAACAAGGATGATGGATGCTTTAGTGTCTCAAATACTTTTACTCTTAACTTGGTTGTTTTATAATATTTTAAGTCCAGACTTTGAATATAATGTTTGCATGTCCCTACCTTATGAACAAGGATGGTGAGAATTTTTTAATGTACAGGTCAAAAGGTGATATCAAAGTGCAACACATAATTTGTGACATGTGCATTTATTTGACACACATTTTAGGCTTACATACTTTTACTCATAACTCAGCCATTTTACAATGTTTTAGTGCCACATTTTGAATATACTGTTTGCATGACCTTACCTTATCAACAAGGATGGTGGGAATCACACATTTTAGTGTCTCACATACTTTTACTTATAACTTGACTGTTACACAATATTTGTGTCTCAAAATTTGAATATACAGTTTATAAAACCCTACCTGACGAACAAAGATAATGGGAATTTTCAAGTGCATTTAAAGAGCTACTGATGCTTCAAAGAAAACTTTAAAAAACATAATAATTAGGTACAATTCTGCTTGCATTCCATTTATATTTTATATATTTCTCCTCTCCATAATTTATTATTAATGTGTTTTAATATATGATTGTTTCCCATAGAGTTCATTTTGAGTTCATCTGTCTCTATAGCTTCCTCCCTACTTCAAGTCATAATCCTCTGTTGTGACATCGTAGTCTGTTGCCATGGGAGTAACTGTGAGGTCACAAGCAGTGCTCTATGACTTCAGGTAGGGAGAAAGCAGAATAAATAGATCAACTCTTCAAGGAGCAAAGATCCTGTTTTCATGCAAATTACCTCACTACTAAACAATGGGGAGGAGGAATAAAGAACTAATGGGAAATACTAGCTGGACAGTGTCTAAACATTATGGGATACAAAAATCTGTGATGAGTAAATTTTAGTGTCACACATTTTAAAGTGTAATTAAGTGTGTGTCACTAAAATTTAATTTTTCTGTTTCACATGGCTTTATTCATGACTTGGCCATTTTACAGTGTTTTACCCCCAGTCTTGAATATACTGTTTACATGACCCTAATTCAAGAACAAGGATGCTGGGATTTTTCAAGTACAGGTCAAAAGGGAATTCTGATGCCACTCTGTGAAACTACCTTTTGGGTGGAATTTAACACACCTAGGTAACCATGTTCATACGGTATGGTCAAAATAATTTTGTGCTGCACACTAAAGTGCAACACAAAAATATGCAACATTAAAATTTTCTGTTTGCACCAAAAATGGAATTCATGGGTTGCACTTAAATGCAGATGGACTTTTTCCTTGGTACAGGGACTGAAAGGCTATGCACATATGCATCTGTGCAGCAGATCCCAAAGGGTCTTGTGTGAATGAGAATAAGATTCTACTATTGCAAAAAGAATGAAATTCATTGCTAAAAAACACTGTGTTAATGCACCAAATAGGGTTCACCTTAATGCCACAAAAGTAGGGAAATGTGGTGTTAGGGTTTCCAACCCCAATTCCACATCCTCCAAGCAGCAAAAGGACAAGACCACACAAGCAACCATAGACAGCCATCATCAGGCAAGACAAACAACATACAGCTATGTCCAGATGACAAAAATGCAGTAGTACTAATGTGCTACCATCATGTATTTGTATCTGCAGCATGTACACTGCAAGACATACACACTCAATTCTGGCCACAGGTAGAAACCCACAATGTTCAAATCAAAACATTGCTTCTGTCTGCAGAGCACAGGTCCCTGAATTCACATATAAAAATACATGATACCAAAATTAGAAGAGTTCTATTATCTGCAGAAACACAGACCCTTATGGGGTCAGCTTTTCTGTAGCCACAGGTACTCATGAACACTATAAGACATACTCACACTCCTGGCTGCAGAAACACAGGCCCCTAGGGGGCCTGCACTTCTGCAGCCACAGGTGTAAGACATGCACACTGAGCTCTGGCTGCTGAAGTGCAGACTTTGTGAAATACGTAATAACCAAATAGCAATACTACTTCTGTCTTCATAAGTGCAGGTGCTAAAGAGGCCAGCACTGCTGTAGCTGCAGGTGTAAGACATATATATATATATAGTAACCATGTATATATATATATATATATATATATATATATATATATATATATATATATATCAGTATATATATATATATATATATATATATATATATATATATATATATATGAATATATATATATATATATATATATATATATACTGAATATATATATATATATATATATATATATATATATATACCAACTTTTGTTTGTTGAGCACAGGCCCCTATGGGGCCTCAACTTGTGGTACTGCATACAGCAATCCATGATACCAAATTACAATGCTATGCTTTTCTGCAGGAGCAAAGACCCCTGTGGGAGCAGTGGTTCTGCAGCCACAGGTGTAAGACATAGACACTGACTTCTGTTTACAGAGTACAGGCCCCTGTGGTCTCCACACTTCTGCTCTGGCATATAGAAATCCATGGTATTCAAATTGCAACACTACTTTTGTCTGCATAAACATATGTCCCTGTGGGGGTAAGTGCTTCTGCAGCCAGAGGTACTCATGCACACTGTAAGACATAAACACACACTGCAGAAGCTTCTTTTGTCATATGAAGGGATCCTTTTTCATGAGGCTGTGTCATTCATATGAAAAAGGACACCTTCATACAAAAAAAAGAGTTTGGAAAAAACTGTCCGAATTCTTTTTTCATATTAAGGAATCTTTTTTCATATGCCCCAACTCCTTATTCATATGGCCATATGAAAAAAGAAATTCGGATCACAAACAGAAGATTTAAAAATGTATAAAAGAGACATTTCTGGGCAATTTTTCAAATAGGTAACTCCAGAATCCACCTAACAGGGTCCTGATTACCAAGATTCATGTGTTGGTGTCTCACTTTTATTGGTTTTCAAAAACATTTTTGAAAAAAAAAACAGAAACAAGATGGTGGCTATACAAAAAAATAATTTCTTCTCATGAAAAAAGATTACCCCATATGAAAAAATTATCTTTTTTTCTACGGATCAAATTATTTTTCCATACCAAGCAGCTACCCAAAAAAATGTACTGATCATGCTCAGAACCAGAATTTCAAATTCTTATAATTTTGGAATGAATTAATATTTATTCAACAGTCTGGTGAAAGGTGCCACTGTGGCCCAAACCCTTTCTACCCTGAACATTTCAGAGCAAAATTCCAAACTGTCTGGGCTCTAGGTGATGATGAAAAAACAAGCAAAAAAAAGAGCTTTATAACTTATTTTGCTATCCAGATGATAAAACCCTCACATCTGAACAGAGCAAAACTCATTATCTCAAAAGATCTTACCTCCAAGACTACACATGAAAAATGTTATGCAAATCTGTTGAACAGCTGTGAAGTTATTAAAGTGCAAAGTCTGGGATTTAACATAGAAATGCCTACTCAACCCTAAATACAGTGGCACTACCTTCCCGCTATGATATACTGCATGTATATGTATATGTATATCACTGTCTCTATGTCTATCTATATGTATTATAGTGGTGTGGTCGCACCACTATAGATAGGGTTTAGTAGGCTGTTCAGTGTTAAACTCCAATTTTTGCGCTTTAATAACTTTGTAGCCATTCAAGGAATTTGACCAAAATGTTGAATGCACTGTTGGAAGCTCATGGACTCTTGATTTGCTAAGTTTTGTTTCAACTAAATGTGCAGATTCTGAGATCCGACAGTGCAATATGTGTAAAAATTGTTTGGTTTTTGCAGGGTTTTTTTTTTGTCAGCCCTTAGTGCTCAGATGGTTTGGAATTTTGGTCTGAAATTTCCTGGGTTGAAAAATCTTCACCCAGAGTAGTGCCTTTTGCTGGTTTGGTGAAAAAAATAATAATCCCTTTCAGAGTTATAAGTATTTGAAATTTTGGTTCTGAGCATGCTCAGTAGGCACTTTAGGAAAGACGTTTGAAACAAAAAAAAAGATTTGACCATATGATAAAGGATCCTATTTTGTATGGGACCAATTGTATGGCAACCATTTTTTGTATTGTTTAAACTTATAAACATTTAACGAACATTAAAATAATGTCTTAAAAAAAACACCTAAACCTAACTAAACAGCACTTGGTTAGCTAGATTCTGGTGTTTGTTTGTCTGTTTTTTAAAAGCTGGCAGAAATAAGTTTTCGGGAACCAAAAATCCAGGGTGCCCAGCTTAGCAAGAGGAATCATTTACCCGCATTCTTTGTATGAGAACAACAGGACTTTCTTGACTACTGCAGCCACAGCTGGAACTCATGTTGTGGGCTGCAATGAGAGCAGTGAGCCACCATTTCCCTGGTGTCTAGTTGTGCCCCCCCCATTGCTGTCTCTTTATGTATGTAATGTGTTGCCCTGGTGTCTAATGGCACACCTCCAGCCTCCGATCACCATTTCCTAACTTTTATAATGTTTCCCTGGTGTCTAGTAGCATTCCTCCACCCTCTTTTATAATGTTTAATTGGTGCCTTGTGGCTCCCCCCACCCTTTGATCATCATCCCCTTATGTATCCCTGGTGTCTAGAGGTGCCCCCACCCTCCAATCACTGTTCCCATACTTTTATAATGTCTCCCTGGTGTCTAGTGGTGCCCATTCCCTCCAATTACCATCCCCTTATATATCCCTGGTGTCTAGTGGCACCTCCCCACCCTCTGATCCTCATCTCCATCTTATCTTTCCTGTAATAAAGAAAACAGTACCTCAAAGTTTTCTTAAATAAACCTGTAAAAAAGAAAATGGTCCCTCACAGATCCGATCCCCAGGCCTGACCACCCACTGGGCACCCACCACCCAGCCCCCCCACACCCACCTCACACCCTCACTCACCTAAACACATCACAGAGCAAAAATCACTCCCCGATCCAAGACACATCTTGCTGTTGGAACCACCAGCTGCAATATGAGAAACTAGGGTAAGTGCAGTTCAATGTATTTCAATGGGATTTTGGACATTGATTCATAACTTTGTCATTTTTGCAAACATTTGGCCTGAAATTTTTAACATGACCTTTCAGGGACCCCACCCCATGACCGATGGCAGTGGAATTACACAAATCAAGCCCAAAAGGTGATTTTAAAGGTTGCTTGATGAAATCACTTTTCAGGCAGACTATGAAAATTTTTACAACTCTTGTTCATGAGGTGGGGTCTTAAGAAGGCTATGTTGAAAACTGTAGGTCAAAATATGTAAAAATGTCAAACTTATGCACATATATTGAAATGTTACTACACTTGCTCGTAGCTTTGTTACTTCTAAATATTTTGACCCCAAATTTTCAGCATGGCCATTTTTTAACATCATCTCATGAACATGACAGCTGACATTTTTCAAATTCTGGCAAAAATATGTTTTCGCACCTGTGGTGCAGAATGAAGTTTTAATGCTACAGAATAACGTTTTGGTGAGGATTTGAAAAATTTCACTTCTGGTTTTACAAGCAGTAGTAAGAAGAAGGCTATGCAGACAATTTGGTGTACACATATTGTAAAATGCCCAGATTATGAGTGAGCATTACAGCTTTTCAACGTTCACTCATAACTTCACTAATTTTTATTATTTTGAGTCCAAACTTTCAACATATATAGCCATTTTTCCACACTACCTCAAAAACCTGACATGTGTCTTTTTTTTAATCCAGGATGAGATGTGTTTTTGCACTTCTGGTGTAAAATGACATTTTGGCCAGTATACTATAAATGGTACATGTCATGTTTATAAGGCATATCATAAAATGAGTATCTTGAAAATGTGGGATTAAAAGTGAACAAATTTTGTGTGTAGTGGCACTCTTGACCCCTGGTAGGTATGTTCTGTGAACCCATCCTGGTGAGCTTAGTTTGGGAGTGAGCTCAATGACCCAGCTGGATGGGGTGAGGGTGAAGGGATGATGCTGTTATTCAACACACCCCAGCAAGGGAATGAAAGGTTCAGGGTTGTCCACACAGGCCTGAGTACCATATAGTAAAAGCAACAATCCTTTTGGCATAGGCCCCTGGACTTCTGCACCCCTGGCTGATAGGGGGCCCTGTGCATTGGCTGATAGATGCGCTCTTTGCCCTGTGTATCTGTATCTGTGGCCACATGGAAATGCAAGGACTACAGGGCCATGAGCATCTGCAGCCCACTAGACAGCCCCATGAATTCTTCGCATCCATTGCTTCACTGAAGTGCATGGCTCTCAAGAGCCCTGCACTTCTCTAGGTGGACAGAATGTTCCATTGGTGCAGGCCATCAGGTCCTGAATGGACCTGGGTGAATAAGGATATGATTCCACTATCTCAAAAAGAAAGAAAATTCTTTGCAAAAACATTTTTTTAATGCACTAGTTAGTGTTAAACTGACAAAAGTAGGGAAATGTGGTGCTAGGGTTTCCAACCCTAAGATCCCACATCCACCATTCAGGCAGCAACAGGAAAAACCATTATGGTTTCACCTCACCTGTATCTTCGCAAATCAGGCATGGGGTGTGCCTTTAGGCTGTCAACCATAATGCTCACCCCATTCTTATATACTCTACTCATCTTAGCATCTTTAATGATCAAATGGGGTGAGCATTAGGACTGACAACCCCACAGCACACCTCACGCCTGATTTGCAAAAATACAGGAGAGGTGAAACTGTAATGTTTTTATCTGTTGCTACCTGTAAGGTGGGGATGGGGTGTTAATGTTGGAAACCCTAATGCCATATTTCCCTACTTTTGTCAGTCTAACTCTAACTAGTGCATTTACAATGTTGTTTGAGAAGAATATATATATATATATATATATATATATATATATATGTGTATGTATTATAGTGACGCAGTAGCGCCACTATAGTTAGGGTTAATACAAAGTTTTTATGTTAAAGCCCACATTTTTCACTGTAATAGCTTTGCAATCATTCAACAAATTTGCACAAACTTTTACATGCATGGTCTCTTGGGGAAGATCTCTTGACATGCCAAGTTTCATCCCAGACAGATTAGCAGATTCTGAGCTGCGGATAGTGAAAAAAAAAACTAAAATTCAATATGTTTTGCGTTTTTTTTCTCATCACACTGCACAGAGATGGTTTACAGTTTTGATCTGTAAGTTATATGGTAGAAACAGCTTTGGTTATGAAACTGACCAGCATTTATTTGGTGAAAAAAATATTAATCCATTCAAATGTTATAGCATTTTTAAAATCCAATTATTTTCAATGGGATTTTTATTTTTCAGGATAGCTGCACGGTACGAAAAAGAATCTTGGTACATCAGGGACAAATCCTGGTCTGCCAGTTGTCAGTCGTGGCTTGCCAGAAAAAATTCCTTGTATATCAGTCGCCATCTTGTTTTTTGACCCCCCCCCCCCGGGAAAAAGTGTCATAACTCTGTCCAGGGACGTCTGTCTCACACATCAATATGTGATTTCTGCTCATCGGGAGTTGATGAGCTGCGTTGTGTGCTTTCCTGTGTCTCTATGCCCTCAGAAACATTTTTTTATTTCAATCCTTGTTCATGACTTGCTTAACTCCATGTTCACCACCCTGATTTGTCAGTGGCAGACAAGGAAATTGGCTGGTGGACAAGAATGCCTGGTTTGGACATCTGATCACAAATTTTGACAACCAGATGGCCAGACCGGATCCTTGTCCACCTGTGATGAATCAGGGTGGTGAAAGAGGAATTCAGCTGATGGACAAGGATTCCTGTCTGGCCATCTGGTCATGAAAATCTGTTGACTAGATAGCCAGACCGGGGAATCCTTGTCTGCCAGCCGATTGACGAATCAGGTTGGCAAACAAGGAAAGGAGATGGCGAGCAAGGATTGCTTTTCAGCCATTTCCTGCTGTAAAAAAGTGCTTCTGAACTGTTGCGGGATCATCTGGTCCCAAATAAATGTATTTCTTTGCCCCTCTTAGCCCTGTTGTCTAGTGGCACCCTCCCTCCAATTCCTATATTTATTTTTTTTATTAAAAAAATAAATAATTGTTTTAGTGGTGTTCTGCCACTTATATTTTTTGTTGCCAAACTGTTGCAGGACCATCTGGTCCTCAATAAATGAATTTCTTTGCCCTCCCCCCCTTAGCCCTGGTGTCACTAGGGTGGCTCCCTCTACAAGAGCATTTTGATTATGCTCTTGGTTGCCTAGTGGACAACTCACTCAGGAACCGGAACCAGTCCCTCTATGCAAAACTGCTGAGGGATAGAGTGGCCTCGAGGTCACTTAGAGCATCCTCTGTCCCCATTAGAAGTACCCCATGCCTCTACTGCCATGGGTATGACAGCTTTCTCCATTTCAGCTCCCTCCCTATGGAACAAGCTCCCACCATCTGTCCGCTTGTCTTCCTCCCACATGGCCTTCAAACGGAACCTAAAAACCTGTCTCCTGACTATGGCAAGCTGTCATTGCATGCTAAAATAACCTTGGATCTTGTAACCCACTTCCCCTCTGGGTTTTCACCTTTTCTTTCCTTTTCCATCTCCTGCTAGCTCCTCTATCACCTTTCATTCCACAAACCCCTCTCACTAGCTCTGAAGTTTGATTTCCAGGTTAGCCCTGCAATTCTTTTATAACCTGCATTGTTTGAAAATTGAACCTGCACTATTTTGTATATAGAACCTGCGCTGTTGTATATAATACTTGCACTGTCTACTATAAAACAATCCTAATGTTAGTATAGATAATTGCTTATCTTCTGTACTTCTGTATATAAACTTGCACTATTTTTCTACTGTAAAACAATCCTAATGCTATTGTATATAGTCATTTATCTCCTGTACTTTCCCTTTTTTTATTAGCACCCTTTGTTTGGGGTGTGTACTAATGCACTGTATGTACCAATGTCACTTTCTTCCATGTTTTGTTGTCACTTCATTGGCCCGGGTTGTGCCTGAAAATGGTCCTCTGTATCAGTGCACCTACTCAGTTACCAAAGACATAAATAAATAACTAAATACATAATTAATTAATTAATTAATTAAATAAATAAATAAATAGTGCCCCCTCCCAATTCCAATGTTTCATAGGACTGTAAATTGCACTTTGTTCTTCTGTTCACACATGCTAGACATGCAGCAGTTTTCAGAGCATGTGTGTTTCAGTCCCTGTAGGGTTCCTACACCCTGTATGGAAATCCCCCATGGATTAACTTTGACTGTTACAGATCCTCCCTGTTCCAAAGGTGGATAAACAAATGAAGCACAAATTTCTACAGTGATATGTATATCTTCTGACTTCTTACAGACATCTAATTATGCAAATAGGCACACCATAACAAAAAAGCTTCCCAATCCTCAGTAATCCCTGGTGGCTAATGGTCCCTCCCCACCTGCCCCACAAGAAAACAACATATCCCTATTACCTGGTAGCTAGCAGTCCCTCCCCCCAACGGATCACCCACCCAACATTTTTTTTTTAATTCTCCTTGTTTTAAATAGTGAACGATCCTTCCCCCCTTCCCTTGCTGGACAGTGCCTACAGCATGACACATGCCCTGATGTCCTGGTGGCTAGTGATTCCTCCCATTCACCTGTTCAGCCCCAGTATAAGGTATCTGTACTTTTTACAAAAAATTCCCTAGTGGTCTAGTGGTTTCCCAACCCCCTCCCGATCCCGACCCCCTGTCCCATATTATTTCCCTGGTGGTCTAGTGCCCCCACTCCAAAGCAGGTGTCCCACCACCCCACTCCACCCATCCCGAACCCCAGTGGGTGGACTGGCACATCCCTCCTCTCTCCTCCATGGCCAGCCCACTCATTAAGCTGTCAATGAATACTCAGGTGTACAGAACACACTTATAAAAATGAATCCCTTTTTGTGAGCTGTCAAAATCCCTTTTTATCTGCCGATTCCCTTTTCGTGAGGTGTTAAAATCCTTTTTCATATCGTGAAAAAGTATTAGTAGTTTTGGAACTAGATGGCACTGCCTTTTTGTGAGGTGTAAAAATACTTTTTCTCATCGCAAAAATGGATTTTGATGCCTCACGAAAAAGGATATTTAAAGTTTACTGTTTCTTTGTCACTTCACTACAAAGAAATGGTTAGGACTTTTGGACTGACATTTACAAGGTACAAAGGGGTTGCCCCACAGATGTGACTTTTGCTGGTCTGGTGACAAAATTTGCATCACTTCCATACTTATAACATTCTGAAGTTTAGAAATTTCCCATAGGATAACATTGTGGCAGGCACTGAACTTTTTGGCAGCTATATCTCGAAAACGCTTCAAGATATGGATTTTTTGTTAAATGCAGCTACTAAGCAACGATGCAGGTTGCTAGGCCTTGATTATAACTGCTTTGGAAATTTTCCCAGTGTCCCTATGGTTACTGTTATATTGTGCCATTTGTAGCACAAGGGTTACTTGGAATGTCTGTAGCCCTGTGATCTGTCTCTACAGTTATGGATAGATGGGAGTGCAGGGCCCAGAGGCCCTGGGCTCCCACATATGGATACCATTATGATGCACATATGGATACAATTAATGAGAGTGCATGGCCCTCCATTATGCAGTGCTGGGACCGTAGGGCCTAGAGGGCCCTGTGCTCCCAGAGGGAGATGAGGGTTACTTACAATGTCTTTACACTTATGGATAGATGGGAGTGCAGGGCCCAGAGGGCCCTGTGCATCCACAACACACTATAGGCTGATGGGAGCACAGGGCTCACAACCACATAAGGGTAAGATTACATTTTCTCAAAAAGTAAGGAAATTCATTGCAAAAAAAAAAAAACTTTGTTAATGCATCAGTTACTGATAAAGCAACAAAAGTAGGGAAATGAGGCATTAGGGTTTCCAACACTGCCCCTCCCCACACCCAACCGTACCACCGGACCCAACCCCCACCCTTCACAGAGCAACAGGTGTCAGGATGTGCTTTGAGGTCATTGAACCTAATGCACTCCCCATTCTCTTATGCTGTACCATGCTAGCTTTCTTACACATAGAATGGGGTGAGCATTAGGGCTGACAACCTCAAGGTATACCCAACACCTGTTAGTATGTGGGTGGGGTGGTATGAGTGGTAGGGTTGGGTGGGTGTTAGGGTTGGAGACCCTAATGTCTCATTTCCTTACTTTTGTTGCTTTAACCCTAACTGATGCATTAATAAAGTTTTTTGCAATGGATGTAATATAATATAATATAATATAACATAACATATAACATAACATAACATAACATAACATAACATAATATAATATATTATAATATAATATAATATATATGCAGGCACTTTAATGTTAAACCTCAGATCTTGTACTGAAATAACTTCAAACCTGTTCAATAGTTTTGCATGATAATTTGTATGCACATTCTCATAGGGTAGATCTCTGGATGTGCCAAGTTTTGTTTCAATCAGATGTGCAGTTTCTGAGTTCTGGAGAGTGCAAAAAGTGATTTTTTGGTTGAGTTTTGCTGTTTCTAAGCAGTTTACCTTAGCTAGCCTAGCACCCACACAGTTTGGAATTGTGATTTAAAATTTTCAGGGTAGACAGGAGCTGGCCCATGGATGTGCATTTTGCTGGTTTGGTGAAAAACTATGAATCCATTTCAAAGTTATTTAATTGTTAAATTTCTGTTCTGAACATGCTCAGTAAGCCTTTCAAGACAGCTGTATGAAACAAAAAAGGAATCCTTTTTTTGTATGGGAATAATCCTTTTTCATTTGCTGTCATTTTGTGATCCATGTTTTCCCTATAAAAAATCTCAAAACCCACAAAACTGACATCCTGGAGAGAGACCAACACATTTATTTGTTTCTTTGGGACTCCGTTAGGTGTCATCTACACCTAATTGTTCGGTCAATGACTCCAAAATGTGTTTTTTTTTTAACATTTAAAATCCTTCTTTTTGTGACTCACTTATGCTTTATGATATGAAAGAGGGATCCTTTTTGGTATTTGCATAATTCTTTTCATGAGGGGTGCAATCTTTTTTCATTTACCACTATTTTGTTGTCCTTTTTCTTAAAAAAAAAAAATTTGAAAACCAACAAAAAAATGATAGCCTGTAGAGGGACCAACACAAGTATACTGGACTTTAGAAGGGCCGACTTTGGCAAAATGGGTGAATACCTGAGGAATGCACTAGCAAATGGCCAAAAAGGATTGGTGGAAGAACAATGGAGAAAAATCAAAACTGCTATCATAGAGGCAACAAGCCTTTGTGTGAAACAAATAAAGAAAACAAAGTGGAATAAAAAAACACTATGGTTCTCAAAAGAGGTGGCAGGGAAAGTTGAGGAGAAAAAGGCTGCATTCAAAAAGTATAAGGAATCACAGAAGGCACACGACAGGTACCTGTATCAATTAAAGCAGAAAGAAATGGGGAAGGCAGTCAGAATAGCAAAGGCCCAAACCAAGGAAAAAATAGCCAACTCAGTTAAGAAGGGGGATAAAACCTTTTATAGGTACATTAGGGAGCATAGAAAGGTTAAGGGAGGAATAGTGAAGATTAATAAAGGAGAGGGGAGGTGGGCAGAGTGAGACAGTGAAAAGGCAGAGGTACTGAATGAATACTTTTGCTCAGTATTCAAAAAAGAAGATGAGGAGGAGTTACCTAAACCAGACAATAGAAGCACTCTGGGTAGGGGGGTTGACACCAGTCCATTTACAGAAGAAACAGTCCTGAAAGAACTCCTAGAACTCAAGGTGGACAAAGCAATGGGGCCTGATGGGATTCACCCCAGAATCCTAAAAGAACTAAGGGAGGACCTAGTGACACCACTGACCACACTTTTTAACAAATCATGGGAGGATGGGGTGGTACCTGAGGACTGGAGGAGGGCAGATGTGATTCCCCTTCACAAAAGTGGGAGCAAGGTAGAAGCAGAAACTACAGACCTGTAAGTTTGACCTCAGTGGTAGGGAAAATGATGGAATCACTTCTGAAAGAAAGAATTGTTGAGTACCTAGAGGCCAGCGGGGCACAGGACCCAAAGCAGCATGGATTTACAACAGGAAGGTCATGTCAGATGAATCTAATTGATTTCTTTGACTGGGTGACAAAGTAATAGACCAGAGGGCTGTGGATGTGGCCTACCTAGACTTTAGCAAGGCATTTGACACAGTCCTGCACAAAAGACTAATAATCAAGTTAGCCAGCCTGGGAGTGGGTTCCAGGGTGGTAGCTTGGGTAGCAAACTGGCTGCACAACAGGACACAGAAGGTAATAGTGAATGGAACACATTCCGAAGAAAGGGGGGTTACTAGTGGATTACCTCAGGGCTCAGTACTGGGTCCAGTCCTCTTTAACATCTGTATTCAATGATTCAGTGCAAAGAAGTGCAAAGTAATGCACCTGGGAAATAAAAATCCAGGAGAAGAGTACACAATAGCAGGGGAGGTACTAACAACAACAATAATGGAAAGGGATCTGAGTGTAGTCATATCAGATGACCTAAAGGTGGGTATGCAATGTGGTTAGTCAGTAGAGAAAGCTAGGGGGATACTGGGATGCATAGGGAGGGGCATCACAAGTAGAAAAAGGGAAGTGGTTATCCCTCTATACAGACAGTTGGTGAGACCCCATCTGGAGTACTGCGTGCAGTTTGGAGACCCTCATCTATGCAAGGACATAGACAGGATGGAAGCAGTCCAGAGGAGGGCAACTAAAATGGTGCAGGGTCTACATCAGAAACCATATGAAGAGAGACTGAGAGAGCTTAATATGTATACCCTTGATGAAAGGAGGGACAGGGGGACATGATAGAAACTTTTAAGTACCTCAAGGGAATCAACAAAGTCCAGGAGGGTAGCATCTTTCAGAAAAAGAGATGCGTAAGAACAAGTGGGCACAATTTAAAGTTAGAGGGAGATGGCTCAGGGGTAATGTGAGGAATTCTTTTTCATGGAGAGAGTGGTGGACGCATGGAACCGCCTTTCTGGAGAGGTTGTGGGGTCTAAAACAGTGGAGGAATTCAAACATGCATGGGACAGACATAAGGCAATTATAGTGGGGGGTTGCAGGAAATAGGCTGTTGGTTAACTAGAATCTGCAGCTTATCCAGTAGGTAGGGAAATGGGCAGACTGGGTGGGCCAAGTGGTCCTTATCTGCCGTCAAAGTCTATGTTTCTATAGGTGACATTGCAGAGGGCCTGGAGGGAAAGGTATGTGTCTTTGCAGATGACACAAAGATCTGTAACAGAGTTGATACACAAGGAGGGGTAGAAAGGATGAGAAGGGACTTGGCAAGGTTGGAGGAATGGTCAGACATATGGCAACTTAGATTAAATGCAAAGAAGTGCAAAGTAATGCACCTGGGAAACAAAAACCCAGGAGAAGAGTACACAATAGCAGGAGAGGTACTAACAACAACAAAAATGGAAAGGGACTTAGGGGTAGTCATATCAGATGACCTAAAGGTGGGTAAGCAATGTGAGAAGTCAGTAAGGAGAGCCAGGGGGATACTGGGATGCATAGGATGGGGCATCACAAGTAGAAAAAGGGAAGTGGTTATTCCTCTGTACAGACAGTTGGTGAGACCTCATCTGGAATACTGTGTGCAGTTTTGGAGACCCCATCTATGCAAGGACATAGACAGGATGGAAGCAGTCCAGAGGAAGGCAACTAAAATGGTGCAGGGTCTGCATCAGAAACCATATGAAGAGAGACTGAGAGAGCTTAATATGTATACCCTTGATGAAAGGAGGGACGGGGACATGATAGAAACTTTTAAGTACCTCAAGGGAATCAACAAAGTCCAGGAGGTAGCATCTTTCAGAAAAAGAGATGTGTGAGAACAAGGGGGCACAATTTAAAGATAGAGGGGGGAAGGCTCAGGGGTAATGTGAGGAATTTTTTTTTCATGGAGAGAGTGGTGGATGCATGGAACCGCCTTCCTGGGGAGGTTGTTGGGTCTAAAACAGTCGGGGAATTCAAACATGCATGGGACAGACATAAGGCAATTGTAGCAGGGGGTTGCAGGAAGTAGGCTTTTGGTTAACTAGAATCTGCAGCTTATCCAATAGGAAGGGAAATGGGCAAACTGGGTGGGCCAAGTGGTCCTTATCTGCCGTCAAAGTCTATGTTTCTATGTTTCTATCTTGGTCATCTGGACTCTGTTATGTGGATTCTGAACTTCACTGTTGGCAAATTGACACTGAAATGTGTTTTCTGTTATTGATTTTGAATCCTTTTTCATGACTGGCTGACGCTTCTTTTGTTTGGTCGCTCATAAAAACATTTTTGTATGAATGATAACTTCAGTATTTTTTTGTTGTACTTTGAACAGGCATAGCACTGAGACAGTTTAGATTTTGGGTCTCAAATTTTCAGGGTAACAAGGGGCTGGCCCAGAGATGTGCCTTTTGTTGTTTGGGTTACAAATTATTCATTCAAGCCAAAGTTATTATGCTTTTTGTGACTCACTTACACTTTCTGATATGAAAGAGGAATCCTTTTTCATTTTGGTATGATCCTTTTTCATGAGGAGTACAATCTTTGTTCATTTGCTGCCATTTTGTTACCCTTTTTTTAAATAAATTTGAAAACCCACAAAAAAAATATTTTCATGACTCGCTTACATTTTATGATATGAAAGAGGAATCCTTTTTCATATTAGCATAATCCTTTTTTGTGAGGGGTACAATATTTTTTCATTTGCCACCAAATTTGAAAACCCACAAAAAAATGATATCCTGTAGAGAGACCAACACCAATATCTTGCTCACCTGGATTCTGTTATGTGGATTCTGCACTTCATTGTTGGTGAATTGACACCAAAAAGTGTTTTATGTTATTGATTGTGAATCCTTTTATGTGACTAACTGATGCTTCTTTCATTTGGTCATTCAATACAAACATTTTTATATAATGGTAACTTCAGTATTTCTTTGCTGTACTTAGCTCACCACCCCCCTTGATAGAAAATGAGGTTAGATCCTCAGTAAAAAAGAGTCTGGAAACTAAACATTTTTCAAAGGAAGAGACGTTTGCTAAATCAAAGGAACAAATGCAACCAATAAATAATAATCTGAGAGACATCTTACTGATAGGAGACTCAATAACTAGAGGCACAGATACATTGGTATGCAAAGGAAGGAATGAGAGAACCACTGTTAGTACCCTGCCTGGAGCTAAATTAATTGACATTAAATCAATGCTTAATGGATTGATGTCAAATACTAAAGAACCGATAGTGTTGCTACATGCAGGAATTAACGATATAGGGAAAAGAAATATTAAAAACATTTATGAAGATTATGAGGAAGTGACATCTAAAATTGTGTCCAGAGGGGGAGATATCATTATTTCTGGTATTTTTTCAGTTAGTGGCAGACAATATATAAAAAAAAAAAAATAGAGAGATCCGCATGGTAAATAGCTGGTTGAGTGAATGGTCTCATCTAAAGGGATATACTTTTTTGGTCAACTGGGATATTTTTGGGGATGAAAGACTAAAAAGTCCAGATGGTCTCCATCTGAATAAAATAGGTACACAAGTGTTGGCCTGTAGATTCAGTGATTGTATAAAGACTCATTTAAATGAATAAAGGGGGGTGCAGAGGGGTAGAGGATGAGGATACGATAAATGATATCTCACAACCCAAGGAAGAAGCTGTTAGCAACAGCACTCCAAATTAATGGAAAACTTTGTTAGTAAATGCAAGAAGTCTTAACAATAAAATGGATGAGCTTAAATACATCATGGAATCCCAGCAGGTTAAAATCTGTGCAGTTATGGAAACTTGGTGGGACCAAAGGCAAACTTGGGAGCAGGAGATAAGGGGTTTTAAATTATTCACAAAATCACGACAATATAGGAAGGGAGGAGGAGTGGCATTATATGTCTCAGATGATATCCAGGCAGAAGACATTACTGTTTCCATTGATTCATTAGAGCAACTGTGGATTAAAATCTTCCCTTTAAAAACACCAAAGATATTACTAGGGGTAATTTATAGGCCTCCATCTATCAAACAGGAAGATGATATCAGTTTACAAAATTTCATCCTAAACTTAAACCCTGCAGATAGAATAATAATATTAGGGACCTAAACATACGTGGGATACAGTGGGACATACAAAAGGCAGAAAACAAACAAGAAAAAATATATATGGACATATTTGATCAGATGGGGCTTGAACAGATGGTCACTCAGAGCACAAGAGGGGAAAACATCTTGGACTTAGTCTTAACTAACATAAAAGAGCATGTACAAAATTGCTTAGTTACAGCCTCACTGGGTAACAATGATCATAACATGGTAACATTCACTATTTTGGAAAGCAGTCAATGCATCTTGGGTATAACCACCATTCTGGACTTCAAAAAAGCAAACTTTGAAGCCATTAAACAAGACCTAACAACATGGAATTCGAAGCAGGAATTTAAGGACAAAAAATGTAACTGAAATGTGGTAAATATTACTAAATAAGTTGGGTGACTGTACAAGGGATTATATTCCCTTAAAAAAAATATAAAAAGGGCCACAATACACTAGATGGATAAATGGAAAAATTTAAAAAAACGTATCAAGAGAAGACAAAAACTGTTTAAGATCCTAAAAAGAGATAAAAAAGAAATCAACCGGGTCAAATGCAGAAATATGCAGAGACAGGTCAAAAAAGAAATAAAGAAAGCAAAAGCAAAATTTGAAATCAAGTTAGCAGTCTCAGCTAAGGATAATTATAAATCTTTTTATGCCTGTATAAATGGGAAAATAAACTCCAGAAACATAATAGGCCCCCTACTTGGCCCAGATGGCTCAGTCATAAGTACGAATAAAGAAATGGCAGAGATTCAAAATAAGTATTTTGCAACAGTCTTGTGTGAAAAGGAAAAACAGGACAATGCAGGGGAGAACAAGGAAATAAAAAATAACCCAATCATTATTGATCCAGTAGAAGTAACAAAAAGGATCTGTAAATTAAACCCAGATAAATCTCCCAGACCAGAAGGAATCCATCCCTGAGTATTAAAAGAATTAGCAGCAGAACTCTCACTTCCAATTAGCCATATCTTCCAACTCTCCCTTGGCAAAGGAGAAGTGGTACCCTCTTGGAGGGAAGCAACAGTTGTCCCTAATTTTAAAAAAGGACTGAAAGATAATCCAGCAAATTATAGGCCAGTAAGACTAACATCTATACTGTGCAAAATGTTGGAAGACTTAATAAAGGAGCACATGTAAAATTTTATAAGAGAAAATAATCTAGGAGACAACACGCAGCATGGCTTTAAGAAAACTAGATCATGCCAGACAAATATGCTTCAATTCTACAATAAAGTCAGTAAGGCATTGGATATAAAAAAAAATCAATTGATGTGGTATTCTTGGATTTCACTAAGGCTTTTGACAAACTGCCTCACTTAGAGTTGATTAAAACCCTAAAGAACTTGGGCCTTCGTGAAAGCATTGTCAGATGGATCAAGTCATGGCTGACAGAGCGAAAGCAATGAGTTAGCATTAGAGAAGAGGTGTCAGATTGGATTGAGGTGACGAGCGGGGTGCCACAGGGGTCAGTCTTGGGTCCAAGCCTTTTTAACATCTATGTGATGTCACTTGAGTATGAAGACAATAATGTCTGGATGACTAAATTCGCAGATGATTGTCACTTGGGGGCCAAAATACAAGACAATGAAGGGTCTAGTGCATTACAAGATGTACTAAACCACATGAGGGATTTGTGCGAGCTGCACAAACTCCTCTTAAATGGGGACAAATGCACTGTCATGCACTTAGAAAATAAAACCGTAGGCTGTACGTACTATACAGGTAACATACCCTTAAGAGTAGTCAGTGAGGAAAAGGACCTGGGTATTACAATTAAGAATGACCTTCAGTTCAAATCCCATTGAAGGAAGGTGGCAGGAAGGGCAAACATACTAACATACTAAAATGCCAGCAGAATAGGCCTAACGGTCTTTCGTGTCTGCTCGTTTGGTCAGCCCCCACCCTGGGAGCTGACCTTGCTACCCCCCTCTTCTTCTCTGACTTCTCCCTTCCCAGTTCCAGATATTCTTGCTGCATTGGATTTTGCTTCCAGAACCCTTCCCCTGTACCTGTCCCACCCCCTCTTGAACCCCTCCACTGTCTCTGCCTCCACCAGCCCCCTGGGCAGTGCATTCCATGGCTCCACCACCCTCTCAGTGAAGTAGCACCTCCTCCTTTCTCCCCTGAATCTTCCCCCCTCCAGCTTCCACCCATGCCCTCTAGTTGCCCCCTCCTCCTTTCTTCGAAGCACCCTGACTGCTCCTCCCCTATTTACCCCCTTCATGTACCTGGAGACCTCTATCATGTCCCCCTGGTCCCTTGTCTCTTCCAATGTGTACATATTTAGCTCTTCGAGCCTCTACCCATAGGTCCTGTCCCCCAAGCCCCAAATCATTTTAGTTGCCCTCCTCTGGACCCTCTCCAAGAGTTTAATATCCCTCTTTAAGTGTGGCCTCCAAAACTGCACGCAGTACTCGAGGTGCGCCATCACCATGCAGTTATACAGAAGGAGTATCACTTCCCTCCTTCTGGAAACAGTGTCTTAAATTGTATTCTCAAGCATATTGCTAGTAGACATAGGGAGGTCATGGTCCCATTGTATGGAGCATTAGTGAGACCACTAATGGAATATGGGATTCAAGTATGGTCACCACAGCAGAAGAAAGAGAAACATCTATTGGACAGAGTACAAAAAAAAGTGACATGCTCCATCAGGGGAATGGAACATAAAGATTACGAGACCAGATTGAAGGAGTTGGACATGTTTTCCCTTGAGTACGGGAGACTCAGGGGGGAACATGTGCCTACTGCATGAAGCATGTTCAGATGAAGAACTTTGAGAAGGACTGGGATTAAGGCTTAATGAGTCAATGTACAGCACAAGTTCACACCACCTCCAGCTTAGGGGGGAAAAGTGTAATACCTGGAAGCGTAAAGGCTGGTTTAGCGAGAGAGTGATATCACCTTGGAATTTGATGCCTGAAGAAGAAGTAGCTCAAACGTCAATAGATAGCTTCAAACATAAGTTAGACACATTACATAAAAAGGGGGTATATGTAGGAACAAAACAGCGAGCACAATGGACTAACCATCTTTAAAATCTATGTACTAACCTATGAGACCTATGAGATCTATGAACAGGCCTAGCGCTAAGATGGTTTAGATTTTGGGTCTGAAATTTTCAGGGAAAAAGGGTCTGGCCCAGAGATGTGCCTTTGTTGTTTGGGTTACTAAATATGCATCCATTCCAAAGTTATCATGCTTCTTTTTGTGACTTGCTCACACTTTATGATATGAAAGAAGAACTCTTTTACTATTGGTGTAATCCTTTTTCTGTGAGGGGTATAATCTGTTTCCCTTTGCCACAATTTTGTTGTCCATTTTAGAAAGAAATGTGAAAACCCACAAAAAAATGATAGCCTTTGCCAACACAAGTATCTACTCAGAGTGAGCTGTCAATCAAGGAGCGCACCAGTAGATATACAGTATACACTCATTGACAGCTCAGTCAGTGGCTGGCTGTGGTGGTGAGAAAAGGGCTGTGCCAGTTGCTGGCTCAAGGTCATGATGGGGGAGCAGGGTTGTGGTGCACTATCTGCTGGGGTGGGGGGGTCCACTGTACACCAGGAAATAGTTTATATTTCATATACAGGCTAGCAGAGATGGGAAGCAGGGCCACTAGACAGCAGGGAATGGTTGCAATATAATGTATAAGGGATCAGGATGGTGGTGGGGGGTTAATACACAGGACACCATGAAACAGTGTCCAAAAATTGGGTGGGTGATCAGGTGGGGGGAGGGACCACTAGGCACCAAGGAAACTTTTAATATACATAGGGCAGGGCATCAGGTGGGGGGGAGGGACCACCAGACATTAGGGACACATATATATTTGCATTTGGTCCAGCAACTGGATACCACTAGACTCCAGGGATAACATATTTATTTCTATTCGGTCTGGCTATCAGCAGAGGGGGATACCAGTAGCACCAGGGATAACATGTATATTTTTATTCAGTCCAGTGACTGGCAGAGGGGGGTACCCCTAGCACTAGGTAAAACATATTTATTTCTATTCGGGCCAGTGACTGGCAAAGGGGGTACCACTAGATGCCAGGGATAACATATTTATTTCTAGTCGGGCCAGTGATTGGTGGAGGGGGTACCACTAGGACCAGGGAATGTTATTTATCTATAACTGGGCCAGTGATTGACATGGGGGCAGTAGACACCAGGGACTGTTGCTGTGTATTGGGCAGGGGCTGGGGGGGCTGTGCTAATTTCCATGCAGCCTATGCAAATGAGCCCATAATGGGCATGCAAATGGTTACATAACACCTTGCATGCCCAATGGGCTCATTTGCATGGCTGCCTTTGTGAACTGGGAATATTTTTATTTATTTATTTATTTAAAAGTTTCACCAAGAAAGGCATACTGAGCAGAAACTGCTCATTTTTAGATGTGTCCTGGGGGGAGGGTAGAGGGAAGCAGAACAGCAATGCAGCATATGAGTTCAAAAGCATAGAGATGGCAATATGTTACACTTCAGGCAATAATAGATTACAAGATTGAACAACACAGGTAGGATCATGATTATATCAGCAGTTTACAAAATTCACTACCATTAGCAAAGCAGAAGAAACATAGGGCTAACAGCCAGCAGAGCAAGTGCTACACAAAAGGGGATAGGGGACAGGGGATGAAGAAATTTGGGGCAGTTGCAGGAGGGGAGGTGACAGTCAGAGAATGGATAACAGCCAGCAGAGCAAGTGCTACTCAAAAGGGGATAGGGGACAGGCAATGAGGAAGTTATGGGCAGTTGCAGGAGAGGGAGATGAGATTTTGGAGAATGGAGGAGAGGGGATGCGGGTGGGGGCATTTAAGATTGGTTGGGGAAATGATATGAGAAGGCAACCCAGCCAGTGGTAGTAGAGCAAGGAGGGAGAGCAACGGTCCAATGATCAGAGTTACACAGGGAGTAGGAAGATGGTGAAGGGAGGGAAGGAGTAGAGATGAGGTAACAGGGGAGAGACCTAAACCAGTACTTTGTTACAAAGCTGGCACAGTGGGTGATACACCTGTTAGCCAGGGAAGGGAAGAAGAGAGATTTATAGAGGTCCCAGTGGTGAGTCTGGGGTGGACTGTCTACAGCAAAGTGACAGAACGAATGAAAGAGTGTATCCCGTCTGGCTAAGGAGGACTTGAGAGAGGCACCGTAGACTTTATCTCCATAGTCAAAGATGGGGAGGATCATTTTCTGCACAAGTGCATGGTGGGCTGAAAGGGGAATAGACCCATGGTTCCTATAGTGCAACAAACTTGGGGTGCAGTTTCTTATGGATGGCATCCACATGCCCATAAAAGTAGAGGTGTTGGTTGAGCCAGACCCTGAGATATCTGAAGGAGGTAATGTCCTCAATCATAGTCCCATCCAGGATGTGGAAGGAAGGGAGGGAGGAATGCCTAGAGAGTCTCAGCCTAGTGACAACGGTCATGGAGAGTGTCTTCTTGGCATTTAGGAACAGTTGGTTTGAGTGGAGCCAGAGCTGAATTTTGTCAAAGTCCAGCTGGAGTCTGGTTGCTACAACAGAACGGGAAAGGCCAAAGGTGCACAGGACAGTGCTGTCCACATGCATGTGGATGGATGTAGAGGAGCAGACAGCAGGTAGGTAATTTAGAAAGATAGAAATGAGAAGCGGGCCTAGGACAGAGCCTTGTGGGAACTCCGATGCCGATGGGGAGGGGGATAGGGAGCCACCTAGCCTAACTGATTGAGTCCTACCCTCTAGGTAGAAGCAGAACCAGCTAGTGGTAGGGGACAAGAGTCCTGCTGCTGTGAGTTTATCAAGGAGGAGGGGGTGGGATACTGTGTCAAAGTCTTGATCAGGTCAACAAAGATCATAGTGGTGATAAGGTTCTGGTCCATACTGGAGAAAATGGAGTCAGTAAGCCAAAGGATGGAGGTAGAGGGTGAGTTGAATTTCTGAAACTCAGACTGGGAAGGGGTGAGAAAGGAGGAGGGAGGTAGACATTGAGTGGAATTTCTGAAACTCAGACTGGAAAGGGGTGAGAAAGGAGGAGGAATCGAGGAAAGGTGACAGTTGGGATAGTATCATGTGCTCCTGAAGTTTTGCGAGGAAAGGGAGTAAAGTGGTAGGGTGGTACTTGCCTGGGTTGGAGGGGTTGCCACCTTTTTGGGGAGGGGTATGACCATGGCATGCTTCCTGGCAACAGGGAGTGAGGCTAGAGAGATGGAGAGGTTTAGGAGAGAGGCAAGTGGGGAGGTGATAGCTATGGTGGAGAGATGAAAAAGTTTGGAGTCGAGCCCATCTGAGCTCTTGCCCTTAGCAGGATTCAGGACAAGGAGAGCCTTAAGAGTATCTGACATTGTTGCTAGAGAGAAAGAGAAAGAGGTGGGTGAAAGGGTGTACAGGGGAGTGATACAAAGGGGGAGGCAGGGTGAGAGAGGAGAGAAGGGAAGAAGCACAGGAGGTGAAGAAAATATTGAATTCAGTAGCCACAGAGGGGGGGTCAGAAGGGGAGGTACCATCCTCCCTGAGGACTGGTATAGGGGGTTTAGCAGGTGGGAAGAAGAGGGCTTGGATGACCTTCCAGAATTTGGAAGGATGATATATGTTATTGTGAAAGGAGACTGGTAAAGTACTCAGCTTTCTCAAGTCTAATAGCCCTGGTGCATGTGTTCCAAAGGAAGCAGTACTTATAGATGTCCACAGGGGAGCCAGTGGTCTTGTGCACCTTCCACCCTTCCACGCTTGATCACATGCGTGCAGGTAGGCCAGTAGTTCAGCTGTGACCCAAGGGAGATGAGATCCTCTTGCCCTGGTTCTCCTGAGGGGAGCATGCTGATTTCAGATGTCCAGGAATTTGGCCTTGAAATAGCTGAGGGCAGAGTTGATAGATAAGGTGGATGGTGCAGTTACACTATTCATTGCGGGGCCATACTCCTGGCTGCATATTGGGTGGCACTAGTGGGCTAGCATTACTGGTAATGGGGTTACTGCTGCCTCGACTTAGCCCTATTTAAAGTCAGATAGCATGATGCACTATCTGACTGTGAATAGCAGTTTTTGACTCCTAGGCAAACACAAAGCACAACACAAAATTTTACACTGTGCTTTTTGATTATTTGTGAATCTAGCACCAGCTCTTTCATGTTACATGAACAGCTCTGGTTAATGACTGGAGAAGTCACTCCTGCTGTGTTAGACAGGAGTTAAACAAAGGAGATGTCCTTTGGTATACACCAAGCCTGAAGTCTAGATCAGACCAGTTTCCCAAGAGGACCCAGCACTCAAGACACAAAGAACTGGCATGGAAGTGATGTCATAGGACATGTATGCCAAAGGTGGATGGAGACTGGTTATTGGGAACCAATAACCAGTTTTGTGAGACTGGGTAGTTAGGGAGAAGACTTCAAGCAGTTGCCATCTAAGGTTTGAATCTGCCCTGATTCACCAAGGTGTCCTGTGTGGTAGGCTCTTTCTACTTTTGAAAAGTTAGGAATTGTAGTAAGAATGTTTTGTTTTTCATTTCTACTGCTCAAAACATTTTCTTTTTATCTCTGTATAAATACTGCTCCCCATAGTCTTAGTCTAGTATCATGTATTATATGTGTAAATTTCATGAAGTATTAAATATGATTTTTTATATAAGTAATGTTTTAGTGAATGAGTCCTTTGAGGTACAGAAATCTGTGTTATAATTGACAAAAACTGGTGGCTTGTCTTCAAAGAGGAGGCTACAGTTATCATATTAACGGAAAAGTGATTCCCAGCTATGCAGTAGGGGTGGGTCACTTTTCCTTTTGGTGGAACACTGTACTGTTTGAGCAGTGACTCTGGTGGGATTTGGACCTTGAGATACCCTAAGCAAGGCTGCAGTTGAGTGTGGTAGCATAGCAATGTGACCCTTTCAGGCATCTGAAGGGTTAAGAAAGCTGGTAATAATCATAGGCTGAGTCTGGGAGAGATCAGTCTGTTACACATACATTGTGGGGAGAAATCCCTGAGGCACTCCAAACCTTACACACTGGCTCTCTAAGCCACCTGATAGGCTTTGATGCACATGTGACTTCTAAAGAAGTCTGGCCCCTGCAAGACCCCTCCTCTACCCTTTTGTGGTCAGTTATTTATGTGCATCTGACCAGGCTACATGCATAGGACCAAGCTCCTGAGCAAATTAGTAGAACAGAACGATCAATCAATCAATAACAAACAAAGGTAAGACTCTGCAATTACAAAAACTGACCCCTACAGACAAGTTATAGGATGTACTAACATTCTTGGCTATAAAAATACTACTGAGCACATTTCTAGTGGGCTCATATCCATGTTATCGAGTGTTGGTTTGAAGATAAGGCAGGAGCAAAAGAGCTGAGGCAGCACCTCACAGCCACTCCTTCCCTCCTAGTGACTGCAAAGCAGACTGCCTGCCAACAAGAGAGAGAGTGAGAGAAAAAGAACTGACACTGACCTGAGGGTGGTCAGAGAAGGGGCTTCACATCCACAAGGCATCTCCAGCTTGGGGGAGGGAGCAGGGAGTTGCCATTATATCCAGGAACCCTGCTGTGTCTTCTCCATTTGTTCGCAGGGAATTTCATACCAGAGCATGCACACAGTGCACCAGCTCTACCACACATGCTCACCCGACATCATCTTAGGAATGGCAGCCCTCCAACCACGCGGGTGCAGAACAGTGGACAAGACACCTAGAAAAATGAACAGGATGTCCACCAGAGGGAATGACCTGATTGAGTTCTCCCTTCTCACTAAGCCATCAGAACAGGAGAAGTCAAAAACCTACAGCCGAATTAAATATTTCAAATGGCTACAGCAGACATTTTTGTAGTCCACAGGGCAGTCAGCCATGTTTGTAGTCTGGGGATGGGACTATGGAGGCAGACATTTTAGTAGTCCTCCCTATTAACAGTACACTGCAGTGATAGTCAGCCATATTTGTAGTCCAGAGATAGGGCTACAGTGACTGCCATTTTAATAGTTCTCCACACTAACAATGGGCTCCTAGCAACTACACTCCTTCTGGTGGCCATCAACCAATCAAGAGACAGGAAGAAGTTCTTAACTAGGGTATACTAGGCAGGGCTTCAGATGATGAAATAATCCTAAACTCACTTTATCCATTGTGTCTCCCCAGGACAGAGAAATGTTGAAACCAAGGATCTGCAAGACCCCTACTACCAGCAAACATGAGCCATCTTTGTCCAGACTGCTTGGATGAGGAGCTGTCGGAACATTCCAACCATTCCGACCAAGAACAAGGGAAATATTCTCAGCCTGACATGGCAGCACTCCATGCAAAATCAGCAGGCCACAAACATGCTGATTCACCAATGACAGCAGTTCATGTCAGCCATACTTCAAAATTGGGCAGAAATCTCCCAGTCAAAACAACCAGCTGGGGCCATGGTAGCCCCCAATAGGACACACGCTAATCCCAAACAACCAGAGAACCCTGATGAGTCAGGAAATGAATCAGATGGCCAATCAAATGGGGAGCCAGAACCACAAGAGCTAATGGAGCAAGACTGGTAGCAAAATATTGCACCCCAGACCAGATTCCGAATATGGTGAAGGCAATAAAAGAAACAGTGGGGTTTGCAGACCTGCCGACAGAACCAGCATCAAAGCTGGTAGCCTCACAAACCCAGCCACAAAATCAATGACCACCTTCTCAGTCTGCGTGTCAGTGCAGGAGGAGGTACACAAGGAATGGGGCACATCACTACAGTCCCAGAGCGCAGATCATGGGACAAGATGTACTCATTTCAGGAGGACAATCTAAACATGTGGTGTACAGCTCCACAGGTGGACCAATAGGTCACATCCCTATGTAAAAAGACTGTCCTACCAGCCGAGGGTACCTCGGCACTCAAGAAGTCAACCAACAAGAGACTGGATGAACTCCTCAAAAAGAATTGGGAATCAGGGCAGCTACAATGGCTATATACACCACTAGAGCCCAAGTGGTCTGGCTCCAGAACATTCAAAAGACACTCGCACCCAACTCACCAGAGATGATGTTGATAGAACAGTCCATACTAGCCACGAAGTACTTGGCAGACATGGCAGTTGACTTTCTGAGAATTAATGCCAGATCAACAGCAATAACTAACAGTGCCAGATGACTTATATGGATGAAAATCTGGGCTGCAGATTTGGAACAAAGGCAATGCTCCTCAAAATACCATTCAAGGGAACATCACTGTTCGGCAAAGGAATGGAGAGGTTCCTAAAAGGCAAGAAGGAGGGAAGAGAGATGGTCAAGGATAGGTTATAGGCCGACACATATCTGTTGGACAGATTAAGGTCCAGAAGGAACCACAATTTTTGTGACAAAAGAACCAATTATTGCATGAATAACCACCAGGAACAACGCCATCAAACCAACAGAAGCCAGCAATATAAACCCTGCAACAGATTCCAGCACAACAGGAATCTCCCTAATAACTCATTCAAACCCAAACAAGGCAAGCAATGACAACAAGCAGGGGACAGCGGTAGCGGGATACCCACCAATCGTGTCCCAACTCAAGCTGTTTGCCGATGAATGGCTAAAGACGATGACGGACAGATTGGTAAAAGAGTTAGTGACGGAAGAGCACACAATGGAATTGGCAGGGATATCACAAAGAGACTGGCTGGTCACCTCCCCGACATCAAAAAAAAGGGTCACCCCAGAACAGGTCAGGAACATACTGGGTGACCTCATCCAAACAGGGGCAATTGCAGAAGTACTGGAGCATGAGCGGGGCAAGGGAATCTGTCCTGTGTTCTTTATGGTGCCCAAGAAAATGGGAAACCTTTGCCAAGTGCTTGACTTAAACAGGGAGTCAGGTCAAAAGTACTACACTGCAGAATTAGAATCAGCCTACCCCCAATAAATCTCATACCAAACATTAGGTTTCTACATTACTTTGTTTTAAAGTTATGAGCTATTTTGTAACCTGGATTTCACTCCCTGTTCAAAAAAAACAGTTTCAGTGAAGAGCCACTGACAATGTCACAATCAGAAATCACAGACTAGTCCTCCCTATCAGCAACCTTATAGGATCTATTTCTTCAAAGTTATTGAAACTGTAGCTGTAGTATTCATTTAAAAAACAAAAACTGAAACAGGGTTGCCTGCAGTACTTGCATTTCCAGAATGTTCAGAAGCATGGTACTGTACTTTGGAATCCATCAGGAGGTGTTTTGAAATGCAGCGTTGAACCAAGGTATACACTGTGAAAGTGGTGCACAATTTCAGAATGTTTTGGGGGAGACATGTAATCTTGGCATGTGGCAAGGATGTGCCATCTCGCAGTGTGGCGGGACACTCAATCTCAGAATGTGACAGGGACATACATAGAAGAATTTAGTGGGGACTGGCAATTCTGGAATATAAGTAAGGATGTACACTGTTGGAATGTCGCAGAACACACCATTTTTTTTTTAACTGCTTGTCCTTGCCACATTCCAGAATTGCATGCTTCCACCACATTTGAAACTGTGCATCACATCCCCACCACAATCCAACATTGTGCGTCCCAGCCATATTCCAAAATAGTGTATCCTCGCCACATTCCAAAATTGCACATCCACACCATGTTCCAAAGTTGTGTTTCAATGCCACATTCTGAAACTGTCACCATCACATTCCAAAATGATGTCATTGCCACATTCTGAAACTGTGCATCACCGCCACATTCCAAAGTTGTATGTCACCACCACCACATTCCGAACCTGTGTGTCACTGCCACATTCCAAAGTTGTGCATCATCGCCACATTCCAAAGTCATACAGCACCACAACATTCCAAAGCTGTGTGTCACTGCCACATTCCAAAGTCATGCATCACCACCACATTCCGAAGCTGTGTAGCAATGTCACATTCTGAAGTCGTGTGGCTCCACCACATTAAAGTCATGCACCATCTCCAGATTCCAAAGTTGTGCGTCACCACCAAATTCCAAAATCATGCGGCACCACCACATTCCAAAGTTGTGCGTCACTGCCACATTCGAAAGTCATGCATCACGGCCACATTCCGAAGTCATGCGACACCGCCACATTCCAAAGTCATACGTCACAACCACATTCTGAAGTCATGCATCATTGCCATATTCCGAAGTCGTGCATCACCGCTACATTCTGAAGCTGTGTGTCACAGCCACATTCTGAAGTCGTGCATCACCTCCACATTCCGAAGTCATGCAGCACTGGCACATTCCGAAACTGCACGACTGCATCACCACCTCATTCCGGAACTGCATATCTCTGCCACATTCTGAAACCACATGTGACCGCCACATTCCAAAACTGTACGTCAGCATCACCACCACATTCCAAAATTGTGCATCATCGCCACATTCTGAAATTGCATGTCAGCCACATTCCGAAACCCACATCAACCACATTCTGAAACTGCCCATCATCGCCTCATTCTGAATTTGCGCATCATTGCCACATTCTGAATTTGCACATCATCACCACATTCTGAATTTGTGCATCATTGCCACATTCCAAAATTTGTGTCACTGCCACATTCCAAAACTATGCATCACCACCATATTCCAAAACTGTGCATCAATGCCACATTCCAAAACTGTGCGTTAGTGCCATATTCCAAAACTGAGTGTCACTGCCACATTCCGAAACTGCTTGTCTCATGCTGGCCCGTCGGTGCAGCAGTTGGATTTCTGCTTGCAACACTGGCGACCTGGGATTGGGAATGGACCCGGGTCATCAGAGGGCCGGCCGGGGGGGAGAAGGATGAAGCATCCCGTGGACTGCTGTCCTTCTCTGGGGGGAGGGGAGGAATATGCTCGGTGCAATAGGGACCCCTAGTGGATGCCAGGAGCACCTCAGCAACCCCTATGCTTCAGGAGGCGGGGCAGATGCCGGACGTCATTGCACGTCCCCGCCACCCAGAAAAATAAGAAAATCTCTTTGGGGCGCTCTGGATGATGCCACCCTGCTCCCAGATCCTCATCGCTCCTCACCGTGTTGCCACTGAGTAAATACTTGTTCCACAGCCCTCACTACTGGCCCCGAACCCTGCCCTGGAGGGGAAGCCAGGGAGGCAATGTCGGTTGGAACCGACACCTTACCCATCGTAGATGGGTGGGTCATGAGGCTGGGGCCCCATCCTGGGGGGTAAGCCAAGGGGATACCTGTGGCAGATGGCAGTCTTTGAGGAAGCAGGACTGGAGCAGGAACAGACAGATGGGCGAGTGTCCCAGAGGCAAAAAGTATAGTAAAAAGAAACTGCTTGTCTCTTCTACATTCTAAAATTTTACCTGCCTGCCGCATCCTGAAATTGTATGTAAAACTTCCATGCTCCAGTATTGCCTGTCATTGTCACATTCTAAAATTGTGCATTCCCACCAAATTCTGAAACTGTACATCCCCACCACATTCTGAAGATGTCACTGTCACATTCAAAAATTGCATGCTCAAAGTTACATTCTAAAATGATGCACCCCTGCCTCATTCTGAAATTCCATGGGCTACCAGATTCTGAAACTGTGTCACTGCCACTTTCTGAGATTTCGTGACTACGACTCATTCCGAAATTGAATGTTGCCACCACTATCTGAAATCAAGCATACCAACCACGTTTTGAAATTTTGCATCACTACACCACGTGCCAAATTAATTCATCCAAGATACATTACCAAATTGCATATCCCTACCACCTTCCACAACTATATGTCTCCCGCATTTCAAAATTGTGTATGTCTGCTACATTCTAAAACTATATCACACTGCCACATTAAGAATTTTAGCATCCCCTTGCCACTTTTCAAAATTATGTGTCCAACCTACTTTCTGAGATTGTGTCATTGCTGCATTCCACAGTTGCAGTCTAGTGACATTTCGAAATCTCATCCCTGCACTATTATAAAAATTGCACATATTTTTGTCATTCTAAAGCCATGTTTGCAACTGTATTTCAACCCCCTCCCCCGGTCACATTCTTAAGTATTTTTTTCTCTGTATATTAATGACCTCCGTAATAATTGTGGTGGGGCCTTTGTTCACCTATATGCAGATGATGCTATCATCTACCATTCTTCTCCTGATATCGGGTGGCTCATTTCAACACTAGCCTCTGATTTCCATACCCTTGAGGACTGGTTCCTTCAGAAGCAGCTCGTCCTTAATACTAAAAAAACAAAGAGCATGTTATTCTCCAACTCATCCACACCAACCCTTTCCCCTCTGGCTGTACTCTCACATACTGGGAATGCACTTGAATCAGTCAGGTCCTTCAAATACTTGGGAGTCACCTTAGATCCCTCACTTACCCTGGATGCGAATGTTACAGCCATCACCAAAACTATAAACCAAAAAATCAGTATCCTCTACTGCATCCGTCTGTTCCTTACATCGACCTCCTGCCACAAGATTGTGGATGCCACACTCCTGCCCCATCTCATGTATGGTGCTCCATTACTACTCTCTGCTACTGCATCTGTACAATCACGCCTATCACAGGCCTACCATAGAGTTGGCAGGTTTGCTCTCTGGGCCAATTCCTGTCACCATCACTGCAATGTCCTATCTGCCCTGGGATGGATACCCTATGAATTAAAATTACGCTATGTCACACTAAGCTTTATACATAAGCTTGTCCATTGCTTCACTCCTCCTTGCTTTCTGATATTGTTCAATGTCATCTCCCTCGATATGCCCTCAGATCTACCTCCTTGTCCCTTCTCTCAGTGCCAAACTTACAACTCTCCATGGCTCGGAGATCATTTGCATTTTCTGCTGTGTCCTACTGGAACTCTCTACCTCCTTCTATACTGCCTGCACCTCCCTCTCTCAATTTCAGAGTTCGCTGTTATCTCACCTAACTGCCCCATCTTGTTTCTGCTTCCATTGACTACTAACCCCTGTTCACTCCTTGCATGATTCTCCTAGTAAAACATTTCTCTCTCTCTCTATCTCCTGCTCTCCAAGAAAAAAAAATACTCTAAATGATGTCTGTATGTAAGGTTTTGCTGACTATGCTTTACATTGCTTATTTTGCATAACTGAATGTAATTGATGTACTCTCTTACTGTATGACTATTCCTTGTCTAATTTCTTGTATCAATGAATGCACTATCAACGTACTACTGTTCCTGGTTCACCCCTGAAAAAGGGACTGTCTTGTCTCAGAGGGCCTACCCAGTTACCAAAATTCAATAAATAAATACAGTAAATAAATACTGTACCTTGCATCTGCACATTATGGAAATGCATGCCCTGACTCACCCATTGTCAGCTTTCATTTTACAGATGTTTAATACCACTGCAGTTTTACAGTATGTAATGTGAGAGAAATAAATCTTGTAAGGTAGTTTGTAAGAAGGACTAGGCTGTGAGTTCTGGTTGTGACATCATCAGTAGCTCTTTACTGAAACTGGCTTTTTTGAATAGGTAGTAAATTTAGGGTTACAAAATGACTTGTAACTTTTAAACAAAGTAACTTAGAGATCTCATCTTTGGCATGAGGCTGACTGGGTGCTGATCCAAATTTATTTATTTATTTGTTTAAGCGTTTTACCAGGAATGCATATTGAGCGGAGAACCGCTCCGATTCCAGATGTGTCCTGGGGGAAGGGGAAGAGGAGCAAAAAGAGATAGAACAATATATTATGCAAAATTTACAGATAGTACAAAAGACATAGATCCTGTATATACAGATTGCAAAGCTTCCATGACTGTGAGCAAAGTGGTAGCTAGACATGAGCAACTGCAGGAGGAGATTAACATATACATGCCTGGAGGGTTAACATGATATGGTGTACAGATAGAAATATATAAGTGTTTAGGCACATTTGAAATACATAACAATATACAAATTTGTTACAGAACTTAGTGTAGACAACAATAGGATCACATAATTATTAAACTAACTAGTCATTTGTACTAGGCTAGGCAGTGCTCTGAGTGCACTTTGCAGGGGTTCAGCATAGCGAGAGGTTTTAAATTCTGAATTTACTGATGCTAGAAATTTTGGCCAGATTCCCTCTTTAAAATTCTTAACTAACTTCATCCAGTACAAGCGATTCAAGATGGAAACAGTGCAATTGACAATCAAAACACTGAGACCAGGAGATTACCTAGCATCCATAGATCTAAAGGACACATCTACATATCCCCATCAGACCATCCCACCACAAGTACCTGAGATTTCACATCATGGGCCAACACTTCCAGTATACAGCACTATTGTTTGGTCTGGCATTGGCCCCCCGCGTCTTCACCAAGACAACTGTAGTACTAGCAGCCAGTTTAAGACAGCAGGGTATACAAGTATTACCATACCTGGATGACTGGCTGATACGAGTGAGGTCCCAAGCACAGGTGCAAAGAGATACGGACATGTTATTACAATGTCTGGAGAAACATGATTGGGTGATCAACAGGGGAAAGAGCGTCCTATCACCCAGTCAGAAGACAGAGCACCTTGGTGCTCTCATAGCACCGCAGATGGCAGAACCCACCCAATGCAAGGCCAGGTACAGGCTCTACTTCACCTAACCAAAGGTATGATGGCACACAAGCAACCATCATGGGTACGGTGGAACATGAGTCCCTTGTTGTTAGACTACATAAAACAGGCCCAGCAGGTGAATAAGGACCTATCAGTTCCATTTGTCATGAGACCACAGGTGAGAACCTCACTGACTTGGTGATTCAAAGCTAGCAACCTGACCAAGAAAGCACCTCTAGACCCTTAGACAAAGGTAGTCATAGACATGGACACCGGCTTACTAAGCTGGGGGCGACCACAAACAACCAGTCAGTGCAAGGCAGGTGAACTCCCTCAGAGACAAGGCTTCCCATCAATGTGTTGGAAATGCAAGCAGTATACAATGCATTAAAGGCATTCCAGTATTGAGTGTGCCACTAGAGCGTGCTCATCCGTTTGTACAACACAGCCACGGTGGCCTACCTAGTGAAACAAGGGGGCATCAGGAGTGTGACAATGCAAAGGGAAGTTGCAAGGGTGATCAACTGGGCCCAAACCAATCTACAGCACCTTACAGCAATACACTTAGCAGGGAAGCTAAACAAAACTGCGGACTGGCTGAGCCAGCAGCTCATCCACCTGAGAGAACGGTAACTGAATCAACAAGTGTTCAAAAAGATCAACAAAGAATCGTACCCCATAGAAATAAATCTGATGGCAACCGCAGACAAGACACAGGTGCAGAAGTTCTACTTCAGATACAAGGAACCCCAAACAAACAGAGTGAACACACTGTCCAGGGACTGGAAATTCATGGTAGCATACTTGTTTCCCCCATTCCACTCATTCGGCAAGTGCTACACCAAGGTGAGATAGTCCCAGGTGAGAGTAATTATGGTAATACCGTACTGTCTGAGGAGGTTGTGGTTTGCCATGGTGATAGCCATGACACTGGAGCACCCCTGGATACTCCCAACAATATGAGATATTGTTCACCAGGGCCCAGTACATCATCCCGACCCACACAGTTTATGGCTCACTGCCTGGCTTCTGAAAAGGAGAGACTTCTGAATGCCAGATATGCAGAAAAGGTGGTAGACACACTAACCCTGTCCCACAGGACCTCAAAGACAAGCATGTACTGGAGCCAGTGGGACATATTCAGAAACTGGTGTGCATGAAAACACATCAACCCGAAGGAAGCCTCCATTCCAATACTCCTACTTTTTCTCTAGGAAAGACTGGAAAAGGGACTCTCGCCGTCATCTATGAGGGTGCAAGTAGTGGCAATTGGAGCCACTAGAGGCCAGATAGGTGACACAGCCCCGGAGGCACACCCAGATCTGATCAGATTTATCAAGGCAGCCAGCAACTTGTGGCTTAGGGCAAAAACAATCACGGTACCATGGGACCTAGTTCTGGTCCTGCAGGCCCTAACCTCACAGCCATAGGGGAGATTGATCTGAAGTGTCTGACACTTAAAACAGTGCTACTAGTTTCCATATGCTCCACAAGATGGACATGAGTGCTATAGGCCTTAGTCTGCAAGGCACCGTTTATAGTTTTTCACCTAGATAGGAATACTATGAGAACTCTCATTTCCTTTACCCCAAAGATCAGCTCTGAGTTCCATATGTCTTGTCCCAAACCATTGAGCTACCAAACACACTACCAGGAGCAGATACCTCACCCAACCAGAACTTCATCCACTGGGTATGAAGAGACTGTTACTAACCTACTTAGACAGAACAAGGGACTTTCAGAAGACAGACCTAAATGTTTGTCTTATGATAAGGGAAGAAAAGGGGACAGTCTGCATCAAAATCCACTATAGCACCATGGATGAAAGATGCCATCATAAACTCCTACAAGGTACAGAATGCCTTATCACCTACTGGTATAAAGCCTCATTCTACAAGGGCCATAGCTACATCATGGGTGGAACATAATCTAGCAATGGCCGGCGAGATATGTGCTGTCGCAACATGGGCATCTGTGCACACATTTATAAGACATTATAGACTGAACATGATCTCTGCTGCAAGAGCAAATTTCAGGACAGCTGTGTTAAGGACAGCTCTGGAACAGTTGACCACTCACAAACAGTCTCCCCCACCCTGACTGGGACTATGTACTGCTTTTGAATAACCCAGTGTGTAAGGTTTGGAGTGCCTCAGAGATTTCTCCCCACAATCGTAGTTTACTCACTTGGTAAAGGTGATTGTGGGAGAATATCTCTGAGGCACTTCCCATCCCTCCCAGTCGGGATACAGTTTGTGACTTTGGTGACATGAGATTTAAGGTGGATAGGAACTGATAATTTTACCAGCATGCCATAAGGGCTGGTCATATTAGAGTGTATCTAACAGGAGTTAAAAGAAGACTACTGGTGGAAAATGAGAGTATGTGTTGATTCATCAGGATAGCCATGACGGCCTAACATGTATTTATTCTGAGTACACAGGTATAGCTATGGAAGAGATCTAACTGACGACAGAATGGTAGAGGAGGGGTCTTGCAGGGGCTGGACTTCTTTAGAAGTCATGTGTGCACTGAAGCCTATCAAGTGGCTTGGAGACCCAGTGTGTAAAGTTTGGAGTGCCTCAGAGATATTCTCCCACAATAACCTTTACCAGGTGAGTAAACTACCATTTGTGCCCATATCATCAAACCCTTTTGAAAATCCTCCCCCCTTAACTGTCTGATAGTGGATTGTGTTGGATGGCATACCTGTATATGTGCTAATATTTATACCTATGCATATATTAAAATCTATCTTGCTTATGGGTGATACAATAATCTGTTTGGGTTTTTGGATGACTCAAGAAAATGACATAAGTAAAAAGTTTTAAAAGCTTCCATCTTTATTGACATGAGGTATGAATTACAAATCTACTAATAAAAGCTTCTTAAAAACAGGTTAAACTGTTTAAAAAGGCCGCAGCAAAGATTCAAAGGATATACTCGAACACAGCTGTTAAAACACATATGGTGAAAATTTCCTACCGTGCTAACAAATACTGCTGCTTTAATTTCACATGTTTGTGTTTCTTCCCACTTTTGTCACTTTCATGTTTCAGTGGATCATTCATTTGCTTAACCACCACACCTAACAAACACATACAGCACAAGTGAGACAATGATGAAGTAATGTTTCCTCTAGTATTCCTCTCTCACATCTTGCCATGTGGGCAAGGCTGTTTCTGTTCCTTTTTTTGTTTTTGCATCCAAGCTGCCCCAGTACTTTACTTGATTTGCTCACCTAAGCTCAGCAGCTCACCAGACTCACATTGCTGGCCTTCATAGTCTGCTTACAGGCACCCAGAGTCTTTCATTGTTGGAAGTTGGACCTATGCAGGGAGGGGTTTTGAACTCTGAATGTCACCACCCTAATAATGAGTGTGATACAGATAGTTGCAGAAGCGACTATAATGCCAGTAAACTGTGCACATCAAAAGTAGAGCTCAACTCTCCCTTATATGCCAGTTCAAAATTTAATTTCCAGAATTAATATGCTACCAAGAAACAAGCTCTTACTTTTTGTGGTTGCCCCACTTTTTCAAGGATTGTGGTAGTCATGTCCATCATGTTATATTCTTGTACATATTCTCTTTCTTTTATACATGTCCCTTAAAAGGTATTGTAGTTTTCCAAGCTCTTGGTCCTTCTTATTTAATGTTGAGGTATACTAGTCTGTTGTGATTTGGTAACTTCAGTACAAGAGCTGGCTTTCCTGCCCCAGAGGGTGTTCAGGAGAGCAAATGGCAATAGAGAGGTATATCTCAAAATTAAATTAGGAACAACCAAGAGCTTAGAAAGATGCAATACATTTTAAAAAAATTCACACAAGAAGAATACAGTATGTACAAGAAATATTTTATTTATTCATTTATATTTTGATAACTGGGCAGGTACACTGGCACCAGACACCTTTTAGTGGCATGACTTGGGTACTACAAGGAAATTAAATAAAAAAGTAGAATCATTAAATAAAAAAGCAGACTAACGTCACAGGTCATAATACACTGGCTAGAGATAATGGGACATAGGAAAAACATACTGTATGGTACAGTAAGGTGACACAGTTTTACATTTTTACAAACTGCAGGATTAAAACATGAAGCACACGAATGAGAAACGTTATGTGCAGTGGGTTGTACAGTAGGTTATACAGTAGAAATTGGGCCATCTATAACTTAATGCAGGAAGTACACCTACAAGAAACAGGAGCATGTATTAAGACTTAGCAGATGATCTTTCATCTTGTGAGTGAAAGCTTTGGAGAGGGGGGCAGCATGATGGGAGCTGGTGTGGTTTTCCAGAGGGAGGCAACTCTGTAGCTATTAGATTTCTGCCTAATCCCTGTTAGCATAAGCAGGGTCATAAATGAGTTATTCCCTGTGACATGGGAGTGCAGGAGGTTGACAAGTGTGAGCAGCTCTTTTAGGCACTGAGGCATGTTGCCATAGAGTCTTGTATACAAAGTTGTTCAGTATAATTTGACCCCTAAGATCTGGTTCCAGCCAAGTGAGCTGCTCAATGCTGGTGCAGTGGTGGGACATAGGGCTGTGGGAGATGGCCAATCTGGCCACTTTTTGGTAAAAGGCTTTTTTTTTGCCCTTACTGTTTTGGTGTGGCATATGTTATGATGGCCCCATAGTCTAACAACTTGAAAAAGGTTGCTTTTGTGAAGTCATTATTTTGGTGTCTCCAGTGAGGAGTCTTTTGATGTGATAAGGCTGCCCAAGTTTTTGGTGGATGACTTTTACAGTGTTACATACTAACATACTATTTGCCAGCAGATTAGGCCTTACGGTCTATCGAGTCTGCTCGAACTTTAGATCTTTAGTTGGGTGCCGAGACTCTCCCATCCCTTGTGCTCCAGAAACCCGTATCATCCATCCCCACCCCCCTGGGACAGGACATCATCTGATACATCCACTTTCTGTGTCTGTCCCATCCTCTCTTGAAGCCCTCCACTGTGGATCTCTGAACTAGCTCACCAGGCAGTGCATTCCAAGGGTCCACCACCCTCTCAGTGAAAAACCTCCTCCTCTTTCCCCCCTTACCCTTCCACCTTCCAACTTCAAACCATGCCCTCTGGTGATACCTCCCTGCTTTAGTCTAAAGATCCCCTCCATGTTTACCCTATTTATTCCCTTGAGGTACTTGAAGACCTCAATCATGTCCCCCCTGTCTCTCCTCTCCTCCAGTGAAAACAGGCAGAGCTCCTTAAGTCTGTCCTCATACGTCAAATCCCCTAGCCCTCGTATCATCTTTGTTGCCCTCCTCTGTACCCTCTCTAGGAGCTGTATGTCCCTCTATAAGTGTGGTCTCCAGTACTGTACACAGTACTCAAGGTGTGGTCTAACCAGTCCATTGTACAGCGGCAGAATCACTTCCTTGCTCCTAGAGGTGATCCCCCTTACGATGCATCCCAACATCCTGTTTGCCTTGCTAGACACTGCTCTGCTCAGAGTTATTCATACATGCATCCACCATGACCCCTAGGTCTTTTTCCCCTATTGAGGCCTCCAGCGCCTCCCCTCCCAGGGTGTACCTGTGTTTAGGGTTTCCCCGACCAAGATGCAACACCTTGCACTTGGTGATATTGAAATTTAATTTCCATGTGTGAGCCCAGCTTTCCAGGGTGTCCAGGTCCCCTTGCAGGGCCAATCTCCCCTCTTCTCCCTCAACTACTGCTCCCATCTTGGAGTCATCCATGAAGAGACTCATTTCACACCCTATACCCTCCCTGATGTCCGATATGTATGCATTAAACAGGATCGGACCCAGGACCGAACCTCCCGGTGCCCTACCAACCTCTCTGGGGTTGAGAGCTCCCCACAGACCACTACTCTCTGAGTGCGTCCAGCTAGCCAGTTTTCAATCCATCCTGACCATCAAAGGCCTACTCCTAACCCCATCAGTTTCTCCGCCAGACCATTTGTGGGGACAGAGTCAAATGCCTTGCTGAAGTCCAAGAATAATACATCCACAGGCTTACCCTGTCCAGTTCTGATGTTACCCATTCATAGAACTCACAAGGTTGGTTTGACATGATCTACCTTGCACAAACCCATGTTGCCGACTATCCAGACCTCCCACCTCCTCAAGTACACCCCCAATCGTTCCTTTAGTATACTCTCCATTAATTTCCCACCACCGAGGTCAAACTGATGGGTCTATAGTTACCTGGTACTTCCCTCGACCCGCTTTATGGATTGGTACCACATGTGCCCTCTCGCCAATCCCTAAGTACCCTCCTGTCTCAAGTGACCTGCTGAAAAGCTCCGCCAGGGGCGGCAGTCAGTATGTCTGCCAATTCCCATAGTACTCTCACATGAGATGCCATCAAGCCCAGGAGATTTGTCTTTCTTTAGGGCCTTGAGGGCTAACCACCTTTTTGCGGAGATAACATCATCCGTCCCTCCACCTTACTGGCCTTTTTATCTTTCCAGATGTGACACCCTGGGGTACCTCTCTCTCCTCTTGCTCCATTTTTGTTGCTCCCTGATCCCACTTACTAGTGTTTCTATCCCTTTGTGCCTTGCTTTGTAGATCTCCATCCCCCTCCCTAGTGAACACAGAGGCAAAGAAATTTCGTTAAATACCTCTGCCTGGTCCCTCGCCTTTTCACCCACCCTCCTTCTGATCTCAATCTGCTGAGATGGCCCTTAGTTTTTCTCCACTCCCCAATGTACCGGAAGAACCCTTTTCCCTCCATGTATCCCTGTGCCAAGCCGCTGATCTTTACTGGACTTTGCTCCCCTCACCATCGGGTGACTTTTCTAGATGCAAGCTGGTACATTTCCTTATCCCCTATCCCTCTTGTTGTTTTATATTTTTGTAGGCCGCCTTCTTTCTCTGACTGCTACCTGTACCTCACTGGACCACCAGCATGGTTTATGTGACCTTGCTCCCTCGTTTCAACTTAGTGCAGATCCTGACTGCCTCATGTAGTCCCGTTTATGACCTCCCATCTCCTTTCCACACTTGTCATTGAGGTAATCCCCATCAAGTGATCCTTGAGAATATTTCCCATGCCCATGAAGTCTGCCCACTGAAGTCCACTGCAGTGTCCTAGATCTCACCCCCTTCCCCCATGCTTATTTGAAACCAGACAGTGTGTGGTTGCTCCCAGTCAGGGGTCTTGTACAACCATGTCCCTTGCAGATCCCCATCTGCCAGAACCACATCAGGACATGCCCTCCCTTGTGGGCTCCATCACATGCTGTGTTAGAAAACATCCTGGAAGCCATCCAGCAGCCTCTGCTCCTTGGCCACCTTAGAGGACATGGTTCCCAGTTTGTACCTGGCATATTAAGGTCCCCATCAACACCACTCCTTCCCTTTTGGCCCCACACTGGGCAATGATGTTGTCCAGCAAACCATCCTCTAGAACCTCACTCATCCCGGGGCCTATATACCACCCAGCTTGACCTTATTTCCTGCTGAGGATCGTAAAGTGACCCATAAGGCCTCCACATTTCCTCTGCCTCTTCTACCCTAGCAATTTCTATGTCATCTCTAATAAACATAGCCACTCCACCCCTCTGCCCTCCTTTCTATCCTTCCTGAGCATAGTGTGCCCCGTCGTTTAGGTCCCAGTCATGGTTTTGTTGCCACGTTTCCGTGACCGCCGCCACATCCACCCCCCTCAAACAGCATGGCCTGGAACTCTGGCAACTTGTTTCCCAAGCTCCTGGCATTTACTAACACCAACCCCCACCCCTTATCCCTGATTCTCTTTGTCGAACCCCACCCAGATTCTTTATACTTCCATCCTCCCTCTGCTCCTCCTGAAACCTCCATCCCCAATCTGTTTCCCCCCTTCCCCCCTTGGGTGTGAAGGCTATTCCCCTCATCTGGAGGAGAGGGCTTCTGGTCAGCCCCTCCCTTATCCCTTCCCCCCCTCACAAGTTTAAAGTGTTGCTGATATGATTTTAAAAGAGAGGCAAAGATCAAGGAGTACCCTCAGGTACTTGAATTCAACTATGAGTTTGAGCTGGGTACAAACCAGAGTAGAGATGTTGAGGTCTCGGGAGTGGCATTTAATTTTGTGGACTAAGCCAAGCAGCATAACGTAGTCTTGGGGATGTTCAGGACCAACTTTTAATTATGGAACTAGCTTTGAAAGCATGGAAATGTAGCGCATGGGTTATATTTATTACAGCTATCTTCCTCCCACACATAGACAACAGCATCATCTGCACAAAGCAGGGATCTAGCTGTTGGGCAGGTTTTGGGCAGGTTACTTGTGAAAAGCATGAACAGTAGGGATGCATGTATAGAATGTTGTGAAACACCATGGGTGATGGTGTTGGCATCAGAGATTACTTTGCCAAGCTTAACCATCTGGGACCTATTTTGCAGGTAGCTCAAGAACCACTGTGTTGCTGCCAGTCCCACCCCCCAGGGTGCCAAGTCTTTGTAGTAGCAGACTGGGGTCTACCAGGTTAAAAGCTTTGGTCTGGTTCATGAACACTGTGCCAGTCATTAACCCTTTGTCCTTAACTTGGTGCACAGAGTTCATGAAGCTGATCATTGCAGTGCTGGTACATTACTCTTTCTGAAATGGTGCTGCTCTACAAAGATGAGTTTGTGCTGGTCTAAGTATGGGGTGAGCTGGTTATGAATGATACTCTCATGGACTTTAGGTAGAGCCGAGAGGATGGAATTGGGCCTATAGTTCTCCAAGTCAGTGCTTCTGCCTTTTCTGACCAACTTCCAAATGTCAGGAGCTGTTTTAATATCAAATGAGAGGTTAAACATTTTGGTGATTGGTGAGACAATCTGAGGTGCATCTAACTTAAGGAATTTTGAAAGCAATCTATTGCTACCAGCTGATTTATTAGTGTTTCAGTGGGCCAGCAGTTTCAAGACTTTCCTGGTTGTGATCCTTTTTTAAGGCAGAACCCAGGAGAGGGCATTTTTAAGCCTGCATGTATGCAGAATTTTGGGGGTCTTCATCAGTGGCATGATTATTAAGTAAGTAGTAGTAAGCAGTAAAAAAGTTATTCTGCTATCAGAACAGGATAACCCAATTTAGCCAAAGCTCATTTTCAATGGGGTCCCACAGTACAAAATATAAGTTTCACAGTAAAAAATAACTTAATATACAACATAAGCAAACCATACAAAACATAACATCTATACAAATACACAATAATTAAGAAATACATATCTCAATTGCAGCAAGCTTTTGGGAAATTTGCAACTTAACTTTTCTAGATTGCAGAACTGAATGTTAAAAAGGTCTCCTACTGTATTTGGATCAGTGGGTTTAATACCATTAACCTGGACAATCATGGGGGCCTCAGAGGCTCTAGGGTTTATTATGCTAGCTACACAGTTCCAGAATTTTTGGGGGTCACTTATACTGGCTCCTTTCTGCATTCTATAGTATGAACTCTTGACCAGATTGAGTTTGTGCTTGCATTTGTTACTCAGATATCTGTAGGCTTCCCAATTTGGACTGGATTGTGATTTTTTTATATGTGTACTATGACCAGAATATAACACAATGGACATGACTACCATCATTTTTGGAAAAAGTGGGGCATCCATGAGACACTGGTACTTGTTTATCGGTAGCATATTAAGTCTGGAAAATGAATTCTGAATTGGCATATCTGCCTGACCAGCTCTTCTTTCTCTTGGGGCTCAATTGAAATCTGAGAGCCATATGTTTAGACACTATTGCTGACTACAGGGGTCATGATTTGCCAGCTACAAGGGCTCTCCTGCATCACCACAGAACTTGCAGCCACTTTAGCGGCTGAGGCTGTTGTTTTTCACCAAAGATGCTCTCCAGCCAGTCAGCAGCCACAGTGCTGTTCCAGGGGCAGAACAAATGACTGACCAGCTCTTCTTCCTCCTCTCCAGCATGAGTGGCACAGCAGGAGAGGGGAGTCCACAAAGGAGTCACCAGTGGGAGTCACCAGGTTGCCAGAAGACTATGTTCAAATCTCTGCTGCTGCGGAGCGGTCTGTAAATACCCTGTCTGCAGCTAGTCTTGCTGTTGTAAGGAAAAGCTGTTTGATTTTAAGGGTCCACTATTAAGTGTCTGCTAGTCTTTTGCTTAATTAAACCTTTAGTGTATCCTGATCCTATGAATAACTGTACCTGCCTTGTCAGCTGTCACAGGGGTTTGCTACTGTTGAATAGTGTCAGCTAACCTATTGTTTATTTTCCTACACTGAAGTCAAAAATCTGAAAAGTGATCCATAGCTAAACTGTACTACCTAGCTAGCTAGTGTTGTGGGTACTGTTTACAATATGCCTACATTCTTTCTTTAGGTGTGCTTTCAGTGCCTTCCCTCACTGGATCACCCCAAGGTTGCTTTTCCATGGCTCAGTTTTGTGACTGCAATCTCTATGCTCTGCTGTTGTGTGGACTCTTTGGTTGCCCCTCAGTGGTTACTTTCCAGAAACTAATTTATTCTACCTCCCCAAATGGTATCTCTCTTATTTGTAGTACTGTGCAGCACTGTTCTGCTATCCCTACTCCACTTCATGGACCGCATCCCCCCCCAACTGCCTATGATTGCTGCCTCACCTGAACTTCATGATTTTGCATACTCTTAACACCTTAGTAGTTTGGGTGTCTCATCCTAACCTGACCCAGCTCCAGAAATCCAGATAGTTATACATACTACTGAGGTTTGTGAATTATGTACAGCTTTTATACCTAGTATTACTGCCCTATGACTGCTGATATTTGTGACATATAGTATCATATCTTTATTACCTTAAAATTATCAGGTGATGTTGAATTAAACCCTGGCCCCTCAGCACCTAGCAGTAGCTCTGTGCCAAACTGGGCTGTATCTAAGGGTCTAAAAATTGGCCACCTCAATGTCTGAAGTATTTTAGGTAACTGTCTTGAGTTACAGGGTTGGGTATCTGAGAACAAACCTGATATACTAGATATTTCAGAATCCTGGTTCAAGCCTTCTACACCAGAGTCTGTTTGTTTCTTGACAAATTGCAGCCTGTTGAGATGTGACTGCCCCTTCTGTAAAAGAGGAGCTAGTATAGTAATCTGTTATAAGGAACACCTGAGTCTCTCAGAATTAACCATCCCTGAGCCATCCCCATGTGAGGCATTGCTGTCTGTTCCATTCCTGGGGGGAACAAGGAAGCTCCACATTATATGTGCTTATAACCCTCCCAGAAGTGGGGTGACCACCCTAACTGAACCCCTTAAACATACTGCCTCCTAAGTTGGTAATAATACTTATCATACTTGATGACCTGAGTGTTGAGTGGTGTGGTAAATCATCTAAATCTCTTGAGTCACTAGTGCAAAAATACCACCTGATTCAACACATCTGAGATCTGACCAGGTTTTTTCTTGCTACAGGTAGTCATGCATTAATTGACTGGATCCTGACTAGCGAAACAGATAGGATCACTGGGGGGGAGGGACATCCTTGCAAAGGCTATTAGTGACCACTTAACTGTTTATTGCATCTATAGGGCCTGATCACTCTCCTGCTCTCCTAAAGAACTCTCCCTCTGTGATTTATTGATGCTTGGCTCAACTGACTTCTTTGCTGACCTTTCAGTGATTTACTGTTCACCACTATACCATACAAATGATGTTACTGAGGCCCTACATTATTTCATCTCCAGCATTAATGCCCTCCATAACCTGCATACCCCTACCCCTTTGGTGAAGCTCAGAATCAGAAGTGCATCTATCAGGTGACTGCACAAGGACTTTCTTGCCCTATTGCAGGATGGGCACAAGAGTTGTGTCCTCTAGTCTCCTGTTTGACTAGGTTGCTTACAGGACTAGGAGGAACATATGCAAGAAAGTCATAAGTCTTGCCAAGAACACCTACTGTAAGAATTTATTGCTGGATGCTGCTGGGGACTCTCAAAAATTCTGGAACTACATTAAAAGTTGTATGGAGGGGTACACTCATGTCACATATGATATTATGCTTGATGGCTTTAATTGTAATATACCTGTTAGTATTGCCAATGCCTTCAACCATCATTTCTCAGATTTGTTGAAATACACCTGTCCTGCCCCAGTACCCCTGGCTCCCACTACACTCACCTCTATGCATGCTCCTTTGCCCTCATCCTTTCCCCGCTCCAACCCCCATTTCTACCTATGTGCTGTCTCAAACATGGAGGTGCTCTGTGGTAGTGTTGGCTCTGATGCCTCAAGTCTACATTGTCAGGATTGTCTCCTCTTGCATGGCTCTCTCATTGGCCAGAATCTATAATATATCCTTGTGCTTTGGGATTGTAACTGAGATCTGGAAAGTTGCCAAAGTTGTCTTTATTTTCAAGAACGGTAACCTCAGATCTATTACAAATTATCACACAATTGCCATCCTGTGTTCTGAGGAAAATCTTAGAGAAACTTGTTGCTATCCAGGCAATTAAGTATCTCCATGATTGTATCACATCATATCATATCATATCATATCATATCATATCATATCATATATCATATCATAGCATATCATTATATCATGATCATGACATTTATTTATGTAACTTGCTGTTTTAATTTGTTTTGTCATACTTTTTTTATTGCACAGTGCTGAGATCCTCCAGGATTGGGCACCTAACAAACAATAAATTGATTAATTGATTGATAACCTATTTTGTAATACCCAGCATAGGTTTAGAAAAGGCCACAGCACCACCATGGCTCTGCTTCAATTCATAAATGATACCAAAGAAGCCATGGAAAAGGTTTCTTCACAGGGGCAGTGTTTATTGACTTAATTAAGGCTTTTGATTTAGTGGACAGTCATTTACGTAAGACAAAATTACAATCTCTGAGCATCTCCCCAGAGGTGGTTTCCTGGTTTGACAAGCTACCTCTAGAATAGAAAATAGTTTGTGAAATTCAATAAGCAGTTTCTGATCTCACTTCTATAAACATTGTGTTCCTCAGGGATCTATCTTGGCCCCCTTCTCTTCACTATCTTTGTAAATCACCACTCTGTTAACCCTGTATCCTGTTACATTCTGCTTTATGCCAATGACCTGTTGCTATGTACAAGCTCAAAAAATCTGGCTGACATTAACTTCAGCCTTAACTCTGATTTCCTAAGGCCCACACCTGGCTCTTCCAAAACAAATTGCTACTCAATGCTAGTAAATCTCATTCATCCTATTTGACTCTTCCCCTAGATTGACAAAGTGTTTTGACTGCCTGGCAGTCTCCAGTATAGTTGGTACCCTGCTTGAGAATGTTAAGTCTTTCAAGTACCTTGGTATAACCCTTGACCATTCACTAGATTTTCACTGCACATCTTTAATACAGTAGCCCCTCGCTAAAATGAACAGACTGGGAGCCATAATGAGGGTTCATTATAGCTCCCTGTTCATGATATCGAGGGACACCTGTAATAAATGCTAATACTATTCTGCTACTGCCAGAAAAGAACTTTCTGCTACAGTCCATCTCCAAACACCTACATACACATGTGCATAAGCATGTACTAAGGTTTTAAACTGATGAAGTAATTTGTCAGTAATTTAAATCTTTTGAATCACTTTGTCACTTGCTGTATGCTATTTTCACCACTACCACTCCCGCTCACATTCTCCAGGTCTATTAGAGATACTGCAGATTATCTAGTGTAGCTACCTACTGCAGATACTGCAGATACATGTACTACAAAGAACATTAAAAACTATTAACTATTGTTTTAAAATCACTTGTCTTTTGTACTGAACTGACCACTACTGCTCGCACTAACATGATTCATTGCACTGCACTGCTGCTACACACACAAACACCATTTACCTCATCACCACTACTGAAGATACAGGGATACCAAAACTGCCCCCCTATGACACAGACTAAGTCCTGGATCCCTCCAGACAGTTCTTCTTGACCCAGTGTGTATAAAAAAGGCACATTTACAATACAATCAAATATCTGATTCCAGATGTCATTTATGTCCATGATCATGACTTTCATGTCTGGGTTCTCATTGCAAAAGCTAAACTATGGCTGCTTGTGACCAGAGTGTATGTAGTTACAGTATATTGCTAGCATACAGTAAAAAATGAGGAAATAGTGCCCTGTGTGTTAAACCTGCTCTCTGTACCCTGTTGTTGTTTACTGTCCAGAAGGGTAGTTATTCATACACTGCTATTGTGCTTTATCAGAATGCATTATTATTTGGTTATTAGAATCAGAAGACAAGAGTACCATTTGCTATAACTGAGGATTCAGTATAGTGAGGTTCAGTATAGTGACAGAGCATTGTACCTGTAAATCCATGAATATCAAACCTGACTTGACCTACAGAACCAAATATTCCCTCACACCCTCTGCCTGAATTGCCATTGCTCACTGCTTCCTTCTTTCCAGCCTTACCTATGGCTTGGTCACCTACTCCCACACCTCCAAAGCAAATCTCCTCAACTGGGAAGTTACCTACATAAGCACATGTTGCTTTTTTCTGGCTACAAACTGACTTACCCATCATTGCCTGTGGTACTTTGCGTTAAACTGGCTATCTCCTGAGGAATGTCATTCTCTTGCTCTGGGTGCCCTTACAGGCAAATGTTTTAGAAATGGGGGACCTTCCTCCCCACCTGTTCTGCTGAAATCCTCTGATCTGGCTTGATCCCTCCCTTCTAACTTTCTAACTGCTCCCAGGTGTACTATCAATGTAGCCAATGCACAAAAGTGTGGATTTCCTACATGCCGCATATCTGAGGCATGTGTGCAACCCTAATTTCACATGCCACAGAGCAGAGGTCTAGCAGACCCCCAGCAGTATTCACAACTGATGTGTGAACCCAATGTGCATGTGATCCCCCAGTCACCTGCACAGCTACATGCCATGGTGGTTTGTGAATATGACAAAGGGTGTGCATGCACTCCGCATCATTCACCAAAGTGCAGAGTTGATGCACAATGCCAGACGAGGGGGCACAAGTTACATGAGGGTGGATCCTTCCATAACTGCTGTGCACCCCCAGCAGAAACCTGCTGGCAGCAGCAGGTCATTAACCTCCTCCACATTGCTGCCCCAGACCACCAGGCTGATTGGGAGGGCTGGAGGCAGCCAAGCAGGCACATTTACATGGTGTCTACAAAGTTGAGTCTAGTGCCTTCCCAGGATCCCCTGCATGTGCACAGTAGGGGATCCACTGTGAACGCAGGGCAGGCATTCCATTGGATGTCCACCTGTGCTCCACAATCTACCCCTGCACAGCTGCGATCCACCTCCACACAGCTGCAAACCAGGGGGTTAGGGCCACATTCAGGTGCCCTGTGGGTGCTCATAGTAGTGAATATAGCATGCCCTGTGCCTATTTGGGGCCACATACTGTAGCTACACCAGCTTGGTATGTGTCTATCTCACATACCCTACACCCCTTTGTGCCTAGGCCCCAATATGGGGATTCAGGTCTTCTCCCATTTTGCACCCAATTACTGGAATTCTATCCTGGCTGCCTCTGGCACTCCCCCTGCCTGTTTCAAAAGGGAGCTATGCACCATTTAATGGTCTCTAACTCATGCACTTGTTTTTTGCCTCCCTGAATAATATACCTATGCTGGCATCTATTACATGTTCAATTATCTCCTGACCCCTGCTATCATTTGGTCTACCAATCTTCCCACCTTTGACTGGTCCATTGCTGCCCTTTGTGCAATTATGTTATTTGTGATCAGAAAGTGTTTGCCAGATTTGTCTAATTGTTTCATGGTCCTTATTTCTAATGCACCTTATACTCCTGTTTTTCCTGTTTGCAATGTTCTGTATCTCCTTGTTACCTTGATTCTGTATTGTATTGTAAGTTGAATTTATTTTATCACACCTTGTTTTTACTTTCAACAACCAATATTTTTTTGCAAGAAACAAGAGACAGCAATGTGTGCCACTATAGTCCCATCTTATGCAAATGTATTTTTGGGGTGTTTGGGTTTTTGGGAACAAAATTAATTTTTCTGATGTTTATTTAGTTCCCATTCTGTGCACTGGTACATGCACACTGCCAATGTTTTATTTGTCTGGGGACATACTGAACAGCAGGCTGAGCAATTTGTGAAATGTATTAATTGCAATGCTTTAAATCTAAAGTTTAAGCACCAAGTGCAGGAGAGTTGTATCCATGTTTTGGACCTGGATTTGTTGCATTACAGAGGAAGGGACATTGGGTTCTAGGGGACTTAGAAAACCTACAGCAGGCTATACTACACTACACACCACTAGTGCTCACACAAAATTCTTAATAAGGAGTACACCGTATGTACAGTTTCTATGCCTTAAGCAAAACTGCTCAAAATCAGAGTGATTCCAAGATTCAATCAAATGAATTGAAGGCATGATTACTTCAGAGGGGATACTTGAAATCTGACTTGGAGGAAACTGAAGAAATCAAAATTAAAGATAGGGCAGAACTTTTCCACCCCAAAATGCAGAATTCCATTTAGAATGAACCCATTACTGTGATTCAACAAATACAGTAAAATGGCACCAAAAGTAAAAATCTTAATAAAGAATTATATTTTGGACCAATGTAGTGTACCGGGGATATTTTGACAGAGAACAAGGGTAGACTTTAGTAGGGCAAACAGTTTGAAAAACGTTTGTCCCCTAGCCACTTTCAAGAGTGATCCAATAGGAATTACACAAGTCACCACCTAAAGCTGCTGGCCTCTTCACTTGTGCAAGCATGCACTAGCTGGTAGCAATTTCAGACATCCACTGTATAATTTAGCAGTGGGCTTACATACATACAAACATACAAAGAGGCCAGCAGAAGAAGGCCATTTGGTCTATCAAGACTGCTCATATTGCAGGGTCCACAGCTTGAGCTAATGTCCCTGCCCTCCCTCCCCACTCCTCTCATCCATCCTCCCTACCCATGATCCTTACCTTCCCCCTATGCCTATCCCAGTCTCTCTTAATGCTGCCCACTGTCTTCAGTGAGATGACCTCTTCTGACAGTGCATTCCAAGTGTCCACCACCCTCTCTGTGAAGAAGTGCTTCCTAACCTCTCTCCTAAAACTCCCACCGTCCAGCTTAAGACTGTGCCTCCTTGTGCTGTGGTTGCCAGTCAGCTTAAAGAGACTCTCCTTATCAACCTTATTTATCCCTTTCAAGTACTTGAAGGTTCCAACCATATCCCCCCTCTTTCTTCCAGGGAGTACATGTTTAGTTTCCTCAATCTCTCCTTGTATGCCTTACCCTGCTGACCAGCTATCATCTTTGTAGCCCTCCTCTGGACCTTCTCCAGCAGGTTAATGTCCTTTTTGAGGTGTGGGCATCAGTACTGAACTCCATACTCTAGATGCGCCTTACCAGTGACCTGTACAAGGGCAGTATAACCTCCTCTCTCCTACTACTGATCCCCCTAGATATGCAACCCAGAATCTTGTTTGCCTTTGCTGCTGCTTTCTTGCACTGCATGGAGTGCTTCAGGTCACTAGTGATCATCACTCCCAGGTCCTTCTTCTTTGATGCAGATACTTGGATTCCACACAGGTAGTACTCTGTCCTGGGATTCTTGGCTCCAATATGCATAACTTTGCATTTCTTAGCATTGAAGTCAAGCTGCCAGATCCTGAACTACCTCTATGGCTTTTCCAGATCTTCCTGTAGGTCCTGTATCCCTTCAGCTGTGTCCACTCTCCCACAGAGCTTGGTGTCATCTGCAAATAGGCATATTTTGCCCTTAATGCCATCTCCAATGTCATTGATGAAGACATTGAACAACACTGGCCCCAGCACTGAGCCCTGCGGGCTTGTGATCCTTTGTTCAATGTACAGTCTCTCATGTAATTTATGCTCTGGTATGCCCTTGTCCCAAACTTTATGTGGACAGAACTACACATCCAGTAAAGGAATGTATCCTCGAACACTTGAGGGTCATAAGTTGTGCGAATGTTGTGGCAGTATATCTTCTTACATTTGTACCATCAAGTGCAGTCGCACCCTAACAAGCAGAGTCATACAGTAGTCCTATAACAACATCAGAGACTGTAACACCTTACGATATGTGGGTGTTGTACTGCACAAAACCACCATACATTCAAACTGGCTTTATCAGACACTGTAAAGTATGGTAAACCAAATGGAGGTTCCCAATTAATGTATATTTATTAGTCTTGCCTTTGTAGTCTTTCTTTCATACGTTTCATAGGTTTTATAGGTTAATTTAAGCCGAAGATAGAAAATCTACCCTTTAAGGCTTGCCATCCATTTTTTAAAAAAGAAATTTACTATCTCCAAAATACAAATCTACCCCATTTTTGAATTCATTCATTGTGGAACTGTTGACAATTTTAGTCGGTAAGTTGTTCCAGACCCCAACTACTCTTAAACTATACCAATTTTTCCGATAATTGTGTTCCCAAGTTTGTTGACATAATTGATTTGTGTGTTTTCTTGTGCTAGTTCTCCCATGGTTATGAATAAAGCTCAACTCTTTCAACAACACTTCATCCTTTATACTTTTATATAAAAAACATAGATCTCCCCTTAATCTGCCATAATACAATGAATAAAGCTCCAGACTCACCAATCTATCATAGTATGTTTTATTTTTCAGTCCCTTTATTTGTTTGGTTAATCTTCTCTGAACTCCCTCGATAGAAAGTATGTCTTCCCTATTTTGGGGTGACCAGACCCATGCACAATACTCCAAGTGAGGCCTCACCAGTGCAACGTATAGTGGTATCAGCACTTTCCTGTCTCTGCTCGCTATATGTTTGAATATACAATTTTGAATCTGGGTTGCTTTCTTGAGTTGGTTTCTGCAATGCACGCTAAATTTCAAGTCTTTTGTAATTGTAATGCCCAGATCTTTTTCCTCTGTAACTACCCCTAAAGTTATATTATCTAGTAGGTAGGTTACTTCCTTATTATTCTTTCCCATGTGCATAACCTTGCACTTAGTTTTATTTAATACAAGTTTGTTAAGGTTAGTCCATTCATATATTGAGTCCAGAGTATGCTGTAGTGCTGCTCTCTGTTCATCATTATTTGGAACTACCCCCAATCTGCAGTCATCAGCAAACTTATAGATCCATATATTATTATTATTACTAATTTTCAATGAAGCAATGTATATATTGAATAAACTGGGGCCCAACACCGAACCCTGGGGTACCCCACTAGAAACTGGGGCCCAATCTGAATATTCCCCATTTATGACCACCCTCTGTCTTCTATCTTGCAACCAGTTTGAGACCCATCTGCAGGTGATACTAGGCAGTTTTGTATTTTCCAATACTAAAAATAATTCCCTGTGTGGCAGTTTGTCAAATGCCTTAGCAAAGTCTAGAAAGACCACATCCACAGGGTTCCCAGCATCCATTTCCCTATTCACTTTTTCATAGAAGGATAATAGATTGGTCTGACATAATCTATTCCTTACAAATCCATGTTGAAGGGGATCTATCATATCTCGTCCCTCCAGATGTTCCATCAGGATATCTTTAATTATTCCTTCCATAAGTTTTCCCAGTATTGAAGTTAAGCTAATAGGCCTAACGTTTTCTGGTAGGGTACTGGGTCCTTTTTTTAAAATAGGTACTATATTTGCTAATTTCCAATCATGAGGAACAGAATCCAAATTTATAGATGTTTGAAAGATATGTGTTAATGGATGGGCCAACATATCTGCCAATTCCCTCAAGATTCTAGGATGCATACCATCTGGGCCAGGGGATTTATTAATGTTAAGACCAACTAGTTGTTTGTATATGTTATCTGGGTTCAATATTATTGTCCCTGGTTCAAAAGTCTACTTATACTATGTACATCAGTAACATTAAGGTTATAAACTGAACAAAAATATTTGTTCTGGATGTTAGCCATTTGCTGATTAGTAGCTGGGTGCCCCACTTCAGTGGGAAAGGGACCTATACTATTTGGGGTCTTTCTCCTGTTATTAATATAAGAAAAAAAAGCTTTTTTATTATCATGTACTCTATTAGCAAGATTAATCTCATGTAGGGCTTTTGCTTTCCTAATATTTACTTTTACTTTTTTAAGACATTCCTTATATTCAATATTTAGTTTAACTGTTTTGGAAACTTTTAACTTCTTATATAACCTATTTTTTTATTTATTAATTTTTTGATTGATGTAGAGAGCCAGGCAGGTTTAATAGTTCTATCCCTATGGTATTTAGTGGTGATAGGTACAAATTCAGTAGTTAATTTCTCTAATTTAATTTCAAGAGAATCCCACATAGATTGTAAGGGTTTATTAGCAAATTCCGATCTCCAGTCCCAGCTTCCCAATTTCGTTTTCATTTTTTGGAACTCAGCTTTCCCAATATTTAACTTAATGGTAGCTCCCATGGGTTTACTAAATTGGATTTCTTTAATATTAAATAAAACAGTATTATGATCACTGTTGCCTAAGGAAGTACTTATTTCCACTGAGTTTACTATGTCCCCCATATTAGTAAAAATTAAATCAAGGATGTTATTACCCCTTGTATACTCTAGAACCAGCTGCTCAAGTCCCCCATGATCCATGACATCTATATACTGTCTCTCAAGTGGGCATGTGCCTGTACCTTTAACCCAATCAATATTGGGTAGGTTAGAGTCACCAGTTATCAATAACCTATTAGTAGGATCCAAATTTCCATGTATACTCAATAAAGCCTTGTCATCATCATGTGACATAGACGGGAGGCCTGTAAACAAGACCCAATATAATTTTGGGTCTATTTATGGGTAATAATTGAACCCATAGAAGTTCAATTTGCCCCACATCCCATTTGATTTCTTCAGAGACAATATCCTTGTGAATATATATTGCCAGTCCTCCACCCTTCCTATATTTTCTGCAATGGGAAAATAATTTATACCCCTCAATGTCTCTTTCCCATATATCTTTTTCGTCCCACCATGTTTCAGTAATTAGGGCAATATGCACTTTATTTCTAAGTAAAATTATGTTAAGCTCATCATATTTGTTCTGTAAGCTTTGCCCATTTATGAGAACAGCATTCCAACCCGGGCTATTTAAAGGGGAAGATGACGTTCCATTTAAATTATTATTATTTTCTGTACCTCCCCGATCCAGTTTAAATGGAAATTGGTAACCTCCTGAACCTTTTTACCCAGTATCCTTACTCCAGCATAATTTAGGTGGACATCGTCATTTCTGAATAAGGATATTCTATTGAATGTCTTTTCATTATCCATGAAGCCTATTTCTTCTTCCACACAGAAACATCTGAGCTTACCATTAATTATTTTTATCTGTTTATTTTTAAACGCTTTTTCCCCCTGCATGGGAATTATCTCAGAAATAATAATTTCTCCACCATTCTTTCTAACTGCATCCACAATGCACTTAAAGTCCCTTTGCATGTAGTTCCAATTTGTTTTACCCACATCGTTAGCCCCCACATGTAGGAGAACTAAAGGAGTAACTGTATTTTCTAATAGACCTTCCAGTAATCCTACTATATCATGTACTTTAGCTCCAGGTAAGGAGCTAACTGTGGAATGTTCATTACGATTAAAACATACATATGAGTCAATACCTTTTATAATTGAATCCCCAATTATCAGAATATCCCTTTCTGTTGATTTAATTTTTCCAGGTGATTTTGCTTTAACTGGGCAAGTGGTGTTATCCAACTTTGTGTCATCATGATTAATGGACTCACTTGGTTCCTTTTGTGTTTCCAATCCTCCTACGGGAGTACTGATATTTTTTGTTTGTTGCCCTTTGCTGTCTAATGCCTTGTAGGGTGCTTGGAGGACTTCAATATTTTTAAATATGTTTGATTTACTTGGTGTTATGTAGGAACCCCCTTTTTTCATGCTATTCCTATCTAGGTTATCAGGTGCATCCATGGCAAGGCACTCAAATCTGTTCACTAATTCTATAGTGGAATTTGGCTGAATTACTTCATTCATACCATGAATGGATATTCCACTAATTTCAATTTTGTCGATTGAGTATTCTTGGTGCACTGTTTTATTCAAAACCAAGGATTGCCTATTACTAACATCACATGCAACTTCATTTATATATTCCTCCTGTTTAGATATTTCCTTATATGTTTGTAGTCTTGTTTCAAGTTCAAATACCTCCTTAATTAAAGCAGAGTTTTTGATGCATTTATCGCACATAAACTCTGTATTTGTAACCTCCTCCACATACATAAAGCATTCCCTACATGTTTTTTTGCCTTTCAACTCCTTTTGCCTTGTATGAGCCATATCAGTGTTTTTTTTTTAAACCTACTTTCCGGCCCAATTATATGTTTCCTATGTAGCAACGGAGTTTGTCCCCAGTGATTCCCAGTGTCCCCAGTGGACACAGCAGACACGCGACATGCGTGTCTCTGCGCGCATCTCCGTGAGTGATACGCACTCCACTCGGCTCACTCCGCTTGCCGGAAAGGCTGCTTTTAATGTGTATACCCCAGAAGTAGCCTGAAAGCCCTCGTTCCTAATGTTGCACAATTTAAAAATATTTCCCTCTTTGAAGTAAGTCAGAGACCTAACTAAGGTCTAGAACTGCCTCCTGAGGTTTTTAAATAAAAGAATTACTAAAATATACTAGTTTGTAGTTCGTTGCTTTCTGTCAATGAACTACAAGCTCTCTTCCTGCTTCCGGTCAGTCTCAGGGCTCAAAATAGCTCTAGTATTTAGGAATTTCAATTTTGGCTAAATCTGTTCCAACAAGTATATTCAAATACAATTTCTCAGTTCACACAGTAAGTTTCATATAAATCGCTGTAACTCCATGTTACAGGTATGCACAAAGTGTATGCAGGCACAGTACAAACATGCCATTTTTATTATAGTAACATTGTAGGACTCAAACAAGCAGACATGGGGGTGTACACTGAGGGCATAACAGATCTGGCAGTTTGGCAGTATAATGTAACATACTGGCACACATACCTAGCAGTCAGGTCCAATATACAGTTGTAGGTGGGTTTTGACAGCAGTCAGACTATGCAGTTTCAGCATGATATACACAGTTATTCTGTTACTGGTTCATGATATGCACAGTACACTTCTGTGTTATGGGATTCTGTTGCCTGTAAATGACACTGCTGTGTGGTCAACCATTCTCAACAAACTGTCCTGCAATAGATATTAAAATACAGCCCAGTAAGGCATTACTAAAACTGACATTTTACACATAATGGTTGGGGTCAGGGCTTCCATACCCTTTCCCCACATGCTACTCCTGGAGCTGGATTTACAATGAGCAGAGGATGACAGCAACATCCATAAATTCCCTCCCATGTGCCAACTGTTTGGTGCACCACTCTGCTTGTGACAGCCATGGGGACTTTGTTGCCAGAACCCATATTGTACTAAAATCTGTCACAGGGTCTCTGGTACACCTGGCTTTGCTGCAAGTGGGGGTTTGGTGCACTGTGCACTGATCACAGGGGGCTTTTGAAAATCAAGTCAGGTGTGTTGAAAATTTAGGGTCAAAATATTTAAAATTACCAAAGTTATGAGCGAACATAGAAAAATTTCAATATACACTTATAACTTTGTCATTCTTACATATTTTAACCCTAGATTTTCATAATAACCTTCTTATGACTGCACCTGATGAACAAGGGTGATGAACATTTTCAAATCTTTCCTGGAAGGTGATTTGCAGCATAACCATGAAATCACCTTTAAGGCATGATTTGCATAATTCAACCACCATTGGTCATGAGGTGGGGTCCCAAAGAGGCCATGTTGAAAATTTGGGGTCACAATATGCAAAGATGACAAAGTTATAAATCAAATGCCTTGAAATACATTAGATTGACCTTGCTTATTTTCTTGTATCTCAGTTGCCGGTTCCAGCAGTAAGACTTGGCTTTGATTGGAGAGTATATGTATGCCATGGCACATGCTCAGGTGAGTGAGAGTGTGTGAGGGGTGTGGGGTGGTGGGCACTGCATGGAAGGTCAGGAAGGGGGTGTGAGGTGTGTGCGTGAGGGTGAGACTGGTGAGCAACCAGGCTTTTTTTTGCAGGTAAAAAAATCAATGAGGGACAGTTTTCTTTTTCTCAGGGGACTTTGCTAACACTGGGGACTGGGCACCCCACTGTCAAGCTACTGTTCAGTAGCACCTGGGGTGGGTACCCCAGAGCTGCCACGTACATAATTGGAACTGGTGCAGGCAACTTGGAGGGGAGGCAGCTCAAGAGAAGTGATACCAGGGATGGGCACCTAGGTCCACTTATATAATATAGGAAAGATGTAAACACTGGGAAGGGTAGACAGCCAAGCTGGAGAGGAAAGGGAGAAAAAAGTACCACTGGAGGCGAGCACCTTGCTCCACTTAGGAGATAGCTAGATAGATAGATAGATAGATAGATAGATAGATAGATAGATAGATAATAGACAGACAGACAGATAGACAAAGAGAGAGACAGAGAGAGACAGAGACAGACAGAGAGCGAGAGACAGAACAGGGGATCACTGGCTCACAGCTTGAACTGAAGCCAGCAGCACAACTCCAATTGCAGCTTCAGCATTCAAAAAAAGTCCCACTGTTCTAATACAATGAACATTATTGAATCACCCCTCTCATAATGTTGGGCACCCTGGATTTTGTGCTTCCCAGAAAGGCATTTCCAGGGCAATTTTCAAGAAGACAAAAACCAGAATTTAGCTAAATGGATCACTTTTAGCTAGGTTCAAGAGTTTGCTTTCTGAAAATATATCATTTTATGTTTTTTCAATATTTGTGAATATAAAATAAGGTGGTGGCTGTCATTATCAGTATTTATTTCAACATGATAAGTACTTTTTTCCACACAATCAGTATTTGTCTTCCCACACGACAAGTAAATCATGGAAATGGGTTTTGGTTTTTTACCATTTGCATTTCTCAGTTATCCCAAAAATCTTTATAACTCTGAAACCATATAACATTTTTTTTCACAAAACCTTCAAAAGGCACACCCTTGGCACAAGCCCTTCAACCCTGAACATGTCATGAAAACTTTCCACATCGTCTAGGTGACTGTGAGAGCAAAAATATGCAAGGTTAAGTATAGGGATTGTTTCCCATTTTTTGGCATTACATATTGTCAAAACAGAACAAGATACCATCTCAAAACTTGTCAGGTCTTGAGACTCAGACAGCCTGACCATGCATGCCAAATTGTGTGCTATTTCATTATATATCACCAAAGTTATTAAGGTACAAAAATTGGGGTTTAACATTCTCAACCCTAAGCATAGGGGTGCTACTGGTCCCTTATATTACCAAGCTATTCACTGTATGAATAAAGTTTGGTAGGTGACAAAGAAAGACTGTACACCATTCATGGAAATCACAAAAAGTGTCTAAAACCCCACACCCTCCCACCCTAAATTTATCCTCCCTCATCCCCCACCAAGCCTGTTTATATTGAAGAAACACAAGTTTTGCTCTAATCATTTTTCAGTAATATTTGGAGTGTTTTAGATAACAATGCAATATGATTATTTGCAGAAGATAAAAGTATGTCGGAAAACTTTGGGTAATGATGTGTACATAGATTTTAGAAGGGATTGCTTACTATCAAATGTAACTGCTGGTTATGGTGTATGTGCTGTATTACAATAACTTTGTATTTGTATTTATTAGGGAAGAGAAATGGAAAAACTAAGTAATTTCTATGATTGTGAAGAAATTAAATATCACTGTTAAATATTTATGTCCATTCTAATGCACACACTGTCAAAGCAAATCACCCATTTTCATTTCACATCTCACTGTTGGTACTGGTTTGAATGGTTCATGGGTAGCATTCAAGATGATCACATGCAATGGCTGCTGTTTAGGCAATAAGCCTGACATTAATGGAAATAGTATAACTTAATTAGAATGATTGGGGTTTGAAGTACAGTTGAACTGAAGCAGCACAATATTTTCATGGGAATGCATTGTGTTGTTAAATGACACTAGCATAAAATCCAGCACCTGCTCACAGCTTGTTTCTCCCTGATGAAGAGGCAGAGCCCCTCGAAGCACCAGAGGTTTTGGTGACATTGTCTGCACTTAGATTTAATAAATCATTAACTAGTCTATGAGTGAACACTGTGTTTTCTGTGTTTGGTTGGTGATTTTTATTTATTTATTTATTTCAAAGTTCTAAAATACACATTTGAGCAGAAATGCTCATTTACAATGGTTCCTTGTCAGAATAACAATTTGTTTACAGCATGTTAAAGACAGTACTAAAAACTGATTAACAAAGGCTAGACAATATTGATTCAGTGACATAACAAAACAGAATGAGTAACATAAGTACCATTTCGGCAATACAGAGTGAACAAAAGTTAACATTCAACACATGTTGATTCCATAGAATGTTTAGGTGTAGGGGTAGTTCCCTTAACACTGATTGTGATGTACTCTGAGGACCCTGTAAGTATTAAAGCTTTAGTGAATTATTTTGCAAATGTGGCAAGAATTAAGAAGAAAATTCCAGTTTCAAATTAGACAACTAGTAGAAATATAATATAGACGTATGCATTAGAATATACTAGAGACGGAAAATAATTTGCTAGTTTTCCACAATTTATGCTCTCTCCTATTGAATATTTGAACATCAAAATGAGTTATTTTTTGTACAAATATTTATGATTATAAAGATGTATTGAGATGTGTATCTGTGATGTCCTATTTAAGTGTCACTGGATTTTAAATGGAAATATTTTTATTATTGTATTGCCTATGTATTTGTAATGACCTACGTGTCAATCAATAAACCTTTTACTTACTTACTTACATTCAACAGGTCAAATAATACAAAGCATAACATAGGCACTAGGAACTATACAAATGTAGCAGCCCTTCTGGGCATTGTCCCATGATCACCCCTTATGAAATGATTCGAATGTCCAAACCAAGTAAATGGGTGTACAAAGGCAAAATGATTTATTTGAACCACTATAACATTATGTACATCTGCATACCTCAATCATATTTACAACACAACAGTTTATTCAAACAGTTTATTCCATTATCCATATTAATACACCATTCAATCATGCATTGAATCCCCTTTGTTTCTTCTTCCCTCAGGGTCCAGATGCATCATCCAACCCCCCATCAATGACCACCAATCTTCTCTCCCGGCACTGTAGCTAGGTCCGGATGTCATAGGCCTGACCCCTAGCCATTCTATCTACCTCTCCTCCCCCCTCTAAACACATCCAGGTGCCTACCCCTGGTTTGTGCTCCCTCCCCCTTCCCCCTCTGGCTCTGTCTGTTCCCCCCATTTCTGCTAGGCCCCTCCCTCCTATCCCCTAATTTCCTTTCATTTCTTCCCATACCCTTCCTTTTCCTATTAAATGCTCTTTCCCTCCCTTCAGACCCATCCACATGCTCTTTCAGCACCTCACTGGTATAGCAGAACTGTCCACCTGCTGCAGGACCCTTGATCAGTGTAGCAGGAACCTTTCACCTGCCCTAGGATCCTCAGTCCTCCCATACCGCTCTTTTGCCTTGCGTGCCTCCTTCCTCAACCCCTCCTCCTGTGTCAGGGAGGTGGGTGGAAAATACAAATTCCCAGCAGAAAGAGGGAGAGCAACCCTCAACCTAGGCTTATAAAGCCCTGTGCTGTCCTGGAGTTATACCAGTCTGTGACAGAGTCTGTAAGACATGCCCTTCAACATTCCTCCTCACCATTTATCCACTTAAATATGGGTGTGTGGACAAGTGGTAAAGTGGCAGACTGTTCATATTTGTGTATTACTGCACATTGGGCGCAGGCACTGGGGATTGTCTGTGCTGGTGGTATTGGAAATCAGTGTAGTAGGGCAGACTGTCATGGTAGTAAAATTCCTGGAATGTGACAGCATGCAATGCTTGCAATGCACAGTGTTGCTGGTTCCCACACTGGTAAACACATGCTTAACTTGTTAATGACTGAAACTGATGAGTGGCTGAACTTTCTGTCCCTGAAAGTTGGCTTTATAGCCAGTGACAACGGTTCAAACGTGGTGAAATGTATCATCGATGGTGGTTTTGTTTAGGTTCCATGAATAGCCCATTGTTTAAATCTCGTGGTCCAGGAGTTTTTGCAGGACCCTGACATCAAGGAAATGTTGACAGTTGCACGCTGCATCTGTGCACACTTTTCATGCTCTGGAAAGGCCCATGACCAACTTCAGCAGCTGCAGATTCAAAACAGCCTCCCTCAGCACTGCCTCAAGCTGGAAGTTGTCATGCACTGGAACTCGACTCTACATGGCAGAGAGGTTGCATGAACAGTACAAAGTCATCTTGGAATACCTAGTCATGCACATTAGCTATGACACTTCCAGGGCCTCAATGTCTATAACAACAGAAGAGTGGTGCCTTGTGAACTCGGTGATATCAATTTTGAGGCCCTTTGAACATGCCACACAGGCAGTGAGTGGCAACACTGCCTCCATATGCCAAGTCATTCCACTGCTGCAGGTGCTGAAGAAGACTTTGTTGAATCTTCAGGGTAGCCTTGATGTATTCGGAGATTGTTCAAGCAGTGCATTACTTAAACACATGCTGACAGTACTGGACTGCCATTGCCACATAGCAAGTATGAACATACAAAATTTGCCAGCAGATAAAGGCCTAGAGGTGTATCAAGTCTGCTTGAATGTGCAACTAGCACCCCTTATTCTGCAGCTGCCCCTCCCTTTCACCCTTCTTCTCTATTGACCCTCCCCCTTGTCATGTCCCATCCCCTCTTGAAGCAGTCCACTGTTCTACTGGATACCACTTCTGCAGGTAACGCATTCCACCCAGCTACCATCCTCTCCGTGAAAAAGTGTCTCCTCATCTCCCTCCTGAACCTTCCTCCCTCCAGTCTCATATCATGGCCCCTGGTGTCCCTCCCCTCCCTTACTTTGAACAGCCCCTCTGTACCTGTCTTGTTTATTCCTTCCATGTACTTAAAGGTTTCAATCATGTCCCCCCTGTCCCTCCTCTCCTCCAGTGAGTACATGTTCAACTCCCTCAGCCACCTCTCGTATGATAAGTCCTCCAGCCCCTTGATCATCTTTGTCACCCTGTGCTGCACCCCCTCCAGTAAATTAATGTCCCTCTTCAGATATGGGTGCCAGTACTGCACACAGTACTCTAGGTGTGGTCTAACTAATGACCTGTACAGTGGCAGAATCACCTCCTCCCTCCTCCAGGATATAGCCCTTGCAATGCAACCCAGCATTTTGTTGGCCTTTGCAGCTGCCTTCCTACATTGTGCTGAGTTATTCATTGACCCTGTAATGAGCACCTCCAGATCCTTCTCCTCCTCTGTCTGGGCTAGCTGCACTCCCCCCCCCCAGCTGGTAACTCCTCCTTGGGTTCTTCACCCCAAAATGCAGCACCTTGCACTTTTTGGCATTATCCCCAGTTGCCAGGTGTCTGACCAGGTTTCAGGCTTTGCCAGATCATCCTGCAACCCCTGCCATCTCCCTAGGTCATCCACCACCGCTCCCATTTTGGTATCATCAGCAAACAGACTGATCTTGCTCTTGATGTCCAATGATATGTCTGCAATGTATATCTCAAACAACACTGGTCCCAACACCGAGCCCTGTGGAACACCGCTCGTCACTACCCTTGGGTGTGAGAGCTCTCCCTACCCACCACCACCCTCTGTTGCCTTCCCTGAAGCCAGTTTTCTACCCATCTCACCAGCTTTGCACCCACTCCTGTGCCTTCCAACTTACTTCCCAGCCTCCCATGCAGCACAGAGTCGAATGCCTTACTGAAGTCCAGATACAGGACATCCACTGCATGGCCTCTGTCCAGTTGCCTAGTTATCCAGTCATAGAACTCCACCAGGTTGATTTGGCAGTATCTACCATGTATGAAGCCATGCTGTCTGCTGTCCTGTAGTCCTTTGGCCTCTAGGAGGGCCATCAGTCTCTAGGAGGGGTCACCAGCCTCTCCTTCAGGATAGTCTCCATCAGTTTACCCACAATGGATGTGAGGCTCACCAGTCTGTAGTTCCCCAGCTCATCCTTGGAACCACCCTTGTGGAGGGGCATCACATGAGCCATCTTCCAATCCTGAGGTACACACCCTGAGTGTAGTGAGGCATTAAATAGGTCTGCCAAAGGTCCTGCAAGGACCTCTGCAAGCTCCTTCAGTACTCTGGGGTGGATACCATTCGGGTCTGGCACCTTATCTACCCTCAGTGCCTTCAAACCCTCCCAAACTCTGCCCTTCATGATTTCCCCATCTGTCACCCCTCCCCCCTGTTTCTGTCATTCCTACCCCCTTGGGTATCACCCTCTCTTCTCCTTAGTAAATACTGAGCAGAAGTAATTATTTAGCACTTCTGCCTTATCGCACCCTGCTTCCACCCAACCCCCCTCCTTCCTAATCCTTACTATGTGGTCCTTACAGCTCCTTTTCTCCCTTATGAACTTAAAGAAGTCCTTCTCCCCCTTCTTAATGCCTTGTGCCAGCCTGAGCTCCACAGATGCATTGGCTCCCCTTACTGCCTATGTCTCCTCCTTTGATTCCGTCAGGTACTCCTCCCTGTCCTCCCCCTCCCTGTTTTCTTGTACCTCCTAAAGGCAGCCCTTTGCCTCCTTAACTTTTCCATGACCTCCTTGCTCAACCAGCTCCATTTCTTAGCCCTAGCCCTAGCCTTCTTGCTCTGGGCCTTGCAGCAGGTTTTGGTTGCCTCCACTATCACCAGCTTTATGAGCTCCCACCTCTGGTTAGTGCCCATACTAGGTTGAATTCTGGCCAGGTACCCATTAACCACTTCCCTCATCCTCCCAAAGTCAGCCTCCTGAAATCCAGCATTCTTGCACCAGATTCCACTCCTTCCTTGCCCATATCCAATGTGAGGCATACTGAGTGGTGGTCACTCCCTTACAGTGGCTCTTCCACCATAAGTTCTCTCACAAACTCCCCATTTGCCAGCACAAGGTCAAGGGTATTCCCTAACCTGGTTGGTTCACTGACCATTTGCAGCAGGAAGCTGTCCTGGAAGGCATCCAGTGGTATCTGCTCCCTTCTATTCCTGGTTGTTGGAGTACTCCGCTCCTCTTCTGGCATGTTGAAGTCCCCCACAATCATCACACTACCCTTCTCGCAGGTCCTCCTGATCTGTCCCACTAGTTTTCTGTCTAACTCTTCCATCTGAGAGGGCAGCCTGTGCACCACTCCCATTCTGAGAATCCTATTCTTAGAATCCTAGATTTGCATCCAAAGTGACTCCATACTACCCTCCTCCCCTTCCTCCCTTACACACTTTAGTCCTTCCTTCACAAATAGTGTCCCCCCTCCTTTCCCAATCACCCTGTCCCTATGAAATAACATGTACCCTGGTACAGACAGGTCCCAGTCATTGTATTGGGTGGCCCATGTTTCTGTGATGGCTGCAATGTCCATCTCTCCCTCTGCCATGAGCACCTCTAACTCTGCAGTTTTCCTCCCAAGGATCCTAGCACTAAGGGTAACCACCATCCACCTTTCCCCCCTCCCATCCTACCCTCCTTTACTAGCATCACCAATAGTACTTGCCATTTGTCCTTTGTTATTGTTATTGGGAGTAAGCTCATATGGTTTCCCAACCTGTGGTCTCTGTATGTCTCTTGCCCGTTTGTCACCTCCCGCTCCTAGTTTAAATTCCCAACTTCCTCTATGTACTCCTCCATCCTCTGTTTCAACAGTTTCTTTCCCTCCTCACTCAAGTGTAGTCTGTCCTTGGCACAGAGACTACTATCCTCCCTGGTCCCTCCCCACCCTCCCCAACAGCCCATACCCTTTAGCATGACACCAGGTTCTTAGCCAACCATTAAATTCCTCTATTCTCAGCTTTTTTTGTTGTGCTTGCCTTGGGCATTGGAAGTATCTCTGAAAAAGTTACTGATCTTCCTGCCCCCTCACATAATTGTCCTAGTTCCTCAAACCTCCTCTAGACTATATCTACTGTCTTGTCAGCCAGGTCGTTCATCCCAAGATGTATAATTAAATGAGGCAAAGTATTCTGCAAAGTGCCAAATTCAGAATAGCAACAATGCTGGACCCATGATACAAACATGGAATTACATCCTTACTAGAGTGAGGGCCTGAACAGGTTTAAAATCTCAGTGGACAACTGGTGTGATTGGTTCATGGGGCACAGACATCTCATGTAAATTTTGGCAAACCACAGCGTAAGAAGGCTAAAGGTCACTGTGGACTATTAGGTGCATCCAGTAAGGTGGTTGTGGGTTCAGGTGGGATGTCAGCAAAACTGGTTGTCATTAACCCACTTTGGGATGCCTTGTCCCAGGTGAGAATCTGTGACATTGATGAATCTGGTGAACAGGAGGATGAATCAGCAACAGGACTGTGTGCAGCATAGAGAATGGTTGATTCATATTTGGCTGAAAAAAAGGCATCTGTCAGTAATTGACAATCCACTGCTGTACTGGAGTGGAAAGCTGAGTGAATGGCCAGAACTGACTTCAGTGGCACTGAAGTACCTGATCAGACCACCCTCCAGTATAAGTGTGGAGAGGGTATTCAGTTCTGCAGGGGCAATAGTTCATGACCATCATACCAGCCTCTCACCAACAAACGTCAGCATGCTGACATTCTTAAAAATTAATGAAGGTCACATACCACCTCGATTTACCATATCTGTGTCCGTACCCTGACACGATAATGGTTGTGCTGATGATGTCGGAGAAGCAGACCATCCTGGTGGCAGTGTCAAACAGCTGACCATTGAGGTTGACGATGCAATCATGGATAAAGAATTCCCTAGTGGGCACAATTCCGACCTTGATGACTGCAAGGGCAGCTTCCTGTTTGATGAGGATGAGGTGGATGTTGTTGGTATTTACGTTAACAGTTTGAAAGGCTGTCACATTTTATTAATGGTACATTTTTTGGTTTTCATAAAATCAAAGCAATGTTCTTGACTCAGTCTCATTCCATAATTCAGATTTGCACAAATAATGCCCCATGACAATCATTCCATTTTACCCTCCCCTTGGTATATCTTCTGATTCCACTTAAAGAGCAGATACCCACTGTCAGGTACCCAGCCCCCTCACACACACATATATAATAGCAGACCTGCTTCACTATTGAGGGGTATTAAAATTCCATGCACTTCCCTCCAGTTACAAAGTTATAGCACCCCGAATGTTCACCCCCATAAAAACAGAGCTGTGCCTGACATGCCCCCAGGGATGTACTTTCAGCCCCCTTTTGTGATGTCAGAAAATGAAGGCTGTGTGTGTGCTCCATAGACCTGTATTGGTGCCATATTTCCAATGCCTTTTAGTACTATTTAGAGTTGCCACTTGGAAAAATGAAGGTGACCATTCAAGTAAACAGTGACTGTTACTACAGCGGCTACTTTTATTTTTATGCATGGCATCTCTAAATAGTACTAAAAACCACAGTAATATTGCATACATGCAGGTTAATGGAATGCACACTCAGTATTCATTTTTTGACATCACAAAAGGGGGCTGGGGGTACATCCCTGGGAGCACGTATGGCACAGCTCTGTTTTTTTGGGGGTGCACATTCTTTGTAACTGGAGGGAAGCGCATGGAATTTTTAATATCAGTCAATAGTGGGGCAGGTTGGCTATTATATATGCGTGAGGGGGGCTGGGTACCTGACACTGGGTACCTGCTCTTTAAAGGATACCTAAACAACATTTTGACAGCAAACTATTCAAAAATCTGACCTCAAACAGGACTAAAGGAAAGGCTGCTGAATTTGTTAATGCTAAAACTACATTTATATAAGTTACCTAAATGGGATTCCACAGCATTTGAAAAATGTAAAATCAGCCTTCCAATTTCAAAAAACTGCCTTACCTGCTTCTTAAAATGGCTGCCAAATGTGTTAAGTGATGACATCATTGGAGCCAAAGTCAGAGAGCTATATGGCTCTCTATAGTGCTAACTAGTTCTTTTTTCCCTTTGTATAGAATTGTTTCACCTAAATGGTCAAAACCATGTGCATTATTTAGATCAATATGCATGTGAGGTTATTGTTCTGTTTATTTTGTTTACTTTAACATGTTGAAATTGTGTTTTAATCCAACCGACTTTCTCTTTGGCAAAACCACAGTGCAGTACACATCTTGAATAACCTGGTGGTCTAGTGGTTATGGCAGATCCAGGATGCTACAATGGGAGGGGGGGGGTGCTGGGGATGAGTGCATGTTTGATATGCACTTTTTAACAGTTTTATGAAACTATGCTATTATACTTTTCTAGTATGTTTTTGACTAAAACTACAAATGTAATCCATATTTTTGAATATATGCATTTCTACAATCAATAAATCAGACTTCTTCAACAAAGTGAAATGCAGCAGCAGCAAGCGAGTACTTAACAATGGGGGGGGGGTTACAGCCACACCCTTCACCATCCCATAGATCCACCACTTGTTTGTAGCAAAGTTCTTCTGTAGCCCAATGGTAGAGTTCATACTTTCTTGGAAATCAATAATATGCTTGTCTTTTCTTATCTTCTTTTTCCATGGGAAATAATAATAATAATAATAATAAGAAGAAGAAGAATCAGTATTTATATAGTGCTTTCATACACATTGTATCCCAAAGTCCTTTACAAGCAATGCTAGACTGGTAGTAAAGTGACTGAATGTGTAGTGGCAGTGAGTTCACACATTAATACCCACACACAGCCTTGTACAATTGCATGAACTGGTTTTATGGGAAGGGGAATGTTGGCCAGGACAATAGGGTCAGGTAGTGATCATGGTGCAGGCAGCCCCACATCGTATTTCTTACAGTGATCTGCTCATATTTCTCCCCTTCTCTCTTCCCCTTTCCTGAATATAGCAGTACCTTGCAGGTGTGGCCTTCTCAGTCCCCCTCTGGTATTCATTCTCACAAATTCTCCGCACACCAAAAATTGGTGAACTCATCACCCTTGTGCATCATGAATACAGGTAGTAAAGTCCCCAGGTTTTTTAATATATCAAAAATAAACACATTTCTCCAGTAAGTCAGGCTGATAGCAGCAGGGGACAAGGGGAATTATAGGCTTTCCTATCCTTAAAAGATCTAGGCTACCTTTGATTGGGCACTATTAAATGATGGGTGTGCACATCATTATGCATGTCATTTAATAGTGCCTAATTATAGATGGATTAGATCTTATATGGGTAGGAATGCCTATGTTTCCCCTTGTGCCCTGCTGCCATCAGCCTGTCTTACCAGAAGATCATGTTTATTGTTAATATGTAAAAATGACACGGGTGACTGTACTAACTGCATGCATGATGCAGAAGGGTAGTGAGTGCACCAGTTTTTGGTGTGAGGAGCAGAAGAGAAGAATGAATGGCAGAGAGGGACTGACAAGGCCATTCCAGCAGGGTACAGCTATAGTCAGATTAGGGGAAGACAGGAAGGGGGATGTTTAGCAGATCATTGTGAGATCTGAAATGTAGGGCTGCCAGCACCATGATCACTACCTGACTGTGAAAGAGAGCAGCCAGCGATGACAAATACTCAGTGGCAGGGCTGCACTTAGAGTGTTACTTGAATTCAGTGTTGGGAGATTACCTTCAGGTGAAGGGGGGGGTGTTGACATTTGTTAGGACAGTATTGAGGGAGCTGTGTATAGATCATTCAATATTTAGAAGAGTGGTAGCCAACCAGCTCATATTGTGAAGTAGGGCACTAAAAAGTACTGGAGAAGATTTGCAGGGAACTGTCCTGCAGGATTCTGCAGATCACAGGTAAAGGAGTAGACTGACACTGGAAGTCTGGTGTATTCACTCAAAGCATTAGTATGCCTCTCCTGCTAATAATATTGTTATCCATAATAAGTGCAGCCCTTATGAGGGCATGAACAGCAGTTTTTCTGGTGAGTCCTGAGGCTTATTGCTTGGCCCTCCACGAAGACCCAATTGTTGGTTAATGAGGCGGGACAAAAACACAATAGGGGAACTGTACATACTACCTTCACTGTGCAGAACAGTGGTGAGCCACTCAATGTTTACTGTGGGAGCAGAAGTCAAACATTTAAAATGTGGACTTAAGTGTGATTTGGGAGGTATTTTTTAACAGTGCCAGCTGATGATCCATATCGGTGTAGGTATGCACAACTCTCTGAGGTATACGATTACATTCTGAGGTGTGATAATTCTCTTCAAGAGACCGCAAGCTCATATGCAGCCCCAGGCAGTACTAAGGACATGGCATGGATAGTGGGGTGTTCAACAGAAGCCAGGTTGGTGCAGGGGGTTCACCTGGAAAAAGAATACAAGAGAAGCTTTTTTTGTGGATGAACAAGAATGCATGAGCTTTGGAATTAGATCGGACTGGTACTTCACTGTGTGACCCTGAGCAAGTCATCTAACTTCCTTGTGCTGCCAGACCACATCTGTAAACAAGGTTTAAGCATAGTGTGTCTCTCCTGGTTAACAAATAAAAAATGCAGAGCATCACATAACCACTAGATCATCAGGTATTTGAAGTGTACTGTTCTGCAGTTTGCCAAAGAGAAAGTCAGCTAGATTGCAAAACATTTTCAGCAAGTTAAAGTAAATAAAATGAACAAAATCATAGCCTAACGTGTACTGATCAAAATAATCCACATGTTAACACGTGGTGTTGATCATTCTGGTAAAACAATTCAAAACAAAGAGGGAAAGAAGAACTAGTTAGCCTATAGGAATCTATATAGGTCTCTGGCTCTGGCTCCAATGTCATCATGACTCATCACTTAACACAGTTGGCAGACATCTTAGGGAGAAGACAAGGTTGTTTTTTGTAAGTGAAATGCTGATGTTTACATTTTTCAAATGCTATGAAACTGCATTTATGTCATTTACATAAATGCAGTTTTAGCATAAAAGTAAACAGTAGTCTTTACTTTACCTCACAATGAAGCCAGATTTTGGAGTTCGCAGTTTTAAAAAAATGCTTGCTTACGTATCCTTTAACAGAATGTGTGCTGTCATTAGCAAACACAGTCAGCCTCTTAAACACAACTGTTCATTTGTAGTAGCCAGTAGCCACTTAAATCCTGCCATTTAAAGATATCTTCCTCCTGAGTGACACAGAAAGACTGTAACACACCATATCCAGCTACCCGGCCATCTGTCTGACAGTGAGCAAAAATGTGTTCTTGTGACCCTGACCAGAAGTAACCCCCAGCCAGCCAAAGTGACCAATCTGTCTGATAGGGAAGGGAGAGCGAGAATGTGTTCCTGTGCCCAAGACCAGAAGTAACCATCAGCCAGCCAAAGCCACCCGTCACTATGACAGTGAGAGGGAATGTGCTTCTGTGCCCAGGACCTGCCAGAAGGAGTCCGCATCCAGCCACAGCCACCACGCTTCTTACTATCAGTAGTTTACAATGAGTATGTACTAATTTGTTATATTGTGGAATTTCCTTGAGCTGTGTGAATTTTTCTTTTAACAGTTTAGAGATGCACTTGAGAAACATACACAGTCAACTTTGTTCTTTTTCTACAGGTTTCCAGTTTCAAACAGTGTAATGGACCAGAGGACAGGATGACTGCAGTACTGTCTACAACTACCTATAGGATATCAGTTTCAGGTAAATATATCAATCTTATTTCATCACTTCTTTAAGTATTTCATTTTTTCAAGCCAGTGTAAATCATACAAAGTAGGTGACATGTACTGCAGACAATATATTTTTCGTGCAGATCAGTCACTGGCTTACTTCAGCATGCCATGGGGTTGAACAACGTTTTATCCAGGTCATGACAAGACGTCTTGGAATGTAACTTAAGTTAAGACACTATGCCAGTGCATGTCACACGCACTAAACTTGTTATTGGTCTTGGTGTGGCTTACTAATAGCTTGGAATCTGTTAAGCAGGATATAACATACAGTAACTGCCACACTTGGAACAGAATGTGTTAGTGCAATGAAGTGATAATTATTTCTTCTTCATCTGCTTGCAGATAACATTTCGGTGCTGTGTGCTGCCATCAGTGCTTTCTTCAAATAAGAACACATGCAACTGGTACGAATCCAGACTATACACAGAAAACCTGTAAAGAAGTCAAAATAAAATCATTCATGAAACTTGCTTCCAAATGATACCCCCCCCCAAAAAAAAAATACTTACATTTCTTGGCTTTACAGTTTTCCTACAGCATGTTCCTCAGCAAGCCAAAAAATGCACAACCAAAGTATGACTGGGTGACATGTGAGAAAAAAAACAGCAATGATTACATGCATATATATATATATATATATATATATATATATATATATATATATATATATATATATATATATATATATATATATATATATATATATATATATATATATATATATATATATATATATATATATATATATATATATATATATATATATATATTTAACATCTGGTTCTGTGTAAAAACATGAGTGTGCAAGATACAGTAACTTACCAATGGTAGTATGAGTACACACACATAGGGCATCATGTAACAGCCAGTGCAGCAGACTTTCTGACCGCCATTGCATCATCACATCATTGTTCACACACTGGTCATCTGTGGCTCTCATCGTTTGGGAAGACACTGTGCATCAGCCCAGTCAGCGCAGGCAGCAGAAGACAGAAGTACAGGAGCAGGAGCAGGTGCCATAGTTGTTGTGGGAGTGGGTGCATGCATAAACAAGTGCATCTCAGGAAATAATTGAGAATTTTTGAACATTTTATCATGTTATTTCTCTTCATCTGGAGACTGGCATTTTCGGGACACTTTGACAGCAGCCACTTCTGGGGGCACACATATGCAGAGTGGGTGCATGCATAAAGCACTGCATCTCAGAAAATAATTGAAAATTAGACAGGATGGAGGCGGTCCAAAGGAGGGCAACTAAAATGGTGCAGGGGCTGCACTGGAACCCATACGAAGAAAACAGACTAAAGGAGATTAATACATATACCCTTCAGGAAAGGGTGGGGCATGATAGAAACTTTAAAGTACATAAAGGGAATCAACCATGTCCAAGAGGGTAGCATCTTTCAGAAAAAGAGAGATGTAAGAACAAGGGGGCAAATCTGAAGATAGAGGGGGGATGGATCAGGGGCAACATCAGGAAGCACTTTGTCATGGAGAGGGTGGTGGATGCATGGACAATCAAAAATGAATGCTCCACATTATGTGTGAGAGCAGCAGTTGGAGCATGGCCATAATTTGGAGTTGGTTACCCTCAATGTGCTCCAGCCGCTGCTCAATGTTCGACACCGTGTTGCTCATGTGGTCCACCTCACTCCACATCAAGCCTGTGTGGCAGGCATTATTGCAGGGTTGCCAGTGTTCCCTGCAGGTGCTGGAGCAGCCACTTGCTCCCTGGTCTGATCACGCTTAACCCCACGTGCAGGTAGAGGCCGTGCTGCCACCTCTTGTCCAGCAGGGACAGCTGTGCATTCCATCCCTGTTCTGCAACCTTGGCTTCCCACTCTGCACAGTGGTGGTTTGCAAGGTGGGTGTGCTGCCTACCTGTCCCCAGATGACTCTCCTTGGGACCATGATGCACAATCACACCACAGATATTACACTTCATGACAGTTGGGTTATCAACACCAGGAACTGGACTGAAAAAAGCCCACACAACAGAGGTGCGGGAATGACCAGGCACAGGTGGGGGGGGTCCGGGTGTTATTTGCTGCTGCACAATTGAGGGAGCAACCTGCTGCTGCTCATGAGACTGCTGCAGCTCCTCTATCACTTCCTGCTGCTGCTGAGCCACTGTCGAAGGGGCCATGGCAGGTGGTGGTGGTGGTGGGGCACTAGTAGTAGGTGGTGTCACCGGCGCGGGTGCTTCCATGTACCACTATCTCCTGCATCAGTTAGGGGACCACTTGCACAATATAACATGCTCTTGCTCAGATGTGGTGTGCCACCATGCATCCGTACCCCCACATGCTCTCCTCTCCATCCACCAAAGGTGCCTCGTTCCATTTTACTCTCTCTCCCCCTCTCTCTCACACACACACACAGAACACTCACAAACACACACGCAAAAGTAACAATTTAACTACTTTACTGAAAAAAGGTGAACAACTCAACACAAGAGGCAATCAAAATACAAAAAACACAGCTAATTAACAAAAAAAGTCAAATGGTTAGCAGGTTCAAGCAATATATTTCTCTCCTCTGTCACAAAACCACCATCTCCCACACTAGGTAAGGGGAAAGTGAAAGTCTTTCACTCTCTTGCCTGACTAACTTCCTGCCTGAGCCATCTGACCTACAGACTGTGACACATGTGGTCTGTGGTCTGCTTCAATTATGACTCACTTTGCATTTCACAGAAAACAACGCAAAGTGAGCGTAACGCAAAGTCATAACAGGGCAAAGTCACCATAAGGCAAAGTGGTGTGATTTCATGGGGACTTCACGTAGCGTTTGATGATGTGGAGTGGGCAACTTCGCCCAAACTTCACAGGTGTAATTAAACTTCGCTGCATCTCTAGACAGGGATGCCACATATGCTGCTACTGGGTGGCAATGAAAGATTCCCCAAATGAGCTTGTTGAAACCATAGCAGACTGACAGGAATCCAAAATGTGTACTACATCACACAAAGAAAGAAGCAGTATAGTGCAGTGGTTTAAGGCTCTGAGCTGCAAACCTGGAGACCTGGGTTTGAATCCCACAGCCCCCACTTGCATACTGTGTGATCCTGAGCAAGTCACTTTACTTCCTTGTGCTCGCAGGTTGCACCTGTAAACAAGCTTTCAGCTTACTGTGTCTCTCCTGGTAAAAAAAAGTGTAACAATACACTTTTAGAAACTAACATACTGTAAATAATTCTTAGTCTGGCAATTGGTGCAAACTTTCAAAACGGTGCCTTCAAATAATGATGATTGCTGTTCTATACTACTTACTCCACTGGTAGTCCATCATGCCCTAAAAAAAGCTATCACTATACAGTACCTGACCTGACTAAAATCCACTGAAGTGAGTGTTGGAAACATACAGCTGCATACCACAGTGCACATTTCATTCCCTTTGCCAGGGAATTTTTCTGTCGGAGCTCAGTAAATTATATTCAGCATGTGAGGTCAAGAAAATACATGCAGTTTAAATAAGCACTCAGAAAATCCATAAACACATGTAACATCATTGCAACATTTATAAAGGTCAAAACTTGTCCACACTAACAGAAACAACAGCAGTTTCCTGCTGCACCCAAGCAGTTTCATCCTATAGAGCAGTACATTATTGGACGATATCCACCAAAGCATCTTATAAAAGCACACATTTAGTTTCAAATAAACTTAACAAACCCCCAAAGGGCAAAAGTGAAATATTCCCCACCCAGAACAAGCGGTTAGAACGTGTAATGTAAGTTGCAGTAAGAACGTTTTTTACGCATCAATAAATGACCTTACTACCAGTAAGGAAAGATAGAAAAAGCCATGTAATATTCCTTAACAGAGGTTTATAGACACAGTATTAAAGGTTGTTGGCAACATCAAATGTAATTTTTATTTCCACAGTTAAGGTGTATTTATGACAAATGACTAACACGAATAACACCACTGCTGTTTTTTCCTTGAGCTTTCAATCATAGCATTCTATAAAAAGAAGCATGATGTAATTTTATTCACAGCATAGCTTTCAAGACTAAGAAGAGACCTATCTATCATTTGTTAGTATAAAGAATATTATACCAACAAATTATAGTATGAAGAATATTACTTTTGTCACTGCTGCTTCATATTTTATCTTTACATTTTTTGTATGCTTTCTTTTTTCTCCCAGTCACTGATGCCCTTCTCAGCCGGGCTGCCTCACAACCCCATCCACTTCCATCTCTGTCATTTTCCAGTCCCAGGGGATCCACTAGGGCATTTCCTCTTGATGAGGGCATTTCATGATGTGGTGGGCTCCCTCCGGAGTACTATCAGACATGGCTACATCAGGCCAATCTTGTATGGGGACTAGTGGGCAGCCAGGACCAGTGGGGCCTGAGAGTTCTGATGTTTTTCTGCCACAAATTGGGAGGTTTCCACTTTGTGTTCCTCCCTCAGAAATGACAACAGTGAGCTCTCTGAGGCATGCCTACAGACATTAGTGTATGACCATGTGCTGGAACCAGGCTGCGAACAGTCATACATCACTCCCCAGCTGTATAGTCACCCAGGTGGCAGCTTAGCAACAGAAAGTACACCTTCCCAGTGGTATGTCTGAACAACACAGTAAAATAACTACAAACTAGTGACAAACGCCCTTGTTTGCCAAACTAGAAACCCTGACTCCTGTCATGTTACTAGTATGGTCATGACCAAGAGATTATTAAAAAACGGGGTAAGAAATGTAAGGATTCTGATTGACTGCCAGTGATGCAGGGGGGGGGTGGTACATTAACTTACAGTTAGAGCCCTGTGAACAGTTGTGTCAAACCCATCACTGGTATCATGGTGGCAATCAGAATTTTTGACTCAATCTGTCACCATTTTTTTCCACTCGCTTAGCGAGGGATGTACCCCCCGCCAAGCTCCGCTCGGTACCCTCCCCATCACAACACATAAAACTTTGTATCATGTTTCAGTACAGAGCCTGGCCATCTGCTACAATAGTAAACATTTTTTTTTTTGTTTCAAAAAGCTTTTCTGCTGAAATGGAATGACGCCCACCCCTCGTAACCACGATCAATAGCGCAGTTTTCAAAACTGCTGTGTGCACCTATCAGTTTTAAAAGGATCACACAACTGCTGTTTGCCTGAGCTCCTTGCCATACAGTGGCCACCTCACACAAACCGTTCCAAAAAATGCAAAAAGCTATGTCTCCAAAGTCCCTCCCTTTTTCCGACTTGTTCCACAAAAACATTCCAGTAATAGAAAACAACACAGCAAGGGTTCATTGCGGTTCATAACTTACCATGATCAGCAAGCAGGTGCTCCAGTCATAACAGCAGGAGAGGTTTATGGCTCTGTGCAGAAACTCCACATTTCCTTCTCCTGCATTCCACTCTCCCTTTCACTGACAGGGCTTTGAAAAATTTACACCAAGGGGGTAGCAGCATCAAAACAAGAAAACAAACTGAAAGTGGGAGGGGGCTGAAACAGTACATAAAGAACTATAAAAGCACCCTCTACTGCCAGTACTGGCCAATGCCAGTAGAAGAGGGATTACTTTACTCAAAAATGACTAAAAATACAATTGTAGTTATTTTTTTATCATTATTGTTTTTAGTCTTATAAAAAAATTAGACATGTAGCTCATTTTCTAAGCGCAATAATACCTCCAGCATGGGCGGTATGGGCAATACTGGACCTTCCAGGGGCTATAAGGCCCTCTACCTGTGGCATCAGGTTTTATTATGCCCTGGGCAGTCTGGTATTGCCCAATACCACCCACCCTGTCGGGTATTACTGCTTGCACAGCACTGGGTTGGAAGGACACTAGTAGACCAGACTTTTTAGACTGGCTTTCCCAGGCTGGGACTCCCTTCTGAATTATTGTACATGATATAAATCATTATTTAAAATCCCATCAAACTGATTTAGATTTAAATTACTGTCATTTTATTTTATTTTACCGTGATGAACAGCAGTGTGGCAGCAATGCATACCGTGCAGTACTTCTGCTGTTGCTCAGCATTAACTAGTCTTAAATTTGGCCATCACTGTACCATGGGCAGTGATCGCTCCAGGTCTAAAGACTCTGAAGCAGTGGGGGCTCATCGGGGAACATATGGTCATGTGGCCCTTTCAAAGATGCTGCCATCTTCACCCAGCAAAACAAGTTGATGTAACCTCAGTGGGCCTATCAGAATTTTCAGCACTGTTCTGTAGTGGATGTAGAGAAATCCAGTATTTGTATTACCTGGAAATGAGCCTTGTCTCTGTGTGCCTTTCCTTATTACAAATTTTCAAAAAATAAATAAATATTGTATTTGGTAGTGGCTTCAACAAACAGTACACATAGTACCTTTGATCCCCATACAGGAGTCAAACTCGAGGCTAAATTTACTGCATTGCAATTTGTAAGCAAAAATGTGCATACTGAGCAGTGCTGAAAATGGGGGATCCCGTCACGCTTTAGGGGTGTGTGAGTAATGAATAGTATTTACCAAACACCATGAATAACAGGCTTTTTGTTACTTGGAAAAAAAGTAATTGGTGCTATTTGTGGCTATTCAGTTTTTTGTTGTTTAGTGTGTGTTAGAGATCTCCTGAGAATTCCTGTCCAATCAGATGCCAGTTTTGATCTCACTAAAGGCAGCTAATGCAACCCAGCCATTGCAGAAGCAATAGGCAAATGACAGATATGTCTGAGATGCTGTGAAAGAGCAGTCTACTTCCAATCACTTCTTAAAATTAGACAAAAAGAAGAAATTATGACAGTGTCTGTTCCCTTTTAAAATCTGAAGCACTGAGGATTGATTTCTGTACAGTTGTGGTGTGAAAATTAGTCTTTTTATCAGAACTGCAAGACTGAGAGAAAGTGAAACTAAAGAAGCTCTGTTTTCTCAGAAGGACAGGCGAGGTGGGGGACCCAGGCCACTAGCCATACACAGCAGCGTGTTTGTGCGTGTGCATGTGTGTGTGTGTGTGTTTACTAAAGCTGTATTGTTTTAAACAGCTTAAGGGAGTAAGGGACATGTTGTATGGGGTTTATTTAGTAAACAGAAATTTAAGTTTTTGTTTGTAGCTTAGTTGGAGGACTTATCTGAAACAAAGAACAAGGGAAAGTAAGCTAAGTAGCATTTGTAGTCTAAGTGAATTACAGTTAAGTGCAGAACTGCACTGAATATTTATTTTTTTTTGTGGATTCCCAGAGTCGGCTAAAATTCCACTCACCACTGCTTCTGGGTGCCTACCATTTTGTCCTGTGTTTGTCTACATAGTGGTGTACTGTAACTATTGTGTGCACTGTGCACACAATGTGTAGTGAACTAAACTCAGCTGTTAGGGACCTTTTAGGGTTTTTTTGGTATTGTTTGTGGCTTTGTGCCAAAGAAGAAATTAAAAAAATAATTTCTTTTAGTCAGACAAGCTTGGCATATTACTGAGACTAGGGAAAGAGACGTCAGCTCACTGGCATTGTTGCAGGGAGTGAATCATTGCCTTCTATATTTCATAATAATATAATTTAAATTTAATATCACATACATCTTTCTGTGGGGAATCCTGGCTCAAGTTCCCCCAGAGCTGTTTGTGGAACTGTGACTATACCAACATATGTAGTATTTGTTAGGTGGTAGGGTGGGAACAGTCAGCTGACTCGAGGAATCTAGCTGCTGTTTTTGTGTGTGTGTGTGTGTGTGTGTGTTTGTGTGTACGCACACTGTGTGTGCAGTCAAGAAACACTGTTGGACGTTTGTGACTTCATGCATAAGGAGAAATTAAAAACAGAAATATGTTTTCTTCGTAATTTATTTAATAGTCAGGCTAGACTATTAGTGAGACTTGTCACTGCTCACTGCTCACTGGCATTGTTGCAGTGAGTGAACAGATTTCTACTGTATTTCATAAAAATATAATTTAAATTTCATTTCAGACATCTTCCTGTGAGGAACTCGGGCTCAAGTCCCTCCAGCGCAGTTTGCGCAATTGTGAGTGCACAGCCATATTTGTTAGCTAGTTGAGCAGGACTAGTCAACTGACTACCAGCGCTTCTGGGCAGCCAGCTTCCATTTTATTGTGTATGTGTGTTTGTGTATGCACGGTGTATGCATCCAAGAAAGACATTTTTGTATGTTAAGTTCATGGCCTACTGACTTTGTGCCTAAGAAGACATTTAAGGTGGGTGTGGCTAAGCTCCAAACATAATGGCTGCCTGAATTCTCAGATCCGTCAACCCAGGGGACTTTTATTTTGCTAAACCACCTAACTGAGCAATTTTATTGCTGAACAAAAGGAAGCAATTGCTGTCAGAAATGAGCGACTACAATATTTGAGGGGCCAATCGTCTCTACTAAAGGAGCAAAAAGGGGAAACTGCAGGGAGACCACATGGCACACAGCATGGCCGCGGCTGACATCCCAACCACAGTGTTGAACATGCAACAAATAAATATGTTCAGCGCGCTGCTCCACCAAATGTCAGAGGTTACAATAGCCTCCAACAACATGACCCTGGTGATACATCAATTGGACACAAGAATTTGTCAGACAGAATGCAGGGTCACAGTGAACACCACTGTAATTGAAGATGTGAGGGGAACATTAAGGGAGCAAGTGCACACCATCCAAATACTGCAGGGGAAGCTGGGTGACCTGGAAAACAGGAGCTGCAGGAACAATCTGCAACTCCTAGGCTTCCTGAAGGGCATTGAAAAAGGCAATGCCATGGACTCCTTGCACTCTGAACTGCCCAATGTTTTTAAGTATGATTTGCCTCCTGGATTGCTCATAGAAAGGGCCCACAGAACTCTAAACCCAGCCCCAGATCTGGCAAGAGGCTGAGGCCCATCATGGCCTGGATACTTAATTTTGCAGACAAGGACTGGGTGCTGTCTCTCTCTCTTCCATGAGCTGGGAGCCTTGTCATGGAGGGGTCACAGGATACTCATATTTCAGGACTACTCGAAGGAACTCTCAAACTGCAGGAAAGAGTATACGGAAGCCCGGCGCATACTGCAATCTCTGGGCATTCAGTTTTTCCTGCGGTATCCTGCCACCATGTGGCTGATAATAAATAGAGCTCTGATGCTGTTTGTCACTCCTGAGGCCTTCATGGAATATAGTCATAGGATCTGGCCCGCACACACAAGGAGTCCGCAGCAAGCTCAGACCCAGCAACCGACTCTGAGGGATCACAAGGACACCAGGGATAACAACAGCAGTCAGCAGCAGTGGCAGCACGCAAGTTCAGAGCATCCCTATCAAGTACAATGCCCCGAAGCCTGGACCCTCCTGGCAAGATTAAAGAAGAGACACAGCTTGCACCACCATACCAAGAGTGACCACCTGATCAAAAGGGAGCAGGAGAGAAGCAGGAACAGCAGAGGAGGGAAATAGCTGACGAGAGCTATCGAGACAATGAGTCCCTACTTCTCTGCTAACAGATTCACAGCACTTGAGCAGCTCGCACTGCTGGATGTGAATGGGCCTCACAACTATCCAGAAGAAGACATGATCATCGGCACATTTGAAGGGGCTGCCACTGGGGCAATATGGGCTGAGACTGGGACTCCAAACACAGTCCCCAATCTGTTCCAGGACTACCCTCCATAATCGGAGTCTAGCCTTGTGAAGCAGGCACTGCAGGCACCCCAGAAGAAAAAGCTGCATAAAGGAACTACTCCTGGACAAGTGGACTGATCAGCATCAGAAATGTGTCATATAGATTTCCCTCAGGGGCAGAGTGCACGTATGGGGCCTGGGTATGGGGAGGGGGTAAAACAGGCATTCTCCTGCTAGGCCCAATTTTGCTGACTTACTGGAAGGGATTACTGTAAGGGTTTCACTTTTCCTCCAGCAGCCCAGTAATTCCCTTCTGGTTAGTTTCACAGCTCGTGCTGCGATATCCTGAGGGGGAGAAAATATAACATTAGGTACTGATTTATTTGATTGTAAAGGTGTTATAGCTGTACATAGTTGTGTGGTATCTGAGGGAGGTGGGCATGATGTGGGTGGGGAGAGAGCGGGTTTAGACCAGCCACAAGGGATCCCAATTGCACCATTAAGGTGCACTGCCTGATGGGTAGAGATCAGGCCGGCCAGTCACAATCCGGGCTCACCTCATGAGGATCTTGCTTGGAGACCCGCAACCCAGAAGAATATCAGGGGGGCAATTAGACCTGCGATTCAGCATGCTGCCCAACCCTACTACCTGGGCTCTGCATAGTAAGGTCCCAGGCCAGCTGCATCTAGTAGGCCAACTGCTACAAACAAAGGATGCAAGCCAGCAATATAGTACTAGATACATAATTAAAGACAGGTTACTGGAGAGGTGCCCAGATCACTAGAGGGTAGGCCAAGGCATGTGACACAGCACATGGGAAGTGACCCATGGGGGCGTACATGCACATGAGACTTGGGACAGATATGGGGGGTGAGTGGTTGGGGACACTTGAGGAGATGTGACATTCTGTATTCTGCAAAGCAGCCTGCAACATGTTGAAGGCTGCTTGTGCCAAAGTGGGTTTACACCACCAGTTATGCCATAAACCCCCTGCGACATGGTGCTAGAGGGTTTAGGGCAGCAGTTGCACCCTGTTCTGGAAGGATAGCCTCCAAGTTCCCGATATTGCTATTCTAAAACAACACCTAGATGACATCCATCATAGTACAGCTACACCAGCTAATAGCTGGTATAAGTGTATTTTGCGTCCAACAGGGTTTGCTCTACTGTGCCGCAATCCCCCAATATATGCAACCCCCTCATCACCATCCCCCAGTCAGTAGAATAAGCCCCACAGGGCTATTGAATCCCCCACTACTCTCAGTTCCCCAAAAGTATCATAATAGCACCTCAGGGCTATGTGATCCCCTGCCCCGATCCCCCAATAATGATTCAAAAAGCCCCTCCAGGGCTATCAGATCCCCTGAGTCCCCAATATTGTGTAAGAAAAGCCCCCTCATGGCTATGGGACCCCCTCCCCAATTCCTTTAATACTGTGTTAAAAAGTCCCTCAGGACTATTGGACCCCCTGTCTCAATCCACCATGTATTATTGTAGCCCTACAGGGCTGATCATTCACGCCCAAAGCTCTGATCCCCAATCCCGAACCCAAGTCCTGCGGTATTTTAGCATAAAAGTCATGTTATCCCTGGTAGTCTAGTGGCCCCAACCACCCCCCCTGGCTGTGCCAGACCACCCTGCTCCCCAACCCATCCCCAGGCGGCGATTGGCACAGCCCACCTCTGGCCATCATGGCCAGCCACAGCTGAGCGCCATATGAGCGTACTACTGTACATAGTACATGTTCAATGAATGAGCTGTCATTCATTGAGCACGTACTATGTACAGTAGTATGTGCTCATATGGCACTTAGTCGGTGGCTGACCATGGTGGTGAGAGGTAGGCTGTGCCAGTTGCTGGCTGTGGATGGGTGGGTGGAGGGGAGTAGGGTGGTCTGGCACTACCGAGTTGGGGGGTAGGGGGCCACTAGACTACCAGGGATAACAGGACTTTTTATGCAATAATACTGCAGGACTTGGATTTGGGGATCAGGGCTTGGGGGAGGTGTGATCAGCCCTGTGGGGCTATTACTATTACATTATGGGGATCAGGACTCAGGTAGTGTCCGATAGCACTGAGCGGCTTTTTTTTTTTTACACAGTATTGGGGGACTCGGGGAGGAGGGTCCTATAGCCCTGAGGGGCTTTTCTTTACATAGTATTGGGGAACTCGTGGAAGGGAATCTGATATCCCTGAGGGGCTTGTTTTAGTCATTATTGGGGGGTTCAGGACAGGGGATCACATAGCCCTGAGGGACTTTTCAGGCTTGGGGACTGGGGCTGGCACTTGTGCCATTCTTGTAAGCATGTCACAGGCATGTGTCCAACCGTTCAGGTTCGCCCTCTGTTTGGCATACCTGTGCGGTCGGCACAAGTCACAGCACTTAGCCGAGGGGACCCAGCCCCTTACAGAATCAGGTGCAGGGTCCTTGGAGCAACTGCACCCCTCGCATACCGCAACTTGTGACATGCATATGGGTGCTTCTAGAATCAGACCCATGTATATATCTGAGTTATACACTGAGATTTATATGGGTTTCTTATCTCGGTTATAGTGTTCACAATGGGGCCTATTCGTGATGGTTTTGCGGTGCTACGCATGGTGCATAAGCCCTGAGTGTACGCTGATACATGTGAAATGCACTGAAGCTGCCTCCATGCGGTATTCACAAACCGTGCATTGAAATGTGTGCAGAGCTGCCACATGAACAAGCGTGCCATAGTGGATACGCAGCCATGCAGGGGCATTCTTGCATACGTGATATGCACGGGACACTGTACGCATGTGCATGATGCAAGTTACATTGGAAAGGTGCTTCTTGTCCTCACATACAGGATATGTGTTCTGAAAGCAGCCGTAAGCAGCCTATGCAGTACACACAGTGGGCAAGGCCAGCAAAGTGGACCAGAGGTTGCAAGGCACTGCCAGCTGCGGCCACATATGCCAGCCACACTAGTCAGCCATGCACGGAGTGACACAAATCATATCGACTGCACCAGTACATGTGTCAGCCACTTGCCAGATGCCACCATTGCACATATGACAACACAGCCATACGGTCAGCCCCAGCATGGCGCATATGCCAACCAGTGGGCACCAACGCATGTGGAAGCACAGCACGGTTTACTGTGGTGCACGTGCAGGTACACATACCAAGCACACCATAAGACCCTGTCACAGATACACGTGAAACACAAAGGCACACACACACATACACACACATGGCTGCCCGTGCACACCGTGCCAGGGTGAGGAATCAGACACTGAGATGTAGCTGAAATAGAATGCCTTTACTGCTAAACATAGCACAATACAGGTGCAAGCAATACAACAGGCCAACAGTCATGGGGGAGGGGATCACAGACAAGGCTCCTCCTTAATCGGAGTCCTCCTCCGAAAACAGGTCTGGGCTTCTGGAAGGGGTCGGCTCCTGGGGTGGTGGTGTCTGTAAACTCCCTCTCCTCTAGTACCAGCCATCTGACAGGGCCACGGTATCTCTGAAATGAGAAGAGCAGACAGAGGGAACCAATGTCAGTGCCACGGCAACATGCAACAACCCCTGCCTCAGCAATGCCAGTCACCCACCCACTCACACACACACATATGGCCAACAGCCACCTACCTTTGAGGGGGCACGGATGGCTCACAGGTCCCCATGGTCATCCCTATAGACAAAATCCTCCGTGCTGCTCCACAACTCCAGCCTCCATGGCAGGTCATTTGGCAGCCGCCACCGTGGGGTGACCATATGGGCCGGGCCTGGCCACCCACCACTACATGCTCCAGGTCCAGCATGACCTTCTGACAATTGATCCCCTGAAAATCACAATGGGAACAGTGTTAAGCAGACACGCCCATGACACAGGACCCAACCCACCCGACAAACATACAAAGCACATGGACACAGCCACCAGCAGAACCACCTACTTGTCTCTTGTCAGTAACATCCTATATCTCCCCAGTTGGTATGCCATCCTGATAGGTGGCCTCCACCACCTGGTACAGCTGTCGTGGCAGGGTGAGCCTGCCACAGACATCCCCTTCTGCCATGGGTGATGCTGCTGCTGCCATCATCTCCACAGGAATTATGGCATCCCATAGCAGGCATGCAAACACCACATGGGCATGCCACACCCATAGGGGCATGTGCAACACACCACATGGCATGCACGGCACACATGTGTGGATGTGCAATGCCACTGAGTGAAAGCTGGTAGCGGATCACAAAAGTGCATTGTGATGTACCCAGTGGCACTGCTACATATAATCCTCCTCAAGGAGCAGATGCAGAGCATCGTGGCAGACCATGGCACCATCCCCAGTCATTCAGGCCATGCCTCATCACCTAGATGCTGCACCCCACTGACATCCTACAGCACTACCGGGTTGACCACAGCATGCTACGGTACATCTGTGGCCTTGTGAAGGATGCGATCAGACAGGCCACCAAGTGCTCCATGGCCACGTCAGTGGACACAAAGGAGCCTTGCACCCTGCAGTAGAATACCACTGGCACATTCCAGTGGGTGATAGGCAACGTGATGGGGTGAGTCAGGCATCCATGTCATGGGCACTGCTGAGGCAATGGGAGAGGCACATCACATTCCCTATGGATGTTGCGGGGCTCAGAGCCATCAAGGGTTTATTCCTGGACATGTATGGCATGTTGAACATGGTGGTTGCGATCAACTGCATACATGTGCCCATCCTCACCCCACCCATCAATGAGAATGTCTACAAAAACCGTAAGGGATTCCATAGCATCAACTGTCAGTTCATTTGTGATGCAACAGACATCCTGACCAGTGCCTTGGCATGGTACCCTGGGTCATGCCATGACTCCTACATGTATGACAACAGCGCCCTGAGGTGCCATATGGATCGGCAGCTGGAGGGCTATAGCTGGCTGTTGGGTGAGGCCCCATAATACTGTGTGGATATGTTGGTAGCATGCACACACCAGTATTGCTAACCATTCCTTTCTGCTCTACTCCCACAGGTGACAGCGGGTAGCCCCAAGAACAACACTACTGACACCATACCTGACTCCACGGCATCCGGCATAGGTTGCATTCAATGCAGCACACACGTAGGTGCGTGACATCATGGAATGCATGATAGGGCAGCTAAAGATGCGTTTACAATGCCTGGACAACACGAGTGGCACGATGATGCTTGTGCCACATATGGTGTGCAGAGTGTTCACCGCCTGTGCCATGCTGCACAACATTTGCATGTGCCACATGGTGTCGGAGCCACAAGACATACACCCAGAGGAGGACAGCGAGAAACCACCGCAGCATCCCCATGGACTGGCACTGTCTGAGGAGGGCACCATGGTGACATCTATGGGCAACCGTGCAGCAGGATGCATGGCGACAAGGGCCGTACGCCATCACAAGGCACACGGCACAATCAGCAGGTAAGGTGGCGCGAATGCTGGTGATGATGAGAGTGCCAGACTGAGCCAACATATGCATGATGTGCATCCCATGGTGTGGCTGCAGCCACGGTGTGCCACCAGTGGGCACATCACACCTGCAGTCTGCCATGTGCGACGTGTGCCGTTACTATGCTGTTGGCAATACCGAGGGCACACCACCACAAGCATCACACTCTACCAAGTGCGTGCTGCATGGTGGGGGTGTGGGGGTGTGTGCCAGTGTGGTATGGGTTGGTGGTGTGTCTGCCTGGCGCCCTCCCCAGGTGGTGCAGGTCCATGTGGTGTCCATATGAACCATGGTGTGTGCAGTGGTGGGGGGTGTGTGCATGGCATGTGGTGGTGTTGGAGGGGGTGTGGTTGGGGGTGTAATATCCATGGCCATTACATGCATGTCAGCTGCACTGCATCACTGGTTCACAGGCCTCTACTGATATCCATTGCATTCATGCACCTGTCTGCCCTCTGCCATGCAGCATGTTGTTTCTGCTGTGTGTGCGCCACCCTGTGCCACCTGTACACAGCGCGATTGCCAGGTCACCATGCTCGGTCCATCTCCTGGTCAGCTCCATCAGCTGTGGGTTGGGGGTGCTATCTGGTACTGTCATGCCACTCCTGTGGTTCCACCAGGCAAAGGGGTCAGTGCACTAGCCAGTGCCACAGGTGCAGCTATGGCGGGCATGGCACGCCATCCATGTTGGGCAGCAAAGTGGGCAGCAATGATCAGGAGGGCATTGGCCATCTGCTTCTGTGTTCTTGCACCCACAGCCACCTCATCAGCCAGGCATTCCTAGGCACATGCACCAGCAGCCACTGCCTCTGCCACCCACTCCTTTGCCCTCATGCCTATGGCCAGGCCTTCTGCCTGTCCCTCTTGCACTCACACGGACTCCACCATGACCCCTGTGAGGTGGTGCATGGCCTCTGTGCACTCCCTAGTTGCCTGCAGGTGGTCCTGCTCCAGTCTGTGGAGGTCAGGGTAGTAGCTGGCTAGGAAGGAACCACTGGTGCCCTGTCTGCGGTGCCTTGTGGGTGTGGGGGCTTGGAGGCACCAGTGTCCTGCTCCTGTATGTTGGGTGGTGAGGTGGGTGCTGAGGTTCCCACAGTCATGGCACAGCTATCCTCCAGAGAGACAGTGTTGTCTTTGCTGCTGTGGTCCGGTCCTGGTGACAGCTGTTCTGCACTAGCACTGCACTCCTGCATCTCCACGTCAGCTGTCATCTCTGTGTGTCGTCCTGTGCTGGGGTCATCCTCCTCCTCCTGCTGCTGCCTCTGCAGGGTCCATTCCCTGTCTCCGCCATGGTGGTCCATATGCATAGCGGATTGCTGGGTGTCTTCCTCCTGTGTGGACACTGTTCCGTGCTGCTGTGACCCTGTGTGTGGGATGGGGGTGACATTGGTTAGTGTGCCTGTGTGTCTGCTGTGGGCGACTACATGCCCCATGGTAATGGCAGTACCCACCTTCACCACCTGCACTTGGTGAGTCTCCACCACCTCTTCCTCCTCCCATGCCGGATGGTCCCTCTCTGGCACTATTGTTGTCAGGCACTGTGGGGTGAAGCGTGACAGGTGGTTAGTGGCTGTTGCTGTTCTTCGGTTCTGTGGTTGTGCCCTGTGCATCCATGCATCGTGCTTACCTGGCATACTGTCCACCCCATCTGGCTTGCCGTCAGTGAGGACATCACTGATCATGTCCACTACCTGCTGTTCAATGGGCATCAGAGGTGGGTCGGGAGGTGGTGGTCCACCACCCATGGTGCCCTGTGACTGGCATGCCCTGCTCAGATGCCTCTTCATTTTGGACCAGAGGTCATGCCACTTGTGCTTGATGGTCACCAGTGTGTGTGCCTCCGGTCTTGTGGCATTGATTGCCATCTGCAGTTCCAGCCATATTCTGGCATTGGTCTCAACTGGGGTGCTGAGTGACCGCCGTCTGAATAGCATGTCGTAGTGCTGCCTGATCTCTGTGATGAGGATGGTCACCTGTGCCCCTGTAAAGTTTGGGGAATGTTGCCTCCTCCTGCCCCCACCCCTGACCATGCTGCATCTACTGACATTGCTGGTTGGGCTCGTTGCAGCCATCCTCGCATGCTCCTCTCACTCATGGTTGTTGCTACTGTCTTCTGTGGACATCCTTCTTCTGCACTGTGCATATCGCTGGCGCATGGCTGTTCCACATCACCTTATATAGTGGGGTCAATGGGTGTTCCAGTCATCTTGCGCTGGCTCCATCATGTCCCTGCGCATAGCTGCTCAACTCCTCTGTCACCACCCCAGACTCCTGGGGGCATGTTGGCCTGTGTTGTTCATACTGCACATTTTGTTCACTCTGCTGTGCGCAGCTGCATGCCCACATTTATATCCATTTTGCACGTAGTGCTAGGCCTTCGTGAATAGGCCCCAATAAGAATAAACTCTAGTTACTGTCACTTATATAGCATTTCAGACTTTTTACTAAATCATTTTTTCTGTCAGGTTTCTACATGCACACACTGACAGAAATCAATGTATGTGGTTGATTAATTTCCAAGGCTAAACATTCATCCATGATATCTAACTGTACAATAATGTATGGTGATTCCAAATGTCATTCTGATTGAATGTTGATTTCTTCATTTTTTGTTTTTTTGGTTTTTGCATTAATGTGTCTTATTTAAAACATCCATTTTTTCCTTGACTGAGCAAATCATTAACATCCTTACTCCCCCAACCCCTCAACCATCACAACAATCACCACCAATGTAAACTTTCAGGCACAAGGACATCTGGTAACTCATCATAATATGTAATCAGTTTGTCAGTCAAAGTGCTGATCTGTACAGTTTGAAAAAGATATTCACACACAATAGTCTCCTTATATTGCTACTCAGTGCCTGGCTGGGGGACAAAAAAATTTTGACTGGAGAGGCCTTATTTTCAAGTTCAGCTAGGGGAGATAATGTTATATTTATGGGGGGGGGATGGAATAAGCGCTGCTAAAAAAATAAATATGAAATATTCACAATGCTACATGTTAGCTTGACAGACAGCGAGGCAACAATCCCATTTAAAAATCACTAACAGAAAAAACAGATCAGCTGGAATGGTGGATGAGAGGATAAAGATGGTGACCAGAATGGGTCAGCCTGAGGCAGCAGTGCTTTGAGTGGTGTTTTTATGTGTTTTTTTATGTATTTTTCCTTTTTATTTTGTTATAATGTGAGTTGTTTTATTTTTAGATTGGAAGGTTTCAGTTATTTTAGATACAGTAGAAGGTAAAGTGAGGAAGACTAGTTAGGTGTGCATTTTTTTTTTCCGGGTGAGGAGTTTTATTTTTCGTATACTGCATTAGTATTTCGTCCATCTGCTAGCTTTGTAACATTGCTAGCAGTCATCACTAATTTAATCATTTTGGTTATGTTTTCACTGAACATATGGTGACTATGTTGGTATATTTTTCCATATGAATCTGTAATTTGCCGGTGATTGGATTGTGACTGCCAGTATTTGTGTGATCCACACTCTTGGTGCCGGCAGCCGCCTCGTGAACTCTGAGCTCGATTTGGGCTTTTTGTGGATCAGACGGGAGCCTTTTGGTTGTGATCTGGAGAGGAGTGGAGTGTGGCAGCCTGCATTACATCGAGTGGAACAAGATGGATGAAGGAAATGGAGAGTGGACAATTAATTCATCCTGGTGAGCTTGTTCCTTTATTTCATTGTGGAATTTGTGAAGCCCAGTACTGTGATGCTGTTGAGCTTCCAGGGCTCCTATTTTGCCGATGGGGGAGTGGTGGTGCCTGGTTGGGTTGCCTATGGGAGGAGGGTGGCGGGAGTGCTCGCTGATGAGCATAGCACCCCTATCCACCTCAGGGGTCTTTCCGGGGACCTGGTTGGAGGACATGGTCCATCAGGGGCCCTGTCCCTTTGGGCGGTTTACTTGGGTTTCACTGTGAACCCAGAAGGTGAATTGGGTAGTTCTGGTGAGTGGTGGACTCTGTGAGGAGTCTGTTTTACTGGGCATGTGTCCTTCCTAAATCATGGATTGCAGCTACAGATGGGTGCAGTGATTGGTGGTGGAAGGCCAGACTGAGCGGATGCTGGGTGCACTGCTGTTGGGCGGTGAGGCCTGGATTGCTCAGAGTATCCTGGTAGTGGGTCTGGAGGGTTTCATTTTGGGGAGGCCTTATCTCAGGAGAGCTGACTGCCCTGGACTGCTACCCCATTGAGGGCTATTAATTGATCTGGTTGAAGAACTCATATTGGATTACTAGAGGTTCTGATCTGATCACTGGAGGGCAGAAGAAGAGCTGTGCGGAATATAAAATTTTGCTTCCAAAATGCTCACAGAATGACCATTCTGATTTCGTGGAATTCCACAGAATTTTCTCGAACATTCTGTGGAATTCTGCAACATTTTAAATTTCAGTTATTTAAAAGTACACATCCAAATTACACCAAATTTGGAAAGTAAACAGTACCCCATGGCTTACAAGATTGTACAACATTTAAGAACTGTAGACTGAAAGAGGGCAGAGTTATGGGTGGCCAAACGTAATCAAAATGTAATTTTCAGTTATTTTGAGATCATTTTAAAAATTTGTAGCCAAATTTCTCCACAATATCAGCATTTAGAGAAGCACTTAGAATGCATATATGCACTGTTTTTTAAGTCTCAAGCTTCAATGGGAGCTGAGTTATAGGTAGCCAAATATTTTGCCAAAATTTGAATTTCTGTAATGTTAGTATAATTTTGATAGTATTCATTGAAATGCTACAAAAATTAACAGGGATCTAAGTTATCATTATATTTGTATATGTGCATAGTTTCAGATTTCTAGCCTTAAATGGGACTGAGTTATATCCTGCCAAACATGTTGCCAAAATTTAAATTTCAGTTAGTTCCCTCTAATTTTAAAACTACATAGCCAAATTTAACCAGAGCTAAAACATTTAAGTTACTATACCACATGGTCATTTCTGAAACAAATCATGTTTTCAGCTTCAAATGGGATTGAATTAAAAGTAGTTAAACTTTCACAACATTTAAAAATTTAATTTTGGAAGAATGTAAACTACAAATTTATAAATCCCTGAAACTTTAAAACTAGACAATACCATTAAATTTGGCAGGTTCTTTGACCTTACAAGGAGATTGTGTGTGACAATTTTATTAATTGCTTACTATGAGAAATTGCAAAATAACATGTGTACTTAAAGTCAAATCCCATTAGTCTTTGTGAAAATTGTAGAATTTCATGAAAAATTCCATAAAACTGGAATTTTCTAGTTTTACTCAGCCTTATCTGGGGATTCTAATTACAGGACAGGGGTAAAAGAGGTAGGTAGTGCAGGGGGTCACCAGGTTCTGGAGTTAGATGCACAGTTTCACAAAGAAATGGACAGCTGAAGTTGGTAGCACAACAGTGGTAGACCCCCAGGTTGCAGCAGGAAAGCACAGCATGCCAACAATTCTAACCCGGATGCAGGGTATTTAAGGATCACATCCAGTAAATTTATGATCTGGTGAGCCTGGTGTACATGCAAGTCTAGGACTCAGAGGTACTCAAAAAGATGTAGTGGTGGAAGACAACCTCTTGGGCAGCAGGAAGAAAGACTTCTGGCTATTCCAAAAGGGTAGGTCAATAGGAAAAGGCATAGGTGACTCACATTTTAAGGGAGTTTGTCACTGTAAAGAACAAAGAGGATATCAGTGGGATCAGTAGTTCTACTGAGTCAATCTGGCTATGCCAAAAGGGGGGGGGATAGTCACCCAGAGAGGAACAGCAGGACTGCAAAAAGCTCAGCCCAGCTTATCAAATGAAGTAGTGATATGTGCATTGTTAATGTTAAATTCCACACAAAAAATCTGGATGCTTCATCTACAGTATATGCTATCATAAATATGTGAGAAAATGCTACTAATCATTTTTTTCTTCTGCAAAATTAAAATTGCATAACCAATTAGTCCAGTTGTGATAGACACCAGGATGCACTGACTTATATGCATGTCAAATGTTAACTCTGTGCATGCAAGAGCAGAGAAGTTACAAACATCCACATTTTTGATAGTTTTAAAAAGTTTTGCAATATTTGCATAGTAACATTTTGAACCCCTGTAACTTAAAAATCTCTGACCTAATTCTGTCCATATTTAGATCATTCTATAAGCTATACAAAAAGGTTATCTGCATTAATTTACACATGCCTAGCTCCAAAGGTGCCTGAGTTATATGCAGATGAAATTTTTTCATGAAATTTCCTGAAGAAAATTAAATGACAGATTTTGAGCATGTATAATTTTGAGACAATGCATTATATTGTCATGAAATCTAGCACATTGTTAGAACACCTATCATCAAGAAATCATGCCAAATGTAAGACCTCTGACCTAATAGACGGTTACGGTATATGCAGATAAAAATGTTTATGAAATGTCACGCAAACAATAAAATTACAACATTTGAGCACCTATACTTTTGAAACTGTCCATCCTAATTTCATGATATTTGGCAAGTTAGTTGTCATTGGCCCACAGAGTATACATGCCAAATTTCAGAGCTCTAGATTGAATGGTGGCTGAGGTATAACCAAATTACTACATTTTAAAAAGTCCACGAAATGTCAATGAAATTCCACGAAACTTCACAGAATTGTAAGAAATTTCATCAAAATTCTGTGGATTCAGAATTTTCCCATTCTGCACAGCTCTATGCAGGAGTCATATAACAGTTGGTTGTGGCTGTGAGAGAGCCTCCTGAATTCGTATTGTTTTTCATTTTTAAACTGGTGACTGCTGTGGTGAGAGCTCAGCTTTTGGACTTAATTTTTGAGGACCTGTTGGGGGTGAGAGCCCCATTCTGTTTGAAGACACACATTATCAAGCATGGCATGCTTAGTTTTTTGTGATCATCTATGGACCTGCGTTTTACAAAACTCTTTATTGTTGAATAGGGGACTGTGATTTGGGGTTGGGGAAAAAAATGTTATGTCATTGTATGTATGGGTGGTTTGGTTGTTATTTCTTTTTGTGTATTAGGCCTGACTGTTATGTGTGAGCCATTCTGGAATGTGTTGGCCCAGAGCTCGCCTGGTCAGGTGCTACTCCCCCTCTGAGCTTCACAGCCTCTGGCCTTTTGATTGCCCCCCTTTGCCTGGTGAGATATATAGGCACTGCTGGACATTGGGAATTGTTAGGAAGAAGCATAGGGACAGGGGTTGTGGACCTGGATGGGGAGTGGAGCTGGGTGGACGGATTGGGGTGGTTAAGGCCAGGGGTCTCCCATGGGTGAAATGGGTTCCAGAGAGGGGTTCTACTTGTCTGGTCCCCATACCCAGGGGTTCCACTGTGGCTGGGCAGATAGCATGGCCGACCTTGGTGGCCCATCCTACTCAGGCAGTGTTATGCAATGCCAGGTCGATTAAGATCAAGACAGCAGTAGCTGCTGATCTTGTAGAGTCATCAGTCCTGGCTTGCATCACTAAGACCTGGCTGGATGAGAATAAGGGCCCAGTTTTGGAGTCAGCCATTCTTGCTGGGTTCTCACTGATACACCATCTGAGGATGTATTGCAGAGGCGGGGGAGTAGCTATCTGTTTTAGAATGGAATTTGACCTTGTAGAAGTGCCAGTGGGTGAGTCCAGCTCTTTTGAGTGTATCACTGGCACAGATGTGGGGTGCAGGATTCTTCTCATCTACCATCCACCTGGGGATGAGAAGTTGTTCCTGCATGAAGTTGCGGACTTCATCATTGATATGGTGTTGGAGTCCCCCAGATGGATGGTGCTGGGGGATTTCAATGCCTGGGTTGACGATGAACTCTCACAATTTGGTCAGGACTTCTTCCAGCTGATGAACTTGTTGGGCTTCACACAGGTTATTACTTCTGCAAACCATATTCATGGTCACTCATTGGACCTGGTCTTCCTGCTGGGGATGGAGACCTCTGACTTGATGGTGGATCCAGTCAGTTGGTCTGACCATCACACTATAAAGTTCAACTTCTGGGCTCCCCCAATAGGCCTGCCTCAGTGGAGATGGTTTGGTACCACTCTTTGAGAGGTTTGACCCCAGATGGCCTCATGGCAGTGCTGAACCTATCAAGTGTACTGAGTGTAAGCACGGATCCTGAGAATCTAGCACAGGCCTATAATAGGGCCATGGTGGAGGCTCTGGATTCCACTGCTCCTGTCTGGGTTCACCCACTCACCCTTCGCCCTCAGTCCCCATGGTTTGATGGGACCTTGAAGGAGCTAAGATGAGTTGGACGAAGGCTGGAATGATGCTGGAGGAAATCCGGCCTTGATGCCGACAGGCTTGGATTGATGACTCATTATAAGGAGTATAAATCAGTTATCTCCCGTAAGAAGGCAGAGTTCCTGTCCAGGGAGATTGCTGCTGCACAGAATTGACCAGCTCAGCTCTTTTGGACTGTGGACAGACTGTGCAATCCAGCCTGTCTGCAGTCTTGGAGAGCACTGTCACAGAAGAACTGTGACAAGTTTGCTCGATTCTTTATGGGTAAGGTTACCAACATCAGGTCTGAAATCTGTGTGGCTCATTCCAATGAGAGTTGCGCTGGTTAGTGGGAGGTTGCTGCATCTTGTTTTTGCTGGTCTGGCTTCGACCGGTTGACAGTCATGGAGACCGTGAGGATCATCCAGAGTTTGTGGCTGATCTGCTGTAGTTTGGACCCAGGCCCAACTCACTTCCTTGTGGGGTGTGTTGAAGTCATCAGTCCAGTCCTAGCAGAGATAGCCAGGGCTTCATTAGAGACAGGGGTGTTTCCAGACATCCTGAAGGAGGCAATAGAAATATCCCTCCTTAAGAAATCCTCTCTTGACCCTGATTGTCTAGCTAACTACAGGTCTGTCTCTAAACTTCCTTTTGTGGGTAAGGTTATTGAGAAGGTGGTCGCGCTGCAGCTGGAGGTCCATCTTACCATCCATGATATCTACAATCCTCTCCAGTCAGGCTTTCGGAAGAGGCACAGTAGCGAGACGGCCCTGGTTCAGGTCCTCAATGATCTTCTGATAGTGAGAGATTGGAGGACTCGTTCCATCTTGGTTCTCCTTGATCGCTCTGTGACATTTGATACTGTGGACCATGGTGGACTGTCAGGTATGGTCCTCAGATGGTTCCATTCTTTCCTCACAGGCAGGTCACAGAGAGTTGTGTCTGGGATTTTTTTCTCAGACCCAATCTCCCTGTCATGTGGGGGTCCCGCAGGGCTCGGTGTTGTCACCTATGTTGTTCGCGATATATATGCTGCCATTGTGAGGTGGTATGGGCTGAGTTTTCACTGCTACACAGGTGATGCTCAGCTCTACATGTCCTTTGTGCCCAACCAGGATGATACTGTCTCGCTATTTAACAACCGATTTGCTGAGATTCAGGACTGGATGAGTGCCAACTGGTTGAGGTTAAACCCTGACAAGACTGAGCTGTTGGTTGTGGACCCAGGTCATTGGGCTAAGGGGTTGTTGGCTGGGCAGCCTTCAGGGCTTTGGCTCAGGGATAGTCAGCTACTGACCTCTGACTGGGTGCACAATCTGGGAGTTATTTTTGATGATGATCTGACCATTAAATCTCAGGTGTCGGTCATTATCAAATCCTCATTTTACCATCTGAGGAATATCACTCGAATTAAACACCTGGTCCTGCCTGATGACCTTTCTACACTGGTCCATGCCTTTGTGACCTCCCGCCTTGACTATTGCAACTCTCTATACCTATGGCTCCCAGGCATTGATATCTACTGCTTGCAGCTGGTGCAGAATGTGGCAGCCAGGCTGTTGACGGGCTTATCTTGATCTTGCCATGTCACGCCTGTGCTCTGCGGACTGCACTGGCTGCCGGTTCAGTGGCAGGTCACCTTCAAGGTCAGTTTTCTGACCTGTAAAGCCCTACATGGACAGGGACTGCACTATCTGCAAGAACTTATGTGCCCTTACTGCCCATTCCACTCCGCTGACTAGGGATTGCTAGAGATTCCCAGGATCCTTTTAAAAACTTCTGATGCTAGGGCATTTGCCTTTGCAGCCCCTAACCTGTGGAACTCTCTACCTCGACAGACACGGGAATGGCTGACTGTGGGGAGCTTTAAATCTGCCTTAAAAATGCATCTATTTAAGCTCACCTTCCAGGAGTGTGTATGAATTGGAGGTTACTGAATGTTATGATACTGATGTTTTAATTGTTATTTGTGGTTTTAACTGCTGGATGTTTTCTATGTTTTGTACAAGCGCTTAGATATTGATATGATTTGTGCTTTTTAGAAATAAAATATGAGTTGAGTTGAATATCGAGAAGGCAATATAGCACTGATAGGAAGTTCAAATTACAAAAATATGAAAATTAAATAGGCACTCTTCCCCAATACGAATGCATTTGTACTAACCAGCTGTATAATTTGATTCGATTCTGCAACGTTCTGTGGAAAAGTACAACTAATCATATATGATTTTTTTGTTTTAAGATTTCTTGATTCCTCAACCCCCTGAAACCTTCCTCTTTCATGCATGAATATGCCCAACCGGACACACTCCTTTAGGTATTCAGTGATATTGGCTACTGCAAATGAGCGACTGCATTAATAGTGGCTCATTTGCAGCGCCTGACATTTGAGCTATCCTGTAAGGGTAGCGAGGGAAAGGAACAGCAGGGTAGGAATGAGCGAGGTAGGGTTACCAGTAGTGTAGGATGGTGACCAGAAGGGGAGGGATAGGGAAGAGGGTTTGTGTGGGGCAGTGTGGCATACTGCTGCCGTGCTAGCCATGTGGTGTGGTGGTGAGGGTGGCTAGCTTCACAGCAGCAGGTACAGACTAAGGATGGGGATGAGTATGTTTATTTTTAGCTCGCACTTTTATTTTTTGGGACTGTCTCCCCCTCCCTGACATGACCCCCGCCCAGAGTCGGTAATTTAAAATCAGGGGGTTGAGGGGGAGAAGTCTTCCACAAGGGGGGGTGCAGGGGTGCAGCCTTCTGCATAAGTGCTTGTTTTGGTTGCTGGATGTGGTGTCGCCGATAACTGTACATCACCGATTTGCTTTTCGACAATGTACACTCACTGTAATGGCAATCACTGGTTATGACATGGAACCACTCCCTTATACAATACCTAACAACCAGATGCACCAGGTTCAACCACAAAAATTTTTTTAAACAAACCTTAACCTTGTAAGATGGGTTTGAAGTTTTTTACTGAATATCACAGAACAATCATACTCTCTTGTTTCACCTCTAAGTTCTCTACAAATCCCTATTTTTTTTTCCTTGGCTTTAAATTTTCTAAAATGTGGAAACATATGTAGCTGAGACTTGGGTAAGTAGTGAATAAGGGCAGCTGTTATTGTCTATTTATATGTTTTGGATTTGTTTTCAGAGAGAGAAATCCCAATGAATTTCTTCATTACATAGCATTCTTAATAATTGCATAAAAAAACAAATGTGTAGATGAAACATTTTGCCTGCTGTCATTACCTACTTATATTTGTAATAACTTGCATACTGAGGAACAGAAAAAATTGGGATTTCAGCAGTATACATGATAATTGCTTGATGTTCTTGCAACTACTGAAATCTAATTAGTGGTGCCAGCACAGGTAGGCAGAAACACTGAGAGCAAATAAAGGAAAATTGGACATACTGTAAACAATCTCATGGAATCCTTTCCAACAAAACTTGCTACTAAATGTGCTTTTTGTATATGGGTATGAGTGTCAGGGTTGGAGAGGGAATGAATGCTGAATTGAACGTTTACATGAACAAAACAAAAAATAAAACACTGGAATATATCAAAGGTTCAAAATGACATGTTTTAGCATTATAGACAGAATAAACTACCGTTCACAAGTCATTGACAGAATTGATAGATTCACTGTGACAATGATAATGGAAAAGAAAAAATATATTTGTTGATTATAGAGATACAAAAAATAGATTTCTTTATTCAATAAATAAAATACTTGTTTATATGAAAACATGTAACACAATCACGTCCTCCTTGAGTAGTATATAATATATATTTATATAAAAATGCAGCCAGTATAAAACAGAAGTGAACATTAAAATGCCTTTTGTGGTCAGACTTGATCTTTGTTGCTCGTAGCAGTAAATACAAAGTATAGCTTTATCTAACAATAAAACCAAATGTCAGTTCACAGAAACCCTTTCCTTATTTCCCCTCTACACAACATTTAGAGTTTGGAGAAAGTCCAGGTCTGCCTCTTGCCAAAAACCTGAGGAAAAGAATAAAACGGTGGTTTGATTCTTATGTTATGTTGCCCATGGCTATTCCCACTTGTTTTTCTCTGCCACTATGGTGATGGATTGGACAGAAGTTCTTTCACAAATAATTTAGCTTTGTTAGTCTAATCTGCCCCAGTCATTGTCCCATTGATACTGTAAGGCCCTGTACACATTAGGATAGTTAAAACATTTTAAGTGTGGTTAAAACATTTTAACTATTGCAAACATGGCTCCCATCTGCATTAAAACACAATTGTTTACCGTGTTACAAATCTGTTCTAAAACCCTGAAGCAACCTAGTCTTAAAACTGTTTTCGAGAACAGTTTGCATGGAGAAATCGTGTTACCTGCTAATGCGGATGGGGCGTCTCTAGCATGTTCTCTGTCCGTGCTAATAATAAATAATAAAAGCAGGTCATGGGGAACTGGGTTTCAGTTTGTTTCCAATCACTAATGTGGACGGGAGTCAGCTCAGGAATAACCGTGTTAAAACACGGTTGAAGAAAGATGTGGACAGGCTGCTGTGGTGAGTTACAAAATGTTTTTAAAAATGAACCACAGCACACTTTGGTAATGTGTGCAGGGCCTAAGAGTCCAAAATGAATTTCAGAAACTGTTGAGCCAGGAAAGTGGCATGCAGCTTATCTCATTGAGAAACTGCATCAACAATGCTTGTTGTCCATTATCGCTACAAAGCTCTCCTTTTGGAGGCAGCAAAGTATTTTAGCTGGCACACTATTCCAGTGTGTAGTGTAAACAGAGGTGGGCTTCCTGATAAAGGCATGTTTACATGACCTATGATTTTGCTGTCCCGTTGCATTGTCTGCAATGCTTCCACCTCTGAAATGCAATTCTTCATTTGCACTACTGCCTCCCGCATCAGTGCATACTCAAGCTGGTGTGCTCCACTGTGTTTCCAGCATTTGGCACTTAATTTCTGCCAAGGGTGGGGGAACTTAGGGACTTGGGAGCATGGAGGAGGGAGGTGGCAGCACTACAATAAACTGTTGGAGCCTGTCCCAACATATCTGGTCCTTTTATGCCACACTGAATTCAAAGGAACTGGGTTGCAATCATTAATATGATGTGGCTAATCTGTCTTTTCATTGCATATCATCTCATTGCTGCTGATTCAATTTTTCTTTGTAAGAGAATGTATTAGTTAAAAAACTTTTGGACTAATGGAATAATGTGGGTGCATTATTGCAGCATGGCACATCACGAGGGTATCACCGAAATAGAACATACTATTCGGCAAAACAGTCAGTTGTGTATGCACCTGAGAGATAAGGGAGTCCAAAGATGTGCAGTTTTGGGATAAGTCAAAAGAAAGAAAAGGAGGAAACTCTAAATGAGCCTGGAGGAATAAGCTAACAGTTCATCTGGACTCTGCAATAACCCTACCCAATTCAAATAACCACTCTGTGCTCTAGGTGTCAATCCATCTTCATAATTTGGCAATCAACTAAAACAAAAAAAGGCCAGCTTTCTTGGCCTAAACTAAATACATATTTGCTATTGTGGAACCCCAAGTCCACCTGTCAGTTGATCAGCTTGTGTTGTGCAGGGATTTCTCACCTGAACTCAGCTGAGCAGGGGGAGGGGGCAGTTTGGCATGGTACAGTATATAGCAGGGCTGCAGCAGTGCAGGTAGAGCAGTGTGTTTACACACTAACAAAATCCTCCTGCACTGGTTAGGCAACTCCATCAAAACATCAATTACACTGGCAACCATGGGCGGTGTGGTTAGTGGTCCATGCTGCAGTTCATTGGGAGAAGAACTGGTGGCACCGTGACTGAGGTCATCTACTCTGCTGTCTCAGGGTGGCCGACGCAGATGGTCAAGAGCTAGAGAATTTCTCTCAATTCCCTCCTTCCTTCTGATGCTGTCGCTGGGACTAGTTTAAAGACTGTGGGGGGTTGCTGATGGATTTCATAGCTGTTCCACTTCGTGGTTGTTTTTGGTCTTTTCCTGTGCTCTGTAACTGTTGCTGCTGGATGGTGGGTGGGAATGGCATACTTTAGCCATTCCTTCATTCAGTCACCATGTGTACCATTTCATACTGTCGGGCACAATTAATGACTAGTTGCTCCCCTCACACATTATAGTGAAACTAGGCAGCTAGTAAGTAAAATTAATATAATTTGCTAGAAACAAGGACAAACAAATTTCCCTTTACTCAAAAATTAGTATTTTACCTAAAAAAATGAGTCTGATACAATCAAATGAGAAGACTGACAGATCCTACTGAATGAGCAGACTCATAGAGCATGACAATCGAGTGACTCACACAAAATATTTGAGAGAGAGCGCGCCTACAGATGAAAGAAAACAGCTGATTGCTGGTGTGCATTACAAACTGGGAGGCTTCAGTGAATCCTGAACTAGGGAATATGGCAGCCTGTATCTGCCAAAAGCCACCTAGTGCCATGCCGCAGCCTGTTTTGTGCTGCAAGGACAGCGCAAGCACCTTATGGTGCACGTAGCCTGTGTTTGATGCGGGCTGCTTTTCTGAATTGCTTCTGGTGCATATTTTGGCACAAGCTGCACCTTGTGCCATTCCTTGTGGCACAAGCCCCTTTCACCATTCAGGGGGGCTTTGTGAATAAGGCCCACAGTCTTTATGGTTATAGAATGCTCCATGTAAATAATGGCAGTTATGTACTGCCTTTTCATTCAAAAGGATAGTTCTGAAGAGGGTGAAATGTAACCAATTGAACTGCTTTTAATTTCAAACCCTGAGACTCTTATCACTTTCGTTTAGTGCTATACAATTTAACTTGGAAAAAAAAAAACTGCAAGACTAACAGAAGGAATACAACAAAGATTCATATCATGGAGCTCATTAACGTATCAGTTTACTAACTGTACGCCTACCAACTGTCCACCATGCTTTCCACTAACTATTTGGGAAATTCTCTCTAGACAGTCCTTTGTCTTCATTTCTCATGATTTACTGTTTTGAGGTCCAGCACTCTGAATGATTTTGATGTAATATTTTGGTTGCAGTTCAGTAAAGCAGCTGGGTATTCCAGCTGAACTTCACTCAACAACCTTTCAAACAAATTAAAGCTAAAAATAAGTTAATGAATTTAAAATAAACTTTTACAGCAGTTTGGCGGGAAGGCCAATATTTGTTACCTTGTTAAGAGAATGTTAAAAAGGCACTTGTGACCAGCAGTTTCCTTGTACTTTGATTTAGGATAGACATTTATGAACTGCAAGATTTCCAACATTACCAGTCAGAATACTTCACAACACAAATATGTTGTCCTTTGGGGTTGACACCAGAATTTCGTATACTATTTCCTGAGTTTTAGCCCATTATGTTATGAAGAGTGAAATGGTAGTTTGTCTACAAGCAGACTGGAAAAAATCAGCTGCTATATTCTAAAAGACACTGTCAACTCTGTGGCCCCACCCTTAGAAGACTATTTTTAACTAGTCAAGGGTTTGACTCATGTCTATGCTTCTTTTCAAAAAGTGATACTTTGCTGCCAAGGAATTAATAAGAAGAACGTTGATGATAATAACTGCAAGTCTATATATTTTTGTCATTATTGTTATTTGTCTTACCTATGGTGTGATACTCCACTCCATCAGGCCTTTACCATGGACACACTTGTTGCCTTCCAGATTCACTGTCCACTATCAGAACTACCTTACAACTCCCCAGCACTCCACCAGTCTGCCTCAAGTCAGCATTTAGGGGAGTCAGCACCGGAGAAAGCAATCTATGTGTTCAGACAGGAACTGAGTAGGTGGAGGTGATGACTCTGGTGTGCGGTAGGGCTGGGTACATTAGGCCCACTGACAAAGCCCTGTTTAGGGTGAAATGCTAGGGCATTTGGTGACACCAGTTGTATCAGCTTTTGCTACAAATTTTGCACCCTGCCAAGGAACATTTGGTATACAGCACTCTGGTGTATTACAAAGCATAGCTCTCTACTAAAATAACAAGCTTCAAACTATTAGATTTCCAACCATTTTGTTTAACTTCAGCATTTTCTAGTTTTCTTCTACTTTCTTTGGTTCCTGGGCTAATGGATATTTCAGATAATGCTGTGCATATTTCAGTGAGTCTTTCAAAAATCAGTTGATTGTTTCCAACTGACCTCACAATGGACTACGGTATTTGTGACATAGTCTGTTGTCATGGTGAGTATAATGAAACAAAGGCACTATGAGGTCAATAGGCTATTCACAAATGAATTTTGTAAAGGCTTTTTTGGATAGACTACTAAATTAGTTATAAACCCTGAAAAATAAAATCTGAACATTAAAAAAAATTCCCTAATAAATTGTTATGAGAGCACAAGCAGAATTGCAGAGTTGCTCTTTAAACCATTTTATAGTGTATAGTAGAGCATTGTTCTATGTAGAAATCCATCCTTTTCAAAATGCTATGGTACCATAGTTCAAAGATCATGGAATGTGATTGTACACTTCTGTGGTAGAACAGCATTCTAGTAACTCTAGAGACTCCACAAGTCAGTTTCATTGTGAAAGACAAAAAAAAACACAATTCACACATTTCACATAATACTATTCACTATAAAAATACAGTATGAGCAACTTTATGCCTAACCAGTGTGTTCTGCCACCTTGGGGTTCTGAGTCCCATGAACCTCTTGAGCTTTGCTCTTGAGGTCAGAGGGAATCAGAACTAGAGATGCAGCGAAATTAAATTCCACTGGCAAAGTGAATGCGAAGTGGCCACTTCGCATTGTCCTAGCGCTACGCAAAGTGACCACTGCAAAGTGCTCACTTTGCTGTGTTATTATGACTTGGCATTGTCAGTCCACCTTAACGTGAAGTAAGGCGAAGTGACAACAATACGGACAGCCTCTCACACATCACATGGCATACAGTACTGTAAGTCATATGCTTTAGCCAGGCAGAAAGGAAGTGAGTCATACAAGCAGACACTTTCACATTCTCCTGTGCTGAGTAACAGAGAGGAGACATTTTGTGTAGAAGAGGAGAGGATTGTTGTTGTTCTTAAATGTGATCAAAAACCCAAAAGCTTTTTTAAAAGCTAATTGTTTAGGGCTTTTTTGTACTGTTTTGGCAGTTCATTTTTTCTTGTGGTGACCGATTTCTTTGTTGTATAAGTTTTGTTGTGTGTGTGTGTGTGTGACTGTGTGCCTGTGTTGTGTGAGTGTGTGTTCTGTGTTGTGTAGTGTGTGTGAAGTTGTTGGCGATGGCGTTGCTAGTCAGAGAGAGAAGGAGGGATTTTTTTGAAATGGAGAAGGGACAGGATGTGGACCATCCAAATGAGGACTCAGAGGGAATGCGTGGAACTGTGCCAGGGGGAGTGGAGCCACGTGGCAGCATTGCTGGCAGGAGAGGAGAAGTCCGCACATATGTGGGGCATGGCCAGGTGGTGTTGGACCATTCTGAAGTCTTTGGTCCCCCCTCCAGAATCAGCAGCACCACCACCACCACATAAACCAAGTCCACCACCACCAGCGGCAGCTGCAGGAGATCCAGCAGCACTTCCTCCACAGCAGTAGGTCGAGCCCCACCATGTCCATGCTGCTGGCACTGCATCTGCTCCTGTCATGCCTTGTCCTCCTTGCAGCTCCCCAGTTTGGCAGTTTTTCAACTATGTCGGGGGGGACAGTAGCCTTGTGATATGTATGCTTTGTGGGGTGGATGTGTGCCATGGCCCCTCAGGGACACATCTGGGGACTGAGGGCCAGTGCACCCATATGTTGAACCACCACAAGGTAGAGTGGCAGGCTGCCACAGAACAGTCCAGACCTCCACCTGCTGGCCCTTCTGTGGCAGTGGCAGAGGTTGCTGCTGTTGTGCATCACTGTAGCAAGAGGAGGGCCACAGCAGCAGCTGCTCCACCACCACCACCACCACCACCAGCACCATCCTCACCACCACCTCTACCTGGTGTACCACCACCAGTGACCCCACAATGCCTTCAACTCAGGCAGACATAGTGCTTTTGTGGGCCACGGTGGAAGAAAACAATGCGAGCATGGGCGCTGTCCAACAGCAGTTGGAGCAGATAGAGCAACACCAATTACAGATTATGTCGATGCTCCATCCACTGCGGGACCAGCAGGGGAACCCTCATTAGCTTTTTTTGGCAGCACATCTCCCCCCTTCCCACCGCTGTAGTGTTTTGTCTTTTGTTAAATAACAGAGCAAGGGAAGGCAACAGTAGTAGATTAAATATGTACATACACATACATACATGCTCCTTATTGCCCTGTTATTATAATCTGGTGCCTCAGTAATGTTTATTTTCTGTTTTGGAGTGGTTGTGGAAAAGCAGGACTGAGCAGTGCAAGCACAGTATAATGTGTTAAATTGCATGTGTGCAGTCAGTGTTGTTTCCTGTGTTTGTGACATCAGACATTGTCCAGCTTCTTGCAAACATATATATGCTGACTTGTTGCAGTGTTAATGGTATAAAGAATAGCGATAAGAATATATAACAGATATTTTATTGTCACCATCATCATCAGTGGACTAACTGATATGATATTTTTTCAGAGGTGTTTGGCCAGAGTGCACCTTAGTCACATATTGCATACATGACTTTAGGAGAGCATGTGTATTTTGTGCTATTATCTCTGCAAAGTCTTGTGCATTGTGACTGGCTGAGGTGCATAGTGGCCTGAGACCTCTGTAAAAATATCATATCACTTACTCCACTGGTGCTGATGGTACAAATAAAATATAGGTCATATATTCTTTCTCATCTTCAGATACTGCAACAAGTCAACCATATATATGTTTGCACAAAGCTGGACAATGTCTGTACACATAGGAAAGAACACTGACGGCACACATGCAGTTTAGGACAGCATACTTACACTGCTCACAGTCCTGTAATGACAAACACTTCATGAGTCCCAACACAAAGTAAACATTACTGAGGCTCCAGAAATATTTTTTTTTTGAAACAGACATTAAAACAGCAGTGCAACAATCTGGTGAAAATGTTTACCTATACTTTTAATGCTATTTTACATTGACACTTGACTTACCTCCTGACTTATATCATATGATACCATTCTTTCCAGTATTTGAGTCTGCTTTAGTACTTTTTTTCATGTCTGAAATAATAAAAGGAGCCCTCCTTTTAATATGGTGCAGACCAGGTCTTCATCAGTATTTTCCACTATTTTTGTCCATCAGTTGTTTATATACAGTATCACTTCTGTTGTGAATAAAATTAACAATTATGCAGCAGGCAGTGTTTTCTGTCATCACAGAACAATATTTGTTCAAAAACAGCTGCAAATACTGATGAAAATCTGGTCCGAGTCATATTAAAAGGAGTGCTCCTTTTATTTTTTTCAGACATGAGAACAAGTACTAAAGCAGACACAAATTGTGAAAAGAAGGGTATCATACAAGTCAGGAGGTAAGTGGCTGGCAATCTAAAATAGCATAAAAAAGTAAAGGTCAAAATGTTCGCCAGATTGTTGCACTGCTGCTTTAATTCATAATTTAATTATGACATTATGTGCTCATAACTTACAAAATTCAACTGTCTTGTGTCCAGAAAATTCTCAAGTACTGAGGAAGTTAAATGGGAGCAGTACATCACATGCAAAGTCCCGCAGAATTTATTGTACACTCACTCATGCATGCAGTGGTCACACAGAGTCCCCAGAATTTTTTTGCATCCCCAAAATGCAACTATCTTGTGTCCAGAAAATTTTCAAGTGCTGAGAAAGTGAAATGGGAGTGATACACCACATGCATAGTCCCCCAGAATGTATTGCACAGTCACTCATGCACACAGTGGTCACACAGAGTCCCCATAGTTTTTATGCATCCCCAAAATGCAACTGTCTTGTGTCCAGAAAATTTCCAAGTGCTGACAAAGTGAAATGGGAGTGGTACATCACATGCAAAGTCCCCCAGAATTTATTGCACAGTCACTCATGCGGCAGTGGTCATACGGGGACCCCAGAATTTTTATGCATCCCCAAAATGCAACTGTCTTGTGTCCAGAAAATTAACATACTGTGATGATGATGATGTCATGATGCACAGTGTCTTGCCAAACTGTGTGAAGGAGGGATAACAACATGACATGAATCCATTCAGTGGTCTGTCAGAAATGATGACCATGAGAGAACTGTTGCTTGTCCAAAGTGTGCTTCAATTCCTGAGAATGTGATGCGATCACCTCAACTGGATGGAAGGGGTGTGTATGCTAATAGTAGCCTTGGTTAATTGATATATATATATATATATATACTGTATATATATTTGTATTTTCTAGGTGGGGGGTTGACATATATATACATGTTCTCATTGTATTGTTTTGTATCACAGGTCACATACTGTTAGGCGGCACATTCCAGTGCTTGATGAAAAATTTTGGCGTTGGAATTGGAAATGGAATACTGTCAAGCCAATGAAGGTAAGTGCTTTTTTTTGGGGGGGGGGAGTATATTTGCAAGTAGGTCTCATTAATGGTTTATTATTTGGTTACTTCTTCACAGATTTCATCTGCATCCTTCTCCAGTCTGGTAATGATGGTCATGGTCATCAGCTATTCAAACAACTTCTGCATGTTTCATGCCTGCCCCAGCCTTGGGGGGGGGGGACATGATGTTGAAGAAGTTCTTTGAATAAGGCAACTATGACACCACAAAGCGTCTGGAAGTTTCTTAAAAAAGAAATGAAGAACTTAATACAACTTGATTGCAGCAGTAAGACATTATGTTTAAGCCATGGCTGTTCCACCATGGGTATCTGGATTAACACAGATAGCAAGCTGTCCCACTGCAATCATCAGATCACAATTTAGTTTAGTACCAGGCTATGTAACAAATATACTGTGTCAGTGTCCCTGAATTTCAACTCAAGTTACATTTTAAAACCACATCTTGTAAAGTAAAAGTAACACAACCTCAGTCCAACTTTTTCAACACTGTCATGGCTGCACAGCTGCAAATTTGGAATACAGTGCATGATATGTTGCAGAAATATTTTTTGTGACGTATATATGTCACCTAGTTTATGACTCATCAGTTGGATTATTTGCACTCTTATGAAAAAAAAGGAACAGATGAAATAAAATTGATATACTTATCAGTATGGATTGGAAATGGATATCCCATAGGTTCCTGTAGACATTACTGCTGCTGTACCATTGATACAGACATTTAGTGAAGGAGAGTCATTCGTTGTTAACCTGTAAAAAAACAAAATAAGTTAACCATATGTGTTTGACCATTGCAGCTCAGAAAAGCAACAGAAAACAAAACATACAGCTAAAGGAAGTTGAATAGCATGAAAAACATTAGTACGCATACTCACTTTATAGTTTTAATAGTAAGAAGCCTTGTGCCTGTGGCTGATGGATGTGGTCTCCTGTTCGACTCCCTCTGCCTTGGCATGGTCAAGACATGTAATGGAAAACATTGTCACAATGGTGGGTGGTGGGTGGTGGTAGTCATAGCCAAGGCACATGATGACATTCCCTCTCACATCTTCCTACATCTGGTGGTGGTGGCAGTGTGAACAGTGGTCTTATGGTGATGGTAGTCCAGGGACACACAGAGTCACATTCCCTATGGTGGCAGTGGTGAACAGCAGTCTTATGGTGGTGATAGTCCATAGGGGCACACAGTCACATTCCCTATGGTGGCAGTGGCAAACAGTGGTCTTATGGGGTGGTAGTCCAAGGGGACACATGGTCACATTCCCTATGGTGGCAGTGGTGAACAGTGGTCTTATGGGAATGATAGTCCAGAGGAACACACTGTCACTTTCCCTACTGTGGCATTGGCGAACAGCGGTTTTATGGTGGTGGTAGTCCAGGGACACACACGGTCACATTCCCTATGGTGGCAGGGCAAACAGCAGTCTTATGGTGATGGTAGTCCAGGGGGACACATGGTCACATTCCCTATAGTGGCAGTGGTGAACAGCGGTTTTATGGTGGTTGTAGTTCAGGAGGACACACAGTTGCATTCTCTATGGTGGCAGTGGCAATGAGCACTTTTATGGTGGTGGTGGTAGTCCAGGGGCCAGGATATACTGTGCTCTGTGTTATAAATGTGACGTGACATATGGAATTTGAGTCACTATGAGTGGACACTGATTTAACTTCATGAAAAAGAGAACATGTATCATACAAGAAATGTGACAGTCTTCTAACCACTTAAGTTAAAACCTGCCAACATTAACCTCATTAGTGTTCATCATCATCCTTGTAAAGAAAGCTGCCCTTGTGGTCTTCTATGTCTGAATTCTGACCACTGGGAAATTCTTTCTCCATTGTGTTATCATCTACATCAAAAGTAGGCCATTTCATGCTACCACTGCCACTAGGATGGTTCTTTCTACAACATCAGCAAAACCATGACTATGCTGGGGTATGAATACTGAGGTTACAGTCTGAGTTGGTATGTGCCTCTCATTCATCTTTATGAATGTCAGCAAACTGAAATTTGAAGGAGAGAGATTTGTATGACAATCCTGAGCTATTGTACCTGCTGAGCTGAATACCCTCTCTACACTCACACTGGAGGGTGGGCATGTCAGGTACTTCAGTGCCACAGTGGTCAGCTCTGACCATTCACTGACCTTTCCACTCCAGTAGGAAAGGGGATCATCAGTGATTGACAGATGTCTGTTTTCAGACAAATATGACTCAACCATTCGCTGTGCTGCTCTAAGTCCAGTGGTTGATGCATCATCCACGTCTCTGGAATCATTTACGTCACAAATCCTCACTTGGGACAAAGCCTCCCAAAGTGGGCTAATGCCAACCACTTTTGATGACAGACCATCTGGAACTGCAGTCCCCTTCCCCTTACAGGATATGCTTGATACTACTCCTCCAGGTTCACCTTCAGCCTGATTATGCTGCTGAGGTTTGCTGACCTTGGCACATGACTTCTGTGCCCCATGAACCAAGCACAACAGTTGCCCACTGACAGTTTTTACCAGTTCAGGCCAGCCCTCCAGTACTGAGGCAATTCCACGTTTGTATTGTGGGTCCAGCATTGTTGCTATTGCAAAGTTGTCACTACGGTGAATGCCCAAAATGTGACAAAGCATGTGTTTCAGCAACACACTGCTAGTACTGTCTCCTGCAACATCAAGGCTATGCTGTACATTTACCAATGTCTACCACAGCACCCACAGCAGTGGAATTGATTGGCTAATGGGGGCAGAATCACCACATACTGCCTGTGAGGCATGTTCAAAAGGCCTCAAGATTGTTATTACAGAGTCCATGAGGTGCCACTGTTCAGTCATCATAGGCATGGAGGTCCTGGAACTGTCAGGCTAGTGTGCATGACAAGATATTCTGAGATGGCTTTGTATTGTTCATAAACCTCTCTGCCATGTATAAAGTGGAGTTCCACCGGGTGACAACTACCAGCTTCAAGCGGTGCTGCGGGAGGCTGTTTCGCATCTGCAGCTGCCGAAGTTGGTCACGGGCTTTTGCAAAACGTGAAAAGTGAGAACAGATATGGTGTGCAACTGTCAGCATTTCCTTTATATCAGGGTGCTGCAGAAACTCCTGCACCACAAGATTTAAACAGTGGGCCATGCATGGAACCTGAAAAAAGCCGCCATTCACAATGCATTTCACCACATTTGACCCATTGTCACTTGCTATGAACCAAGCTCTCAGGGACATGGGGTTCAGCCACTTGTCAATTTCTATCAGTACCAGATCCAACATGTTTTCACCAGTGTGAGAACAGGTCACATTGTGTATAGCAATTGTTGCATGCTGTCAAATTCCTGGAAGATTGCTACCATGACACTCCACCTTACTGCACTGATTATTTACACTACCAACAGCAAAAACAACCCCGAGCACCTGTGCCCAGTGTGCAGTTATACACAAATATGAACTCCCTGTTGTTTTGCCACTTGTGCACATATCCATTCTTAAATAGATGAATGGAGAGGAGGAATGTTGAAGGGCATGTCTTACTGAGTCAGACACAGTACAGTACAACTCAGGGACAGCACGGGTCGAAAAGTATGTCCTGGATGGAACTTTCCATTTTGGACAGGCATGTGCAGCAAACCGCCAGAACCCAGAATTCTCCAAAAAGGATAAGGGCAAAAGATCAGTTGCCAGCATTTCAGCTACAGCAGCATTAAGTTCACGTGACACTGTATGATTGGGTGGGTACTTCAGCTTATGCACAAAAACACTTTATAACATGGGCTGACTTAAACGTTTTACATGGGGTGTGATGACAAATGGTTCTGCTTTGTGAATTGCAGGGGGTCGAGTGTGGACGTCTGATGAAGACGGTTGCACAGGTGATGACAAACCCAGAAATGCAGTTATTTTGCCACATTTACCAACTGGGGTTGATGTACCACTTGCACTAGACATACTGCATTGACCACTACCACCACCACCACCAAAACTGCTACTCTCGCCACCACTGGACAAGATTTCAAAATCATTCAGCTCCTCCACCTCATCATGCCTGCAGTAATTCTCTGCTCTTATTTCATCACTGCTGCACATATTTAATTTTCTACTTGATGTTACAATCATGGAAGGGGATAACATGCTAGTTATGGTTGATGACGAGGGTGAACGCTCCACTTGTGGTACAGGTATTAGCTGCCATCTTGTGCTGGGTCCACAGTGACAAGTGCCTATTCTTAAGATGTGTATGCTGTCCCCCTGTGCCCAGATGGCTCCCCTTTTTACGTCAACTCACACGCACCTGGCAAACCTGGCAGACTGCAACTGACTCATCTTTTGCATCTTGCATATAAAAAAATCCCAAACAAGGGATTGTGATGCTCTAGTTTTAACATGTCCCTGATGTTGCTTATTGGACTCTGCTTTTTAAGCAATGGGGGTGTTATATGATGTTTCAGGCAGGACACACCTGGACTGCAACTGACCACCATCGCTACCTATCATTATTACTGGGTCATCATCATCAACTGAAATTGGTAAATCATAACTTTTTATGGGGGGGAGTAATGCAAACAGACCCAGACACAGCCACCTTGAATTTATTTTTCTCCAGTTCCCAAGAGGGTTCACTAACATCATCATCATATTCATCAACATCATTCACATCTTCTGCTTAGATGCTGACATGCAGACGTTGCAACCACAGCAACATCATCATCATCAGATTCATCATCAGCAGCACCACCATCACCCGATATTTTTTCACCACACTGTGAATCACTGCATGGCAAATGCATGACCTGAACCGCAGTGGAAGAAATGTCACATTGTGTGCTATCATTGACATGATGATCAGAATCCTCATGTTCAGTTGCTGGGAGGATGTTACTGGGGAGTATGACATCATCTACACTGTCACTCACTGGGACTGCTTCACACTCCACTAGATTTTTGGACATGGTAAACTGGTCAGAATTGGAACTTGAGGCAACAATACTCATACCACCACCAGCAACTAAACTAACACCACCAGCTGTGCAACATTATCTCCTCCAACTATGAGTGAAGCTACTGATTGCACTGTAATAACATTGAAGGAGAAATACCTTTCCTCACATCAGCATTGCACTTCTGCGACTGCGTACTACCACGCCCACAATCTTACCACTGGCAGCAGTGACATGGCGAGAAACAGCTTTGCTTGCATGTCTCTTTGTGGGCATTTTGGGGGGATCAACAAGAATATTCTAAACAAATTTAGATTTTGGAATGTTCACTCTGGGAAGGGGCCGGCGGATGTGAAGCCAAAGAAACAACTGTGGCTTCAACAAGATATACAGACGCAAGGTCATAACAAGTTCAACAACACCTTAACTAACCAGTGATGCTCTCAAGTCACAAACAATCCAATCTGGAAAAGAATACCTTTTGCCAGTGGAGTGGAGGGTTACTCACTGCAGATTATAGCAGTGCAAAACCAAGAAAAGATACCACAATGGCAGTACAAAATCATGCAGGTGCAGTGGATAGCAGGTTCACACTGCTGCGTCTGCAATTACATTGTGGCACAATAAAAGGTGTATTATTTGATGTCTCACACACATACACACACACACACACACACACACACACACACTCACACACACACACACACACACACACACACACTTTGTCTACAAGTAATATGTAGCAAATTGAAAACTTTAGTAATATACAACATATTTTAAACAATCTGAAATTATGTACTACTGCACCAGGTCCACAACACACACAATCAGCAAAACAATTTCAACAATGACTGAAAATATTACTGTGTGTACATTAACACAGTCAGTTGTACAAGAAAAATATAACCAAAAAACAAAGAACTCCCTATTTCTCCAACTTAAGTCTACGTACACCACAGATACACCGCTCCTCCAAAGTACACTTCCACTGTCTCTCAGTACACAGACTGAATGTTGTACATTAACATTCAAAATCCACACACAAACAATAAATGCTCGATGATATGAGTACAGGCGGGTTTCCTACAATCGATGAACTAAAGTTTCAGCAGAAAAAAAAAACTCAAAAAGGCTTTTTTAACAGCTTTTAGAAGGTTTGAATCACAGAGAGCTCTCAGAGTAGACTGTCTCCAACAGCTTCCTACACACACTACCCCAAACTGAGGCTGTGCAGAACAAACTAGAGCCTATGTAACCTGAAATCTCATGAATCACTGCAAAATTCACCTTTGGAGCTTAAAACAAGGTGAAGGGAGGCGAAGTACATTGTTTTCAATGTACTTCACCTTAAAATTTGTGGAGTAGTGGTTTGGGGAAGGTGGAGTAACATGAAGTCATTGTTTTCAATGGACTTCACATCACCTCTTGTGACATCAAGTACTCTGCTTTGCGTTGTGGAGCACTTCAGAAATCCGCCTTCACTCTGCAAATCACTCCACGGAGCAAATTGAGGCCACTTCGACCACCACTAATCAAAACCCCTCTGTGGCAAAACTCGCTGGTTGTGCATAATTGACCATCCAGTGTTCTCTACGTAATTTGTGCCAAAGCCCGGGATGGAACCTCTCCATCAGTAAAAGACTCCTTGCATTTTGAGTCCTAGCGTTTTTCTGTATCTTTTCTCCCAACACTTTGGAGTGTACCTCTTTGTGAGTTCCCTGTGGGAGGAGTATCTAGGAGCCATGATCTCATGCATCAGGCATAATTTTCTCTGTTCTGGTTGGTTCCTCCCCCTCTCTTTTCTGTGCAGGTGCATACTGTTATGATAATAATAATAATAATAACTTTATCTGTATTGAGCCTTTCAAAAAGTCAAGGCGCCTTAACAATAAAAGATGAAAACAGAGTACAATAAAACACAATTAATACAGATTGCCATAAAATTCATAACTTTAATAAAATCAGACAAAGTAGACTTGGTGCTATAGACAGGTACATGTAGGAGACAGGTGGGGCATCCAGCTCCCTGTGGTCACCCATAACCACCAACGATCTCCACCAAGCTACCCCTAGGAGCTGCTGTTTTGGCAGTACACTGCAGCCCATTCTCCTGGAATGGCAGCATCCCTTGGACACTCTAAGCACCTCCTTGCTAGTATCTGCTGGTGATATCCCAGGCATTGGGCATGAACCCAGTTCATTAGCTGGCCAGAGTGATCACTCACCACGTGGCGCCATGAAGCCAGTTGAAAATCAGTCTCTTCATTTGTTTCTCCTATGCTTGCTGGCTGGATAATAAAAGTCTTGGTGCCATTTACTGCAAGATTAGAGCAAACCTGATAAACACTGGCTAGCTCCACCCCCCACCCCCCATTTTGCCCAGTGCTTGAACTTCTTGGGGGGGGGACTTCCTGGCTTCTTCTTACATTTATGCATACAGCTGTAAAGGCAATTGCATGAGTTAGAACACTATCATTATCTTTATTTTAACACACAGATAACTTCAGAATATACAGCAGTATGGACCAACACTTGCTAAAGTGACTGTCTCTTTTGAAAGAAATACATATGTTACAATTGCATAATGAGAGAAGTTAGGCTACCAGAACAGGAGGGGAGGACTGTGGATCAATGAACTGAATGAGCATCTTGAGGACATTAGAGGTAGAGCTCATATAGCACTTGTGTGGGGGAGGGGCATGTGTCGCCTGCTGCACCCTCTAACCTCAGACTTATCCATTTAGATTCATTGGGTCAGCATAAGCAATAATGCCTGCAAGGATGGAAAGTATTGCACTACACTGGCCCTCCCAGGGACATAATGAGGGCCTCACACCACAGGCAGAGGGCCTTATATAGCCCCTGAAAGAGCCAGTGTAGCCCAATACTGCCCACTCTAGAGGCTAATATTGCACCTAGAAAATAGGTTACATGTGACATACAAAAAAAGAGTAAAATAAATGAGTAACAAGCAATACAAGGGCTGTTTTCTTCTAAAGTAGTTCTGCTACTAGTTTACTTTCCAGTAAAGGGCACCGCAGTGTTTTTTAGAGACCCTTTTTTACACTGGTTTACTACTGCTGTCTTTGACACCCACCCACCCACATCTGCCAGTGCTCCATTTTACTTTTTTTTTAGTTTGTTTTGTTTCATTAAGTTTCCCTGCCACACCCAACAGTGCTCTATTTGTTTTTTTTTCTTTGATGGAGAGATGAGCACGAGCATGGTCAAGAATGTAGTTAGTATTGATGAGTTGGCAAGGCCGTTAGGGAAAGGTGTGGTGTGTGCTGTTGCCACTTTAATTTTTTTTACGCAGTTTAGACAACTGGCAGGATTTCTTGATGGCTGTGATTGATGTCAAGACTTGGGAACTACACAGATGCTGTTGGTGTTATGAGGCTGCCAATGCCACGTCTGCATCAGCTGCTGGTAGTGCAAGCAGAGGGAACAGCAGTGGTAAGCACAAACCAGGCAGAATTCAAAGTAGAGGTTAAAATATATGTTTAATTGGGGGGGGGGTTAAGCATTTACATTTCTGAGTTGTTTTGTTCAACCCGGACGTCTTTCACTTGCTAAGGGAGAAAAGAAAAATAGTGGCAATTATAGTTCTTAGAGTTCTATGGGACATAGTTACTTTTTGGGTAACTAGCAGGGCGGCAAGGTACTAGTTATTTCCTAGTCTCTTTTGGTAGTTAATGTGTCCCCTTGGCAAGGCCCTTAGCCAATCAGAGACAGGGAAATTTCCAACCCATTTTCTATACCAAATTAGTGTACGTGAAAAGCTTATGCAACATGGATTTTAACCATGCACATGCTCTGTCCCACAACTAGGGATACCACCATGGAATGGCACCACAGAACTCAGTTGTTTAGTCAAGGATGTGATCATTCCAGTGTGTGTTCCACCCTTGGGTGAGCCACGTGGATGAGGCTGCCTTAGACTTAAGGTACCATAGGGAAGCTTGATGTTAGGATTCCATAAGTAAAGAGAGAATGGTTCTAATGATAGGGATGGCACTATCCAGCTTCATCCCAGGGTGGAAATAATATGACTTTTGGCATGGAGCAGAAAAAAACACATGTGGAGGTTACTTCATTAGAGCCAAGGCCTTAGATCACCTTTCCTCCAGGTGTTTTATTACTATTATTAAGAATTTCCAATGGAACACTGCACAACAGCCCTGCAGAGTGTGAACAAGACATGGAATGAATCCTAAACCCTGTGTGATAGCACTGTGGAGCTCGAACAAGAGATAAAATCACAACCTGTAATAATGCTTGGAAGTTGGCAACTGTTACTTCTATAGCTCTGTTAATTTGATTTTTGGAACTATCAGAGCTCTCATTCCATCCCTTTAATGGCATGCTAACCTTGAGGGTAACAGAGCCAGTCGGTATGACTGAAATGTCCCCCAAACCGGTGAGGGCCCCATCTCTAGATATGCTGATGTGCAGCAGGAACATGGAGCCACCTTCAAGAGAGAAGCAAACAGCTGCAAAATGGCAGGGATGCCCAGTCTCCAGGCTGAGGCAGTTTTTCCTATGAAAGATACCACAGATCTCAGTCAGCATAACTAAAGGAACCCTCAACTTGAAAAAAAAGTGCCCTTCCCTGATGAACAAAGGGCTCAGGCCTAATAAAGGAAACAGAAAAAAGGGTCGGGTCTGGGCAGAAGCATAGATAGACTAATTGGAGAAAGCAAAGATCAGGCAGTGGATATGTTCAAAGCAGGAAATAAGTAAGGTATGAGATGATGGTTGGGGATGGAGGTCTGCTGTAAAGTCAGAATACAGGCACTACTCAGAGTGTGGGCACAACTTGGACTACAGGGAAACCCAGACTACAGAAAGATGCAGCAAGCTTGTATGCCATGAGCTAGCCTGTATTATAGCTAAACCCTAATTAAGAAGTTGGACACAGAGTGGAAGGTAGCCAGTTTCTTCAGCCTTATGGTTGTGTGGCACAGAACCTGGTCAACCATGGGACAAAGGTAAGTAATCGGGGCACGGAGCCCTTGTCACATGTGTGGTATGGAGCCTGTGTCAGTCATGTGGCATGGAGTCCATGTCAGGTGTGGGTTGCAGAGTCCTTGTGGTTCATAGAGTGCAGAGCCTTTGTTGTTTGTAGGGTATGAAGCCTTTGTTGTTTGAAGGGCATGGAGCTTCTGTTATTTGTTGGATGTACAGCCATAATGTTTAAAGCATAGGAAATGTTACCAAAAGATCCAACAAGCAGAGTGCTACTAGATATGGAAACAGCAGTAGCTGCCAGTGGATGAGGATGGTGGCAAAGGGATGCAAACCCCAAGGAAGACTAACAGAAGGAAGGGCTGAACCAGACAAACCAGACAGCAGAACACAGAAACTGCAGGCATGGCAACTCTGGTGCAAACAGGCCAAATGCAGGCAGCAGGAACAAGCTGGTCTTGAAGCAGGCCAGACTCGGAATGGAGGGGCAGGTGAACTACTGCCGCAACAGAGACTAGGCATGGAGCTTAAGAGAGGGTAAAAGCAAGAGAAGGGATAGGGTCACTGGAGTCAAACAGAATCCAGCACATGCCAATGAAGAGCTACATTTGGGAATGCACCACAGGGAAGAAGGTGGATCAGATGCAAGATGAAATATGGCAGCAGTAAGAAGAACTGCTAAAGATGATGCTCCAGGAGCCATTCAGAAAAGCAGCCTTCACCAAATGCAGGCTGCATGTGCCAATGGGGGCTTGCACGAGCCTTGTGCCACAAAATGGGCTGCGGCATGGCAAAAGGGGGCTTTCAGCAGATGCAGGCTGCCATATCCAGGAGATCAGAAGGCTGTGGGTTCTATTCCCACACTAGGCACTTGGGTTAAAAATCCCAATACTGACACTGTAGTGTAGCATGAGAGGGGGTGCTGCACTCCTGAGGTGCCATCTTTTAGATGAGACATTACACTGAGGTCCCGTTGATGTGGATCTGCACCTCCGATGTGTACCTGTCTGCTCCATCCCTATTTATTCAAGACATATGCTTCCAACATGTCATTCCCATCCCTGTATTGCATATGCATACCCCCACCCCAACACATGTATATCCATCTCGTGATGGCACACAGACCCCCCCAACATCATTGTCACCAAAATTTAATTTAGACATACATAAAGCACCCCCCACACACATCCCCCAGTCCACAAATCTCCAACCCCTGACCCAGTACCCCAGCATTAACATTGGTGGCCAGTGGACCCACCACCCACCCGAGGAACCGACAATCTCCCCAACCCCCAAATCTGACAGTCAGTGTCACACAGCTAAATAGCCAATGGCACATCCCGCTGCACACCTCCTTGGCTGCCAGCTGTCCAACTGATGCTGGGAGTGCATTGCCTTTATAGCAGCACGCTCCCAACATCTGTTGAATGACTGTTGGCCAAGGTGGTGTGTGGAGGGATGTGCCACTGGCTGTCCAGCCCCGTGGCACTGACTGTAAGGTTTGGGTGTTGGGGTGGTTGTCAGTGCCATGGGTGGGTGGGGAGTCCACTGGCCACCAATGTTACTGCTGGTGTACTGGGTCAGGGGTCGGGGATTTGTGGACTGGGGCATGTGTGCGGGGGGGTGCTTTATGTATGCATGAATTACATTTCGGTGACAATGACTTGTTATGGGGATGGGCATACAGCTTTTGGGGGGGTTCTGTATTGCCAGATGGGGATGGGGATGGGGTGTACATGTGTTGGGGTGAGGGTATCCATATGCGATACAGGGATGGGGCACACATGTTTTGGGGTGGGGGTATGCATATACAGTACAGAGATGGGGACGGCATGTGTTGGAGTGGTATGTCTGGAATAAATTGGGACAAAGTAGACAGGTACACATGAGAGGTGCAGATCCACATCAATGGGACACTTTGCCACACACAGTATATATATGGACACTCACTTGTTCTGCTGCCCCAGCCCTCTCCATCAGCCTAGTGGGCTGGGGTTGCATGAAGGGTTGAATCCAGGTCCCACTGCGACTGGTGGGTGCAGTCTGTGGGGGCTCGTGGTGGGTTACGGCAGGGTCTTGGCTGCCATAACCTGTGCCCTCCTGTACCTGGCACTATACGCCTTAGTGAATGGTGCATAGTGCAAGAATGCTCCAGGTGCTGGTGAGTTGCTGACCGTGCAGCCACAGGATCAGGTGCATAACCGCCTTGCGCATGGTTCATGAATGCCGTGGGACCCCCACAGCACAGTATTCCAGCTTAGGGTTGCCTATGTGCCTCAGTTACATAGCATGTAGTCAATCTTTTTTTGTGCATATCCCCCATAATTTGTAACTCTTTGCAACACCCTACTCAAAATGTTTTTCCTGTCTATCAACCCTGCCAATATTTGTACCCCTGCCCTGCACTTTTCCCGAAATGTGAACACTACCCAGCATTTCACCCCAAACAGTACCTCTACTAGAGATGATGCAAATTTAAACTTTGCCCATGAATTGCTACAAAGTTGATAGACTTCCACATCGTGAAGCTTTGTGAAGTTCCTCCTGGCATCACTGACTTTGACTTTGCCAACTTTGCAACATTTTTGCTGGCAAAACTGCACTTTGTCTTGTGAAGTAGCAACTTTGCAGGTGAAAAAAGTTTGGTCACTTTGTGGAAAAAAATGCCACTTCACCTGGCAAAAACTTTGCACAGCTGGCAATTGGCACTGCATGAAGTTTGTAAACTTTGCAATGTTTTGGCAAAGTGAAGTTATCTAAACTTCGGACACCTCTAACCTCAACCCACTCTGATATTTTTTGTCTCACTTCACAGCTAGATGATTTACAGCACATTTGTATGGCACAGTTTGCCTCACTCTTTTCATAATTTCCCCATTTTGCCTGGTTTGATTTTCTGCCCTTGGCACTTGGCAGCTATGTGCACTTTAAGCTCAGCTCAAGCCCCCCCAAGTTGGACCTCATTGTTTTACTTCATTGTACTTTTGATATGCATCCCTTTTCCTACTTCCAGGAGGCACCTGACAACTAAGTAGATGTCACTGCATTGAAGGATCTAAATTGTGCCCCCATGGCTTACTGTCTCCTAGTCACAAGTCTTCATGTAAAAGCCTGAGTATATTTACCACAGTTTATCCACGTTACTGGTTTTGAAACAGCCTGTAGCTGAAGCATGACATTTATACATGGGAGCCATAATTTCAAAGGGCCCTCAGAATGACGCAAGGTGCGATAAACATCCACCTTGCATCCAATCAAGGTGTGCGAAACACTGTGCACCCTATTTTGCAAGAAATGCATTTTCTGTGGCAAAAGTCCTCCAAAATGATGCAAGAGTTCCACGGCATAAAACATATGGTACATGGGATGAGAATGACACCAGCTGAGAATAAAGCAAAGCTGAGGCAAAAATAAGATACAATGAGAGAGATGGAGCAAACATGACTGCAGGCTGAGTCAAAAATATGATGCAGAGTGAAAATGATCCAAGTTGACCCAAAAACATGAAGCAGGTGGAGTCAAAAGTCAAAACAATTAAGCAAACTGAGTCAAAAACCGCATGCATGGAGAAAAGTGATGCAAAGCCCTGTTTAACAATGACACAAGTTGAATAAAAACAAAATGAAGCAAACTGAGTCAAAAAATGGCGCATGGAGCAAAAATCATGCAAGCCGAGTCAACAATTAGTGCAGATGGAATGGCCGAGACAGTGACATGTTACGCCCCCAAAACACTGTGATTGAACTAACCCTTCAAGGGAATATTGGCTCTATAACCAACCCCCTACATAATCTACCCTCAGCTTTATATGCTCCAATGTCAGTTAGACCAGCTCTGGCTGGTCTAACAGCAGCATGCATCTCTGGTGCACTGTCCACAGCTTCCACCTTTGAAAATCCCCAAAAAAGGGGACGATGCATAATGTTTTTGTGCAAGCCCTGTTGCCACATGGTGCACCCATTTTTTTGATGGGGGGGTATCACCAATAGAAAAAGGGAAGTAGTGTTACCCCTGTATAAATCAATGGTGAGGCCACAGCTCGAGTACTGTCTCCAGTTCTAGAGGCCCCATCTCTGGAAGGACATTGATAGGGTGGGTGCAGTACAGAAAAGGGCAACCAAAATGGTGCAGGGCCTGCATCAAAAACCCTACAAGAAAGACTCAAGGAATTAAACATGGCATTAATAGAGTACACAAAGGTAGCATTTTACATAGAAAAAGATGCTCGAGGACAAGGGGTCATGCTATGAAGCTGGAGGTGGGGAGACTCAGAGGAGATGTGAAGAAATATTTCTTCACGGAACGGGTGGTGGATGCTTGAAACAACCTCCCAGCAGAGGTGGTGGGTGCTAACACAGTAACCGGATTCAAGCATGCATGGAATAGACACAAGGGGACCTTCAAAATAAGGCAAGGGGGGAAAAGACTGGAGATCAAGTAGGTTCTGAGGTGGCACAGTTGGTAGTGAAAATAAGGCATACTAGCTTGGCCAGGAGGCCCTCATCTGCCAACAACTTATATGTTACTATGTAATCCCTTACCATTTATTTACCTTTGTTTCTTTTTCCCAACATGAATTCATATGCCTCTATAGCTACATCGTAAACAGCCATGGCAATGACTACGATGCCACAAGTAAAGTACAGTATTATGAATTCAGGTGTATGTTAATACTGACATGTAGCCACTCTAAGAGTTGTAAGAGCAGTGTTGTGCATTCAGACCAAAAATACTGGGAGCAACTTGAAGACTTTTCCTTTCAAAAATGCAAGAGTATATCAAGATCATTGCTTGCATGTCTATTTATGTACTTTTTGCAAGAAACTTGGACAACATGGTGTCAATAGCTCAGTAGGTTGCATGCCCTTCTCCTGGACTATAAGTCTGTAGGTTGTATCCTTACATCAGTAAAATGTGAAACCAGTACTGATACAGTATTCCACCCCCCAACCCCCATACACACACACTTTTTCTTGCATCTCATAATTTTTGCAAGGAATTGTTCTTGCATACATTTTTCATGTAAGGAGTGCCACAGTCCTTAGATATTCCTTGCACGTAATTCTTACATAAAAATGTGCATGCTCCTTGCATATACCAGCATTTCTCCTTGCATATGGTACAAATTAAAATAGAAATTTCTTGGCTTTTGTTGGGAAGGGCAGAACCTTGCTTATCTTATATACAACAGCAGTGAATTCCAAGTTTTGGGTGTCACAAATTCAAATGCACATTGTCCAATAAATGTTTAGCAAAAAAGGGACAACAAAATTATTTTTGCTACGTTGTGAGTCCTGTGATCTTATCTGAGGCTTCAATAGGTCATATAGACACACTGGAGAATGTTGAGATATAATTTCAAAAATAAAAGTACACAGCTAAAGATACAATCCCAAGTCTAGAAAAAAACAATTTAAACCTTTGTAAATATTTCAAAAGTATGCCCTCTTATTGGCACAAAGTACAAAATGCCTGTTTTGATCATATAATACGCTTAACTTATTTCTTTTTTAGCAAGTGAAAAAAATTAAACTGCACCATAATCAAAGAATGAAAGAATATTATACAGCTAATTGCACTTGTATGCAATTGGGATGTATGCAATTTTCAGATATATACATATCTTTATTCCATTTCAAATCAGTTCCTACTCTGTGCTGTTTACTTTTTTCAGTTATATTCATAGAAACATAGAAAATGATGGCAGAAGGAGACTGTGGGCCCATCGAGTCAGCACAGGGGTTCCCAAGACCTCATTTAGGACCTGGGTTTTAACCCTCCCCCCACCCACCAAGTTTTGCCATTCCCTAATTTTGCTTTTCCCCTTGTAGCCCTTGCTCTATCCCATCCCTGTTTGAAAGCTGCCATGGTCTTCGCACTTACCACTTCCACCTCCACCAGCAGGCTGTTCCAGGGTTCTGCAACCCTTTCCATGAAAAAATGCTTTCTTAGATCTTTTTTCAAGCTCCCTTCCAGTAACTTCCATACGTGTCCTCTGGCGGTTGAGCTGGTGGTCCTTTGGAATAGTTTTATTTATTTATTTATTTTATTTTATTTTATTTATTTAGTTGTTTAACCAGGTATAGCACACTAAGCTGAAAGCTTTTTTACAGGAGCGACCTGGGAGCATTAGTTTTGTGTGTGGCACCTTATTAATGCCTGTCAAGAACTTGAAAGTCTCAATCACATCACCCCTCTTCCTCCTTGTTTCCAGTGAGAACAAGTTTAGTTCTTTCTGGTGTTCCTTGTATGACAGATCATGGAGACCCTGTATCATCTTGGTTACTCTTCTCTGAAAAGTTTCCAGTCTATCTCTATCTTTTTTCAGGTGCAGATTCCAAAACTGAATGCAGTACTCCAGGTGGGACTTTGCCAGGGACGTGTACAGTGGGAGGATCACCTCCCTGCTCCTACTGTCAAATCCTTTCCCTATGCATCCCAGCATTCTATTTGCCTTGCTGTAAGCTTTGTTGCCCTGGCATGATTGTCTAAGGGTGTCACATATGATGACCCCTAGGTCCCTTTCCTCCTGGGATGCATTGATCTTGACTCTGTTTAGCCAGCAGTCTGTTCTTGGATTCCTCTTACTCAGATGCAACACCTTACACTTTTTTGTGCTGATTTTAGCTGCCAGACATTATACCCTCTTTCTAGCTTTTGTAAGTCATTCTGAAGTTCCCCAGTTGCCTCCCCACTGTCAATCCTTCCACCCAGTTTGGTATCAACCGTAAAGAGTTCCAGCTTACCCTTAATGCCTACACCAGTGTCACAAATAAACATATTAATTAGGACCAGTCCTAAGACCGAGCCCTGATCACACCACTGTTGACTCTACCCTCACCAGACCTCACCCCATTGACAACTACCTTCTGACTCCTATCCCTTAGCCAATTTCCCACCCACCTGACTAGGCTTTCAGCACTGCCTAGGTGTTCCAATTTTTTTTGCAGGCCATTGTGAGGCACTGAGTCGAAGGCCTTGCTGAAATCAAAGTATAGGAGGTTCACTGGGTATCCTCTTCATAGCAGATGTCTATTGTATGTAGCCTTTTTGCCTCTTCTTCTGGGATTCTGACTTACTGATGTGATAATTGCTCAGATTCAGGGAGAAATTAGGTACTAAATGGTGCTGAAGGTGTACATTAAAAGGTATAAAGAGTCATGTACACTCAGTCTGACTGCTACCTGACAAACAACTGAGAAAACCAAGAGAACAGTGCACTCCACTCAGCATGAGGTACCACTGCTTGATGAGCTTTCCCTACCTGGCAATAATAAGGCAGTTAATTACTGTACTGCTACATTTACTGTAAGCAAGACCCAGCAGGAGTACACTTTGTGCTTTGGATTATAGGGCAGCAGGGGATAAGCAATGTTTAACCCTAAAAGCCATGCACAACATAGCATTTACAGATTTGCAGACTGAGGAAATGTGGAGGGAGAAATCAAGCCATGGGTCAAGTAATACTGCTAGGTATTTGAAACTACTGACAGTCTTGAGTGGGGATCCAGCTTTACAAGTGATGGAGAGTTTTGAAGGGGTAGCCTGTAGTTTTGGTTTGGTGTCAAAGAGCATGGACTTAGTCTTTTTGCTGTTTAGTATGGGCTTGTTCGTAGATAGTCAAGACTGAGTGATTTCAAATGCATTGGAGAGGGAGTTTTGTATGGCAGAGACAGTCTTGGCACTGTAGTACAGGAGAAGATCGTTAGCATGCAACAGTGAATGGCAGCCAGAGGCAGCATCTGGGAGGTCATTGATGTAAATTGAGAAAAGGAGTGGGTCTAGGATCAAGGCCTTGGGGACTCTGACTGTGAACTGACTGTAATTAACAATTGCCAGCCATGCTTCACTAGTTATAGTCCCCTTTATTTTGAATAATAGACCAAGTTCTATATTTACTTGCCCAAAATGTAGTTCAGATGCTTATGGAAAATTAGACACTGGTCCAATTACATTTCCAAATATTTATAATTCATAATGTTTTCCAAATTAGATCCCTCTAAACTCAGTATTGTAAAAGAGATTATGTATTCAATGCTTTTTTAATACTAGATCCAAAATGCATCGTTTCTGTTTTGTTTGGATTTAGCTTCTGTTTGTTTAGACCAAACAGATTTTACAAAAAGCACAATCCCAACTCAGTTCCTGATTAATATGTTGGATATTCTCAGACTTCCATGAATAGCTGCTGTCTTACACAAGTACTGGTATTGTTATACAACTCATATAGCAATACAGTACTTGTGTGATGTATACCGCCCTGACAGTGACATGTCAACATTGACTGACACTGCAGCAACAACAGCACCAGGTCACTGTAGTGTCAGCGCAGGACCCCGGCACTGTATTCTGGGGGTCTTGTACCCCCTCCCCTAATAAGCTGTGACTCGGAGTTGATTATATTAATTGGGGGGGCATGGGGAAACAGCACCCCTGCTTGGGGGGTTTGGGGGAGAAGCCCTGTGAAGAAACTATGGTAGACAGTGACAATCTTTATGCCAACCACAAATGCGATCGACATAAAGGTTTCTCTGTACTATTAGTCGACATAATTTTTGTTGTCGTACAGTCATAGATCCCTTGTGTGATGTCTATTGAAAGTTCAATAAATGAACCTTCAATACTGTAGATGTCACACAAGTACTGTCTTGCTAAACAAAGTTGTAGAGAGATATCAGTGCTTGAGTTAGGGAGATGGGTCAGTGCCAGTCACCATACTGGGTTGGGAGTAGACACTAAGAAGTAGGACCAGGAGTGGGTTTCAATTAGAGTCACCATTGTAAAAATCACACTCCAAACTTAAAATTCAAGTGGAAAGATTTCTTTACTGTGTTAGGATGGTACTTACAAAGTACTATACATATCCATAACCATATCAGAAGTGAAAATAAGGTATAAAATGCCAAACAGTTTAAGCTCCCACACTTAGCGAAATCTCTACGCTTTGGGGTCTCAGACCCCTTCCTCAGGAGGCCTGTATATGAACAGTACTTTGTAAGCACCATCCTAACACAGTAAAGAAATCTTTCCACTTGAATTTTAAATCTAGAGTGCAATTTTTTTTCAATGGTGACAGTTCATATATTTTTTCTGCACCCTCTGTAGCTCATGAGTGCTGCCTTCCATTAAAAGGAGGATTCAGTGGGTTCCATTAAGGCCTGGGTGAAATTTGCAGATTTCTCTTCTGCGGAATTTTAGCAAAATTCTGCAATTTGCTTGGAATTTCACCTTATATCCACCATCAGCGATTTTTTTCTCAGTTTCTGTGGAATTCATCACCAAACTGTGGAAATAATAGTAGTACTGCAGAAAATAGTGAATCACAGAACTTGCTGTTACTGAAAGAATCCGCAATTCATACTGCTGAAATCACAGAATAATATATTCCGCTAGCTGTTTGATTATGTGATTCGGTTAATTTAGGCAGGAAATGAATGATAAAAGTACTCCTTTTTTTACTGTCACTGTCTGTCAGTTAAATGCTGTCATTTTTGTGGTGTTAAATCAGACTTCCTATTGAATATTGTAGTTCTTTCAAAACGTTCCAATTTTAAAATGTTAACATTTTCGGGAACAATATTCTGCAGTTTATCCTGAAATTCCACCATTCATAAATTTATTCTGCAAAACACCCTTCAAAAATTACACAGTTACTTGATTGGCTGATTTAGGTTCCATTAGGCAGGGTTTTGGTGTCAAAGGTTCATGTTACTGAAGCAACCACCCTCCCCCTCTCGGTCAAGTGACTGCTGCTCCTTGCTTTCTGTGCAGTTCTTTAGAATCTTTAGAATTTGGTGAAGTGGAAAGTTCTGCTGCTCTGTGTCTGCATTTTTTGCATTCTACTAGAGGAAAAAAAACCTTTGCATTTCAATCTTTGATTGAAATACTTTGAAATACTTTTGTTGTTGTAGAATCCTCCTTCAGCAATCTGTTATATGATTTCTGACATCTTGATTAACTGCTTCAATAGTTCATAAAGGTATATGCAAGACATAGCGTCTGCAGTTT